>OY288212.1:11224065-12477879 GCA_958449745.1 Ochropleura leucogaster
AAGTTACTGTTGTTTCGTTTTATCCCTACAATGATATCAATTTTTTTTAAAGGTACCTATGATGTTATGATGACTTTTGACTTTTTTATCCAACAGTTCAACAAGGAATCAACACCGAAGCGTTTAGGCAACTGGCAGGTCCCAAGATGGGCGCCAACAAGAGCAAGGCCTGTAGAAATGCGACCGGACCCAAAACCTATATGCGATTTGAACGGTCACTTCTTGCCCGGAGCCCCCAGGGGCACTTCACGATGCTTCGGCCATTACACCGGCACCTGGGAACTCCCAAGGAAAATAACAAGAAAAGTCGGTACGTAAAACGTGTTTCGGCACTAATAAAACTTCCATCCCTGATACTTTGATGAATTATATCATTATTGTTCGACCTTGGTAGAAGTTATAAAGCTCCGTCATTTATTTGTAAACATACACACAAAACACTTCCTACTTCCCAAAAAGTATCGTGTTACGCAGTAGTTAAGTGACTGATTTTGAATATTTCGCTACTTACCGATTTGCTCAATGGCTGCATAAATATTGATTTTTGTTAAAATCGATGACCTATTAATGTGTCTGCACGCGAAATGTGAATCCCACTATATTCTGTTTATGGCGAAATTGGAATTAGGACATGTATCCGTCACGCGCATATGGAGCGAGGGGCTCTTCATAGCAAGACGTGCATTCTTATCGAGTGCTATTTTGTGTTGTTTCAGCGGAGGAGCTAGCGCAAGAGCCGCCCATTGGAAGATTTCCAGACTGGCTGAATCTCCGTGTTCAAAGGCCTAAAGCGGCAGCGGCGGCGCGCCTGCGCTCTGAGAAACGCGGCAAACTTAAAAAGGAGTCAGGCAAGATTGATTTGCAGGACGCCCAGACGTTCGAAGTGAGTGAATAAGGTTACACGCGACGTTCGATTGAGGGTCGGTTGCGCGCGAAACGTGCTCTTGTTTGTTTGTGGTGGCGTGGTAGTGTGGCGAACTGTCGATTTGTCAGGTGTCGACGTCACCGCTACATACATCTCCTTGAAAGTTTTGCGTTGCAAAGTAGGTCAGTGTTTGTGATGGCTGTAGTTTGCTTGTAGTTTACAATTTTTTTTTTGTCATTTTCCTTTAGTCAGTGACCATTACCTAAATTGTTTTCCATATAACCGAGATAACCTTATGATGTGATTAAAAAAAAGAGAACTTATAAAATTGCATTAAATTGTATTAAGGTTTTAAAAGATGCAACAACAATATTGCATTTCTTTAACTCTGTTACGGTCTGTAAGATATAGTCATAAGACATAAAAAGAACAGACAGATTGTTGCTGAGAAGTTGGGTGCAGCCCTTCTTCCCATATTGATACCATGATTTAAAGCTCAAACTGATATTTTGAAAAAAGAATATTGTTTCTTAGACTGTTCCAAAGAAGTTACTTTTTCTTAAATTAATAATTGACATACCTTTGTCATGTAGTTTTATGAGTTGCTAGTTATTAGATTATTAATTTTCTTTAATTTTAATTTTATTTCAGCCACAACAATGCCCGGTACACCGATACAGAAAGAAAAGAATTGTTAGATCGTTACTGGATTGTTGTTGACTGGCACCGTTTAGTAGCATATTTATTTATTTACAAATAGTTGTTATTTATTTAATAGTTGCACCTGTAAACAATATGAAGTGATTCTTCTAAATTTTTACATGTCTGTACAAATAAGGAATCTGAATCTAAACAGAAACAAAAGTCAACAAAAAGTAATGGACATGAATATAATGAAGTCCAGGAAAATGTTGGTAATAAAGTAAATGAAAAAGACGACGATCCGCTACAGTTAAATGATAAGAAAGAACCAATAGACACCGAGGGCCGTGGACCTTACGTGCCTGGTTCATTGACCGACCCGGACAAAAGGCACGACAGCCACGAGATCTTGGTCAAGGACGCTGTCGAACAAATACACGGACCTCAAGAGGAAGAGGTTGACAAGTTTTGGAAAAAGGTAGCCGAGAACACCAAGAAAAATGATCGGGTTGAAGAACAGGATAATATGAGAGTAGAAAAAAGCAGTGGGACTCCTAAATTGCCTCACGTTAACGTTTCGCAAAACTTTCAGTTCGCGAGGAAGATGCACGTCGGAAATCTGGAGCATCAGCCTTTGCCTGATACTTTAGGATACCGAAATTTGACAAAAATCGCGGAACATCGTGATTCTGACATCATTGTAAAACCTTACGCTATTGGGTGGAAGGGATACGGAGCATCTGGGCCTACGTGTTGCACTAAGATGCGCGTTCATAGGCCCAAGACATGCGACCCCAAGAAAACTGATGGTGATAAAGGAGAAAATCAAAGGCCAGCAACATCTGCCCCCGATTTGGGAGGACAATATACTAAGTCTATGTCCCTCATGGATCTAGCCATATGCTGGGATTTCAGGCCAGAGGACCCTAAAAGAGAACCGAGACCACCTAAGCATATAGACGGGTCAAACGGCTCGAAGGCACCAGCGGTATTCACTATGGTTCATACACCAAAAGAAGAACATGAGGGTATCTCTATTGGTCATACTAATCCGATTTTTAATCAAAATCGTGTGGTAGGGGACATTGGGCATCACCCGGTGCCTTATTTCGAGAAGGATATGGCAAAAGATAGACGAAAAGATTCTTGTGATGTTCAGTATTGTCCTCAACATGCTGGTGCTAACGAGAGAGGTTCCAGATCTGCGTCATCAAGCAGGAAGAGCTCAGGTCAGTCTGGTAAGAAGCCGGAGTGCGACGGAATTCATGGATGTGGCACACCGAGTGAGATGAGTCGTAAGTCTAGTAGCGGTGATCCGAGACCGGACAAACTACAGCCTATTAAAGATGCATGGAACAACAAAAACAAGAGTCACAAAAGTGCCTATGATGTCAATCGCAATCGCCATAGTTTGGAGTCGTACGATAAGACCCTGCTCGCTCAAGGCAAATTGCACCATAGCTCGCCAAATGACTCGCAGCAATTTTCACGACGTTCAACAAAAGAAGATTTATTCAATACTAAACATAAAAATTGCGTGTCTTGTAATGGCGCAAAATTATCCCATGACACGAAACAGAAGGAAGACTACAAGTTCGCGTTCAAAGCTGGTAATCCTAACTCAGTGCAGAGCGTGACTGGCTCTACTGATTCTAAAGGAGTCAAAATGCCCAAGATGCGTCATCCGTACAGTAAGAAGTCTTATTCGATTCCGACGTTAACTCCTCCGTTTAGTATCTGGCGAGACGCGGACGCGTCCGGTTACCCCGAGCATTGGAGACTAGCGAGCGTTTACCAACACGCTTACAAGCCACCCGAGCAGAGGCGCAAGCCGCTTATAGACAGCGTATATCAGTGACAATAAAAATGCACGTTAAGATTATTCGTTTATTGGGTCCAATAACCAATAACAAAGTGTACATTCAATTATTCTATTCAGCTGTTCAGAATTAAAATATTTCGTAAATGATGTATCGCGTTTTAATTCTTTATCATTACAGCTGCGCAACACCTGCGTACTATCTGGCCTGATATAGATATAATCCTCGTGCGTGAGATGGATAATTAGTCACGGTAAGAACCTTTCGTATTCCATGAAGAAAGTGCATTTTCTTATAGTTTCCCAGGCCTTGCTACAGTAGTGGAACCAGCCTTTTTCTGAGAGGTTGGGTACATTAGTGATTTGATGTCTATTGACACCGAGGATCATCCATCGTAGTCGTTTCGCTAGTTGCTCGAAGGCTGGATGGCCGCGGTAGATGTCACGGTTATCTGTGGAGGACAGGATTTGGTTAAGCTTAGCTTACATAAAATGAACTCAGAGTATTTCGTGTTACACATACATTTTCGTCTGAGGAGATAAAACTCATTGAACGTGATTAACCTGCCAGTTAGGAGTTTATATCTTATTTTCACGAACAAAAAGTACGAAAACTGTTTCCGTCTGTTTAAGGATTTAGTAAATATGATCTAGATAAGTCATACGCAGCTGTTCATTCCGATGATAAGATAATTTGCTAATCTCATCCTTTAGACTTTGATAACAATTATTAACCCAAAGCTTCTTTTACACATCTATCTATCCTATTATTTTTCTGGAACTACTAGACGGGTTAAAAAATGATTTGCTCGTTTTGATCCACCAAAATTTTTAATAGATCAATGCCAAGGTACTTTGCAATACTAAAAAAAAGGTGAAACAAAATAGGATTAACGACCATAACAAAAATGGCTTTAGTTTTCATCTTTTAAACTATCAATTCAACCTTTTTAGTTCATTGAATGACTTGGTAGTCATCAAATGGGCTTCAATCAATCAACATAAACGTTGACACTGACCTGCAATTTGCACACAAAAGAAATAGTCTGAAAGAACGCTAACTGAAAACGAAAAACCATCGCAAGCGATGCGATACGCTACGCCTAAGCATCATATGATGCAAAGTAATGATTATCACGCGGTTTTGCACTTATATCAGTCGACATGAGGGTTAAACATCGCGACAGACTTATTTCCTGAAGAGCTTCTATCATTTTAATTTAAACCTTATGTCATTGACATAAAAGTCTCCTGAGGCGCGTTTCTGCAACTTAAACCTATATTATACCTAACTGTTTATCGAATAAAGTGTCGGAAGAGATATCGCTTGATTTATTTACAGGATGTAGACTTTCTTCTAGTGTAAATAAGTCCTTAATTTTATGATTTATAATTGAGTAGGCTTAGTCATCAAAACACGTGCGTTGTCGTACGATAGAATTTAATAGGATCTCTAGCATCATGACTCATGACATTCTCTGTCATTTACTGAGAGCGTGGAATATCTTTGTTCAAAATTAGGATTTATTTTACTTTGCCAAACATGAGCAAGTTGATTTTCAATGCACGAATTTGAACGATCAGCATAAATCACAACGAATTATCCAAAAAACATTAACAAAACTATAATCTAATTCTTCCATCCACAAAATGCTAACTACGACCTGATTTATTACAAAACTTTTACCGACGAGCAACGTAACCTTCCCAAAGACAAATGAACGCGAGCGACTGAATGAAGTGACCTTGGCATTGCGAACAAACTTACTGAAGTCGCTGTATATTTCCGGCAGTAGAAACAGATTGTCAGGAATTCTAGCGTTACGATTTTCGTTGTACAAAAGTTGGAGGACATTTATTAGCTAACCATTAAGTAACAGTTGATTTGCTATAAAATACACGCATATTCAGGTAACATCAAGACAAGACAAATTAACGCGAACGACTGAATGAAGTGACCTTGGCATTGCGGACAAACTTACCGAAATCACTGTATATTTCCGGCAGTAAGAACAGATTGATGGGTGTTCCACACTTTTCTATGCTGTACCCTTTGCAGACACTGTCCACGTTCAAACTATTCTTGTTTGTGTCGCTGTACATGTACATTCCTGAGTTCAGTTGCAAATTTGACTTTTGGAATGCTTTCCTGAAAATGTAATTGGGGTTAATATTTTTGCATGGATTGCATGGATTCACAACTGAACAGCAAGAGAGAGATTACAAAAAAAAAATCCATAAATCTTTCTTATACGTATTATAATTATGTTGAGTGCTGGTAGAGGAGATCGGTGCTAAATATTTTTCAGATGTTTACAGAGGTGTCTATGTCAGACTGAAGAAACACAAAACAAAATAATATGACACGTATATTTTCCGGAAGGCTGGTTGGCTATTTACCACATACCGCCAGTTAAGTCCCACGTCACCTTACATATCGATTGAACATCTTTATAACACATCTTTTCATCACATCAGCCATTCAGCCTGTAATGTCAGGTCAGGGTTGAACGTGAATAAACCTTTTGTAGCGTTGGCCATGACGCCCGACTGCTAGGCCTTCGTAATACAGCGCCATGGTCAATGTTTAAAGGTTATTGACTTGAATAGATTGTATTATTGAAGTTGAACAGAACTTGGAATTTTATACATAGTTTACGTTCCAAATGGTATGTAAACACACCAATCGTACGACGCAACGCCACAGGGGAAATCACAGACTTAGAAATGGGAATATGGATTAGCAGGGCTTTTAATTTGTGCTTTAATATCGTAGCAGTAAAGGCGATTTTCACACCAATGTAACTATGAACGTTGACTTGCGGTAGACAGTATACGGCTAAGGTGGGTTTCAGTTTCACGAGTCCATACTTATGCAAGGCCTTTGAAGCTACGAGACAAAGCCTTGTTGCGGTGATCACACTGGTTAACCCTGGTCACGCTGGTGAACACCTAGTAATTATCGATATTAGCATACGGCTCTTTTGTTCTCATGTAAATGCGTTGTGACTTTTTTGAGAATAAATACCTTTAAACCTAAACCCTGGGCAGTGGCTGCGAGAAGTGGAACCTAGCCTTATGGTCGCGAAGCAGGGAGGGGATGGGCACATCACTCACATACTTGCTTAGCACTTTATACCAATGTCATCAATAGTTCATTTCATCGGTTTCTGTTCACGCCGCGCCGGCTTAAACTCTCTTGCTGATAACGAGATGCCTTTTTGTTTTCTACTAACCTGTAAAGTGTCCCACTGCTGGGAAAAGACCTCATCTTTCTTTTTCCAAACTTCTGTATCTTGTGCGATCTCCGTTAACATGATCAGAAGGGCTACTATGACTTCTTATAGCAATTCTTATTCCACTGAGTGAAAGAGATGGTGCTAGACACCCTGTATAGCTCTGTCTCTTTCCCTCAGCGGAATAAGAATTGCTTTAAGAGGTCATAGTAGGGTAGCAGATCGTCACACCACCTTCGCCGCAGTCTGGTGCTTTAAGTATCGTAAATAGCTAACCTGTAAAGATCCTGCATGGTGCACAATGATTCCGGAGTGAAGTCTTCAAGCTGACAGCGGTTGTGTAACAGCAGTAAGTGTGGGTGGCTCTCACCGCCTCCCGTCGACTCTGAACCTTCTTGGTTGTTTGACACCGTGTTTGATGCTGACAGAGAAGGCTTTAGCATTTCAGCTGCTTGGATGTATCTGGAGAATGTGAAGAGCGTATTTTTGATATTTTTAAGTAAATACTCACTACTATAGAACAAAAAAACTTAGAGACCTTGCGTACTACGCGATCAGTACACCTTAGGCCTACACCTGTAGGCCTACTATGACATCTTAAAGCAACTCAACTTACTCCACTGAGTGAAAGAGATGGTGCTAGACACCCTGTATAGCTCTGTCCCTTTCCCTCAGCGGAATAAGTTCTGCTTTAACACGTCATGGTAGGGTAGCTGGTCTTGATCCTGTCTCAAACCAGTTAAGGCGTAACCTGACTCAGAATGCTGCCATGATCACGACCAGTCGTGGTCGTGCAACGCGCCGTTTTAATGCGCAGTTTGTAAGTGAAATGCGTTTGACGCATAACATAATGTGTACATTGAGCCTGCACCTTACTACTCAACATGGATCTATTATTAGGTAAAACCGAACTTCTGTAAAATGTACAAAAATAATAAATTAAAATTACCTCAGAAAATTATAATCTGTGAACCAGTCTTGCACAGCAATCAGTACATGACATATCGCCATCAAATAAGACGCTATTTGTAGACAGTCTACCGTCACTACATTGGCACTTCTGGCTGGTATGGTTGTGTTGGACTCTTCAATCAATGACGGTGACCATAATGCTTGACAGTCTAGGAGGATCACGCGATCGTTCGTGATGTACATGTCGATCCCTGGAATTGTATTATCTAGGGTTATTGTACAGGGTTAAAACACTTGAACAGCGAAAACAGCTGCTTAAGAAAGGTGTAAAAAATCTATGTGATAGATGGCGAAGAGCGCTATGCTGAAAGCGGGTCATACCCAGAGAAAAATGCGCGAGCATGGCTGTCGGGTTAGTATTTTTTCAGCAAGCCCGAAAATATCGCCTTTAAAAAAAAGGGGCCCTCGGGTTTTTTAAACAAATGAACGACATGAGTATGATGAGTTTTGACGACTGCATATTGGCGCTATGGCTTTGGTTGTTTGGTGGTTGTAAAAATTTTTACAACTTCACAGTAATTTCGCCTGATCGCGTTTGAATTCCAAATGAAGACAGAGGCCAATCTGGTGTCATAACAGGGTACTGCCGAGGGTCTAGTTTACAATTTATTCCTATAAAGATAACAACATAATCCATAGTCCCCGAAAGGTTAGATACAGGTGTATGCAATAAATGGTTAAACAAACCTAACGGCGAATTCCTACATCTCGGAAGCAAAATTATCCGCGTTTTAAGCATATATACGTGCACCCAACGAAGAACTGTCGGGCAGAGACCCACCAGACACAACACCCGTCTGGTCCAAGGATCCTCCCTTTCCCATAGAGGATGGAGAACTTTACAACTGTACACTACACTACTCATCCCTCTAAAACACTTTATTCATCATGGGAATTCCAACCAGGACCTCAAACTCATCACTGACGCTTGTAAAAGCTAAACTATATTTCTATATTTATTTTATACTAGCTGCGCCCCGCGGTTTTACTCGCGTGGTGATAGAATATACAATATATCTTTATGAATTGTAGCTTATGTCTTACTCAGATCTGTAAGCTATATTATTGTGAAGTTTAATTAAAATCCATTCACAAACTTTCGCATTTCAAACTCAAACCATTTATTTCAATTAGACCATTACAGGGACTTTTGAATGTCATAAAAACAAGAACAAAAAAAAATTATGCTGCTACAGTCCCAGTCACAAGACATACTTGTGAAAGTATTGTAGTTGCCCATTCTAAAGCGTAGATCTCTATGGAGAAGAATGGGCAAGAAACTCCATGGACACTCTTTTAAATCATAATGTTTTATAAAATCATGGATACATCAGTCATGTTGAGATTATTCATAATGTGAGAACGATGTAGACAAACAAGCACATTTAGAGCGTCCAGAGTAAAAGCAATTATAATAATAATAGGATTACCTTTTGTGCAATGGACTCCTCTCTCTATCTGCTCAATGTCTTGCATTTTAAATTTAAAAACACCATCTGCTTTATCCTGTGCTTTTGGTTCTGGCTGGCCAGCAAAGTCCAGTGCTTCTAGTTGATTCTCTACAACCTCATTGCTATCAAATGTGTTATCAGCAGGTATTTCATGAGAGTTCAATATTTGCGTGCAGAGATTTTGATCATGAACATTGTTGGCAATTAGGTTTAGTATCATTGACTTGCCCACACCTTGGGTGCCTGAAAACAGAATACACCTTTTATAACACAGCATTTTAGACTTAAAATTATCTAAAATATAATAAATTTTGCTGTAGCAGCACGTTAACATTTTTCTCCGTTTGCTCCGTTTTAACTGGCAAGCAATTGTAATTGTACAATCCTTGCCAGTAAGGAGCCTAAAAGTCGTGTGATGAAAATGGTCAATGAAACACTGTCCTCACGAAAGCTTTCATTAAACCATTATAAAGAAATCGATATGTTTGTTATCGCAAGGAAAACACAATTTTTAATTTTACCATCAATAGCCAGTTCTAATAGTAATTCAGCTCTTAGAAACCACAGCTAGGTGAATAGAATTGTCTAATTACATTATTCTAATCCGTATTTTATAGTCAAAATTTCCTTAACCAAACAGAACATTTTATCTGGAATTGACTATTTATTTCCTTTATGATATACTAGTTTTTGCCCGCGACTTCACTCACATTAAATTCGGTATAACACAGTACCTGCTAGCTGCAGTTTTTGCCCTAGCACCTTATTGATTTGTAATAGCAACGCTAAGTTTTCCCTTTTCTTCCCTCTTTTTCCCTCATATCCCACTTTTTTTTTTATATATTAACCTATGTCTGTCTCCTGGTTCCCAATTATCGCTGTGCCAAAATTCATCAAAATCGGTTTAGTCATTAAAGCATGAAGAGGTAACAAACAAACAAATAAACAACAAACTCACTTTCGCTTTTATAATATTAGTAAGGATAAGGATTACTGTCTTAGGCATAAACTTACCTATTATGCCAACAACTAGATAATTATTGCTGGAATCATGTAAGAACTCCAAAGCACTGGTGTTGAGTTCCAGGTTCTCATCTAGGAGTTTCACAGGTTCCGTCAAAAACTTCAGTGGTGGGCTGGGCTTTTGCTCTGTAATTGGTATAAAATATTTCAAATTATTTTGATTTAATTTGAGGGCCCTGGCAGGGCATAAGCCTGATAAGGCTATGGGAAAGTTCGAAATAGATACCGCAGCCCTGGAAAACAAAGGTTTTCATTATCAAAATTCTATGCAGCGGTGGCCCATTTAATAAATTCTTATCCATAAACAAGGATTTTAATTTCTAGCTAATGTTAGACTAACATACAATATTCTGATGCAGCACGATAAATAGTATGAGAGACAACACTTATTAAGGCCCTCTAGTGGAAATGTAGGGAAATGAGAAAATACTTTTTACTAGAAAATACTTGTCTAGAAAACATGAAAACCCTATTATATACAGAGTAAAGTATACATTATACCTTTACCTGTGTTTTTCTTTTCTTTATTCTCATTTTGAGCAATTTTATGGATAGATGGGTGTCCTTCACTTTCAGATGTTGATGTTTTAATACTCTTTGGGCTTTGTGGTCGTTCTTCTTTCGAAGCACTCTGTTCTCTGGTCTTTAGTATGATAGTAGGCTGTTTTTCCTTTTCCTGCTTGTCTTTGGCCTGATCTTTAGACGATTCACCGCGATCTGATTTCAGAATTACAGGCCGCCTAGGAGCCGTAGATTCCTGCACAATAATGACCTATTTTAGAAGAGGTTATAGGTTTATGCTTAACAGTAGGTTATTGATAGAAAAAAATTCATTGTGCGCAATTGAAATAAAAAAATGATATGAAAACTAAAGTTGACTTTAAATCAAGAGGTCCTTCACAAATACATTGGAATTAACAATTGAAGAATACTTCTGATTCCCTTTCTCTTGTTGGAGGAAACATGAATGTTATTGTTTTTTTAAATGAATTCTTTCATTTTGTGACCTACCTTCATAGTAAATATTTTTTTCTTCTTATCTGCCATGCTGGATATATTTCTTGGGCAGTAGGAATGTATTGTTGTTTAGTAACACCAATATCCCATTTTCTTTCGAATGTTTAGATTTGCTTGAAATCTGTGGTGGGATCTTGACATTATTAATCTGTCAGTGTCATTGTCATTTTTGATTAACCAATAAAATTGCTTTTGACGAAACCATGGACAAGACACAGTTTTTTCGTATTTCGTCGTTTAGTCGTTATTTGGAAAAAGGCAAATATCCTTAAATCAGTGATGGCACAGCGGTGGATTCACCTGCAGGCTGAGTAGGTTGAAGCCTACCAGGTAGCAGATTTTCCCATATTTTTTTAAATATGAAATTTGACAAAAATGAGTAACATCTACTTTCAGTATCAACAATCACAATACAATCTTGCCACAAGTCTGTTATAAATAGATTCAGATTTATTTCTCTTTCGAACAACCCGCACAACACATCATCCCTTGGCCCGACTTTATTTGTAGGGTATGGTTGGTGGAGAGTTTTTTCCGCCACTTCTTCTTTCCAGCTAAAACATTAGGAAGTGGCGAAGGGCATGGCGTTTTTGTGGTACTGTCTCTAGTAATATAACGTTCAAAAAGTGCTGAATAACAGCCTAATTTAAATAAATGACTTTTGATTATAAAAACTATATACATGGCTCTATGCACCCAAAAACTGGTTTTTGTGTAATCTTCACTCAATCGTGGATGTAAATACATAGTTAGGTTACGGTTTCATAATTATATTTTATTCATTCATTTCTGCATGAAAAATTAACATTAAATTAAAATTTCTGAATCAAACTAATGACAAAACAAGCTGATGGAATGAAGACGATTGATAGAAAAAGCAAAATTAAAATAGTCCACTGGCATTATTTCTTGACACAAAGTTAAAAGACTATGCATTAAGTCATTTAAAAAGTAACGTTCGACAGCCAGCTGTATTATCTTCATTTCATCTTTGTTGATTTTGATTGGGTAAAATTATACGTCGTCGTAAGTCGTACACAAAGAGTGAAATAATCCACTCGAGAACTATTACGTTTTTGTTAGACTTAGTTCCATCATTAAGATGGGTTTTTTAAGCGTTTTCGGTTTTGGCGTGGTTTATTTAATCTGCACATCATCTTCAACGCACGGAGAACCTTGTGTAACGAAGTCACCGTGTTCATGTGTGTTTTCGAATGGCACCGGAATCGACCTTACACCCGCAGTTTCATCTGATTTTTATACAGCGGATACCTATGCGGTCAAGTTGAACGGTACGCAATATGAAATGAGTACCTATTTCTATCATCCTTGTTACGACGTTAGTATGAACGTTAGCTTGGCGAAAAACACCTGTACATCTCCTTTGTCGGTAAGTTCATCTATCTAAATGTATACCTCAGTAATCTAGACCAGAGTGCTCATATTACATAGGTTTATGTTTCACACTAATGTACCATGTGCTTGATTTAGGGCCTTATTTGTAACAATTCGTTACCACATACTAATAAACGTGTTTACAGAGAGGCATTGACGAAACCTGTTTTCCCATAAAAAAATGCGTAATCAGTACATAATTCTATTTTAATGAAGCCAAATGTTACAACATGTTACGTTGCTTAGTAAAATTGTAGAAGTAGACAAAATATATTATTCTTTCTGTGCTGAAAGATACAACTGGGTAAAAAGAAAATATTACGTTACTTGGTTGCATGTTAAAATCTACACTTAAATATTCTACCAATCTGATAACAATTAGTCAGTGGATTGGTAGGTAGAACCATTACCATATAAAACACATATTTTAAAACCACATTAATTGTGCAAGAGGATAAGAAAATTGATGATATTTACTATATTTTATTCTTGTTTTTGTGTTGTCTTTGGTTCATGCACTTTTACAACTCAGCAAAGCATGTAGATAAAAAAATTATGTCAAAATATTAAATTTAAACCTTCCATCATACATTCTCTGAATAGTGGTGAAAATTGTAACAAGATCCACTGCATAGTTTACTAGATAGGTTATTACAACTATCTTATCTCCCATCTTATCAACCAATCACTGAGATATTGGATGCTGTTGCTTATGTACTAAGCAACAGCCATCATGTCATAGTTTCACTTGAACAATACTTTCGAGTGAAACTATGACATTTTTAACAAATGGCATTGTAGCCTAAATAAAACTATGATAGTATGTAGAATTGTCAATATATGCATTTATTCAAAATGCAAATTGAATATGCATACCATTCAATTTGTCTTGGCTGGTTCAGAGACATAATATTATACATATTGTAGTATATTTCTAGTTTGATACATGTTAGACTATGAAATACTACAACAATAAATAGCAAGTTCCAAAAGTGCTGTTGCATGTTCTCAATTGGATTCAGTTCAGTTTTGGACTTATAAATGATCATTTTATCTTATCTGAGTCAGACGCACAGATCTCAGTATGATCTTCATTATTATAAATAATTCTATCACTATTAGTAATATGTACCTTAGAATTTCCAAAAAGAACAGTTGAGAAGTACTATTAAAAGTCAGATAAAAATGCTTATAATTTGGTAATTATTGGTCAAAGAAAAAAAAATTTAGGTTTCTTGTATTTAAACTATTTCTATTTATTATAATATAATTATCTGTATGTACCTAATCTTTTTCCGTGTTGCTGGCACAACTATTTTTATATGTATTTACTGAAATATTTATCAATTTTATATGGTATTTTTTTACACTACCAGTATGCTGTCCTATTTGATTGAAATGTTGACTGGAAGATAATAACTTGTAGCGTTGATACCCATGAACTTATTATGCCCATGAAGTTTAAAAAAATGGAGTCCTAAATATTTTTTTTTTTTTTTTTTTAATTTCAGATCTGTCGTCATGTAAGCACTATGAATTTATTTAACAAAACCGCAGGAACATATTCATTTGACGAAGGCTCATATGATTTTATGGGCAGGACAAATATATCACAGTTTTCCTCTCAAGGCGACTCTATCATTTATCCCAATGGACCATCGTAAGTTTAGATCGATTATTTTGAAAATGTTATAACTTCCACATAGTATCATGTTGAAAAAAATTGCTTTTAATTTGTCATGAAATATGTTGGTGTTGTTGAGAGAATTCTTATCTAATTCTACTAGTTTGTAGGTAATAGCAGCTTGCTATAGTAGGTACATTCGGTGCTACAAAGACATAAAACTGTACAACAGTGAAACTTTATTCAGTATGTTTGATAAATAAAGGAAAGGAATAAAATAAATGTAGTATTTTTATAATTTCAGGGAAACAATCGTTGTTTTGGAGTGCGCTGAGACAGAGAACAAACTACAAGTGTATTCATTATCGGAACCAGATAAAATTGTAAGTCATTCTTGTTTGCTCATTCTGTACCGTAATTATAATATTTTATTTCATTATGAAACATATGGTTTAACAAGGTCAGTTGAAACGGCCACTTGGTATAACTTCAAAGGTTTTTTGTTACTATATTAGCAACCAGTATCGTGATTAATTAAATAATGTTTCAGATAACTTTCTTTTAGAAAGATGACCTATTTTTTTATTTAGTCATATCTTTATGCATCGTCTGAGTTTTTACTTTCACAGCTAAGCAGCTGGACAGTTAATAAAAAAAAGCAAAAGAAAGACCACTTTCTCTTTTTTTTAGATATCATCTACTGAATGTATATATGGTTAAAATTTACACACATAAAGTTAAACATATATAAATGAAGTAACATCCTCCAGATAAATGTAATGAGGGAAAACACAATTTCCCTTAATAACTATAATTGTTTTGTTGTTAAATTAATTACATACTTCCCAACAAATGTTGGAGTACTAAGTTAGATTAAAGATGGAACAACATGCATATGTTTAATGTTAATGGTTTTATTTTTTTATGCACTAAATCTTTCATGTGGAGAATGGTGCATGTAGACGCCATCAATGTAGTATGCGTTACTTAATACCAGTTAATCTTGTAATACAATAGTCAGTGGGGTGTATAGACAGAGCCCATAAAAGTGATGATAGCTAAGCACAGGCACATAAATCTCCCTCTATAATAGCTCCTGGTAGTACATTTTGATTCAAGTGAGAAAACTTGGTCATTGCGGCCGAAGTGGATTTAACGCTCGAGCCGCCAGGCGAGGGCGTTATAGAGCCGAGAACAGCAGTAACTTTTAAATTTAATTTTAACATCAATATACTTCCGGAGAAATTAAAAAGTACTCAATACGAAATAATCAATATGAAACTATGATTTAAATAGTTTTTTTACCTGCGCTTTGTCTTCTCTGATAGAAAGAGAAACAAAGGAATGACACTGCTAAACAGACTAATATTAAAATAAGAAATTCAAATATTTTTAAATTTAAAACTAAAATAAAAATCACGAAGCAAATTTTTAAAAAGCTTTACAAATGATCATGTTTATTTGCCATTGATTTTTTTATTAAATATGAAGGTCTTAAAAACAAGCGATCTAAAAAATATACACGCCGGCTATAGGCATTTATTTATAAATATCCGTGGTGAAATCCGAAAAAAATTAAATCCTTGTTGTCATAAACGTAATGAATCTAATCATAGTGAAATAAGAGCCAGTTTTAAAGAGAGTGTATTGAAAAAAAAATATTAGTACAGTTTTACTTTTCAGAATTAATTTATATTACAATGACCCAGAAGAAAAACGATAAAATGAGGATAGAAACGAGTTTTTCAGTTGTGTATAACACACGATTTTTCGTGTCTTTTCGTAAAATTAAAACATTCTTTGGAACAATAACACATTTGAATGTTTTTGGTGTATTTCAGGTGCTGGCTTTCTATTCAAGAGACGCGTGTCTTAAGCAAATAGAAGAAGTTGGAAGGTCATTTGGCTCAACACTCTTGATCATATTCTTTTCATTTGTGGTATTCTATTTGGTACTTGGGATATGCACGAAGAAATTCTTGATGGGTGCGACTGGTGTAGAAGTTATACCCAATCTCACTTTCTGGTCGGAATTGCCTAACCTTGTCAAAGTAAGTATTGATTTTCAGATACATTAATTTGTAGTGAACCAATCATTTCGGAGACACTTAAGTTTCCCAATAATATAATGGCTGTAAACACACCACATGGCACATGTTTTCTTTGTCATTGCAATTATTTTTAGGGTTTCGTACCCAAAGGGTAAAACTAATTTTAAGACTGCTGATCGCCCGTCTGATCGTCGTGGGCTGTATCGTGATAGTAAGGCATTTGAATTTTTTATTGCCTGTTTATGTATTTCTGTTGCCGGAATAACAGCAAATGCTAAAAAACAAAATAAAATAAATGTTTAAAGGTGCTCCCATACAACAAACATGTTTTTAATAGAGCCCGACTCGTACTTGACCAGTTTTTATGTTCTAGCTAGACTGTACCTTGGAACCTTCTAGTTACAGAGATGTTGGGGGCCAAATTTCCAGCTTATTCTCATGTTTAAACCCTCCGTCCTATTCAATGCATTCATCACCACCATGTTTTTAGTGCTTCATTGAGACCTACCGAAAAACGTTTCTCATTTCCCTCCAATTATTTTGTAGTTTCTTAGAGTTACTTGGTATGATGCAGAGAATGCAATGTTTGCTTCGCGAAGCAAGGGCACGTTTACACCTTGTATAATAATAACTTATTACTATGGTGGATCCATTTACCACATTGAAAATTTTATTACAAAAATATTTTTTTCACCTAGTTACTCTGTAAAAGAACAACATCAAATAGTGTTTATTCATTGCCTAATAATAGTTTGCCTCACACGTGTGCGAATTGCGTCTCGATGCAACAGAGTTAAAAATACTTCCGAACATTCTTTGACATTGTTCTTATTATCTTGCTCGTCGTCTCGTAGACACAACCCAAGTAACACATAAGCAAGATAACAGTACGCATTAAGAACATTTTACAGTTCAAAGATGAATATAGTTTGTATAAGAGCTTTGGGAATAGCCAAATGATGAATTAGGTTGAGTTCGGAGCCTTAAAATTCTTAAAGCTTAATAAATTCTGTATTTCTGTCCTTCCCTTCTTTAGGCTTAATAACCAATCACCGTAAAATTATTATACAGACGTTATTTAGCATTACGCATTCCAGGTGGCTTAAAGCTGAAAAACAGCCCCGTCGGCAGCATTTATCTGAATAACCATAATCTGTCCTGCTATTATTAAAGCAGTACTAAGCTAGGAGCGTTTGAAATAGCTATTTGCTGAATAAAGTATCACCTTCTGAATAATATTGTTACAAAATTCTATTATACAGCTTGATACTGAATAATTGTCTTTAGTTTATCTTTAAATTGGATAAGATTCTATGTTTTACTAATTATTCAGCTGCTGAATAAGCAATATTATTTATGTTTTTATTAAGCTTTTTTCAGTATAATAGAGAGTTTCAAACTATTTATTCAAATTATATACCATATTTGTATTGTTATAGCGTCCATAGCTTAATACCAGCTTAATTAAAGTAATATTGTACGTATTTATTTTTTGCGTTATGGAAAAAACGTAAGAGAACTGGTAATATCAAAAGAAAATTGTTTTAAGAATATTTAAATATCAGAAGTAGTAATTGTCCAAGTGTTTCTGTTCATCAAAGGATTTGTGAAAATTGTTTGAACAAAACTGAACCCGGTCCCAGCCATCGTGCGTGTTTGCCGTGCAATGATGAGGGTTCCGTCTCCCAAATAAGTCAAACAGCATTGCGATTTATGCAAGAAGAGAGTGCATCTGATGGTAGCTGTACAGATATCAAAGAAGAACAATGTACCGAACACATGAAAAATTTTATATTTCGAGAAAAAAACAGAAAATGGGCTGTCGAAAAAAACATTACACAAGTAGCACTAAAGGATTTGGCAGAAATATTAAATCAAAGATTCCCAGACATTGTACCTAATGATCCAAGGACAATTTTAAATACACCGAGACAAGTCCACATAAAGTCTGTTGAGCAAGGTGAATACTGGCACAATAGCGTCATTGAGATACTTAAAAACATATTGATTAACACAAACGTTGTGCCAGAAAAGATATCACTGAATATAAACATGGATGGTCTTCCAATTTTCAAAAGTTCAATTTAGTGAAAGCCGGGCGGGAAAATACCACATTAAAAAAGGTTTTTGTTCGTTCGATAAGAGAACCCTAAAAATCTGAATGTAGAAATGTGATCAAACTACCTATATAATTGTTATTCAGAAGTTAGTCTTCTCTTTTTAAAGTTATAGCTTAGTAACAAGACATGTGTGCACTTTTATTCAGCATTATAAAGCAAAAACTATCGATCGCCATTAAAAATCTTTGTAACTTATACTTAAAAGGAATTTACGAATCACCAAAATGCTTAATCTCACAACTACAACATTTTCAACTCATTTATGGCTTATTTTATGGGTTAAAATTGCTAGTATTAGCTATTTCGTCACAAGTACTTTTGTCAAACCTAGTATGTTTGTATGAAAATACTATTTACTATCTGTTATCTTGATTATTCACGCGGCGCGTCGTGTAATGACAAAAAAAAACATTATATTCACGACAAAATTACTTGCGCACTAACAATTAACATAATAGCAGACCTCTAACTTAGTTAATTTAAATTTATAAGTTTTCGATTTTATAAGTTCGCCGGCGGATGTCAAATCAACATTAGACATTAAAATCCAATATTGAATTATTTTCACAATTTGTATGAATAAAGTTTGCAAAAATGTGAACAATCTTAATAAATTCTGAATACAATAACCAATTCGAATAAACTGAATAACTCAGTTGTAAGAGCTTAATAAAAACAATGTGAGCTGTTATTCAAAAGTTATTAAGCTCCTACACAGATGGTGCTCAGATGTTATTTAGCTGTTGCTCAGATGTTATTCAGCGTTAAGCATTCAAAATTGGGGCCCTTTTTGCTTGAATAACAGCTGAATAGACGGTACTCAGACGTTATTCAGCTTATTATTCAGCTTAATGCTCTTGATGATTGCTCTACTCAATCATTATTCAGCACGTCTGTGTTACTTGGGAATTGTCAGGCTCGGTAAAACCCAATAAACCAATTATTGGATTTTTCCTTAAGGATTTATCTTTTATATTTTTTTTTAAATACGCCATGCCCCACACTAGGAATTTCTCGTGTATCGTGGATGCGTTTACAAACTTTGAAACTCACATACACAAAAAGCCAGACTCGGAACAACTATCTTTAGGCTAAACAAAAATTTGTTTCAATTGAGGATCTAACCCGCGACACTTAACGCGGAGGTCAAACGCTTAGCCACAGCGCCAACCGTGTCGTCGATATTTGTAGATAGCACCCGGAATGTACGGCGGTATGATACGCCCGTGCTTCGGAAATCAAATTAAGCTGGTCTGTGCCTAATCTCTCCTGTTGACCATTCTATTATTAGACTATGGGAGTGAGGGAAACACCATAAACTTTGTTTGCATACAAGTGCTTTGCGCAATAATATCTCCGCGGACATGCTAGTCTCTAATAAAATATTGAACGTCATGATTAAAAATGCCAGAAGGACTCATATTTCATTTTTATTTAATTTTCCAGGATGGTTGGGTGTTCATGTTGAATGGTTTCAAGCTGCCAGCTCGAGGCGCCGGGCCCATCGTATCCCCCGACCCCAACAGCTACGACAGCATATAACATCAGGGTGACGAAGACCTATCTGAAGGTCACCTCATCTTTGTGGAATAGACAATCTGACTGTGTTCTTCATTTCTGGTTTGTTTTCTTCTTTTTGCAAGGCTGTAGTTACATTTGCGTGCCTAGACTAAGGTTTTTGACTCAAAACTGATATATTTTTCTCGAATATTAAAATTTGAAACGCTTTCAAGTTCATTCTAAAATGTAGGAACTTAAATGCAATTACAAACATAGCAAACTTATTGATTGAAATTTATTTTTTTAAATTTCTAATTATTAGTCCACGGCTAATAGACAATTTCAACGAGTTTTTTTAAATAGCTTTGTCTGTGTAGTGATGATATAAATACATAATAATATTTATTATAAATATTTTCGAATATAAGTGCAATATAATCTCCATGTAAAGTAATAATCACATGGGTATTTACATAAATAATGCATAATAATAACTTCTGTGATTTTTGTACTGATGTCAATATTTTTAAATGTTATTTGTTTTTGGTATTTTATAAAACCCATCATAATATTTTTAAGCAAAATGTGTTTTTTTATTGATTTTTAAATTATATATTTTTTATATTGGTGTTAGTTTGCAGATTTGGCCTATTTATTGTGATAAACGCATAAATAAATAAATAACTTGCCGTACTATTAAGATTGAACTAGTTGTTTGTTCAAGCTAGCTAGGTGTACTTCAATTTCTATTAATTTACATATTTCAATTTGATTAATTTCAGAATTTTTTTCTAATTGTGTTTTTCGTTTTTAATCTTTTGGCTGCTTTATTACTTTTTTACTGTGTGCTCACAAATCAAGTATTTCGATTGTGCCAATTTAGTCAACATTTATTTTGTCTTCTCGAATAAAATTAATATCTATAAAGTATGTAATTATATCCATATAAAATGCTGTATCTCTTATATTTACTACTAACGTATTTGTATTAAACAATCTATTTGGCTGCATGGCATCTAAGTTAATTGCTACCTTTTTCGTACTAATTTGAACCTTAAGACATATTCTTAAAGATGGAATAAGTACTCTGCTCCCAGAGTTTACTACCTTAGTGAACTGCGGGAATCAGTAATAAGTCCATGCAGCATATTTTCGTATGTATTTTATGCAAAAGCATATCTATATAAAGTAATATTTGGACACTGATTTATTGAATCTCCAAAATCTTTGGACCAAAACGAATATTTTCATACTTGACTTTCTCTTTCTACTATTTTACTTTACTATATTGTATTATTAATATAGTAAATTTCTAGATCTTCGTCTGTATTGCCAATCATTTTAATGTTGGCAATTTAACTGAATCAAAGCTTAGGTTATTTTTAACTATGTAAAGTATAATATATTAGAAACTTAGAAGGTATAAACTATATATTTCCACTACACACCAATTAAACTGTTTGCACAAATATAAAGTAGAAAAAACAAATCGAATATAATGAAAGGCTGTCTGTAATCCTTCGAATACATTTTGATGTGTGAGTGTGTGTATAACTGTATAATTTTCATAATAATAAAATCGTAAGCACTAGTCATCGTTAAGTTCGGTGGTACAGTCCTTTTACATTTATTTTACTATCAGTTTTGGATCACTGACAAAATCTTAGAAATAGTTTCATTCCTATTGCGATATGCTTGCTATTTCGTTGATGCTGGTGATATGTCTGAATATGTTGATCGTGAAGGTAAACTAACTGTGAAGGGAACGTTAACGAACTATTTATCACAAGGCTTGTTAAGTTTTTCATTGTCACCTCAATATCAATGCATGCTGTGTACCAATTTTCATAATATAATTGTAGTTTATACTGTTTAAAACGTACTGTAAAGTGTGATAACGTAGAACGCTGTAGTAAATGTATATCTACAGGAACATGGAAAATGTGGAGTCAGGTTTTATTCGACGAGTTGGCTGTACCCTATAAAAATTAAGATTTCCACTATGTCTAAGATTAAAATCAATGTTTCGCCATAAGATATTATTATATTTATAAATGTAAAATTAAATATATAAATTGAAAAAAGCAAAATATATTTCTTGAGAATGTAACTAGTATTTGATAAAATGTTTACACTAGTTTGCGAAAATGTCATAGACAAAAGTGTAAATAAAAAATTATAAAAACAGCTTTTTTAGGTCTATAACGTAATTAACATCTTGAAATGCACTAGTGGTAACCATGTGTATTTTGAAACGAAATGTATGCTCGATTATTTATTCTATAAAATTATATTTATTATAAATATATATTTGCACAGCAACTCGACAAAGAACTAGAAAAAATGAATTGGATGGGCAGATAACTTCCCTCTTGCTCATAAAACACTTACCTCATTGACAAAGAGATAGTATTTTAAAAGCCTATATTCGCAAGATTTTTTATGACTAAGAAGGGAATTTATCGAATTAAGCTGGATTGGAAAAGTATGGGATCATCTCGAATAGATTGTAGATTGAAGGCAACAGTATACATGTTGTTTGAGTCTGACCAGGTTATTCGAAATATACATTTCGAATTATTCACAGCCTATATTAAGTAATGTATGTGTATAGTAAGTGCTGCTGAGCTAATAAAATAGATAGATAAAGAAATGAAATACGCAATTTCATTTGTTTTCTATGAGTCTATAGAGATACATAGCAAAATCTCTAATACTACGAGAATATCACTATGCGCAATTTTTTTTTTAATAAGTAATGTCAATGTACCCAAATGTTGTTTCTACATTCGTGTGTAGTTTTCTTTTTTAATTGTTGTAGATCAGTGTGATTCCAATATATCATTAAATAAGTCATGATAACCTTTAAGAATTGCATAATACGTATATTATTGATATTTTGTATTCATTCTTTTAGACTTCCCCGTTGTTTAATGTGTTTTCTAAGGTTAATGAATAAATAAAATTATTATATTATTGCTCATGAATCTATTTTTGTTTTATCTTAGTTTCTATTTATTCTAAGTATACTTTAATATTATGTGGAGCATTTTCTAAACGTAGCTAAGGCAGTTTGATTCCAAGCTGAAACAAAAAATAAAAATTACATTAAAGCTCCGCTTAATCGCTCTCGTAATCGTAGTTTACCAATTTCGACAACAATGCCCAGAATATTGTATCTATCTGGCACTTAGTGACGTTGTTGTTTTTGGACGTGCAAATGACCTTAGAGTGGTAGACGCCTGTTAGAGCCACTGCCTGCTGGGGTTGCGGGTTGTTCGGAAAAAAAATCCCGCGGCTCGGAAACAGAGCAATAATGGGACATGGATGGGTTTTAGTCAGTAAAAGTCTGACACTTCCCGCTCCGCTCAGAACGGGGGAAGTTATTTGATGATTTCCTATCTCTAAAAAAAAGAAAAATGGTGGTAAGCCAAAAACGAATTCGAAAAAATTAAAACGTCAATAATTTGAAACATTAACGGGCTTTCCATATGTCGATGTGGTGTGTCTTGATTACGTTGCTCGGAAGTATACAAACTCTTTCAAAAGTAATGAAATAGTTACCTTACCCAAATATAATATTACTTGTTTTTCTTTTCGAAATAACACTTTGTTTAGTTCAAGGAATAAAAAAAAAAACTAAACTTCACCTGAGGTGCAGTATCGACGAAACATTTATGTAGAAGTACAGATCGTTCGCAACCTTTCTCGCCATCGGAGACTGCTTGATCATTCACTAAAACAGATAATTATTTTATAATAATTACCTATCCTAAAATGCATTGCAACATAAATGTAACGTTTGTTCGAAGATTATTTTCAGTGACCAATTTGCTTCTTTGGTAGGTAGAAAAATGGTAGGTATTTTTATAACTATATTTGGGGCATCAGGTGCAGATGAAAAACAAATAAAAAAAAACCTTAATTCCTTTTTGTTACCGCAATAATCATGGCCCCATTGATCGAGAAAAAAATAATCATCTGCCTAGCCGTTACCCAACTTGTTGTTGTTGAGTCGGCTTCAAAACTAGAACTTGCCTAGAAAATTGGGCCAACAAACATGGTCCTTAATATCGTGTTTGGGTCCTGTTGTTTGTTCCGTACATGAACTGTTGAATGTTCCGAACGTTAAAAGCCAGTCCGGGCCGAGTCAAATTAGATTGCCATCAAAATGCCGTCGTGAGGAAGATAGAAAATGTTACTGTAACCCAAAAGTTCGTATCTTACCAGTTTTGCACGATTCCAAAAGCTTTTTAGAGCTTTCCAGCTTTTTCGGATCGCCAGCGAAATCTTTTTCAGTCATTGCTATTGAGGCTGCTGCATCGTACATACCTTTGCTGTCCAGCTGCAACACAAAAAAAGATTTTAGATTATTGTTCTTGGTTAAGTACTTTCACTACTTCTGCTAAATCAAGACTGTTTAGCTGTCCACGATTCTGGGATCTCACATCTCTGCTTGGGCCTTTCTTTTCGGTTAGAGAGAATGCCGTGTGGGCCATTAGTCTCTATCACTCTTCTCGTATTCCATTTTCATTCGTAAACATGGTTGTATAAAAATTTACCTATATTTATGTCATGGTTTATCTTGGGATACGTACCATACCAGTTTTCTTAAAAATACAGGCAACAAAACATTTAGCGCTCTGTGTGTCGGGTATTTTGTTTTCCTTCAGCATCAATATTTCCTTGGGAGAGATAGCGTGCTCACTGTTACACTCGATGCCCTCACGGAAGAACCATGCCTTGATTTCATCGTCTGTCCTAGCCTGTTGTAAGTAGAACAAGAGTCAAAACAAATGATTGTGCCACCTGGCTTCGATGATTCTATTATTCCATATAAATCCCATCTACATACAGGAAAGATAGATAAAAGGTGGAAAAAATGCTTTCTGATGTCTATGGTTATGCAAAATTCAGCTGTAGTCTGCGATAGGATTTGAATCATCCTCAAATGAGGTACATAATAGGTTAACCCACACAAAAATAATACTTACATGAGTCCCGTAAAATTCTATGAAATATAAACACAATAAAAACCGAAAAATCATTTTCAGTACCTAAACTACCAAAAACCAGACTGTTCGCAAAATAGGCGTACCTATCTTTTATATCAACCAGTTTGGACTGAAGTCATTACGGATGATCTATTTAGACGGCAATTAAGATAACAATAGATCGGTATCATTTCGATTTATAATTGTTGACTGTGTCTATCTAAGTATGATGTATTTTAGATGAGCGCATTATTTAACGTATATGTTCCTACGGAGGTATCCCATGAAATGGCGAATAATAGAGGAGTATGGAAGATATTCTGCGCCGACCATAAATAACTTGGGATAGGGACAGGAGAATGATAATGATGTACCTACATATAAATACAGGGTGTTAACCAATCCTTCACGAAGCTGTCAATCATGCATTTTGATAAATGATAAATGATGATAAATGATGTTTATTTTGCAAGTAGGTTTTCACAAACACTTTTACACGTCATCTTTTTTTTAAACTAGATGAGGCCGGTGTTTCGTACCCGACTACTCTGAGAAGAAACAGCCGAAACAAACTCAGAGGTCATAGTCTCTTTTAAAGTCCAGACAAAATAATCTTGGTCAACTTACATGAGGACTATGCAGATAGTGTCTGAAATGGTCTTTTTAAGAAAGCACCACACAGATTGAGCGGACCTGTCCAATCAGTGCAAGCATTTGTCAGTTATGTTTGTAGATTAAACGTAGTTTCTGTACGCAAAAATGTTTGCTGGGAGACGGCTTTTTTTGGGGTAAAAATCGTTGTGCTGTACAACTCGAATGTTATGAATTTTAAACATTATCCTAATGGGTGCGACAAATAGTAGGGACGGGGTTGGTGAGATTTGTAAAGTTAAGTAATAACATGGGATCAAAAAAATAAAACTTGTCAGGAAGTTGAAAATTTGACCCCCAATGTCCCTGTTACTAGAAGTTTCCCCGGTATGGTCTAGAACAAATAAATGATCGTAATGACGGGGCAAGTGCCTCTCGGGTTCATTAAGGGTACTTTTACACCCTTTATAATAGATATACTAGCTGCGCCCCGCGGTTTCATTCGCGTGGTGATAGAATAATACAATATATCTTTATGAATTGTAGCCTATGTGTTATTTTGAAGTACTTATAAGCTATATTATTGTAAAATGTCATTACATTCTATTCAGTAGTTTTTGTGTAAAAGAGTAGTTTTTGCGTAACGAACATCCATACATCCATCCATCCATACAAACTTTCGCATTTTTTTTATAATATTAGTAGGAAGTAGGATAGACCTGAAACGACTGTCAAAGATACAATGTGCAAATGATCAACGCTTAAATGTGCTTTCCGAGGCACGGAGATAACTCGGTAGGTATATTGTATGATGGTCACCCATCCTGAGACCGAGCCAAGCTCAGCTTAACCATGAAGACCCCAAAGGCTGTTATTATGTAGGTACGAGCTCTTAACGATTCCCAAAGATTTAAGCTAAAATCACCTATTCTGTGTCAACATGATTGTATCTACTATTATCAATGGCATATGGTGTAATTTCCATGTAACATTAGTTACGATCCGCTTGTTTTATTGATTGGAACTATTGCTACCTAAAACTTCCTTTACATAAACATTGCTGGTGGCGTTATATTGACGTCAATCAAGGCAACAAATATCTATTATGTAGCTTATCGTTTACTAGCTGCATAGGTACCTAAATGGATGTCGGTACCTAAGTGCCTTATTTATTGGAACGAAGTTCCTTATCGCGCGTTGTGAAAGGGGGCTAGACGGAAAAAATTCTTACGAAAAGTTGTCACGACACTTTTTACTATAGTAAGCTATTGTAAGCTGTGCGGCGACGCATGTTTCTCTGTCTGTCTCTCTCTCTCTCTCCTATAGAAAGCAAGCCAGATATTATCATTTCTATAGGAACTTCGTTCCATCCGGGTGTCCCTTTTTATTTTTAATCTATATTTAAAGAGTGTTATCGCAAATGCGAATATGACATTCTGTCTGTTTAAACAAAATATTGGCTTACTTAAAATAGTCATGAACATCAAATATCATATATTTTAGCTACTTCTGGGCCTGCTCATCAAAGCGTACTTAACCATATTTATTATGGGTATTATTTTATATGAAAGAGGGTTACATAGGTTAATATTATGTATAGCAATTTGATTTCTTAACATCTGATTACTGACATATGTCATCAGAAAGTGGTGTCTTCGTCCTCAAACAGGGGACGATACTTTTTTCATCAAATGGACGAATTTATTAAGCATATTTCCCGATCGGAGTCATAATAATATAGTTATAAGTCAACTCTGCCAGCAGGACAGTTATCAATCCAAGGAGTACATGAGGGTTGTGAATAGATTGTTCTATACCAAATTCCTTTTTCCCTCGAACGAGAGTACCTTATGAATGGTAAGAAACAAATGAAAGAATAAATTAGCAAGGAATACCTACACACACAGGTCCAACTGTTTCTTTCTTTTACTCTATATCCAAAAGTAGGTATTCTGTGGGTGAAAACGCCGGCCGTCCCAAATACTTAATTAAATTAATTCTGTCTAGACAATATATCCGCTTCAATAAATTCAAGTCATTGGATAAGTTTGGTAGCCTACCTATAAAGTTTTTGTTATCATGTTTCTATTGTTGTTTGAAAGAGCACAATATGGCTGTGTTCACCCACACCGCACATGGTTCGCTCCTCGTCTTCTCATGTGCCGTCGTGCATTGAATTTGTGACCTGAAAACTTGTAGGTACGTAGCCTGCAGTAGGTCTGCCGGGGTTGCGGGTTGTTTGAAAAAGATACCGTGGCCATGGGTGTGTTTTAGTCATTACAATTCGGACACTCCCTTCCGCTTAGCCGAAGTAATTTGATGATTTCCCATCCGCAAAAAAATGCCTGTAACAGGTAGGTACCTAATGTTCATAAGGAGTAGCTTAGATTCAGCTAAGTACATCGATCTGGTAATACTCGATGTTAGATCTTTATTATACAACATGACGCCTGTAATTCCTGAAGGGTAAGGCAGAGGTGTACGTACTTAAGTAAATGTACTTTTTTAGGTGGGGCAACTCGCTAAGGTTGTTATACTGCTCAGCCGGACAATCCTCTGGTGATCTCATATGAATTTAAGGGCCCCAGCCAGGGCTTACGAAACTAAGTAAAACTAATTGACTGCTTACTTAGGGTACCCTCTGTGGGTACAGACTTCAGGGCGTCATTGACCGGGGTTGACCGAGGTAGTTCAATGGAGATGAACATGGATGGGTTTTAGTCAGTAAAAGTCTGACACTCCCCCCGCTCCAGTCAGAGCGGGGAAGTGATTTTATGATTTACTATCCCTAAACGAGCGAAAAAAAGTAGCCAAGACCGAGGGCTCCATACAAACTTACGTCATAATCGGTCATTTCTTTTGACTGCGTAGACTTAGAGAGTTGATTTTTCACAGCACTAAGGGACCACCGACTTGAGTATATAGTTAATTTCAACACGATACCTTCTCGCGTTTCCGAGATACAGGGTCTTGTCAGGCAGGCAGATTGAAAGTGATCTCATAATGGTTCCGTTTTTTCTTTTGAGGTATGAAACCTTAAAAAATGGGCGTCTTTGAAGGGAGGGGTAGCTAGTGATGGACTGCATCGTAATGCCACTAATTTTGCCACTTCTGCTTAAGTCTCTTGTAATAGGAAGCGAGCCTATTGCTATCAACTCGACACAAATCAGGACTGACACACACAAATCTACTGAGAAATTCCTAATGAAAAAAAAAACAATACTTAGCCCGACCCAGGAATCGAATTCAGGCCCTCATGCTCAGCTATCGCTCTTGCGAACAGTTGACCAACGAGGAAGTGCTGTCGATGAGATCTTGACGAGTCACCGTAATTACGGGTTTTGAGCTAGTTTTCTTGTTCCAAGTGTTAGAGATACAGTTAATGATAAGAGCAGATTACTTGTACCTCGGCTCGGCAAGTTAAATTAGACGTAACAGAAACTTCTCAGCAAATAGGCAGCTCCAAGAAACATAGGTACCAACATAAATAAGTGTTGGAAAAATTGCAAGTTAACGGGTCATTATCTACAAATTGATGGTGTTTGTTCCACGGTAGACGGAAGTAGGTAAATACCCGCCATGGAGTAGCTACAACACTGTGTTTTTTCTTTGTTGTTACATAAGTTATAATCAGATAATGCAGTGAATGCATTACTGAACACGATCAATATGATGACTGAAACTTAGTTGTAGATACAGGCACACATGTTAAACATAGAATGAAAACATCTGATTGTTATCCATATTTTAATGAGCCTACATACAATGAAACATTGAATAAATAATAATTGTAGAAGAATAAATCACGGAAAGTAAAAAATACCGGGATTCTGATTGTAGATGCATTTAGTGACGTGAAATGATACGTCACAAATATCCTTGTGGCCTTCCGCTGAAAACACAAAAGAATACATTGACAATATGAAGTAGGCAGGTATATATATAGCTACTCGAAATAATTGGCCAGCCCAAATGACTTCTGGTAGGCAATATGTTAGCAAGATAAACGACTAATGTGATTTCCATGACCTTCAATCGCGATTTTAGATTGTGTATGGCAAGTACATTGGCACCATTATGTTCGTGCGTTTTCATACAAAATAAAAGTATTTACTGTTTTCGTTGAAATGTAATCCAATCCGTTTTATATAATATATTTACGTTAGTTGTAAACCAAAGTACCAAGAATTCTGGACATCAAAGAAAATTATTGCTGGGAAATGAATTTATTTTATTTGGTGTGAAACTTCGCGTTTAACGATAGGGCTGAATGTAACGCACTCAAAACATTGATGGAAGTAAAACTAATCTCGTGAAAAAAAGATGAACCCCCAATGTCTCCGTAACTAGAAGTTTCCCAAGAATAGTCCAGAACAAAAAATACTCAATGACGAGGAGAGAGTTCTCTGTTAAGGGTATTTTTACACCTGTGATATCAATAATATCTGCCCTTTGGTTAAATAGATTGGTTTATTGCTGAAGATTGGAATTCTTACCAGCTTTTTTGCAAGCCACGATGGCTTCCTTGGCAGGTTCTTTCACTTCATCGGGTAGCAATAAATCTGCTTGCTTTAAGGCAGCTTCAAAATTTAATTTTCCGTTTTTAATCTGAAAAATAAAATATACTTATACTTCCGTCCGCGACTTCGTCCGCATGGCGTAGTTACTTTAGGCATAAGCTAACTTTAACACGCGTGATGATCGAAAAAAAATATCTTTCTCTGCCCTTTTCTTCCCTCTTTCTCCACTTTTTTTGTCCGTCTCCAGGGTCCCAACTATTTCTGTACCAAAATTCATCAAAATCGGTTTGGCCATTTAGGCGTGAAGACGTAATAAACAAACTCACTTTCGCTTTAATAATATTATAGTAAGGAATATAGGCTTGCGCTTTGACGCAAGCGCCTGATGCGAAGCGATGTGGCGAATTAGGGATCCAGACTAAATTGATCAAAAGGATCATTGGAACAAAGAAGCCTGCAGTGAATTGCACAGAGTGGCAGATCGCACAGTAAATGCATATCGCTTTGGTCGGGTTAGTGGATCTGTAACCATGTAACGGTGACGCTTTATCTCTGCTCGTCCGATGAAGATGGGGATGGGGATGGGGGAATAAGATTGTGCAATTCCATAGCACATCCCCCGAAATGTTACGAATAAAAAACCGATAAGCTGGCAACTTTGCGGCGATGTTCAAAGCTTTGGAGTTTGCTTGGACTAGGGAGTCATTTATATGATTCACTATATTTCAGTGAAAAATTGTAACTTAATTTTTTGCACTGAATTAAATATTTACACAACAACACACCTGTTCGCCATGAGAGTTCGAGTTCATGAAAGGTTCGAAAGAAACCTTTGTCACAACGATTTAGATTTTACTCTATTATAGTAAAATTCATACCAACCGTGTTAGCCATTTTCATGATACAGGCCATGTAGCACTTTACTTCTTTCTCGTCAATAAAGATTCCTTCGGCAATCGGATCGATTTTCTCTGAGAAATTATAATATAAAAGTCATATTAATCTTATATTTCCTAAATATGTACTTCGGAGATTTTGCATTTAATCAACACACTTACCATCTTCAACATTATTTTTTGGTTGACACGATTTCCTCATCATTTTGCCTGTATTCTTGATTTGTTTCATCGTCATCTAAAATGTTACCAAAGATAGTTATAGAATATAATAAATAAAGCTTACTAAGCTTACCAGAGCGCGTATTTTAGTAAATTTTATTTAATTATAATAGAGCGAAATACGTTATTGGACGTGGAGTAGTTGACACCAGCCCGTCATACAATCTTATCCTTACTAATATTATAAAAGTGAAAATGAGTTTGTTTGTTTGTGACCTCTTCACGCTTTAATGGCTAAACCGATTTTCACTAATTTTGGTACAGAGATAGTTGGGAACCAGGAGACGGACATAGGCTAATATTTTATGAAAAAAGTTGGATGTGAGGGAGAAAGAGGGAAGAAAAGGGAAAACTTAGCGTTGCTATTACAAATCAATAAGGCGCAAGGGGAACTGTGTTATCCCGAATTTAACGCGGGCGAAGCCGCGGGCAAAAGCTAGTACAATAATAAAAAAGTACAATAATAAAAAAAGGTGAAATGGAATCGAAAGCTTTCTTATAATATGGTAGATATATATTCTACAAGTTCTAGGCTAGCTGGGTAGGTACCCAACTTCTATAAACACCTTTTCTATTTCACAATATCTCCACAACGCTTAGATGAGAGTTCCCGTTTTTATGATTCAATCTTGTATTTAAATATTAATACATGAACTACTCACTGCTTCACACGTTGCAACCAATATCAAAAACTTCACAATTAAAATGAGGAGCATTTTTGTAATCTTCCACGGTGTCGTAGAGTAGTGTCATGGCCTCCAATTTAATGGAAACCTTGATCTTCAATGACAGCTTTATATGAACTTCGACAGGTGATTGGTTAATAGACGGCTGTTACCGTTTAACACCTGAATTATTCTAGTGTCCATGAATCTAGTTGGTTTTGAAGGGATATCTTTAAATCAAATCAAAATATTTTATTCGTATAATGTGGGTAGATAGATGGTCCATGATTGTTACATTAAATAATACAACAATAAGGATTCTCATGTTCAACATTTCTGGTGTACGAAACTTAAATAGGAATTCGAAATGTGGAAGTACATAGGTTTAGGTACATTTATCATCTAGTTATCTTAAATTAAATTACATACTTACTTAACTGGCTGTTATTGTACTAATAGGACCATACTTATTTAGGTGTTGCAATAATTTTCTTATCTTCTATGGTATTCCTGGGTATCTTCTTATCATTGGAGATACGGCAACTGATAGTGGAAAGGCAGAGCAGACTGGAAGAATCTGCTGATAGTAAATCATTATTGGTAAATGAATTTTGATGTCTTGAGTTATTTTAATTTTCCTCAATATTGGCAAGGTAAATGAATTTTGACACCTTGTTTGTTTGCTGTGTATTAAAATAACTTCCCCCGCTCTGGGCGCGGGGGGGGGGAGTGTCAGACTTGTACTCACTAAAACCCACACATGTTCCTGCCCTTTATGTTCCGGGGCCGTGGCTTCTCTTCTGAACAACCCGTAACGTCGGCTGTCGGTGGCCTTGGAGTTATACTTAATTTCCAAAATGCCAGCGTTAATGCGCTAAATGTGTTCTGAATCAGAACACATTTTATAGGTAAAACAAGATCATCAGAACTTCCGATGATCTTGTTTTACCTATAAGTATAGTAATTCAATAACTTTTCAACTTAAAAAGGATGAAAAGCGCAAAACCATTTAGTTGTGAATCTTATCATCTTGGTCACCCTATTCACACTTTTACAAACCATCGTTGAGTAGTTGTTAATTGTTAGTTATAGGTTTCCTAGTTCGAAGCGATAATTTCAGTTTAACGCGTACGTACAGTTAAATGGCATGTGAGGCACTCTTGTAACATTAATCTGATTGAGCTTACAATGTGACCAACTGGTAATTGGTCTTGGCCATATTCAAAAGCAGTTATCCATTTTAAAATAACACGCGTAATATAGAGACCCTTATGTTTGGGGGCGAAAAAGCTAAGAAACAGACATATTCCTGTGAAAATTCGATAACCCATCGTCAATGCTCTAGAAAATCGTCTGGAAAACCAATCATGCATTGAAACTTTCAATGTGTAGGTAAGTGCTATGCCCGGTCGTGTCGACGGCGCGTTAGTTTTCCACGCGCGACTCAAAGAGATGTCAGCAAAGCAGATGGGCCTGCCAGGGCCACCGCCTACCGGGGTTGCGGGTTGTTTGAAAGAGATACGGCGGCCCCGAAACATACAGAGCAATAGAAGGAACATGGGTGGGTTATAGTCAGTACAAGTTTGAGACTCCGCCCAGAGTTATTTGATGATTTTCCGTACGCAAAAATGTACTATGGTGGGTGCTGTTATTGAATTTAAGGCACAAGGAGAAAAATAATACATACATCATCTGCCTTGCCCTCTATATTATATTGAGGTTGGTTTCCAGTCTTTCCGGATTTGGCTGAATACTAGTATTTTACATTGAGAGACTGCCTATCTGACCTCCACAATCCATTTAATAAATGGGTAATACGATATCTCTTTTTAAGACTGGTTGTCAGGATTTTGAACAAGTGACTTTAACTGTCAAATTTCTACAAATGACAGCGCGGACTAACGGCGGTTCGTCCAATCGTTTCTTCGGTGCTTTCCAAGGCACGGAAGAAAGAAACTGGGTATGTTATGGATGGCCTCCCATCCACGGATTTAGCTGGAAAAGATCGACCCGACGCGCGGCATTCTTTAACCACGAGCTCCTAACAAAACTAAAACATTAAATTAAATATCAAAAAGCATTACATAATTTTATTATAGACTAGAAAAAATCGTTTCAAAAAAATATGCGGCTCTATTCAATGTTGTAGCTTCTGTCAGGATATCTTTATGTATGTTCTGAAGTGGGTTGACGACCAAATAACAAGTTATTTTATTGTCTGAAGGCACTGTTATCAATCATTTATGTCTGCTAAGTAGGTAAACGCCTCCTTATAAATAGGTCTAAACGTTTTTTTTTGCAATACTTTGTTGTAGCAAGCCTAATTATGAATACGTTTAACTTTCAATTCATCTGTTGCATTTTATCAATTATTTGTTTATTTTTTGGCAGCAATTATGCGGTAAGAAATCAGAATAAAATTATAAACTGGTTCTCTTTAGTATAGTAACGATGATGGAGCAAAATTAATTCATAACATAATTAATTCATATTTTTCTACAAGTTTTTAGTCACGATTTCTTTCATATTATTTCTAGATCTTATCGTGATTCTTGTAGTAGTACCCTAGAAAAAACTTGAACGGTTTTATTTTTACAGATGACTAGACAACAACTTAAAAATTCTGGAAAACTTATGAAGAAATCCTGTATGCCGAAAAATGACGTTACAGAAGGTGAGTTAACTAACAAGCTACAGTTAATAAAACTCAAATTCAAACCATTTATTTCAATTAGACCGCTACAGGCACTTATGAATGTCAGAAAAAAAATAAACTACAGTTCCAGTCATAATAACTTGTGAAAGTACCGAAGTTGCCCATTCCAAAGCGTTCCAAAATTTCTAATTATTACCTTGCATTTACTGAAACAAAATTATTAAACATTATGATAATTTTGTTTTAGAGGAAGTTGGTGATATTGAAAAGGGAAAGTTCATCGAGAGCCGTAATGTCATGTGCTACGTTGCCTGCATTTACACGATGACTCAAGTGGTATGTAAATCTGTTTATTTTTTTCCAATCTTGGAAGATATTGTTAGAGTCACTTGCTCAGTTGTGAGAATAAAGGAACTAAATTCCTACAAGTATTGAGCTTCTGATTAAATTAAAAAAAGAGTCCTAAGATAGTGCCCTGAAGGACACTGAGAGTAATTGACCCATGATCAATTTGGATGTCGGATGTCAAAATAATTCGAACTAGGCATTGGTTTGTTTGGTAGGCAGAAAATTTTCTAAAAGATGTTAACGATAAGCTGGGTGTCAGGTAGCTGAAAATGCTTTTAGAGTGAAAAGAGTGGTATTTGCTAAACAGGTGAAGAACAACAAACTGAGCTACGAAGCAGTGATCAAACAAGTGGACATCATGTTTCCAGCTGAGATGAGAGATGCTGTTAAAGCAGCGGCCACCAGTTGTAAAGAGACTAGTAAGTCACAACACCATATTTTATTCACTTTAAAAAATATAAATATTGATTCGAATTCGATCAGATTAGTCGAAGTTTTTTTTTTCATTTTCATTGGCGTAAAAATATCAATAGAATATCCATTTTTTATATTTTAGATTCTTTTTACCCGACTACGACAAAGCCAAAAGAGGGTTATGATTTTGTCAGGCTTATGTATTTGTGTGTATATTCATCTGTTCTCTCAGAGTTCCTAATTTACTGTATGCTGGTGTTGAAGATAAACAGTTTTTCTATTTATTTCGACCTGTAGTAGCTGTATAGACCAGCAGATTTTTTAATAGCACTCGCAACATATTAATACTCTTTAGGTGTAGAATCATTTACTGAATCTTTGGTGTGCCTTTCACTGTGTGTTATGCCTATTATATACCTATTTGAAAGACCTAGCTCTACGTCTGAGCATAAGGTGAGTGTGGCCAAGTCACGGGTTGATGAGGTTTTTTTGAGTTAGTTTGTTCCATTATCGACGTCATCTCGGTCTCTAGTTGATGTATTGTCGATATTACAAACTGTAGGACGAACTGTAGGTCACCTCTGTTTAACTCCGTGAAAACACAGGCAGCGTGTGGATGTTATATTTTGATTACAGAAATCGTTTACAGAAGGTCAGAGATAAGTGCAGCCATTTAGATAACTAGCTGTAGTTATGTACGTTGGTACTCCTGAAGTTAAATCACCGAATTGTGGTTATTTAACTTCAGGAGTTATGATTGTTGTTTGTATACAAATAAACAAATTTACACAAACAGCCGGATCCGGAACAACTATCTGTCATACAAATGTTTGAAGGACCTTCAAGATCAGTTATTTTGAAGCTCTTTCCTTTTTACTCAACTGGTTTGTTCGGACAATTAAATGCTATGTATTTTCTTGTTTTGTTTTGGTAATGCTATTATGAAACTATTTAATAGTATATTGAACAATTCCGATTATCTGTACTTATCCATTTGCCTGAATTTCCAAATGGCCTCTTTGAGTAAAGTCATCTCAATCGTTGCGTTGGTCTGACTGACGTCATATCGAACAACAGCCAGACAAACGCAATCATTCTGATAAACTTAAAATAACTACTTTTGTTTCAGCCAAGAAATATAAGGATTTGTGCGAAGCATCGTACTGGACAGCTAAATGCATGTACGATTATGACGCAGACAATTTTGTATTTCCTTGATCTTAAGAAGTCCAAAATAAAGAGAGAGAACAAACTAGTTTTAATTTGTCATCAGCTTCTAGTATTGCTATAATGACTAGGATAAGTTCAACACTTACAAAATATATAACCTACTACATGTTGTGTCTCTGTATTAGCAGTCAGGCCTGCAACCATCCTGCCGGGGTTGCGGCTTGGTCGAAAGAGATACCGCGGCCCCAGAACGTAAAGGGCAATATAAGAAACATGGGTAGGTTTTAGTCAGTACAAGTCTAACACTCCTCCCCGCTCCGCCCAGAGCGGGGGAAGTTATTTGATGATTTCCCACCCCAAAAAAAGACCTGCAACCATTCTTTTTAAAAGTCTACCATTTTGTGATCTGGTAATTAAAATAGTGACCAAAATTAAAACGAGTAAAAGTTGCTTACTGGATGTGGTTCTCTTTGGTAATAGACGTAACCACCATTCTATAGACAACCTTCATCTGCCTTGAATATTAGCTATCCCAAAAACGTAATCTTCCTAAAGTAGTTGTTGTCCTCTAAAACAAGTACTTTTGGAAATGATTGCTTGCAACTACGAGTTTGTAAAAAATAATGCTGGAGTAAATAACTTGGCCATGTATCAAGAAACGTTTAGCTAATGAGTAGTTATTATGCACAAAATTAATGGTCTCTTTAGCTAAATATCTGTTTGATTTAAAGTTGTTAAATATAAATTGAAGGATTTTTTTAATAATCTTTTCAGTTATAACTCCGTTTGTAGAGGCTTAGTTGTGTGCGGACAAAATCTTACATTTATTACAAATGAATCGGTTAATGTTACTTATTTCAATTGCTGCGTGTCTAGAAATTAGTTATGGGGTGAGTGAATTGAATTTCCATTTAAAACCAAAAACAATTAACTATTATTAGTAATGTATTTAGTGGAATAGAAGCTTTTTCGGTTATATAAAAGCTAAGCATGAGTTTAAAGAAAGCCAATTTTCTGTTTTAGATGACCCGAGTTCAAGTTAAGAAGACAATGAGTATTATAAAAAATCAATGTATGCCGAAGAATTCTGTTACAGAAGGTAAGAATAAAGACAATAGCAATAACATAGGGGATAATAAGCCTAAAGAAAAAACTAAAGTTATAACTATTGTGTTTCTAGATCAAGTTGGAAAAATTGAACAAGGTGTTTTCAATGAAGACCGCAATGTCATGTGCTATGTCGCTTGTATCTACAAAAGTCTTCAAGTGGTGAGTGAATCCTTACTAATATTATAAAAACGAAAGTGAGTTTGTTTGTTACGTGTTCACGCCTTAATGGCTAAACCGATTTTGATGAATTTTTGTACAAAGACAGTTTTGACACTGGAGACGGACTAAGGCTAATTTAGAAAAAATGTGGGAAATGAGGGAGATAAAGGGAAGAAAAGGGAAAACTAGCTTTGCTATTACAATCAATAAAGCGCAAGGGCAAAAACAGGTAGCAGGTATAGGTAGCAGGTAACTGCAAATCAGGAAAGGGGAACTGTGTTACCCCGAAAATAACGCGAGTGAAGCCGTGGGCAAAAGCTAGTTATATAATAAAAAAAAAGTATTCTAAAATGTTGTATACGCCTTGTTTTTTTTTTGGATGGGAAAGAGGAAGGGATTTGAAGGATTTTGAGGGATTTTTCGGAGCTGAAGGGATTTTCAGACTTGTATGGACTACACCCATACATGTTGCTTATTTGGCCCTTTGTGTTTTGGTTCGCGTATTTTTTTCGAACAACCTTCCGTCTCGGTAGGCAGTGGCCTTGACGGGCTCCTCATATTTGATGACATCTCTGTGACGAGCGCGTGAAACATGATCGCGTTGAGCGCTCACTGCCAGCACCTACCCATTGCTCACTGTCCTCAGGCCCGGCTGTGTATGCCTGTGTTGAACAAACTGAATATTGGCAACTAGTTTTCTGAAGAGAGACCTATTAACCAGACATCAATCACACATATGATAACCTCTTGGATCATGTGTAGCCTTAAGTGTCCATCTATGGATGTAAGCATCCAGATAGATTAATCAGTGCACACATTATTCAGCAGCCCGCTAATGCACGAGAGAAGTTATAAGTTCCCAAATTACTGGTAAAGGGTTCTTATTGTTTTAGGTAAAAAATGACAAACTAGACATGGGGCTCATATCGAAACAGATTGATGCGCTGTATCCACCAGATCTAAAAGAACCCACTAAAAAGTCCGTTGCATTGTGTATTCATAGCCGTAAGTATTTATGTTTTTTTATTCTTTTTCTCGTGAAATTTTTAAACCATTCCATAGTTTTATCGAGATAGATTTTTTCTCAATATCCTCTTCTCTTCTTTACAGAGGATAATTACAACGATTTATGTGAAGGAGTATTTCATGCTGCAAAATGTTTGTATGAAAAAGACCCGGCCAGCTTTATTTTTCCTTAATGTCTATAGTTTACAGTACATTAAACGCATTAATGTATTTTCGAGCTAATAAATGTATTAATAATTTGAATTCATTATTTGGTTCTCATTTCATTTTAATGGGAAAATAAATAGATGGCTTAGCTGAACCCCTATATAAGCTCTTATAAATAATAGTCATCTACTATTTATTCGTTTAGTAACCATATTTTGAAGTACACCTTGTCAGTTCAAATATTGTGTTCTAGGGTGAAAAGTAGTAACACTTACCTTAGTAATTAAATATTTTGTATAATAACCTCTCCATCAAGATTTATTATCATTGTTGCATCTCTAGATTGCTATATATCTTTCCAAATGTATTCCAGTACCATTTTGTTTTGCTCGGTAATTTTAGTTTTTCTTTTAAACAGCGATTTTGTCAATTCGGTAAGTTATGTTTTTTTTTTGATAAAAACTAGCTAGATACTTCTCAAACAGAATTATTGAAACACGATTGAAATATATTTTTTAGCAACTGACAAGGCAACAAGTAAAAAATTCTGGGAAATTGGTTAAAAAGACGTGTTCGGCGAAAAATGATCTAACGGAAGGTAAATTATAATTATATTATCTAGATTCTAATATTTTCTATTCAACTGTTCATTTGTTTAAGCATTTTTTTTAAACATTGCTCCAATTTACTATTATATATTTCTCCTGTATCGTGGAAGCGTTTACAAACATTTAAACTCACATACAAAAACAACCAGTTCCGAAACAACTACTTGTAGTTCATACAAATATTAATGGTTCCGTGCGGGGATCAAACCCGCGACACGCAGTACAGCAGTCGATCGATCAACCGTGCCGTCAAATCCGTTCAGTTCATACATCAGAACGTACTGCGTAAATAACAAATCTGGGCGTTTTTTGCTTACAAACTTAATCAATTACATAAAAATCACAAATTTCTTAAATTTTGCAGATGAAGTTAAAGATGTGGACCAAGGAAAATTTATAGAGGAGAAAAACTTTATGTGTTACATAGCTTGTGTCTACAAAATGGGACAGAGCGTAAGTTACAATGTACGAACAAGGTAAATGATACTTTATTCTTTACTAGTTTGAAGCTGAAGTCATATCTGTAATTATTTCAGATAAAAGGAAACACGTTAAACCATGACATGATGATAAGGCAGGTAGATATGCTTTTCCCAGCGGACATTAAGGCTCCTGTTAAAGCAGCAATAGAACATTGCAGGGGTGTTGGTAAGTAGATGTATGAGACCACAGACTTGATTATGTGGTTTTAATTTCAACTCGATACCTTAACGTGTTCTCGAGAAAAACGGTATTGACAGACAAACGGACATTAAATTGGGTATATGTATATATATAATAAGAGTTCCATTTTTTCCTTGTGAGGTACGGAAGTACCATAAAAATACTTGTGAGTTTAGAACCAGCAGATAGTGATATGAATAGCTAGGCTATTAGCTTATAATATTCACTCGGACATAAATATTATGTCTATGTTTTCTTCTGTTATTATTAACACTGCAAATATTAGTACTTCTACTAATAAACCTTTTTACAAGGAAGGCGGGGGAGTATTGTCGCTCACTCCGGCTCATTTAAACTAGCTAGTAAGACAACAGACACCAAGGTACCTTCTGGCTCTCAAATAGTTAAATTTAAAAAAGGGGCTAAGCAGAACTCCTTGAAATTATTTCATCAAAATATTCAAGGTTTCTCTTCAAAACAACTAGAGATTGAATTGTTTTTAGAAAAAACCAAGTTTGATATTGTATGTTTCACCGAACATTGGCTAAAAGATCATGAAATGTTAATTAATTATGAAAATTACAGTGTAGGCAGTTGCTTTAACCGTAAATCTAAGATGCGTGGGGGTTCACTAATCTTAGTCAAAAATAGTATTAAATTTAGAAGTCGTTCTGATATAATTGATCTATCGGTTGAACATAATATTGAATTGTCTTGTGTTGAGCTGGATAGGCATGTCATAGTGTGTGTTTACAGGCCCCCAAATTATCAAAACTACTCGATATTTGAGTCAGTAATGGAAGATGCTTTGGCAAAACTTGCAACAGGTAATAAATCGCTAGTCATCTGTGGTGACTTTAACATCAATATTTTAGATGAAAATTCAAATAGCAGTAGATTCTTAAATCTTTTTAAATCATTTAATTTGTTGAATGTGTTTTCGGAGCCAACCCGAATTACTACAAATACCGCTACATGTATTGATAACGTTTTCTGTTGCTGCGACTTCTTAGATAAATCCATTGTAAATTACCTTCCCTCTGATCACAGCGGTCAAACCGTCGTTTTCGAGTCCTACACATCATCACAAAAAATTCAGATACAGTCTAGACAAATAACACCAAGCAATTTAAATAAATTTAACAATAATTTAATAAGTAATCTAGGCATTCCGGGATATGATATTAATAATGTAAATCATTTTTATGAGGAATTCTTTTCGGTTGTCTACACAGAGTTCAATGATACGCTAAAACTAAAAACTAAATCTATTAGCCCAAAGTTTATGTTTAGTGATTGGGCAACTAAGGGTATAAGAAAAAGTAGGGAACGACTGTTTGAGCTTTACGGCCTTAAGCCTTACATCAACTCGGAAACATTCAATCGCTACGTTGCTACTTACTCAAAAATGTTTAAAAACACCTGCAAGGTAGCTAAAGCCTTATTCATAAGCAACAAGATTAAATCCGCTGATAATAAAATTAAGACGGTTTGGAAAATAATCAATAGCGAAACTAATAGAAATAGAAAATATAATAATGATATTACACTAGAGTCTTCACGTGGTCTTCTAACCACTAAAAACGAAGTTGCTCAAGAATTTGTGGATTTCTTTACTAGTATCCCAATTAAAACTACAGAAACGTTAAATTCCTCACCCTTGCTTTCTGTTGAGTTATTAAGAGCAAACGTTTTACCATGCTCGGTTGAGTTTCAGTTTAAGCATATTAACCCCACTGTCGTCATTAAAGCTTTTAAACAAATAAAAATCAAATTAACCGAAGACCTTTGGGGATTGTCAATTAAAGTTTGTCAAGCTATCATTGAGACTATAGCACCGTACTTAGCCTTAATATTTAATTTGTGTGTGGACCAAGGAGTCTTCCCGGACCTTATGAAATACAGCAAGGTAATACCACTGTTCAAATCTGGGGACAGTAAAGACACCAATAATTATAGACCCGTATCCGTTTTGCCGGTTTTCAGCAAGGTTTTTGAAAAGGTAATGCTTAACCAAATGCTCAATCATTTTAACACCAATAAAATATTACATGAAAAGCAGTATGGTTTCACCAAAGGACGTTGTACCACTGACGCCGGTGTCACCCTATTGAAACACATGTTTACTGCGTGGGAGGAGGCACAGGATGCCATAGGGATCTTTTGTGACCTCTCAAAGGCATTTGATTGCGTGAACCACGAAACCCTTCTCTTAAAACTTGAACATTACGGCCTAGGGAAACTTGCCCTTAGTTTAGTAAAATCGTATTTAAATGATAGACAGCAGCAAGTACAAATAAATGGTGTCAATTCAATGGGTTTAAATGTAAAGATGGGTGTACCACAAGGATCGATATTAGGTCCCTTCCTCTTTTTAGTATATATTAATGATCTACCCCATTTATTTGAAAACCAACCACAAATGGTGTTGTTTGCTGACGATACCTCTTTAATATTTAAGATAAACAGACGTGCCACAAATCCTGACGACGTAAATAATGCCCTAATGCAGGTACATAATTGGTTTACCGCTAATAATTTAGTATTAAATGGGAAAAAAACGAAGTGTATAAGATTTGCTCTACCAAATGTCAAAAACAGTGAGTGTGACATAGTATTGAATCAAGAGAAACTAGAATTCGTCGAAAAAACTGTTTTCTTGGGAATAACACTCGATTCAAAGCTACAATGGGGTCCGCATATAACATCTCTTGCAGGACGCCTTAGTTCAGCAGCATATGCTGTTAGAAAAATCCGTCAGTTTACTGATGTTGATACCGCGAGACTAGTCTATTTTAGTTATTTTCATAGTATAATGTCATACGGTATTTTACTTTGGGGACGGGCTGCAGACATCGAGTCTATATTTATTCTGCAGAAAAGAGCCATTAGAGCCATATATAACCTACGTAGGCGAGATTCTTTAAGGGAACAGTTTAAGGATATTAACATCATGACAGTACCTTGTCAATATATTTATGAAAACATCATGTATGTCAGGAAAAACTCGCATCTTTTTAGTAAAAGAGGTGACAGACACAATTATAATACTAGAAATAGGGACCAATTAGTTCAACCAGGTTTCAGGTTAGCTAAAGTAGACTCATCTTTCATGGGGTACTGTTTGAAATGCTACAATAAAATACCTCCCCACATTCTTCAACTGAATGAAACGAAATTTAAATCTTGTATTAAACGCACACTATGTAGGCAAGCATATTATAAGTTGGGGGATTATATTGATGATAAAAATGCTTGGCTCAATGCTGGTCCTGCTCCTCAAGCATAGGGGTAAACTCATTACTAAGTATCCGAAGCTATAATGGACGCTGCAGAAGATTGTAAGACTATCTTTGCAATGTATAGAATCAATTCTCTAGTATTGTATAATTATTAAGCCCATATGTGAGTGCTATGTATTATCATTGACTTGACGAAGCCCTGGTGGTTAATAGTGTCATGCTCACTTAAATGTCTCACTGATGGTGGCGGGTGTGTCGGGTCATTTAGCTCCCTTCAAAATGGTCGAGCTGAATGGGGCTGATCCATACGTCATGTTCGTGAACGGGCGCTGTCAGTTGGGACTGGTCATTTTTTAACTACCACGGTCATTTTTATTTTATTTAGATTTAAATTGAATTTTGTTTTTTATTTACTCTGGACGCTCTTACTGTGCACGTCTTTCTACATCGTTCTCACATATTTGTATAATCTCAACACGAATGATGTAAATACTATTTTGTAAAAATATTAGAATTTAAAAGAGTGTCCATGGAGTTTCTTGCCCATTCTTCTCCATAGAGATCAACGCTTTGGAATGGGCAACTGCAGTACTTTCACAAGTTATTATGCCTTGTGACCGGGACTGTAGATTCATTTTGTTTCTTGACATTCAAAAGTGCCTGTAATGGTCTAATTGAAATAAATGATTTGATTTGATTTGATTTGAATATCAGCCGTTATACGTCTTTCGCAATTATTTATAAAGCATTTTGGTTTTAAAATATTGAGAAGCATTTATCAATCTCATTCTTTTACAGCTAAAAAATACAAAGACATCTGTGAAGCATCTTATTGGACGGCAAAGTGCGTTTATGAATTTGATCCACCCAATTTCATGTTCCCTTAAGGCGAAGAAAACACCTTTTTCAGATTGTGTGTTCATTTAAATAAGAAAAGCAAAATAAACAAATAAAATAATAAAAGTGTTTTGTTAAGTCCTACAGCAGAAACTAATTTAAATAGTCTGATAAAAACCATGCAGTTCAGATTTCTTAAAACGAGATCCATACAACTACAACTGAATTAGAAATTCATTAGTTTTGTTTACTTCAAAAACAACCTTCAACCATGGTTTTTGTAAATTGTGTAAAAAGAAGTGATTATTTTGACATTAAAGGCCCAGTAACAAAAAAAAAAAATGCTAAATATAAAACAGTCAAATCAGGTATAAGGCCCATTTTGCATCCCATCGTGTTACGAAAAAGATGCTGGACTTAATTAGATAATGCATGAGTTTGTACTAGTAAATGATATACCAAGGTGCACTAAGTACGTGGTGTGGACAGCACTGTCCTATAATCAGGTCGTAAGACTGTCTATATATGGTTTCAAGTAGATCTTGAGTAAACAGTTCAATTAAGTAAAGGTCTTGAATGTCAGTGTCGTGATGGATCGAAAAAGGTTGTGTTTATTGATTGTCGCCATGTATTTGGCTACTGGAAGTGACGCCGTAAGTACATAAACAAATAATAATAAAGTTATAGATCTGCCAATGGCTTAATTGCCAAGAGCCTCGACCAATACCCGAGGAGGCTCTCGTTAGGCAGCTGGATCAACGGCTCTTATTGTTAGGACGTTCCTTTCTCTGGAGCCCTGACCGCCGGTAGCTTGGACACTGTTCCCGAAACCGGTGGGCTACTATTTTTTTTATATACTTTTTTTTTTTTTTTAAGAAGAAATATTTAAAAATGTAAACTTATGTGTAAATAAATCAATAAAGGGTACATGAAAAATAAAGATATAGACAAGAGAGCAGAAAGCAAACATAATATTACTAGTAATCAATGTGATAAGAGGATTTCATAATTTATTGCAGATGACTAGGCAACAAATGAAAAATTCAGGAAAAATATTGAAGAAAAATTGTATGAATAAGAATCAAGTGACTGAAGGTAAGGAGAACCAAGAGCATATAACTAATATGATGAGATAAATCCATGCCATGATAATATAAAACGATGAGTTCTTTTAATTTTTTTCAGACCAAATAGGTACTATAGACAAGGGAAAATTCGTAGAAGATAAGAAAGTAATGTGTTATATAGCTTGTATCTTTGAAATGACGAATGTGGTAAGTTGATGGCATAGTTATTATTGTTCCTGTTATATTTTTTCCTGCACATTGTCGTAACATATCGTTCTTAAGTTTTATGATATTTTTTTTAGATATTAAATCGAGTTTATTACAAGCATACAACATTCTGATTTGTATATACGAACTGATATCATTATTCTTTGTGACCACTATCTTTCTTATCTTCATTAAAAACAAATCTCTTGAAAAGGTTATGGTACAAGTTTCAACTGGATAATTTTTTCATAAAACATCGAATTTAATTTACTTAATTATTTATTCATGCAGATAAAGAACAACAAATTAAATTACGAAGCCTCGATTCGACAAATTGACCTCATGTACCCAGCGGATTTAAAGGAATCTGCGAAGGCCGCTGTCGAAAAATGCAAAGACGTTCGTAAGTTAAATTACGTAATTAATTACTTGTTAATACTCAAGTTCTGAATGCATTACTCAGATGCAGCCTGTCTCTTTACTGTCCTCCCTTAGTGACGCTCTAAGCCGAAGCTTGTACGCCACAGTAATAAACGTTCTAGTAGAATTATCTATACGAAAATATTATTTTCCGATAGGTACGTCGTTTTTTTTAAAACCACATAATATGAATGTCTTTGCAGTGCATTTTATCATAATATTTTAAAATTTCAGAAAAGAAATACAAGGACATCTGCGAAGCTTCCTTTTATGCGGCGAAGTGCATGTACGAGTTCAATCCTGCAGATTTTATATTCGCATGATTTTGGATTATATCTCACTTATAATTTAACGTGTTTTATATGAACCCTACAAGATTTATTTGTTTTTCTAACATATAATGATATGTTATATTTTTAAACATTTTCTTAATAAAAAAAACATAAAAATATAATAATCATTATGAACATATTCACCATCAACCATTATTCAAGCGAATATGACCTGTATGCGGCTGTTAATAGCGGTCATACGGACACCAGTGCTGTCCATAGAGGCATGTTCAAACAAAATAATGTTATATTTAAACACAATAATTCATTATCTCAGGTTAATAAAGCAGCTAGCAATTAATTTGATTTCCAAGAATGCATTTTTTCTGTTGAATCGCTGTGATTGCATCCAAGGCCATCCAACTGGATGTGTACTCACGATTGTCCGTGAGATTGATAGATAGATAACATGACTGTTGGACATTGTACTATTATGTTATAACTAAAGGTGGTAAGTAAAATAATAAAAATACATGGAAGTATCAAAAGCAGAAAATAATTACAAGGCTTAAAAAAATACCGCATTAGGACCAACGGGAAAAGTGCTCAGATTCAGCAAAGCAGCGATAGATGGCAAAGATAAATAAATAAATAAATAAATATCTTAGGACAACTCACACACGGCTATCTGATCCCAAGCTAAGCAGAGCTTGTGTTATGGTAACCAGACAACTGATAAACATACTTATATAATTTATAAATACATACATATTATAGATAAAACACACCCAGACACAGAACAAACAATCATGCTCATCACACAAAGTTTGTCCTGGGTGGGAATCGAACCCACGACCTCCGGCTCAGCAGTCAGGGCCACTAACCACTAGACCAAGAGGCCCGTCGTCAAAGATGATTCTTAGACCAAAAATAGGCGAGCGTTTTGGTCCCGGGATGAAGGGGCAATGTCTTAGCGATGTCCCGAAAAACTATTAGGGCACTCGGAAAAATAGGGTTTTTGTTTTATATAGTCATTGGTTTTATAGTGCTCATTATTTATATGAATAAAAAAAAGTTCATGCAGATAGCGTTGCGCACCGTTTGTTCTAAGTAGGTTACAGAGGGTTTCAAACTGGGGATACAACAGGAGGACACCACGGAGACACCATATTTACTCCGTTTGTGTTTCCAGGGAATTAGTGGTCTACAAAATCAACCTTAATTGTTGTTATTTACATATTTCGATCGAGTTATTTGATAATTAGTTTAAACAGAAACAAATAGCTCACATTATATTATCATGTTTTTCAGTTTCGACCTTTGACTAGCAGAATTAGATTTAACATTCATTTTGGTGAAGGTCGAAACATAAAGGTTGGACTTTGTTTAGATGTGGATTCTAAAAAACCTTCAAAATATATTTACAATAAATACTGGCAGTGGTTGTTTGTCTGATTTCTCCGTTACTTGTAGGTGTCTATTATATTTATTAAAAAAAATATTAGGAACAATCATCTATTTTTAGATAGTTATTACAAACAAGACAACCATTCCATACACAGTTGCTTGATATACCTAAGTGATTGCAATACAATAAATACAAGATTGTATTGCAATTACTTATAGGTATCAAGCAACTGGTTTAATTAAATATTTTCGATGATATATAGAATTTTCGTGTAAATTCACGGTTACAAGTTGCGCATCGATATTACCTTCACCCAGTACTATTAAGTCACGCCTAGAAACATACTTTATGTCCCATAGCTGAAAAACAGTCAGACTCACTTTATTTATAACATTTGTAAGGGGATATTTACTATTTATTTTTGAGTTTTGGGTAATTCGGCGGCATACGCCATGATTACGGATAAATTGGAGTTATTGCGAATGGATGTTTAAAAGCAGACAAAACAGCCAACCCCCCGTCGTGCTTCGTTTTTTGTGCTCGGTACTACGGCACTTTCTTCGTTTTTACATAATAGAATCACTGGATTCCAGGCTTCTTCTTTCAAAAAAGTACAGTGACTGGTAGCCGCAAAATATGAATTTATTTTCCTCTGTTGGTGAACCAACAATTGTTGACGCTGGAAATATTTAAAGTAATGATCTACCATAAACCCAAGCTAATGTAACCTTTTGTGTGTGAAACTACGCCGATATAACAGCTACCCTACCATGACGTCTTAAAGCAGAACTTATTTTACTGAGGGAAAGAGACAGAGCTATACAGGGTGTCTAGCATCATCTCTTTGCCTCAGTGGAATAAGTTCTGCTTTAAGACGTCATGGTAGGCCTACAGGAATACAAAATAAATAGAAAACAAGGCAAACATTCCGGTTTAGATGTTATAAATAATGTTATTGACCATATCAGTTTTAAAACTTAAAGATTCACTTTTATTTTACTTTGCGTTGAAAGTGGGGCTGGCCAGATAAACAGCGTGAAAAATGCAAAGTCATGTTTCCTGTGCATGTACCTGTAATTGCATGTAATTAGGTTCCTACTGCGTTTTCAGTGCAGTATAGTGGCAATTAGGTGTGGTTTTGCCTGTTTGAAAGATGTCTTGCATTGACAACAAAGTAATGAATACATTGTTCTGAATTTGTAGAGTTGCATTCCAAATCACGTAATCACGGATATCATCTAACGACTGACCCTAACTGTAAATTGACTGCTAGCACCCGCTAAGGAATAATGCTTTGACTGTAAATTGGAAATTGAACCTAGATCTGAAGGTAAATCAAAGGGCTGAAACTGCGTTAAACGGACACCCGCGCGGTTTCATACAAAAGTGTACCGACACGGGGACACTCGCGGGGCCCGCCAGCGGTAACGGACAAATAAATACCTATCTATCTTGGAACAACTCACACACGGCTATCTGATCCCAAGCTAAGCAGAGCTTGTGTTATGGTAACCAGACAACTGATATACATACTTATATAATTTATAAATACATACATATTATAGATAAATCACACCCAGACACAGAACAAACAATCAGGCAAAGTTTGTCCTGGGTGGGAATCGAACCCACGACCTCTGGCTCAGCAGTCAGGGCAACTAACCACTAGACCAACAGGCCCGTCAAATGGGAAAATAACTTCTTTTTCTCGTCTTTTTTTAAAGTCATTTTGAATTAAATCTTTACTAAAATCTCTAAGTAGGACTATTCTCTAAAAATACAGCGTCGAGCTTAGCGCTGCCGCAGGGTCAAGATTCATAGAGAGCCACCTAGGGTCGGTGATACCCTCGACGCTGTATTCTTAGAGAATAAATGGTATACCAATATTATAATTAATCGTTACTAATATTATAAAAGCGAAAGTGAGTTTGTTTGTTAAATCTTCACGCCTAAATGGCTTAAACGATTTTGATGAATTTTAGTACCTATAGAGATAGTTAGGACCCTGGAGACGGACATAGGCTAACAAAAGTAAGAAATGAGGGAGAAAGAGGGAAGAAAAAGGAAAACTTAGCATTGCTATTACAATAAATAAGGCGCAAGGGCAAATACTACAGGTAGGTAGCAGGTACCTGCAAATCAGGAACGGGCAACTGAGTTACCCCGAATTAAACGCGAGCGAAGCCGCGGGCAAAAGCTAGTAATTAATATTAAAGGAGCCAAACACTAACACAAATCATGAAAAACACATACATAGCTAAAAGTACCTATCAGATGAATAACCCGTGCGTGCATTCAGTGCGACGATTCTCGTAAGACTGAGTAGCGAGCGTCATTACTACAATTAAGTATTTATGTATTCGTATGTATCATTAAGAGCAGTCGCTATTTAATGTTTACCTATTTTGTAATTATGATTCACCTTAAAGAAACATTTGGTTGAAGCATGAAAATATAATAATTACATAAGTTGGCTAACTAATCCATCTGCGACAAAAAAACAGCCATTGACAAAAAAGGCAGCCTAATCCGCTTGAGGAGTTAGTTGACTAAAGAAATATTTTTAACATAAGATTTTAAATGTGTTAAATAAGTGACAAAAGCGAAAGTGTCCCTACTGGCCGCACGAGCTATCCTTACTAATATTCTAAAAGCGAAAGTGAGTGTTTGTTTGTTTGTTACCTCTTCACGCTTTAATGGCTAAACCGATTTTGATGAATTTTTAGTACAGAGATAGTTGGGAACCAGGAGACGGATATAGGCTAATTTTTATTTTAAAAAAATGGGATGTGAGGGAAGAAAAGGGAAAACTTAGCGTTGCTATTACAAATCAATAAGGCGCAAGGGGAACTGTATTAGCCCAAATGTAACGCGAGCGAAGCCGAGGGCGAAAGCTAGTAATAAATAAATAATAGTTTCATTATTTATTCATGACATAACTTTTTACATTTATAAACCTTTTTTTTTACAAGGAATAGCTCACCGGCATCGATAAAAGGGGCCTAGCTACCAGTGTTCAGTCCGCTTTTCTTTTTTTTTTTTGGCGTGGGTAATCATCAAATAACTTTAGGGAGAGTGTCAGGCTTGTACTGGCTAAAACCCACTCATGTTCCTTCTATTGCCCTTTATGTTCCGGGGCCGCGGTATCTTTTTCGAAAAACCCGTGTTTAGGCCTCTTGAGAGAGGAATCTCCTTACAATACGCGCCGTGTCCAGACTGCTTGAGCTCGTGCTTGGGACTCTGATTCCACAAATTTCCACTTTAAAATAAGTTTCTAGCGAATAATTTTGGCAACGAGATTGTCTCTACAAATATTTTTTCTCTCTACATTTCATAATGTTTCCATTATTATGGTTCTGTCGCAAAGTAATTAGTTGCCGAGACATTAACACTTCAAGATCATTAAATTCGAATAGCCAGTAATCCTTTTTGTAAATGGAAGTTATCTGTTTAGGAGGATGGATAGGAGAAAGGAAGTATTTAAGTATAGGTTGATCCAACGGTCGATAAGACAGCAATTAATAAATTAATCAATAGAGGAAATATTATACAAGAGGACTACTTCTTCAGATTATCATAAAAAAAACTCTACTAATTGATGGAATTATTAAATTTATTCAGGCTCTGCTATTGTATAGATTTAATTAGCTGACGTCACATCTTATAACACTAAAGGCGAAAGTTTGTATGTGTGTGTGTTTATGTTAGTTATTTCTTTATGCTTAAATTTTTATATGCTAGCTTATACCCTGGATCAACACATAAGCATTTTTTTTATACCAGCCTACGTGAGTGAAACTGCGGGGCTTAGCTAGTGTTCTTTCTTTGTAATGCATAAAATTATCGTGTCATAGTTTTAGTTGCCATACTTTTCCGAAACGGGTTGACCGATCTTTATGAAATTTTAAATGTATATTCGGTAGGTCTGAGAATCGGTCATAATCTATTTTCGTATCACTCAGTGATTAGGGTGGCCCCTTGAGAGATAAAGAGCTAAGAACTAGCTGTGTATGCACAGCTAGTAATATTATAAAAGTGAATTTTTGTATACGTCTGTGTATGTTTAGTACTCCTTAACGCTAAAACTGATTAACTGATTTGGATGAAATGTTGTATTAAAATAGGTGGTATTTTGGATTAAAAAATAAGCTACTTTTGATCAAGGAAATAACGCGGTTTTTGTGGGATGACTAAATAACAAAAAAAATGTTTTTCACTGCGGGCAACACCGCGGATCACAGCTAGTAGTATATAAAACTTGATACTAGTCGAAAAAAAATATTGATCCATTGATGGCAATCTGCATTGTACTTGACATGTCGCAACATAATTATAATCAAGATAGATGACAACTCTTTGTTATCGCAATGTTGCCATGTAAAAAAAAACTGTAAATAGTCGTGATGAGCCAGCAGGAACTACACAGTAATTGCAATATCTCGTGTAGATTCTCTTAATTGGGTACTGTACTTCAATTGTCGCACATTGTATACCGAATATGAATATACTACCATAACCTGTGGTTTTGCCAGTCTATTTAATGTATGCTCTAGGCAGACTCCACTACCTGTTGAACGCACGCAGCAAATTGTCACTGAAGTGCAAGTTGCGCATATACTTAGCGTGCATTCGACCCATCATGACGTACGCGTGCCCCGTGTTCGCGCACGTCCATCCGTCTAGAATCCACAGGATGCAAACCCTTCAGAACAGATTTCTCCGAAAGGCCGTGGGAGCTCCCTGGTACTTAAGGAATATACGACTACATGTCGATCTCAAAATACCGACCATAGCCCAAACGATGAAACGCCTCACGAAGCGTTTCTTCGATAACGCTGAAAAGCACCCCAACAGTCTCATAGCAGGGGCAGCCCGCTATATTCCCACTAGGATAGGGAAAATTCGCCGACCAAGGCATACCCTCATCACTCCCGATGATCCCACCACAATCCTGCAAGAAAGCAGTAGGGAAACCAGCACTATCCGTAAACACAGAAACAGACCGCGATCCGTTTTCCGACCTCGCCGCCGAGGCCCGTCGCGAAATCCCCAGTAATGAAACCGTCCCTTGGTCTACAAGCCAGCCCGCGATGCTGAGCAGTAAATACTAAAGCCCCTTAATTAATCGACCCAGCCACCCTTGTTGCCCTCCCTCAGTGACGCCCTAAGCCGAGGTCCGTACCCCACAGGGGGTGCCCTTAGCGTGCGAGCACTTAGAATAACAGTAGTTTTTGTAGCCCTGGCTGGGGGCCTTAATTTATTGAGGTCACACAGGAAAGTCCGGTTAAGCAGTCACAACAACTCAAGAGAGTTGATCTGCGAGTGGCCCAACCTAAAAAAAAAAAAAAAAAAAAATAAAAAAAAAAAAAAAAAAAAAAAAAAAAAAAAATATAATGATCTAAAAAAATTAGAAAAATATTGCTTGACACTATGAGAATTCGTGTGAATAAAATTGCATCTCTTTGATGTTCCTTACGTTAGCTGTTATTTATACGTATTTCATGCAATTATCTATTCTGCCCGACTCTAACTTCATCAACATTATCTTTGTTTTCTTGTGCGTGAAAGACTTTGTTCGTTGCACATTTGTATAACTCCTTATATTCTACTTTTCTAATTCTAAAATTAAAAAGATTTATTTGGGATTAGATTCATTTTTAATCTTTATTTTCACATACATTTAGAAAATTTCGTTAGCAACCGCTGAAGAAATATACTTTTAAAAACTAGAACTATTAGTATGTAATGATTGGATTTGAGTTATTTATTACCAACAGCTAGATGAGGTCGCATTATATCGAGGAGAAAAGAGGGCGGGGTGTGTTGAATAGCTTCTCATGAATTGCCGAGAAGAAGAACTGACCATAGAGAGAAATAGAAGGAATTGGGTTATTTGCTCACGAGTCGGTCAATAAAGGATACTAAAAAAATAATGTCACATTATTATGTAGTTTTAAATATATAGAAGACGTATCTACACTCTTCATTCTATGTATAAATATATGTATTGTCTGAATAGGGTGTGAAATACCTACATTATAATGATCAAATTGACACAATTATCTTGGTAAGATCTATGTGCATTTTATATAAATGTCGCAGGTGTCGCATTCGTCCCATATGTATCTAGAAAATCGGTGAAGTACTTGGTTTACTGTGAAGATGTTTGGTTACACGTTCCTGTCGCTAACGGCGGTGTTGCTCTGCCTGGGGAGCACTTACGTAAGTCATATTTAAAAAAAAAATAGCAATACACTTCGATGAAATTGCAAAACATCATCATTAGAAATATAAGATAGAAAGTAAAATATGTCAACTCGGCAAACGAAGTTATCGACATGTGTGAACTCCGCTGTGCCGATTTGAGTCACTGTGCCGATTGCCGTTACGGCCAATGTCGAGATGGCTTTCGCTAAGCTGTTGGAAAGAGGGCCTAATTTAGAAGGCAGTGCTCCTCGGTACGGCTTGCATTGTGAAGAGTCTCTGGAGGCCTAACTCTCAGTAGCTTGGAACCCGCTCTCGATACCGACCACTATTTAAAAGTGGTATGAATGTGCAGAATGAACGAATGAAGGATAACAATCGTGCATTTATTCGGTTTCAACTCTTAGGTGAGGTAGCTTTCAGTAGATACCGTGAAAAAGAACCAGTACCTCTAAACAATTTGAAGGCTGCAATAACCGTTGGCTGCAGCACTGCGACAACCGTTGTCGCAGTGGCTCAGCGATCGACTGCTGCACTGCGTATCGCGGGTTCGATCCCCGCACGGAATCAATATTCGTATGGCCTATAGGTAGGTGTTTCGGGTCTAGCTGTTTGTGCATGTGTTTAAATGTTTATAAACACACCCACGATACAAGACAACTTCCTAGACTGGGGCAACAGTTTATAAAACAAACAGTAGTTTTTAAGTTATACGCTGAAGATACTAGATCTAAAGGTTGATCAAATTGGCTAAGTGGAAACCTATCTAAAGAAATCTTCATAAATAATTATTAAATTAAAAGATTTGTTTTTCAGGCTACTCCAGAGGAAGAGGAGAAAATAAAAGAAGCTTTTCATGAATTTGTAAAAAAATGTGCGGAAAAATATGATGTAACTGAGGAGAAATTTGAAGAAGCGAAGAAGACACACAGTGTAGAGGGTATTGACCCTTGTTTCGTGAGCTGTGTCTTGAAGGAGTCTGGAATAGTAAGGAGAAATCATATCTATAAGATTGAAAGTGCATGTGCAAGTTGATCATTCCTATAATTCTCTAACCTTAATGCCAATTTATTTGGGGTCGCTGCAGTAATTTTTTTCTACTACCCTTTATGTGACATTTTTTACAGACTTCCTCCATAGTTTCGTCTGCTCTTAGTGCTATGCAGATCCACAACTACAACTTTCCTTACGACGAAGAAAGCGCTTCTTATGTTCACGTAACATTGCTCGTTGCCGTTCAATAATATGCGTGCGCCTTTTCGAGTTTAAGGTCGTAGGTTCGAATTAAGGCAGGATCGATGGATGGATCGGTCGGTGGATGGATGACCACCTATTACATACCAATTTTTCTTGGTGCCATATAATGCACGCTAGCTATCATTTGTAGATCTTTGACAGCAGTTGCAGGTAGGCCACCAGTCTTACTCAAGGGTATTCGTATAACCAATACTAACTGGGTTGTAGACGTCAGATAGGTAGTAGGTCTATATAAAATAGTGGTATTCAGCTGCATCCGGTAAAACTGTAAGTCGACCCTAACTTTGGGACAAGGGCAGGAAAATTATGAAGGCGCCCGAAAACCGTCTCACCACATCGGCCAAATTTAAATGACTAAAAAAGCAGTATATATTATTAACTCAATATCTTTGTTGCTTTACCATAATGTGTACTTAGGTGGTAGTTTTTATATCATTATGAACCCTGTAGGGCACAGCAATTATTATTGACCAAGTACCGTAATTTAAACTGATTATTAAGTCTTTAACGACCATATCCTGAATTTTGACGAGGTTGCAAAACTGTACCTTGTTAATATCATCCCAAATCGTCAATGATTTTATTGTCAACATGTTCGTTTTAATACGTTTCAGTTTAACAGCGAGGGTAATTTCAACGTCGAGAAGACCAAAGATTTTATAAAGTCCCATTTGGAGAGCGAGCCAGCTATTCTATACATGGAAACGGTTTGTTCAGAATGTGCTAAAGGTTAGTATGGAGCAGGCACCTGCCTTGCTTACTTTTGAAGATTTGGACACTTTGGTTGAGCTTGAAAAGCCTTCAATCAAGTCATATATAAAAATCATATAAAAATCATTTTATTTGGATTTCCAACAGAGAATCCACAAATAACATGATTACAAAAAAATACAACAGGAGCTGATTACTGTGCTCCTCCAATTACAGCAAAGCACAGCATTCACTTAAAAACTAGTTACAAAAATTTTTGACAAGACATTTAAGTTGGAAAATGAAAGAACATTATTATAATCAGACCAAATCCAGTTGGGACATTATAGTTTTGACAATAGGAGTCGTAGATTTTTTTATCTAAATTTTTAAATACCCTCATCTTACACGTAATATCAATACTGTGGCGCTTCGACAATTCATTGTAGTTTCTATGATAAAATATCATATACGCGTCGAATTGAGAACCTTCTAATTTTTTCCTTAGTAAAAAAACTGCAATCAACTTTTAATGGTAAAGTCGAGTATACAGAACAAATGTTTATAGCAAAATTTCTTCTTTTTAGTGTTGCGTAACATAAGTAAAACGGAATCCTTTTAAGATCATGGGACCTTTGCTGTCCTTTATCTCGGGAAATCGAAATTCAATTAAGCTTAAGTCCCTGGATATACTTTTTTTTAAGAGGTCAAAGGATTATTACCACTCTAAATTCACCGAGTTGGTTACATTACGCAGATGAAAGGTGGTACTATTTCTTATCATTCATATAATTTGGTATTCATATAATACGTATCGATATGAGAACTCGGGCATGCCGAGAATTCCCAAGCAAGAGGTTCATTTCATTTCCCACAGTATCAGTGACAAACGCAGAAATATTTATTTCGATAATTTTCAGTGAATGATGAGATTGTCAATGACGGCACGGATGGGTGTGAAAGAGCAAAGTTGATGTGGACCTGTATGCGGGATGTCAAGGAAAAAGTAAGTATACACTTTACATATGGAAAAAAGGGAAGTTGGATTAGGTATCTTTTTTATTTTTTTGCCATTGTGAAATCATTAAATAACTTCCCCCGGTGGAGCGGGTGGGAGTGTCAGACTTGTGTTGACTAAAAACCTAAACATTTTCCTTCTTTTGACACTGAATGCTCCGGGGCCGCGGTATCTCTTTCGAACAACCCGCAACTCCGGGGATGAGTGTTCTAAAGTGCCACAAATTATATATTAAATATATATCCATATTTACAATTATCATTTATTTTATTTATGTTTATTCATATCTAGATAATAGATAAATATATATATATATATATAATTTGTGCTGGCATTTACAGATATGCATTTCTACAACTAAAACCTGAGAGACCAATATAAGACTATAAGTCATATTAAAAATAATTCAAAATTGAATGCCTAGCCTTACATTTTAAAACCCTTGTAAAGTTGTATATTTTTTGGAAATCGTGATCCCAGCATTCAGCCGTATTAAGGGTTACAAAAACTTTTTAGTAAAAAAATAAAACCGACTTCTAAAAAAAAACTAAAAACTGGAAAATAACTTTATTTCCGGAAGTCGGTGGCTTTTGTTGGTTTCGTTGACTTTATTTGCCACCGACTTCCGGAAATAAAGTTATTTTCCAGTTTTTAGTTTTTTTTAGAAGTCGGTTTTATTTTTTTACTAAAAAGTTTTTATTTCAGCATTTTTAGTTATAGTATCCTTACTAATATTATAAAAGCAAAAGTGAGTTTGTTTGTTTGTTTATTTGTTTGTTTGTTTGTTTGTTACCTCTTCACGCTTTAATGGCTACACCGATTTTGATGAATTTCGGTACAGAGATAGTTGGGAACCAGGAGACGGACATAGGCTGATATTTTTTCTAAAAAAGTGGGATGTGAGGGAGAAAGAGGGAAGAAAAGGGAAAACTTAGCGTTGCTATTACAAATTAATAAGGCGCAAGGAGAACTGTGTTACCCCAAATTTAACGCAGGCGAAGCCGCGGGCGAAAGCTAGTTATGATATAATACGCAAACACGGTCAAAAAGTTTTTATTTTTAGCTTGAATCCCGTCTTAGATACAAGTTTTAGTTCCACATCAAGCTATAGATTAAATACTAAGTATCCATATTATGTTTTAGTATTAAACCAATTCAGAAATCATATGCATCATCCCCTGGGGATACAGCTGATACTTGATCTGATGTTTATGTTTCTTAATGACTAGGTGAGGGGTGGGGAGGGGATACGGTCACGCTGCTCCCACTCGCCTGCCTACCCTGGCGAAACCCATACTTATACATGTGATTGCAGCAATCACGGCAGATTTGCTGTCATTTATTAAAGAGTGCCGTTGTATATCACTGCAGATCTATCACCAAATTAAAATACAACCACCTCAAACAAACCATAGTAGTACATAGTATTTTTTGATCATTTGTCTTCGACAACTTCTAAAATATAATCGACGAATGAGGGCCGATTTCACCAATTTATTGAGATCGAGATCACATAATCTAAAACACCTTCTTGCGCTTTATTGGCTCCACCAGCACCATTGAGAGCTCGGTACCACCTTGAGGGTCTTCACAATCACATCGAAGTGCTTGATTGGTTTCACCAGAACCAATGATAGCATGGTGGGACGGGTTGAAATAAAACATCTGAAAACTGATTTCACCTTTCGAATTTCGAATTCCGTTCTCTAAAATAAAGTTTCCGAGGACAAACAGCGTAATAGTTGTCACAAAAACGAAAAACGTTTAGAATTTGCATCATACCAAAGCGACTTACTGCGTCTATAAAACGAAACATGTCAGCATTTCAAAACGTTGCAAGTTATCAAAATCACAGTAAAAATATGGACAGTACGGAAACTACGTACTAACGTTCGAAACGGCACACTCACACTAACACGCGAATACGAGACCTCTAAGCGGACATCGCGGTGCTGTCAGTCGTGAGAGCCGCGTCAAGACGAGTGGTTGCGTTTACTCCATTTATAATGCATAAATAAGACAAAATCGGTTTTATAGTACCCTTTCCTTGTTTCCTAATAGTTTATTTGAAGAAGATATTTATAAGAATGAGAATTCATTAAATTATAAAATTTAATAATGAAGTATTCCGAGCATGTCGTAGCAGACGAAAATATTTTTAGTAAATAATTTGTAACTGTGTAATATAAAGATATTTCTTTTTTTAATGTAGTGGTTTTTTAATTACTATTATTTTCGGGTTAAAACCCAGCGTTTCAAATAAGAAGGATTACATTGGCTCTATATTAAAATTCTCTTATGCCTGATGCACGCCTTTCTAATACTTACACGCTCTTAAATAAACAATAACCATATGAAAATAACATGAACAAGATAAATATTAGCATCACATATGCCGCGCGTCGCTTGCGGCGTCCACCGCACGCCCTTCCGGCAAATACCGAAGGACACGTTTTCATCTATCCGCGGCTCACGCCAAAAATGTAAAAGGTTACGCTATAGTGATAAAGCTCACAAGTTGTTTTGTATTAATATTAAACTGATCCGTGTTATAAACGATCTTTTTTTACTAGTATTAACCGAAGCCATGAGATTGCTTACTTAAATTTTATTTTTTAACTACGTTTTTAACGTGATAAAAAAATCGAGTTAAAATAACAATTTGATTTTTTTATCACTACAAAACACAGAATCCGATATGATATTAAAAATAGTTCAGTTTCAAAAACATTTAGAGTGACAACGCTAAAGCTGCAGTGGAGCGTAGGTATTTATTTCTACAACTAGGCCTAGTTTTCTTACTGTCCAGACTTATACTGTGTCAAAATTGTTTATATCATTATGTCAATTTTATATTTCGTTTCGCGATGTGCTGCAAGCTTTTCCTATTTCTTTACGCAAAAGGTATGTCGTTGACCGGTGGATATGGGACGCTGTGCGTAGCATACCTTAGGAGGACCAAATTTTGAAGTGATTGAACAAAAAGCGGGTGCTGTACGTCTGAAAAAGATTTCGCATGAAACAACGTACTTATCTTCTTCCAAGCTCAAATCTTCTGGTCGGTTATGAGTTCATCGGTTGTGAGTTCGTGCAACTCTGTTTATTTGTGAGTGCTGGTGCTGGTGTTCTCAATATTTCTTTTTTGGCTCTGTAATGTGGTGCAACAAAAGTCGTGAAAGCAGAAAAATGGATGTTTTTGAGATGTGGTGTTTGTGAAAGCTGATACGTAATCCATGGACCGAGATAATTATGACCGTAATGGGAGCATCTCGTCCAACTCGTTCACGAGAACAACATCACCAAACTGCTTTCCTCAATCGACAGGAGCGTATTTTCTGATTTTTCAGACATATTATGTGTGCGTGTCTGAAAAAACGTGTAATACTGGGCCTGAAAAGAAAACGCGCGCAAGGCAGAGCGCCTGCAATATCAAAAAGGCTATTTGAGACAGTTTCTACCGAATGATTCGAACTACAGGAGACCGCAAACTTGGAGACGGGTCATATGTGGTTGCTCTATCCTGAGCAGTGATGGAACTACGAAAAAAGTAGAACATGAAAGTAATCTAATCAAACGATGTAAATGGCTCTTGTTTGATTAATAATTGTTATATTTTTAATGCAAATGTTTAAATAAAAAGCTTAAAACAAAGCGTATTTTCTTCAGAATATTGTAGAGAGTTCCCCGCCATCTATTGATACATTGTTGAACTAACTTCCGACCGTATACGCAAAAAAGTATAAATGACGGACTTTTTAAATTGATTTATTCCATTTAGTGTCTCAAGGACCCGAGCCTCATCGAAATCATATAACTACATTAAAATACCTACCTACTATACGCTGCTACTAATAACATCCTTACTAATATTATAAAAGCGAAAGTGAGTTTTTTTGTTTGTTTGTTACCTCTTCACGCTTTAATGGTTACACCGATTTTGATGAATTTTGATACAGATATAGTTGGGAACTAGGAGACGGACATAGGCTATTTTTTTTTAAAAAAAAGATTGGGTGATGAGGGAGAAAGAGGGAAGAAACAGGAAAACTTAGCGTTGCTATTACAAAACAATAAGGCGCTACCAAATTTAACGCGGGCGAAGCCGCGGGCAAAAGCTAGTTCCATATAAAGACGTGATTCACTTTATCGTCGTTTTGGGGCTTTTAACTCTATGTCATAATTTCAATAATTTTCGTCACGGTAACAAACTTTTTGGAACCCTCCAAGAAGTTTGTTATATATTTAATAGAATAAGTTGTTTTTAATCTGTGAATGCACATTTAATTGGACAAGGAAAACACAATCAGATAGGAATAAAAACCACTTTTACAAAGAGAATCTTTAATAACAAATGATTTATGTAGGTATAATTATATCACACCGGTTGTTCCCAATGACTATGAGTTAGGCTAAAGTGAACTTATTTATCAGTACACCTACATTTTGTTAGTTTCCTTGAATGCCAATCGAAGCCAGTCTGTAGTTTGATGCTACTATTCCTGCTGTTCTGAAAATATATATTTATATTAATTTGAAATACTAAAATGTTTTTGTTGTTAGTAAATAATGGACCGTTACTGATTTATTGTTATTAACTGTTTAGTTCCTTATCCAGGCAAAATACCAATGGCTGGAATGAAGCCTTACAGCTCTGACTCTTTACATATAATTCTATATGCAGCGGAATCCATGCAAATCGGCAGACATCACTAATATCACCTAATTGCATAGAAACGTGGAGCACATTTCAACTAATAAAGGCCACCCTGTGGTTTCTAAATAACAAACAGTACCTAATAGCTTACGCCAAGTCCACAGCTGAATAAAATGAATCATTATTTGGTACTTACATGTCTGTACGAATCTATTTTACCGTCTGCAGAATACAGGTTCACCTCTTGGTTTTGTGAGATGAAATCGAGTAATAAATACCTGGTCGTCAAGGATGACAAACTGTTCTTTTCTCTCGCGTGTCAATCTTGGACGACCAACATCCTCATCGCAACGTTCACGTGAACAGTTTTTCCACTTTACGTAGCCAAATACCAACAATATCAATATTTTTAATAATAAATATTTTACAAAAGTGATGGCACTGTCAATACACTGACAGCTCATAGTTTGGTTTTCGACTTGATCGACACAAATCGGGGCGATCAATCCTAACTTTAGTTAATAAATCTGATCACGTGATTTGTTCACAGCGAGGGAACGAGATAGCTACAATTTTGTAGCCTGTCTTTATCTCGCAATTGCCTATTGTCATTGTCATAATTGTTGTATATTATTGTAAGTTTATTTTATTGAAAATATGGATTTTATTGGCTGTGTAAAATAAAAAGTCTTCACGTGAGCTTTGGGATGTTTGTCGCTCTAGATAAATAAACGAGAGAAAGGAATATTTTATCAACCTTGATGCTCGGGAATTTATAACATGATTTGGATTTCACAAAACCAACACTTCTGCCTGTACTGGAGTCTATCAACGATAAATTAGTGCCAGCAGTAGAGGTCCTAAGGCTGATATGATGATGATGTGATGAATATCTAATTTAACTGGCAAATACGAGTGTGAACTCACAAAATTGGTTCACCAAGCTGACTTCCTCAAAACAATATGTTATGTGTACTTATCTCATGTGTAGTTAAAGATTTTCTTAAATAAAGTTATTTTTATTCCGAAATGGGAGCGTGTTTATCCCTTTTCATACGAAATGTGCATTCACAGGTCTACAAACAGCTCCATCCATTAACTTTAAAACAAACTTCTAGGCTTCTTCGTTGTACTACTAGGTGACTGAAAACTAAATAGGTAGTCTGAAGAATATACGCTATTTATTTAAATAAGCACTTTATTTTTAATCCACATCCAAATTAATATAATGTATAAGGCGCATCACATCGTTTGATTAGATTACGATGATTCATGTGAAATCTTCTTCAAATCCGCAATTTTTCGCTGTACTCGTTTTTATTCAACAACTTTAAAATACTGATTCACTAACTTTAAAGTGTCTAATTGTTGCCATTTGCGGATGCCGATTCCCTTTTTCATTTAACACCATTACTTTAGTTATTTATAGGAATAGAAAAAAGCAAGTAACACAATGACACAACTGTAAATACAGGTTTGACAATTAATTGCATTTTGATATTCTGGCGATTTCGAGAATAATACTCGCAGTAGGTTGCTTTCCGCTATTGCAAACGCTAAACGCACTACGTTTTTGTGAAAAAATTGCGATCTTTGAGTTCTTTGCCATGGAAACGTAAAAAGTGTTTGATTTTATGATCTTTTGCCATGGAAACGTAAAAAGTGTTTGATCTTTAGATCACGAAAACGACCTTAATCGAGATCATGTTACAAAATCGGTGAAATCCACCCTGAGTATTTCATCAACGTACACGAAGTCAATCTAATACGCATTATTAAAGATAACTCAAAAACTCCGTGTCGGATCTTGATATTTTTTTTATGGGACCAAACGACAACCACCAGCTTTCGAATAAAAAAAGAATCATCAAAATCGGTTCACTCACACCTGAGTTATGAGGTAACAAACACAAAAAAAAAAAAAAAAAAAACATACAGTCGAATTGAGAACCTCCTCCTTTTTTTGAAGTCGGTTAAAAATACTTTAAGTGTCGATTGTACAAGAGTCGCTGGTTAAAAAAATATTGTTGGGATTGGTAAATACCGACCCTAATATAATTAGGAAAAGGCAAATTATTATGAATTATATACGTGTATGACAAGGCGAAATAAGTTTTTTAGGATCTATAGTTTCTACCAGCCGCAATAAGAAAAAGACAGAGATTTTTGTATATTAGACTACCTGTACCCAGCGGTTTACAAATTGCTCAGCTCCATAGTGAAATAGCCTTCCTCAATAAATGGATAGTCCATTTCCAACACTTAAATATTTTTCAATTCCAACCAGTAATTTCTGAGATTAGCTCGATCAACCATTTAAATTCTTCAACTTACTAATTTTAAATAGCTGGCGTCCGCAGCTTCGCCCGCATGATAGCAAGAAAAAGTATCATTTGTGTTATTCCAGACTTTAATCTACCTCTGCGCCAAATTTCATCTAGATCCGTTCAGCCGTTTGGACGAGAAAGAGTAACAAACATTCGTACATCCATCCTCACAAACATTCGCATTTATAATATTAGTAGGATATAGTCCAAACGAGGTTTATTTTATCATATATCTATGTATATAAAAATAAAGTTCTTCTATGTTAGTAGGGACTGCAATCCAGCGGCGTTTTCAATCCAGCTGGATTCTTGCTGGATTGACCTGAATCCAGCTGGATCCAGCGCGGATCCAGCAAAATGTGAAACTACAATAAAAAAACGACATTTTTAAGACTTTTTTTGTTTAGTAATTTGTATAATAACTTCGTACTATAATCTACGCAATATTTCACTAATTTGCTTTGGTTTCTTAACCATTTGAGATCCAAAGAATGAACTTAAAATTAAATAACATGTATCACCTCATACCTATACGAGTACATGTAGATAATGTTTCTAAGTAAGCAATATCTTATTACGTTTATGTTTAATGATAGAACGGCTAATCAGTAGCAATCAGTCTTACAAATTCTTTTAAAATTAACTACAAAAAGAACCGTAATAATACATTTAAATATTAAATATTTTAATTTTTAAACTGCAATCTATTTTTTGTATCAAAACAAGTTCCGAATGCGATATAATCTTCCCCGCACTCGTTAATATATGGTATGAAAATCGAAAGTTGATACTAAGGCGGCTTAATATCTGACGACAAGAGATTGACTATTTCTTTTTTTGAAATCCTCTGGAAGTAAGTCATTAGAAAACAAATTTTATCTTTCTTATCTCCCAATTTGTTTTGCACAGAACTGCATACTTATGTAGCCGCTTTCTGAGAATGCCTTTTCGGCCTCTACACTAGTCTACACTGATCGGAGTTAGGGTTATTAAACAGTCATAAACCATAGACAGATAAATTTTCACCTCACACTCCTTCGGTCTCATAAACGCTCATTTCTTTGGCTTTTGTTTATTAAAGTTATCCTTCTCTCTTTTAAGTTCTATCTCAAGCTCTTGCTCGTCTTTTTCACGGATTCTGCGTCATCATCTAGTCTAGACCATTTCGTTTTGAAAATGGCGGCAATTTGGAACCAAACAATAGAAATTGATACGTTTGCGGATCCGCATCGCTGGATCCAGCACTGTATGCTGGATCCAGCATACTTAAAAAAGCGCTGGATCCAGCTGGATTGCTGTATGCTGGATCCAGCAATTGCAATCCCTATATGTTAGCTTGTTTTATCTCCTGGCTTTGCAAGTGTTTAATGGTAGATTATTCTTTATTATGTATACTATACAAATTACAAGACTTACAGTATAGAACTTATAAATAGAGTCACACAATAGGCAGTCTTATCGCTAAAAGCCATATTTCCAAGACAACCTTTCAATGATTGTCAATATTGCTTTGTTTTTCATTTCAGTTGGAGGGAGGTGAATGATACAAGAAAGGAGGTATACATTACATGCATGAAATCTAGCCCATGGACCGATTCAGGACTTACCAATTAGTTTTTATGCAATAAATTGATGCAATGATAATGAATTGCGGTATTAATTTTAAACTAACGCTTATAACTTTAATTTATAAAATAAATAGGTAGGTCTCACTAATAAGTTTCTTAAATGTGTCCGATATAAGAAACTTAGGCACAAGTAATAAAAACCTATCAAATTTGAAGAAAAAGTTTAATAAAAACATGGAAATATGTCTTGGACAATTTCGTTCAAAATATGCTTTGAAACATTAAACGCCTGCTGATATACATAGTATAATATTGTGTATGCAGGTATAAATAATCACAGAGCAGTCACGTTTTCCGCCAAGCACAAACACTGCGTGCAACCAGTAATTAATGTAACAACAGGCTTATAAATAACCTGTAATTTGTTGTGCATTCATTCGTCCCATATGTCTTGAAGTGGAAACGATGGCAAACACGTATTCACTGAACTTGCTAAGATAAATATGATTTTATTTGACACCTCATGACTTCCTTTAATCGAAACATGCATTAGATGTACAATATCGTACTTGATAATATGAAGAATATTACAAGTAATGTTCATGATTTTTTCTGGTGTTCAGCTGCATCTGGTTAGACTAGAAGCCTACCTTAACATAGGAAAACGTAGGTGACCATGATCATCATAGACCTACTTATATCATGAATTTTAGGACATATTCATACATTGTTGTGAGGAGCTAAAGGCTAAATAATAATAACCTCTGTTTTTTATTGTTTCGGTCGATCTGTAAGTTTTTTTTAAACGGTGCCCCACACTAGGGATTTATCCTGTATGGTGGGTACGTTTACAAAAACTTAAACTCACATACACCAATAGCCAGACCCGAAACAACTATCTGCAGGTCATACAAATATTTGTTCTGTGCGGGTATCAAACCCGCGACACGCAGCGCAGTAGTCGAACGCTCAGCCACTGCGGCAACCGTGTCGTCAAGTTAAGCTGTGCTTGCCTAGATTGGTCGAGTTGGATGAGTGACTACCGAGTTCCTTCGTGCCTCCAAAAGCACGTTGGTCCCGCCTGTCATTTGTAGATCTCTGACAGTCGTTGTGGATAGTCAGTCTCCCCTAAAAGTTTGACAACCGAGCTTACCACGAAGTATCGTAATACCCAGTGTTAACTGGGTTGTAGAGTCAGATAGTCAGTCGCTCCATGCAAAATGTAAAATACTGATATTCCGCTGTATCTGGTTATACTGGAAGCCGACCCCAGCATAGTTGGGAAAAGGCTAGGCAGATGATGATTCATACATTCGTGAATCCCTGGTACAATGTACGGCAGGTAGGCCCTTGAATGAATCACGCCACGATTTTTATGCAAATCTTGTTGGGAAAACAAAGAAAATAGCATATCGATTAAAAAGTTACAGCAAACTGTCTGTTGCAAGAACTCGCGACGGTCAGATTGTTGTAACATCACAATCGTTTCCTTATTATACGTAGTGTAGTTACAAAATCTGAAAAAACATTGAAAATAACAAGTTCAGTAGAGTAAAACCTTATAGCATCTTAATCTAGTAGACTGAAGGCGACCCCAACGTAGCCGGATAAGGATGGCAAATCAGTACTCCTATATTTTTTAGGGACATAAATGATTTTCCTAGAATGATATCTAGCAGGGGAAGGATGTTTTGTATGACTATGATTTAAAAAATCTACCTAGAAAATATAAACTAAACTTACAACGTCCGGACTCTTTCATTATATTATGAACGTTTGTTTAAATTTAAAGAAGCTAAAAAAAAAATAATATCATTGGAATATCGGAAATGAGAAAACCAGGGAACAAAATAAAAGAATATGAATGTTTTATATACACTGGAGGAAGCCTACATCCATCCTGTGGTTCCGGCAAATAAAAATAAGTGTAAGTTAAGTAAGAGACAAATTAATAACATAGAATTAAACTAAACAAAACTAACACATACATAGATCTTAAGAAATGTAAATTTACTGAAAATAAAAGGCTTTTTTTATGATTTTATCTTAGCGTCAGGACTTCACGGTACTGCCATCAATACTGAACCGTTCAAGGAATATCACGTAGAGCATTATAAATATTTTATTGTTGGCTAAATTATTTACAATTCGTATTCAATTCACATATGTTATTACGAATTACTAATTAGCCTACTGTCATTCCATTGTATGTTGGAATATAATAGAAAGAGGAAGTAGCAAATGATCGCAATGTATTGTACTTTTGCACGTTATTACCGAGATTATTTTATACTAAATCAGGGTTCCTTACACATAGACAATGAAGCAGGTTATTTTTGTACTTACCATGTTTCAGTTTTCGTGGAGGTCTGGTCGATCTTGACGTTAAGCCCCGCTTGCCTAGGTTGGTCTGTGGAAGGATAACTCATCACATACCGAGTTTCCTTCGTACCTTGGAAAGCATGTTAAGCCTTTGGCCCGGCTGTCATTTGCAGGTCATTGAAAGTCGATACAGTAAGACAGTGACTCGAAAGTCTGACAATTAGTCTTATAAAAGAGTATCGTATTTGATGGCTCGGTTAGCGCAGTGGCTGAGCGATCGACTGCTGCGCTGCGTGTCGCGGGTTCGATCTTCGTAGGTCTGGTTGTTTGTGTATGTTAGTTTAAATGTTTGTAAACGCTCCCACGAAACAGGAGAAATTCCTAGTGTGGTACAAAGTTTATAGATATTAACTGGGATGTGCTGGTCAGAATGTCAGTTACTCCATCTGAAATCCTATTATTCAGGTAAATCTAGTAAGACTGGCAACCAGCCTCAACATATTTGGAAAAGGTTTGGTTGATGATGCTTATACTTCTCTACGGGGACTTGTGAAGCCTCAGGCGACAGTCTTTCAAACATTTTAAAAGACTGTCTGTGGTATCTTGCAGTCCTACCAAAAAAAGCACAAGATCAAGATACAAACAGGATCATAAAACTGTTTCGAGCTCGATTCTGACTCTATCAATTTGACATTTAAACTTACAAAAATACGAAAAGGTTGTAAAATCAAGACGAACTTCAAAATCTTGCGCACAGTTTTTGATCCCAAATGCTGTGCGATAGATTTCTTAGGGTGGGAAACCGATAACCCTAATGACAAATAGATGTCATAAAAATAGATGATGCTTAAATTGTGCATCCAAAAAGATCCTGAATAAAATTAATAACTGCAATATATAATTTTTTTTTTCGTATGGGAAATTATTAAATAACTTCTCCCTCTCCGGGCGGGGTGGAATCCCAGTGTTAGAGTTTTACGGACTAAAACCCACCCATGATCCTTCTTTTCTCCTTTGAATTCAGGGGCCACGGTTTCTCTTTCGAACAGCCCGAATACTATCCTTAAGATACGGTTTCTAACAAAACAAATTTTATTTTCACCGAAACACATTCACTCGTCTGAATCATAGCATGCGGATCACAATGGTATACAAGGGCTGGAAAGAAAATGCGTTCTTTGTCTTCGCGAGGATGGCATAAGAGTGTTTTATTCCGAACCTCCCTTGATACCTGACGTTAGTTCATTAGTCATGCAGTAATAAGTTATTTTTACAGTTATTGCAGGATAGGAGGAAGAGTGTGACAGAGAGAGAGTTTGACATATAGTTCCAAATTGGCACACTTTATACCGTTATTTATTCTTATATTTTTTATACAACATCATGGTTTATCGATCTCGTTCGAACTTGACATACATATAATATTGTTCCCTTTTGTTAAACAGGTGTGAAATATAATACATTAAAAATGGTAATTATCTCAACGTAAAATTATAATAACGCCTATATAATAATAGCCCTTTTCATGAGCTCAAACGTATAAAACGAGATGCAAAAAGTTTTCAAACAAATAGTGTTTTTGTCATTTCAAAATGTTGAAGATCAGTGTTGTGTGTCTATATTTCGCAGTGGCGGCAGTTCATTTTTTGAACGTTCATGTAAGTTTTCCTTAACATCAGTGATAAAAATATTAACTAAGAAGGTTTAATTTTGATATTAGATGTACCAAAAAGAAAGGAAAATCAGAGAGTAGTTTTGAGTTCAGAAAACCAAATTGAATTTTCATGAACACAAAACTATTAAAACGAGGGGTTGAAGGACATTATTCGTTCAAAATAAACTCATCTCTTACCTCGGTAAGAGTTGAATAGCAGGAGGCATGCTCTAGTCTGCAGCCCATACAGATCTATGATAATACTTTTAACTAACTCGTTTTGATGTGGTATTTCAGTGTGTATCTGAAGAAGACAAAATCGCTTTCATGGAAGCTATGAAACCCATTATAAAAGAATGTGTATCACATTGCGGTCTTGACGAAGATGATTTCAAGAAACACAAGGATGGCGGCGGTTTAGACCCGTGTTTTAACAAATGCTTTATGCGGAAAGTGGGACTTGTAAGTATAACTGAATAATACTAATACGTGATGGCCCAGAGGCACTACAGGGCCAGGGGTTTGCATTTTATGCATGGGGTTGTTGGTATAATCCGGGCAAGTACCAATGCGACCTTTTCAATTCTTATGTATTGTCTAAAGTTTATCTAAGATATCACAACATCGCTAAAGAAAAAGATCGCAAGGAAACCTGGATTGACAATATAAGAAGAGACCTCTCCTCTTTACTGTAATATTCTGCATAATTATATAATTATTTTAGGTATATATTTACTATCTCAGTATTTATTTTTATATGCGTATTATGTTTGCGTATATTTATTTATTTTTGTGTTTTTTTACACACTTGCCTACAAATCTCATCTTACTTTCCTCTCGCAGGTCTGCTGGAAGTTTTTTTTTTTATTATTGATAGGCTCGCGTTTGACCACTATCTCACCTGATGGTAAGTGATGATGTGGTCGACGATGAAGCACGTCAATTTCTTATGAAATAAGCTGTGCCTTTGTGCTCTTCTGTCTTAATGTAATGTCCTGTCATGTATTTTGTTTGTGCATAGATAAATAAATAAGTCTGCATTCACAAACCTGTCTTGAGCAAGAGTGGTGATCAACGCCTTCTCTCGTGCCTTCTCTGTATTTTTGTTACGTGTGTATAGATTTCTTGTAGACACGGTCTGGATTGGTACTTATCGTGGTTACCTGAATATTATTTTGTTTATATTTTTCTAGTTGGATGAAGATGGCAAATACAACCGAGAAGCTTTGCACGAATCGCTATCTGAATACTCGGGAAATAAAGAGGCCGCTAAGAAGTTTCAAGACCAATTAGATGCCTGCTTTGATGGTAAGTGAGCTGCACTATTGTTATAAATAAATGATTATCTTTATTTCCCAAAAAATACGGATTGTATTCAAAGTAATCAATCTTCGAATATACAGTTTATATAGCAAGAAACATGTACTTAAAACATTTGGATGCTACAGAAATCAGTACACAATATTTCAACTACACACTTCACTTCACTTCACTTTACTTCACTTCACTTTATAAAACACAAACGTTTATCTGCATCTCATGTGATTTGGACTGTCTCGATGTTGAAGTGGTTCTGTGGTGGCACGACGTTTTAGGTTCAATTCCTGAGTCAGGTCTCTACATAATCTTTCGGGAACTACAGTCATTAGATACATGATATTGTTTATGTATTTTGATTAATGCAGTGCATTCGGGTCATGAATGCCAAATAAAGATTCATAGTAATTATTGTAAATCAAACAATACGGAGGGTGTAATAAAGATACATTTTTTCTGTTATTAGCTAATGGAGACAATGATGGCGATGATGAAGAATCGCAGATGAAACGAGTTGATGTCTTGTTCAAATGTCTGAAGGAACTCGACGAAATGGTAAGAATTTGGACAACTTTCGAACTAATTGCAATAACATGAAAGTTCAATCTTGTTTAATACTAAACGTCCACTGGTGGAATCTCTTGAAGTTGGAAGTTCGAAGTAAAATTCTGACAACGTGTTCTTGGCTTTGACTTTGTTTATCATATTATTATAATCATTTCGAACGAAATACGGCTGTATGAGTATGCATACAGGGTTATTATTAACACCTAAAAACGGATATTTGCCATGTTTGTTATTTAGTTCGAAAATGTTAGTGACCATGTCAGTTTTACGACTTATATTGTTATACAGAATGTAAACGTAAAGTTCCTCAATACAAACCCATCGAGGACTATAACTGCCCGGCAGTTCTCATTGGGGAATTTTGATGATAGTTAGCACCGCTACACATGCACTGATAGAAAAGAGCGTTTCCTATGCGTCACCGTGTCGACATACATATATATATATATATACCTTATTCAAATGCATTATGTCGTGATCGCACAGGGGTTTAGGAATCGCCTCTCAAATATGATGCTGTAAGTTCAAATCCGGGCAAGTCTTAGTAGATGAACTTAACAAAGTACAAATGAATTGAAAAAGTCACTTTCAATTCATTTGTACTTTGTTAAGTTCATCTTAGACATCACAGACAATATCGTGAGGAAACCTGGATTTAAAATTAATATAAGTCTGAAATCGCCATTCCATTTTGAGGAAGCGTAGTGATTAGTGCTCGTGCCTTCTCTGTTTGAGAAGAGGTCTTTGCTAAGTAGTGGGTATTATTATTATCAATGAACTATAAATAATCTCATTCTTATGTTTTACTTTCAGTAAATTCCGCGACAGCGTTGGAGTCTACTTATAAGATTTGTATCAGTGTGATCTTATTTACTTTGTCTACTTTGAAATAAATGAAATTTTATGCCGATGGTGTTTTGTCAATATTTGGACCTTTATCCCAGTGACTACTAGTTGAAAACTTGTTAAATTAAACTTACCTAATTCCTAAAAGGTGAATAACCGGCCAAGTGCGAGTCAGACTCAGGCACAAAGGGTTCCGTACAATATAATACATATGTAAAAACGGCAAAAAGCATGTTTAGTATTTGTTGATATAGCGGCAACAGAAATACATAATCTTTGAAAATTGCAAATGTCTTACCGCGGTTCATGGGATACAGTCTAAGTAACAGTAAGTCCCGCTTTACTTTTATTTGGGCATGGGATCCAAGAAAGAAATGGATAAAGCTATCTACATGTGAAGGATATGGTCATAGGATATGTTAACACCATAAAACTGTACATCTTTCTCCACTGAAGCAACATCGTAACGGAGGAAAGTAAACAGCTGTCAAATACTTCAACCTACATGAATGGGTCAGCTGATTGTTTTTCAAAAATACCGTGGTTCATGGAGTTTTTTTGGTTTGACGGTCTGAATTATGACGACGCCGACGCTACGCTACACTTTTTTTTTTCGGGTGGGAAATCATCTTATTACTTCCCCCGTACCCTACTTCTAGGCGGAGCGGGGGGGCATGTCAGACTTTTACTGACTAAAACCCACCCATGTACCTTCTGTTGCCCTTTACGTTCCGGGGCATCTCGCTACGCTTATAGGAATATAAAGAACGGAGTGTAAAGTTCCTCAATACAACATAGAAAAATGGAAGATCCTTCGACCAGACGGGTGTTGTATCAGGTTACTGCCCGACAGAATGTGGACTTTATCAAAACGGTTTTACGAACTACAATATCACTATTTCATGATAGATCTTAATTTTTGTCATCAATAGTAATTTGTAGTTCGCTTTCGCTGTGGTGCATTATGCAATTAAAAGAAGTAAATAAGTTTGGTTGGGAAATTAGAATGAAAGTAGTGGACTGTATAAAATAGGTCTTTTGTCTCATTTAACTGTGTTACAAAATCTGAAGACCGTACAAAGAAATGCGCAGAGCGGCCCGTGTCTTTGCGTTGAGAGTGTGGAAGGGCGTAGCGGCACTCGCGCAGCCTGAGTTCGGTACCTTGACCGTGGTTTTCGTTCTCCACGGATATGTGAGACACCAACACGAGAGATTGTGGTAGATGATTACACTGCTCCAAATGAATTGACAAAAATCAGTGAACTGTTCATCTCGATTCGTTTTACCCACGAATCTAGTATACATGCTTTGTACCAAGTTCAATTGTTTAACCTCACGGCGAACTTCCGCTTTGAAATCGAAGGTTGAGGTTTTCCTAAATGGTCATTCATACAGTTTAGCTGTTTCATGATGTATTTTCGATATATTTGATATAAATAGGGAAACATACTTAAATTGTTCACTAGTATTCAGGTTTGGTCACATTTGGCTACCATTTTATCGTGTGTCAAGATACTATAGAAGTATACCATATTACAATAAAAGTGTTAATGAAAATTGGAAAGTTCAGAATATAGTAAACGAATTTGTTTGCTCCTTTGGAAACGTGGTTATTTCGAAAAAAGTTTTTCAAAACCGAAGTACACTATTATTATGAATCCTTCAATGGATTTAATTCGTATTGGATATGTACTACTATTTTGGTTCTTAATAAAACAAGCTGCAGTAAGTATCAACATAAGAATTATTTATTTGTATAATATTTAGGTGTAACCAGATGTTAATATGGCACAAACCATATTTTGCCTGTTTAGTGCACTAAGAGCAAATATTATTTTACATTATATTCCATACCTTTATTATATTACACATATAAGTAAAATAATACTTAATTGAGTTAAACAAACTAAAGTGCAAAGCAAATAAATTTAGTTTTTTCTTGTTTTAAATTTGTGATAACATAATTTGATTACAGGCTATATCAGAGATGCAAAAGGCAGGCATACAAAGGGAATTAGTGACTGTAGGTATCCAATGCATAAAAGATCATCCTCTATCGTTGTCAGATATAAGGGCTTTTAAGAACAAAATGATTCCTAACGGAAATGATCCAAAATGCTTCGTAGCTTGTTTATTCAAGAAAATTGGTGTGGTAAGTGCATAGTAAATTAAGCAGACAGCATCGTAGATAAATGGCAACTACCTAACAGGATTTCCATGCTAAAAAAGCAAGAAGTCTTGAGAAGGTTCTAAATAATCTTTCGAGCTTAATGTTAAGGTTAGAAAAAGATGATAAACTAATAGCGATAATAAAAAATTGCGTCTGTTAGCTGGCAATGTCCCTAAGAGACTGGCCGCGTTACCACGTTGTATGGCAGCGCTAAGCCTCTGGCCAAATTTAAAGCCAGCCCCTGTGTCACGAAAAGTGTCAACCAAACGTTTTGATATATCCTTAAAAAGGCTGTGAGCACAGGGACCCTACGGTAGATGAGAAGTACTTTTTAACATATCCCATGTCGTGTAAAAGACAGAAGCGGATCACGGTGTCACCAAACACGTTGGCTTATAACCGCCGCGGTAATGGCGAAACACACTTATTTTGATGCAATTAATGTTGTCTAAAAACATTATTCGTTGCATTGCTTAATTGCGTTATCGAGCTGACCAAGAATCTCAAACATATGAAGCAATGTATTAGTTAATCTCTGATGGTGTCCTTAAACTCGTTTAAAATTCTATAGAGGTTTTTATATTTTTCAGATGGACAACATGGGAATGATATCGCCAGCGACAGCGCGAGAGAATGCCAAGAAAGTGTTCAAAGGGAATGCGGAACACTTAAAAAACGTTGACGAAATTATGGAGAAGTGTTCGGCAGGTAGGTTACTAAGTTTTCGAAATAGGTGACTATAGTTTCCATAGCAGAATGGCAATAGGGATCATTGCTCTCCAGGTAATGATGATATTAATGCACTGCAATTTAAAAAAAAAAACCACTACCGTATATGACGTTTAAGAGAAAATGAATAACAACCGTAAACTCTGCTTGGTTTTTTTCCGTTTTTCGAGGATCATTATTTTGAAATGTTGTTTTTAATTGTAAGTGTTGAGTCTATAACCGCCATTGCCACGCTCAAACGAAGTAACAATGAGTGGACCTAGGAGCCACGATAAAATAATCGATTGGTAAACTAATCGTATTCTATATCAATGCAGCAATGGTATCCAATTCCACTGCAATCGTCAATCTCAACATAATTCCTAAGAATGTCGGCCCTTCAATGTTAAATGCATTTGTTATTGTTTTTTTTTTGTATAAATATTAAACAAATGCATATTACAACATAAATACATAATACTATTTGCTTTATATCAATTGATAATAACTAAGTTCTGGAATTATTTCCTAGATCAGAAGCTAAAATAAAAAAAAAAACACGTTATTTATTGCAGTGAATCAACAAAGCACGAATGACGGGAAAAAAGGTTGTGATAGAGCCAAGCTCGCATTTGGATGTTTCACTGAAAATGCTCCTAAAGTAAGTTTTGTTAAAAAAACCCTCCCTTTAGAAATAACAGAGTCTGCCCACTCATAGTATCATTCCAAGAACGTGCTAGGGAGGTGAAAAATGAGTTTTTTTTTAAACATTGGCCCACACTAGGAATTTCCCCTGTATCGTGGATACGATTACAAACATTTAAACTCACAAGACCCGGAACAGCTAGCTGTAGGCCATGTTGTTCCGTGCGGGGTTTGAACCCACGACACACAGCGCAGAAGTAGAACACCGTGGCGTCAAAAAAAATGTGTTTAGTATTTGTATTAAGTAGGTACGAGATTATGTCCACAACACCATTCTGTCAGCAACCAACACCAGCGTGCGCCATGCACTGAGCGTTTCGGCACCTGCCAAATATTGATAACGCTCTCCACTCTACATGGGATTGATAGGCCATTGATCTGATACGTTGTAGTGGGCGTTGTGGTCCGCGTCATATTTCTTACAGTACTTGAAACATCAATGACACGGTCATGGTATGGTACGGTGTAGTCAGCAGATTACTTAATTTTCACTGCTCAATAAAACATGTTGACGACACGGTTGGCCCAGTGCCTGAGCGATCGACTGCTGCGCTGCGTGTCGCGGGTTCGATCCCCGTACGGAACAAATATTTTTATGACCTACAGATAGTTATTCCGGGTCTGGATGTTTGTGTATGTGAGTTTAAATGTTTGTAAACACACCCACGATACAGGAGAAAATCCTAGTGTGGGGAAACGTTTTTAAAAAAATAAATAAGAATTTTTAGGTAGTCGAAATCGGAACGACTGCAAGTTTTCCGCAATTCCATTGTTTTTTATTATCCATATTTCTTGTGGTCGTAATTAACTTCTTATGATTTTAATTATTCATTTTGGTTGTTTTTACAGTACGGATTCGATTTTGATTTCTGATGAGTCATCGTTACAAGATGTTTTAGAAGATGCTGGTGGAAAACTTTATGAATATTTTTTTTATTAATTATTTATTTTTGAGATTGGAGTGTTTTTTAAATAAAGTATTAAATACATGTCAGTTTTTATCTTCAGTCCTGAGTCGATGCAGTGGATTGATAAGAACATAATGCACGCTGATGTAATCATTGACCAACCTGTAGCGTTTTTTAGTAATATTACCATTATAATAATAATTTGGTTCCCGATACCGGTGGGCTACTATTTTTTATATTTTTAAATGTTTTTTTTTTGTTTTCAAGAAATATTTAAAAATGTAGTTATATGTTAGCAAAACAGTTCTCGAACATAGCCCAGTTCTCGAACATAGCCATATCACATTGTACTGGGATCAATCCAACATCATTGATAGGACTATTGTGGCCAATAAGCCTGATATAGTGCAAGTGGATTTGTGTTGTGGATTAGTGGATTAGGGCAGCGCGCAATGATTGTGACATAACGGTCCCATATGACGAGAACTTCGTGAAAGCCGAAAGATAAGCAAATCTATAGTCTATAGTCATATCTGACAATGGTTTTATTGCTAAGAGGTGTTGGTCGAGACCAACACCTAGGAAGGCTCTCGTTAGGCAGGTGAATCAAGGGTAACAAGCTCTGTCCAGAAAGCCCGCTTTCTGTTAGGAGCTTTATTGTTAGGAGTTCTCTGAAGCCCTGACCGCCGCCGCGCGCCGCGCCGTCAGCTTGGACCCTGTTCCCGACAACGGTGGGCTACAATATATTGTATTTTTAAATGTCTTTTATTTTATTTTTTCATAAGAAATTTGTAAAAATATGAAAAAGTGCAGAAATGAAATAATAATAAAATAAATTTAATTAATATAACAAATGGGGTAACCAAATCATGTGAAGCCTCCGAATCATAAACTAGGTAAAAACCTGTATGTCAACGGTTCTACCCAATACCTTTGCACATTTTTTTATTATATTAAACATTAAACAAAAGCCTAATTACAAAATTCAAATAAAAAAAAAATAATTTATAGATGTGCTGGCCGTACACAGTCTAATTAACATAACTTACAAAACCGCCATTTAAAAGGTACATCCGTCTTTTCACAGAAATTAAGGTTTTCAGTAAGCAGAAGTGATTTACTATTGGTTTAAAATTATTTGTGAATCCCTTCAATTGCATCTATTGATCACCCCGTATTTTTACAGATAGACAAAAAATAAACTATGCAACCTTCTAGGTTTATCAATGTGTCTATTATTTATAACTAAGTTGTTTTTATTATTATGCACAATGTTGTTCTTGAATCAAAAATAAAACATAATCAATGAAGGTCATTGCAGTTGTTTTCTGAATCATGCTGACTCGGCAGAAATTAAAATTGCAAATTTACGAGATAAAAAACTGGGAGATATTAAATGATTATCAAATAGGTAACTTATTTATAAGTGCCAGTTGTTTTACTTCCACTTTTTTATTGAAGATAGCTTCTGCCCGCGGCTTCGCTAGCGTTAAATTCGGGGTAACACAGTTCCCCTTTCCTGATTTCATGGTACCTACTACCTGTAGTTTTTGCCCTTGCGCCTAATTTATTGTAATAGCAAAGCTAAATTATTCCTTTCATTTCTCATTCCTCACTTTCAAATAAAAAAAAGCCTATGTTCGCCTCCAGCTCATTTTCGGTTTTATAATATTAGTAAGGATTTATCTGCTAATCCGTACTGCATCTGCCGGGTCTGCGGCAAACGCCTTTTCTCAAACAGAGCAAGCACGAGCATTATACACTTCACTTGCTCAAGACAGGTTGGCAAATTCAGACATATATTCATTATAAATGTTATTATGTTTGTAAAAAAAAAGTTGCTCCACACTAGGATTTTCTCCTGTATTGTGAATGCGTTTACAAACATTTAAACTCACATACGCAAACAGCCAGACCCGAAACAATTATATGTAGGCCATACAAATATTTGTCCCGTGCGGGGATCGAACCGCAACACGCAGCGCAGCAGTCGATAGCCCAATCACTACGCCAACCGTGTCGTCAAAAATTCAAACAACAGTCTCTACAACATGACTACCAGTTTACTACAGTTATCTTTAATATTACAAAGAAGAAATATTTGTTTGTATCGAATAGACTCCAAAATACTGGACCGATTTAAAAAAAGAATCGTATAGGAAGCTACATTATCAGGAAGCAACATAGGTATAAATATAAGCGGGGCAGCAACTCGACGCGAGTGAAACCACGCAAGACAGCTAGTTAACTAAAGAATAACTAGCTTTGCCCGCGTGATATCGAAAAAAATTCCTATCCAAACTCCATCCTATGTGTTATTCCAGACTAAAATCTACCTCTGTGCCTAATTTCTTCAAGATCCGTTCAGCCGTTTTGATGTGAAAGAGCAACAAACATACCATACCTCCCTACAGCCATACATCCATCCATCCTCACAAACATTCATTCGCATTTATAATATTAGTAGGTCACGATGGCCTAAGATTTATACCTCGCCTCTCATGCATACATCAATATGACTTTTTCAACTCATATATACTCTCTATTTATCTTAAAAATCACAGACATCGGTGGAGGAAACATCGTGACGAAACTTGGAATTTGTAATTGTGACGACACGGTTGGCGCTGTTTAGTAGCTGAGAGAGCGACTGCTGCGCTGCGAGTCGCGGGTTCGAACCCGCCCTACAAATATTTGTATGACCTACAGGTAGTTGTTCCGGGTCTAGCTGTTTGTGTATGTGAGTTAAAATGTTTGTAAACATAAAAATACGGCAGTCTTTTTCTTGCTAAGAGGAGTCTTATGGCCTAACAGTAGGACAACGTCAATGTTATGCAAGGTTTTAATCCATGTAGTAAAAACCACAACAATATTACGTTCAGCAGGATAACAGGTATACCTAGGTAACAGGATAACAGGTTACAAGTCAAACAAAAAAAAAATAAGTGCAGTTGTTAAAAATATATTATAAAATATAAATTCATTATAATTCGAATAAATGTAATTCATAGTAATCCGAAGTAAAACTTGACGCATTGAAAACTAAATGAAATTAAATACAGAGCCGTGTAAATATCTATTCTAGTCTTAAATTAAATCAATAAATTATTTTATCCAGAACGGATCGCTGGAATCACCTTCAGTAGATATTATTCTACATTCGGTCCATCTTAAAATTCAAAATCGAGCTGTAACAAAAAATCTTAGATAAATACATAAAAACCCGATGAGGACGTAATTCGTACATTCATAGACGGCTTTACCGATATTGTTTTTTTTTAAGACACAATAAAAAAAAAGGATAAATAACCAGGGTAAGTTAACTTTATTATCAAATTATATAATTAATTCAATTTATTGTAAAACTAGCTTTTGCCCGCGGCTTCGCTCGTTTAATTCTAAGTTTTCGTGTTTCTTAACCTTTTCTCCCTCATATCCCACTTTAAAAAAAAAATAGCCTATGTTCGTCTCCTGGTTCCCAACTATCTCTGTACCAAAATTCATCAAAATCGGTTTAGCCATTAAAGCGTGAAGAGGTAACAAACAAACTCTCTTTCGCTTCTATAATATTAGTAAGGATTAATTTCATGAACTGATTGTTTTTTATCAAGAAATAAATCAAATATGAATTGAAGACTTCCATCGGTCTCTAAGAAAAGTCTACTATATCTGACGAGTCTGGTTTGTTATCTCTTATGCTGATTGTACATCATCGGAATGATTCTGTTGTCGATATCCAAAAATATTACAGGAGAACATCTGTCGGGTCTCTAGTTAAATTAATTAATTAAATTTACAAAGCGTATTAAACGAACGCCTTGTTTTATGTTTAAATCTCTTTTGATACAAGTCCAGCATTTTTAAACGAATTCTTTTTACTGCCAAATGTCTTCTGAATAACCTAATAAGTAAGTGGCATTCAAATCTATATGAAATGAAACGGCATGTTTCTATATCTGCAATATCAGTCCCTGTGGCGCAGAGGATAGCGCGTTGGACTTCTAATCCAAAGGTCGTGGGTTCGATCCCCACCAGGGATGGCACTGTTCTGTGGAGTGCATTTGTCATCTGATAGTGCGGTTTGGCTAATATTTTGACCACGGTTTTAACTTTTCTGGTCCGATTTTCAAGGAGTCAGAGGGTGTGTAAGGGTTGCCTACGTCTGATCTCTTGTCCTATGACGTCACATCCCTAGGCATAAAAACCCGGGATTTCGGGTTGTTCGAAAGAGATACCGCGGTCCGGGAACATAAAGGGAAAAAAAGGAACAAGGGTGGCTTTTAGTCAGTACAAGTCTGACACTCCCCTCCACTGCGCCCAGGACGGGGGAAGATATTTAATGATTTCCCATCCGTGAAAAAAAATACGCTAGGCTAGGAAAAATAAGCTTCAGCGAAAATGATGTGATAATCTGCTTTTCGCAGTCACGACGAGGAAGCTGTCAACTTTTTCTTCATGTGTATATTTTTTTGGTATTTGTTTTGCTTATGCACGTCATGTGAGTGCGACCAAAAAGAAAGTGTGGCGTCCAAAACAAATGTCCCTATAGAATGTCCTAATCATGCCATGCGTAACTTTATACGGCGAATTTCCCGTGACTCGGATGTTACATTTGAGAAAAAGTTTGTTTAATATCAGCTGCCACTTCAGTAAGTGACATTATGAAAGCTGATTTATTCAGAATAAAAGGAGTACATACTTTTTCAACATTCTCGGCAAGGCAAAGATACGCCAGCTTGGCTCGGTCGCAGCCCTTGTCTCCATCAGTTACTGCTTCTTCATTCACTGAATAGGGGGAAAACAATGACATTATTGTACACACCGCGAAATATCAAGTTTTATATTTCCAAAATATAGCATGGCCTTGCTTTGTATAGATTTCCCGTAGAATGAGTAGAATAGAACAGACTTTAATTTTGCAAATATGATTAAAATACAATGGTTATTATAATAAATAAAAGCTCTGCCATATTTTACCATTCGGAATACAAACATTGACATTATTTTGAAACAAAAAATGAATACGTTGGACTAAATAAAATATCAATCAAAAATTCTACGTAAGGAATTCAGCGACTCAGTAACAAGTTTTATGAATCAAAAAATTACGTAGTCTACCCTAAAATGACTGTGTTTAGAAATCCCTCTATCCTTAATAATTATTGTAAAAATAATAAAAACACTTTTGCGCATCAAGGTGGTTTGACAAGATACTCGACAAAGCCTGCTATTGCCACACCTATTCCTTGGGAATGCATCAGCTAGGCACTAAAAACGACTTGGGTTTTGCTTAACAAACATAGTCACTATAAATATATACATACTATATAGCTTCAAATGGGGCATGCAACTGTCTGTAGTTTTAAGCTTTAACATCTATCGGAGACTTTTTTTGGGCCTTAAATGCTGTGTCTCTATCAGTTGAGTTTCCTTTTTAACTATCCCATAATAAGTCATAATAAGAACTTTGGTATCCACTATAGAGGATAATCTATGTAAAACATATGCAGATGAATTCAGTTTTTTTTATTACAAAATCCTATATGTACCTTTCAATTTAAACTGTAGCCTAATTGAGAGATCGGTATTAACTGTTTTTTATTGCTTGATTGATCGGCGTGAATATCACCTCTTAAAATAGCACAGTACGTACCTTCTAGACATGATTTTAAGAAAGCCTCAATTTTCTTCAAGTCTTCTTCATCTTGAAATATTGTCTTAGCGTTTTCAAAACCGCTGTCGTATGACCATGTTCCTTTATCGTCGATCTATAAAGGGATTATAAAGTTTGAATACTGAGTAAAAAAAAAACTTATACTGATAGTAATAAAATAGAACTGATGATAATATACTGTTTCTATCGGATTTGAAAATCACGCCGTGTGTTTCGGCTACAGAGCCACGCGGGTTCACTTGCGTGTTTTTTTATAGCTGCAATTTGTGACTTGTAGCCACATGTCAGATCTGACAGGCTGGTATCGGGTGATTTGAATGGTTCATAAAAATAATGGTAACCAGGTGAAGACCGCGGCCTGAATAGAAATGGGCTATTTTTCATACGGCATTTAATGTGTTAACAATTTTGAAATGGTCAATACTGTTTTCATTAGGAAACTAAGGGTCTGCTGTAACTTTAAAATCTGTAAGCTGTCTAAAGCTATACATATCAAGCATATTTGCAAAGTTGGAGTTAACGACGTTTGGGCTTAGTGTAATTTTAACTATAGAAATTACAATGTTAATGGGTCATGTAAATATACCAATTCAAGTTTCTTAAAGACGCAAGCTGAAAAGCATCCAGCATTTTCACCGTCGGGAAACACTCCACTCTTGAACGAAGCTATGTCTTCAGATGTGATGGGATATTCTTTGGTACACAGTGCGCCAGTTGTAAATAATTTTGTTTCTAGTAATTTTTTTTCGTCATCAGTGATGGCCTGAAAATAATGCACAAGGTTTAACTTAGTAATTAAAGGAAGCTTGTTTTTTTTTTAAAGTAAAGCTTACCAATGTATTTTTCATTAGAACTGCTAACATAAGAACACACACGATACCAGACTTCATTTTCAATATGCTTTCTGGATAATGAATTCTCAATCAAACTCATTGGACGAATGTGTTGTCTATGGCGATGTTTGGTCGATTTATACTAAAACAAAAGAACGTAAATAAAACCGATATCCTGTGTGGTAGACAAACCTTCGATACGGAGACAAATTGATTCTTCCCTCATTATAGTATAACAATGGAAATGCTAACAATGATGGAGTATCCGTTTGGCGATGACATGGGGTAAATGATACGTCAAATTGTATATTTGTCAAATTCGACATTGCAAGGCTTGAAATAAGCGTATCGAAGTAATATAAAGTCAATTAAACTTCAGTGGGGATATGCAGAAATTACAGAAGGCCACCAGCCACCATCCTTTCTTACTTGGAATGTCAAAGGGGCCACGGTATCTCTTTCGAACAACCCGAAACCCCGGTAGGCAGTGACCCTGGCAGGCCCCTCTGTGGCCACGATCCTTACTTTTCGCCTCGTTTCGTCTATACATCTGAACATACACATGTCTGTTCATCTTCTGCGTAGCCTTTTCCTTATTATTTTATGGTCACCTTCCAGTCCAACCGTATGCAGCTGAATACTAGTATTTTTCATGAACTGCCTAGCTGACCACCATGACCCAGTTAGTACTGAATAATACCATAACTCTTTAGTATGACTGGCTATCAGGCTTCGGGCTCCTGATTACTTGTAACAAAGATCTACAACTGACAGCCGAGACTACACTAAAAAAAACTCAGCATGTAATAGGTCACCCAACCACGGATCAATCTAGGTAAGCGCAGCTTGACCTAAAGATTGACCCAACTGGCTTTTATCGTCTAGCCTTGACCTCCATACACCCCAGCTGTGAGAGAAAAAGGTGTAGGTTTGTGCAATCAAATTATTAGATGACAGCATATGTTAAGACTTGCAAATGAGTTCACATGGCAGAATTTATTAGGTTACTGATTAGTACATGCTAAACACCATCATCATTTTCCTGCCCTTGTCCCATTCTATTTGGGGTCGGCACAACACGTTTCTTCTTCCATTCTCCCCTATCAGACGTCACGGCATCATTTACTCCTTTCTCCTTCATATCATTCCTTACACAATCCATCCATATTTTCTTTGGCCTTCCTCTCGCTCTCCGTCCATCAAAATTCAGATCCATTACATGCTAAACACCATCTGGTCAATTTTTTTTTATTTCAAGTAACAAATCGACTCGTTTTAGGTTACATCAAATACAAAACACAAGCATTCCAATTTCAATTAAATGTGTGTGAAAAGTGAAAAATACAATAAAATTAAGTACATGAAACAAATAAATTACATTACAAACAAATTTAAATTATTAATATTAAAATAAAATGCAATAGATTATAATTAGATTAAATATCAGCAGTTTCATATTTAAAAAAAAATTACAATTTAATTTCTAACGAGTAAAAATAAAATAAATTACAAAATCAGATATGCCAATCACAAACAGTTACTTTTTTTTAATTACTGACTGTGGAGTTGATGAGAAATGCTTTACGTTCATACCGTGTATTAGTGATGCGAAAGGTTGTGCTTAGTGATTATTATGAATCATGATCAACAACAGCTGAGACCGGAAAATCGAGCTGTATTACTTGCACATAACATAATGCATTACTAACCACAATATCTTATAATCTCTCGTACTTTAGACTTTGTAACTTATTAAAAACAATGTAGTTATGACGGTTGTGTTGTTTTCCGATTGTCCTTTTATTATCTAATTTACGTCAATTGACTATAATTTTTTGGTTTACCTCAATAAAATTTAATGTATAAGCAATAATAGCTTAGTGGTGTGACAAATAATGTGTAATTTAGTTCGAACCCAAGACACAAACTTCTCATTTTCTTCGAATGCATTGTATCCTTACTATCCTTACTAATATTATAAACCGAAAGTGAGTTTGTTTGTTTGTTACCTCTTCACGCTTTAATGGCTGAACCGATTGATGAATTTTGGTACATAGATAGTTGGGAACCAGGAGACGGACATAGGCTAATTTTTATTAAAAAAAAGTGGGATGTGAGGGAGAAAGAGGGAAGAAAAGGGAAAACTTAGCGTTGCTATTACAAATCAATAAGGCGCAAGGGGAACTGTGTTACCCCAAATTTAACGCGGGCGCAGCCGCGGGCGAAAGCTAGTATTGTATAAATTATCAGTTGCTCTGGTGAAGAAAGACATGGTGACGAAAACAACCTTTAATTTTCTTTTGGATGGTAAGCCATTAAATAATTTCTTCCGGTCTGCACGGAACGCTAAGCAAAGCCTGCGTCAGACTTTTACTGACTAAAAACGATCCATCTTTTACCCTTTGTGTCCCAGGCATATCCGACCAGCCTGTTTAAGATACATCTCTCGATCTAAATGCTGCTTAATTTGCTTTTACCATGGGGCAACAACTTATCAAAAACATAAACATCCAGCCCCGGAACAATTACTTATAGGCCATTCAAAATAAATAATTGTTTCGAACTCGCAAGATGCACGAACAAATTAAATACTAGCTGGCACCCGCGGCTTGTCCGGAAAAAGTATCCTATGTGTTATTCCAGACTATAATCTAACTCTGTGCTAAATTTTATCAAGATCCGTTCAGCCGTTTTGACGTGAAAGAGTACCAAACATCCAAATAACATTAGTAGGATTATCAAGAGACGTCTCTAAGTGCGACAGCAAGGAGTCGTTTTTTGTCTGTTACATGGCTGTTGAAAAGCAACAGTGAAACAATGTTCAAAGTTTTGACTAATGATGATGAGGTCATGGGACCAAATCTTTTGTTTGTATTGTTACTTTTGTTAGGAAGTAGAAGATTAAAGTACAAAATGTGAGCTAAAATAATGCTACCTAGTTTTACAACCAAGGTAATGCCGTACTCAATATGACGTACTCAATTGAACGAATGCTAAAAGAAACAAGTTGGCGGGCCAGAGGCCTATAAAAGACGCTGGATATAATTATTTAGGACCAGAAATTGATGTTTTCGAATCATGCAAAGTTCCAGTACTTTTCTTTAGCTTTTAAGCTTCGTAAAATAATTCTAATATATAAAATTCTCGTGTCACAGTTTTCGTTCCCATACTCCTCCGAAACGGCTGGACCGATTTAAACGAAATTTTGTGTACATATCGGGTAGGTCCGAAAGTCGGCCAACATCTATTTTTCATAACCCTAAGTGAGCCGCGGGTGAAATCGCTGGGTACAGCTAGTAAAAATATACTTATGTGTGCCTTGCAAGGCAGCACATGGTGAAACATTTGTTTTATTTATAACATCATGCATACTTACTGACTTTAATCTATGTGAAACGAATAAATCTATTTCAATTTATTATCAAGTAGCTTCCGCCTGCGCCTTCGTCCGCGTGGCATAGTTACTTTGGGCTAACTTAAACCGGCGCGATGATCGAAAAAAAATAACCTTTCTCTCACCTTTTCTTCCCTCATTCTCCCCTTTTTCTCATTTTTTTTTTTAGAATATGTCCGTCTCCAAGGTCCCAACTATCTCTGTACCAAAATTCATCAAAATCAGTTTGCCCATTTAGGCTTGAAGACGTAACAAACAAAAAAACTCACTTTCGCTTTTATAATATTAAGTAAAGACTAATAGCGGTTGCGGGTGGTTCGAAAGAGATACCGCGGCCCTGAAACGTAAAGGGCAATAGAAGGAACATGGGTGGATTTTAGTCCGTAAAAGTCTGATATGCCCCCCCGCTCCGCCCAGAGCAGGGGAAGTCATTTGATGATTTCCCACCCGAAAAAAAGGCCTAATAGATTCTGTTACTTAAAAAAAGTAAAAACAACGGCGAGTTCTACTACTGCAGATATTTAGGCATCAATATTAGTATCGCCTAGCACTTCATTCAGCAAAAAAAACATCATCTATCTGAAGCTGTTTGAGGCGACCCGGGCATAACCCATTTTTGTTTGTGACTTGTTAACTGATTATATCTTGGAAAGATTAATTCACGGTACACAGATCACAGGCTTAGTTGCTTTAATCTTAAAAGTTTTTGTTATAAGGTTCAGAATGGACTTTGTAATGTTTGGTATTGTAATTACATCATAATTATGGGATTCGGGAATTTCCACAACATCAGTTTTTGCTTTGATTGTTTCCCACATGTTACTTTTGGACTTTACCATGTTCTTGAAGATTGTTATGATATTACTTAGTTTTATACTTTGAACTTTAACACAACATCACGGCTGTAATTCCCCAAGGGTTACGTAGAGGTGTATCTTATAGTATATTATCTATATCATTTAGCCCATCATGTTCAAATACCATATAATTGGGCGCGACTAGATTGCCATCAACTGGAAAGGGAATTAGGTACTGTGACTGGTACTGAGAAATTTCTGATGGAAGAACCTAATAATACTTTACCCGACTCGGAAATCTAATCTTAAGCTCTTGTTCCAGCAGTCGTGCTTACAGCCAATAGATCAACGAGGAACTTTCATGTATAATTATTAAGATGTATTTGTTAGTATATTCATATATTGTATACTCGTAAGACGTAGAATTTATCCAAATCGGTTCAACCGTTTAGTAGTAACGATGGAAAGAAAGAAGCGGACATACAGGTCAAAGACATAGTTATCCTTTTAGTATTTAGCTTTTCTTTTTAGTTATTTCAAATTTTCTGGTGTTAAAACATATCCTATCCTGCCTGATCGCTCCATCAGGTAGTTTTTAAGAACAAACTGATTTTATGGGTCTATTTGTTTATTTAAATTTCATGTACAATTGTGGTACATAGGCGGACTTAATGCTATTAGACATTCTCTACCAGTCAACCTTTGGGTTAAATACGAGAACATTGTGGTAGGGTACAAAAATATATTATATCAAATAAAATAAAATTGTAACTATTTATTTTCGAAAACTTACAAATACCGATGCTAATTTAAAAAGAATACAAGTTTTCAGTGCAACCAAAACACTTTTATTAGAAAATCTTGACACTAATATTAAGAACAAACTCATGTACAGTGACTTAAACATATACAAATGAAATAAACTAATAAGGTTCAAGATTAGTTTATTTTTTATTATTGTTTTATTGATAAACACGTTTAAAGTTAAAACCAACAATGTATCGAAGAGCGGAGTCTTCTGATTCAGCCTTTTTAGCCTAAAAGGAGGCTCCAGTCACTATTTATAATAGAACGTAAGAGAACTTGTTGAGTCTAATAAACATTGTTTTCTTTGTTTTTTTCAAGTGTACTGCACTTGGTGGGTGATGCATTCTAGGGAATAAATAGTTGTCAAACTATTGGGCCCGTTTTAAAAAGGAGTTTCGTATTACCCACCAGATAAGTTGTGGTAGTTCAGGTAGCTGAACTGCCAATTATATTATGTATATATCAAGACGTCTTAAAACAGAACTTATTCCAGTGAGGGAAAGAGACAGAGCTACACGGGGTGTACACTATCTCTTTCTTACACAGAAATAAGTACTGCCATAAGATAATATGTCATGGTAACCCACACCGATTTCTTTTTGTTTGAAAGAGCGGTTTCATCGCTGCTGAAACTTTATAATCCTCTATCTAAAGGCCGTTACTGCTTCAGAATTGTAGAAATTGGTGATGCCTTTGATGATGCGGTTTTGCTTTTAACTGGTGACATATATTTAATCATACGAGTAGGTATCTATACAGACCAAGCGATACTTTTTAGTAGGACGATGCTGAACCCCTAAATTCACGACTTTGGTTTTTAATTGTAAATATTTTAAATAATTATAAGTATTCGTAAAATAAATTTGGTTTATTTCCACATGATAAAGTTATTTTTTTTTTTTTATATTTCCATTGAAACGGGCATCGTTATTTTGGGTTTTCTGCAAACTTTTCAGGAAATATGGAAATTACTCGGAAAGAAGACACTTATTTAACCCAAAAATGTCCTGGGATATGGTGTCAAAAAGCGCCGCGTTCCATATTTGAAGACAAAGCAGTTGTAGAAAAGTTCTGAAAGAAAACAATTTTCATGACTTATACGGTAAAATGAGGCACTTTGATGGATCATAAATGTCAATACTAATTAAACTCTGAACAGAAAAAAAGTTTGACCTAAATTGTATTTTGGATTCTTACCCTAACTTCATATTTTGACCTAAAAGTCCGATAATCAGAAAAGCCATTAGTGAATTAATTGAACAAAGAGACCTTTTTTGTTACGTTTCCTGCCGCTGTAGCATTGATCAGAGCCGCAATGAGATTTAATGATAATTACTTAACGCCAATTACCTAACAACAGGAGTTTCATATAAATAGGCGTCAGGTTGCGATCCAAGGCATATATAGTTGAAGCTTTGAAGGATCAGTACAAAGCTAATAGTACAACATGTCTAAGTTCACTTTTTTCGTATTGTGTGTAGTGGCTGCGAGTCTCAGTAGGGCTTATGTGAGTAAATTATGATTTCTATCAACCTTTTTTTCGAGCTAATAAAAATAAAATTCTCGAAGAATTGTTCACTTTTATTTTTTTAAATGTGTGTTTGCTACAGTTACAGTATTTGTAAGCTACAATGTCACTACCTTTTTAACAGATGTGTTAATACAATTTTTCATTATTATGTTCCTCTAGGCAAATGAAGAGGAAAGCAAAGCAGCGTTCCGTGAAGCTATCAAACCCATCGTAGATGCGTGTTCAAAGGAACATGAAGTCAGCAAAGATGACATCGAGGCTGCAAAAGCTGCTGGCAGCGCTGACGCCATTAAGCCTTGCTTCCTCGGATGCGTCTTCAAGAAAGCCGAAATTGTAAGTATTTAATTGAAGATTTTTTATGAATATTGCTCTTTGTGTATGTAAATAGTGCAAATTAGCCACCACTTTAAGCTTAAATTTTGCTTATATTACTCTTAACCATCAAAGATTTGTTTTATTTTAAAGCCATAAATGGGAAATGGCTCGGTAATAATAGCAGCCGCTTGGGTGGTTCGATAAGCCGCAATTGCCTAAGTTGGTAATCTAACTCGGTAGGTATGTAACGGGTGGGCACCCGTTCACAAACTACCGAGTTTCCTCCGTGCTCTTGCCGAGGGCAAGCACGTTAAGCTGTTGGTTCCAGTTGTCATTCGGAGATCTTCGACAGTCGTTACAGTTAGTCAGTGCCCTGAAAGCCTGACAACCAGTCTTATCATGGGGACAGTATTACCCAGTACTAGCTGGGTTGCGGGAGGTCAGATAGGCAGTCAGCTCAACAAATTTGAGCAAAGGCTAGGCGGATGATGAAATGGTAAATGGCTCATGGTGATAACAGTAGTATGTAGAATTACCTACAGAGAGAGAATTGAACTAGATTTTTATATCCCCTGAAGAGGATAATTAAATTTATAACCTGCAATACAGAGAGGCATTGTAAAATGATCATGACAACACGTCTTTTCAATTAAAATACGGATCTAAGAAATATGAACGACATAATACGATACTTAGAAACAATTAACTGCTCGTGAGAAATCATTTGTTGTGTCAGAAGTATTTAATGGATAAGAAATAATTAATAAACCTAGGTCGCATTTCATGTACCGGCTGGCATGTACCTAGTATAAATTAAGTCGAACCAATCAATTTCAATCTTTATTGTTTTATCAATACAGTTCAATGCCAACGGAGAATACGATGTTGATACGGCTTTGATCAAGCTGCAGAAGTACGTGCCCGATAAAACTAAATACGCTCAGTTCGCCGAAATTGGAAAGAAATGCGCATCAGGTAAGAGGTTTTTTTTTATCTGTAGCATAATTATCTAGTTTTCTTAATCTGCCGTGGACATTATAAATGGTCGTTGCACGACTAACAATTGTTTGTCAAGACTCAAAAATACTGTAGTTGGTTTAAGCAAAATATTTTGAGCTCTTAAACAATAATCTTCACTTGCAGTATATTTATTTAGTTTTCTTGTATCACTTTTATTATTTAAAAAAAAAACGTTGCCTCGCACTAGGAATTTCTCCTTTATCGTAGGTGCGTTTACAAACATTTAAACTCACATACACAAACAGCCAGACCCGGAACAACTATCTGTAGACCATACAAATATTTGTTCCGTGCGGGAATCGAACCCGTGACACGCAGCGCAGCAGTCGATCGCTCAGCCACTGCGCCAACCGTGTCGTCATTTGTTGTCAACATTATCAAGCACTGATGCACGACTAATTTTGTTCGACGAGATTTCAAAATCATGTATTTGGATCGAGACCTGTATATTTCACATACTTTAATTATTTCTTTTGGTGGTTTCAGTGAATGAAAAGCCCGTGAATGATGGTGCAGCTGGATGCGAGAGGGGTGCGCTGTTGACAGCTTGCTTCTTGGAAAACAAGGGCGAGGTAATTTTTTTTTTAATGTTTAGAACTTAATGCAACGATTAATTTCAGTCTGTAACTCAAGTGAGAGTACTTCCTACGAGTGGTCTGTTTTGTTCGTTAGTGGTTTGATTGTGACGCGTAGAGGAAAGTTTGCTGAAAAGCGCCAGTTAGTTAGGTTTGGCTGTAAATAACTAAAGACCTGCTACCCTACCATGACGTGTTAAAGCAGAACTTATTCCGCTGAGGGAAAGGGACAGCTATACAGGCTGTAGCACCATCTCTTTCACTCAGTGGAATAAGTTCTGCTTTAAGATGTCATAGTATGCCTACTGATCTATAATCGTAGTTTGGTTATAATTCATCTCATAATCCGCATATTTGTTTTGTTGTTGTGATTAACTTTACGGAACAATAAATGTGTATATACATACAGGGTGAAAGAAAAGTTTAATATTTAAAAAATATATTTTAATCTAACAACGTAAGTTTTCGATGCCACGTAATTACGCGTAGATAAATATACTCTTCGGCAGACTAACACTGACATATTTTGAGCGTTGATCTACGTTTCGGCAAGAATGATATGAAGGAGAAAGGAGTAAATGATGCCGTGACGTCTGATAGGGGAGAATGGAAGAAGAAAACGTGTTGTGCCGACCCCAAATAGAATGGGACACGGGCAGGAAAATGATGATGATCTACGTTCCCGGCACACGAGAGGTTGTTCGCAACGATAGGCTGAATACGTGGTTTAACATTGGTCTCCCTTACAGCCTGTATATAAAACCCGCTTGTTTTATTTGATTGATTTGATGAAGATTATTTTTCAAGTTTTACTTAATATTAAAACTTTGTCTGAATTATGTATTTAATGCTATGTCTATTTCTTTCAGATCCTCATTTAATCGACATTGATTGGATAAGTGATATGCGGTGATACAAGATGATACAAGTTATGTTTTGTTTAAAATTTTAATAAATCCTTTTTTTTTAATTCTTTAGTTTTATTCTTGCAACTTGGTATTACACACGGTGATAGGTAATACGATACATACATTCCTTGAGAGAGAATTTAGTTACGCTATTTTACAACTTGACCTAAAATTTGGGGCTATTCTATTTTAGATTGTTTTTGAGATACTGCTTACGAAGTCTTTGCCTCTCTTCAAAGACTACTGAAAACTGTGAAATCTTCTCAAATTGATAACTTTGCCTAAAGCACCTATTTCCATACGAATAACTTGAAAAGAATTCGTAAAGTTGATGTAGGGATGAAAGAAAGTTACTTAATTGTGTGAGAAAAAGCTATAGTGTGCGAGTGAAAACGATATCGCTCGAAAGTGATGTTGGCAACTTAGTAGTATCCAAAGAAAAATACATCGACAATTTAATGAATGATGATGAGAATCATTAAAAAAGTTTTTAGTAGGGCTAGCTGCTACTAATTTTTAATACCAAACCTTATGACAAGGTATCTATGATTTAAATAACATATCTTAAAATTCTTTTCTAGACACACTCTTGTCTAGAATAACACATAGGATACGTTTTTCCGATATCACGTGGGCGAAGCCGCGGCCGCCAGCTATCCTATCCTACTTCCTAATTTGTTTGTTTCACATAAGTTAATTGTTTTTTCGATATAACGCGGGTGAAGCCGCGGGCGCCAGCTATATTCTAATAAATTAACTAGTTTATAATTGTATATTTATTGGTCTTATGGATTTAATTTTAATAAAGTAATGTACTGCCATGGTAGGTAGTACATTACTTTGTTAAAATTAAATCCAAATATAAATTTTCATTCGGCGCTATTAATCAATTTCATAAAGATCGCACACTATGTCGGATTTTTTGCGAAGTTTTTGATGGATTTAGTAAAGCACCAAATTCAAAGAAGGTAATGAATAAAAAATCTAACAAAAACTGACTGAAAAGAACTAACTGTATAATGATTACGAGGAAGAACAAAAGTTTCGTATTATATAAGCGATGAGCTTTGATTTCAGAGCATAAACAGTTAAAGCTTTCAAGGTACATGAGTGTATCATGTCGAAGATTTCTTGTCTTGTTTTGTGTGTCGTGGCTGTTAGCTTGAACAGCGTCCAAGTAAGTTGTTAAGTTAAACAAAAAAATATGTTACTGTCTTACTGTAAAGCGGAGGTTTTATCTTATGCAGATTAAACATTACGTGAGAGTCATCACATCAGAGTGAGCATTGATCACGAATTCACGATCACCACGCTTGTTTAACCCTCGGTATGCCTGGTAGGGTCTGTCAAACCTACCACGGCATAAAAACCGTTGTATTTTATTCAAATTTGAATCATGAGCGCACCCGCAAGCTGTAGCTGGCCGTTACGAACTACTCAATGGTTTCCGCCCGCTACCTCAGTCCGAGACGCGTTCCCACAACGAAAACACTTGTTTAAAGCGCTCTCTCTACTTTTAATTTATAATCATTGTTAACAAAAAGCTCAAAGCTCAATTTTATGTTAAAGAAGAAAAAAAAGAAAAAATAAAGATCGTTGTAATTTCATTATAAAACAAATATTTTTATTTATTTACTGCAATATGTATTTGAAATAGTGATCCAAAACGGGGTCTGTCAGACCCACCAGGCATACCGCGTCACTACTCGCCACCTGGCATGCCGAGGGTTAAACAGTCGTGGTCATTTTAGAACTTAAATTCAAAGCCCAATAACCAGTCGTAGTCAATGGCCTGAGAGTCTGAAACCCAGTTTTACCAAGGGTTATCGTATTACCCAGTATTAAGTGGGTTGTGGACGTTATATAAGAAGTCGCTCCATGTAAAATACTGGTATTCAGCTTTTAGTTTTATGTAATTAAGTAGTAAGTTATAACACTAACATAGTATATCAGCATATACTTTTACTAATTTACTAACAAATTATGGATTCTACTGGGTCTGAAATAAAGATTAAAAATATATATATATTATCCGGTTAGACTGAAAGCAGATCCCAACGTAGTTGGGAAAAGACAATCCATTACAATTCGAGTGAAAATTATTGATGGACTAGCTGTTCCACGTGGTTTCACCCACGCTGCTCAGCACCTGTTGGTCGTAGCGTGATGTTATATAGCCTATAGCCTTCCTCAAGAAATGGACTATCCAACACTAGAATTTTCCAATTCCAACCAGTAGTCCCTGAGATTAGCGCGTTCAAACAAACAAACAAATAAACTCTTCAGCTTTATAATATTAGTATAGTATAGATTCCTAATCCGTTGGTTGATATTGAGTTTTAACGATGGCTGACATTCCTACACTAATGATTTCCGATAACAAACTCAAAGAGTATGGCCTATAGAAATATTAAATATTGTATTGTAAGTACATACCATTGCTACTTGCCTGATTTCGAACCGAGAACGTCTCAGGCATGGCACGAAGAGGTCCTCACGCAGTTAAGATCCTCGTCATGAATAAGGGATGCTTTCTTTGTCACAATGTATTTTCCTACTGTTAAGTACTACTAAACTTTTCAGGGCCCCATTATTCTGAGTACTTTTTTTGAATGCTACTGTTTCCGATATTGTCTTATTGTTATATTTTAGATTTCCGAAGCCCAGAGTCTCAGCGAAGTTCTGAAACCCATCATAGCAGACTGCTCTAAGGAGCACGGCGTCACCGACGCTGACATCCAAGCCGCTAAGGATGCCGGCAGTGTCGCAAGCATGAAGTCTTGCTTCATTGGCTGTGTGTTCAAGAAAGCCGGATTTGTAAGTATTGGCGTGACACTTGGCTTATGTGAAAATAGTTGCTATTATTGATGAAACCAATACTAATAATACTGAAGGTGTAATGAGTTGAATCGTTTTTTTTTAAATTCCCCTTATTACAGATCAATGACAAGGGTGACTACGATCCGGAAACTGGTCTGAAGAATTTGAGGAAATTTGTGAAGGACAACGAGCAATATAACAAACTAGAGGAGGTTGCTCATCAGTGCTCATCAGGTACGTACTAAATACATGTCTAAACTGTGTTAGTTGTAGCATGGTGTGGCTGACATTACATAAAAGTACATGTTTAGAGATGGGATTTATTGCCATAATGGGTTGTCCTTTACGATTGTGATATTCTGGTTACAGACTAAAATCACCTGATGGAGTTGCAGGTTGTTCGAAAGATATCCGCGGCCCCGGAAAGTAAAGGGCATTAGAAGGAACATGGGTGGGTTTTAGTCAGTACAAGTCTGACACTCCCCCCCGCTCCGCCTAGAGCGGGGGAAGGTATTTGATGTTTTCACACCCCAAAAAAAGTACAGGAATGTTTCAGTTAACTAATATAACCCGCACCTTGCAACAGCGAAAAGGGCATGAGGTTATTAATGACCCTTGTCACAAGAAAATAGATGTAACCAGAGACAGTAAACCTTTCTTTTTCAAAAACCCTATTACAAAATCTTTAGTTTGAGTTCCAAATGTTTATTTTTTATTTTCAGTTAATGAAAAAGTCGTGAGGGATGGGACTGCCGGATGCGAGCGGGGTGTTCAGATAGCGGAATGTTTCTTGGAACACGGGACCCGCGTAAGTTACCACGATATAAACATCTTTAGCCGGACTCCTGAACCACACTGCTGGGAATAGGCCTCTTTTTGTATATAGCATTTCCACAAAATTATAGTCATATTTAAAATTTGATGTAATGTGTGAATATATAGAGAATTTTCAAAACTAACGACTTTTAAAGGTCATCATCATCATTTTTCTGCCCTTGTCCCATTCTATTTGGGGTCGGCGCAACACGTTTTCTTCTTCCATTCTCCCCTGTCAGTTGTCACGGCATCTTCTTAAGGTTTTCACTTGTTGAAAAGCAATTTAGAGTTACGTCATCTCATATCCTTTTGGTGGATACGTAGATTAATATACTTAACGTAGACTATAGACAAACCATGATAGCCTTTAAAGAGTTTAACATATTAAGTTTTGCTGTTTTTTTCCCAATTTTATTTACTGATATTGAGGTCTTTTAATCCGATGCACCATACTTTTAACAACTTTATTTGTGTTTCAGATCATTATCTAAAGGAAGTAAAGAACAATTGACGTGCATTTTTACAAAACGAAAACTAGTTTTTCTTTTATAATTATAAAATAAATACGTTTGTTGTATCATAAAAACTCATTTGTTTTATTATAAAAATCCAACATTTTACGTACATTTCATCGTTTGAACAAGTACTTACATAATACCTGCATTATTTTAATAAAATAATTAACGATGATACTTTGATCTGTATCCTCTTTTTTATGGTTACTTTTTCAAGATCTAAAATGGACTTTGCTATGTTTTAGACTTTGTACCTTATGTTTTAGTACTTTGTTATCCGTAATATCTTAGTGGGGAAAACGTATGATGGTAATGTACGCGAACACGTCATGGTTTTTCCCAAATTCACCAACTCATGTTAATATTCTTCAAAGTAATATCTTACTTTATCACTACATAGTTACTATGTAAAAAAAACGCGAAAGTTTGTAAGGATAGATGGGTGGATCGATGGTTGTTACTTTTTCACGCAAATACTAGTTTGGGAAATATGGCACACATGACGACACGGTTGGTGCAGTGGCTGAGTAATCGACTGCTGCGTTGCGTGTCGTGGGTTCGATCTCCGCACGGAATTAATATTTGTATGGTAGTTGTTGCGGGTCTGGCTGTTTGTGTATGTGAGTTTGGCAAGATAGATAGATAGAATATTCCTTATTATTTCTTTATACCTTATTTGTATGGTGTACACCATACAAATAACAAGAATAAAAACAACTTATAAATAGGGTGACACAATAGGCGGTCTCATCGCTAAAAGCGATACTTTCAAGACAACCTTTGAAAGGATTTAAAGGAGGAGAAACAGTCGGTACTGTTAGGTAGTCTTTGGCGTAACATTTATTTCAAACAATTTTTAAAACATTTATAAAAACAAATACTTATATATAAATACATATAAAATAACAATCATGAAGAGCAAAGAAATATTTAATATTGTTGTTTAAGGAGAGAGGTAGTGGTAATGTTTAGTTTGTAAAAGCACCCACGGAACAGAAAAAAATTCAGAGTGTGGAACAACGTTTTTTTTTTAATAATAGGAAGCATATAATCAATAATCTGGATTCAAACAGTATACACTAAACTCGACGGGAGAGTTCCCGTCGAGAAGGTGAAGGTGAGTACCTACCTAGCCTTTTCCTAACTGTGTTGGGGTTGGCAACCAATCTTATCAGATTCAGCTGAATAACAATATTCTACATGGAATTGCTGCCAGTCTGAACTCCACAAACCCAGTGAATAAAGAGGTAATACGAGATTCCTTGGTAACATTGGTTGTCAGATTTTTAAGCCACTGGCTCCCTGTTGGCTGTTAAAGATCTATAATTAACGGTGCGGACCATACGGCTTGACGTGTTAACAAACAAAGGAGGGAACTTAGTATGTAATGGGTCACCCATCCACGCACCAAACTAAGCAAGCAGCTTAGCCTAAATATCAACACGAGCTTCTCCATAAGCGAGTCTAACATAATAAGGTAATATTTAGTGACATTTAAATAGTCTTGGGATTGATTACTGAACATTTCCGTGTTAGTGTGTGTTACTGAGGTTCCCTCCCATTTTTTTTTAAATTAGCCTATATCCGTTTCGAGGGTCCCAACCGTATCAAAGTTAATCAAAATCGGTTAAGCCATTAAGGTGTAAAGACGTAACAAACAAACTCACTTTCGCTTTTATAATATTAGTTTTTTGATTTTTGTTTTTAACATATCATAATGCAGCTGTCTGTTGTTCCCTTAAGATAAAATACAATAACATTTAAATGATAACAGAAATAAGTATTGAAATATTTCAAAATCAAATCATGATATGCACTTGAGTGTCCGTAGAATAAACAATTCACAGGATACTTCGGTAGCGCCAGTTATGAAGAATTTTAACAAAGAGGTTTTTCTGCGTTTCCTATTACGTTGTTTTAGATGATTCGCAGTAAGATAATGATAATTACTTCGCGCCAAATTAGCTAAAAATAGGAGTTTTGTATAAATAGGTTGTGTGGTTACGATTCAAGGCATACACAGTTGTAGCTTTGAAGGATCAGGAACAGAGCTGATAGTACAATATGTCTAAGTTTACTTGTATTGTATTGTGTGTGGTAGCTGCTACTCTTAACAAGGCTTATGTAAGTAATTTTGGTGAATTAATTTGTGTTTGCATGATAATACTATTTTAATTAGCTGCAAAATTATGCAAATATTTTGAAAAATATCTGATTTTAATTCCATTTAACTTTCATTATAGCTATGATTAAATTGTAAACATACTTCTACTATAAATTTCATTTAATAATAATAATAATAATAAATAACTTTATTTCACAAAAATACAGATTTAACATGCTATAAATATACACAGATTAAATGAGCTTTGGTAGTAACACAATGAAAATAAGCTAAGAACTGGAATCTGTACACAATATGGAAAACCCTGCCTCTCAAACTAGGGAACCTGTATCTTGAGAGACAGTGATTCAGCTTAATGAGTGAAGCTATAAGTATAATAGAAGACTGTGTCAATCTACCTGAGCGACTATGAATATAAAGCTAATTTATATTTATGTAATAGCATATATACGTGATGTGTGTGGCTGTTTGTGTAAGGGTGTGTGAGTGGTGTGTGTGTGTGTGTGTGTGTGTGTGTGTGTGAGAGAGAGAGAGAGTGTGTGTGCACGTGGGTGATTGAGGAAATCGGTAGTTAGGAGACGTACTTAAGTAAGGATTCAGTTTGAAGGTAATCCTGTTTCAGTAGCCATTCCGTTAATTTCGATTTTAATTCATATTTGTTTAGATCGACAATATTTAGATGTTTGTGAACTTGTTTGTATAAGTATGTACTTAATGTGTAGTATTGATGTTGGGCGAAGGAGGTTTTGTGAGGGGTACTTAGGGGTAGCTTCTTCCTTTTTTTAGGGTCAGATGGGGGAACACTGGCGTGTTTTCTAACAGTAGACTGCAGCACAAAAAGCTGTCGCACTGAAAGTACTTTGGAGTCAGCGTATAATTGCGTAGTGGGATAGCGATAAGGTTTGCGCGACATTACCTTCAGTACGGCTCTCTGCGCTCTTTCAATCCTCAGAAAGCTGGTTTTGGTTGCGCCGCCCCAAACTGTAATGCAGTATCCGATGACGGATTGGCATAGTGCATAGTACACCATCTTCAAGGTATCAGGCGCAGCCGAGTCTCTAAGGGATTTGAAAATATATAGAAGTTTCAAACATCTAGTGGTAGTGGCGTCAACCTGTTTGTCCCATCGTAAACCCTCGTCAATTTGGATACCCAGATATTTCACATTGACAGTTCTTACAAGCGGCGGACATAGGCATTGTGGGGATTGTTTGGAGCAGGTGTGCGCTGTTATGGAGAAGGTTTTGTCGGGCAAGTTGTTACGCCGGATAGCGAAGGGAACGTAAGATGTTTTGCTGCAGTTTAGGGTAAGGAGGTTTAAGTTGAGCCATTTCATTATACTTGCCATAGCCGCTTCTGCGTAGCGCTTAACGCTGTCCCAGGTTGGACCATGAACTATGATTGCGGTGTCGTCTGCATACGCAATGATCTTGGAGTTGGGGATGGTCATTCTGCACAAGTCATTGACGTATATGAGGAAGAGGGTGGGACCGAGAATGCTTCCCTGAGGTACACCGTAGGTGGTCGATACTTCTTCACTTATATACTCTCCAATTTTTACTCGCTGGGTACGGTTGTTGAGGTAGTCTTTAAAAATTTCGAGGGTATTTCCTCGTACCCCTAGGAGTTCCAATTTAGAGATAAGTTTGGGAACAGAGACTGTGTCAAATGCTTTAGAAAGGTCTAGGAAGATACCTAGACTTTTGGTTCTGCTGTCAAGATTCCTAGCAATCTAGGAAGATACCTAAATTTCGTTCATAATAATATTTTATCAACTCAATTTTGATTTTCAAGGCTGGCGAAGAAGGAAAGGCTGCTTTCCTGGAAGCTGCTAAGCCCATCGTCGTGGAATGCTCAAAAGAGTATGGAGTCAGTTTCGATGAACTCAAATCTGCCAAGGCAGCTGGTAGCGTGAGCGGCATTAACCCTTGTTTCCTGAGCTGTGCCTACAAGAAAGCTGGAGTCGTAAGTAGTATTTTGAATATTTCTCGGTAATTATCAAGAATAGACCGCTCCGAACTTTTAATGCCTTTAGGAGCAAAGCAAGTTTGTTAGTGGTATAGTGTATTTTTGATTGATAATGTCCCACTGACAGAGGACCTCCAGATGCTTGTCTACATTATAGCTATATTTTTTGCTGATGGGATATCATCAAATAACGTCCCTCGTTCTGGGGTAAGGAGTGTTAAAATTTTACTGACTAAGGCCCACCCATGTTCCGTCTTTTGCGCTTTATCTTCCGAGACCAGGGTATCGGTATCCCGGGGCAACCCGTAACCCCGGGTTTACAGCAATGCTAATGAAACTTCACAGAAGTAATCTCAAAAAATCATAAACCAATCTCTAGAGCCTTTCTTTGGTGTAATAGACGATGATTTTCTGCCTTCAATACCATGTTTGGATCTACGGTAACTGCATCTTCAATTTCAAAGATGAAACTTCACATATTAATCAATATATCAATTAGAGCAAACTGCCCAATTTAATACCTCTACTTTATTACAGTTCAACAGCAAGGGAGACTTCGATTTAGATAACGCTCTGATCAAGCTTAAGAAGTTTGTGAGCAATGATGAGGATTTTGCTAAATTCGCTGACGTTGGAAAGAAATGCGCGTCAGGTGAATATTTGTTTTAACTATTGAATCTATAGATCTTATTCTAAATTAATAAATAATAATCCGTATTATTTATCATTGCTAAGACATGGACTTCTTCTCTGTTAGAGGGAATTAAAGTTGAAGTATAAGCTGTCTTATATTTTTTTTGCCTTTATTTTTAGTTACATTCAAAAACTAATAGATTGGTTCTTGATTTAATCATGTTTTTATTTGGTTTCAGTAAACGAAAAGCCTGTGAGCGACGGAGAAGCTGGTTGTGAGAGGGCTTCGCTATTGACAGCTTGCTTCTTGGAACACAGGGCCGAGGTACATACATTACAAGACAATCCTTATTAATATTATAAAAGCGAAAGTGAGTTTGTTTGTTTGTAAATCTGTTTGTAAATGGCAAAACCGATTTAGATGAATTTTTGGTACAGAGATACAGGGACCCTCGAGACTAACATAGGCTATTTTGTAAAAGTGAGAAATAAGGGAGATAGAGGAAAGAAAAGGGAAAACTTAGCTTTGCTATTACAATAAATAAAGCGCAAGGGCAAAAACTACAGGTAGCAGGAGTTAGCAGGTAGCTAATCAGGAAATGGCACCTGTGTTACGCGAGTGAAGTCCCGGGCAAAAGCTATTACAATAATAAATCAACTGCTGTGGGTTTTGTTAGCGCCTTGATTATAGAACTTTAAGGATACCTTGTAATGAAATTGGCAAGGTGCAAACCAGCTTTACTTCGATTAAACATGCGTGTCCTTACATTGACGCAGATAATGCAATTGAGCAAAGTGGAATCCTGCCGAGCAAAGAGGAGTCGTGCAAAAACTGACCAAATGATTCACTATTTGAAATCTGTATCGCGTTGCTCGTCTCCTATGATTGGTGTAATGTATGTCTTTGTTCCCCTCTCCACTCGTCTTGCTCGCTCTTAACTATGTTGGGTGCGAGCAAAGAGAACTATAAGTATACAGGTTTCGAGCCTAGCTTACACTCAGATCCAGCTTGTCCCTTGCTGTCCTTCAGCGACGCCCTAAGGCAAGGCTCGTACCCCACAGGGGATGTCCTTAGCGTGTAGTCGCTTAGTTTGTAAGTTTTACACCCTGGCTGGAGGGCTTAATTTTTAAGGCATCCACAGAATTCGCCCGGTTAAGCAGACGACAACCTCCTTGGTTGAACTGCGAGATGCCATTCATAAAAAAAACCTTAGCTTAGTATCTTCTAACTGCTGTCACAGTCGACATAAGAATGTCACTCATTGGCAGGATTACATTTTAAATGTATATTATTTTATATTTCAGATCCCCATCTAAATGTCTTGGAGAAATCTATGGAGAATGGAGATGTGTCGTGTTACAGGAAGATATTAGTTTTTGATGTTTTAAATATTAATAAATATTTTTTGTTTATACTTTTTCGTTTTATTATTATATGTATTCTTCGAAATTACCTCCTTCTATTCAATTTATGTACACACAGTAGATAAGACAGGAAAAATATTCATATAAAATGTTATTTCTTCCTAGTTTAGGAGTCAGGGCTCAAATCTTTTGACTGATTTTAAGTTATCCATCATTTGCACCCTATGAATGTACTTAATTTTCTATGTGCAAAATCTATTATTATGATTAATTAGAGTACCAGATACTGTTTATTTCTAAACTACTTATTTAGTATTTTTAAAGTATTATTTTGCGAGTACTTTTTTTAAATTCCCAGGAACCAAATAATTTCTATGATTTTTATAGGATAGGATTATATGAGTGACCTAGCTATGCCTAGCGGTTTCACCCGTTGCCCAACTCCTTAGTTGCGTTCGTAGTGTGATGTTATATATTTTAATAATTTTGTGAAAGAATGCCTATGCTTTCAAGTCAATCCGGCCAAGGAATCGTGTCCTCCCATACAATCCATGCCACTCCGTTTCACCCCCTTATGAGTTTAATTTTGCAAAATCCCAGATTAGTAAGCTCCTGCATCCTAAAATAACCCGACAAGTAAAGTTTAAGACTTCTAAAACTCTTAGTTCTTGAGATTTAATGATAAGTGTGAATGTTGAATTTATTATTTACTAGCTATCGCCAAATTTGGGGTAACACAGTTCTCCTTGCGCCTTATTGATTTGTAATAGCAACGCTAAGTTTTCCCTTTTCTTCCCACTTTCTCCCTCACATCCCACTTTTTTACCATTTATAGCCAGACCGCTGTCCAAGCTCGATGGAGCCACCTACAAAGAGTTCTTGAAGAATTACCAACTTTGCTGTCAGACGTTAACTTAACACTGAGACGAGACATGGTTTACAACTAAAAGACAATTTCCTCCGTAGATGTAGATTGTGCATTTCTGTGGTAAGGCGGCACTTTGAAAACCTTTTGTAACGTGTTTTAATAAAATTTGTAAACTATCTACCGTATTTTTTTATCATAAAAGTGGCAAAAATCAAGAAATCCCAAATTATAACAATAACTGTAAAAATACCTTTATTGCTATCAACGCTAATTACAGGAAATAATCCCAGATCAAGCTCTATTTTTTTTTACCGATTTTGTCTGTTGAAGGTCCATAGAAGTATTTAAGATCATTTAGAAACCTCTGGCACCCCTAACTTATTTTTTTTAAGTTCTGAACATTTAATTATCGAACTCTAATGGTAATTTTGAACTTTGGACTAATTTTGTGGTAAGTTTTACAATGCCAAGGCAAACGGATTTTTTTTGCATGGTAGCTATTGCCATCGCTAATAGATTCCACAAAAAAGAATATCTAAAAATGATAGGAATAAAGACATAAAAAATAAAAACCAATGTTAGGTGAAAATTTTGAAAATAGTACTTTAAAAAATTCTAGCTCTTAAACTATAAATAATCGCGGAACATACATGAGGGTAATTCGGGTACCCCTTAGCATAAGGCATCTAATTTTTTTCTTTGGACGCCTATCAACTGGCCACCCTGTATAGAAACAGTTGAACATCTAGAAAAGTGCAATATTATCACAATTTTGAGCGCACGATTGGCTCAGTGGCTAAACGATCGACTGCTGCGCTGAGCGTCGCGGGTTCGATACCCGCACGAAACAATATTTTTTTATGAGCTACAATTACTTGAATGTTTGTAAGCGCACCCATGATACAGAAGATAATCCTAGTGTTGGGGAACGATATATAAATATATTTAAAAATACAGTTTATGGAATTAGTTTAGGAGATATTTTACTAGAGGTATACCATTCAGGAAAGGAACTTTTACAAGAAAATGTGATCTGCAGAATTGTGTTTTTTTTTGTTATTAGAGACTATTATATCTACAAACTAAATTGCCATTTCTATCATACAATATTATTTTTAGTATATATGTGAAACCTGAATATAGTTTGTTTAGAATAAGTAACTGAATCGATTGCAATCATTTTTACATCGTGTTATATTTTTTCCCAAAAATATTTAAAAAAGTTTATAATATGGACACCATGCGACACTAAGTACGTATTCGCAATCGCACAAAATATCTTTTCATTTGACTATTACGACAGTCCAAAGCCTGCAAGACAGTGTGATGGAAAATGTCATCACCAGTTAAGTACAATACAAACTGAGAAATTATTATTATCAATGAACGCAATCATTGATGACAGTGAATTTGTACGGATATCCAGGTAACATAACATGCTTATAACTTTGTGGTTTTTCATGATAGTGTTCTGAAATTTTTTACATAGATTCTTTATATAAAAATACTGGACAGGTGTTTCGGCTTTCCCATAAACTAAAAATATTGTTGTATGTCAAAACCAGCCGGGCCGAGGCATTCGCTCGGCACATTTGGATATGGAAGAAGCTTTTAATCAATAGATCGAACAGACGTCAGTTTTTTATCGTGAAGTTTTTGCTGCATTTAGCACCAAGGTAATTATTATAGACTTAGCTGACAGAAAAAGGTCATGAGTTTTATATAAATAAGCGTCGATGGTAACTTCAGAGCATAAACAGTTGAAGCTTGTAAGGATCAGGAGTGCTAAGCTGAATAGTGCATCATGTCGAAGTTTACTTGCCTTGTGTTGTGTGTCGTGGCTGCGAGCTTGAGCAGCATCCAAGTAAGTTTAGATTCGTCATGGAAATTACTACATATTTTATCACCAACAGTCTGTTTTACAATTGTTTCAATTTTGGTAGCTATGAAGCTGTTCAGGATTTTCAAAATTTCCTACTTTCTTTTTCACATTATATTTCAAATATTTGACTATGGAAGTCGGTATTCTGTATTTAAGTGTCTTTTTTTATTTCATTGTTGTATTTCAGGTTGGCAAAGCCCAGAGTCTCCGCGATTCTCTGCGGCCCGTCATAGTGGCGTGCTCTAAGGAGCACGGCGTCACCGACGCTGACATCCAAGCCGCTAAAGAGGCTGGCAGCGCCGCCAGTATCGAGCCTTGTTTCATTGACTGCGTGTTCAAAAAAGCTGGATTCGTAAGTACCAATGACCCAATAGTACAGAGACTACTTAGTTGCATTGTTAACATTTGTGTGATTTCCCGCTTTTGTATAAAAAAAACCTTTATTACAGATCACTGAAAAAGGTGATTACGACTTGGAGACCGGCCTGAGGAACCTGAGACAGTTCGTGAAGGATGACGAGCAATACAATAAACTATCGGAGGTTGCTAAACAGTGCTCAAAAGGTACATGAGCTCCCAGCTAAGCTTTCTTATATTCAGTGTGCAAAGAATTTTTACTTTCTTTTCATTCTATAAAGTTACAATAGACGTGTCTTAAAAGTTGGCTCTTCATGCAATGGAATTTTGTAAACGCAGTAGAAATGTATCTTGAATTATAACAGATAAAATAGATATAGTAAAGTTATGAAGGTGGAATTTTCTAAAGAAGTGAATACTACAGTGATGTAATAGAATTGGTGCAGTATAAAAATGCCTTGCAGTATAACTTACTGCAAAGCATTTCTATACTGCACCAGTTTTAATAACGTTAATAGGCATAATTCAAGAGGATAATGATAATGCTATTTATCTTTTTAAATTCAATGTTGCAATATAATTTCAGCATCAGACACGCAGTTTAAAATATGAAGGTAGTTGATAACTTTGTTTTTGTTATCTTCAGTTCAGGACAAACCTGCAACTGGATGCGAGAGGGGCGTCCTGTTGGCGGGATGCTTCTTGGAACACAAGACCAGTGTAAGTTGCGCACATAGTAATGTTTTAAGTTGATGTATGTTCACGTATTTGCAACAGACAGTAGAAATGCTTAGGAGTGCCTAAGTTATATTTTTTGTGGATCGTAACTTAAACGAGTTGCAAAAGTCAAAGTATTAGAGCTAAATAACTAAGTTCAACCATCAACGTTTGGATAAATAAATCTTAATTATTAGGTAACAAACTAATAATTAAGATTGATTTATCCAAATGTTGATGGTTGGCTTTGGGACACCAGGAACTAGGACCCTTGAAGATTAGAGGAAATGACAACCACGGCATGAGCTAGACAACTGTCAACTCCACTTTTATTTTATTTTATATATTTACAAAGAGAAAAACATAAAAATTATGATTTGTATAAAAAAGGTTCCATTAGGAACATCAGTTATATTTACCTTTACCATTGCCCAAGAAATTGACAAGACGTTGCATGATGATGATTTAAAATACTTTTTTCTGCTTTCAGATCATCATCTAAACGGTTTCAAGAACAGTCGACATGCAGTTTTGCTAGACGAAGAACGACGACAAACGACGAACCAGCATTCCTTTGTTTTCTTTTGTCAAATAAATCATTTCTTTTAAAAAACGATTTTGTTTAATTAAAAGAAAATTTTCTTATATCGTCTCTGTCGATCGCAAGTCAATAAGTCGAAAAACTTTGTTTTAAGAACTTTAACCCTGTATAGGTTAAAGTAAAAAAAAAGATTATTTCATTTTATTTATTTGGTAAAACAAACAGTTATATATGGAATCTTATACTAAGTTATAAATATATAACATAAATTAAAGTTATATGCGCTATTCTAAGCTGTTAAAAGAGAAAAGTAGTACAGGTTAACTTAAACATAGATAGGTAATCCTTACTAATATTATAAAAGCGAAAGTGAGTTTGTTTGTATGTCTGTTTGTTACGCCTTCACGCCTAAATGGCCCAACCGATTTTGATGAATTTCGGTACAGAGATAGTTGGGACCCTGGAGACGGACAAAGGAAAGGGAAAAAGGGAGGAAAAGGTGAGGGAAAGATATTTATTTTCGATCATAACGCGGGTTAAAGTTAGCGTTAGTCCAAAGTAACTATGCCACGCAGACGAAGTCGCGTGCGGAAGCTAGTGAATAATAAACTATTAAATTAAGCATCATAATCTAGATTTTGATTGCGGATAATACTTCTCAATTTTTGAGTAGTGCCAGAAAATAAATTTGGACTGTTATTAGTTCATAAACATTTATCTTTATGCTTTTAACTTTATTTGAAGAAGAGGAGGAAATGATGGAGAAAAAATTTGTAGAAGAGTAGAATTTAAAGCGAGCGAAGCCGCGGGCAAAATCTAGTAGATAAATAAATGCAATAATACAGATCGTATAATAAATACATTGCAGTATTATTACTCACACACACGCACACATACACACAGTATTATTATAATTGGTAAAGGAGAATCCCTAGAGTAGGGCAAAGTATAAGAGAACAGTCCTTGAAACTTTTAGAAGAGCTGAAGGGCTACTATGACATCTTTTAGCAATTCTTAATCCACTGAGTGAAAGAGATGGTGCTAGACACCCTGTATAGCTCTGTCTCATTCCCTCAACGGAATAAGAATTGCTTTAAGAGGTCATAGTAGGGTAGCTGTACTAATGAAAGGTGAACATTTTGCCAGTTTTGTTTAAGTACCCATAATGCTAATCATTAAGTAACTTTGCCCATCCTAGAGTGGAAGGGAGTGTCAGACTTTTACTGACTAAAACCCATCCATGTTTATCACATCTTTTGCCTTTTGTGTTCCGGGGTTCTGCTTTGCTGGCATCTGGAACACGAATGCACTGTCGACATGGCCTGTCGTCACTAGGCGTAAGGAAGGTGAGATTGCTCACCGCCCACAGACCCGCGTCTACGGTAGCCAGTAGTAGTTTCCTGCAGCAGCTGGGTTGGTTTAAGGTTCTCTCTCTGTCAAACGTCCGGCCACCTGATTTGCCATAATAACTGATACGCATAAGGCGACCGCTTCCATTTCCGTGGACCGTGGTCTGAACGACGGCCGGATGCGAGGACACAGCGATGCTCTGCCCAAGCGGGGCAGATCCCCACAATAAGCTCCACCGTGTCCTCCGGGCGATCGTCACAGTGGGCCGTCACCAGGCGTTTCCGATTGGTGTCACTTCATATAATAGAACAGATTTTTCTACTTTAGAATCACTAAGGATTAGCAAGCTTTTTACTAAATACAATGTAAACTATTGTTTTTTTTTTAAATCATATTTTGCTCACTATTTCCACGCTTCAAAACCTATAATCCAGGGGTCACCAAATGGCGGACCGTGGTCCGCATACGGACCACGGACCAATTGTATGCGGACCGAAAAAAGATATCCCAGGCAGTATTTTTGTTGACGTTAATTCGATAAATTTTATCGAAAAAAACGGAAAATAGTTAATTTTCTTCGTGCAAAATCATCACTACATCGTGCGTCCCTCGCGCGTCAAAGTGTCACACTGGGTGCAAAGTTTTACTTGTGCCACAAATGTCGCATTTGCACACGGGTGCAAAGTTTGAACCGCTGCGCGCTGTGAGTGGTTTTCATATTTTAGACATTTATTTTTAAAATTTATTTAAAACTCATAAGGATTCTGGAAACATCATTATCGATATAACTATGAAATCTTCGTTTTTCCGAAGGTCTAACCAAAATCAAAAATTCATTCAAAATAGCTCGACGTTTGGGGCACTTTACCTACATTGTTAGCAATCGCGCGACGGGTTAAAATCATTTCTTGAAGAAGTTAATGCCCAGTATGACGATCTACTGTTGCATAACAATGTGAGATGGTTGAGTAAAGGCTGCGCATTAGAAAGATTCTTCAGCCTTTTAGAGCACTTGAAGACATATATTTCCAATAGCGATCAGATTTCAGCAAACGCCTACTAAAGTTTACTAAACGAAAAAGAAAATGTAGCTGTCATTGCTTTTTTAACGGATATTTTTAAACATATCAATGACCTGAACCTTAAGCTTCAAGGCAAAGGAAAGCTTATATGGGAGATCATGTCAGAAGTGAAAAGTTTTTCGCGGAAACTAGATCTCTTTATTAATGATATTAGTAATGAATGCTTACACAATTTAAATAAAATAATAATCAGCAGTGACAATGATATTGACGTTGGTCAATACGTTCAGTCGTTCATTTCAGATCTCAAATCGGAATTTCAAACAAGGTTCGCCGATTTTAAGAAAATTGAGAATGTTGTAGAAATCCTCAGCAGCATTTACTCTCTGCATCCCGATGGTGAATGGAGTAGCAAAGCTGCAAATATTTTCGGGAGTGATAAAGCTATTCTGCAGATCGAAATGATCGATTTCCAAGATAACACAGTTTTAAAACACAAACATGCCGAAGTTCCCTGTGAAGAGTTCTTGATAAAATTTGTGTGTGGATTTAATGTCAATAGTTTGCACCAATTCCACTCCAAACTTCAGACAATTAATCAACAATAAAAAATGTCACTTTTCTCATTGATATATAAATAATAATACCTTTGTAATTTCCATAATTACCTTTGCATATTTTTTTTTATTCAATGTGTAGACTGCGAATTTCATTTCATTTCTTAAAATGCACCACCAGCGAAACTAATTGGTGACCCCTGCTATAAACCATATTTGAGCTGCTGAGGTAAACAATATTTATAAACAGCCTTTAATAACGACAGTTATTTATTTCCCCAATTATGATTCATATTGGAAGCTACAAAAATGAATTATTGGAAAGCTACAAAAGTGCAATACTATCACAATTTTGACGGCACGGCTGTCGCAGTGGCTAAACGATTGCTGCGCTGAGCGTCGGTACGATATCCGCACGAAACATTTTTTTTATGACCTACAATTACTTGTTATAAACATTCAATCAGCCAGACCTGAACTGGCTGTGATTGAATGTTTATAACCGCACCCATGATACAAAAGAAAATCCTAGTGTTGGGCAACGATATATATGTATTTTTAAAAATACAGTTCGTGGGATTAGTTTAGGAGATATTGTACTAGAGTTATACTATTCAAGAACGGAACTTTTGCAAGAAAATGTGATCTGCAGAATTGTGTTTTTTTCGCTCGGCTCATATGGAAATGGAAGCTTCTTCTTCCATTTTTTTAATCAATAGATCGAACAAACGTCAGTTTTTTATCGTGAACTTTTTGCTGCATTTAGCACCAAGGTAATTAATATAGACTTAGCTGACCGAAAAAGGTCATGAGTTTTATATAAATAAGCGTCGATGGTAACTTCAGAGCATAAACATTTGAAGCTTGTAAGGATCAGGAGTGCTAAGCTGAATAGTGCATCATGTCGAAGTTTACTTGCCTTGTGTTGTGTGTCGTGGCTGCGAGCTTGAGCAGCATCCAAGTAAGTTTAGATTCGTCATGGAAATTACTACATATTTTATCACAACAGTGTGTCACAATTGTTTCAATTTAGATAGCTATGAAGCTGTAATTTTTTTTTACTTTTTTATTCTCAGTGTATTTCGAATATTTGACTATGAAAGTCGGTATTCTGTATTAAAGTGTCTTTTTTTAGGGTTCCGTAGTCACCTAGTAACCCTTATTGTTTCGCCATGTCTGTCTGTCCGTCCGTCCGTCCGTCCGTCCGTCCTCGCTTAATCTCTGTGACCGTTAGTACTAGAAAGCTGAAATTTGGTACCAATATGTATATCTATCACGCCGACAAAGTGGTAAAATAAAAATTGGGAAAAAATGTTTTATTAGGGTAGCCATCCTATATGTAAAGTGGGAAGTGTTTTTTTTTTTAAAGTTCATCCCTAACGTGTGATATATTGTTGGAAAGGTATTTAAAAATGAATAGGGGTTCACCAAAATTATTTTTTGAAAATATCAGTAATTTCGGAAATAATCGATCCAAAAGTAAAAAAGCAATGTCCTTCTGAAAAAAATCTGAAAAGTAGAACTTTATAAGGACTTTCTAGGAAAATTATTTTGAACTTGATTGACACAACAGTTTTTGAACAAAAATGACAAAAAGTTGTACAAAATAAATTCTAGACTAAGTTTGTAGTATAATCGTACACGCAAGCATTTTTTTTAACTTCGTTTACATATTTTATTATCCTGAACGTATCTTTTTTCAAACAAAAAAAGAATTATTGAAATCGGTTCTCGCAATCCAAAATTACCACCGAAAACTTCTTGCACGTCTTTGTATTAATTAGTAACCCAATTTCCCGAGAGATAGCGCTGTAGGTACTTATTACATTGGATCGGGTAATACCGAATTGTTCGGTTGGTCTCTCCTTGGCAATGGCGGTATCTTATAACTACATAAAACTTCTATTAAGAACATGCTAAGGCAATTTAGAACAAAACTAAAATTCATTTTTAACACCATCAAAATGTATGTGTAGTAAAAACCAGTTCATAAATGGGTCGATAGATGGCGTTGTGTAATGACATTCTTTTTTTAAAAGTCGTTGTTAAGATTTTCCGTGCTTTCATCACCTACCGTGGTAAAACAAGTTGCACTTAAATATATTCGTAATCCTATTTATGAGTGCATAATCTAATTAGTCTTCGTGGTTTGAGCGCTCCCCTTTGTGTTCGCGCTAAAAACCGTCACAAGTCGGAGCGCCTGCCGCCGCGGCAACTTTAAACTCATAAGTGGGAACACTTATTGTGACGGACGAGAAACTACGGAACCCTACACTGAGCGTGGCCCGACACGCTCTTGGCCGGTTTTTTTTAATTTCATTATTGTATTTCAGGTTGCTAAAGCCCAGAGTCTCCGCGATTCTTTGCGGCCCGTCATAGTGGCGTGCTCTAAGGAGCACGGCGTCACCGACGCTGACATCCAAGCTGCTAAAGAGGCTGGCAGCGCCGCCAGCATCGAGCCTTGTTTCATTGATTGCGTGTTCAAAAAAGCTGGATTTGTAAGTACTAGCCATTTTAAGATTTTTAGTTGGGACAAAATACTACACATACTAAATAGTTTCATTGTTAAAATTTGTGTAATTTCCTGCTTTTGTATAAAATACATCTTTATTACAGATTACTGAAAAAGGTGATTACGACTTGGAAACCGGCCTGAGGAACCTGAGACAGTTCGTGAAGGATGACGAGCAATACAATAAACTAGCGGAGGTTTCTAAACAGTGCTCAAAAGGTACATTATATATTCAGTGTGCAAAGACTTTATACTTTCTTTTCATTCTACAAAGTTACAATAGACGTGTCTTAAAGCTGGCTCTTCATGCAAATAAAATTTTGTAAACACAGTATAAATGTATCTTGAATTATAACTGATAACATAGATATAGTAAAGTTTTGGTGGTGGACTTTTCTAAAGAAGTGAATACTACAGTGATGTAATAGAAATACCTTGCAGTAAGTTATACTGCACCAGTTTTAATAACATTCATAGGCATAATTTAAAAGGATAATGCATCTTTCTTATAAAATCAATATTGCCAATATAACCTTCAGCATCAGACACGCAGTTTAAAATATGAAGGTAGTTGATAACTTTCTTTTTGTTGTCTTCAGTTCAGGACAAACCTGCAACTGGATGCGAGAGGGGCGTCCTGTTGGCGGGATGCTTCTTGGAACACAAGACCAGTGTAAGTTGCGCACATAGTAATGTTTTAAGACGATGTATGTTCATGTATTTGCAACAGACAGTAGAAATAATACTTTTTTTCTGCTTACAGATCATCATCTAAACGGTTTGAAGAACAGTCGACGTGCAGATATGCTAGACGAACACCAGCATTCCATTGTTTTCTTTATGACAAATAAATCAATTCTTTTAAAAACCTATTTTGTTTAATTTATAGAAAATAATCTCATATCGTCCCTGTCGACCGTAAGTCAATAAGTCGAAAAACTTTGTTTTCAGAACTTTTACTCGAATAGGTTAAAGTTAAAAAAAAACATTATTTTATTTTATTTATTTGGTAAAATAAACAGTTATATATGGAATCTTATACTAAGTTATACATAAACAAAAGTTGTAAATGTATAACATATATTAAAGTTAAATACGCTATTCTTAGCTGTTAAGACAGAGAAAGAGAGGTAATCCTTACGAATATTATAAAAGCGAAAGTGAGTTTGTTTGTATGTTACGTCTTCACGCTTAAATGGCCCTACCGATTTTGATGAATTGGTACAGAGATAGTTGGGACATAGGCTATTAAAAAAAAGAGGGAAATGAGGGAGAAAGAGGGAAGAAAAGCTGGTAGTTAAATAAATTCAAAATGCAAATCATGTAATAAATACAGTGTAGTATTTTTACACACATACATACAGGGGCAAAGTATAAGAGAACAGTCCTTGAAAATTTTAGAAGAGCTGTTTTAATGGAAGGTGAAAATACCACAAGTACCCATAATGCTAGTCATCACATAACTTTTCCCGTCCTAGAGCGGAAGGGAGTGTCAGACTTTTACTGACTAAAACCCATCCATGCTTATCACATCTTTTGCCTTTTGTGTTTCGGGGTTCTGCTTTGCTGGCATCTCTTTAAGCATAGGCACCTATTTGAGGCGCACGTGGAACACTAACGCGCCGTTAGCACGGCCTGTCGTCACTAGAAGGACGGAACGGTGAGCTACCCATTGCTCACCGTCCACAGACCCTCGTCTACGGTAGCTAGGAGTAGTCTCCCGCAGCGGCTGGGTTGGTTTAAGGTTCTATCCCAAAACGTCCGGCCACCCGATTGGCTAGGATAACTGATTCGCATAATGAGGTGACCGCTTTCCCTTCCGTGGACCGTGTTCTAAACCAGAGCCAAATGCGAGGATACAGCGATGCTCCACCCAAGCGGGACAGACTGACAGTGTACCATTAACGGACACAAATTCAACCTAATAACATTGCTCGAATTGAACTCAAGATGTCATGACCAGCAGCAGTGGACACACTGCGCACGACTAACGACACCAAATATACCAACGAGGTATTATTAATACTCCTGTAGGCCTACCATGACAGCAAAAATTCTTAAAGCAGAACTTATTCCACTGAGGAAAAGAGATGGCGCTAGACACCCTGTATAGCTTTGTCTCTTTCCCTCAGTGGAATTAGTTCTGCTTTAAGACGTCATGGTAAGGTAGCTGTTCTTACAAGTCATATATTTAATAACTAGCTTTCGCCCGCGGCTTCGCCCGCGTTAAATTTGGGGTAACATGTGATTTGTAATAGCAACGCTAAGTTGTCCCTTTTCTTCCCTTTTTCTCCCTCACATCCCACTATTTTTAAATAAAAATATTAGCCTATGTCCGTCTCCTGGTTCCCAACTATCTCTGTACCAAAATTCATCATAATCGGTTTAGCCATTAAAGCGTGTAGAGGTAACAAACAAACTCACTTTCGCTTTTATAATATTAGTAAGGATTTTGTTGTCCGTCTGTCTGTCTACCGAGACCGTTTATCTCTGGAACGCGTGAAGGTATTGAGTTGACATTAAAACCATATAAGTGCTTAACTAAGTAGTCACTTAGTGCTGTGAAAACCAATTCTCTAAATCTACGCAGTCAAAAGATATGACTGTTTATCTATAAGTCCAACAACTAACAAATAGTGACCTGCTATGACGTCTTAAAACAGAACTTATTTCAGTGAAGGAAAGAAACAGAGCTATACAGGGTGTCTAGCACCATCTCTATCTCACACAGGAATAAGAACAGTTATAAGATGTCATAGTAACCCTTCTAAAAGCTAGACTTTAGCATCATCTTCATACATGTTCCTTTTTTGCCCTTTGTTTTTCAAGGCCACAGTATCTCTTTGGGACAAACCGCAACCCTGGCATGATCACTCTCCCACACTGGAATAAGATTAAAATAGACTGCTTTAAGACGTAATGCATGGTTACTCTACTGATCACAAATTTTGACTCCATATTGTCAAAACGAACCAAGCCAAAATTTCATATGTGTGATATTGCTTCATAGTAATACATCCCAACAGTAAACATGTCTGTGGGTAGTCCTATACGGCTATTATATTCAGGGTAAAGCCTTAAAGGCTTTCAGTCATGATCAGTAATCGAGGTAACGTTCCAGATTGAAGAGGAATGGTACATTTTTCTAATGTCACCCGCACCATTGCAACAACGAAAACAGTACCTATTATTATTAAATACAGATGGATGTAATTCTCTGCTCTTGGTTTAGTTTGATTTAATGATATGTACCGTAACCTCTCGCTTTCAACTTAAACGTACATGTTAACGTAAAACTGATTGGTCAGTTGCTTGCATCTTTGTACAATGTTAAAGTTGTTTTCTCGTATCATCATGTTGTAGGCATAAAAATCCATGCATGAAACCTTTTTGTTATGCAAGGAAAGACCTGTTACAGGATTAATTTCGTTTTCTGCCTACTGCCTACGCCTTAAATACGACAGCATGATTATTAATAGCCCATATCCTTTTCTAGGTTACTATCTATCACCTAACTAAATTTCATCAAAATCCGTTCAGCCGTTTAGGCATGATAGAGCAAAACTCCCAGCAAAAACCATAAAAAATCACTAACTCAATTCAGTTTTTTGCCTACTTCCTTCCCCCTAAGTACGATGACGTGATCATCTTACATCCGTTTTTAGGTAACCATCTATTACCTTACTAAATTCCATTAAAATCCGTTCAGCCGTTTAGACGTGAAAGAGCAAAAGTCCCAACAAAAACGACTAAAAATCACTAACTCAATTTAGTTATCTGCCTACTGCGTACCCCCTAAGAACGATGGCGTGATTATTTATAGCCTATGACCATTTCTAGGTTATCATCTATCACCATACCAAATTTCATTAAAATCCGTTCAGCCGTTTAGGCGTGAAACAGTAACAGACAGACAGACAGAGTTACTTTCGCACTTATAATATTAGTATGGACATGGGGTCTCATTGCGAAGAAAGAAAAAGTAGTTCAAAAAAACATCAATAGATGGCGTTATGTGTATCGATTTGTTTTTGAAGTTTGTGTAACTGTTTAAATTTGACCATGGAAGAAGTATGTTCTTGTTTTTAAAAATCCCCATAACACAAAAAACAGGAATAATGGGCTCCTAGTTCCAAATTCCATGATTTTTCTAAATAATATTATGGTGTTGGCTCTGGTGAGAACAATTTGTACTACGTTGTGGTTAGGTAACTCATTTACTGTTATTTCTATGAATAGATGGCGTTGTTTTCATTTTCTGAGTTTTACTACACAGCTCAATATTACCATTTACCATATTATATACTATTTTGATAGAATGAAATATTATGAAATACAAACTATCTACTTATAAATCTACTTATACCTACTTATAATAAATCTGTAGAGAGGTCAATTTTGTACATGAAATATATTTCCAAAATAACTATCAGAGGGTGATTAGTGATCGATACTGATACCAAAAATGCAATCAGTAATATTTTTGTCTGTTTGTCTGTATGTTCGTTATAGAAACAAAAACGGATTTTAACGAAACTTGGTAAAATTATTCTTTATACTCCTGGGCAGGTTATAGTATACTTTTCATCACGCTACGATCAATAGGAGCAGAGCAGTGAAGGGAAATGTTGGGAAAACGGGAGAAGTTACTCCATTTTTTAAGCTTCTGTCGCGTGTGAAGCCTTAATGGTTAAAGCTACACAGAAATCATGTATGACGGAAATATTCTCCTTAAAATTATATAAAAAATAATCATACAGCATATGTCTATCTTTAATGGTTAACTCACAATAACACGTGTAACTCCCGAATTCCCGATAGCTAAGCAGTTCGGAGCTTTCTGATTATATTTGTCTACTCTTACGTTTAATAACACTCTCACTCATCTCTTATTAAAAATAGTTAACATTATTACCTATACAATAAAAAAATAATCATATAGGTATATCGGTAATTATAAAGCTGAAGAGTTTGTTTGTTTGAACGCGCTAATCTCAGGAACTACTGGTTGGAATTGGAAAATTCTTTTAGTGTTGGATAGTCCATTTCTTGAGGAAGGCTATATAACATCACGCTATGACCAACCGGTGCTGAGCAGCGCGGGTGAAACCGTGGGGAACAGCTAGTCATATATATCGGTAAAGAAACACCAAAGTTATACATGAAATACGCTAATAAGCCATCGCGCATGAATACTGGATCATGCCGTAAGGATTATTTTTGTGTGCGCTCGACGCGGCTACCGTAATATTTGGCTGTTGATGCGAGTAGACGTTCAGAGTGTTCGGCCTTATTGACAGACAATGCTTATCACCGCGACTTTTAGTCTTTAAATAATTTATTTTTAGATTTCTTTTGTTGTTATTTAATAAAATAGGTACTTATTAGTTATTTTGGTAGTGTTTAAATAGGTAATCGTTCAAATTACGAATTAATAATAGTTTACATTTAATATCTTTTTAGGTAAAGTAGGTAGGTACGCATAGATTTTTAGATAGGTAGGTACCGAGTTTTGGTTAATTTAAGTTAAGTTTTTTTATATCAAGTAGGTAAAAGCGTAGGTAGGTACTTTTATTAATTATATTAAAGGTATTATTAATTAAGCATAGTAGTGATATGTTTTTATCACAGTTTTAATTTTTAAGTGATGTAGGTATAGGTAGATAGTATTGGAGAGGCGTTTTAGCTTTATTTTCATTTCTTTTTTTATACAACACGCAAGGTCATCCGCACTCTATCGTCTAGCGCCCAAGATTCGAGCCGGTAAGTATACTTACCTACTTTTGTAGGTACCAACACAACATACAAATATTACTACCTACTTAGTTAAGTAACAACTTGTATTTAAAATAAAATAAAAATATTCTACACACTCCTAAGTCTGTTAAAAAATAACTCCCTGCTTAAAATCATCTAATTTGCAGCAAATATCATTTCAAGAGCTACCTACCTATTTCGATATTATAATCATCAGCCTAGCCTTTTCCCAACTATGTTGGGGTCAGCTTCCAGTCTAACCGGATGCAGCTGAATATCAGTAGGTACCTATTTTATATGGAGCGCCGTGCGACTGCCTATCTAACCTCCACAATTTGAGGAGGAGCACAACCCAGTTAGTACCTACTGGGTACCTAATACCATACCCCTTGGTAAGACTGGTTGTCAGACTTTCGGGACACTGACTACCTGTAACGACTGTCAAAGATCTACAAATGACAGCCGGAACCAACGGCTTAACGTGCTTTCTGAGGCACGGAGAAAACTCGGTATGTAACGGGTGGTCACCCATCCACAGACCAACCTAGGAAAGCGCAGCTTAACCTAAAGAACAACCCGAGCGGTTGCTATTTTTTAGCCACGAGCTCCTCTATTCGCTATTTCGATATTATAAATAACTTTGATTGACTTAGATACTTGATAATTATCAAAATTTGCGTTGACTTTTACGCTGAACCTAACAAATACCTCAGTCTACCGAAAAACATGTAGCTATAACCCACGCCTCAGATAATATAATACTAGGCATGAAAGTACGTGAATTTATTAATGGCGATTGCCGAGTGACTGACGACGTAAGCTTCAAGGTCAAAGGGCTATATACCTACCTTAGTTTAAAGTACAAAAGTATAGTTTGGTTTTATCGCCATCTATTGGTTCTCTGTAAAATAAACTGAACTTGAGCTATCGCTGCAAGCACCATCTAGCGCCGTTGAGAGTAAAAAAAAAAATAGCCCGGATAGCCCGGAGAAATGAGCAAGTTATGGCGGTCGCGTTTCTTTGTATGAGATGGAGTATCTGTACGTTAGTATTATATTATCTGTGGTATGGATTAGTAAGGATACTAATCTTTACTACGTCTGGATCATATAAAAAATTTAATCAGCACATTAAAGTACCGAACTTTGAACTCCTTTATTTATTATTTCTTAGAAGAACAAGAATGGACTTTGTAATGTTTAGGGCTATGTAGGTATTGTTTTTGTTCTTTGACTTGGGTAAATCTAAGTCGGATTAACTTCAGATAATAGAAAAGAATGGGTCAGCATTTAGTTATGGCAGATGGTTTTGTCTATGTCAAGGTACTATGTCGGAGAACTATTTACTACTTTAATTTCAATTGGATTTTCCAATATTTTTATTAAGGAAACATAACATAACATCACACTTAAAATTTCCAAAAGGTTAGGCAGAGGTCACCTCAAAACCATATTTCGCCAGTCATATTAGGGCGAGTCTTTTGTTCTCGAGTCCATTCTAACTTTGAGAATGTTTTTGAAATGATCTTAATGGTACAATCCAATTACACATTGCCCGAGAATCGAACCTAGGACCTCCTGCGTCAGTCATCGGTCGTGCGTGATTGCAATATTTAAACAAAAATGTGTCAATTGGGACTATGTTCGTATTATCAACAAGTTAAACAGTATGGCATTGTCCCTAAGACGAGTCATGATGCACAAGCAAAACTATCCGTAGAGTAAGCAAATCACAGGATATATCGGTAACACCACTGATAAAGTAATTGAACAAAGAGTTGTTTTTTCTACGTTTCCTACTACTTTAGATGATTTGCAGCGAGATAATGGTAATTACTTCGCGCCAAATTACCTAAGAATATGCGTTTTATATAAATAGGCCTCGAGGTACAAGTCAAGGCATACACAGTTGAAACTCCAAAGGAACAGGAACAAAGCTAAACAAACATGTCTAAGTTCACTTGTTTAGTTTTGTGTGTAGTGGTTGCGAGCATAAGCAGAGGTTATGTAAGTACTTTTGAGTTTTTTAGGTTTCTGTACTTCAAAAAAAAGTAACCCTTATTGGAACACTTTTTTGTCCGTCTGTCTGAAAGAGAAATTTATGTCGAGAACGCGTGAGTGCATCGAGTTGAATTAATACCATATACTTAGGTCTATGGTCCCAACCCTCAACCCTCAAAACGGCCATATCTTTTTACTTCGTCTACGTAGTAAAAAGATATGGCCATTTATGTTGCAAGTTTGTACGGAAGCCACACTGGTATGACTCGCTCTTGGTCGGTTTTTATGATAATAGTACCTAAATTAATTTTATAGTATAATATGTTTTGTAGTTCTTATTTTTCATTATTATGGACAAGAGAGATTACAGTGATGTAGGTTAGTTAAAATAATTGTTATATTGATATTTAAGGCTAGCGAAGAAGAAAAAGCAGCTATCCGGGAAGCCGTTAAACCGATCTTCCTAGAATGCTCGATGGAGCATGGAGTCAGTATTGATGAACTGAAATCTGCCAAGGCAGCTGGCAGCGCGGACGGCATTAACCCTTGTTTCCAGGCCTGTGTCTACAAGAAAACTGGAGTTGTAAGTAGCGCTATGTTGGGTGATGGACTAGAGTTGAATACTCCGATGAGTTCCGGTTCCTTTTGGAGTGAGAACAGATGCAAGTAAAAAAAGTCAATGTTGTCTCTTAACGACAACACAATTCTCTATGGCAGACAAGAATTCATAGAGAATTGGAAGTGTCAGGTCATCTTGAAGTACTGTTCTTCCTAACCGGATGTGTGGTTGTAAACTACGTGATATCCTACTAATATTATAAATGCGAATGTTTGTGAGGATGGATAGAAAGATGTGTAAATTATGGTCTGGATTAACATGTAGGATACTTTTTTTTTCGATGCTAGCTGGCGCCCACGGCTTCGCCTGTTTACTTTCGCAAAAAAGTATCCTTGATATTACATAACCTTATTTTCAACTAATACTTTAAATTCGGAACCTTATTAAACTATTTCATTACAGATCAACAGCAAGGGAGACTTCGATTTGGACACCGCTCTTAACAAGCTCAAGGAGTTTGTGAGCAATAGCGACGATTACGATAAGTTCGCTGAAATCGGAAAGCAATGTTTATCAGGTGATTTTTTTAGTACCTATCTTTACTGACCTAAACCTATCTTTGTTTCCAGTATGTTTGTTGTTCTCAGTATCTTTGTTTTTCACGTATTTTTGTGATTTTTATGAGGAGCTCGTGGCTAAATAAACCAGCCGCTCAGGTCGATCTTTAGGTTCAGCCGCGCTTGCCTAGGTTGGTCTGTGGATGGGTGCCCCCGTTACATACCAAGTTTAAAAAAAAAGCACGTTAAGCTGTTGGTCCCAGCTTGACAGTCGTTACAGGTAGTCATTGGCTTCTCTCTGACAACCAGTCTTACCAAGGGGTATCGTATTACCTAGTGCTAACTGGGTTATGGTGGTCAGATAGGTAGTCGCTTCATGTAAAATACTGGTAGGCATTCAGCTGCATCTGTTAAGACTAGAAGTCGACCCCAACATAGTTGGGAAAAAGGCTAGGCAGATGATGATGATGATGATGTATTTTCGTGATTATTTTTCAGAGATTGTTTAGGTTACCTTCTAAGTATAATTCGTACATTTTCATCTTCGTCTATGTTGAAGACATGATGATACAGAATAGTGACCTTACAAAGTAAATTATATATGTTTCGAGAATGTGTGTTGAATATATCAACTAAAAGGGTTATTAAAAAATATCTATTTTATCAAAAAAAGCCGTCTTCCAAAAAAGTATTTTTTAACCTTAAAAAAGCTTTCGATTTTCAGTATTTTTATTAAATAAATATTTGACATTACCAGATCAACATATTGTAATCAGCATAAAACGTTCGAATTGAATCCTGACCTTCAGTTTGTAAGAAGGGAATGGGTCAAATCAAGGCAGCCCATTGCGGGCTAAGCCGGCGCGTTATCAGTCATATCAGTGTATTTCTTGATATAATTTCAGTGAATGAAAAACCAGTGAGCGATGGGGAAGCTGGATGCGAGAGGGGCTCGCTGTTGACAGCTTGCTTCTTGGAACACAGGACCGAGGTAATATCATGTTTAGACAATGCATTGATAATTCAGCTGTTGCGGGCTTATTATGGCTCTTTTTTATATTGAGAAAACATTGCATTACACTAGGAATTACTCCTGTATCGTGGGCGCGTTTACAAACATTGAAACTCAGATATACCAATAGCCAGACCCAGAACAACTATCTGTATGCCATACAAATATTTGTTCCGTGCGGGGATGGAATCCGCAAAACGCAGCGCAGCAGTCGCTTGCTCAGCTACTGCGCCAACCGTGTCGTCATCGTGGAAATCTTGTTATGACTAAACTGGCAAAATGCTAACATACCATATAACCTCAGTTTAAGGTATCACCCAGGCCTAGTACAGGTGTAGAGTGGCTCTGGTTCTGCATTTGTTATTGTAAGAAAATCATAATGTTCAAATTTTACGTTTAATAACCAGTATTTCACCTGATGGCATGTGACGATGTGGAAGAACACTTCTTTTGTCACTTTTACCAATAAAGTAAATCATGCTAGGCATTCACAATCGTCATGAGAATGTATAACATTGGCATGGATTTTTTAATTGTCTTTTTTTTCAGATCCCCATCTAAGTACTTGGAAAAAATTCATTGGCGAGATACAGTGCACAAAAAAATGGAAATTTCTTTTGTGTCTTTTCAATATTTGTTTAATAAATAAAATTTTATTTAATATTTTTTTTTTCGTTTTATTTTTTGTTGTGTTAGCTTATAAATAATGCCATTATGGCATAACTAATTGATCAACCTTTAACAGCACACATTAGTACTCAAATGATAAACAACCTTTACTATGTATGCGGTTCTCAATAAAGTAAAACTCTGAAACATTTCAGTTTACATGATCTGTTGAACATCTTATCGACGCCCAGCAGGTCCTGCACTTATTGGGTTTCAAACGGCTTGATATAATTAACTTCGATCAAATCACACTGACACAAAAATAAATAATTAAACTTTTATGGCGGGCCTGTTGGTCTAGTGGTTAGTGGCCCTGACTGCTGAGCCGGAGGTCGTGGGTTCGATTCCCACCCAGGACAAACTTTGTGTGATGAGCATGATTGTTTGTACTGTGTCTGGGTGTGATTTATCTATAATATGTATGTATTTATAAATTATATAAGTATGTATATCAGTTGTCTGGTTACGATAACACAAGCTCTGCTTAGCTTGGGATCAGATAGCCATGTGTGAGTTGTCCAAAGATATTTATTTTATTATTTATATTTTTATTCTGGTAAGTTACTACCTACTGAATGTTTTTATTCCGCTCATTAAATTAAGTATATTATTTACAAACTATGACTAGATATAAACTAATAATACAAATATGTACAATTCAAAAATGGTAAAATAAAAATGAAATGAAATTATCGACATTAAAAGTTTAAGTTAACTGCACTACAAAAATACGTTATATTAAAAAAAAAACTTTGCCTCACACTAGGAATTTCTCTTGTATCAAACAACAACTACCTGTAGATCATACAAATATTTGTTCCGTGCGGGGATCGAAACCGCGACTCGTAGCGCAGCAGTCGATCGGTCAGCCACTACACCAACCATGTCGTCAAACTCTTACTCTTATAAAAATGTCAAGTTAAAAATGTAGTTCAATTTAAGTTAATGCACGGGTATGAGTATGAGTTTTACATCCAATGTTAATAAGTAACTGACTTTGTTCAAGAACACATTCTTCGCAGAACACAATGGTGGGAAAATTATGAAATGGTGGAATTTACAGCGGTGGGTGAGACAATTCAGCAATTCATGTATTAAACCACTTTGATAATAGTGACAATTTCAGTTATGCTAAAATAGCAACAATAAATAGCTTCAATTTGTAGCCGAACTATTGATTAAAACAAAATATTTATGAAGTACGAACGTAATAGATATTCTTGTCAGGAGTAAGTCATAAATAGTTTGAACAAATATATATATTTTTAGCGCAGTTTTTGTTGCATTTAGCATCAAGATAATTAATGTAAACCTAGCTGACCTAACGTCAAAATCGAAGGCCATAACTTTGATATAAATAAGCGTCGATCTTGAAATCAGAGCACAAACAGTTGAAGCTTGTAAGAACCAGGAGTGCTAAGCTGAAGAGCATTATGTCCAAGTTTACTTGTCTTATGTTGTTTATCGTGGCTGCGAGCTTGAGCAGCGTTCAAGTAAGTTTAAATTTTCATGTACAATACTCATAGTTCTTTTTACCCGACTGCGCACTGCAAAGGAGGGTATTGTGTTCTTAGAGTTTTGTATTTCTAAAGGAATCCTTCGATGTTATTTTGTTTTTCCATCAAGATGCTTTATATCAGGAACTTGCAGAGGTTTAATAAATTAATACGGTCCCGTGGAGCTGTTAAAATTTCCACCCTCTCATTCTATCAAAATAAATAAATAAATGTAATAAATATCTTGGGACAACTCACACACGGCTATCTGATCCCAAGCTAAGCAGAGCTTGTGTTATGGTAACCAGACAACTGATATACATACTTATATAATTTATAAATACATACATATTATAGATAAATCACACTCAGACACAGAACAAACAATCATGCTCATTGTTGAGAACAGGATAATTTTAGAGAGTAATGAAACCACAAGTTCAGCTTCTCATATACCTATTGTAGCACATATTTTTCCCAGACTGACCTTTATTCTTAAAACAAAACATAAAAAAATGACAAACAAAAAGAAGAAATATAAAATTATCAAAAAGTTTGGTAGCTGGTCGCCAACACTCATCACACAAAGTTTGTACTGGGTGGGAATCGAACCCACGACCTCCGGCTCAGCAGTCAGGGCCACTAACCACTAGACCAACAGGCCCGTCAAAATATATGGCCGTTTCTCATAAATATTTGCAGAGGGAATCAAAATCGATACGGTACTGCACGTTGGCCTAAAACTATGAAATTTTGGCAAGAAGCAATATCTTGTAGCACAAATATAAAAAAAGCGAAAACCGTCGTCACAAAAAAATCGTGATCAAATCGTTTATTTCAATTAGACCATTACAGGCACTTTTGAATGTCAAGAAACAAAATGAATCTACAGTCCCGGGGCCTTAGTCTGCTATTACAATAGTGTCAAAATGGTCGATCACTGATCGCATAATGGTTGATTTTGACAAGTTTAGTATGTAGCAGATTGCCAAACTTGTCCAAATTAACCATTATGCGATCAGTGATCGACCATTCTGACACTATTGTAATAGCAGACTTAGGCCCCCGGTCACAAGGCATAATAACTTGTGAAAGTACCTACTGTAGTTGCCCATTCCAAAGCATCGATCTCCATGGAAAAGAATGGGCAAGACTTCATGGACAGTCTTTTACATTAATTATTATTACAAAATCGTATTTACATCATTCATGTTGAGATTATACAAATATGTGAGAGCGATGTAGAAAGACGTGCACAGTAAGAGCGTCCAGAGTAAATAAAAAGCAAAATTCAATTTAAAATCTAAATGAATTAAAAATGAACCGTGGTAGCTAAAAGATGACCAGACCCAACAAACAGCGCCCGTTCACGAACATGATGTATGGATCAGCCCCATCCGGCTCAACCATTTTGAAGGGAACTAAATGACCCGACATACCCGCCACCATCAGCGAGACATTTAAGTGAGCATGACACTATCAACCACCAGGGTTTCGTCAAGTCAATGATTATACATAGCACTCACATATGGGCTTAATAATTATACAATACTGGAGAATTGATTCTATACATTGCAAAGATAGTCTTACAATTTTCTGCAGCTTCCACTATAACTTCGGATACTAGATATAATCAATGAGTTTACCTCTATGCTTGTTTAGCAGGACCAGCATTGAGCCTAGTATTTTTATCATCAATTCATTGATTACAATGTTAATGCAGTTAATAAACTGACGCGACCTATATCGATGTATGAGTAGGAACATCGGTTTTCAACGGCAAAGTTAAGTTTGTCCTTCATACAGTCTTTCTTTTCGTTAGAACAATGTACGGTACTTTCATTAGTTATCTACAAGTTTGTACAGAACCCTCGGTACGCGAGTTCGACACGCACTTAGACCAGTATTCAATTCTTTTATTTTTGTCGAAAAAACTCAATTTCTTTTTTGCATTTAAGTTAGCTAACACCAACTTTCCCTAATGCTCTGTGTTACATTCTTGTCTTGAATATTCAGCTTACCCTTTCTTATGTTGAATGACTATTTTATTTCAGGTTGCTAAAGCCCAGAGTCTTCGCGATTCTCTGCGGCCCGTCATAGTGGCGTGCTCTAAGGAGCACGGCGTCACCGACGCTGACATCCAAGCCGCTAAGGATGCCGGTAGTGCCGCCAGCATCAAACCTTGTTTCATTGGCTGTGTGTTCCAGAAAGCCGGCTTCGTAAGTGTAGCATGTTATACGTTATAGATAGGTGTGTACAGTCGGTTATAGGTGTTGGCTGACCCACCCTAAATACGACCTTTTTTTTTTAAAAAAAAATAAAGTTGCCCCACGTTTGTTTTTTTCTTCCATTCTCCCCTATCAGATGTCACGGATCATTTACACCTTTCTCATCGCAGACCAACAGTACTGGTGTTGGTAAATAATTAAATGCTGCAATAATAATTCTTTCTTAATTTAATAATGTTAATTTTCTTACAGCTCAACGACAAAGGTGATTACGACTTGGAGACCGGGTTGAACAACCTGAGTCAGTTCGTGAAGGATGATGTTCAATACAAGAAGCTAGCGGAGGTTGCAAAACAGTGCTCATCAGGTAAAAGCTCCTCCATTTTCTTTGACGGAAAAGTAGACTACTCCTTTATATACATAGATTTATAGACTAATCCATTATATTTAAAATATCGTACATTCATTTATTTCTTATTCATGTAAGATGGCTTTAATAGTTCCATTAAAAAAAAAACTGCATAATTACTTGTGGTATTATAGAAAGATCTCAAGATACTTATTATTTTTCGGGGTCACAGGCGGGGGGGGCATATACAGGGCAATGAAGAACAGGATGCAAAGTTCTTCATCCGCCATAGAAAAGGGAGGAACCTTTGATCAAGCGGGTGTTGTGGTTATAATTATAATACTATAAGTATATACTACTATATTAAAAAAAAATCCAAACGGATTCATTGGATGTTCCTCCCTTTTCTAACTTTAAAATTCTAAATGTCGAATTTAGAATTTTGAAGTTAGTTCTTTATCTGTGTCATAGATGGCGCGGTAGTAACTTTATGCACATGTTTAATGAAACATTGTACAAAGATGGACTTAATATCCTGGGCATTTTTTTCTGTGTATTACAATGATTTTTTAGTACAATTATTTTTGTAGTGCCAGTTACTTAATCATCTTGCTTATGTTTGTAACTGGTCATTTACTTACTCCTGCTTTTATTTTCAGTTAAAGACAAAACCGTGAGCGACGGAACAGCTGGATGCGAGCGAGGTGTACTGTTAGCGGGCTGCTTCTTGGAACACCAGACTAGCGTAATTATCTTACAGTAATGTTAATAAATAATATTGGGCCCTAGGAAAAAACACCGACGTAGTAGACTTAGAAGGGTGCCCAAGCGTAGTACTCCTAGAACCTCAAACCAACCTAGCTGCCGCGAGAGACGCCCCGGGCGTCGGGCACCGCGAGACGACTCCCGGCCACCTTAGATGCGGGCCTGTGGACGGTATCACAGATTACTAAATAGCTACTACGTAGCAGATACATCACTCCAATACAAAAAGGAAAATACCTACGCTATAATAGCCTACAAAATCACAATAATAATAACAGCTATTTGCAGCCAAAAGAAATGCACCATAAGTACGCACAAAGAGAGTTGAGATTGTATTGCCCGCCGCGCGACCAACGTGCGGGCGCGTCATCGAGCGAATGTGCTAGGGTTGAACGTATGATGAATTGATGATAATGATAATAAATCGAATGTTGTAGAATCAAATATGTTTCAGTTTAATAAAATGACTGATAATTTTTTTTCCTTCACTGAATTCAAGATTATTAAATTTTATTGTGGAAAATATTCCAACCCGCGTAAATAATTTTAATAAATAATCGAAAGGGAAACAGGAGCAAAGTGGAGGAAAACAATCAATTTAAAAAAATCCAAGATGGTACTGCCAGGCCGATCCATTATTACGTTGTCAAAATTATTTAAAAAGTTTCTTCTAATTCTTCAATATAATTATTATATTGAAGTATAATAGTAGAATTATTATATTATTATATTCAATATAATAATATTACCCATATACTGCACAAAAATTACGTGGTTTCGGCATTTTAAAACTCAGCGCGATAATCACGACGTCGCACGGTGCGACAGCCCACTGTCAGTTGTATCGACGGCGATACACGGAGCGGTAGGCATAAAACGCGTGGCCTTGAGCGAGTGACGGACGCCTGACGGTATGCAATGGGTAGCTGGCCGTCCATCCGTCTATTGACGACAGACGGTGTTGACGGCGCATTAGTGTTCCGTGCGCGCCTCAAAGAGAAGTCAGCAAAGCAGAGGTGCCTGCCAGGCCACCGCCTGACGGGGTTGCGGGTTGTTCGAAAGAGATACCGCGGCCCGGAACGTAAAGGGCAATAGAAGGAACATGGGTAGGTTTTAGTCAGTACAAGTCTGACACTCCCCCCGGTCCACCCAGGGTGGGGGAAGTTATTTCTTGATTTCCCATCCGAAAAAAAGGGTAATACTCCTAAATAAAAAGGTCTTGGTTAAAATCGCTGTTAATCGAACAGGATTAAAATATAAGTTTTCCAACTCATCTTGTAGCGACATGTCTCTGAAGACCAGAGCTAAGGTCAGAAAAATGTTAAAAATGTACGATTTTTCTGCATTCTGTCGAAGATTTCACTCAATTGTATTAAGTTTTTTAAGATCATGATGGAAACATTGTGTTAAAGCACACCGTCATAAATCCAAGTTAGCCTTAGAATTCCTAGATTGGACTAGGGACTAAAGTCATATTCCTTTATGCAACTAGTTTTATTCTTAATTAAGCCAAATTTGTCACAAAATAAGAAAAAAACAACATATTTCAATTGGCTCTATTTCTGTTCTTCGGTGATTTTGGTACTTTTTGTTAAGGATAAGCTATTTTTTTTAGATTAATTTCAATTTTGTTGGTGTTGCACCCACATTATATTGCACATTGTCCTTTCTAATGGAAACACTTTAAAAATTTATACAACGCAGTAATACCTATTTGTGTTTTGTAATAAAAAAAGTAATGTTGTCAAAATAAATAATTTGTAAATTAATAAAAAGCATTTCAAATGTTTTTTCTTATTATTTTACAGATCATCATCTAATCGGTTTGAAGAACCAGTTGACATGCATGAAGCAATACAAGATGGACACGTATTTTCCTTTGTTTTGTTTTTTCAAAATATTGATTAAATTTCTCCTTTATTATATCGTTTGTTTTCTTGTTAAGCACAAAATGAAAAAAAAAAACTATATACTTCCTTTGAATCCTCTAAGCTCGTTGCTGGAAGATTCAGGTCGGGGCTATCGATTGGTAAGAGGTGGCCAGGTTATAATAATATCTCACCTCGTTAATATGAATAATCCGAAACTCTTTCCCCCCAACGATTTGCAAATGATGGAGCTACTGAATATTACTGAAACCTTTAGTAGCGCCAACAGGATGGAATTTGGTTCGGATAAATGTGTGGTCATGCATGTAAGGCGAGGGAAAATTGTGGGATACAGTTCTTGGATTAATAATAATAATAATATCTTGGGACAACTCACACACGGCTATCTGATCCCAAGCTAAGCAGAGCTTGTGTTATGGTAACCAGACAACTGATATACATACATATTATAGATAAATCACACCCAGACACAGAACAAACAATCATGCTCATCATACAAAGTTTGTCCTGGGTGGGAATCGAACCCACGACCTCCGGCTCAACAGTCAGGGCCACTAACCACTGGACCAACAGGCCCGTCAATAAACCTTAGATCCCTCTCAGCAACCGAAACCTACAAGTATTTGTAAGGCAATTAGTTGCGTTGAGCATCAATGTTGCTGACATAAAACAATCGTTGTAAGAGCGCTTTAGCCGCCTGAGAAAAGGATTTCATAATCTTTTATTAGGCAGTAACGAGGTGTGCAAACAATGACTGGGTTATGCCGGTTTTGATGTACTCTTGCGGCATACTCAAATGGACTCAAACAGAATTAGATGCCCTGGATATATCGAATGCATCCACGTTCATCGGATATGAAACTGTATATCCCGTAAAGTTATGGAGGTCACGGCTTTTTAAACGCCAAGACTGTCCACAATCGCGAAATATGTAGTCTATGTTTGGACTGCGCACTCGTGCTAAGGCCTCGGGTCTAAGAATAATGGAGAAAAGACATGGTAAATGGAATAGGTATGTAAGCATCGTAGCAGGTCGAGTTACCTATATGGTTCATACCTACTTGTGTACGTACGTACTTTCATACGAGCATAAAAGCTTGATTTGCCCTTATAACCCTACTATCCCTGGTAATGTTAGGATCTTTGAACTGCTTCCCTTATATTGCACGCCACGCCTACCTTAACCGGCAAAAGGCGCGAATTCATGTTTTTTTACAATTAAAATGTTAATGCATACAAAAATATTAAAAACATTTTGAAATAATATTAAAAACATTTTGAAATAAAAAAAAAACATCTTGCACAGACACAACATCTTGTTTCCTTATAAACAACTTGTTTTTTAAAAAGATACGATATTTTCTACACTTTATAGATGAATTAATAAAAACTATGCATCCAATTGATTAGGTAAACTTCTCTGTAAAGGATAAAAAATGTAAGTCGGTTCGGATAGTCTATCATAGCAAATAAATTGTCCGATGCGTTGATCGCTTGAAAAATGGTTTGTCCCAATGTGAATTTACCCGACAAACTATCCTCCCGGAGAAGCTGGGCCGTGCCTTTTGCAATATTACGTATACATAATACTCTACTAACGTCTCTAAGCCCCATGACTTGATCCCTCCACAGGAATGAGAGTCGGGTTTATAGCTTCAGAACCACCCGTCGTTCTCACACTAGCCACCATGATAGAGGACGTTTCATTTCGGCTCGTTACAAACCATCGCTTGAGCGCATCTCGTGTTTCTCTACATCAATGTCATTACGGTGAAGGTGTCGACAACCTCGGACAAAATAGCCTGTCCTATAACAGAAGCGCAGGTCAACGGCACCATTCGCCGAGTTCTTGTCACCGCCATTGTACCAGAACGGTTTTAGAACCTCACGGCTTGGTACGTGATGATGGGAACACGCCAGACAGCATGACTTTGGTGTAGGAAGCAACGTGGGTCGACACCCTTGCGCCATCCCATGTTGTAAGCACGGCGGTGTACTCAAGGCGATGTGTGGTGACGTTGCTGCTACGGCTGTTGGAAGCCTCACACGGTGTTAAATACTGTAACTTAATTGGTAGTTAAAGTTTGGGGTCGAAACGCTCGGGTGATGGAGCCCAACTGCACGTCTTATTTTTGAGTAAATTTCACATCGACTGGTGGACACTGCGTGACCAGAGGACTGGCTCCTTCTTTGGCCAAAGAATTCCATTCTATCCATTCCATTTGACGTGGCAATGCTGCTGCTAGTCTTCTGAGCACGCTTTCGGAGGACAGCGACGTGAAGGAGTACTTCAACGCCTAAGTATTCTGTTGATTTTATTAATTTATTTCATATTTAGTTAATTCGTTTATTTTCAGTTTTGGCTTCATTAATTTTATAAAAATATATACTACAACATTTAAAATTACTCAAAATTTTGATCGCCCCCATGTCTCTTAATTATTGCAAAAAAAATACATCATTGTGCAATGTGAATTATCAATAAAAAAAACTAATAGTAATGCTAACAGGAACAACCGCAACCGGCAGGATAGAATAGGCCTATGTCTATGAGCACCTAACCTGGCCTATGTCGTGTTCACATGAGTGAACACGACATAGGCCAGGTTAGGTGCTCATGCACCTAAGTGCTCATCATCTAGCAGACTGGCAAATGATAACTTTGCTGGCTTAGGATTAGCCAGAACTTGTAACTACCTATTCTTTGGGTTACTAGTATCCAAGTAATTGGGTAGTTGACACCATTTACCAATAATTTAAAAACACAATTTTTCTGAAAGAACACGTTATTCTATTTAGTTATTTCAAGATAACTTTAAAATTCGATATTTAGTTGCTTTTTAATCAATAAATAACTTAGTGACGTCATCGGTTGCGAGTCTCATACAAAATCTATGCGGGGAAGCGCGTTTTGACAGCTCATAAAAAGTATATCAATTGATTGGTGGTGTCAACTATCCTATTTTATTTATTTATTCTGACACTACCCCTGCTCCACCCAAAGCGCGGGAAGTTATTTGATGGGTTTCCCATCCGTAATAAAAAGAAAAGCTGGACCTAATGGTCTACCTGAACCTACTTATGGTAGCGTGAACATTAATAATTTATTACAATGATTTCTTCTTTCAGATTGTGTTTGTCCTCTTTGCAGCGGGCGGCGCACTATATACATATACATAATATATTTCCCCATTTGCAAGTGCGGTCAAAAAACCGATAAACTGCCAATCTGTTATTTTTTTGTTGACACCTGTTTAGATTAAAACTCAGTTTTTTCGACTTAACAAAACGTTAAGGCATCCTTGAAGTACACACGACGGCACGTCAAGCTATTCTTAACTGTTATCACCTGATCTCTCTACTACGGATCGCACACCGTAGTAGAGAGATCAGGTTAAAATGGTTTTGATTAGGTTGATGTGTCTTCGTGGGTACAAATAAAAATAAAAAAGCTGTTTCAATTATTTAAGACTTTTTTGCTCATTTACGGACGGCCATGCGTGTAGCAAGTGCTATGGCTCTCTATTATTTTTATTAGACACATATTGAAGTCATTGCAATGTCAAACTCATACAAATCTGTTAATTAACTTAAATTATAGCTCCTAATAAAAGCGCTTGTCTGAAGTATTGATTATAATACGTATAGAGATATATGACTACCTGCTTATAGAATTAAGTCTCACTTAAAAGACACTGGTGGTTTACATCAATCATATTCAATTGAAATAAATTTCGACAGCCACACGAGCAGAGCTGCGGGCAATAGCTTGTAATAAATAATAGCTTTAACTTAGTTTTTGCGTTAGGAACACTAAAATACGTGGGTCAAAAAATTCAAGGACATAATTTTATGTATAAATATGCATCGAGTTTAGATTAAGGGGCATAATCAATCAAGACTTGCAAGGATCAGGAGTTCTAAACTGACTAGTGCATCATGTCCAAGTATACTTGTCTTATGTTGTGTGTCGTGGCTGCGAGTTTGAGCAGCCTTCATGTAAGTAGCCTCTATTCTCATTTGATGTTTAGTTTTTAGAAGTTTATCTGATTTGGTGAAATATAATTTAGTTATGAATACGATGTGAGTGTCACACAATTGCTTAGATATCTTGGTGTCGAGCTTGGGTCTTTGAGAGCCAGATTTAGATGTGACGCTGATCGTAAAAATGGCTGTCTCTAATCCCCTGGAGAAGATGCAAAGTATCCGTCTAAAATAAAATAAGCATGATATAGCTGTAGATGTATCTTCTTATTAAATAAATAAATATCTTGGTACAACTCACACACGGCTATCTGATCCCAAGCTAAGCAGAGCTTGTGTTATGGTAACCAGACAACTGATATTCATACTTATATATAATTTATAAATACATAAATATTATAGATAAATCACACCCAGACACAGAACAAACAATCATGCTCATCACACAAAGTTGGTCTTGGGTGGGAATCGAACCCACGACCTCCGGCTCAGCAGTCAGGGCCACTAACCACTAGACCAACAGGCCCGTCAATTTAACACAACACTCAACGTCATTTTGCCTGACTGATCTTCAAATGTTTCTTTTTCCGTCATTGTTGCAGGTCACAGGTGCTCAAAAACGCACTCTTCGTGATAATCTAAGACCCATCTTGGATGAGTGCTCTAAGCTGTTTCCAGGAACCAGCAATGAAGATATAGATAAGGCCACGCAGTCGGGTGACTCGACGAACCTTCACCAATGTTTCAATGGCTGTGTCTTCAAGAAAGCTGGATTCGTGAGTTATAATTACTAATACACAAAGGACGCTCTCTCTCTGGATGCTCTCAATGAGCACGTCTATCTGCATCGTTCTTGTAGTTACGAATAAAACTCAACATAAATGATGTAGCTAGGATGGTGTCAAAATATTATGATCAGAAAGAGTGTCCAGGGGCAAGATACTCCATCTTGCCCCTTCTTCTCCATAGGGATCAACGCTTTCAATTGGAATGGCAACTACAGTACATATTTTCACAATTATGCCTTGTGTTTGTAGCTTCATCCTTATATTTCTTGACATTTACAAGTGCCTGTATAAATGCTGTACTTTGGATAAAAAAATGCAGACATTTATAACCACTAACTGACAGTCGCACTTACAAAAAGTAGGCTTGTGTCCCAGTCTTGGGAAATGAATATGCCTGTGTTTTTTTGGGGGAAATCTTCAAAAGGCGACCCATCTTTGGGGATAGGACCACATAATAGTCCAACCAGCAGGTTATAAATGTTGATTTATAAGTTCATGGAAGATTTTCGTTGTTATATTTATTTGTTTAAGTAGTTTTTTTTTACATTTTTTAGGTTACTTTTTATGGTTACTTATCAATCTAAATAAGTTGGTCGTTGTGGAATATTTTAGCTAGGTTGAATTTAAACAAACGTTGTCTTGTGTTCAAACGTTGTCTTCCCTTTGCTCAGATCGACGAGAAAGGCGAATACGACCTGAAAACGGGCCTGGCCAACCTCAGACAGGCTGTTAGCGATGATGAAGAATACAACAAACTTGTTGATGTTGTTACGCAGTGCACAAACGGTAAATATGATTTTCTAAAAAAAAAAAATGTTAATTCACTTTATAACGATGAAAGTTTGTGTGTGTGTTTCTTATGAGATTTAGATATCCTTACTAATATTTTAAAAGTGAAAGTTCGTTTGTCGCCGTCGCCTAAATGGCTAAACCAATTTTGATGAATTTTGGTACAGAGATAGTTGAGACCCTTTTTTCCGTAAGAAATGAGAGAGAAAAAGGGAAGAAAAGGGAAAACTTAGGTTTGCTATTACATTAAATAAGGCTCAAGTGCAAAAACTACAGGTAAGTACCTGCAAATAAAGAAAGGCGAACTGTGTCACCCCGGATTTAACGCGAGCGAAGCCGCGGGCAAAAGCTAGTATATCATATCTCTCATATACTAATAATACATATTATTATGCTATAATAATATATAATCCCGGTACTATGTTCCTTTGTAGTATGCCGTATTTTAAAAGTCCGCTAAGTCACTTTTTTATTATTTGCTTAATTTGCCTGTTCAACTGACTGAACTGTGGGAATACCATGACGTCTTAAAGCAGAACTGATTCCACTGAGGGAAAGAGACAGAGCTATACAGGGTGTCTAGCACCATCTCTTTCCCTCAGTGGAATAAGTTCTGCTTTAAGACGTCATGGTATTCCTGGTACATGGTAGGGTAGCTGTTAGACTGCTGTCAAAATAATTTGATTGGCGGTCGGTGTCTCTCGGCTGTGGTCGGCTGTGATGCAATGCGTGTGGACTTGTTATTATTTTATTTTTAATTTATTTCAGTGAAAGATCCAGTCAGTGATGGAGAAGCTGGATGTGATAGGGGTACTCAGTTCTCTCTTTGCATCCTGAAAAGCAAATCCGTGGTAAACTATACAAATAATCTATAATATATCCATTATATTACCATAGTTAAGCCTGGTTTCCAAAAGGGTTTTTTAATACTTATTTTAGTGATGTGCAAGAAACAATTTTTTATTTAGTTTCTTAGGGTACCGTACCTAAAAAGAAAAAAACTAAACCCTTATTGCATTTTTGTCGTCCGTCTGTCTGTCAGCTTTATCTCGGGAACGCGTGGAGGTATCGAGTTGAAATTAAAACCATGTTTTTAACTCTGTGGTCCTTTTGTGCTGTCAAAAAACCAACCCTCTATAGTCTATGCAGTCAAAAGATATGGCTGTTTATGTAGCAAGTGTGTACGGAATCGAGCGAGCGTGTGTGCGAGCCCGACTCGCACTTGCCCGATTTTTTTAACTCATTACATAACATAATCATCATCACCGGTAGGTACATAATCTATTTACCTTATTATTATATTTTGAGAAATGTTTAATGTGAATTTTGTGTCTTTTCAGCTTCTCATTTGATTCTGAGAAAAATCAAAGCAGTGGCAGAAGAACTTAATGATTTCGGAACTTTGTTTTGTATTTTTTTGTTAATAAAGAAGTTTTTATGAATATGTTATTTCTTTTTTGTATGAATATTTCTAATTATTTATGTTGATGAATGATGATTGAAAAACTCTATAGTAGGTATGAAAATTATGATAAACAGCTAAAAATATCTGAACTAAAGAATGACGACACGGTTGGCGCAGTTGCTGAGCGATCGACTGTTGCGCTACGTGTCGCGGCTTCGAACCCCGCACGGAACAAATATGTGTATGGCCTACTATGTAGATAGTGTTGCCGGGTTTGGTTGTTTGTGTATGTGAGTTATAAAGTTTGTAAACGCACCCACGATATAGGAGATATCCTAGTGTGGAGCAGCGTTTTTTTTTTAAATCCCTTTTAATTTTTTTCTCTCAATTGTCATATGTAGCCACAGAGATAGGTTTAAAAAAATGCATAAATTGCATACAGATACAACATCTCTTGTCGTATAATGTAAGTGTGTGTGTGTGTGTGTGATTTGATTGTGTGATATAGTAAATTATGTTGGATAAGTAAATGTGTTGAGTGTTTATGTTTGGGTAATGACATGAAGTGCTGCAAAATGGCCATTGTAAATCGTTCAGTCAAACATTATGATGATAACAACCAAACAGTCCAAAAATACTTATTTCTGTTAGAATAAAAGGCGTGAAATTTACTATATATACTTCAGGTCTGAAAACAACAATATGTTTAAATATACTTGTTTTATAGTGTACGTCGTAAGCTTAAGCTGCGTTTGTGTAAGTATTGTTTATTTTAAATTTTATGTAATATAATTTCATAGCAATGCAATTTTTTTAGGATAAATCCGTTGTGGTTCTATCTCTTCATCATATATATAGTTTCTAAAAAGTAGGGTGGCGTAATAAATATTACGATTTATAATTTTATTTTTTTCGTGAAGGCTGTTGAAGGTGTGAGATCTGCTATTGAATTTGACCTCTTGAAAAAAGATTGCTTAAGAGAATCCGGAACCACAGAAGCTGATCTTATGAATGGTGGTGACATGACGAAGATAAATCCGTGTTATTATGGCTGCTACTTCAAGAAAATTGGACTTGTATGTATTACTACATTCTATTATTATTTTCTCAGTGTTTTTAATTGTGTATACTTGGCAGCCGAACATTTATAAGCCAAAATGCCCCCATTACTCGGGACTTTAACATACCTGTCGAGCTGCCAACGCAGCCGCAACGAGAGACGCTCCGGGGACGAGTGATGCGAGATGACTTCCGACCACCGTCTGATCTGAATGGGTAGCTCACCGTCCAACTTCTAGTGACGACAGGTCGTGTCGTTGAAACGGACGCCGGACGGTTTGGGGGGGGGGGAGGCTACCAAGGCCTATGCCGGCCGGAGTTGCGGGTTGTTTGGAAGGGGTACCGCGACCCAAGAACTCAGGGCAAAAGAAGGTACATGGACGGCTTCTAGTCAGTAGAAAGACCCTCCCATCTGAGAGGAGTCAGACTTCAAAATTCGAAAAAAAGCAAGGTGGTTATTGTATAATTGTATTTTTTACAGCTGACTGACAAAGGTCAATACGATCCTACCATCTACCTGAGGGACTTAAAAGAGATTCTAAAGGATAATGATTTTGCATACGCCAAACTAGAAGAACAAACAGTGAAATGTGAATCTGGTAAAAATAATAACATTGTGATATTATCTAAACTACATAATAAATAGTCCGGTCAATTTAGACATTCGAAGCTACATTGATTTACAACAAGCTGAAAACTGGTGAAATCGTTCAAAATATAATCCTTACCTTAATCATAAAAGCGAAAGCGAGTTTGTTTGTTTGCTAAACCGATTTTGATGAATTTTGGTACAGAGATAGTTGGGACTCTGGAGACGGACATAGGCTATTTTTTTAAATGATTGAGATATGACGGAGAAAGAGGGAAGAAAAGTGAAAACTTAGTATTGCTATTACAATAAATAAGGCGCTAGGGCAAAACCTATTGGTATCAGGTACCTGCAAATCAGGAAAGGGGAGCTGTGTTACCCCGAATTTAAAGCGAGCGAAGCCGCGGGCAAAAGCTAGTTATAAATAAAATTTGAAAGTTCCCCATGTTTCCCCTGTATGGAAAAAAAGTTATTTAAGGTCAAAGGTGAAAAAAAAGAGTTTTTGTTCTGTTTTCTGTCTCCTCGGATGACATTGAGGCGTTTCACCACTAAGGCTAGCAATTCACTTAAGCTTGTATTCGTGCCTATAGTCTTCTCTCACTCTTTCCGGTTATGCTGATAATCAAGTGCAATAATTTATGATAATTTCAGTAAAGAATGAAGCCGTTAGCGACGGTGAAGCTGGATGCGAGCTGGGTGCATTGGTGGCGGCTTGCATCTTTAGACAAGAAAGCTACTTTACAAGTAAGTATCTTTATTTGCAGTAAAGGATGTTGCAAATTTTGTAGCTAAGTTAGGATAACTTAGCTACAAAATTTGCGACCTTTTTACATTTAGCTGTAGAGAGTGTTATTTAAATAATTGTGCACCTTTGTTTCTCAAGGCTAGGTTAGTGAAAACTACTGATTTGTTCACATTCTGAATGTTTAACTTAGCTTGCTTCGGCTTAGTCCACGTATATACAATGGATAATTTAAGGGCTAGTTCTTACCTCAAAGAACAATGAACTTTGTGTTCTTCTGTTTTAATGTAATGTCCTGTCAAGTATTTTGTGTGTGCATAAATAAATAAATAAAAGTGTTAGTATAGTGTGACCTTATTGATTTATCCATTACCTTTGGCAGAATCCCTTTTTCTTGGCCGTTTTTTTTTTTTTTTTTTACAAAATGTTTACTCTACACTGACACAAAAAAGTTAACTAAATGCGCATCAATTTTTGAGCAAACCCATTCATGTCAATTTTAATTTTTCAGGTCTGTCTAACGTACAAAACTGACATCGCTACGCAGATTTATGAGATGCACTTGGAAACCTGCATCGTTATTTTATTTTTATTGAAATAAACAAATCACGTCTACGTTTTGAGTTTAATTCTCTCAAATATTGTCAAAGAGCCATGGTCGCAGTGCATTATTTTGGGAGTCAAACTATTTAATCGCATACTCAATACTGTAAAAAAACGCTAAATAGAAATCTGTCAGGGTAGGCCATAAACAGGGTGGAAAGGGACACACACATGAGGATTGAATTAAATTTGAGTTGATGGCAAATACAATTTCTAAGAAAATTATAACTATCTTTGACTAAGCTCATTACTTATCTTTTTGCTGACTGTACACGTGCCCAGGATTATACCATAAGGGTTTGTTTGTTTATTTATTTTACAGGGGCAATTTTCGGTCAATTTTTTTTTGAATAGAAGTTTCTAAAGTTGTTTACAGAAATTAAAATTGACGCATATTGTATCGCAATTGTGTATACAGGCAATTCGAGCATAGTGTTCACACTAAAGTTGCAGTTGAGATATTAAGATAATTAAATCGCGTCTACTTATAAACTGTATATAAAAATACGTTAAGTTGATAAGCTGGGCAATCATACCTGTCATAACTTTAGTAAATTGCAGGAGTGCATAACTAAAAAGCACCATGATTAAATTTACTTGTCTTATATTTTGTGTGATGCTTATGTGCACTCACGTAAGTATCATTTTCCCATGTCAACTTAGCGAAAAAAATGGTCAACCTTGGAATGAGAGGTAATAAACTGGAAACCAATGAAGTTATCCGTCGGTGAAGTGAAGTAGCAGTGGGCCGTTCGTATTTGTCGCAGAACTGATAGCCGCTGGACTAAACAAGCGTAATGTGGGACGCTTCTCCTGCCAATTGGAGCGTCGATCTGTGCAGGGCAGCTGGTAGCAAATGGATTCGTGTAGCCGAAAATTGGCTAAGTGGCGTAACTTGGAAGAAGCCTATTTCTAACAGTAGACTGACACAGGCTGATAATTATATACGAAGCCGGAAACTCCTATACAGTTTCACTTTGGAGTTTTCAAAGTTCTGTTCAAAGGCTCAGATAATTTCATGTTTACGCTGTTACTTATTGAAGGTTTTGGAGAAGCATTTAATATGAGAAATCATTGTTTTAACACGCTTTTATTACCTTCACCTGTAACTATGTTAAAAAAAAACAGTTCATCAGTTAATTGAAATCCAGCGCAGCGATGCGAGATAAGCAGGATTCTCTTTTTGTATTACAAAAATATTAAATATGTAGTACAAATTCACAAATATTTGGATTTTCTGGCAAAAACCTTAAAGAAAAGTTCTATCTGTCTGTTTGTACGTATGTCACAGCCGTTTTACGCCAAGACTATTGGCATCGCAGAGTTAAAATTTAAAACCTCTCCGTGGGATCTGGAGCCACCGTAAGATCTGGAGGCGATAGTCCTCGCTTGCCTTTACGAGTAACGCGTGAAGGAACTACAGCGGGAAAAACTGCGCTGTGCACCATATCGCTGCTCAGCGGAGAGACCTCCGGAGCAATCTCTGATATCGCTCAATATATGAAGTAGAAACTTATTGATATGTGCATCCTGCCCATCTCATAGTCACTTTCCAAGTTGCAGAAGTTCTGTCTTGGGGTCTGCCAAAGGGCCTTGGAATACGGCATTCGACAAGTTCATGGAAAGCCATGATAAGATAATCTTCCAGACAGCTAAGGAAAAGTGAAATGATGTTGTGGTTGTCAACGATTCAGTCCCAAGAATTTAAATTGTGTTCATTTTGCAAGATTGCGAAACATATAGTGTGTGTCTGTTTTTGTGTATAAATAAATAGACAACACGTAGAAAATGGAGTATTAAGCGAAGCTATGTGAGACGGCTACATTCCGTTTCGTTACTTTCCCGATTCGCCTGCTGTACAAAACAGATAGTGTGCCACATGAGGAACTAAAATGCCGTTTTGTAACTATTTTGATCTTCATTTATTGAGTTTAATTTTTAGTTCCACTTATAATAAGACAAATACGTTTACAAATTTAAAAAATATATTTTTCAACCGCAATCTGTATCAATTAAGTAGTATTTAAATTCATTTTAAATGACATATCCAATATTTGTGTACCTACCTAGCACTGCTAAAACATGTTAAACTTTCCGTTATTGTATGACCATCCTCAAAAAAATTATTGACGACTACTACTATTTTGACTTTTGGCAAAAAAATGTTTTCCTTTGCAAAAAAGTTTTTCATTTCAGCCTGTTTAATTGGTATAATGGTATCTATAAGTTTCAAACATTGTTAAATTAGTGCTGCAGCAGCTGTAGTATTTTCCTATGCATATGTTTCCATTGAATTCATTAAATAAAATATATCCTATTAAGGATTTGTTTTATGCTGTAATCTATTTTATATTCGATTGACATAAATGTAGTTTTAATTTTTATATCTTTTGTGCCATGTTTTTTAGTTATTTTTTAATTTAAAAAAATGGCACATAACATATAAAAATTATATATATAATAAAAACCATTTTTTTAATGGAAGAATCGAATGACTTGACCCATCTAAGCATGCATTGATATCCAAACTCATAACAAAACAAACAATCGTAAAACGCTTGATTGTAATAGTTGATTTGTATGGGCTACAATTTATAATTGTTTCGGTTTTGGCTGTTTGTGTATGTGAGTTAAAATGTGTGTAAATGCGCCCACGATACAGGAGAAATTCCTAGTGTGGGGCAACGATTTTTTTTTTAACTTGTAAAACGTGAAGTGGTTTAAATATAACTTTTAAAACTTGTCTACATAATTCTTTAGAGGTAAAGCTAATAAAAGGGCGTGAAGGAAACAGTTGATTATATTATTAAGAAAACAAGACTCAATGTATTGTTACGGAAATAAACTTTTTTATTTGGCGAATCGGAAAAACAACGAAATTAGATGTAGCCAGTGCGACATAATGGTAATAACGTCACATCCAATTATTTCGTATATAAAAGGTGTAAAGTGGGCATTCAGAACATACGAAGCTGTAAAGACTGAACAATACAACATGTCTCAGTTCGCTAGTTTTGTTTTGTGTGTCGTGGCTGTTAGCTTAAACAGCGTTCATGTAAGTCACCTATCTTTTCTACTCATTCAACTACTTACATAGTTTTATTACAAAAATGACTATACGTAACTTTGTCTTTATACCATTTTATATGTTTTAAGGCTGATGAAAGTGAGGAATCTGGGTCCACTGAAGAATTCGGCACGCTAGTAAAGAACTGTTTTGACGAATTTACCAACAATGACGAGTTTGAAGCCTTTGCAAAGACGCAAGACGTGACGAATGTCAATCCCTGTTATTGGGGTTGCTACTTCAAAATATTTGGAATTGTGAGATTTTTCTTATCTTTATTTCGTGATACTACTCTTTATCTCTGATTTTTAAACATAGTAATAATAAAATCCGCTAATCTCCTGGGCCGGACGAATTGTAAAACTACTAGATAAAATGGCTTCAAAGGTGGCACGCTCTTTTGCAACCCTATAGCAATAACACGTTAGATCAATCAATCATCACTGTCAAGACAATTGTAGCTAATAAACCTGATATAGTGGTGGTGGAACGATCAGAGTGACGCGCAATGATAGTCGACATATCGGTTTCGCATGATAAGAACCTCGTGAAAGCCGAGAAGATAAGTAATTCAAGTATATGACTTGGCTCGTGGGGTTGTCGACATGTGGGATGTGGAAAATAATTAACAATCTTTATGTCGATAGTCGTTGAAGTAAATTGCTTAAATACAAAGAGCCTTGCCTAACACTTGAGGAGGCTGTCGTTCAGTAGCTGGATTAAAGGTTTGATTCAAAAAGTGGCACTCCTGGACGCAGTTCTTATCGTTAGGAGATTCTCTCTGCAACCCTGACCGCCGGCAGTTTTGACCCAGTCCCAAATACTGGTGGGCTACTATATTTTCTATTATTTTTTGTTAAAAAAAAAGATATTTGTAAAAAAAAAAGTATATGTGTTTAAATTAAAAGATAAAATAAGAAATCTACTGAATTAATTATCTGATTGAAGTTCACTTATTTATTTTTTTACAGCTGAATGACAAAGGTCAATTTGATCTGGATCTTACCACCATCAAGAAAATCTTTGATGATGCTGACGATGTCGCCGCAAAAGTAGAAATGGCAAAACAATGCGCATTTGGTATACCTAAAACATATTTATCTTGATCTTATAGGATAGTTATCTGGCCTTGGTTTTACAAATAGGCTGTTGTAATCACTCTAGCAAGTACATTAATAGTAAGCACATTTTGATTTAAGTGAGGAAACTTTGTCATTGCGGCCGAAGTGGATTAAATGTTCTAGCCGTCATGCGAGGGTTTTATAGAGCCGAGAAGAGCAGTGCGGATTCTCACGTGAATCAAACGACATTTTTCAAAATACTTACGGAGAAATTTAATAACAGTAACAAATAGTACTTTTTGTTACTGTTATTTTTTTTCCCGCGATTTGTCTTCTCAGACAAGAAGAGAAACACATCATATAAAAAATAGATTTTCAAATATTTTGTTTTATAACTCAATAATGTCAATTTAAAATTAAATTAAAATTATTTTAAAAAATGATCATGTTGATTTGTGATATTCTGTTGATAAACATAGTTTATTTTTTTATTTCTCACTTCATAAAATGTCTTACATTTAATATTTTTGGACAAAAATAAAAAATGTCTTTCGATGATAATCGACTCCGAAAACCACGAAAAACGACTTCTCCATGACGAAAATGTAAAAATGTTCACATCGGCCATTTTGGAAACATCACCCACGACTACGTCCCTCATCTATACTAATATTATAAAGCTGAAGAGTTTGTTTGTTTGTTTGTTTGAACGCGCTAATCTCAGGAAGTACTGCTTCGAATTGAAAAATTCTTTTAGTGTTGGATAGTCCATTTCTTGAGGAAGGCTATAGGCTATATAACATCACGCTACGACCAACAGGTGCTGAGCAGCGTGGGTGAAACCGCGAGGAACAACTAGTCTTAGATAAGCTCCATTTTTCCGTTCAACTACCTCTTTTTACATTATCATTAATTTCAGTTAAAGATGTAGCGGTTTCTGACGGTGAAGCTGGATGCGAGAGGGGCGCCCTGCTGGCGGCTTGCTTCTGGAAAAACACACAGCTTTCCAAAAAAAATCATTAGATGTTAGAAATAAAACGATTTACATTCACAGGCTTCTTGAGTTTTATTGTTTTATATCCATGAACATTTTTGTAGGTAACTTAAAAGTGAGTCTGATGTAGATACTCATATCACCTCTACGAACTTACATAAATTATTTTAGAAAAAAACTCGAGGTCCACATATAAATATAACAATAATATAATAAGTGAGTTTAAATGTTTGTAAACGCACCCACAAAAAAACCTTGCCCCACACTAGGATTTTCTCATGGTTTTCTTTTTTTTTAAATAAAAAAAGGTATTCTTACTTGTTGCTTATTTATACGTACCCATTTTAGATGTTTGCATCATCGATGTTTAAAATTTTACAGACACTGAAATAAATTACGAGTTTCGGTTCTTGCCCCTATCGCATGGATCGCAATTTTTTTTAATTTTTATATATAATTGGTGTTTGCTAGCTGACAAGTGACAATGAACGAATAATTTCTTTTTTTTTTATTATTTCTTGTGATAAACGGAATTGTATAAAATCTGGTTCTTCTAACCTGACAGACAGATGTGTTGCTGGGGAGTTTGTTCCGCCACTTCTTCTTTCCAGCTAAAACACTAGGAAGTGACGAAGGGCAGGGCGTTTTTGTGGGACTGTCTCTTGTAATCTGACGTTCAAAAAGTGCTGATTATCAGCCTAATTTGAATAAATGACATTTGATTTGATTTGAATAAAATAATAAAAAATATTAATGTTGCATTTTTTATTTATTGCCAAAAACCGTAGTGTTAGTAACAATAAAAACTTAAAAACTATGTTTCAATACACAATTTACATTTAAGTTCGCATATAGTCGTCACATAGGATCGCCATGCGCTAACGTACTCAATGCGTAACAAATGGATTTTCTATTTTAATTACTAACCTTCTCAAGATGCTATTAGTACTCCCACACATCCCGCCTAACATTGACCCAACTCTTTTTTAGATTATGCTGTAAAAACCATCAACGTGGTCTTTTATGATGCACTGCAGACGCGAGGAAGCCCAAACAGCATCCTAATACCATTGTTTACACAAGACATTTTAGGTTTTTTGCGTGGCAATATGCCTTTTTTGCGCATGGTAAATCACCCAATAACTTCCGGAGCGGGGGGAGTATCAGACTTGTACTGACTAAAACCCACCCATGTTCCTTTTTTTGCTCTTTACGTTTCGGGGTCATGGTATCTCTTTCGAACCCCGGCAGGCCCCTCTGCTTTTCTGATATCTCTTTTGGCCGGGACTCGTCTCGCGGCGCCCGACCGACGCCCGGAGCGTCTCCAGCGGCGGCGGGCAATGAGCCTTGAATAGGGTAATTTTAACTTCCCTACTAAAGCGTGAAAACCATATCATATCATATCTGCATCATTAGAGAGCTAATTTGTGCGTTGGTCCTTCAAATTTTTCGATTTTTTATCTTTATTTTTGAAAACCAGTAACTTTTATCAATATGAATAAACTAGCTTCCGCCCGGGATTTATTCCGCGTGGCATAGTTACCTTGGGCTAACGCTATTTTTAACCGGCGTGATGATCGAAAAAAAATTAATCTTTCTCTCCGCTTTTCTTCCCTCTTTCACCGTCTATCTCACTTTAAAAAAAAGTCTCCAGGGTCCCAACTATCTCTGTACCAAAATTCCTCAAAATCGCTTTGGTCATTTAGGCGTGAAGATGTAGTAAACAAACAAACAAACTCATTTTCGCTTTTATAATATTATAGTAAGGATTAATTACAATCTAACCAATCTGCGTCAAAAACATATCTAAGGTGGTTCTTGCATTTACGATTATTTGTAGAACTACAGAAGCATTTGTAAATTATAAACTTAACCCCTTACTAGTCTGTTTCTAACCGACTGCTTAAAAAGGAGGAGGCCAGTATCTTGTTTATTTTTCATTATCATTCTTCGCGTTGTTTAAGGTTAGATTATGAATTTTATGAGTAATGTATTTTTTTTCGATTATCTCATCATCTGTAAAGTTTTTATCAACCACTTTTGGAGCGGTTTCCAGTAAAACCAGATGCAGCTAACTATGTTAATAAAATGAGCTCTTAATAACTTTGAGATAAAATGTAAAATGAAAACATTAAAAGCATTTGTGAGAAAAAGCACATTAGAATAAATTATTTTGCCGAAGATTCATTTATACTTTTATATGAAAACTAGCTGGCGTTCGCGGCTTCATCCACGTGATATCGAAAGAAGTATCCTATGTTTTATTTCAGACCATAATCTACCTCCGTGCCAATTTTCAGCAAGATCCTTTCATCTGTTTTGAAGTGAAAGACTAACAAATATCTATACATCCTCTTTGTGAGGATTTCGCATTTATAATATTAGTAGGATACATGCATTTGGATAATGCCACTAGTACACTCAAATATTATAGCAAAAAAGAGAACAAAGAGGAACACATAACTTCGTAGCCGGTGGTGTTCTGGCCACCATCATCGGAAAAAGGTGTGATTGCATGTATTTGTGTATGTAAATAGTTTTAACCATTAACGCAGTACTTTAAGTATAATTATTTTCCGGATACAAGGTTCTAAAAATGTTGTAAAAATTTACAAAATACGAGCAAATTGAGCACTTTATTTAGTGAGGATATTATTATAATAACGTCACGTCCCATTACATCACTTTTGGCTTTGGTATATAAACAGATGTCAAGTTGGTATGAAGATTATATAGGAGTGTGAAACTGAAGAGTAAATCATGTCCAAGTTGACTTGTCTTGTTTTGTGTGCTTTGGCTGTGGCCATAAACAGCGTTTTTGTAAGTATTTAAGCAAAGTGTATCAAATAACACTTTATTTTAGTTAACCAATATGTTTGTATTTTATGTACTATCGACCAGGTGGAAAAATAATTACAGCGACATGTAATTCGCACTTGCTTGGTTTGGTCCATGGATGAGTGACCCATTACATACTGACCGTCCTCTGTGCCTCGGAAAGTACTTTTAGCCGTTGGTCTCGGCTGTTGTCATTACGTAGCATAATACAAATTAGCTTCCCAATGTCTTTAAAACTACACAACGGATTTTGATGCAGTTTTTTAAATGAATAAAGTGATGCAATGGGAAGGCATAAATCTATACTATATACTATATTACTATATTACTATATCTATACTAATATTATAAAGCTGAAGAGTTTGTTTGTTTGTTTGTTTGTTTGAACGCGCTAATCTCAGGGTTGGAATTGGAAAATCTTCTAGTATTGGATAGTCCATTTCTTGAGGAAGGCTATAGGCTATATAATATCACGCTACGACCAACAGGTGCTGAGCAGCGCGGGTGAAACCGTGGGGAACAGCTAGTAAATAATATTAGTATCTACATTGCACCCATGAAAAGCCAGGGCGGGTCACCAGTTTTTAAATATTTGAGAGTCGTTACAGGTAACAGTGGCCCGAAAGTCTGACAACTAGTCTTACAAAGAGGTATCAAATTACCTAATACTAACTAGTTTGTGGATGTCAGATAGGCAGTTGCACTTTCACTCTGATTTTTTTGTGTTAAAAGGCCGATGGAGACATGGGTTGCCGCGAAGATTTCAAACCTATCGAACAAGAGTGCTTGAAGGAGCTAGGACTCTCAAATGATGATTTGGAAGCCGCTATGAAAGCACAGAACTTGAAGTTAATGGATCCTTGTTTCTTTGGATGTTTGTTCAAGAAAATTGGTCTTGTAAGTATTTCTACACACATTGAGATTGAATATCTTTTTTATTGGTCTGCTCTGTTACACTTCTGGGCAAAGACCTCTTTCCATTCCTTTCAATTATTATAATATTAACCCTTTTCTTGTCAGTTAACGACAAAACAGTCCAACATGTCCCGCCATCCTCTTCGGTCTGCGGCGAATATATTTACTTAAAAAAAATGTGTTTTCTTTATACAGCTCAATGACAAAGGTCAATACGATCTGGATGCAGGCCTGGTTGGCTATAAAAAGATGACGTCGAATGATATGAGATACGAAAAAATGAAAAAAGCAGCAGAAGACTGCCAGTCAGGTATAAGAGTTCGTTTTTGTTTAGACCGGGATACAAGTGAATAATTTTGTGCTTAGTCTCAAGTTGTTCAAAAACCTAAATAATGTTTGATTAAACATGACCCTCCGTCAGTTAGGGTAAGGGTAGTAATTTTTATATTGCTGGTAACATTATTGTCAATGTCAATTGATATTTATGAATGTTGTTATAATTTGAAAATGTATTCGTTTTGTGCCACACAATTTGTCTACGAAAAGAGATGTCGTCCCGACTTTTTTAAAATAGAAAGTTAGATTGGAGAGTCTTAATTGCATGCATTGCTCACATCCAAACTCTATGCAAAAGCTCAATCGGAAACTGGAAAGTAGGTCAAATGAAATCTGCAACAATGTATTAAATATGTTTCGCTAAAGAGACAGGTTATGTTAAATAGCATAATTATATATTTACCTTCAAAGACATTCAAATATTTATGAGTGGTAGATGGGACAAGACGAACAATATCGTATTCCAATAATTGTTACATCCTGGTAACAAATCGTTTAGTCTAGTGCAGGGGTGGCGAACCTTGATGGACCAACGTGCCATTTTTCCTAAATAAATGTTGAATGAGGCCACAGACGTTGTTTCGTGTGGTTCGCCATCTCTGGTCTAGTGTCACTCGCCTGTTTGTTAGGTAGCATTCGTGTGTAAACATCGCAAATGTTTGGTATCAACATTTCTGTATAATAATATTCCCAATGGCCGCTATATGAGTCATTTAAATCTTATAGCAATGTTTTAATCTAACTTCATTGTCAGAAAGTGACCAGTAAACCGAAGTGACAGCAATACTGCTGCGTTAAACTGATACTAATATTAAAAGTACCCTGTTCTATTGTTTTTGAACTCAAACCCTCATTCAAGTGTAATTGTTTTTTTTATTCTTTGTAAACTTGCAGTTCAAGATAAACCTGTTAGTGATGGAGAAGCTGGATGTGAAAGGGGAGCGCTCCTGGCTGCTTGCATCCTCAACAGCGTACATTAAAACACGTAGGTTGAGTCATCTTTGATCTAGATGCTTCTAGCTGCAGTAGTCGGAAGTCATATTAAGTAGCTTTATTTAGAAAAAAAACTCAAATTAAATATTAAACCTTTAATATGTCTTTAAAAGCTAAAATAACTATTTTGTACTTTATGTTTTCGACAAATTTCATAACAGTATGATGACAGACGGCATTGTTGGCGCAGTGGCTGAGCGATTGACTGCTGCGCTGCTTGTCGCGGGTTCGACCCCCTTACGGAACAAATATTTGTATAAACTACAGGTAGTTAGTTGTTCCGGGTCTGGCTGTTTGTGTGTGTGAGTTTTAATGATTGTAAGATTTTTGTTAAAAAAATTAAGTAATTAAAAGAAACTACCCCAAAAGGCTGGCGGCGTTATGACGTTGTGGCAACCAACAAGATGAAACTTTGGGTCAAGGAAGGATAAAAAAATAAAAGATTTGCTTTATGATCTACATTTATTTCAGCCGTATCTTATTTTTATTTTCTTTCAGGTTCAGTGGAGCGATACGTGCTAAATGTATGGAAAATTTTAAAAATAAATACATGTGTTAAATATTATTTTTAATCAACTATATATTAAAATTATGAGTAAAAATTTTATTTAATAAATAAAAATATTAAGTAATCAAAATAAAAATTGTTGTTGGCAAACTTTGTATTGATTTATTAAAATCACGTTTCCCTATCGTACGCGCATCCCTGAAACAACGCAACCGATTTCAATGAAATTTTGTGAAAGTTTGTTTGGTTTGAAATTGAAAGGTAAGTTTGCGATCCCATAGATAGCTCTATACGCAGCAGAGATGTGAATTAGGTAAATAAATCTGAACCAGCGTCGTATTTGACGTTATCGGTAGTAAATTATAATCGGAAATACTTTCTCTTTTTCTCCCATTTTTTTTTAAGCATAATTCAAGCTTTATACAAAAAATATAAGTTTTGCAAGTCCTATTCTATATATTGTCAGGCTACTTATGTTGCAATTCATGAAAGCTTACCTAACCGGCTTTATGGATGTCTTACCATAAGTGCTTTCCAGTTGTCACTTAAAATCAAGTCAGCCTATGAGTTTAAGGTAGGATTCCTTCAAGGGTCGATCCTAGGCTATGTAAAGCCAACTACAGCTATCGTGGGGACCCCGAAGATTTGGTAGAAGCCTCTTGACACAAGACGTAGGAAATGCGCGTCAAAATTCCAACGACTATCCAGCACGAGCCCTAGATACTTTATGGTCGTTTGAATCAGGATTTGGACCCCACTGATGATAATGCTTTACGGGGTTGATCGAAACAAATAGCCTCCTATTTGCTTACAACCACTTCTAAGCCGAGCAGTTTGATTCTGGCGACCACCTGTGCCACAGCCGCTGTCGCCAGTCGCACAGCTTCTCTGAAGGTCTTTTCACGTGACAGAACAAAACAAGAGTGTCGTCTGCGTAACAAGTCAAACAGATGATGATCCCTGTGGAACACCGCACGTTATCTGCCTTTCACGTAGCCCGTCCTGTACCGGATAGATTACTGACCTTGCAACAAGATATGCCTCGATTATTTGACGTAAGTACAGCAGCACCTGATGGTCTTTGAGCGCCTCTTTTATATAACTCCAAAGCAGGGTGTTAAATGCATTAGCGATGTCAAGGGACACCGCTAACACAACCCCACCACTTGCTACTACTTTGTCCGCGAAGGACTTGACGTGCAGGATTGCGTCAATAGTCAAACGACTCACTTGGAACCCAAAATGGTTGTTGGATAGATCGGGACCAACTTTATTCATGTGCTTCACAAGGCGAGCAGCAATGATACGCTCGAAGAGCTTTCCCATCTCGTCATGTAGCACAATCGGACGATAAACGGAAAGTAATTCTACGGGGCAACCATCTTTTTTAAGCAGGATAAGTTTACCGGTCTTCCATACCTGTGGAAATATTCCTTTTTCGAGACGAGCGTCAAACATCAATCGCAATCGTGAACCTAGGACCTTAAGAGCAATTACTAGGGCCCGGTCCAGGAGCGGTATTCTTTGCCTGAAGACTTTTCCAGACTCTGCCTTATCCTTACTATATTCCTTACTAATATTATAAAAGCGAAAGTGAGTTTGTTTGTTTGTTACCTCTTCACGCTTTAATGGCTAAACCGATTGTGATGAATTTTAGAACATAGATAGTTGGGAATCAGGAGACGGACATAGGCTATTTTTTTTATTAAAAAAAAGTGGGATTTGAGGGAGAAAGAGGGAAGAAAAGGGAAAAGTTAGCGTTGCTATTACAAATCAATAAGGCGCAAGGGGAACTGTATTACCCCAAATTTAACGCGGGCGAAGCCGCGGGCGAAAGCTAGTAATATTATAAAAGCGAAAGTGAGTTTTCTTGTTTGTTACGTCTTCACGGGTAAATGGCCCAACCGATTTTGATGAATGTTGGTACAAAAATAGTTGGAACCCTGGAAACGGATATAGGCTAAATAAGTGAAAAAAAAGCGAGAAAGAAGGAAGAAAGGGGAGAGAAAGAAAGATATTTTTTTTTGGATCATCACGCGGGTTAAAGTTAGCGCTAGCCCAAAGTAACTATGCCACGCGGACGAAGTCACGGGCGGAAACCAGTTTCTCATAAAAGGAAGAACAGTTAGCGGTGGCGTCAGTGGTAGCACTAGCGCTAGCTGTAGCGTTAACAGTGGCGTTAGCTCAAGCATGTTAAAACAATGATTACCTTATATAAAATGTTGTTGTTTTTAAAATGGGTTTGGCGTTAGCGTTAGCGAGTTAGCATTATCAATATCTTCGTTACGAATGTCTTTGCTGTCATTCACCAGCACTATTTAAGAGATTTGCACTTACGTTTTGCCGAACAAGTAGTACTTTTTGCACCCGCAACCATAAGGCCCAGACTCCACCAAAGCGGAGAGCAGCGGAGCGGAGAGGAGATGGGCGGAAACCGACCAATCACATTGCTTTAAATCTACATCGCGTCTCTCATCTTTCCTATGATTGGTTGACTCTTGCACATCTCCTCTCCGCTCCGCTGCTCTTCGCTTTGGTGGAGACCGGGCCTGAAACTACAAAACATGCTCCAAGAACTAAGCAGTTTAACCCACGCAATAACCATCAATTCGCACTCGGTTGAGGTAATGAGTAGGGCATTTATTATGACTTGTGTCGCAATCCCCTGGTCAAAAACGCCTCCATAATGACGCTAATGGAAGATGGCTCACCGATCTCCCTAAAGCGAAAACTGCCCATCTTAAACTTCGGTGGTCACTTACCAAGTCGCAGAAGTCAGTCTTGGGATCTGCCAAAGGGCCTTGGAAGAAAATTCCCTAATTGCTGAGCAAAACACTCACTTAATATGTGAAAACAGGCTGAAGAGGTAGCATCATCATGCTACCTCTTTCGAGTCTGGGTGATGCGTCCAGGTGATGACCCGGACGAACATCACGAGAGTTGTTTTGAGGTAGCGTGGGGCAAAAGTTCATGGAATGATATGGGGGAGGCCTTTTTTGGGGATGGAAAATCATCAAATAGCTTCCCCACCTCTGAGCGCAGCGGGGGGGGGGGGGAGTGTCAGACTACTTAATAAAACCTACCCATGTTCCTTCTATAGCCCTTCATGTTCCGGGGCCGCGGATCTCTTTCGAACAACCCGCAACCCGGGCAGGCAGTGGCTTTGGTGACATCTCTTTGGGGCTCCCGTGGAACACTAACGCGCCGCGCGCCGTCGACACGGCCTTAAGCAACCCATTACCTCAAGAAACCCCCACGGTAAGCAAACCCTTTGCTCACCGTACACAGGCCCGCTATGGTGGAGACCTTTGCCCAGCCATAGGACAACATGGGCAATAGAATAAAAAACCAACGAAAAAACGTACCTACATGTCATATATTTTACCAAACAGCTTAAACACATTGAAATTATGCTTGAATTTTGCTAACATTTAGTTTAATTTATCTGTTAGGTCCATAGTCTTTAATTTTATTTTTTTGTAAACTACAACAACGTTTTGTGTGCATGCAGGTTTACCTATAAGTGATTGTTACACTTTGTCCTGTTATTTTGCTTGTTATGTTTGTTTATACAGTGTATGCAATTGTTGGTGAACCAAATAAATAAATAAAATAAAATTATGTTGTGGTTGTCAACGATGTCACAGTCTCATGAATTTAAATTGTGTTCATATGGCACGATTTGGGTCTGTATTTTTGTGGATACATAAATAGCCAAATGCATTGAAAATAGAGCTAAGTGAGACGGCTACATCCCGTTTTGTTACTTCCCAATTCGCCTACTATTCATAACAGATAGTGTGCCACAGTAGTAACCAAAATGACGTTTTGTAACTATTTTGATCTTTATTTATAGAGTTTTGTTATGCCAACAATTAAGTACATAGTAAGTTAAAATTTACTTCTTAGATGTGTTTTCATAATTAGTTACAGGTGTACAAGTTAATAAAAGTATTTAAAAAAACAGTTGATTACCTATAGTTGGCAAAACGGATTCAATGTTTATTTACGAAATATCACATTTTGATTAAAATGATGAAACTGTGTCATCGCAAGGTGGTGGTTTAAACACTCGGCCGTTAAGGCCGAGTGTTTAAAAGCCGTAAACATCATCATTTTCCTGCCCTTGTCCCATTTTATTTGGGGTCGGCGCAACAAGTTTTCTTCTTCCAGTAGTGAGTGACAAATTGTCACGTGAATCAAACGACGTTTTCATCAAAATACTTTATAGAAATTATATAACGGAATAAAAACTACTTTAGTCATTAATCAATATGTAACTATGATTTAATTGCTTTTTTCCCGCGACTTGCTTTCTCGTACTGAATGAGAAACACCTCTTTACAAGTATACAGAATAATATTTAAAACAAGAAATTCAAATGCTTTTGAATTTAGAACTGAAGCCGTCATTTTGTTGTTATAAGCAAATTATTTTCAACATGATTATGTTTATTGGTGATATTCTGAAGGCCTTAAAAACATGCGTATTTTTGCAATTTTTTGTTATTTTTTTTTATAAAAATATGAAAAATATAAAAATTAAGCAAATAAATCAATAAACGAATATAAATAAAAAAGAAATAAACACGCGTGTGAAATACATTACGTGTTGACCTAATTGTAGTGCAATAAGACCCAGATTTCCAAGAAAAGTTTTAAAAAGGAACATTTTTCAAGTGTTTTGTTTATTTTGCGGATCCGGAAAACAACAAAATTGGATGTAGCCAGTGCGACATAATGGTAATAACATCGCATCCAATTATTTCAGTTTTATCATGACGTATAAGTATATAAAAGGTGTAAAAGAGGCATTCAAAACATTCAAAGCTGTAAAGACAAACAAGATCAATACAACATGTCTCAGTTCGCTAGTTTTGTTTTGTGTGTCGTGGTTGTATGCTTAAGCAGCGGTTATGTAAGTACCTATCATTTATGCTCACTTAACCACATAGTTCTATTAGAAAAATGACTATACTTAACTTTGTCTATTTTTTATAGGCTGAAGAAAGTGAGGAATCTGGCTTCACAGAGGAATTCGACAAACTGATGCAGGACTGTTATCTAAATTTTACCAATGATGACGATTATGAAACCTTTGCGAAGACGCAAGACGTGTCGAAGCTCAATCCTTGTTATTGGGGTTGCTACTACAAAATATTGGGAATTTTGAGATTTTCTTATTCTTTATTTTTTATTCTTTATTTCAACATAAGTACTACCTTTTATTCTGTGTTTTATAACTTTAAATTCGTTTAAAAGAAACGCAGAATTAAAGGTAATCCAAATTTCACTTATTTTTTCTTTTTTACAGCTGAATGAAGCTGGCCAATTTGATCTTGATAATCTAACGACGGCCATGAAGAAAATCTCAAAAAATGCTGACGATATCACGGCACGAGTAGAGACGGCAAAACAATGTGCATTTGGTATAAACTTATTTATATTGTTCACTAGCTTTTGCCTGCGGCTTCGCTCGCGTTAAATTCCGTAGCGCCTTATTGATTTGTGGTAGCAACGCCAAGCTTTCCCGTTTCTACCCTCATTTTCCCTCATATATAACTCTTTTAAAAAAATAGCCTATGTCCGTCTTCTGGTTCCCAACTTTCTATGTACCAAAATTCATCAAAATCGGTATAGGTATTACAGCGTGAAGAGGTAACAAACTTTCGCTTTTATAATATTTAAGAATTTAGGATATTTAAACTTCCCCTGGTTCGACAGATAGGCTGTTGTGATCACTCTAACTTATAAAAGCTTTGTTGTGATGACCCGGGAGTGTACTTATTTAAGTAGTCAGCGTGATTTTAGTTACAGCGTCCGAGGTTGGCCCCGTGGATGGCTGATCATTTATTACGTGACTCCTCCGTGCCTCGTAAAGCAGTAGGTTGGGGCTGTCGTTTGTAGATCTAAGTCTGACAATCTTACCAAGAATGTCTCGTAGTACCCAGTTTTTGGGTTGTGCAGTTTAGATAGGCAGTCATTAAATGTGACGACACGGTTAGCGCAGTGGCTGAGCGATCGACTACTGCGCTGCGTGTCGCGGGTTCGACTCCGGTCGAGTTGCCGCAACTGTGCTTTCAAATTGACATTAAGGTCGAAATAAAAACGACGCCTTCATGACGAACATGTAAAAATCTTCACACCCGCTATTTGGAATGATCACCCGCGATTACGTCCGTTATCCTTTGTGGCTGCTTGATAAATAATCCTTAGAATGCGCGTTGTGGTCTTATGAGGCTAACATTTACTTAGTGTGTAACTTATTCATTTGTTAATTATCATTATTTTCAGTTAAAGATGTAGCTGTTTCTGACGGTGAAGCTGGGTGCGAGAGGGGCGCGCTGCTGGCGGCTTGCTTCATGAAAGTCAAGCTTTAGAAGAAGACAAACATAAACAGCTTTTCAAAAATAATCATTAGAAGTTAGAAATAAAACGACTTAGATTGACAGACTTCTTGCGTTTTATTCTATAATATGCAAGCATTCAGTTAAGTGTCACCTAGTGTTGGTGGAAACAGACATTGGTTAATGTAATTTCATGCTTTATTAACTTTTTCTGCCTGAAGCCACAGAATAAGTTACTAACTCACAACATGAACATTGCAACTTAAAATTGAGCTTCATATACTCATGTCACCGCTACGAACTTACCTAAATTAATTATTTTTTAAAGAACCTGCGTCAGGCGGTAGGTGAGGTCACCATGTCGTCTCTCCAGCTACTCCTCAAAGAGGGGACTAACTGCCACTATTGTGCCCTACATCAGGTTGCAATAGTCGTTCTCTCCATTCCACCATGAGATCGCACACATCAAATCGAAGATCTGTCCGGTGAGCGGCGATTTGCCGCGGCAGTGGGGATTCCCCCCAGGCGGTGTAGTGCCTCCACACGCTATACGCATAGGTGCGCGAGGACTATCACCTCCAGATGCCAAGGTGGCAATCCGGGAAGGTGGCTCGCCGCCTCGCCGGAGTTCCTGCGGTAGCCCGGTTTATTCCAATTTCCGGTTTTTTTTTCAATTCAATATCCATTGTTATTATTCATAATTAATACTGAGCCTATTCACGTTGTTTTAGGTAGTCTAATCTAATATATAAAATTCTCGTGTCACAGTTTTCGTTCCCATACTCTTCCGAAACGGCTGGAACGATTTAAACGAAATTTTGTGTACATATCGGGTAGGTCTGAGAATCGGCCAACATTTATTTTTCATACCCCTAAGTGAGCAGCGGGTGAAACCGCTGGGCACAGCTAGTAGGTTATAAAAATGTTATGATTAACGTATTTTTTTCGATTAATGCCCCGTTAAACAAAAACGACTCGTTTTGCTTACGGATAGTTGTATTTTGACATAAGTTCTCTTCTTCTCTGATGCTCCATCTTGAAAAATGTGTGTAAATCCGTTTTTTTCAAATGTTGTTTGGAACATCCTATAGAACATTTGAAGAAAAACGGATTTACACACATTTTTACAAGATGGAGCATTTGATTATTTGAGAAGATGTCAAAATGTAACTATTCGTAAGCAAAACGAGTCGTTTTTGTTTATTTGAACGGGGCATAAGTCATCATCTGTACAGCCTTTTGAACCATGTTAAGATCGGTGTCTAGAATAACCGGATACAGCTGAATACCAGACTGTGTAAATGAAATAAGTTCTTAATCACTTTGAGTTAAAAAGTAAAATGAATACATAAAGAGAAATAGAACATACATATAATAAACTATTTCGCCAGAAAGATTAATTTAGGGTCCACCAAACACAAAAGCTGGCGATATCCCAAGTAAAGAAACTTGAAGATTGACAACACATTCATTTAGTACACTAGTACTATATCACTAGTTTACCCAAAAAGAGGGGTACATAACTTTGTAGCTTGTACACTACAAGCTACAAAGTTATGTACCCCTCTTTTCTCTCTGGCCACCATCATCGAAAAAAAGGCGTGATTGCATGTATTTGTGTATGTAAATAGTTTTCCATTAACGCAGTACTTTAGGTATAATTATTAATAGTAATTATTTATTTCCGGATACAAGGTCAAGGTTAGGTCTAAAAATTTTGTTAGAAATTACAAAATGCGAGCAAATTGAGCACTTTATATAGTGAGGATATTATTATAATAATTTCACGTCCCATTATTTCACTTTTGGAAATATTGTTAGGTATATAAAAAGACGTCAAGTTGGTATGAAGATTATAGGAGTGTGAAACTGAAGAGAACATCATGTCCAAGTTGACTTGTCTTGTTTTGTGTGCTTTGGCTGTGGCCATAAACAGCGTTTTTGTAAGTATCAAAGCAAAGTGTACCGAATGACTTTGTTTTAATCCTTACTAATATTATAAAACCAAAATGTAGTTTGTTTGTTTGTTACGTCTTCAAGCCTAAATGGCTAAACCGATTTTGATGAATTTTGGTACAGTATAGTTGGGACCCTGGAGACGGACATAGGCAATTTTTTTTAAGTGGGGTATGAGGGAAAAAGAGGGCGGAAAAGGGAAAATTGAGCTTTGCTATTGCAATCAATAAGGCGCAAGGGCAAGAACTACAGATAGCCGCAAATCAGGAAAGGGGAATTGTGTTACCCCGAATATAACGCGAACGAAACCGCGGGCAAAACCTAGTTTATTATAAATATTGAGAGTAGTTGTAGATAGCCAGTGGCCCGAAAGTCTGACAACCAGTCTTACCAAGAGGTATCGTATTACCTAGTAGTAACTAGTTTGTGGAGGGCAAATACGCATTTGTTCCATGTTAAATACTGGTATTCAGCAACTCCGGTAAGACTGAAAACCAACCCTACCACAGTCGGGAAAAGTTTACGCAGACGGTGAATACTTTTTTGTGTTAAAAGGCCGAAGGAGACATTGGTTGCCGCGAAGATTTCAAGCTCATCGAACAAGAGTGCTTGAAGGAGTTAAACCTCTCAAATGATGATTTAGAAGCCGCTATGAAAGCACGAAACGTGGTCTTAATGGAACCTTGTTTCTTTGGATGTGTGTTCAAGAAAATTGGTCTTGTAAGTATAACTATTTATTGCTTAGTGTACACATTGAGATGGAATATCTTTTAAGATGGCGGTAAGACTTTTCCCCATTCCTTCCAGTTTTTTCGAAGTTGTTCCTCTTCCCGCCAATGGACGACAAAACAGTCCAACACGTCTCGCCATCTCCTTTTAGATCTGCTGCGCATATCTTTATTTTTTTTAAATAATTGTGTTTTCTTAAACAGCTCAATGACAAAGGTCAATTCGATTTGGAGGCAGGCCTGGCTGGCTATAAAAAGTTAACGTCGAATGATATGAGATACGAAAAATTTAAAAAAGGAGCAGAAGACTGCAAGTCAGGTATAAGTGTTTTTTTTTGTTTGAACCAGCACTCAAGTATATAATTTTGAGTTTAGTTTCAGGTTTCTGATGAGCCGTTCAGTAAACGAAATAATGTGTTTAGTAAAAAGTAGCCAACTATACAAGCTATAGTTACTTGTGCTTTCAATATCTATATAAGTTACCTTTAACATAAGCAAGTTGTGTGTAAAGGTTGGAGTAATAAATATTACAAAAAAAGAACATGTTAACGTAAGAGAGAAATACTTTTATAAGACCCGAATTTTATTATGTTGGTAGATAACAATATTTCATTGTCAATATCAATTTGATTGACATAAATGAATGATGCTATAATTTGAATATGTTTTGTTTTGTGCCATACAGTTTGTATAAGCAAGGAAATCTAGCACCAATTTTTAAAATTGGAAAGTTAGAATGATGTGCCTTAACTAAGCATGTATTGTTATCCAAAATTTCAGTTCAATTTCAAACCGGGCAGTTGCTCAAATTTAACTTCTAAGATTTGTTGACATAGTAGTTTTTTCCAGGAGAAGGTATTAATACAAATCTGCAACATTGTTCAAAAGTAACAAATATTTAATTCAGTGTTTCGGTTAATACCGCAAAGACACAGATTATGTAAGGTAGCTTTACTATGAGAAAGCGACGAGTTAAACGAAGCGACAGCAATACTGTTGCCTTAAAGTGATACTACCATTAAAAGTACCCTGTTCTATCGTTTTTGGACTCAAACTCTCATTAAAGTGTAGTTGTAAAATTTTGGTCTTTATCAATTTGCAGTTCAAGATAAAGTTGAAGGCGACGAAGATGGTGGATGTGAAAGGGGAATGGTGCTGGCTGCTTGCATCCTCAACAGACCACACTAAAAAATTTAGGTTAACTTATCTTCATTCTAGGTGAATCTGGCTTTTAAAAAAATGTCCTGTTGATTTGTAATAAAAAAGCTGTAAAAACCTAACTTTTTGTTCTATATACTATTTTTTGACATATTTCATAACAATTTAAGAAACTAAAGCAATGTCCCCTTAATATAAAGACTGGTGGTGTTACCACATTGTAGCAACCCTAGGCAAGAGGAAACTTTAGGTCAAGGAAAAATAAAACAGTAAAAGATTTGCTTTATGATCGGCATTTATTTCAGCCGTATCTTTTTTATTTTATTTTATATATTTTTTTCAGATTCTTGTGGAGAGCAGTAAAGCGATACGTGCTAAATGTTTGGAATTTACTTTATAAACACTTAAAATAAATACATTTGTTAAATATAAGAATCAATTAACTACATATTAAAATTACAATTACGAATTTTATTTAAAAAATATTAGGTAAATAAAAGAATTGTTGTTGGCAAATCCTTATCCATCTTACGTCACTGTCGTGACGTCACATACGTACGTTCTATCTCCGAAAAAATCTAACCAATTTCAATGCCATATTGTGAAAGTCTAAGGTTCAAAATTGAAGGGCAAAATATATATTTTGGAATCCGATAGGTAATTAGGCCAAATTATTGTTTTTAGACAGTTCTAGAAATCTACACCCGCAAGCAAATTATAATCCAAAATCCGTAACTTCGTTTTTTTTTGTCCAATAATTCAAGGTTTGTACGAAAACGTTAATTTTTGGAAGTCCTAATTGTTCTTGCTATTCATAAAAGTTTACTTAACGGCTTCTTGGATGTCTTATCATGAGGGTAGATACCAGTTGATACTTGACTTTGAGGTAGGATTTTTTCAAGGGTCGATCATGGGCCAAGTCCTGTGAGTCATGTGCCAATGCCACCATTTCAGGATATACTAAGCTTTGATGTTATGTAAAACATATTCACCAAAATTTAAGTATGCGTTAACTGATCTGCAATATGGTAGTTTCCAGGGACAAAGTAGTAATACTTATTATAATTATTTAGTTCGTCTTTTAGATTATTCAAATAAGGGACACATATTTTTATTTGTAAATTACACTAAAAATGACAAAGATATAGCCCATTAGGGATTTGTGTGGTAAAGTCACTCGTTGCGAAAAAATTCAGCAACGGGTTACCTGGAGACAGCGACTGTCGCAGCCCCGTGCAGGGCACGCCACAATAGTGGCGGTAAGTCCTCTCTTTGAGGAGTTGCTGGAGAGGCGTCATGGCGACCTCACCTACCGCCTGACGTAGATCCTCACCGGACACGGAAGTTTCGGGAGGTTCCTGCACATAATCGGGCGGGAGGAAACGCCCGGGTGTCACCATTGTGACGATCGCCCGGAGGACACGGTGGAGCACACAGTGGCGGTCCGCCCAGCTTGGGCGGAGCACTGTAGTATTTTTCGTCAAAGTAGGGGTCGAAAATATTCTATGAGCCTGGAGAGTTTGAGATTTTATGGTCTCAGAATCATTCTTATACTGTAAGTTATCATGTCATTGGCGTTTGTAGTTAAATACTAACAAAGGATAAGAAAATTGGCACTAAACATCATAACTTTAGCCATAATTGCACAGAAATAAAGTTATTATTATAAAAACGCTAGCAAATTGAGCATCACAAATAGTGAAACATTATTATAATAATTACCGAGCAACCAACTACGACAGTTTATAAAGAGACTTAAGGTTTTTATTCGGGCCATATATTGCTGAAGTTTGAAAGAATTAGTGCAGAACTGTAATATGGCTAACTTTACTTGCCTAATTGTGTGTGTTGTGGCTGTAAGTCTAGGCAGCGTTTGTGTAAGTACCTCCACATATATGTAGTGATGGTAAATTTTATAGCCTTTGGCAAGAATTGTGCTACTAAATGCAAACAAATATCGCGTTAATCAAAATAACTGTTCGCATTTTTTGCTCTTCCCAAGTATGGGAACACCCTTGTCTTTTTCTCTCTAAAAAACAAAACATTGTCCCACACCAGGAATTTCCTCTGTATCGTGGGTGCGTTTACAAATATTTAAACTCACATACACAAACAGCCAGACCCGGAACAACTATCTGTAGGCCATACAACTATTTGTTCCGTGAGGGAATAGAACCCGCAACACGCAGCACAGCAACCGATCGCTCAGCCAACCGTGCCTATACTTGTACCTACTGAAGGTTGCTTTACAGGATAGGACCCCGGACCATTCATGAATATGATTTTTCTTATTTAAAGGCAGCTGAAGAAAAGGATGCTGATCTTTACGAACTTCAAGCCTTGGTCGAGGAGTGTGCTAACTTGTATGGACAGATTAGCATACTGACTGAATTGGATCAAGCGGTGATGAAAAGAGACCTGTCGAATATAAAACCCTGTTTCTGGGGCTGTGCCTTCAAAAAAACTGGATTTGTAAGTGAATATTCCTGACACTGTTCTAAGCCCAGGGTTAGAAGAAGTTCAAGATATCGCTAACAGCACTAAGATCGTTACGTGCAATGTCTAATTGACCATTTTCACCGCATGACAAGAACTTATCGAGTCATCATCCGGTCCTTGACAGTTAGGCCGACGCAATAGTATTGGCAATATTGTAAAATAGCTGAATATCGATTTAGGTTTATAATTCATCAAAAAAGTGTCCATGGAGTTTCTTGCCCATTCTTCTCCATAGAGATCTACGCTTTGGAATGGGCAACTACAGTACTTTCACAAGTTATTATGTCTTGTGACTGGGACTGTAGCAGCATCTTTTTTTATTTTTATGACATTCAAAAGTGCCTGTAATGATCTAATTGAAATAAATGCTTTGAGTTTGAATTAAGTGTAATATTTATATCTATGTTAACTACTTGGTTATTTTATCTATAATTAAATGATACATAATACATAATTTTCTTTATTACAGCTCAATAGTCAAGGTCAATATGATTTGGATTCTGGTCTGACTAACCTTAAGAAGTTTTTGAAGGATCCTGTAGGTTACGCCGCAGTAGAGGCAGCAGCGAAATATTGTGAGATAGGTATGAACAATTGTTTTTTTCTTAATTAACACTTGAGAACAAGTAATAGAGTTGATAATTGAATTAGAGGTCTGTTTTGCGGCATAATTTTCATTCAGTTTTTCCTGTATGCTTTTCGATAATTACTTTGCATTTACTGCTTTTAGCGTAGTCTCACTAAATAAATACGTTCTTAGGAACAGAAACCTTATATGCATAAGGGTAGCTCTGTCTGTTTGTCTGTGTGTGCGTCACAGCCTTTATTCTCCAATAGATTTAGCACCACACTGTGATTTGAAGAGAAGTTGTTTTCTTGAACCGTTACACAAAAGTGATGTGAAATTTATGTAGAATAAAATAAAAATAGGGGTATCTCTCTGTGTATGTAGCTTAGGGTGGAAAATAAAACTTCTATGTAGGGTTCAAAAGTTTGTAAACGATGCGATGGATTCGATTTGGTCCATTTATCCTACTCATATTATAGAATGTTTGTGAGGATGTATGGATGTATGTTATTTACTCTACTACTATGTATTTTAGGATCTGGATGAAACTTGACATAGAGGTAGACTATAGTCTGGAATAACACATAGGATACTTTTTTACGATATCACGCGGGCGAAACCGCGGGCGCCAGCTAGTAAAAACATAAATTAAAAGTGTGATGTATGTAGTAATAAGTTCCATTGCATTTTTTTTATTCCAGTGAAAGATAAACCCGTAAGTGACGGTGAAGCTGGTTGTCAGAGAGGCAAGCTGGTCGCGGATTGCTTTATAGAAAAGCTTTACTACTCTTTTTGAAAATATATTTGATTTGATTATTTATTTTTTTAATTTAAGTTATTTTGCGGCTTTCCTTCTCCTTTAAACCTGCAAAAGTAAAGGGCGGGTAAGATTGCAAATTAATCACAGTTAATTTTGATTATCATCCGAAATACTTTACGTTCTGTGTGAATTCCGCCTCAGCTGCGATGATAAAATTTACCCCTTTGTATAACTTGTGTACTATTGTTCAATCTTATCGGTCTTGCTAAATGTTATTAATATAAAAAAAGACTTTTGATACTATATTTTTTCCTTTGATTGAGTATCTACTTTTTAAAAGTCTAGCCTATAAATGCACAGTTCGATCCTGCAATTCATCAATCCGAGTTTGATATACAGCGTGGTTTCATACAGATGACGTTTTTTTCTGAATGACGATAGGTGGAATTTGTATTTCTTTGTTTTATTGTCTTGTAAGTATTGTGTAATATCGAGTGCATTAAGGCGCTGTACAAAGCAAACACTTCGTAAAACGTCTAGATTTTCGTCTCAAAGTTAACCGTATCTGTATATGCCACTAGCCAAAAAAAAACAGTTTACAAAAGTGGTCTAGTACTACGAAAAAAAAAAAAATGTTTAGTCCATGATCCAGGACGAGAGGGAATGGTAAGCGGTCACCTCCATCTGCAAAGCAGTTATGCTATCGAAGAAGTAGGCCGGAAGATTGTGGCAGAAAACCTCAAACCGACCCAGCCGCTGCGGAAGACTTTGTGAGCGTCGGAAGGAAGCCATGTTAAGCATTCCATTCCAGCACAGTATTGGTATATAACTTGATATTTTACAGGAAGGTAATTGGTGGGAGGGCCATTAAGACGTGCGAGTTTTGAGAATTTTATTATTTGTTTACGAATCAGTTTTGAGTTGGGTAATCATTGTCTACTTATAAGTTGGAGTAAAAAATAAGATGGGGTTATTGTGTGAGTTACTTTATTGCTAGTTGTAACTGAATTGTTTAGTTTCGGTTAAATAATTTCTAATACTAATGTTTAGTTTCAAATACTTTTACTTTTAAGCCCTGTAGATATAAATCAAACTTCTGTGTAGCGGAGATTCTCCGACTATGGTAATGGGGACGGTTGCATTTGAATTTTGACTCACAAGCCCAAGAGCGAGCGATACGTGATCAAAATCTTAGACATGGGAATGGGGACATGGGGATTAAGTTTGAAAAGCGAAGGAGAAGAAAACCTTCTTCGTTATATAGGGACTTGCTTTTAGTGTGATTAAAATAATATTCTTTTAGGTTAAGATTTTAAATAGAAGTATATTAAAATATTGGCAGAATGAACAATGAAATTACAATATGTAAAGTGTGCATTGTAAAATGATATATTATTATAATTACTACAGCAATCAGTACAATACATCGCGGTTAATTGTAACAGTCTCAATGTTTATAAAACGAGGTGTGAGGTTATTCCGGGCATTTACAGTTGACGCTTCAAAGCATTGAGTGCGTAAAACTGAAAAGTACAAGATGTCTAGATTTATCTATATCGTATTGTGTATTGTGACTGTGAGTTTAAACAACATAACAGTGAGTACCATTTTATTCTCATTTTTGCCGCTTTTCGGAGGATACCGCTGTATCAAAATCAAATAAAATCAAAATCATTTATTTCAAGTAGGCCAGTTACAGGCACTTTTGAACTGTCGAAACATTGACAACAATAAAAATTAAGCTACAGACCCAGTCACAAGGCATAATAACTGTGAAAGTACTGTAGTTGCCCATTCTACAGCGTAGATCTCTTTGGAAAAGAATGGGCAAGAAACTCCATGGACACTCTTTTAAACTCTTTTGTACCCGCACTATGCTACAGTAAAGTACAAAATCTAGTTTATATGTCTCTAGTTTAGAAAATATTGGTTTTTTTCATTGTTATTTCTAAACTGAACATGATTTCTTCCGTAGTTTGAACTAATTATTAGCTCCCGAAATAATTAGTTCAAATCATTTAAAAGATATGACGTAAGTAACAGCCCTTAGTTAAACCGTGTTTGATTTCATCGTTTTTTTTTCTGCTGAAACAATTTGCTTTAATTTTATATTTAAAGGCAAATGAAGATAGATTTATTGACATGGAGAAGGTTACTGATATTATAACTAAGTGCGCGAAGATGTATGGAGGCACAATTAACGATATACAAGCAGCCGTTCAATCAACAGATGTGACGCTTGTTAATTCCTGTGTATGGGGTTGCGCCCTCAAAAAAGCTGGGTTTGTAAGTATCATGTATTATTTCTTTACTGATACACCTTTCCTGTAAGTGCGTCTTATTACCTACGTAGTAAATCTACGTAGACAAAGTTTTTTAGCATTTTCTATGTTTTTGATTAAGGCTAACAGTGACAGGCTATCAACAGCCGTATCCTACTTCAAAAACCTTTGCTAATTTTGTTCCTTAGCCTTAATTTCTAGATTAGAATTAGTGCAAATTATAGCAAAGATTTGCTAAGCAATATTGATAAACGGTGTTCCATTTCGTGAACAGTTTTATGTTTTTATTTTGTTTGAAATATTCCTATGAACTTTTCTAGTCTTTCATTTATCGTCGTATTGTCCGTAAACGTTGTATAATTTTAATATTTTTTACAGCTTAATGATAAAGGACAGTACGCTCTATATCCCGGCCTGACCTACGTTCGAAATATTATCAAGTACGATAAAGCATATAGCACAGTAGAAAATATAGCAAAAGAGTGCGATTCAGGTAGGTAAAAACTTATTAATTTCGAATATTTCGAGTGTCCATTATAAAGTTTCTTTTTTAAAACTTTACTCTGCACAGGGTTATCCTGTATAGTGAGTGCATTTACAAACATTTTGACTCACATATACAAACAACCAGACCCAAACAAACGATCTGCAGGCCATACAAAAGATTTGTTCCGTGCGGGGTTTGAGCCCGCGAAATGTAGCACAGCAGTCAATTGCTCAGTCACTGTGCCAACAATGCCGTCAAAGATATTATTCTGTTGTATTGGCTACAGGTACGCGTCACTCACTTTATTATTAACCAACTTCAAAATTAGGTTCGTAATTTAACTGTATTTTTTAAAGTAAAACTTTTATTACATCGTCTCAAACTTTTTCGTATGTGTGTTGCATGTCGCATGACGGTCGGCCACGGGGTAACGACGTCTAAATGTCTATAATGTGAAAAAAAGTTTCACTTTTACCGTAGTTTCATAAAACCACACAGTTCTTTTTTTGTATGTTTGTTACTCAATTTCTCCGTCAATTATGACCCGATTTTGAAAATCATTATTCCTATCCAAAGGTTCCTCCGAAGTGGTGTGTACCATATCAATTTTATTAAATTATTTGGGTAATTTGGAGTTTATTTGCGGAAGTCACCGATTTCCGGAAGTAAACTTATTTTCCAAGTTTTTGGAAGTTGGAAACTTTTTTGCTCAACAGTAAGTCTTATTACATTACCCATGTAAAAGTTCACTTGATAGTACTTACTTCTTTTCTTTCGAATTCTGTTTACTGTTTTCATAGCAAGGCAACTAATCACAACAAATTTAAGTACTCTTTGATGAACCACCGGATTAAGCTAGACTAATATTATAATTACATACCTAAGTAATCATTTTATTCTACACTATTTTAGTCACGATTAAAGCTCACGGTTTTGCTTGACAACCACTGTTTTTGGTAAAAAAAGGAAATTGCCATTTTCCTTAAATTGAGTAACTAAACTAACATTAATGCTGCCAAACTACAATATGGTTAAGTTTTGTCACTTTAATCAATTTCAGAAAACGAAACGTCTTTTAACGTTATGACTTTTAGTTTAGTTTGTGACAACAGAATCAACGCCATTATCTTTCTCTAATCTGACTAAACTCACACAACTTTTCCCAGCTGTTCTTCTTCTTAAGTTTAGCTTAGGGTTTTAAGGTTTGCGCAGTTCATGATGTTCCCTTTTCAAGAATATCAGTACGTGGCACGAGAGCTCACATGAAAATTACAATATACTGATAAGAGACTTTTGCGTTCGTTTGGCAGGCCCTCAAGGACTGATCAAGGTTTGCTCCGACAGGTATTCTGTTAGATGTGCAAGAACAGTATAGCTGTTTCTTCCCTTTATTTCAGTGAAATACAAAACTGTAAGCGATGGGGAGGCTGGATGCGAGATGGGCGCACTGATTATACGTTGTTTCATGGATAAGTTTGAAAAAAGAAGGTAAATAATAACGCATTGACTCACAAAGTTACCATTTCACCGCTGCGCTAGACGCTTTTTAGCTACATAGAGAACCGAACCACAGATTTGTGTAACAGAGTGGGTATTCCATCTCCTCTGTTGCCTCAGTCTGTTTCCTTCTGGATCAATATCGATTTTTAAATTTGAATGAAATTCGAACTATGAATATATATTTTTTTAAATCGATCCTCTAGAAGGAAAGAGCTTGAAGCAACAAAGGAGGTGGAATACCTACGCTGTTACACTTGTTAGCTGTGGCGTCGCCTTTTGGATTAGTCGCTGTTGTGGCGCTACAACAAACGTAGAAAGTCCATAAAGAGACCATTTATTGAATCTAACATTATCTTTTGCAGATCTTTCGGCTAACGTGATACAAAAAATAAATGAAATGTTTTTTTTTTTATTTTTTCAATAAATTTGTTTAAATCTTATTGTATAAAATAAAGTTTTGCAGTAAGTATGTGACTTTTATTAGACTAATTTGGTTTTGTATATTTGGGAAACACGATCCCCACACATTGCAAATACTAATTGTAAAACAAAAAATCATAAAGATCGATCAAGCCGTTTTGGAGAATTATTACTCTTGCAATTCCAAGGCTGGGTGCACGCTTTTTCTCATACAGAGATGGTACGAGCACTGATCACCACGCTTGCTCAAAACAGTTTGGCGATTTCAGGTCCACGTTTCCTCACGATATTGTCCATCACCGATGTCAGTGTCGCGTTTGAATACATAGATCAATCAAGAATTATAAGTGTGTCTTCCAACTTTCGTGACAGCTATATACCATCCTACCCCTACTAATATTATAAATGCGAAAGTTTGTGAGTATGGATGTATGTTTGATCTTTTTTCACGAAAAACCTACGGAACGGATCTTGATGAAATTTGGCACAGAGGTACATTATAGTCTGGAATAACACGTAGGATACGATTTTCATAATTACGGGGGCGAAAGCCACGAGCGCAAGCTAGTTATACCATAAAACCATACCGTTGTCAATGACGTCATTTCAAAATACCTGTTGGTCACATAGTTTTTCGGATGCTGGTTTTGGTTTTTTAGGTTTAAATTCGATACAAGATCATAATTGCCTTGAAGCATTTACGGTGAACATTTAGGCAAACTGCCATGTAATTTGACGTTACGTGACGCGTATCGTGATTATAATTATATTGTGTACATTTACAGTAGCTTAAAAAAGTTGTATAAACTAGTTGTGAAATCAGTTTTCGGTGCATTTTACTACTGGAATGCAAAAGGATCAGGTGTACAACATGTCTAAGTTTACTAGCCTTTTATTTTGTGCCGTTGCTGTTTTAAATAGCATTTATGTAAGTAAAGTTTATTATTTTTTTATCTAAAGCTTTTAATGTTCTCGATTATAATTTTCGTATTTATTTCATGTTAAAAGGCAATGCCTCCTGAGATTCAAAATATTATGCTGGAGTGCTCGATGGAGTACGGAGTAACAAACTCTAACATTGAAGCCGTTATGGATGCAAAAGACACGACAGTTATAGAACCCTGTTTTTGGGGCTGTATCCTTAAAAGGACTGGATTTGTAAGTATTTTTCCCGTTTCTCTGAGATGCTAAGTAAAGAAATGGAAATGCGCAGTGTGGTTTTGATACGTTTATACTACGCTCACCTAGTAAAACTTGGTTTGGTGTTATAGAGGACCAATTTTGGGCAGCAAAAGTCAATATAGAAGGATTAAAATTTTATATAAGTTAGTGCTTCAGTACGTGCCATCTGCCTGTAAATAGTTTCACTGTCACCAGTTACTCTTTCACAATGTCTCTTAGCAAATTTAGGAAACAAAGAAAACACGACGTTATCAGTAAAAAGTAGACCACCATCTTAAACATCTTCCAAGTCCTGGTGAAACATGTTGCAGAGAGCCGGTCGTCTTGTTGTTTGTTTTCGGTTGGCCTCGGTCATGTCCCGGCGACAAATAAATATGTTTTCTTTAGAACTTTGGAAATAACCTCTTTATTTTTATGGCTGCTTTACTACGGGTGTAATTATCTATACTAATATTATAAAGCTGAAGAGTTTGTTTGTTTGTTTGAACGCGCTAATCTCAGGGACTACTGGTTGGAATTGAAAAATTCTTTTGGTGTTGGATAGTCCATTTCATGAGGAAGGCTATATGCTATATAACATCACGCTACGAGCAACAGGTGCTGAGCAGCGTGGGTGAAACCGCGTGGAACAGCTAGTAATTTATAAAAGTCGGTTCTATTAAAATATCACAATAACTATGGATATATACGCTGTCAAAGGCCTTCGAGTATTCTATAGGTGCAAAATCTATAAAGAATTCTTATTTCATTACTTTCCATTAAACTGTTGTTAAATTATCTTTTGAATGCTCACCCTATTTATTTACAATTTTACAGATTAACGTCAAAGGCGAATATGATTTAGACACCGGTTTAACCTTCATCGGAAAAAATGGGGTCAACGAGCGAGAAAATGCCCTAATGAAAGAAACGGCAATGGGATGCGCATCAGGTACATAAGTTACTATGTATCTAGTACCTGCGTCTTTGTACGTGTTAGGCTCGTTATTGTTATTAAAATACTAGCCTTTGCCCGCGGCTTCGCTCGCGTTAAATTTGATATAACACAGTACCTAAGCGCCTTATTGATTTGTAATAGCAACGATAAGTTTTCCCTTTTATTCCCTCTTTCTCCCTCACATCCCATATTTTTAAAATAAAAATTAGCCTATGTCCGTCTCCTGATTCCCAACTATGTACCAAAATTCATCACAATCGGTTTAGCCATTAAAGCGTGAAGAGGTAACAAACAAACAAACTCACTTTCGGTTTTATAATATTAGTAAGGATTTATTTTTATTTATTTCACGATTTATATACATACTGACAAAAGCAGAAAATTAAGAAGACGGAAACAGAAAATAGGTAAAAAAGTAATACTTACTTCTAAACAAATCTCTTCCAGTGTGCCTGCGAAAAAAGAGTAAATAAAAAACAATGTAGACACTGTGTAAAAATATAGAATACATAAAAACATCACCCAAATGTTGACTGGTAGAAAATGCCTATGGCATTAAGTCCGCCTCTGTACTTTGTACTTGAAGTGTTAAATAAATAAAAACATTAAGCAATTAATGACTTAATACAATATAAGAAAATACTTGAAATCTATACTTCTATACTAATATTATAAAGCTGAAGAGTTTGTTTGTTTGTTTGAACGCGCTAATCTCAGGGACTACTGGTTGGAATTGGAAAATTCTTTTAGTGTTGGATAGTCCATTTCTTGAGGAAGGCTATAGGCTATATAACATCACGCTACGACCAACAGGTGCTGAGCAGCGTGGGTGAAACCGCGAGGAACAGCTAGTGGAAAGATAATGTTCTTTCATTCTTTCCTTGGAAATTAAAACAATTTGGCAGTCCCTAATGTCAGGTGAAAGTGAATTTTACAATCACACAGCGACAGTAAAGGAGTAGAAGTAGAAGTTGGTAGAGTGGGGAGGGGTTTCAAGGAGATTCCTAAGATGCGATCTACAAGTTGCATCAGAAGGTTGAAAGTAGGAAAACCATTAACGTAGCTTTTGTTCCCGATATGTAAACCTATTACGTACAGTTTATATTGATCGAAAAAATATTATATAATGTGGCTTTGAGTTACAGTGGTACTAATCGGTAATTTTTTGCCAATGGGTAATAGTGTAACACAAAATGGTGTAACTCAACTGGAACTTACTGTACTTTTTATTTGACAAATCACTTACACGGATTATGTTTTTTTTTTCTTTTTAGTTAAAGATAAAGCTGTAAGTGATGGCGAAGCCGGATGTGAAAGAGGCGCGCTGTTGGCTGCTTGCTTCATGGACCACATGAAAGTGGTTGAAAATCAGGTATACAGATGCTCATTATAAACCTTGCATCCTTTGATTCCACTAACCTGCAGTATGATTGCGTAAGGAAAAAGAGTGGAAGAAGTGACAGCTAGACCTGACAGGGAAGAAAAGAAGAAAATAATACTGTAGTTTGCACCACCATAACATGATACATAAGCAGAATGATGATGAACCTGCAAAAACACAGAACAAGCTTATAAACAAAGTTAAACAAATTGACTTCGAAAAAGGAGGTTTTGTATTCTGCTGGAGTCTGTTTTTCACGTATGCGCAACGATTCCTCCTTTTTTACTGGTCGATGCACTTGATTTTTAGATTCTGATCGATGACTTTCTACCAAAAATAAACATGGTCAGTATCTGATCTCTCTTGGTTCATTATGACTGCCGAGCTATCGTGTATAGGCGGGTAAGGAGTAATAAAACCACGTTAAGTGACTTAATTGTCACTTAACGTGGTTTTATTCAGGATTACAATAATTATTATTTTGACGAAATATGAACGAAATTATAAACAGAAAATTTCTAATTAAATGGAGTAGAACGACGCTCCACGGAACACGTCTTGCTTCAGTGTGATGCGAACGGCTTCCTAGTTTGACGGTCGTGTGCAAGAGAGCCCGGAGTTGCATCAGAGCGACGAAACGTCAAACCCCGTTTTTTTATGTTAACCATCCTCCTTGACGTTTCATAACACTCTTAAAGCCTCAAAGCGCCGTCAAACATAATTTTCAATAGAATGTTATTTCTTTTCAGGCACATCTGTAAACGAGGCGGAACGAAAAAAAACCTTCTGGATGGACACGTAAAATAATTCAACACTTGGAACAAAATAATGCAGTTTTATTTGTTTGAAAATAAATGAATGAGATAAGACCTAAATGTTATGAATTTTGTGGAATTCATCAGTAGCCGCCACGCAGTCTGCATATTTGGGCCTCGTCGTTGACAATAGGCTTGGCCCTTATTGAATTAGACTTAATATAGTAGGGAAGTCCAGCTGCAGCCAGATCCTTAACCATACAACACATATTGATCGTAATTTTAAAATAAGGACATTGACAGACTTAATATCTGTCAACTTGTCAGTAGCACACGATATCATTTATATCACTATTGTTGGATTGATAATTTAAATAAATATATTGGGACAACTCACACACGGCTATCTGATCCCAAGCTAAGCAGAGCTTGTGTTATGGTAACCAGACAACTGATATACATACTTATATAATTTATAAATACGTACATTTATAGGTAAATCACACCCAGACACAGAACAAACAATCATGCTCATCACACAAAGTTTGTCCTGGGTGGGAATTGAACCCACGACCTCCGGCTCAGCAGTCAGGGCCACTAACCACTAGACCAACAGGCCCGTCTAAAATTAAATAAAATTTAGTAGTTTATTAATCGTTATTAATAGTTTATTACCTCTCTTTCTCTGTGTCTTGCATGCCTGTCTATGTTTAAGTTTACCTGTACTACTTTTATCTATTAACAGCGTAGAATAGCGCATATTATAATATAACTTTTAAAATACATAATATGTTATGGAAAATATCGTAGGTAACATTTATAACTCTTGTTTATTTAAAACTAAGAATAAGATAAGATAAGAATAAGATTCAATGTTTTTAACTGTTTATTTTCCCAAATAAATAAAATAAAATAAAATCACGGTTGGTTACAACTTTGTCAACCTCCCGATGTTTCAACGTTTAGTCAAATTCGTTGCTTCTTCTCATTCAATCTTCAAGTTAAGTAATCCTCTTGAAGGTACAATTTAGTGGCAACACCACCATTATAGACTGCCTTGCCTGGTAACATACTGGCTCCAAAAGTCGTGGCCAGATAATATCAGCCACTCGGATCGATCTTCAGGTTCAAGTCTAGATCAAGGATGAACGTGACTACTTCTGTGGAGTTTGCTGAGAAAAATATGTTTCGCCACCCTGGATCCAATGCATCACAGACTAAAAGCGAAGTTTATTCTACCTTTATGTGTATACTAGCTTTTGCAAGCGGCTTCGCTCGCGTTAAATTCGGGTTAAAACATTACCTCTTTCCTAATTGGTGTATTAAATTATTGGTTGTAATAGCAAAGCTAAGTTTTCCCTTTTCTTCCCCTTTTCTCACTTTAAAAAAAGCCTTAGCCTATGTCCGTCTTCAGGGTCCCAACTATCTGTGTACCAAATTTCATTAAAACTACAGGTAGCAGGTACCAGCAAATCAGAAAAGGAGAACTGTGTTACCCCGAATTTAAAGCGAGCCAACCCGCGGGTAAAAGCTAGTAATACCATAAAGTCAAACCATTAAGCCGTTGGTTCTGCGCCTGATCTCTCTCCGGTGGTGGACTATGAGAGTGAGGGAACAGAGAGTGCACATGTGCCTGCGCATAGACACTTGTGTACTATAATATCTCCCGCGCAGATTGGACTCCGTGGCCAAAAACTATACAACCAAACCATTGTCAATAAAGTCATTAAAAATACAGGTAGGCTACATAATTTTCCGGATGCTGGTTTTGCTTTTTTTGGTTTGAATTCGATCCAAGTTTCATAAATACCTTTACTGTGAACATTTATGCAAAATGGTATGCAATTTGAAGTTACGCGACGCGAGAGATAATAAAAGATAATAATTATATTTTGTACATTTAGTTTAGATTATTTATATAAACTAGTTGTGAAATCAGTTTTCGGTGCATTTTACTACTGGAATGCAAAAGGATCAGGTGCACAACATGTTTAAGTTTATTTTTGTTATTTTATGTGCCGTGGCTGTTTTGAACAGCGTTTATGTAAGTATTGTTTGTTTCGGAACTTTAAAATCTATTGGCCAAGTATCCTTTTTACGTAGGTATTCTCTTTTATGTGACGCTTTTGATGTGCTCGATTAAACTTTTCGAATTTGTTGTTTAAAGGCTAATTCTGAGATTACAATGATTGAAGTGGAGTGCGCGATGGAGTACGGAGTTACAAAATTTTCCTTAGATGCCGTGTGGGAAGAAAAAAACACGACAATTATAGAACCCTGTTTTTGGGCCTGTGTCCTTAAACGGGCTGGATTTGTAAGTATTTGTCTGCTATGCTAAGGAAAGAAACGTCTATTTCTGTCCGTTTACACTACGCTCACCTGGTAATCCCTAAGTTTGGATGTAATAAAAAACCAAGTTTGGGCATCATAAGTCAAAATAGAAGGATTAAATATTCATATTAGTTTGTGCTTCAGTACGCGCTTTCTGCCTGTAAATAGTTTCGCTGCTTTCAGAATATCTCTTAGCAGACTTCGGAAGCAAAGAAGGTAACGTTATCATTAAAAAGTAGACCACCATCTTAAAAATCTTCCAGGTTCTGTTGAAATATTTTGTAGTCGTCTTGTTTGACCGTTTGCGGATTGCCTAGGTTATTTCCTTGCGGTATATACATAATTATGTATTTTTTCTTGCTTTCATACTACTTTAGACATAACCTGTTTACTTTTACGGCTGCTTAGTAAAACAGCAATGTAGTAACTGTATATAATAAAGTAAATTGTTGATAAAAGTCGGTTCTATTAAAATATCACAATATGTATGATGCTGTCAAAGGCCTTAGAGTATTCTTCAGACACAAGATCTATAAGATTCATTTAATTATTTTCCATTAAACTTTGTTAGATTATCTTTTGAATACCCTATCTATTTACATTTTTATTGTATTTCGATTTTACAGATTAACGACAAGGGCGAATATGATCAAGACACCGGTTTTACCTTCCTCAGAAAAATTGGAGTCTTCGAGCATAACACTGCCCTAATAAAAGAAACGGCAGCGCATTGCGCGTCAGGTATAAAATTTACTATCTATACTATATAATCTATACTAATATTATAAAGCTGAAGAGTTTGTTTGTTTGTTTGTTTGAACGCGCTAATCTCAGGGACTACTGGTTGGAAATGGAAAATTCTTTCAGTGTGGGATAGTCCATTTCTTGAGGAAGGCTATAGGCTATATAACATCACGCTACAATCAACAGGTGCTGAGCAGCGCGGGTGAAACCGTGGGGAACAGCTAGTCTCATACATAAAAATATAAAATATTCCAAATACCTATAATTTCCACTTGATAAATGACTTGTTGTTATCATCACACTCTATCGGTATGGATGTAATTTTTCTTTTCTTAATTTTAGTTAAAGACGAAGCCGTAAGTGATGGCGAAGCCGGGTGTGAAAGAAGCGCGCTGTTGGCAGCTTGCATCATGAAACATTTAGAAGCCTATTTCTTATCCGAAAAGGTCTACAGACGATAATTTTATACCTTTTCGTTCTTTTGATTCCTTCAACCTGCAATGTGATTGTGTGAGGAAAAATAAAGTAATAGCTGGAGATCACAAGGGAGAAAAAAAAGAAAAAAGTGTAGTTTCAACCCTGAGTAACATAAACCTTAAGCAGAATGATGATGAACCTGCAGAACCACGGAACAAGCTTTTAAACATAGTAAAACCTCTTCATTTAGAATAGACTTCTTATAAAGGAGGTTTTGTATTCGGCCGGCATCTCCTTCTACGTTTGCGCCCCAATATCTCTTTGATTATACTGGTCGATGTTCGTGATTCTTTTTGCATGTTGTAGAGGAAGCTTTTGTGGTGGTCTCATGTAAATATTAGTTGTATGAGCTATCTCCTTTAACACGTACTTTTTTTGAAGCGTTAATGTTGATTATCATCTAATAAATGTTAGTTACGATCTAAAAATAATATTTGTGTGCGATGCCAAAACTCATAATTATCTGTCTGCTGTTGTCCCATTCTTATAGTGATGGACGCAATGTTATCATTACATCCATTTCCCCTGTCAGACGTCACGGCATCATCATCACGGTAGATTATAGTCTGGACTAACACATATGATACTTTTTTATTATTACGCGGGCGAAGCCGCGGGAGCCAGCTAGTCCATCAAAATTATTGTTGGCCTTCGTCTCCCTTTCAATCCATGAACATTCATATTCATCACTCTTTTATCCCTCCTCATTACATGCACATACTAAGGCGAACTTCTCTCTGTCTTCTCTTCTAATCAAAGTAGTTATTTTTTACTCTTTTTGTGGGAAGATGCGAAGCATAATTTTCAGAATAATTATTTTTTCAGGAAAACCTGTAAATTGAATGAACAAGTTGAAGTCAGTGTTATAAAAAAGAATCAAAAGAATTTGGACCCGTTATAAAAAAAATAAAACGTTTGATTACTTGGAATTAAATAATGCTCTTTTATTGTTTTTTTTATTTGTGTCAGTTTCGAAAGGTCTTGTGGGGCGGAACGTGGGCCTTTCAAATTTCGACTCAAGTTCTGCTCGCGACTAAGAATACCGGTGTTAGTGTTTACAAGAAATTCATAAGCATATGATATTCAAAAAAATTGACAACCATAATGTAAATGAAATTGGAGCAGCTTAATCACAAACCTTTTATTGTTTACAATCTTATGATAACTATGTTTTTGTTAAATGTTTGTATTTTATAACGATAACGACAAAATTAGGGTGGCCTAGGTTCGTGCCACGGGAAGCACGTTGCCTTTGGTTCCGATTGTCATTTGTATTTGACAGTCGTTACAAGTAGTCAGTGACCCGAAACTCTGACAATTAATGTCTCTTAAAAAGATTGATGTGGATTGTGGAGGTCCTTCTATATAAAATACTCGTGTTAAGCTGAATCTGGTATGACTGGATACCAATTCCAACATAGATGGAAAACGGAAACGTATGGACTCGCCAGATGACGATAAACGTCCCTACCGACGACGTTAAAACCTACCACAGACGACCAATAACCTATCATACGTCTTCGATCGTGGCATTTGCTAATGGATTTGCGGTACGCAACTACAGTTTCATTGCGAGTGCACGGAGATTGTCCACACGTCTAGTGCACCATGCTTCTTGCAGTTTCATTCTCCTTTGTTTAGTCTAGTGCAATATAAGACTTTTAGAACTGCGTTGTTCGAGAAAGAATAGGACGTGTGATCTCGTGGTGGTCCGTCTGCTAATGCATTTGTCAACGTTAGCGGACTCGTCTCTCTACGTGTGGAGTACACGCTATGTGAACCGCGGTAGCAACACTGCTCTTAAAGCAGTTCACGACGCACACTCCTAAAAAAAACATCTGACATATTATTATGTTATATTTGTAATGCAGATATTTAACCAGGTTCGTCAGAAATAGTTGATTGTTTCTCTGAAATCTATGGACGTTTTCACCTAAAATATAATTTACTAGCTGGCGCCCGCGGCTTTGCCTGCGTGGTATCGAAAGAAAAGTGTGAAACCCTATGTATTATTTTAGACTATAATCTACCTCCGTGCCAAATTTCATCAAAATCCGTTCAGGTGTTTTGACGTGAAAGAGTAACAAACGTTCGCATTTATAATTTTATAAGTAGGATGTAATGAACTATTTGTTTACTATAAAATCAATTTTACTGTATTCGAAAACATGGATATTGAAGAGCATTTAATCCGTATCTTACGACCCTGGTTACTTATCTTCTTTGCTCTCTGTGCATATGATAACGCGGGCCGCTGCATGCTCTGCTTCTCCGTGAACGGAAAAAAATAGGTACTGCCGCCCGACACGTCATGTCGCCGTAAAATGTGCTCTAAGTGCAGAGTTCAAAGTTTTAATTGATGATGTCATGTAAAAGTACACAGGAAGCATTAATTTTCCAAATAGGTTTTTTTTGGGACAAATTTGCAATAAAATGTTGGCTACATAAACTATGAAATTATAATCAAATTGCTATTAAATTGACCACTAAGAACGAGGATAAATAACTTCATTTTTTTGAAATATTTCATTTATATAAGGTGTAAAGTTGTTATTCATTGCAGTTAGAGTAGAAATTTGGCAGAATTAGGATTTAAAAAATAAAAATGATGTTTGAATATTCTAGTGTTGTATTGTGTGCTATGGTTGTAATTTTACCCAACGTTCATGTAAGTTTCGTTTTTACATTTATATACCGATAAAGCAGCATCTATTAAAATAATAACGTTGTACTTCTTCAAGTGATATTATTAATTTACCTGTGTGTAAACTATAAAATCCAGCATTAAGTGCTTAATGAAAGTCTAAGCCAGAACAGTAAAAGCAGCCAGTGTCCTAGCAAAAAAATCAGATTCGGGTCACTTAATTAGTAAATTAAAAGCAGATTATTCCACATAAAAATATTCAATTTGAACATTATACAAAATATTTCGTTTAAAATAAAAAAAAAGATCAAGGTTTACACATGATGCATCTTCTAGAAAATATGCGGAAAAAAACATAGTGTATGCAACCAAATATAAATTTAGTTTAATCAACACGGATTTTGCTACTCCGCGGGGCATCCATCCTTAGGAGATGTTAATTTAAATTTCCTCCAATAACTATACTATAATTTGGAATAGCAAAAAAAAAAACATTACTGCCTACATTATGATACTACATTACGATATTAATATTGTTAACTTTATTTCGATTGCATTGCTGAAGTAGTTGTCAACGTGAACTTTCGTTTGCATTATTCTCTCATGATATCGATGTTAGAATGTTCTTTGTTGTCCACCAAAATTTAAACAAAATATGATAAATTGTATGTATTTATAGGCAGATGGAAGTCGGGTACCTACTAGTGAAGGAGACTATGATAACATATTACTCGACTGTGGAAAAGAGCATGGAATTACTGAAGATTATATAACTAGAGCTATCCGACTAGAAGATGCGACGATTGTTGATTCCTGTTTTTGGGCTTGTTGCCTCAAAAATACTGGATTTGTAAGTATTTTTGTGTAAATCGTTGTTGATGTACAATTTACTTATTGAGTGTAATTTTCATGTCTGCGGCTTGCATTCAGATTCATAATCTTATTACATAACGCCTGGAATCCCAAAAGGCCGAGGTATGAGGTACCTAAGGGAACATCCATTTCGCCAGTTCTATTCAAGACCCATGTAATAAAGAGCAGGCCTTGTACCATCAACACGGCACAAACCCAGCACAGAAATTCCCAATAACAATTTTGGAATAAATGCATTTGGAACTTCGGGTATATAAGTACTAACATCAAACGGTTGGGAATGTGTGAGAAAAACACAATAAAGGTACGTGAAGTTACAATTTTATTACTTTAAAAATTTATCCAAAAGTAACGAAGGAGCGAACATCGCGAAAAGTGGAAAGAATAGAGGAGCCATTTCCCTTAGAGTGTGAAAAATCACGCTAATTTAAAAGGCAAGAATAATGTCCATTTGCTTGTTTTATATCCCTGCATCCTAATCACTCTGACGAGACCTGCAAAAAATGATATTTAACAATTTGTGGATCAAAAAATATGACCTCACTGTGAAAAACATTAAAGATTTGTTTGATTTTCGACTATAGTTTTAATCGATCGATTAGATCAAGTATCAGGTTTTAATATTCACTCACAAGAAAATGATGTTTGTCGTTTATTGCACATTCACACGATTACACGTATCAATCGTCAAGAATCAAGCAAATCCGCACATAGGAACCTAATTGTTTTGATTAAATGTTGCAGATGAACCAGAGATATGCATGTAGGAAAAGATATACCAAAAAAAAATAATCTATACTAATATTATAAAGCTGAAGAGTTTGTTTGTTTGTTTGATTGTTTGTTTGTTTGAACGCGCTAATCTCAAGGACTACTGGTTGGAATTGGAAAATTCTTTTAGTGTTGGTTAATCCATTTCTTGAGGAAGGCTATAGGCTATATAACATCACGCTACGACCAACAGGTGTTGAGCAGCTCGGGTGAAACCGTGGGGAACAGCTAGTAGATTATATAAAAGAAAAAGAAGTAAATGACAGTGTGACAGCTGACAATAAAAAAGGAAGTAAAAATCAAAACAAAAGGCCAGAAGGTTATAAAGATGGTGTCGAGTGTTGAGCCATAACAGTATCTAACCTTTAAATTAGACTTATAATTTTTATAGTACAAAATTTGACAGACAGTGCAATTTGGGTCAGACTCTCTCTGGTTAGTAATCAAAACTTGTCTGAAAAAACCGGCCAAGAGCGTGTCGGGCCACGCTCAGTGTAGGGTTCCGTAGTTTTCCGTCCGTCACAATAAGTGTTCCCACTTATGAGTTTATTATTTGTTTGACGTTGAACACTAGGGAATTGTATTTTATTATTATCCAAGTATGGGAATAGTGCGTTAACGTAAACGTGGTGCGAATGACTTAAACTATTATATAAACTATAATAGACCCGTAATATTCCATTGATGTAATGAATGCAAATCCAATGCCCCACAAACCCGACATCTCCGCCATATATAATTTGTAAATGAGACTTGTTTTGAGGCACAGGCTCTATTAGTTCCGGGTAAAGAAAAAGAGACACTTCTCTAGGCCGAAACGATGTGTGTTGGCCTGTTGGGATAAGAAATCATGAAAGGCGCGCACAGCGTCGTCCTCAACATGATTATCACTGTTCAAAACTTCAAAATATACGAGAACATTTTAATACCGGACAAATCAAAATCAAACCTCGACAACTAATTAGATTATGCACTCATAAATAAAGTCACAATTATTTGTAAGTGCAACTTATTTTACCACGGTAGGTCATGAAAGCACGGAAAATCTTAACATCGACTTTTAAAAAAATGACGTCATTACACAACGCCATCTATCGAACCATTTATGAACTGGTTTTTACCTTAACATTTTGATGGTGTTAAAAAAATGAATTTTAGTTTTGTTCTTAATTGCCTTAGCATGTTCTTAATAGAAGTTTAATGTAGTTATAAGATACCGCCAACGCCAAGGAGAGACCAACCGAACAATTCGGTAATACCCGATCCAATGTAATAAGTACCTACAGCGCCATCTCTCGGGGAATTGGGTTACTAATTAATACAAACACGTGCCAGAAGTTTTCTGTGGTAATTTTGTATTGCGAGAACCGATTTCAATAATTCTTGTTTTGTTTGAAAAAAGATACGTTCAGGATAATAAAATATGTAAACGAAGTTAAAAAAAATGCTTGCATAAACGATTATACTACAAACTTAGTCCAGAAATTATTTTGTACAACTTTTTTTTTGTACAAAAACTGTTATGACAATCAAGTTCAAAATAATTTTCATAGAAAGTCCTTATAAAGTTCTACTTTTCAGATTTTTTCATATTTTCTAAACTTATGGTTCAAAAGTTAGAGGGGGGAGGGACACATTGTTTTTTATTTTGGAGCGATTATTTCCGAAATTATTGACATTATCAAAAAATGATTTTAGTAAACCCCTTTTCATTTTTAAATACCTTTCCAACAATATATCACACGTTAGGGTTGAAATTAAAAAAAAAATCACTTCCTACTTTACATATAGGGTGGCTACCCTAATAAAACATTTTTTTTCCAATTTTTATTTTACCACTTTGTCGGCGTGATTGATATACATATTGGAACCAAATTTCAGCTTTCTAGTGCAAACGGTCAAAGAGATTAAGCGAGGACAGACGGACGGACGGACAGACAGACATGGCGAAACTATAAGGGTTCCTAGTTGACTACGGAACCCTAAAAATGGCGTGAGTTTGTTCATTTTATAATTACCGTGTTTCTTTAAGAAGAAAGAAGAAGAAAGAAGAAAGATAATTTATTTGTCAAACATGCGTTTACATAAACTGAGTAATCAGACATGCAAGGTATTAAATATTATGTTGTGCTCGTCCATGCTTTGCCAATATCGGCGTACAAATTTTGAATATTTAAAAATTACATGTCATTGCGTATAATTTGAAATTTAATTACAAAATACATAAAAAATAAATGATAATTGATGTCAAGATATTATTGTATAAGTATGTCAAAAATTAAATGAAGTAGATAATTATGTCCAGTTTGTTCATTATTAAGCATTCAAAAAGTATCAATAGTCAATTAATTTAAAAAATTACAACATTAAATTGACATTCTTAATCATGTGTTTTCGAGGTCGGAATATAAAAGTCCTTTTCATTCAAAAAACTTAAAATATTGTAATACGCTTTATTAACTAAAAAACTTCTCAGCTTATTTTTGAGAAGTGACAAGGATAGTTCTCTCCAACTTTTAGGCAATTTATTGTATATCGTGGAAGCCATACAGAATATACTTTTACGCATAAGTGCTGTTCTCGCAGTATGAGAGCAGGGTATGCTCTCGAAAACACATGATTAAGAATGTCAATTTAATGTTGTAATTTTTTAAATTAATTGACTATTGATACTTTTTGAATGCTTAATAATGAACAAACTGGACATAATTATCTACTTCATTTAATTTTTGACATACTTATACAATAATATCTTGACATCAATTATCATTTATTTTTTATGTATTTTGTAATTAAATTTCAAATTATACGCAATGACATGTAATTTTTAAATATTCAAAATTTGTACGCCGATATTGGCAAAGCATGGACGAGCACAACATAATATTTAATACCTTGCATGTCTGATTACTCAGTTTATGTAAACGCATGTTTGACAAATAAATTATCTTTCTTCTTTCTTCTTCTTTCTTCTTAAAGAAACACGGTAATTATAAAATGAACAAACTCACGCCATTTTTAGGGTTCCGTAGTCAACTAGGAACCCTTATAGTTTCGCCATGTCTGTCTGTCCGTCCGTCCGTCTGTCCTCGCTTAATCTCTTTGACCGTTTGCACTAGAAAGCTGAAATTTGGTTCCAATATGTATATCAATCACGCCGACAAAGTGGTAAAATAAAAATTGGAAAAAAAATGTTTTATTAGGGTAGCCACCCTATATGTAAAGTAGGAAGTGATTTTTTTTTTAATTTCAACCCTAACGTGTGATATATTGTTGGAAAGGTATTTAAAAATGAAAAGGGGTTTACTAAAATCATTTTTTGATAATGTCAATAATTTCGGAAATAATCGCTCCAAAATAAAAAACAATGTGTCCCTCCCCCCTCTAACTTTTGAACCATAAGTTTAGAAAATATGAAAAAATCTGAAAAGTAGAACTTTATAAGGACTTTCTATGAAAATTATTTTGAACTTGATTGTCATAACAGTTTTTGTACAAAAAAAAAGTTGTACAAAATAATTTCTGGACTAAGTTTGTAGTATAATCGTTTATGCAAGCATTTTTTTTAACTTCGTTTACATATTTTATTATCCTGAACGTATCTTTTTTCAAACAAAACAAGAATTATTGAAATCGGTTCTCGCAATACAAAATTACCACAGAAAACTTCTGGCACGTGTTTGTATTAATTAGTAACCCAATTCCCCGAGAGATGGCGCTGTAGGTACTTATTACATTGGATCGGGTATTACCGAATTGTTCGGTTGGTCTCTCCTTGGCGTTGGCGGTATCTTATAACTACATTAAACTTCTATTAAGAACATGCTAAGGCAATTAAGAACAAAACTAAAATTCATTTTTTTAACACCATCAAAATGTTAAGGTAAAAACCAGTTCATAAATGGTTCGATAGATGGCGTTGTGTAATGACGTCATTTTTTTAAAAGTCGATGTTAAGATTTTCCGTGCTTTCATGACCTACCGTGGTAAAATAAGTTGCACTTACAAATAATTGTGACTTTATTTATGAGTGCATAATCTAATTAGTTGTCGAGGTTTGATTTTGATTTGTCCGGTATTAAAATGTTCTCGTATATTTTGAAGTTTTGAACAGTGATAATCATGTTGAGGACGACGCTGTGCGCGCCTTTCATGATTTCTTATCCCAACAGGCCAACACACATCGTTTCGGCCTAGAGAAGTGTCTCTTTTTCTTTACCCGGAACTAATAGAGCCTGTGCCTCAAAACAAGTCTCATTTACAAATTATATATGGCGGAGATGTCGGGTTTGTGGGGCATTGGATTTGCATTCATTACATCAATGGAATATTACGGGTCTATTATAGTTTATATAATAGTTTAAGTCATTCGCACCACGTTTACGTTAACGCACTATTCCCATACTTGGATAATAATAAAATACAATTCCCTAGTGTTCAACGTCAAACAAATAATAAACTCATAAGTGGGAACACTTATTGTGACGGACGGAAAACTACGGAACCCTACACTGAGCGTGGCCCGACACGCTCTTGGCCGGTTTTTTCAGACAAGTTTTGATTACTAACCAGAGAGAGTCTGACCCAAATTGCACTGTCTGTCAAATTTTGTACTATAAAAATTATAAGTCTAATTTAAAGGTTAGATACTGTTATGGCTCAACACTCGACACCATCTTTATAACCTTCTGGCCTTTTGTTTTGATTTTTACTTCCTTTTTTATTGTCAGCTGTCACACTGTCATTTACTTCTTTTTCTTTTATATAATCTACTAGCTGTTCCCCACGGTTTCACCCGAGCTGCTCAACACCTGTTGGTCGTAGCGTGATGTTATATAGCCTATAGCCTTCCTCAAGAAATGGATTAACCAACACTAAAAGAATTTTCCAATTCCAACCAGTAGTCCTTGAGATTAGCGCGTTCAAACAAACAAACAATCAAACAAACAAACAAACTCTTCAGCTTTATAATATTAGTATAGATTATTTTTTTTTGGTATATCTTTTCCTACATGCATATCTCTGGTTCATCTGCAACATTTAATCAAAACAATTAGGTTCCTATGTGCGGATTTGCTTGATTCTTGACGATTGATACGTGTAATCGTGTGAATGTGCAATAAACGACAAACATCATTTTCTTGTGAGTGAATATTAAAACCTGATACTTGATCTAATCGATCGATTAAAACTATAGTCGAAAATCAAACAAATCTTTAATGTTTTTCACAGTGAGGTCATATTTTTTGATCCACAAATTGTTAAATATCATTTTTTGCAGGTCTCGTCAGAGTGATTAGGATGCAGGGATATAAAACAAGCAAATGGACATTATTCTTGCCTTTTAAATTAGCGTGATTTTTCACACTCTAAGGGAAATGGCTCCTCTATTCTTTCCACTTTTCGCGATGTTCGCTCCTTCGTTACTTTTGGATAAATTTTTAAAGTAATAAAATTGTAACTTCACGTACCTTTATTGTGTTTTTCTCACACATTCCCAACCGTTTGATGTTAGTACTTATATACCCGAAGTTCCAAATGCATTTATTCCTGGTAAGTATATCTAAGCTCAATATTAAATTAGCAGTACCTTGCAAGATTTTAATATTGTAACGAGTAAAATTCGCACGTGTAAGCTGCTGATGATGTAGTTATATTCAATTATTCATGTATTTTGTTTTTCAAGAAGAAAATGGTGACACATATAAAGACAAAATAACTAAATCGTTACAACAGTGAGCATTGAGAATAGTTGTTGATTGTGTAATGTTTACATCACGTTCAATTACTATTGTTTAAAATATTTATATAACAATGGTGTGTAGTAACTAGGTTTTCGTGACTGATGCAGAGTAAACTGTGCGTGGTTAGGAGTGCCAAGCTGGAAAGAACAGCATGTTTGAGTTGACTTGTTGCGTTTTGGGTATTGTGGCTGTGTGCATAACTAATGTTCATGTAAGTAAAAACTGTCATACCAGTGTCTCCATAATCAAAAGAATAATTCAACAAACAGGCGCTATCGGTAAACACGTGACTTTTGAAAGAAAATATATTTATAGTGTAATTTGTGTGTGTGTCTTCTTATTCGCTATTATAAACGGTACGGATGTGGGTAAAATATGCCGCATAGATGATTAAAGTCTGATGCCTAATAATGATTATAAATAAGAGAGTAAGTTTGTTTGTAACGTTTTACACCTTAACCACTGAAAAGACCACCCTGAAGTATTGCATATACTATACATTGTCAGGTGTACCGAAAAGATTCAAGCTTTCATGCCGAAAATAAAAATTACTATCGAAGGAAACAATAATAACGTTTTTTATGATATAAGACGAAGCCACGTGTATTTCGAACCATCATTGCATATAATTATCTACAGTAACATTCTAAATTAATGCTCGTAATTATGTTACTCGAGTAATTACGATATTGTGAGCAATTCTCGAACTTCACACGAGTGAAACCGCGAACATGAGCTAGTTAGCATAAATATTTATTTATGGGTATGTACCTACATACCCATAAATAAATGCATTCACATTCATAGACAAAAATCTTGTTCGTGATCTTTGAGTTTGCTTAACTTGCTTGCAGTTATTGGCCCAATAAACATTTAAAAATTAATTATGATACCTACTATTTTTATGGGAAATTTTGTGTGTTAAATTGTTTCTCCCGCTTTGGGCGAATGGAGAAGGGAGTGTCGGACTTGTACTGACCAATATCCACCCATGTTCCTTCTTTTGTCGTTTGTGTTCCGAGGACGCGGTATCTCTTTGGAACAACCCGCAACCTGTGGCTGTGATAACCCTTGCAAAACATATTGTTTCTTTACCAAATCAATAGCAAGTGGTTTATAAACTTTGTAGGACTGTTGTCGTTTAAACTTCATGCATAGTAGTAACACATAGGCGAACTTAATACCATGAGGCTTTCTCTACCAGGCAACATTTGGATTAAATAGGATTACGATGTCTAATAAGATAACGAGTAATGGATAAATATATATAAAAAAAAACGCGCTGTAAAAAAAAAGTTAAATAAAAAAAAGTCGGGCTTAACTTCTCAAACTTGAGATAATGATGTTGAAGATTGTGATGGAATAATAAAATGCCATTTTCCCTTAGCCCGTTTCCTTTGTTATCTTTATTTGTTCAGCATTATTTTTATGTTTCAAGGCGGGCACAGTAGTGGGACCTAGTATCATACAAGAATTCAATGATGTGATATTCGAGTGTGCAAACGAGCACCATGTCACAGATAATGAATTACACACAGCTATACAATTAGAAGACATAAATGCTGTCAATCCCTGTTTTTGGACTTGCTGCCTCAATAGAGCTGGCTTTGTAAGTACATTTTAACTAGACACCACCTCTTGTTACAAAGTTATGCATGGAAAAAAGCTTTTAAAGGCTACCAAATAAAAATATACATATAAGCAACAAAAAAAAAATGTTAGATGATAGATGGATTAATTTTATTTATGTTGGTCAACGCCTGAATGGATCTAAAAAAAAACTGTATTCGTGGCTGAAGTAACATTTATTTTTTGAAAGTGCCTTTTTAGATGCCGATGGTAAAATGCTTGTACTTTCTAAATTACAGCTCGATGACAAAGGACACTTCATTCTGGAGGCGGGCCTGACCTACGCTAGAAACTTTATAAAGAGAGATGACGTTTACACCATAATAGCCAATATAGCAACACAGTGCCAGACAGGTATAAATCAAATTCATGAGTAATTTATTCTAAGTAGGTTGATAATTCTAACAATAATTCCGACGACTGCCGTTAACTCTAATATTTGCGGCCTCGGCAAACCTTAAGGCAATACGTCATCATTACTTTCGTATACCTTTAGTGAAAACTCAACTATCAGACAGACAATAGCTCACAGAAAACAAAATTCAGATGGATAAAACACGAAGTTTGACGACACGGTTGGCGCAGTGACTGAGCGATCGACTTCTGCGCTGCGTGTCGCGGTTTCGATGCCCGCACAGAAAAAATATTTGTGTGGCCCACAGATAGTTGTTCTGGGTCTGATTGTTTGTCCATGTGACTTTAAATGTTTTTAGACGCAACAGAACGATACAGCAGAAATTCCTAGTATGGCACAATGTTGTTTAAAAAAAAATAGGTAACAGCTGGCCTGCCGGAAGTATTTCACCAATGTGACACAATAAGTGCTTGATGAGTAGACAAAATATCGAATTGTCACCATGTGCCAGTACACACGGTGACAATCGCTTGTCCGGTGTCCTGTTCTATATTAAAAACCAAAGTAATTACTTTAAGAACCGAGTGAACCGATTTTGTTGTTGTCTTAGTATGTTATTGTACCATTTCCTCAATTTCAGTACTCGCAGGAAAAGATATGTGCGACAGGGGTGCCTTGATAGCGGCTTGTTTTGTTGAGCAGATAGATCTGATGCGGTATGTGAAATAGCAACACTTGAAATAAAATGTAATTATAGAATAATTTGCAACCCCTGATTTTTTTTTTTTTAGGTTCTTCTCCAAACGATAAATACGTTAATGAATTGTTAAAATCGTACCAACGTTGAACAGCACTACATCATCAGTCAAAAGCGATGTGAAGGCATTATTTAGAGTTATATTTTAGTTTTTTGTTATGTTGCTTGCTTCATCATATTTTATTTTACACGTTATTATTGATTTTACTTTTATTTAATGAGTTAACGACATCATTTGAATACTGCTGTTGGTATGGAACTTTGTTAACCTGAATGACGATTCAAGGTTCACTAAAATTTGTTCCTTTTTCTCAATTCAATCTTCAACTATAAGTAAATCCTCATGAAGGTACAATGTCGTAGCAAAACCACTATAATAGTCTGCCTTAGGGTAGCACACTGACTCCACTATTGTTTAAAAAAATACCATCTTAGCAATGAGGAGGTCGTGGCCAAATAATATCAGCCACTCGGAACGATCATCAGGTTCAAATCTAGATCAAGACTGAACGTGACTACTTCTGTGGAGTTTGCTAAGAAAAATATGTTTCGACACCCTGGAAGACTGGATTTAATGCGACACATACTAAAAGTGGACCCAAGCAGCATGATCTTCCTTCATGTGTCTAAAGTCATATTTTTTGTTTTATTGCATTAAATAAGATGATAAATTCTTATCTCATAGCGGAAGAAATTCATTTTGCCCGCCCAGGTCAGACAAGACAATAAGGGTCAAATAGGCGATAAAAGTTTGTTTGGAAGTGCATCACTTTTGACGATGGAATGAATCACATCTGTCACACGGCTAATGAATATTTTATAAATAAAATAACAGTAGAAAATTGCTATTCCAAGGCTGGACAAACGCCTCTTCTCATACTGAGAAGGTACAAGCACTGACCTACATGCTTGCTTGCAAAATAGGTTAATTAATTTTATTTAAATATCATTCAAGATTAACTTAGGACGAACAAACATGTTCGTAACGCTCTCAAATCAATACCTGCTGCTGCTATACTAATACCATATAACCATACCGATGTAAAAAAATACAGGTAGGCCACATAATTTTCCGGATGCTGGTTTTTTTCTTTTTAGGTTTAAACTCGATACAAGTTTATAAATACCCTGAAGCATTTACAGTGGACATTAAGGCAAAATGATATGTAATTTGGAGTAACGCGTCGCATAGCGCAATATTATAATAATTATATATTGTGTACATTTGCAGTAGTTTAGATTATTTATATAAACTAGTTGTGAAATCAGTTTTCGGTGCATTTTACTACTGGAATGCAAAAGGATCGGGTGCAGAACATGTCTAAGTTTACTTGTATTATTTTATGTGCCGTGGCTGTTTTAAACGGCGTGTATGTAAGTATCGTTTTGCTATTTTTTTATGTATCTTAGCCAAATATTCTTTTATTTTTGTTCTGATTCTTTAGATATTCTCGATTGTATTTATTTTTATATTTAAAGGCAGTACCTCCTGAGGTTGAAATGATGTTAATGGAATGCGAGAGGGAGCATGGAGTCACAGACTCTAAATTGGAAGCCGCTATGGTTGCAAGAGACACGACAACTATAGAGCCCTGTTTTTGGGGCTGTATCCTTAAAAAGGCTGGATTTGTAAGTATTTTTGCGAAACTAACAATAGAAATGTAAATTGAACGCAGTGTATTTTCATATTAACTCTTAACTCGTGGCTAAATAATAGCAGCCGCTCGGGTCGATCTTTAGGTTAAGCCATGCTTGCCTAGGTTGGTCTGTGGATGGGTGACCATCCGTTATATACCGTGTTTCCTCCGCACTTCAGAAAGCACGTTAAGCTGTTGGTCCCGGCTGTCATTTGATCTTTGACAGTCGTTACAGGTAGTCAGTGTTCCGAAAGTCTGACCACCAGTCTTACCAAGGGGTATCGTATTACCCAGTAAGAAATTAAAACTTGAAGAACAGAGAGGTCGTCTACGACTTCTTTATTTTTATGGCTGCCTTAGTACGAGTTTTACTATAAATGATGTAGTTGACAAAGGTCGGTTCTATTAAAATATCACGATATTTATGATGCTGTCAAAGGCTTTCGAGTAGTCCACTGACGCAAAATCAATGATGATTTATTTCTAATTTTTTCAAAACATTATTATTTTATTAGTTTCCATTATACTCTTGTTAATTTTTTTATTAATATATAATAAATGTTGAATTTCAGTTTTTTCTTAATTCTATAGTTTTTTCATTAGCTGAACTCTTTCTCAAAGGATTGGCCTACAACCGCAATAGACCGCGGAAAGTGGAAGGAGGGGAGGCAGGCCTTTACCCTGCCCGGGACAATATGGACTCATAATAATAATAATTTTCGTTTTGTAGATTAACGACAAAGGCGAATATGATGCAGACTCCGGATTGAACTTCATAACAAAAAATGGGCACAACGAGCGAGAAAATGAATTAGTAAAAGAAATGGCAAAACAATGCGATTCAGGTATATAAGTTACTATGTGTTAACCCGCGACTTCGTACGTGAAGCTAATGATTTGCTTGAAATAAGATGTTAGTCAGTTCTGAACTTATTTTTTACTTCCACTCTTGACCTGATGTCAGTTTAATACACTATGGTTTGCCTTGCCTTATAATCGTTATATGCCAATGCATGTCATAACAATTACCAAACAGTTGAGGTTTTATTACGATTTGATTAGCCGTTTATTCGTGAAAAGGTTTCCAAAAAACATTTTGACGACACGGTTGATGCAGTGGCTGAGCGATGGACTGCCGCGCTGTGTGTCGCGGGTTCGATCCCCGCACGGAACAAATATTTGTATGACCTACAGATAGTTGTTTCGGGTCTGGCTATTTGTGTATGTGAGTTTAAATGTTTGTAAACGCTCCCACGATACAGGAGATATCCTAGTGTGGGGAAACGTTTTTTATTTAAATATTTAGTAAAAAAGAACAAAGTTACTTTAAGATTTGTACAAATATTAAGTATGGATTGCTTTGGAATACTTCATGGTAATAATATGACTATTATATTTAGAGTTATATTTTAGATATTTCATTTTTTTTTCCATTTCTTTATTTCAGTTAAAGATAAACCCGTAAATGATGGCGACGCCGGATGTGAAAGAGGCGCGCTGTTTGCAGCTTGCATCATGGAACAAATGGAAGCCTATTCAAAAAAGGTCTACAGACGCTCATTTTATACCATATTTCGATTCTATCAATCCATATCTATTTTTTCTTATCAAGTAATCATTTTTCATTGCTACTAAAACAAAACAGTATGTCATCCATATTAGAAGAAAAAATATGTATAGTAGAAGAAAACTCATAAATTACCAAAGCGATTTAGATAAAATTAATATGGGGCTCCAATATGAATAATTTTAAGAGAGCACCTAGTACTTTGGGGGAATACCCTATCGATAAAAAAATCGACGGACTAATTGGGGAGCAAACATACACAATAAACAGTCGAATTAATTGAGAATATTCTCCTGTTTTGAAGGCTCTTAACAAAGGAGTTATCTTATTCAACACGTACTTTATCTTAAGCGTATATGTCGGTGATCAGCTAATAACTTTTAGTAACAATCTAAAATCATCCTTATGATCTGTTTGCTATTATACCATTCTAGGTTAGTGGCCCTGACTGCTGAGCCGGAGGTCGTGGGTTCGATTCCCACCCAGGACAAACTTGTGATCTTGTGATGAGCATGATTGTTTGTTCTGTGTCTTGGTGTGATTTATCTATAATATGTATGTATTTATAAATTATATAAGTATGTATATCAGTGGTCTGGTTACCATAACACAAGCTCTGCTTAGCTTAGGATCAGATAGCCGTGTGTGAGCTGTCCCAAGATATTTATTTAATTGTGATTGACGCACGCATTTATTTTATCCATTTTCCCTGACAAACGTCACGGTATCATTTACTGTTTTCTCTTTCATTTCATTGCTTACCAATCCATCATTATTATTTTTGGCCTTTTTTGGACTCAATCCATATAAACATTCTTATCCATCACTCTTTTATCCTTATACATTTTATCAATCCTCATTTATTATTACATATCCATACCAAGGCAAACGTATCTCTTTATTTTTTTTTCTTTAACTGCCAAATCATTCCTTACTTTATCCATACTTGTCACTCAAAATATGCATCTCAACATTCTGATCTGCGCTAAATGAGATCGTTTTTTATCCATCATCTTCATAGCCCAGCATTCTGATCCATACACCAAAACTTTTATCATAAAAAATCCCGTTATGCCATAAAAAAAAACTATGGAACGAAAAATTACTTAACTTTAGATCTGGTTAAGTAATTTTTCCTTCCTATTTACTATTAGTTATTTACCACTCATTAATCATTTTTTGAAGGAGTCGTTTATTATGAAGCATATTTTTTGTTATTTTTTCAGATGCATCCTTAAACACGATGAGCTAGTTGAACGCAGCGTTACGAACAAGAACCTTCAGGATTTGGACACGTTGTCAAATAAATAATTATATTAATTAAATAATTTAAACATTAAATCACTTGGAACTTAAGAAAAGAGATTTTATTGTTTTCTATCCTAAACATTTTGAATGTTATGGAATTCCTCAGTAGCCACCGTGCAGTCTGATTTGGTGTCTGTTGGGTGACAATAGGCTTAACCCTTATTTCATGAGACTGAACATAACTGTCGTAATGTGGGTACTCACTCAGCCCCAAACTCAAAGCATTTATTTCAATTAGACCATTACAGGCACTTCTGCAGCTAAGAAATGGTTATCCCTCATCGTTCCAACAGGCAGCTGCCGACTATCAAGAACGCCTCTGCCAAAACCGTCGAGGAATACGTATTTATAATAATACGTGTTATTTTACGTTGCGTTAATGTATCATAAGTAAAATATCCACTAGGTATTCCACTTACATATAATAAGTGGCTCACTCAAAATAACTGTGAATAGTCTTTGTCATATTAATTTATTGGTAAGGTGTACTTACAAGTCACAAAGATATAGGTACATTACATTACATACACAATTTTGTCAAATTAGTCAGAAAATAACAAATGAAATAAAGTGAAAATGAAAGTGGCCCGACTGTCAAAGTGACATGACGTGTTTTCTTCAATACCAATAAATTTTAAACATTTTTACAAATATTTACACCGAAACCGCCTACACCGAAACCACAAATAGATAAAATAAACCAATAAATAACCATAATAAAGAAAATGAAAACAGAACGACAGATGAAAAGAAGAAAATGGATTTTAACAATGAATGTTAAAACGTCAATATGCTGACCAGACGCCGGGCCCAGGAACAACAGGCACTCCCACCATCTCCGGGCTCGCCGCTCAGCTCCGCCTCGCAGCCGCCGGGACGCGCTACACGCGTGAGCGCCGTGTCGCCGGTCGCTGCAGTTGCGTCGAGCTCGAGCGACGAGTTTTTCTCCCCGCCATCGTCGCCACCACCACCAACACGACAACGACGAGGAAGAGGACGGCCACCAGCGGGCTTGGGATCTAGGGGCCAACAGGCTCCGATCAGGGTCCCCGCTGCCGGTGGAAATGTGTCGCGCATGCGATGGACTTCGTCAATCAACGCGAATGTCATGCGCGCATATTATGGGTCTACAGAGGGGGGAACTAACCTCACTGCGTACCGTGTTAGGATGCTGTCTCTGTTCCAGGACCTAGAACCGACCATCAACGTTTCGGCCCAACGACTATCGGATCAGGTGCGGGTCATCCAACGCAATCACATGTTGGACGATGCTGCACTTGATAGGCTGCGCTCAGAAGTACTGAGCAATCGTGTCATCTTGACTACGCCACAAACCGCGGTGCAAGCGTCAGCAATTGATGTGACGCAGCCGCGGTCCAATCCCGTTGTCGTAGAGGAGGATGATAGGGTTGCTACGGTAAGTAGCCAGTGCAACGACCGATTGAGGAGCGCACTGGAGGATGCGCTTCGCGACTATCGATCCACTCCAGCCGAACTTAGACCCCGATTACCACGGTTACCCATGCATAAAAAAAATAGGGCGCTGGTGTGTGCCCTGGACTCGTTGCTCAAGAATTTATTCGAAAGTAGCGAGGATCTCGTTGATACGCACTCGATCCTGTACTGTGGGGCTGTTGCGGTATGTCGTTTAGCTAACGTCAAATTTCCAAACTGTGACGTAGCTACTCGACCAAAACCATCCGTACCAGCCTGGCAGTGCAGGATCGAGCGGCGCATCGACGAGGCCAGGGTACTCATCGGTAAACTATACTGCTTCAGGGAGGGCAATACAAGACCACGTGTGATGCGCTTTGTGAGACGGGCATTCTCGGGGACTGGAATCAGGCCTCAAGAATATATGTCTCGTGCCACAGAGCGCATCGACTTCCTGAAGCAGAAAGTTTATGCATGGGCAAACCGTATTCGGCGGTATAAGCGGCGGGTTGATCGGTATTCGCAGAATCGCATGTTCCGGAGCGATGAGAGGTGGGTATACAGAGCTTGGGAGCGACCCGAACAAAGTGTGACTGACGTGTGCCGCCCGGATGATGTAGCCACGAGTTCTTTTTGGCACAGCATCTGGTCGGTGCCTGTCTGTCATACTGAGGCTGACTGGATACGTGATGTTGAGCGTGTGTGTGAAACTACTCCAGAAATGGAGCCAATCTTAATAACATCTTTAGATATAGCCAGTGCAGTTCGTCCGTTACCGAACTGGAAGTCTCCAGGACCGGATGGACTTCACAACTTTTGGCTCAAGTGGCTCACTAGTTCACACACTCGCCTGGCATCACAATTTCAGTCTTGCCTTGAGTCCGGGTCTCTGCCACAGTTTTTAACAACAGGCGTTACCCACCTGCTCTATAAGTCAGGTAGTCCCGCGGAACCCAAGAATTATAGACCGATCACGTGTTTATCGACGGTCTATAAACTTCTTACGTCCATTTTGAGAGCGAAAATTAATTCACACATTGACAAAAATTCAATTATGTCTGCCTCTCAGAATGGATGTAGGAACGGGTCTCGCGGTACTAAAGAGCTACTCCTCATCGACATGGCCATTAGCCAACAGGTTCGTCGATCCCGCAAGGATTTGTCGACATGTTGGATTGATTATAAGAAGGCCTACGACTCAGTGCCACATACATGGCTCAAGAGGGTGCTGGAGTTGTACAAGATAGATGCAACCCTACGCGCCTTTCTTGAGTCGTGTATGGGACAATGGAGGACGGTACTTCGATATCCAGGATGTCGACAAATCCAGGGGAATGATGAGCCTGTTTGGATTAAACGGGGAATATTTCAGGGTGACAGTTTGAGTCCACTTTGGTTCTGTCTAGCCCTGAATCCTCTTAGCACATTGCTGGAGGATTCAGGTCTAGGCTATCGGTTGAGAAGAGGTGGTCAGGTCATATCTCACCTCCTTTACATGGATGATCTGAAACTCTTTGCCCCCAACAAATTGCGACTGATGGAGCTACTGAAAGTAACTGAAACTTTTAGTAACGCCATCAGGATGGAATTTGGTGTGGACAAATGTGCAGTCATGTATGTGAAACGAGGGGAGATTATGGAATCCGAGGGAATTCAACTCTCGGATTCCATACACCTCAGATCCCTTTCCTCATCCGAAAGCTATAAGTATTTGGGTATGTCGGAAGCGTTAGGCATTAACGTGACTGACATGAAGCAACTGTTGAGGGAGCGTTTCTTTGGTCGCCTGAAGAAGGTATTAAAAAGCCTTCTTTCCGGCGGGAACAAGGTGCGCGCCTTCAACAGTTGGGTCATGCCGGTTTTAATGTACTCTTTCGGCATACTCAAATGGACGCAGACTGAACTCGATGCCCTGGATAGGAGAGTCCGTACATTGCTGACTGCAAATCGGATGCATCACCCACGATCATCGGTGATGAGACTGTACATCCCACGGAAGTGTGGGGGTCGAGGCTTTTTAAACGCAAAGACCCTCCACAACCGAGAGGTGTGCAGTCTCAGGGAATATTTCTTAAAAACCGACGTGGGTATGCACCGAGATGTAGTCGCAGTGGACAAGGGACTCACCCCGTTGTCCATGGCTAAAGAGAATTGGCGCAAACCTGTGGTACTTACTACCGATGACCGCAAGGAAGTATGGCAAGGTAAGGAGCTTCACGGGCGCTTCTACAAGGCTCTTCATGGGCCCGATGTAGATTTTCTGGCGTCCGTGTCCTGGCTACGATTCGGTGACCTATTTGGGGAAACTGAAGGTTTTGTCTGTGCGATTATGGACGAAGTTATGTTGACGAACAACTACCGGAAATATATTATGAAGGATGGGACGGTTGACGTGTGTCGGGCATGCCATCGTCCTGGTGAGTCCATCAGACATATTATTTCTGGTTGTTCTCGTCTAGCTAACAGCGAGTATTTGCATAGACACAACCAAGTAGCCAGGATTATTCATCAGCAACTTGCCTTGAAATATAATCTTGTGGAATCTGAGGTACCGTACTACAAGTATGTGCCCGACCCAGTTCTCGAGAAAGACCATGTCACGCTGTACTGGGATCGGTCTATCATTACTGACAGGGCTATTCTCGCCAATAAGCCTGACATAGTGGTGATAGACCGATCAGCGCGCCGCGTAATGATAATCGATGTTACCATCCCACATGACGAAAACCTCGTGAAAGCTGAGAAAGAAAAACAACTAAAATATCTTGACTTGGCACACGAGGTTGTTGACATGTGGAATGTAAGCTCGGCTATCATTGTGCCGATTGTCATAACGGCCAATGGCTTAATTGCCAAGAGCTTCGACGAACATCTGTCGAAGCTCTCCTTAGGTGGTTGGATCAAGGGCCTGATTCAGAAGGCAGTACTCCTCGACACGGCCCGCATTGTGAGGAGGTTCCTGTCTCTGGAGCCCTAACCACCGGTAGCTTGGACCCTGCTCCCGCTACCGGCGGAAACCTATTTTTATATTTTTAAATGTTTTTTTTTTTATTTATTTTCTAAAAAATATTTAAAAATGTAATTTTAAGATGTTGAATGAATAAAGAAAATAATAATGAAATAAAATAAAATAAGATGATCACGATAATTAATAAATATAATTATGCATAGAAATACAGATACAAACTAATTAAGCTAACAGTCACAATCAATAACGGTCAAATTGATATAAACGCTTCATCATTAAAAAAATCGTCAAAAGAATAGAACGCTTGCCAAAAGCCATTTTTTTAAACGAGTATTGAAGCTGTCCAGAGTTGAAGCACCAGAAATTTCTGTGGGCATTCGGTTATACACTGCCAGGCCCAAAACATAAGTCGTCTTGTGTGTCTTCACTAGCGATCTCCAGACCCCTCAAACGCCCGGCCTCCTCCTTCACTAGCATTACTGCTTCGCAGAAGGAGGTCACCGCTTCCCATTCCCTCTCGCTCCAGACCATAGCCTGAACCAGGGCCGGACGCGAGGGCTCGCCGCCGCCGAGCCGCTCTACAAGGGCACGGCGGTGCTCCGCCCAAGCTGGGCAGACCATCACTGTGTGCTCCACCGTGTCCTCCGGGCGATCATCACAATGGTGACACCCGGGCGTTTTCTCCCGCCTGATTATGTGCAGAAGCCTTCCGAAACTTCCGTGTCCGGTGAGGACCTGCGTCAGGCGGTAGGTGAGGAGGCCATGACGCCTCTCCAGCCACTCCTCAGAGAGGGGACTTACCGCCACTATTGTGGCATGCCCTGCACGGGGTTGCGACAGTCGCTCTCTCCATGTCACCATGAGATCGCACCGGAGGTCTGTCCACTGAGCGGCAATTTGCCGCGGCAGCGGAGTTTCCCCCCGATGTAGAGCCTCCGCGCGCCACTCAAACAGGCGCGCGAGCACTATCGCCTCCAGATCCCACGGTAGCAATCCGGCAAGGAGGCTCGCTGCCTCGCCGGAGATCGTGCGGTCGCCCCGGATCAGTCGTATGGCCACCACCTTTTGGGTTTTCGTTCAGGTAGTGGCGCGCCGCCCTAAAGAACGCGCCCATACCGGGGCCCCTTAAGGGGCCATTGACCGCACGACTCCGGGCTGCACTCCTGTCTAACACTCCTTTCCGCTCCGCTTAGAGCGGGAGAAGTTATTTGACGAGTTGGGAATAGATAAATTATACCTAACCAGTAGGTAATTCCCTGCTATAATAATTCGCTCGCACTATTTACTGACAATTGGAGCCAATTTCGAATAACATAAATTGGCCAATTATTTCCCAAATGTACAAATTCACATAGCCAATTGCGGGTGCTAATCCTTTTATTATTACTTTATCACTATTTTGAATTGGAAGACATGTTTTTTTAATAATTTATGTATACACAGAAAAAAGAAAACATAGAGTACATAGGTACAAAAAATTCTACCAGCAGGCCTGCGAAAGGAAATATAAAGAAAAGAAACATTAGTGTGTGAGAACGGGAAGCGAATAGTATTTAAAATATAAAGGTCTTAATCTAAATATTATATAAGTACTACCTGTGCCCAGCGGTTTCACCCGCTGCTCACTTAGGGGTATGAAAAATAGATGTTGGCCGATTCTCAGACCTACCCGATATGTACACAAAGTTTCGTTTGAATCGGTCCAGCCGTTTCGGATGAGTATGGGAACGAAAACTGTGACACGAGAATTTTATATATTAGATTACATTGTAATAAATACATAACACTTATAAATATAAAGAAATATGTAGATGCAATATTATTAATATGGATATAATATGATGCAATATATAAAGGCTAATTTAATCTTGTCTAAAAAATGAAAATGCTTCTCAAGTTTCTAACGCTAAGCGGAAGCAAAATTTATGATTGAAAAGCTTGGCAACAACCATTTCTGAATGAAACCCATCTGATGTTAAGTGATCAACCCTGAAATTGGTCACCTTAAATACCATAGAACGAATCCTTATTCTGCACTTGGAATATTATGTATTTTAGAATTCCACAATATCTAAACAAAAGATTTTATTATAAACAAAATTACTATTCCAATGATACCTAGAATTCTTACTTCACCTAGATCGCAACATTATAATGCTACATCGAAAATACCAAATGTCTGCTGAATCATGATCGAAAACCGATCCCAACATAGTTTAGAAAAGGCTAGGTTAAAGACTATACGGAGGTTGGCTTCCAATCCCCTCGGATGCAGCAGAAAACTAGAATGTTACCTACATGAGCAACTACCAATCGGACCTCCACAACCTATTTATTTAAACTTCATGTACAATAGTGGTACATAAGCGGACTTAATGCCATAAGGCATTCTCTCCCAGTCAACCTTTGGGTAAAATACGACAACATTGTGAAAGGGTACAATACATAAAATATCTAAAACAATTTTTGCGAAAACATATTATATTATTATATTTTTATTTTATTATATTTTTATTGATATTTAGTATTAGATTATACGATATCCCTGGGTATGACTGTTTGGTAGTCACCTATAACGACTGGCAAAAATATACAAATGTCAGCTGTCAGTCCATGAATCGGGACCCTTGTCCTGATCCTTTTCAAGGACGAACTTAGGACGATCGTAATGGTTGGTAACGCATTTACGGACCTACCTATTCAAGTGCGGCTTTTACTGTTTACTGTTTACCTCCCTCCCCGCTAAACTTCAATGTAATAAGATGCCTAGATTTTCATAAATTACTCATATTTTTTTACGAGGAGACTAATTTAAAAATATCAAACGGAAGAGGTGATTTTTTGCTGCATTAAAATAACAATGAGCATCGCATAGTTAGTACCAATCAGTAGTATTGTTATAGTTACCTCGAATAAAATTGGTGACATTTAGATTTGATATTTACGGCAAAAACAGGGAAAGCTTCAAACGATCAGCACAGAATACACAAGAAAAACCAACATGTCAAAAATCACTATCCTTTATTTGTGTGCTGTGGTTGTTAGCTTGAGCAGTGTTTATGTGAGTATTCTTTACTTTTTTTGCGGTTGATTTGCAAACACTGAGAGAACAGGTTTTGGGTTACCGGTGTATACATTTAGATCACGTCACATTTCAGATTTCATCCACTCTTTGTGGAAGAAATCTGAAATGTGATGGCACGGTTGGCGCAGTGGCTAAGTGATGGCTGTTGCGCTGCGGAACAAATATTTGTATGACCTGCAGATATTTGTTTTGGGTCTGTCTGTTTGGGTATGTGAGTTTAAATGCTTCTAACTGCACCCACGATACAGGACAAATTCCAAGTGTGGGGCTACGTTTGTACAAAAAAAAGTAAAAAAAAAACAACCGAATATAATATGATAGCAGTCCTTTACTGCCTCGTTAATCTAGCAGTCGCAAGACTAACAGCTGACCATGGGTCCTTGGCTTCGATTCCCTAATGAGGCAAAGTGTTATTGCGAGTGTACTTTTAGGTACACCTCTGCTTAATCCTTTAAAAATTACAGGCGTGATGTTATGTAAATCCCATGGGTTTTATAAAGTGAATTTCTGTTTTGAAGGATTTCGTTATCCTACAAAAACTTACAATAGAATTAGCTTTTCAAAAGGTAAAGCCAATCTTATTTAGTTTTTACTTTTCCTCTATAATGTAAAAACACTAGCTGTGTCCAGCGGTCTCACCCGCTACTCAGTTTCTAAGTGTCGTAAGATGATGTTATATTGTCTATTAATTTTTGTGAAAAAAATGCCTGTACGAAATCATGCGAATCATGTTCTTCCATACAAGCTTTGCTAGCCTGTTTCTCTCTCTTAGGGGTTTAATTTTACAAAATCCTGTAGTGAGCAGTTACGTCCTAAAATGACTCCCCATGTAAAATTTGAGATTCGTAACACTTGCAGTTTCTGAGATTTCGTAATAAGTCAGCGATTTTCTTTTTTTTTAATATAGATAATGTAATTTTGTCTAGAAAATCTCGAAATTATACGTAGTGAAGAACAGGGTGTAAAGTTCTTCATCCTCTATGGAAAAGGGAGGATCCTCCGACCAGACGGGTGTCGTGTCTGGCGGGCCACTGCCTGACAGTTGTTTGTCGGGCGCTCGTATATATGCTAACTGCGCGTACAACTTTGCTTGCGCGATGTAGGAATCTTGCCGTTAGTTCTTCCGTGGCTGGATAGATGGCGCTGTAGGTCACTTGCATCTTTGTGTCGCTACAGTAGTATTTAAATGCTGCTCATTCCCCGAAGAACAATTTCCGAATTCTGTTTTTCTACGCTTTATTTCATGTTGCAGGCAAATGATGACTTTAGAACAGATTTCCATGCGGCGATAAGGCCATACATACTCGAGTGCATGAAGGAATTTGGACTCACTGAAGCAGATCTGAAGAAAGCAAAGGAGTCACACAATTCGGAAAGTCTTGGACATTGTTTCGCGGGCTGCGTATTTAAGAAATCTGGAACAGTAAGACCAGCATTATCTGAAACCTTCATTATTTAACTCATTTTCTAATTAGGAATAAACAGGTTTATGCTTAGACGGCACGACTGGCGCAGTGGCTGAGCGATCGACTGCTGCGCTGCGTGGCGCGGGTTTAATTCCCGCATGGAACAAATATTTGTATGACCTGCAGATAGTTGTTTCGGGTCTGACTGTTTTTGTACGTGAGTTTAAACGTTTATAAACGTACCTACGATATATGAGAAATTCCTGGTGTGAAAAAAGTTAAAAAAGAAATGGTTGATATTTTGCATTGTCTATCTAGTGCAATTTTGATCTCGTTGTTGACTTAATTTTTGTATGATGTGATCAGGACGGCCGTAAGCCTTCCAGTTTCTCTTAATTCCTGAAGAGTAGAGATAGTGTTACACAACTGTCAGGAAAAAGATGCAAAAAAGTCTAGACCAAGGAATACATTTTTCTTTCTTTTTCGTTTCCCATAAATGCAATTATGTACGAGTGATTTCTTGTTTTTTTTTTAATACTGTGTTTTGATTCTACTTTATTGAATGGCGGCGTTTTACCTGGCCAATAACATTGTACTTTTGAAATTACTTTTTAATTTTATTTTTCCTAAGATAAACGAAAAAGGCGAATACGATGCGGACACCAATATTGCTAAAATGGACACGTTTGTGAAGGATGCAGATAAATTGGCAGCATTAAAAGACATTGCGAGAAAATGCGAAACAAGTAAGAATGAAAAAATAATAAAAAAAAAGAAGATTGATTTCTAAGTTCAGAGTATCTATGTCGTGTGACGTGGCACAAGTGAAGAGGCACATTTAATTGATTCGCAGGCATCGGAAGGTTAGCCTCCCAAGGTGGGTCGATTGCCTGGTGAAGGCCACAGGAATTCGTTGGATGCTAAACTGACCACTGCGCTACTGCGCAAGACCAGCCGATGTAGAGATGCTTTCTAAGCATCCAGGCACGGACTATGGCGCCTTTTGTTTGTTTTAGCGTGGTTTTTACACTTAGGATATTCAGTACAGATTTAATTTATATCTAATATGCATTTTCTTTCTTATTTTCAGTCAATGACTCAGCTGTAAGTGATGGAGAAGCTGGTTGTGAAAGGGCCTTGCTGTTGCTGAAATGTTTTTCGGAACACAAAGCTGAGGTGACACGGTCATCATAATATTAACGTTTTTTTACGTGTGCCGCCTTCATAGGACGGCGGGGTCTGTCAGACTCCTACTGACTAAAACCACACGCTGTTCTGTTCTGGGTAGGGCTCGGGGACACAATTGCATTCTGTACAATCACATCATAATATGAACCTACGATAGCATACTATATAAACTTGCAAACTGTTTAGTGATCTAGCGATCGGTAGTGCTGCTGTTGAGCACGAGGTTCTGGGTTCGATTCCATGATCAGGTAAAGCGTTATAAGGTCTATTTATATTGGTAATCAGGGATTTCTAAGAGACGGAGCCGAAGTCTAGATTGGCGTCCGATTGTTGGCAATACGCTTGATATTGCCAAAATGAAATTGATGATGGGACTTAAACCTAGCTGGTGAAATAATATGACTTTAACAAACACAAATCCGCAGAACCCTTCGGAGATGAGAGGTGTGATATTGTGTGCGTTGTGAACCAAACAAACCGTGAGGGAACCGTGCAAACCTGCGAAATAAATGGCCATATCTTTTGACTGCGTTCCTTGCATAAATAGTTTTGACAGATATTCAGACAGACAGACAGATAGACGGGCCTGTTAGTCCAGTGGTTAGTGGCCCTGACTGCTGAGCCGGAGGTCGTGGGTTCGATTCCCACCCAGGACAAACGTTGTGTGATGAGCATGATTGTTTGTTCTGTGTCTGGGTGTGATTTATCTAGAATATGTATGTATTTATAAAATATATAAGTATGTATATCAGTTGTCTGGTTACCATAACACAAGCTCTGCTTAGCTTGGGATCAGATAGCCGTGTGTGAGTTGTCCCAAGATATTTATTTATTTAATTTTTTATTGTTTGTGTCTCTTTACCTCGGTAAAAATAAATCAAAGTGCATACATCATGTTCCAGTTCCGAGTCGTAGCCGTTTATTATCGTTCGTAGTTACTTATCTCCCTTGAACTCCGAGAACTGCTAGTGTGATTATTGTTTTTTTATGCAAATAAATAGGAAAATGAATGAAATGATATTAAGTGGTAAAGCGAATATAATGGCTACTTTCAAATTGTTGAATTAACATTATTTAGAAATTCACCAGATATATGTATGTATCTATATTTGTAAGCAATTAATCTGTTAGTTAAATTAAAGGTACATTTGCTATAGTTAAATTACATTGACAAAACACTTATAATAAATATTATTTGGAATGTGCCAACGTCCACCACTGGTGGCCGTTTGGACAAAAAATAATGCACTGATCCAACGGCCACCACTGGTGCCCGTTTTAGTGGTGGCCGTTGGGAGTAAACCGTATGAAGGACTCTCTTATTGGACTCTTTTGTTGTGAAATGATCATTGGCAGAAACTTCCATTCAAAATGTGTTCCTTTTTCAGATTCCTATGTAAGCGGTTTCAAAATACAGATCTCGTCTAATGGCTTTGATATTAATCGCAAAATTCCATCAGTATTCCTTTTTGTTTCGCTTTTTATTGTAATAAATTATTTTCAATTAGCCTTCTTTTGTTTTTTTTTTAACCTAAAATAAATAACTCTCTGTAAAGGTGTATTTGCTTCTTAACCATAGATCTGATATGTCTACACTTACATACAATATTGACTTGTGTATTATAATTCTTAGTAAGTTATAATAGTTTCTTACTAAATAATAACTTTATATATTTATAAACTAATAACTTTAAAAAAATATATAATTTTATAATTATTGTATGTTAGCTTTGTATGTGTTGGCACACCTACCCACCATCTGATGTTAAAATTAGAGATAGATCATGGAAAGCACTTTTTTTATCGAAAATTTCTCGGGATCCCATAATTCAATTAGTTAAATTAAATTTTCCGAGATTTTTAACACAGTTCCCCTTTCCTGATTTGCGGGTACCTACTGCCTGTTGTTTTTGCCTTTGCACCTTATTTATTGTAATAGCAAAGCTAAGTTTTCCCTTTTCTTCCCTCTCTCACCCTCATTTTTCACTTAAAAAATAGCTTAAGCCCGCCTCCAGGGTCCTAACTATCTCTATATCAAAATTCATCAAAATCGATTAAGCAATTTAGGCGTGAAGACGTAACAAACAAACTCACTTTCGCTTTTATAATTGAAGTAAGGAGGATGTACTTTTTAAGGGATGGAGCCGTGGTGTCCTAAAATACAGGCGCTTCGTCTAGCTTAGGCACCAGTCTCCCACAATTTACCTAACTAAATAGTTATTTTTCACGAAACCTAATAATGTAACTTCTTATTTGTTGTAAATGATTAATAAATAAATAAATGATTATCTTAACTTATTTAGATACTTATAAGAACAGCAATCACAAGAAAATTAAGCTTTAAAACACAATCATCAAAAAAAGCTGTTTTTGTAAGTGACGATTGTGTCTTAAATATCATACTAATTGCTAGAATCATACTTACGCGATGATTATAGCAATATCTACTCGAATTATGCTCCATCGTATTTGTTTTTAATAGCAATACTAATATGAATGGCCTTTTTTTAAGAATGGGAAATCATGAAATAACTTCCCCTCGCTCTGGACGGAGTGTGTGTCTGGAGTTATGTTACTTTTACTGACTAAAACCTAAAGCCCTTATTCCGAGCCGTTATTCTTATGTTCCGAAGCCTCGGTATCTCTTTGAAACATCCCGCAAAACTAGCAGGCAGTGGCCCTGGCAGGCTCTTCTGCTATGTGAATTGCTTGACAAAAACTTTCTAACTTAAAAAGGAAACTAGTTAGATGGCTCTGGATAGGCTGGGCGGCCGGACTAAAGCTAACCCAGCACCGTCATCTCTTTGATTGCCCTGACCTCTAGAAGAAGCTAATGCAACAATCAATTCTAAAAGGACGAATAAACACTAAAAAAACCGCGCTCCACACTAGGAATTTCTCCTGCATCTTGGGTGCGTTTACTAACATTTAAACTCACATACATAAACAGCCAAACCCGAAACAACTACCTGTAGGTCATACAAATATTCGACCCGTGCGGGAATCGAAACCGCTGTATGCAGCGCAGCAGTTGATCGCTCAGGTACTACGCCATCCATGCCGCCGGCATTGGATACGCCATCTCAAGCTCAGTGAAATGTTCGCGCCACCAATGTTGTAACGGAGATACACAACAGTCTACTTCTAGACTTAGATCTGAACCATTGATTGAATTAAATGTTGATGTTGTAAAAAGTACGAATAACAGCAGATCGACGGAGAGACCTGATTCGAAAGAACCTCAGTCTTATGACCGTAGATGTAGTGCATTTCGTAAAATCATACGACAGCGATGTATCGGCAAGAGTTAACTAAACTATTGATTCGACTGTTGCTGAAATGAGTTTGGCTACATGATTTTTGACAGGCGCATCACATTTTGCGGTAAAATTTCACAATTACATTAAGTCAACTCCTCCTGTTATCCAAAAAAATGGTTAAATGCAAAGCTGACGACAGTTGTGCTTTTCACCAGAAGAAAAGCATTGCACGCACCATTGTCAAAGAAGAGCATTGCATCTTTGACAAAATATCCTATTTCACTAACAGAACAATCCAAATATACATACATAAATTCAGAGAGTCGTTTTTTGACAACACTTGTTACGATTAAACGCAATGCGACATCTTTGTATGTGAAGATTGGGGGACCAGCTTCACTCCTACCAAAAAGACTCCCGCACGTTCGAACAAACAGAATGAGAATAGTGAAAGCGTAGCCTTGTTAGTCTGTTCGAAATACTTCTTAAACTGTTATAAAATTCAAAAGCATGGAATTTCGCACAAATTGTTTCTTTATGATCATTATGATTTTCGCTATAGAGAGAAATATATAGAACAAAATGCAAAATATATAGACACGGCTTGTAGTAAGCCTATAACATTTTGAGCAATACTAAAGACAGTGGACACACTAAAGATGTTGGCACTACCAAATACACTTGTTCCTAGTCAGTTCTTAACAGATGTCCGTATGTCTTGACGATCCAGTCTCGACTGTAAACTTAACTTGAAGACAATGCTTGAAGATTAACATAAAAACCGGCAGCAATTTTCATCAATTTTCGAGGACGGACCAGGGCTAATTTGATGTAAAGTGACAAGTGCAATTTAGGTACTGAATCGTAGGTACTTAAGATGTTGCAATAAACAAAATTACGAACACCAATTTTTTTGCAATTAGAGTGAAATTTTGTGATTTTAAAAGTAAAACTTTACTCAAAGAAAAAGGTGCTTTGCTTTACTTAGGTATTATATTTAGATACAAAAATTTACTTTTGCAGTCAACGTTGCTTTTCGCAATAAATTTGCCGAAACATCATCAATCTATTTCTGGAATAATGACGTCCTTAACCCTCACACACACTTGACAAATGAGTGTCCGATTATAGTCTTTGTTTATCATACGGTTGTCTCTAGTTAGAACAAGTAAATTGTTTTAATAATGTTAATATAGTTTTTTTGGGGTTTTCTCATATTAATAACTGATAATTGTCAGATCGTTTGAACATAGCACATAAACTTACAAGGACTGAGAAATCATGAAAAACCTAAAAGAAACCAAGCTATGAATTTATTCTGTAAGAGAATCGCTAATAAGTTCTATGGTTATGGTGATCATACTTGTACGTAAGACATTTGCGTGAAAAGCCTTATCTTTGTGCATATACTATATACTACTATATATATACTATATACTTTGTGTATAATATGCTTTTGTATTTTCATTTCGAGAAACTCTGAAATAGATTGATGGACAGATTGATGGCAATAAGCTCGCCCCTATTACATGGGCATAAACATAACTGTCGAAGTGTGGGTTTACTACTAGGTACACCTCTGCCTAACCGTTAAGAGATTACACGGCGTGATGTTGTGATGATGATGGTAAGATTAAAAACAGTGACCTTTACTATTTCCTTCCAATCCATCTGGGATGTACCTTCAAGCGTGGTTTAACGTTTTGTTTGTGAGGAATTCCACTGGTCATTAGTTGCATAAGTGTCCTATATATCTATAAGACAGGGGACTTAAATACTAAAATGAGAGAAATCCAGTGTTGCGCTGCGTGTCGCGGGTTCGATCTCCGCACGGAATAAAAGTTTGTTTTGGGTCTGGTTATTTGGGTATATGAGATTAAACGTTTATTTTAAACCCACGATACAGGAGCAATTCCTAGTATGGGGCAACGTTTTTTAAAAAGATAAAGGTGGATAGATAAGAGAAAAAAATTAAAGAAGACATGCTGCACTAACCGCAGAGTGATGGCCAAATAATCTGAAATATTCAAAAACAAAAGAGCTGCAGAGAACTATTTGTCGATTCTTTTTCGGTTATTTTTCAAAACACATAATCTAATATTTTTATATTTAAATACAATACTCTGTAAAATGTTCTATTCAGAAACAATAAAACGACACTCGTCATCCTGAATTAATTAATGTGACCTTTACTTTTTGTAAGATGTCACAGCGCAAATTTGTCGTTTCTAGCAATTGTTGAAACAATAGGAAATTCCTCCACTTAGGGAAGTAGGTAGCTAGATAATGTCCAAAAAGCCAGCCAGCTTTTTTGTTGTATTTCGTAACATTGAATGAGCCTTGGTGAGATATTATGATAATTGTCTCACATCACGATGACTTTAACGACAGAATTTGGATATAAAAAGGCAGCTGGTTTAGACAAAGGCATATCATTTCGAGCATTCGAAGGATCAGTAGTGTAAAACCAAAGAAACTTGCAAACATGTCGAAGTTTACCTGCATCATCCTGTGTGTTGTGGCTGCGAGCTTGACCAAGGTTACCGTAAGTAGCATCTGCATTATTATCGTCACCAGTCTTCTAAGACGATTTCTTCGAAGCTGTTCAAAGGGATAAGTTACTCTGGTATCTTTGAGCAAGGAGTTGGGGTCCCATGAATGTCCAAACTCTAAAGAGACGTCTTTTCTAGCTTCCATTCTGAAGCCTTCACTGCAGGAGACGTTTCTCCTTCCTATATGCGGGACTTTTGAATGTAGCATCACAAAATAAGGGTTTTGAGGAATCAAGTCTATAAAAAAATAGGACAAATGTAAGTTGGACTCGTATACCGAGGGTTCCGTACAAAATTGCGACTTATTAGGCCATATCTTTTAATTGCGTAGACTTAATGATAATATGATTTTTTGCACAACTCTAAGAGACCACAAACTTGACTATGTATATGGTTTTAATTTCAACTCGATACCTGTACGCAATCTTGACAAAAATCGAACATCAAAGTGATTCGATAAAGGTACCGCTTTTTCCTTTTGCGGTACGGAACCCTAAAAAAATAGGATTAAAAACGGGCTACAAACAAAGTAGTATCGCTTTTCACCTTAATTTTCCTTTTTTCATCTTAGCAAGCTGTTACCGAAGAAGAGAAGGCTGCATTCCGTGAGGCGATGGCACCTATCATCGCTGAGTGCTCGGAGGAGCATGGAGTAAGCGAGGCTGACATTGAGGCAGCAAAGGAAGCTGCCAGTGCTGATGGCATCAAACCCTGCTTCTTGGGATGTGTCATGAAGAAAACTAATGCGGTACGTGGAACTTGAGCATATTTTTAGATAGATAGTTCCTTTGCTGGGCTATTAATGATCAGTTGATGCTAAACACATGTTTTAAAGTAAGTTAGAGTTAAATGAATCCTTATTATTGTTATGGAAAACCATAGTCGCACGTTACTAGGAAATTAAGCAGAGAGGAAAATCGCCTATTACCTAGCTTCTGGTGATTTCGGTCTGATTTCATTCAGATAAATCGTTTTTTCAAAATTACTTCTGTAATTAACAGATAGACGCCAAAGGCCTGTTTGACGCAGAAACGGCCCTTAGCAAGATCAGACAGTTCGTGAAGAACGATGAGGAGTACGCTAAATTCGAAGAGATTGGAAAAAGCTGCATGTCTGGTTTGTATACTTCTTTTATCTAATTTGTCATTTTATTTACAATGATATACGCTATCATTTGTTTCTTAGACCAAAAGCCAGGGCACAGTTACAGTCCGCTAGATGAAATAGGCTTTACATAGGTCCTCTATTAAAATGGCTAAATGGGGTGCAGTATACTTACACTAAAGTCCACTTATTCAAACAAGGCTGGCCGCACATACGACAATAAGATAAACGATATGGACAATGCCCAAAACGCCTTGCCCTTCGGTACTTTCTAATGCTTGCGTTTGCTTATTTCTGGATATAATGAACTTGTTTTCATTTCTTTAAAGAGAAGATGATACTTTGATGACTACCTCGTTAGTCTAGTGGTCGCAATAGCATCAGCTGAGCGTGAGCTCCTGGTTTCGATTCCCGTATTGGGCGAATTGTCATTAAGCTGCTCCATTAAGAATTCCTCAGACGCAACTACAGGGTCTGTATTCATGCCTAGTTGATGACAGTAGCCTCGCCTCTTAATTACTTAAACCTAACTGGAGAAACATAGGTGTTGTATTAAGTACAGCTATGCTTAAACCTTCGGGGAGTATGCCGATGCTATGATACTTTTTCCTAAACAACCAAAACAACGAAGTGCAAGATTTTCTTTGATTTTTATTTTGCTATTGGATTTTTTTGCAGTGAACGAGAAAGCTGTTACCGACGGCGAAGCTGGCTGCGAGAGGGCGAAGCTCATGCTATCTTGCTTCTTGGAACACAAGGCTGATGTAAGCTAGTTATATTTATGACTGTGAATTGCCAGTTATGACTTCATAGTAAAACATAGAAAGCAAGAGGGTCTAAACAAGTCGCGAACGCTTTCAAATACTCGTCTTTCAACGACGTGCAACAGAATTGACATAGTTTTTTTCGGTAACTTATGTCTATTCTATACAGTTTTTGCTTTTCATTAACGTTATTGTTGATGTTTTACCACTTTGTGTAAGTTCTAAGGTATATTTTTCCTAAAACTATATAGGGTGCAAAAGGACATCGACGCAGGAATAAATACCCGTACTTATTACATGATTATAAACCATACAAACTTTCATAAACAAATTGGCTGATCCGTACATTTATTCCTTTTTTATTAATTTCAATAAATTAAAAAAATAAAATAGTTTATTTGCGCCTTAAAAAATAAATAAATACAATTTACAATACAAGTACAAATAAAAAACTACAGCACAAGAAACAATAACTACTGATCAGAAAACAAAACATGAACCACTCTAACCTATTACATATTCCATCAGGTAAGGTAAATAATGTTGAGGAATAATGGGGAGAGGGGGATTAAGATGGTGTCCTGAATACATGGAATTCGTTCGTTTGACGATGTCTCTCTTCTACCCTGTAAAATACTTAAAGTCACATTTCAAGACTTTCTTTAAATCACATCAAGCAAATAATAATTATAATCACATATAGAAAATACTAATTTTACAATTTTCTTTTGCAGATTCCTTTCTAATCAGCTGGCACACGAGAACAACAATATGGAGATTTGACATTTTGCAAAACCAAATGCGGCACTTGATTTCTGTTATAATTTATTATGTTTATTTAAGTAGTTAGTTAATATATAAATAAAGCAATTTTTCGTTAAAAGTTATGTTTTCATTGATATTTCGGTAAATAAGTCATCATCTAGTGCACAAAAACTAGTGTGTCAGTTAACAAATTCTGATTTTTTACTAATTATTCAATGAAGTTAAGGATTCATTAGTTCATAACAAACTTTAACTTATTTTTACAAAAATAAGCTTGCTTTTAAGAAACGATGTTTCGGCCTAGGGGTTTTGCCTAGCTAGAAGAAACCAATTCACTCAAACTTTGAACAGATTGACTCACAGACAGGTGGAAGCATAGCGCTTAGATCTGGTTTTCGGGCTTACGCACAAAGATAGAAAATTAATAAACCCAAACAGTTTTTTAATAACAATTTATTCCAATCCAAGTAATTAAACGAATACAACAAACTCAACACATTGATCTTGAAAACAATAAATCAATTTCTAGTCCTTAATTACGTTGCAGTGAAGATGTCTAGGCGACGGACGCGGATGGTATGCTTAGATTTCAATACCAAACTGTAAAAGAAAAGTCACATTATAACTGCGAACGTCTTAGTGTCGTCAATAAAACGGTTTGGATAATTGACAATAATCAAAATATATAAAGCATACTAGCTGTACCCAGCGGTTTCACCCGCTGCTCGGTTAGGGGCATGAAAAATAGATGTTAGCCGATTCTCAGAACTACCCGATATGCACACAAAATTTCGTTCAAATCGGTCCAGCCGTTTCGGAGGAGTATGGGAACGAAAACTGTGACACGAGAATTTTATATATTAGATTGACTTGGCTCGCGAGGTTGTTGACATGTGGGATGTTGACTCAGCAATCATTGTGCCGATAGAAGACTATCGCCAGAATGAACGTTGAGTCGATAAGAATCTGCCAGTGGCTTAATTGCCAAGAGCCTCGACTAATACCTGAGGAGGCTCTGGTTAGGCAGCTTGATCTAGAGCTTGATACAGAAAGCGGTATTCCTGGAAACGGCTCGTATTGTTAGGAAGTTCCTTTTTCTGGAGCCCTGACCGTCGGTAGCTTGGAACAGGGTGTGAGTCAAATAAAAAGTTTTTTTTCTTTCTTTAATTTTAACTGAGATAACATGTTGACAACTTTTTTAATAGCTTAATATTAGATTGCTTAATGTAGTTGGATTATCAAGTGCTACAGCCTATCCTTATAAGAAAATTGTGTGAAAATAATACGTAAAATCAATTACCTGAGAAGCATTTTCTGTCATGCACTTGTACGCCAGCATGGCTCGTTCGCAGCCAGCAGCACCATCGCTTACCGCTGCATCGTTAACTGTAATAAGATATTGCGATTATTTCAATAGCTGTCAGTTAATAATCTCCAAGAATTTAATTACTAGCTTTTGCCCGCGGCTTCACTCGCGTTAAATTCGACGTAACACACTCCCCCTTTCCTGATTTGCATGCACCTGCTACCTGTAGTTTTTGCCCTTGCGCCTTATTTATTGTAATAGCAGAGCTAAGTTTTCCCTTTTTTCCCTAATTTCTCACTTTAAAAAAAATTGCCTGTGTTCGTCTCCAAAGTCCGAACTATCTCTGTAACAAAATTCTTCAAAACGTTTTAGCCATTTAGGCGTGAGACGTAACACAAACAAACAAACTCACTTTCTTTACAAACACCCCGAAATTAACTAACACACTGTAAAATGACACTGTTCACTTTTTTAACAACAGAAGTTTTTGAATTTGAACAACATTTCAACAAAAGTTCTATTTGTTAATAACACCCTTCTTCATGACCAGTCCACTGCTAGATCTCTCTATTGTTTTGCAAAAAAAAATAGATACAAAATTGCATGCCATTGAACTCAATCGTCAGTTACTCTCATCCAGTTGACTACCACCGTCGATGAGTCTTTTTACGAAAGGTTATCATCAAATAACTTTCAGGCAGAGCGGGGGGGGGGGGGGGAGTGTCAGACTTTATTGACTAAAACCCACTCAAGTACCTTCTTTTGCCCTTTATGTTTCGGGGGATCGTGATCTCTTTCGAACTACCCGCAACCCCGTTGTTCCCCTAGCCTAAAAATGCTTTAACTTGCATTTGCAAAATAAGTTATTGTTGAGACGTAAACGAACAAACCTTGCTAGTTTGAAATTAGTTAAAGACATAAAAATAAAAAAATAGTCTTACTGGGTGAGCAGGAGTGAAGATAATCTGCAATGAGTTTCAATTCCTCTGGGTCTTGGAATATTTGTTGGGCCAATTCGAGAAGTGTCTCCTTTTGTAACATTCCATTGTCATCCATCTGTAAAATGCCCAATCAGGAATTATAACATCATCCTTTTTTACTTAAGAAAGAAAGTAAATTGTTAAAACGTGGGAGGTTGAAAATAGAGAAAACTGTATTTCTCAGTTTATTTTAGTTTTTTTTTTTCAATATCAGCCACGGAGTCTGGGATTGTGCCCGTTTGGAAATGTGGGTGTACTATACGGTACAGCCTTGCCTAGCCCTTCAGGTATTACAGTGATGTTATGTTTGTGTAATTTTGAGAACAAGCTTGATCGATTTTTGCTTCTTTAAAACCTTAATCATTATTGTAACTTTTACCGAAATCGTTACAGCTGTTTTCGAGAAGATGGTTACAAAATATATGGATACGATTATTTCTCAATTAATAAATAGTGTTTTTTTTGCCGATGTGAAATTATCAAATAACTTCCCACGCCCTGGGTGGACGGGGGGTGCTTTAGACTGTTAGTGACTAATACCTCCCCATATTCCTTCTTTTGCCCTTTATGTTCCGGGGCCGCGGTATCTTTTTCGAACATCCTGCAACCCTGAATTAATAGGTTGGGATAATCAATAGAAGCAGTAACTTAAAATTGACTTCGAGATCATCAGGTTAACTGACACGTATGTGCCCTTTCAAAATAGCGTCCTAAATAATGTGAAATACTCACAATGCCAATTTGCTTCATCATGCACGCCAAGAAGCAAGGGGCGTTGGGGCCGGTAGGAATCTTCTTCGCCCTAAGGTTGACAATATCGTCAGCTGTGATCATGGTACTGTCTTTGTTACACGACTTGCCAATCGTCTCGAAATGAGCGCGGATTTGAGCTTTCTGCTCATCGGTCATAGCCTGGAAAAGATGGAAAATTATATAAAAAAGAAACATGTAACTAAACACGAAACAGTTTTAGTAAACTAGCTTTTGTCCGCGGCTGCGCTCGCTTTAAATTCGGGGTAACACAGTTACCCTTTCCTAATTTATAGGTACCTGCTACCTGTAGTTTTTGGCCTTGCGCCTTATTTATTGTAATAGCAATGCTAAGTTTTCCCTTTTTTCTCTCTTTCTCCCTCATATCTCAATCGTTTTCTTTGAAAAATGTCCAACTATCACTGTATCAAAACTCATCATAATCAGTGTAGCCATTTAGGCGTGAAGACGTAACAAACAAACAAACAAACTCATTTTCGCTTTTATAATACTAGTAAGGATAATATGTAGGCATTTAAAATAAGCACGTATACTGGTACAGTAAGTAAGGTGGGTTAGCCGCAGCACACGGAGAAGTTGGCGAGATAAAACTGGATAGGATCCATCAACATTGGAAGGAGCACGCTAACTCGCGAGAAGTGAATATAGTGAAGGAAGGCCTTTGGCCAGGACTGGGACAGGGAATAATAAGAATAAATAAATAAAAAGGAGAATATAAATATTATTATTCAAGAATTTATATGCAAAAGACAAATAAGCAAAATACTTTTTGACAAACTTTGTTAGGTTGTCAAAAAGTATTTTCATCATAATTATTATCTTGCAGTACGGAATTACATTTTCCATGATCCCGTCCTTTTTTGTCACTCAGTATCGTCATTTGTCATAGCGAAAAACAGAGCGGGAGCGCTATGGGACGCAACAGCATCGACGCTGCTGTCGGCAGAACGCAACGACACTGCTGACTGACAGAAAAGGATAGAAGAAATAGGGAACAACTCTTATAGTGTATTCCGCTAAATTAAATGAGATTAATATTAATAAAAATACACATTTACTTACAAAAGTCAAATATGGTGTTAATGCACAGAAATACAAACAACACAGGAATACTGATGATTTGAACATTGTGATAATTTGGAAGATCGTTACTGTTGTAGATGGTGATGCCAAATTGAAATCCAGAGACTTATGGTTAGTTTTTGGACGTTTCCGAATTTATATAGTACCGAAACTGTAATGACATATCGCTAACTCTGTTATTACTTATCATAACATCAAATTAAGTTTGTCACATTAATACTAAGTAGTAATAATAAATAGGTTTCAATGCCACGATGACATAGCAACGTGGGTTCGCTGAATTTTTGCCGTAATGTGAACTTCATTGTTGGTCCAATATCCAAGGATCACACTGGTGACTTTGTTTTTATTGAATACTTGTGTTAGGGTTAATTTTGTATCAAATCGAATTTAAAAAAAGAATGTAGTTCAACGAAAAAACAAACGTTTACGTATGTATAACGTAGACCTTATTGTTGTGTTTCGTTGCCCTTATTATCTAATTTTTAAAATAAACAACTATGCAGGAAAATTAAATTAAAAAAAAACTGTTTCCTTTAATGGGAAATTCTCCACCTCTCCTGCAGTCCATACAAATATTGGTTCTAATTGATTGAACCCTCAACACTTTTGAACACATCGTATTCCTATTTCTGATCTATGTGCTCTGTTATTTTTCTTGATTCTGCAACAATTCGTCTTTTAGGTTAAGTCGTTGATAATATCTTCAACAGAGTAAACCTAATGAAAAAAAACTTAACCTAAATACAGTCATATTATAATGTGCCATTTGTTTCTTTTCCTTCCGCTTGTCTTTGGCCCATAGTGGTCGATTTCCCCTTTTAAATTACAATTGGGCAAAATAACCCCAAATTGAGAAATTATTAAATTACAGATTTTGTCTTTTTGGCTTTGAATTTTCTCCAATAGTATTTGTTGCCATGTCTTACCTATTATAATATTATAAAAGCGAAAGGGAGTTTGTTTGTTAAGTGTTCACGCCTAAATGGCTAAGCCGATTTTGATGAATTTTGGTACAGAGATAGTTGCGACCCTGGAGACGGACATCGGCAAAAAAATAGTGTGGAAAAGGAGAGAAAGAGGGAAGGAAAGGTATTTTTTTTGTCGATCATAACGCGGATTGAAGTTAGCCCAGTTATATGTGCGTTTAATTAGAGCAGCAATTATATACGGTGATTGTTAGAATAGATGACGATGATGTCGTTTGAACTGGCGATTTAAATGGAATGGGTTTTTCGTATCTCCGCAGTTAATTATCACAGCCATTGTTATAATAAGTTTCTCGTTTCGTTGTCACAGGATGAAAGAGATTATTTGTCAATAACTCATATGTACCGACAACAAAAGTATTGTGACACAATATAATTATTGCAATCGTAGGGATTTATCATAATGTTTTAATACACTCCAAAATGGACCTATCTACTTCGGAATAAGGGTACAATTTGTGTATAAGTTTATTATAGATAATATATAAAAAATGGATTACCAACTGCACAAACCATATGAATGCTTTTGTAGTAACCCAATGGCTATTCATCATTGCTCTTAACGTATATATAAAAGGATAATTTGTATCAATTCACACATTTGCTTGTCAAATGCCAGAGATATATTTCGTAGCCATGTATAATTTTTATTTTTATGTGTTTGTTTGTGGTGTGTTCTCTTTAAATGCTAAGGTATGTGTTTATCAATACATTATGAACTTTGTTTTAGGTTTTGGATTAAATTGTCTTGGTACTAAATTGTTGATCTAGTGGTAGCAAGCGCGAGTTCTGAACATGAGGTTATTTTTTTGGCGGATTGGGATGAGTGTCAGACTTGTACTGACTAAAACCCACCCATGTTCCTTCTATTGCTCTTTACGTTCTTTATCTGAATGTTGATGGACGGAGAGCGAGAGGAAGGCCAAAGAAAAGATGGATGGATTGTGTAAGGAATGATATGAAGGAGAAAGGAGTAAATGATGCCATGACGTCTGATAGGGGAGAATGGAAGAAGAAAACGTGTTGCGCCGACCCCGAATAGATGGACAAGGGCAGGAAAATGAATGATGTTCCGGAGTCGCGGTATCTCTTTAAAACAACCCGCAACCTCGGCAGAGCATGAGGTTCCAGGTTCGATTTCCAGATTGAGCAATGTGATCTTTCTCATTGAATGTCTCAGTAGCAGTAACTGGCAACATATGTATACATCTTTCCCAACTCTTCTTTTATGTATGTATTGTGACTGCTTCAAATTAATTTGTGTGGAGATTGACTTTAATAACACCAAAGGTAAAAAGCATAAGCAAAGGTATAAATTTATTTTTAAGTTGGTATTAGATGCGATTAAGTTCTTTTTTTTTGCGGATGGGCAATCATCCAATAACTTCCCCCGCTCTGCGGGGAGTGTATTTTCTGCAGGCTATAATGAACGCAATCGTACTATGTATTTTTAAGTTATCTATACAATTATTCCTAACAAACCAAGTCCTGAATAAAAAAAAAGAATTATAGATAATAGGTAATATGGGTCGTCATGCCCCTCCTTGCATAGAACTTAAAAGTAACTATAAGTACGGCCAACGAGATCTCGTTGGCCGTACTTATAGTTATATCGCTTCGAAGCGATACCAAATCTAAACAAAACCCATGCTAAAACCCCATCTAAAATGGCCGCCCGAATGTTGGCGAACCCGTCTTAACGTTGTCATGTTTTTGCCGGGAGAACGAGACATTACGACAAAGGCACAAGATGGAAAGAGCTAAATATTAGATTGTCAACGCCACAGTTGTTCTTTAGGTTAATGACCTTTCGTATCGCTTCTCGTTGGCCGTACTGCATCTCTGCCCAATCCTTCGGGCATGATATTATATTATGTGTAATATATTTTACAATTACAGGCATCATCGTTAGACGAGTTGAAGATGAAATACGTGGAAATGATAATAGAATGTTCGGACACCTTCCCGATAACGGGGGCGGATATGTTACAGCTTAAGAGCAAGACAATGCCTGATAACGAATCCATCAAGTGTCTCTTTGCTTGCGTTTATAAGAAGGCTGGAATGGTAAGCATTCGACACCATATTTCTCGATACCACAGCACCATAGACTACAGCACTATTATGTCCTACTCTCCTTGAAATCCATCCAAAATTCGTCTTGGAAACGCCTTAACTGTGTACAATATGTATAATTTCTTTTTTATAGGTCTTATTTGTATCATGTAGGTACAAAATCAAAAAATCAAAATCAAAAGTCATTTATTCAAATTAGGCTGATAATCAGCACTTTTTGAACGTCACATTACAAGAGACAGTCCCACAAAAACGCCCTGCCCTTCGCCACGTCCTAGTGTTTTAGCTGGGAAAAAGAAGTTGCGGAACAAACACATTCCGTAAAGGACGTAATTGACCAGTCTCGTCAGTTATAGTTGTTTTGTTGTAGAAACCGTTTTCAAGTATATTTTTTTATTAATGTACAACACATGTGACATTAAACGTGAGAGTACAGGTCAAAGATTCTGTGTAGAAATGTAATTTGTCTCTGAATGTCAAAGATCCCCCACCGTGTGATAACGAGAATCCATGATGAAATCATTCTGATTAAAATGCTTTGGGCACCTTCTTTCTATCTTATGAAAGACAAGGCTTTTCCAATTTATCCCATGTCATGTCATTTCTTTCAAATTTTATTAAGTCTTTGAATAAGATCTAAACCTCTTCCTTATTCTTTATTCCCCCCTTTTTGATTTACCATTACACATTTTTTTGCTTGGTTATTCGCATGTTTCTTTTTGTTCGTCTTGCGGCGAGTCTGGTCAAGCAATTTTAGCAGTATAACTTGACGAGCTTCACTGACTCGTTTTTATATATGGTCAACATTGCTGACTCTAGCGTTTAAGGGTTACTGTGGTTATTGGCATTCTGGAAGGTCATCTTCTCGAAAAACAGTTAGATTTTTGAGGTACAGAACCCTAAAAATGGACTCTAAGCAAATCATGTCAGAACTTAATGGCAGAAGTAGTTAGTAGTTTACCCCATAGGTAGTTATTATGTGTTACGAAAGTCAATTTTGCTAGTTTTTTGTCGTGATTTTACAATGTTAGCTGTTCAAAGTCCTAAGGTTCTTTATTGTATGTAGGTACCAATTAGTCCTGTCTAAAGTCCAAAAAGTCTGTTTCCACTCATGCATGTTTTGTGGTTACAAAGCCCCACCTCTTTTCCGGTGAGCAAAGTTTGATTTTAACTTTTTTTTTTTTGGATAATTTTTTCGCTCTGAACAGAGCAGGTGTTTTTACTGACTAAAATCCATCTATGTACCGTTTTTGTCCTTTGTGTTCCGGGGCCAAGTTTCGTTCAAATAGTTTAGCAAATAAGTAGATCTTTTTTGATAGTTTATAGTTTAGGAATAGTTGTGAAATAAGGCTCTTTTTTTTTAATAAATTTGCGATAATTTATAGACGTTAAAGGATTAAAAAAATAAAAAAAGTGTTTATCTAAAAAGTTTCACCTGCAAATTTAATTTGACATTTATCCTTTCTTCCTTATATTTTTTTACTAGCTGTTCCCCACGGTTTCACCTGCGCTGCTCAGCACCTGTTGGTCGTAGCGTGATGTTATATAGCCTATAGCCTTCCTCAAGAAATGGACTATCCAACACTAAAATAATTTTCCAATTCCAACCAGTAGTCCCTGAGATTAGCGCGTTCAAACAAACAAACAAACTCTTCAGCTTTATAATATTATATAGTATATATAGTAAATAGTATAGATAGATTATTAAAAAGCTATTTCGGCCATATTATATTTCCTTATTTTATGCCCAACAGTTGGTTCTAAATTCAATTTCCGAAGTGCAGTTTCAGTTTGGTTCCCACCAACGAATAGTGTTGTGTAAAATTACGCAAGGTCGGATGATAAGTATACCAATTACACGGTCCGCAGTCAGTTTACAAAGCCTTCTAGTACGCAACGATTACTGCTAATGCTCTTTACCCTCCGGAAACATGTTTTCCTATGAATCTGATGATGCTTACCTTCAGAATGATGTGCATGGGAATACATAAGTATCTAATTTTATAGCAGATGGTTTTTTTGTAAGCTTTTTATTACTGTATACCATTTTATTTTATTTATTTGGGTCACGAATTGAATACACGTGTTTGGTTAGGAAATATAATATATCTATTAAACTTGTAGACTAGTGTACCAATTTCTAACAAGTAAGCAAGTACGTACGTTAAATACGTCATACTAACGTTTGGCGTATAACATTAATGTTGATTGAAAGCTGAGTGCATAGGTAATTAAAATAAGATAGTATAAAGCTAAAGATAAAGTAGGATCCATAAAGTATTATAGTTATTACTAAAATGTTAGCAGTTTTTAAATACATAATATAATTTGGAACTTCTGTGGTGTGAAAAAAGTACATCAATTTGATGCATCAAACTCGGTGCACACGATTAAATACTAAAGCACCTAAATAATAACAAAAATATATGATTAAAGGACTGCACCATTATGTATTTTTTTACGAAATTATATGAAAAAAGATCCTTCTAATCTTTTTAATAGGTCCACTTATACACTTCATAGATATACTTATACTGCGGACCTATGGAATGTATAATTAAAAGCTCATCGCAAATGATGGACTTACATCTAAGTCTACCAGAGGACCGTATCATCTGTGACATTACACTGCACGTCAGTCAGTTCGCACGCTCGACGTACTGGACATGCATGTATTGTTATGTAGTACAGTCATTTGGTTCCAAAATAGGCCAAGTGGGTTCCGTACAAACTTGCGACATAAACGGCCATATCTTTTGACTGCGTAGGCTTAGAGGTTGAAAGTTGTTTTTTTTTCAGAGCGCCAGGGGACTACAGACTTAATTTTATAGTGTTAATTTTAACTCGATACCTCCACGAGATCTACCATTGTTCAGGGGATAAAAGGTCTTGACAGACAGAGGGACTCTTTCGAACAACTCGCAACCGCGGCAGAAATAATATCTCCTTTTCTTGAGTAAACTAATACGTAGGCAGAGTCGGGTTGGCGCACTGGTTGAGCGATTGGCTGCTGCGCTGCGTGTCGCAGGTTCAATTAAACACAACGAACAAATATAATATGTATGGCCCTTAGGTAGTTGTTCCTATTCTGATTGTTTATATATGTAGGTAAATTTAAGTTTGTGTTTCACACAAATTCCTAGTGGGTGAAAGTTAAAAACAAGTGTATTATGGAATTATTCCTCATAAAAAGATTTATCAAATCTTAGGAACGACGATATAAGTTATATTTTTACTAGCTGGAGCCCGCGGCTTCGCCCACGGCTTCGCCCGCGTGATGATAGAAAAAAAATATCCTATGTGTTTTTCCAGACTATAATCTACCTCTGTGCCAATTTTCATCAAGATCTTTTCAGCCGTTTTGACGTGAAAGAGGGTCAAAAATACATCCATACTCACAAACTTTCGCATTTATAATATTAGTAGGATATTCTAAAATTTACACACGAATATAAATTCAACTCCTTAGTAGATGTATAGGGGTAGACAGTTTGTACGAAGATCTGTCACTAAGCAAAGTCGTTTAGTTATATATATTTGTCTTTTTTTTTGGCATAATTAGTCACCAAAGGCTCATTTTATAACAACAACCATTAATTAATTTCAGATGAACGAACAAGGAGAACTATCAGTAGAAGGTGTAAATGAATTGACTCGAAAGTATTTATCTGATGACCCAGTCAGGATAAAGAAGAGTGAAGAATTTACGGAAGCATGCAAAGAAGGTAATTAATGAAAAACTATGAATATCTGCACAGAGTAGGTACCTACCTACAGTACGGCCAACGAGAAGCGATACGAAAGGTCATTAACCTAAAGAACAACTGTGGCGTTGACAATCTAATATTTAGCTCTTTCCATCTTGTGCCTTTGTCGTAATGTCTCGTTCGCCCGGCAAAAACATGACAAAGTTAAGACGGGTTCGCCAACATTCGGGCGGCCATTTTAGATGGGGTTTTAGCATGGGTTTTGTTTACATTAGGTATCGCTTCTCGTTGGCCGTACTGTACCTACAGTATTTACATTTACATTTCATTATTATAAGTAAAAACTATGATAGTTATACATTTCACCAAAAAGGTTGTTTTTGGTAAAATATATAACTATCATAGCTAACTAACTAGGTAACTAATCGTGACCGTTGAATTTGATCCCGGGTTCAATCCCCAAGGTGGTGTTGGAACCCTCGGAGGTTTGAGACACGGGTTTTGGAATGACCGTGAAGCCGTTGGTTTGTTGCCTTGTTGCAAGGGGAGCACTATAATCTGCTTCGATGGTTGCATGATCTCTGCTGATATTTACCGCTAAAGCTGTAAACTTTATTTGCTTAAAGGAAATAATTAATACAACGTCTAATCGGAGCGTTTGCAAAGCTGTCAAAGTATTTTATACACCAAACTAGGTAATTTTGGTGTTCCAATTATTTATAACAACCAGTCTTACCAAAGGGTATTTTTTAATTTAATTCAGCTGTATCCGGTAAAACTGGTAGAAGACCCTAACATTTTTGGGTAAAGACTAGGCAGATGATGATTATATAACTAACTCACCACATTGTGCTGATGGACGCATTGTAAAGTTCAAGGGCCATGAAGATTATTAAAAAAAAACAGATATGACCAATATCTTTATTACTAGAAGGAAGAACAAAATCAAACCGCTATGACGGAAGAGCAAATAATATGTAATATTTATTTGATCTCTTTTTTCTGATTGGTCGTAAGTGTTGGTTTGATTACTTAGGGCCGTGAATCATAACCTGGGGCCTTTCGCCATCGTGAAGGGTCTTTTATACCCATTTTAACGACACGGTTGGCGTAGTGGCTGAGAGTTCGGCTGCCGCGCTGCTTGTCGCGGGTTCGATCCACGCACGGAACAAGTATTTGTATGACCTACAGATAGTTGTTCCGGGTCTGGCTGTTTGTGTATGTGAGTTTAAATGTTTGTAAACGCACCCACGATACAGGAGAAATTCCTATTGTGGGGCAAAGTTTAAAAAAAATACCTAGCTAAAAACGTAGTAGCAGATGAAAACGTGCATTACCATTTGAATTGTGATTTAAGATTGCAGGGAACTGGTATTTCAATGTCACAGTAATTGTCAAGCATTGATGATAACAACCCATTGTGATCATCCATCCGTTTCCAAAGTCGAGTTTTATTGCCGATATTATACTTTAATTAGAAAGTATGTACCTAGGTACTGTTGGCAACATTTCCCCAAAAACTATAAATCTAATAATAGTTTAGAGAATTTTAACCTACATAATATAGTTTAGTCATCATCTGCCTAATCTTTTCCCATCTTCGTTGAGGGCGGCTCTGGTCTAACTAGATTTAGTTGAATACCAGTATTTCTTTTGAGCGAGTGCCAATCTAAACTTCACAATCAAAAATCTACGAATGACAGCCGGAATTCAAGTTAACGTATTTTCTGAAACAAGGAGCGGATGCGGAATGTAATGTCGACGGCACGGTTGGCGTAGTGGCTGAGCGGTTTCGGGTCTAGCTGTTTATGCATGTAGGTTTAAATGTTTGTAAACACACCCATGCTACAGGAGAAATTCCTAGGGTGGGGCAACGTTTAAAAACAAACGAAGATTGGGTTGGCAACATTCTTACTAAATCTATGGTCATAGGTTTTTTCGCGCTTTGTGTCAGTCGGTGTAGGTTCATCTATGTTATATTGTCACTTTTGCAGTAAACGATGTCCCAGTCAGCGATGGAGTAAGAGGCTGTGATAGAGCTGCTTTGATCTTCAAGTGTACTGTGGAAAAATCTCCCGTTGTATGTATTTTTTCTTCTTCTATAATTTTCTTTTATTATTTCTATAATTTTGCGAAATTTTGGGCATAAGAGAATGCCTAAAAGGACATGGCTGGATCCTGTCCCGATAATGCACAGTAATGATTAATATATGAAAATTCGACATTTACATTGTCGTCTTGCGTTAATTTTACCACTAGTCGCTTCATGCCCTGATAATGCACAGTAATGATTAATATATGAAAATTCCTTTTGAAATAAATAAAAAATAATTCCATTACTTACATTTCCCTAAAATAGGCGAGAGAAAATCCAAAAAAATATATAGTTTGTTCATTGATTGTGTGGTTTTATATTCTGACATTGCATTGATTGACATTTACATTGTCGTCTTGCGTTGAGTTTATCACGTATTTTCGTACTTTGTTACTATTGAAAGAAGACCTTCGGCCTTCCTAGTAGAATTAGTTCATTTATATGAATAGCTAGTCTATTTACTAAATGGCGTCTGAATAGTCTTCCTCTTTTGTTACGCCTATAAAACTCTGAATGTTTCATCATTGCTATTCAAATTGTCAAGGCGCTATTTTTGATTTCTATTTATAGTGTCTCTCGCCTATTCTCTGATCATGAATCATAAACTTTTGTAAAGCCCAAAGTATTGTATATGTAAGCTTTAAAATGACGTACTGTACATCAATGTACATGAATATTTTTTGTTAGGGCACAGCTCTATACCCAATCCGGCCGTGTCACTTCTCTGCAAAGAGATTTTCTCAGCAAATCGCTGGCTGATGCTCTTTTAAAAGTTTGCCACTTAAGCTTGAGATAGGACAAAGGAAAAAGTATTCTAAATGTTTTTTTCATTGTTTCAGTTTGACCTTCTTTGAAACTCACAACTGCGACATCAAGAATAATGGTTCTGTTTAAATGTTGTATCTGCATCGAGTGTAGCTGGTACAATACTTAGGTTAATCGATATCTACATATATCTCATAATATTCATTAGAAATAACACATTAGACTAAAGTCCAAATACAATATAAGTATTTTTAACCTTGTTTATTTTTTACTAGCTAGCCGCGACTTCGTCCGCGTGGCATAGTTACTTTGGGCTAACGCTAACTTTAACCTGCGTGATGCTCGAAAAAAAATATCCTTCTCTCCCCTTGTCTTCCCTCTTTCTCCTATGTCCGTCTCCAGAGTCCCAACTATCTCATTACTACATTAACTGTATCATTTAGGCGTGAAGACGTAACAAACAAACAAAATCACTTTCGCTTTTATAATATTAACTAGCGACCCGCCCAGCGGTTTCACCCGCTGCTCACCTCCTAAGCATAGCTTGAAGATTTATAGTTATAAACCTTTCTCTTGAATCACTCTACCTATTAAAAAAAACTGCATCAACATCCGTTGCGCATTTTTAAAGATTTAAGCATAAATACAACATAGCAACAGACAGACAGCGACTTTGTTTTATAATATGTTGTGATATATATAGTAAGGCTAATTAATTTGACTTTAAATAAAACTATTTAAGATTATATCAATATGTTTAAAAAGCACTGAATTTAATGTCACCAAACAAACAGGCTGGATGGCAAATTTAAATGAAAAGATCTTATCCAACGTAATGCCGTGTTATGATTTTGGTGAACAATAAAATAAAATACTATAATCTATCTGGCCACAAGACGGAAAATCTCCAAATTATAATTAAAGTTATTATTTCTCTGAGTAATAACTAAACTGTAGTGTTATCGGGAATGCATAATTTCATTTAATACGCGTGTGTTTAGAACTGTAGTATTTATACGTTGTAACTTATCTGTTTCGATTAGTATTGGACGAAGCGCGACAACAAAATGTGGAATCAATTAATCGGGTTTTTAGCATTATGCAGTTGTGTTTTTGTAAGTATTAATAACAATTTTTTTTCTAATTATTTAATCTCTATTATATATTTTTAAACGATTTTTTTTTCATTTTTAAAAAAATATTTAAAATAGTGGTTCGCTGGTATAGGCAGCAGGGTCTAAGTTACCGGTGGTTAGGACTCTCATTTTGATGGCCGACTCAAAGAGCCCTTCTGAATCAGGCCCTTGAATCAAGCTCCAAGCGAGAGCTTCGAGAGATGTTCCTCGAGATTCTTAGCCATCAGACAGTTGGGCATAACGACTTTAGACACAATTTATAGCCGCAGTTTACATTTTTTCATTTATTATAGAAAATCCTATAAATAACAAGGACTATGATATTTTTAGACAATAATGTAATGTTTTACTAAAAACGTCCTTTTCCTCATTTCAACTTTTAGACAAAACACAATAAATAGTACAAAAGGACCGAACGTATGTTACATATCCAATGCTGCCATATTTGTTAAAGATAGCTTATTGACATTATTATAGATAATTATAAATATAACTTGGACCTTGTGGATTGGTCAATTTTTTTTGTTTTTACATTTCTGCTTTGCAATTCTATTATTAAGTGCATTTTTAGTAGATATGGACATGTAGTATTATTGCTATTTTTATTTAATCTGTAGATTTTACTGTACCATTTTAGTAAGTTATTAGGTTGATTTAATTTAGATTGTCAGTAACTTGGGTAGATATATGGTTATGGGTAAAATAAGGTAAGTAAATAAAATTAACATAAGTATGTATGCTATTAAATTAAAAATAACTACTATATTCTTACACAATACATCGTTTTAAAGGCCCTCACAGAGCAGGAACTGAAGGTGGAGTTCACAAAGCTGATAATGAAATGTAACAAGGACGCCGAAGTGGATATGGTGGAACTGGTGCAGCTGCAGAGTTACGTGGTCCCCACCAAGACTGCCACCAAATGTGTTATGGCTTGCGCTTATAAGGCCGCTGAAGTTGTAAGTCTTTTTTTGTGAAATCTCACATTCAGAATTTGGCACCTTATCATGTATGACTTTAAAGTGTACATTGCTATAAAGTGACTATTATTTTTTGGATAAGCTAAGTATATTCGAATAATGTAAACTTTTGTATGTTACGGTACTTTAGCTTCAATAAAGTTAATATTCGCTTCGTAGAATCGCATCACAGGTACATAATATTTTTTTAAATTACCAATGAATATGGTAAAATTTAAAATTCTTTTTTAACAGCAGAGTTTGTAACTGTTGACTTGAAGTTGAAAATACCTCTAATAGTAAAAACTCGAATTCAACCACTGTTATGTATGGACCTCTAATTACTTCTTCCAGTGTCTATGTTTTTATACCAACCTCTGGTTCTCTCATCAATCAAATCGTGATTCAAAAAATAAAACAATATACTATCTAAACCATTGTTTACATTCGATAGATGGTTGTATAAAATGATGAATCGAATTATTCCAGTGTCTAATGATGTTATTAGTACCGCGTGTAGTGATTTGGGTAACTCATAACTTGTACTGATGTTATCTAAAAACGGGTTAATGGGTTTGATTTGGTTGTTCGATCACCACATCATCATTATGTCAGACTATGGACGTCCATGCTGGATAGGAGCCTTGCCTAACTTCTGCCATTAAGCCTGCCTTTTTGTATAAAGATCATCGGATCATCAAATAACTTTCTCCACTCTGGGCGGAGCGGGATTGTCAGACTTGTATTGACTACAACCCACCCGCTGTGTCAGACTTGTACTGACTACAACCCACCCATGTTACTTCTATTGCCCTTTATGTTCCGAGGTAGCGGTATCTTTTTCAAACAACCAGCAACCCCGGCAGTCAGTGGCCCTGGCAATCCCCTCGACTAACTTCTGCATAGCGTGCTGTTTTTCGATATTTATTGGTATCTCCCTGTGGTATCTCCAATGTTTTTGTCTCAAAAATTTTAAACGGCGTCCACCTGTCAATATTTTAAACCTATAGTACAAATAAAAAACAAACTTATTGAAAACTGTCACGTAAACTTCATGTTTTCCAGATGAATGCTCAAGGACTGTATGACATTGAACATGCCTACAAAGTAGCTGAATTGATGAAGAACGGAGACGAAAAACGACTGGAAAATGCAAAGAAAATGGCAGATATTTGCGTCAAAGGTAAATTTAAATAAAGTGTTCTATGGTAGCAGTGGTAGTACTTAATTTCACGATTTCATTTTGAATAGTAATAAGATGAACGAAAATGGTCACGCACAATACTGTAAAACATTCGTATTCCAAGCGATTAAACGTATCGTTTTACTTTTTTTTTTGTTTTCAGTGAACGAAATCAAGGTGGCTGACGGAGAAAAAGGTTGTGAAAGAGCTGCTTTGATATTCAAATGTACCGTAGAAAATGCTCCAAAGGTTGGTAACACTGATACAATTTTGGAGGGTATTTTTTTCTATTACGCACAGGGTAATATGTGATGATACATAAGCAAAGTTTAGTTTACTGTTTTATAAACTATTGTATATAAACTGTTGCCTAGGAAAAGAGGCATACAATATTAACTTTACAAAAATATTATAGTTTATAAAATACTACTAATATTATTTTATGCGAATGTTTGTGAGGATAGATGGATGGATGTATGGATGTTTGTTACACTTTCACGTTAAAACGGCTGAACGGATCTTGATGAAATTTGGCACGGAGGTAGATTATAGTCTGGAGTAACACATAGAATACTTTTTTTTCGATATCACTCGGGCAAACCTGCGACCTACAAGATTGCAAAAATTCAAGAAGAATTCCATAAAGAAATAACTTTTTTATCGGTGCGAACACGGCCAGATAAGCAGTTCGACAAATTGACAGGCAAAGAAAATATATATTTTAAATTTTTAAGATTCGTCATCATTCTCTTACCATCATTAGACGGGCCTGTTGGTCTAGTGGTTAGTGGCCCTGACTGCTGAGCCGGAGGTCGTGGATTCGATTCCCACCTAGGACAAACTTTGTGTGATGAGCATGATTGTTTGTTCTGTGTCTGGGTGTAATTTATCTATATGTATGTATTTATAAATTATATAAGTATGTATATCAGTTGTCTAGTTACCATAACACAAGGCCTGCTTAGCTTGGGATCAGATAGCCGTGTGTGAGTTGTCCCAAGATATTTATTATTATGCTAATTTAAGTATTTGGGGTTCGCGCAGCATATCTTCTTTTTCCATACTTCTTCATATTTTAAGAATGCATTTTTTTTTGTTTGTTACAGTTCGGATTCAAGCTGTAAATAGAGAATAAATGTGATGCTCCACAGTATTATGGTTATTTTATTTTTTAACATTAAATTATAAGAATCAGTCGTTTATTTTATTTTGTTAAAATGCCTGTGGCAATAGTGTCAGGAATTTACTGACACTGTATTATTATAATGAAACGTTGCCACCACTAGGAATTTCTCCTTTATCGTGGGTACATTTACAAACATTTAAATTCACATACACAAACAGCCAGACCCGAAAATCTTCCTGTAGGCCAAACAAATGTTTGTTTCATGAAATCGAACCCGCGACACGCAACGCAGCACTTAATCGCTCAGACGCTGCGCCAACCATGCCGTCAAATTGATTGATTTGCGTCTTTTCCGATGGCCTTTGTTATTTAAATATTTTTAAAGTTTAATTTTCGTTGAGAAGTTTACGCTGAAAGTGACGTGCCCACACAGAAGTTACCAAGTCTTAATTTTTTGTCTGATTTATTACAAAGCGACACCTATTGAATACATTTGCAACTAGCAGCACCGTACTTGAGCGTAGATTCGACACGAACATTGTGTGTGTCACAAAGTAGTGGCAAATTAGTTCAGGAGTAAACTGACAGAGGGCGCTAAATTAAAGCCTTATTAAGTTTTAAAAAGATAAGAAATTTAAATTCATCTTGACAATTTTCTTGCTTTGTATTTTATTCCTGGTTAGATCAACATAAAACATGTCATAATAAATGCATTTTTTATGATTCAATTATGATAATCGTGAGCCGCTTCTGGTTTAATGCGAGTTCTAGCATTTAAAATATGAACTTCCATAAAACCACAATATTTTAAAAATTTGCATCTTAGTTTAAAGAGACCATTCCTTTCAAATAATAGCCATAACCAATGGGGACGCTGCAGTAACCGTAACGTGTCACGCCATGACTCACACATAAGCATTTTTAAAGCGAGTTTTTCAACACCCCTTGCGCTCGAGCACGCTCAGTCATGCCATGCGTGTGCGCACACATAGAAAGGTCAGCAGGCAACTTCATTCAAAACTGTCTCGGCAGTTCGAACTTCACTCGTTTCGTAAGCCAAACACCGTATGATCGGTTCTTTGATGACGTTTGACCAAACAATTGTCGGTTTATTGTTTGTTTTGTCAATATTTCTGTGAGTGTATTGTTTGTAGGCTGAGCTACATGCTGTGCAAGTGATATGTAATGTTTTTTGTCTGTGCCAATATCTTCTGATGTAATTAAGTCTGTTTTATTATTAACCGATAAGTTGATTCAAGCCAGTTTTTCTGCTATTTTTGTTGTTTGTGTTATGTCTTTATATTGATTGTGTAGTGTTATTAGAAAAGGACTTATTCTTGTTTTTGGAACCTTTTTTTGGTAAGTACAGAGCTGTTATCTTTTCATTTACAATGTGTGCAGTCATGGTTAATTACATGATAAGGGAAAAATATTTCAAGAATAAAGTGTTGTACAAAACGTTTATTGTATAATTACTACGCTATATTTGAATTAATCAGTTACCTTGGGAGTTCTTAATTTAATTGGAATCGGAATGAATCTATCATCTTCGAAATTGCGGTTGATATTTACAGGAGATGTCGTTACTTGATCAATATTTCTTTTAACTGAAGATCGTATTTTTCTTACTCTTTCCTTACTTGAGACATCCTTTAGGACATCTGATTTAGCTGCTTTTTTTTTAGTAGTCTCAGTAAGGGATGCAATTTTCAAGTTTAAGTTTTGCTTAATTTTTTTTCTTAGTGCTTCCTTGACGTGCACATTTTTACTCTCATTACTTTGCTCCTTAATTTTATCTTCATACTTTAAAAACGTATCGGATGGGAAATCAGGTCCAGTAACTTCTTCAGTATCTCGTCTTCGGCGTTTACCAGACACTACTCCGAGTTGAAGGAGGATTGGGTTACTAACCAGCGCTGCTGCTGCACCCAGTAAAGCTATACCAGCTATGGGCCATAGCACAGTTTTTGCTGCTAGAGCCTGCAACATAGAGATGACAATTAATTTACCTTAATCATTTTCAGTCAAGATAAATGAAAAGCATCATTAATTAAAACTGCATCATCATTGAGTAGGTACCTGAAAACTCAACCTATGCCTGTTGATACATTGCTCAAAAACATACTTAAGCACGTAGAGTATTTCGTAGAAACCTCTCATTAATGTTCGAGTATTTACGAACTACCTATGCCCCTTCCATGAAATTCTCGGAAAGTACACGGATTTTGAATTCATTTATATAAATTAAAAAAATCTGATAGTAATAGATAATAATTATTCAAATCACAAAAAAATAGGTTAACAAGCATGTAATTAAGTGGTGTGGGAACACACATCAAGAATATGGGCAACTGAACAGAACCAATTACTAAAGGGTGACTAACAAACACGAATGGAACGATAAAATATGTATATATTTCGCTATCCGACGTAATTATTAACCCTTGCTAACTATCTACCAACAACTTTTTCAATCATTGCGTTCTGATAGAAATGTCATCAAAATCCAGTAGGTACCTCATCAATTAGAAATACATTTGTACTGTGACATGTTTATCTACAAAGTTTCTTGTTACCTTTTATGTGGTAACCTAAGTATGAACTACACTACGTATATCTCTCACAGAGTTCTGCGTGGGATGGAATGTGAACTAAGGACCTTACCAGGATAGAAACATACTAACTTCAATGGTAAAAGTGCTAAATATTACACAAAGCTCAAAACACTGTGAGTATGTATTAACTGAGGTGGAGAAATTGATGAACTTTTAAGACTCCAGCCTGAATAACAGTACTAGATAAAAAAAATACAAATCCTGAGCACACAAATATTTGGGAAACGACAAGACACCTCACAGAAGACCTAACCGTGAATGAATTAGTGTCCTTAATTACAACTTACTTACCGAATGTTTCTTTATTGAAGACAGATCGAATTCGATAGTTAATTTCTATCATTTAATATTAGGTACCTATTGTCAGCAGTGGCAACTATAAAAAAAACGTTGTTGGAACTTGGCTACTATAAACTTAATAAAGCCTGTAATGATCCCATCGCTTGTATACGATCTCCCTTTAGTTTCGTGATTGGCCATTGTATAGGCTTTCCAGGTGTGTCGTGTCGGAGACAATACTGTATCAGTAATTGCAGTGGCACTCATATTTATAAACCAGAATAGCAGCGCGGTTGGCAGGATTGTGATAGCTGACTATGCACTTACTGAGACTAATTATTATCAAAGAAAAGACTAAAGTTAACTTACATGCTTATAATGTTTATCGTAGTGACCATGCCCCGAGTGATGATGTTTATGTCCAGAATAATGATGTCCATGACCATGTGAAGGCAAATGTTCTCCATGGTCATGGTAATCATGATAATCAAAATTATTATGATGATCACCAATAGGATAAGAGTGATGGTTATCATGTTCAAACGTTGGAGGTCCATGGGCTTCTGGATGATGATCGTATAAATGATAGTCGTGTCCTTGAGGGTAATGACCACCTTCCTCGTATTCGTTTATTGCGTAGCCTAGAACAAGAGTAAATAATTATTAAATAAATTCTATTGAATTGCTAATGCGGCTCTAGAGGTCCCCCCGTCCTTGGAAAATACACAACAATGTCTGTTACAGTCGAGTTTTGTCCCAAATGTCAAAGATATTGACTTATACATTGGTTTTAGCAGTAGTAGCTTACTATTTAAAAATTCCAAACCAAACTTACAGATTTTCATAATCATTATAGGGCTTGGAAGAAAGCAAAGCAATTACGTAAGATAGAACGTCTTGTGTTAGTTACTATCATAACACATCATGATACTTGTCCCACAGTAGTGAACAACATAATCGCTTAGATAATTTAGTTAAGAAATGTAGTGACTGACATAATACCAGAACAGGAAAAGAATAACTCATTATATAGAATAAATAATATAAGGAATATAAAATAATACTATTAAACTACTATTTTTTATGTAAAACCTTAAAAGTGATAGTATTGATGATAGAAGATACCTGGCTGATCATGATACAGCAAGCCCCGGCCATTACTCGAGCTGGATAATGCGCTGTCGGGTATTTCCTGCAAATGACCGATATGATTCATTCGTTTTCTGAAGAAATGTTTGGTTATCTTCTTTTTTCTTATTAGCACCTATATGGTAAGATTGGTGAGCGTACAGGGACATCCGAGGTAGGAAATAGTATAACAATAACATTACTGTTTGCTTACCAAATTCAAACAATATCTTGGCCTGATGTCAGCAGCACATAATAGATCTTAATGGATTAGAAAACTTTTGAGTTATGAAAACTCGTGTTCCGTTGGTTTGGTTAGATCCAAACATAAAATTATTACTATCGACAGAGATTCAATAATTCTCACTGCGAATACAGACATTTACCGTACCGTTTTTAATTCTAGTCTAATTTCTTTCGCTAGGTACCCATGAAAAGTCTTTTCAATTATTGAAAGATTTTATTCCATTCCTTCAAAGATGTTTCTTTCTGATAAAATAATTAAATACAATTAGCCCTTGACTGCGGTCCGACGGTTCGATACGATCGTCTGAACAGTGCCGCTCTGCCCCTTTTCACATGGCACTCAATGTTTCTACTTCAATTGATGGCGTTACACGGCATTACTTTCCTTTTAAAATGTCTTCAAACTTGTTCTCTTTGAGGTGAAACATTTTACTTTGTGTATTTATTTTAGCTATTTGCTATGAATTATTATTTAAGGTTGTTTTGGTTAGATTATGTTCAATGAAGGCTTACATTTCTTAAATCAAGTTATTTGAAACATTGACATGTTATTTATTAGTGTTCGCAGATGTTTTAGTAAAATCCTCATTCTAGCAATCTTTGTAAACGAAAAGCAATATGAAAGTGTGTGAGTCATGCATCCTCAATATCTTTGTCTTCAATAAAGGCTTAAATGCCTTTAACCAAGTTATTATTTCACAGATATTTGAATACAATTCTCATTCTAACAAGCTTTGTATACGAAAGTGTGTGACTCATGTATTTTTTTTCTCATCTCGTATCGAGGTTTTGTTCCGAAGCATTATTCATTACTACGGGGAACTGATCTGATATCTGACTAACTGTTGCGTTGAGGTCGAGGCCGTCACGGGAAAAGATTCTCAGTTATGCATCTTAAAATCCCTCTTTCAATGGCAAACTACTAACTTTTGTTTCTATGTAGTTTATAAATGTTTTTAATAATGAACACTCCCTATAGGCACATTTAGATGTAGTCATCAAAATAAAGTATTTATTTACAATGGCACTAGATTGCGTCGTCAGAGTAGAAAATTGGGTCTTCATCTCCTGCTTTTAGGATTTTTCAGGTCAGAGATATTAAGACGAGAAGAATTGTGCTCATCCTGCGTTTAAACTATCATGCGATCACGTACAGATAAAAAACTTTGTTCTTATGGCGAATGAGAGTCAGTACGTTATAAGGAAACCACGAGGTTATGACGAACATTATGTACACACATTCTAGACCACATCAACAAAGGCTTCTGGTGAATATTTTCTGTTAAACATCGACTGCACATTGTAAAAACTTAGAATGCTGAACGGTTTAATTGTTTGTTCGGCGGTTGCGACAGTTTGTGTACCTACTTAAAACTGGGACAGGACGATAAGCAGCTGATACGTTACTTGTTTTACGTAGGTACCTACCGATCAATGGAAGCTTAATTAAATAAAAATAGTATTAATATTTAAAACTACCAATGTAACTTTATATTGTATCAACTGCCGGTTGAGTCACGTTTCCGTTTGAGCAAGTTTATCAAGAATGTGGGCCATGTCAGTGATATTCCCACAAACAGCCTCGGCTTGTCGTATTTCTGCATTTGAAATGCGCTAAATGCTGTCAGCTATGCCGAGAAGTAATTGCGCCCGGTTTAAGTACTCTCATTATAAATACAAGTTAGCCCTTCGAATACACAACATCCACCATCTACTACATCTAGATATCAGGATCATAACTGCGGTTTTTTGAATCTACGTTGATAGGAAATTATGAAACCTTCAAATTCCTACCTTGAATTTAATTGGGTTACTCGCCGGTATAAAGGTTGAATATTTTCCTAAATCCTCTTTCTGCAATGTTTTCACGTTCGTCATGTTCTGAAATAGAAGTGGAGTACGTTATGGTATTTCCCTCATTTTCAATACAAATTCGAATGTTTTCTGTATCACTTACATTAATTTCAACAGCTGAATAATCTCTTAAATGAGAATTGAAATTCGTATTAGTAACCGCATCACATCTCGCTACAATATAAATCGTAGCCAAAACAATGATGAACAAGGCTTGATAGCTGTTAGAAAAGAACCACATATCGCCACACAAAACACAAACACAGACACTGAAAACAAATAAGAAGCTTATGGAAACACAAGTAACTATGGCGCTGGACCGACTAATACGGTATACTTTATAAAAAATGGTCGCATAGAAGAGGGGGTGGTTTGGATGACAATTTGAGGAGCCCGAACAATGGGCCAGTCCAAGATCTGGTCATACCCTGTTGACTCGATTGCGAAGTCGTTTCTCCAGCTTTGTTCATAACAAATTATAATGACGGTCATGTTTGTTGAATTGTTTCATGGTGGATGAGCATTGCCACGGATGCTTTTCGAATTCCAGAGGTATATGTGCGTTTTGTTTGAGATGTAATAAGAGTTGATGGCGATGAGAAACAAGATAAATTTTCTTAACGCAGTGATTGGTGGGAAAACTTTAGTGTTGATGTGAGAAGCATAACAATGGCGTTGGAATGTGAAACAGTTTTCTTCTGATTGTTAGATTGGTTACTAATGAACGGTAATAAAGTCACGTTTTCTTTGACAACAAACAAAAGTTACTGCCAATACCTTCTCCATTATAAATGCATATTCCTGAATCTTTAACATCAGTTATTTAAACGGCATGTGCACCTTATCTAAAGTCTTGAACAAACAGGATATTCTGAAACATTTCCCGTCACCACGAATTATTCGCTAGAAATTCCTCTCGGCGACAAGTAAGCAACGCAGCAGCAAAAACATATGTTCGATAGCACGAACGTTTAGAAAGCAATGCGTTTCCGTGATGCATTATGCATTTTCTGTATATGTTATCGTAAATTATCACCGTCATATCTCATAATTAATCTTATGTCATGGTAATAAAGTTTGCTTTGGCTTGAAGATCAGGTGGAATTAATTCTGCAGTTGTTAGCGTTTGTAGTGTTGTCTCATTGCGAACAATGGTATAGCACTTGCATAAGATGCAAGTGCCTACTAATGCACTTAAGTATAACGAATAGTGTTAATGTAAAATACTCTGAGGAAATATCATTTTGTCATTTTAATGAAACACCTTTTAGTATTGTTATCGAAATCAGTGTTATTTCCGTGCTGTTATTCTTAATTTTATACTGAAATATACTGAATCGGATGTAAGTTCTCCTTACTTTCAAAACATAAAAAAAGACATTAAGGACCCTTCGGGAACCACAGGCGTGTGTTTCAACTGGGTAGAGTAAAGGTGTCCCTAATATGTAGTACACCCACATTTCGCCAGTCCCATGTGATAACCTGGGACTTACACATATCTGGGGGCGAGCCTGCCCCCTGGTCTTCAACCGGGCACGAATACAGACCCTGCGTCTGCTACAGAGAATACAGCGATAACAGCTTAGCAAAAACTTAGGCGCCATCTTGAATAACACAATTCATATTTCATGCAAGAAGCAAGCCTCCTTGTAGGTATAGTTCTCCGAGATTTCCAAATGAGTTCCGTGTCTCGAATATAACTACGAAGAACACAACATTACGGGTAGCGGGCCCGTTTTTATTAGTTTTAAATTATTTATTTCGCGGCAACAGATTTACGATTGGCACCGCGATATATCAGGCGCCCGCCAATAAAATTCACTCTTACCATAGATTATGCGAAACTGGAAATGTCATTGATTGATTTTAAATGTATTTTTTTATTTACAAATCGTCGTCGATTTGGGTCACATCGTAACTTATAATGTATCTGTAACACTACAAATTAATATTGCATTTTACTTATATTTTGTATGACTCAAACTCCATATTGATAAGCACAAAAACCTGTTAGTCATTTTTAAAACTTTCCGGGATTTACAAAAAACGATAAGAAAATAATTTTGACTTGCTTCAATTTGCTGTAATAGGCAAATTAATTAATGTATTTGTTATATTGAAATGACCACAATTCAATAAGTGTATTCAATCCAATCCTGCAAACGTCGTCCTCTTCATGAACAACATTTAAATGATGTGGATTTTTTTAAAGGTCTAGCGTAATTCGCCTGAAACACGTGATTACCTAGTTCAGACGCAAAAATTGGGTGAACTTAACAAAGGTTCAAGAAAAAAATGGTTATCGTTAAATATTTTTGCACTTTATTAATTTTTGTTACTGTAATCATTAAATTAGTTCAGTTAATATTTTATAATCGGAATTTCCGTGTAATGTCGTTTCCAGTATCTACGACTCCGTGTATACTCTTACATTTTCCAGATATCACCCGGCAGGTAGTTCAAACCCCCTTTTATTTTACGATGTTAAATTCTTCACAAGATACATAGGTGAAAGAGAAGTATCCAATGCTATTTCAACGGTTTCGTTGTAAAAAAAGATAAAAATAGGAAAGAGGGTAGCGGGTAAATGGCCTGGCCACGATTAATGGGTCATGTAATTATTTTCAGTGCATCCGACGAAAGTGCACAATTGGTTCGAATTGGAAATTGGAACCTTGTGAACCGAGATTGCGACTTTTTCATTGTGTAAGAACAAATCACTGTAGATAGCAGTTATTCTTTAATTTATTGCTTTTCTTCTTAAAATTCTCGATATATTAGTAGTTTACATTCATAATGAGACGCGTATTTTTTTTTCTCACGCTATCTTAAATTACAATAGGCCTTATCATTACATTAAACAATAGGTAAAGTTGAAGTAGCGTATTCAATTTAATCGTGAATGAAACAGGGGATCAAAATAACCATTCGTAAAATGGTCACAAAGTGACAATTTTATTTACAATATTAACGGCGTCTGAAACCATTTTAAGAATTTTAACGTAATTAATATTATTATCCTATTATGTTTCGGCCATTTGAGAACCCATGTTCTACTCACGATTCAATTGAATACGCAACTTCAGCTTTACCTGTGATGATGGTGACATTATCACTAAGAGATAAAACCTCCTTTAATAAATAAAAATAAAAAAAAAACTCCTACTATAAACGTTAGTTACATATTACCACATAACCCCTCCCCATATTGCATCCCCATATTGATCACTGGAAAAATAAAACTTTGTCTCTCAAAATACAAAGTACCTAAATAGGAAAGCATTTTCAAGATTTTTCGTCTGCGATATCGTATTGAAGAATCGTGTTCGCTCGAATCTAATTTCTGAGCTTAGAAAAGCATCGATCAATGTCTGCCGCTTTCAAAGAGCATATCGGAGGCAAAGCAGAAGGTGTCACAGAGAATGGATTGACACTTAAACGAGTATCAATAGATCTAAGAGTTACATGATTTTTAATTTTCTGAGTTGCTTTTTCGAATTTTTAGGTTCTTGAGTCTTTTCTGGAATAGTCATAAGGTGAATGATTCCCTGTCGTAGTTGCGGGTTGTTCGAAAGAAATACCAAAGCCCTAAAACATAAAGGGCAATAGAAGGAACATGGGTGGGTTTAGAGAAGGAACATTTTAGTCAGCACAAGTCTGACGATCTCCTCCTAGTTATTTGATGTTTTCTCATCCGCCAAAAAGGCTAATGATTCTCATTTGGATTTTCTATATTGGTTTGTTAGTTTTCTACTGAATAGTTGGATAAGCGTACAACTTATTTTTTTTTTTTAATTCAACTAATTCGCTTTCAATCCTTACTAATATTATAAAAGCGTAAGTGAGTTTATTTGTTTGTTACGTCTTCACGTCTATATGGCTTAACCAATTTTGACGGATTTTGGTACAGAGATAGTTGGGACCCTGGACACGGAAATAGGCTATTTAAAAAAAATGGATGTGAGGGAGAAAAAGGGAAAACTTAGCATTGCTATTACAATAAATAAGGCACAAAGGCAAAAACTACAGGTAGCAGGTAGCTGTAAATCAGGAAAGGAGAACTGTGTTACCCCGAATTTAACGTGAGTGAAGCCGCGGGCAACAGCTATTTAAAAATAAAATCAAAATGCTATCTGAAATGCGTATTAAAATGTAGTGATCTTTAAAAGTGTCAATGAATATTTTCAGACTGAATACAAAAATGCAGATATAAAATACTTCCAGACTTTCCATACAAAAGGCAGAGGCATTTGCGAGAGCAAACGCCGATGAGACAGTCCCATTTGGCAATATGAGAGTGACGGCTTATGAAAAATGCGGCAATACCAGTTGAAGCCGACATTAAACCATCTGAATATGCGAGGGGTAGTAAATGTCACGTGTGATAGGGACTTAAAATAGAAGAGGGTGGCTTTTAGGTGATATTACGAGAAATATTTCTTTCAAAACTAGTTAGGCTATGGGAGAAAGAAAATCATTATTGATGCTTGTGACATTGATGCCATTTTTCACATAACTATTGTTTGTAAGATGTTTGGCAAGTTTTCCAACATTTTATGCTGAACGAAACGAAACAATGGAAGAAAAAGACGCAAACAAGATTGAATATTTGTAAACTATTGTAAAGTTTGTTTGTGAAGTATTACTTGGTCTTGTCTGCACTTGTGTTTGTGTCTCATGAGATCTTATTTTCCAAGTTTGTCATAACTATGTAACAGCTGCAAATCTTAGTAAATACTAAATATTTAGATTTAAAGGTGGATACTGGTTGATTCATTTTGAAACTAAGTTATTTTAGTAGATAGGTAAGAGATGTGTAATGAGCTATCTAAAGTAAGGCTTCAATAAGAGATGTTCATATGCAATTTCTTGAAGATTTTGTCCTTTTATTCTACTCCCAAAACTGTAAATAAACAAACAACTCACCAAGCTGATACAAAACAAACTTGAATAATAGATGAATGGCGTACCAAAAGCAACTCGTAAAAAAACACTTTTCCGCCAAAGAAACGGGGGGCCGAGAAAAATTACACTCGTTACGGTACAGGGAATTGGTGTTAATAAAAAACGCACCGTAATTCGGAAGTACTGGTGACAAACGAGGAGACTAGAGCCGAACTAATGAGCCACGGCTGGAGCACCTGACGACGGTAAAATACCTATCCGAGGGACTTTACTGCCTATTTGTTTGTACCTTTTTGGAGGGAGCCGGTAATTTTTGCGTCTTTTTGTTTGTTTTTTTTTGGTCGCCATTATAAACATGTGGGCCAAAGTGTAGTGCATCGTAAGTGTTATTTTTATAAGCCTGTTACTAAGAGTAGGTTATCATCCACACCTGTAATGTTTCACCTGTGCGTCCACCTTACGCTTATGAATATTTATATCTTGGGTGCAGGAGACCCAAACTAGCCGCCTGTTGTTTTGTGCAAGATGTATTGTCCTTTTTCACCTTCAGTTTACTAGCACCCTATTTTTATTTCCTTGTTTCATTGCTTTTTAAGTATTCAGTGCATACATTTCACTTCATTTGCAGAGAAGCACTTTTTTTTTCGGGTAGGAAATCATCTAATGACTTCCCCCGCTCTGGGCGGAGCGGGTAGGCATGTCAGACTTGTACTGACTAAAACCCACAGATGTTTCTTCTATTACCCTTTACGTTCCGGGGCCGCGGTATCTCTTTCGAACCCGCAACCCCGGGACAACCCGCAACCCCGGTGCAGAAAAGCAATTAATCAACCTTCACACGATATGACGTAGTGTGTGTTAAATCTGATATAACTACCAGCACGTGTATCGAAATAACACAAATCCCAAAATTGGGGAGGTGGACCAAATAAATCGGAAACCAAAATGACGCCCTAACAATCCCATAATCCCATACCTCGGACTATACACGGTCGGATTTGAATTCGTGATGGTAAGATGCTGCATTTGGATGTCGTAGTTGGAATAATACTTAATACTTTTGTTCATAATGCTAGCTTTTTTTTTGCTGATGGGACATAATGCAAGCTTGAATATAAAGTTTAAAAGACCAATTATTTTAATTTTCGTATTTATTAAGTTTATTATATCAAAACTTGATTGGAACAAAAACACTAATGTAGCCTGGTCAATGTAAAAGTGTAATTGAAGCAATTAATAAAATGTGAGAACAGGCGCCAGGCTTTTTTATTTTTCAAATTCGTTCCCATAGCAAAAGTGATACATTTTCAAGAGTACTTTAAGTATTCACTAAACATAGGTACGTCCCTCATTTACTTTTGCTTTTACTTAGCTGTGGTAGTAAGTATGCTGTTGTTAAACAAGATGATAGAAAATATGATGTTTCTAAGTTTTACGATTGAATAACTTTGAAAACATTGCCTTCGAAAGAATGATTTGTATTGGACGATATTTTTCAATCCATCGGGCAAGTACGACATATTAGTTACCCCAAAATACAGGTTGTTTAAATTTTAAAGCGTGGGGATCAGGGATCAAAGCGTCTATTATATCCGATTCGGCACGAACCTTGTTGTACTGAGCTATGGGCAAATACCGCACTCGTCATTTTATAAAAGGCCCACCCTGTTAATCCTTGTTCGTGATTTGTTTCACATTACTAAAGGATTGTGGATACAGCAGTGGTATAAAACTGCTTTGTTGTTGTCTCGCTTTTCCTCTTTATTTTTGAATGAGCAGATTAGTTTGCCTTATAGTTTGTTGTGTTTTTAATACTCCTTGTCAAACCAAATCCAGTTTTCAGGTGAATCTATGCTATCATCAGTTTCTATACTACTTTTTTTTGGGGTTGGAATTCATCAAATAACTTCTCCCGCACTGGGCGGAGCGGGGGGGCGTGTCAGACTTTTACCGATTAAAACCTACCCATGTTCCTTCTATTGCCCTTTACGTTCCGAGGCTGCGGTATCTTTCGAACAACCCGCGACCCCGGCAGGCGGAGGCTCTGGCAAACCCCTCTGCATTGCTGACATCTCTTTGAGGCGCGCGTGAAACACGAACTCGCCGTCGACACGGCCTGTCGTCAATAGACGGACGGACGGTGAGCTAGTTTCTCTACTACTGAGGGATTATTCATCATCATCATTCTTTTGCACTTATCCCAATTTATCATCGCTGCATGTCTTCTTCTTGCACACTTCTATTTTTTTCGTTCAGCAGTTGCCTTTTTAATGTCCATCTATCCTTTCCTTACCTTTCTTCTTATCGCAGCAAGCAATTATTATCAGACAAAATAAACAGTTTGCAGTCATTCTTATTCCTTCTGGTTTCCTTCGTCATACTCTTAGATAGATGACGATTATATCCCTGCCTATTACAGTAAGACCTATACAAATTTCGTGGAAACGACGACGACCGATGTTGCCACCTATCATAAACACTCATCGCACGAAAGCTTTCATCCCCTTATGCAAATTGGCAACATTTATGGTGTGACTACGTAACTCACGCACGACCGACGACGGCTGGGTATAGTGGTTATAACAGGCACAACCTACCCTTTTTGTGAGATGACACCCATTTTTGGCAACCAGGAAATTGTGAACGACTCCTAACTAGAAAGCCTTGTGTAATTTGTTTGAAGTTTTAGATAAATCGAGGTGTCATAAATTGTCTTTGTGTTTGTTAGCATAAAATATAGCTGGCTGGTTTTGTTTAGGATATTATGCCGCTTGTTTTATTTATTCTTCTAAAAAACCAGGTGCATTTTTTTTAAATACCCCACACTAATATTTTTTCTTGTATCGTGTTTACGTTTACAAACATTTAAACCCACATACACAAACAGCCAGACCCGGAACAACTATCTATAGGTCATACAAATATTTATTCCGTGCGGGGATTGAACCCGGGACACGTAGCGCCGAAGTCAAACGTATTTACTGAAGATCCCGAAAATTGCAACAAAAAGTGATAATAATTATTTCGTAATTTTGTTGTTGTACAATGTATTTGGTAAATCCAAATGTTGCGAGCTGGTTATGTTAAATGTCTCTTGTATTGGTTTATTCGACATGAGTACATACTGGTTTTGTCGTCATTTAATTACTGATAAGTATTAATCATGAACTTTGCTACAATAACTGTTTTATCGAACTAGTTAAACGTTATTCCCTTAGTATGCTTGCGTCAGCGGATGCAGGGTGAGTATTGCCATCAAGGATTATGCAATTCAAATCACAGTATAATTAAGTTAATCATGAGACAAAGGCTTGTAAAGCAAATCTAAATACATTGTCCAATTTTTGTTGTTCCACGAAACAAAGATACAATGTTGATTTGATAACAATGACAATGTTTGTTATAATGAGTTTGTGACACAGTACATACACATAGGTATGAAATACAATCATCCCGTGCCCAAAATAACGTAATAAGGTCGTATCAATACAAATAAACCCGTAATAGCTCGTAGGCGTCATTTTGTAAACATGATTTGGTGTAAACGCTGGTTGCCTAGCAACGACCCGCTTTGTCCACATGCGAGCAATTCGGACGCAAATGGCTGCGTCCGAGTTTATGTGGTGTGCTCACACTGGTATCATTATGTGTGGTTACGAAGGAACATACGAATACGTAATAGTGTAATGTGCAGTCGTAAGTATAGCTGCATTGGAATATTTTGCCTTGTGGTCGCGATCGGAACTAAATCTTGTATTTTCCATTTTTTTAGCGATTCAGAAATGTTTGCAAACAGCGGTAAGGTCGTTAAAATTGGACTTTTAGTTCTTTGCAGTACAGTACTGTTTAGAACTTTAACATGAAGTCAAATTATTGGAAAATATTTTTTATATTATAAGTACTATAAGTTTATTGAATGATTATTGATGGTCAATTTAAAGTAAATGTTTCTATTAAACGAGGAAAAACTAGAACTCGAATTAATTATATATATATAATTTATATTTTTTAAACAAATTGAATACCGACCACAACAGTAGAATGACTGTTCGATTAAAGTAATATATAGGTAGTCAGTATTACAAACAATTTGTTGGCCTGTTAAAATACAAAAGCGATTATTACTTAACCGAACTCATTAAGTATAAAAAAGGTAATTTTATATCTTATTTCTGTAAAAAAAACTGGTCAACAAAACTTGAGTGAGCGTTGACCTTTTTTCTTTGGGGGACACTTGGTCCGAGGGTGCAAACAAATAAAACGAAATGTTGGCCGGGGTTCAAACAACTCGAGAATTTTCCCTTGATCTTCGAATTACTTCATTCTTTGGAACACTCTTCAATTATCGACTCCTGGCATTCGGATTATTTTTACCAATTAAAAAGTTAGGCGGATTAAAAGTTTAAGGAATTGCCCATTGATTCATTTCGTCCCTTGTTATGTTCTGTTTAACAGTTTTATTAGATTTGAATGATCGTACTATAAGCTCTTGTTAAAAGTTCTTAACTTTAACTTATATAAGGTGCTTTTTTTTTAATGAGCTGGTTTTAGTGGTTATGGTAATGATAATTAAAACACTCAAATCAATCTTGTGGGATGACGGACTCAGCGATCTTTGTGGTGATAGTCGTCCCTGCCAATGGCTTAATTGCCAAGAGCCTCGACCAACACCTGAGGAGGGTCTCGTTAGACGGCTGGTTCAAGGGTTTGATACAGAAAGCGGTACTCCTCGACACGGCTCTTTCGTTAGGATGTTTCTCTCTAGCCTGACTGCCGGTAGCTTGGACCCTGTTCCCGATACCAGTGGGCTACTATTTTTTTTTTCTATTAAGAAATATTAAAAAATTAAATAACATGTTTTAAAATGAATAAACGAAATTTTACAAGTTATCTTGTCATCGTCCCTAGAAAGCCAAAATATCATTGTAGCAGTGTATTTAATATTTATTCAGTCGCCATACTCCATAGGTACGTGTAAGGTTTTGATGTGATGTTTAGGCAAGAACATATCTTGTACTATAACGCTTTTGAATATAAAGTGTTTCCTATTCTGTTCGATATGTTTTGTCAGTATTGTTATTTGGATTTGGAATACGTATAGTTAGTTTAGTTTTTTCCTGTTCGTATCAATCCGATGATAGGTAGGTAGGACGCTAAAAGTTGAGAAACCATGACCAACTAACTTATTACTGGGTTTTATAGAAACTTTTTTTGAAAAGTCGGTGTCTTTTGTTTGATTTAAAGATTTTTATTTTTGCCACCGACTTCCGGAATTGAAACTTATTTTCCACTTTTTTGTGTTATTTTGAGAGTCGCTTTTTTGCAAAAGGTTTTTTAATTCAGTCTTTTTATTAGTGGTATGATGGTATCTTACAAAAATATTTTTGAGTAGGTATTTATTCTCCATTGCTACTAAAAGCTATAAGCATATCATCCATATACTTTAGAAGAAAAATATGTATTGTAGAAAATAACGAATAAATATGTATTGTAACAAATAATACGAATTGTAGAAAATAACAACCGAAACAATTTTGATCATAAAAAGAATATTGAAAATCAGAAATCAGAACACAATGAGTGAACCTCCTCCTTTTTTTGAAGTTAGTTATAAGAAGGTAATGGCAAGGACGGCCTCCTACTAGTGTTCGCAACCACTACCGCTGGACATGAGGTCTTTGTAAGTCAGGTCAGACATCAATTGGGTTCTTAAATAACTATGTTTTCTGAATCAATCAATTAAAATATTTTTATTTTACATAGGCCTACATAGGCACTTATAAAACGTTGAGAAAAGCTGGAGCTGGCTGAGTTTTGGATATGTGCCCAGTGTTATAGTGTCTACCAAGGTAGGTATGCCTCTGTCTCTCCATTCCATCTATACTCATATTATAAAGCTGAAGAGTTTGTTTGTTTGTTTGTTTGAACGCGCTAATCTCAGGGACTACTGGTTGGAATTAGAAAATCCTTTAATGTTGGATAGTCCATTTCTTGAGGAAGGTTATAGGCTATACAACATCACGCTACGACCAACAGGTGCTGAGCAGCGCGGGTGAAACCGTGGGGAACAGCTAGTGATTAATAAAATTAATAAAACCTCGTTAGAAATACTCTCAAGAAGTAACTCAATCTTAAGATTCCGTTTGAAATCTAAGCCAAGTTCATATTCGGTGTTAGGGTCAGTTCACACCGAGACGCGACGCGACGCGACGCTGCGCGCACACTTTAAAAAAGCTACTCAAAATATAACTTTATTTTCTACACGAAAAGATACACATTTCATTGCGCTACGCCGCGAGGTGTCACGAGGCGCAGCGCTGCGCCTCGTGACGCCTCGCGGCGTAGCGCGGCGCATCGTGACGCAGCGGTATTCGCGGCGTGCAAGAGCGGCGCTGCGCCTCTCAACGCCGCGCGACGCCGCGATGCGCCGCGAGGCGCAGTCGAGGCCGACGTGGCAACTTGTCAGTTCGGTCGAGTACTCGAGTGAAATTATAATGATAGACTGGGATCTTGTAATAATCGGACTTCTCTTGCAGAAGAGGCAGAGCAAGAAGAATACAAAAATAAAATTAAAAGGAAGGCATCACAAAAAAATTTACTTCTCCTCGATCTCCATATTATTATTGCACCCGCCAATTTATACGTCAACGTCACTCTCACGCGCTTGAAAACGGTAGACTGAGGGGGGTAAACGCGGGCCGCGGGCCAGGGCAGAAGCACGTGGCGAATGTTGACACATTCGGCTGCGCCGCGCGGCGTCTCGCTGCGCAGCGAGGCGTCGTGTTGCCGACGATTTTACGATGGGCCTCGCGACGTTGCGATGCGTATCGCGGCGGCGCGCGGCGCAGCGCGAAATCACGGGCTTCTTCCAGCATCGTCGCGTCGCGTCGCGTCTCGGTGTGAACTGACCCTTAGGTTGTTTTCTTCATCTCAAATATCTCATGAAATGAAATCCAAGTCATATGATAGGGCTGCAGATAACAAGTTTGATTTCTAAGAAATACTTAGTAATAAAAATGTAATGGTGAATTGCAGAACGCTAAAGAAAAACCTTAAGATCGAATCAGCCATTTAAAACTTTTATATCACATTTAGATTTAAGTTGACGACACCGTTGGCGCAGTGGCTGAGCGATCGACTGCTGCGCTGTGTGTCGCGGTGTCAATCCCCGCACGGAACAAATATTTGTATAGCCTACAGATAGTAGTTCCGGGTCTGGCTGTTTGTGTATGTGAGTTTAAATTTTATATAGGAGTAATTCCAAGAGTGCAACGTTTCTTTTTTTTTTTTAGAAAAAAGAAATATTTTTTTCTAAAATAAATGTTAGTTTGGCCTAAAAAATGCAAGAGAATAGATAAAAAGCTTTTAATATCTCCAAGAGATTTTAGAAACAGTTTATTTTGCTAAAAAAAAGAGTCAAACTCAAACTCTAAGCATTCATTTCAATTAGACTGTTACATGCAGTTTTGAATGTCAAAACAAATAGATTAAGCTACAGTCACACGACATAATAACTTGTGAAAGTACCGTAGTTGCCCATTATAAAACGTAGATCTCTATGTAGAAAAATATAAAAAAGAATAAGAGTAAGAGAAGAAGTAGAATAAGACTATCATCTTTATCGTAAGTCGAAAACAAAACGAGTTTTACACACACAGCACAATCAGAACCCGAAGATCGTGCGAAAATTCAAACAATTTGTAAACTTAAAAATCAAATCAAAGGCAAAAATGAAGACGGAAGCATATATATATTCTACATTAGATTATAACATTATTTACACACACTACATACAAATCTGATTCTGCCTCCAACACGTCTTCAATTACACATTCCGGATGCTAGAACGATTTAAATTCGTCGGCCGACATGGCTAGCCGAATGTAAAGTTTACCAAAAACAGTTCACATGTCTGATTTGCAGAATATTGAGATTGGACTAAAATGTTTAGCTTTCATTAGTACTGAAGTTAGGTAGGCTTGTTCTAATTAATTGCCTAACAGTTCTGGGAATAAATACAATAGAGGAATTGCTAATGCTTGACGGGCCTGTTGGTCTACTGGTTGGTGGCCCTGACTGCTGAGCCGGAGGTCGTGGGTTCGATTCCCACCCAGGACAAACTTTGTGTGATGAGCATGATTATTTGTTCTGTGTCTGGGTGTGATTTATCTATAATATGTATGTATTTATAAATTATATAAGTATGTATATCAGTTGTCTGGTTACCATAACACAAGCTCTGGATCAGATAGCCGTGTGTGAGTTGTCCCAAGATTTTTATTTATTTTTTATTTATTTAATTAATTGCTTAACAGTTCTGGAATAAATACAATAGAGAAATTACGTAGGAGCGCTAGAACAGTTAGTTAATCAAAAGATAAAGGTTGTGTATTTGATTAAATCCTACTTTAATATTATAAATGCGAATGTTTGTGAGAATCACACACAAATAAACATCCATACATATTTCCATAATAGTATGGATGTTTGTTACTCTTTCACGTCTAAATGGCTGAACGGATCTTTATGAAATTGGCAGACAGGTAGATTATAGTCTGGAATAGCACATAGGACACTTTTTTATCGCGATATCATGCGGTTGAAGCCGCGGGCGCCAGCTAGTTTGTTATTATTTTATTTATTAAACTTTACAAAGGCAGACTTAATGCCTTAGGCATTTAGTTTGTTTGGTTTTGTTATAATAATCCAAGTTTTTGACAAAGACATTCGTTATCTTTGTAAGACTTCTTTTAGAAATCTATTTTAGAGTTGTAAGAGGCCCACATCCACCATAGGACCTGCTTCAGAATTTCAAATAAGATTACTACTATTTTACCACATTTTGCGTTTGTAACCAGTAAGAACTTGGCACCGCTACTTCTAAAATAACTTTACTCGTACACACTGTTTTACTTAGGGCACATTATAATGGGTTATTTTAAAATTGTGTACCTCATAATGCTCCTTAAGTCTAACTTATTTACATTGCCTATAAATATTTATGAACAATGCGGTACAGATGTGGTTGAAACTAATAATCCAATCGTCGATCACTTAGAAGTGTTAACGTGTGTGTATAGACAGATTTAATTCAAGAAGGGGAAAGTGGAGTATAAATGAAAGAAATAGATTTTTAAATACATCGTTTGGTAGTTGGTATACTTATACTGTTTTCGATGTAGCCTGGTGCTGGTGATTTTAGGTGAGAAGTAATAGTTAGTGATGAAATGTATTCCTATAATGGGTAGTCCTTTAAGACTTTGATATTCAGGCTAAATTATATATCCAGTAATGATCGTTAATCACGAAATCTTCCAGATTGAAAAGGAACAGCCATTTTCTTACCAATGTAAAGAAAGAAAATAGTATAAAGATACAAATAACTAAGAATGAAGTTTTGAAACTCAATAAACTCAAATCAATTGACAAGACTGCTTGTTTAATGATTCTGTAAATCACACATCATATCAGAAGTATTCAGACTCAACATAAACATCCTATAAATGAAAAGAACGCTTGGTTTAATGCTATGCACCAACGCCTTCAAAATGACACCAACAAATACCATTCTATCTTTCCTTACTTCAAGACCAATAGAAATCCGTGACAGTATTTCGTACAGCTGCAGTCCTTCAATGAATGACTCACTAGATACCGGTTTATTAACCCACTGTTTAGAATAGTTGAGTAACTATGTACAACTAGTATAAGACAGTACCTGCTACCTGCAGTTTTTACCCTTGCGCCTTATTGATTTGTAATAGCAACGCTAAGTTTTCCCTTTTCTACCCTTGTTCTCCCTCATATCCCACTTTTTTTAAAATAAAATTAGCCTTTGTCCGTCTCCTGGTTCCCAACTATCTGTGTACTAAAATTCATCAAAATTGGTTTATCCATTAAAGCGTGAAAAGGTAACAAACAAACTCACTTTTCCTTTTATAATATTAGTAAGGAAGTAAGGATTGTATAATAATGTACATAGACACAATAGTATCGACCTAGTTGTAAAAGTGATTGAGACAGAGTAAATAACAGTGGTTTAATGACTATATAACATCTGATACGCTACCACCATAAACCTCAATGTTCTTGCTTGAGAAATCTTCTTCATGGCTCGCACAATATAAGTAGCAATTCTTATGTGATTTGCTCAATCAAAGCCAACCATATTGTAAAGAATACCTTTCAATCAATTGAAACAAAAACACATCCGAAAAAAAAGGTGTACGCTGTGAGGTTGTATCTTACCAAACCAGACAATCTTCTGCGCGGATCCCGGGGCTGCGGGTTGTTCGAAAGAGATACTGCGGCTCCGGAACGTAAAGGGCATAAGAAGGAACATGGGTGGGTTTTAGTCAGTAAACTGACATGCCCCTCCGGTCCGCCCAGAGCGGGGGAAGTTATTTGATGATTTCCTACCCGAAAAAAAAAGGTGTAAGGATTCACATTTCCAGCTAGGGCCCATTTGAAAAACAAAAACTGTATTGTTTCTGATGATGATTGTGCATGCATATCAGCATAATATGCTGGTTACATAACTAAATACTTAGTCAGAGAATAGTTGAGTAGTTATTGACTGAGCGATCGATTGCAGCGCTGCTCGCACGGAACAAATATTTTGTATGACCTGCAGATAGTTGTTTCGGGTCTGGCTGTTTGTGTATACGTGTGTTTAAATGTTTGTAAACGCACCTACGATACAGGAGAAATTCCTAGTGCGGGGCAACTTTTTTTTTTTTTTAAATACTTCTATTATAAATGCGTGTGTCTGTAAGGATGGATTGATGTATGCATATATGTATGTTTGTTAATCTTTCACGCCAAACAGGATGAACGGATCTTGATGAAATTTGGCATAGAGGTAGATAGAGTCTAAAATAACACATAGGATACTTTTTTTTCTATATCACGCGTCGCCAGTTATTGTAAAATACTTATCGTGAATTACCTAATTATTACTTTTGTATTACTAGCTGCCAATCAAATGCAATAAAATGAAATATACTTACACTGTATTTTTGTTATTATGATAGGTAAACGGCATTGACGGACGATGTTATTCGACTTTCTCAGGGTCTTTTTGCGGTATCTCTTTCGAACAACTCTTCTGGCAGGCGCCTCTGCTTTGCTGACATCTTTTTGAGAAGCGTGTGAAACATGAACGCGCCGTCGACACGGCCTGTCGTCAATAAACGGACGGACGGTGAGCTACCCATCGCTCATCATCATCATTATCTGGTCAACAAACTATGCATTGACGGTCGATGTCATTCGACTTTCTCAGGGTCTCAGGTGATACATTTGATTGAACTAGAAAACTGCATTATTATGTCGGCCGTGATCTTATGGTTGATCTTTTTGGGTAGGGCCGACTACTGAATTATGTTCGGATCGGATTTCCCTCCGAACCACATGTAGCTTTATGAGATTGACATGGGTACCTTTACGTGACCTGAACGGTTACCATGACATCTTATAGCAGTACTTATTCCTGTGTGAGAAAGAGATGGTGCTACACACCCTGTATAGCTCTGTCTCTTTCCCTCAATTGAATAAGCTCTGTTTTAAAACGTCATAGTAGGGCAGCTGATCTTCACAACTCAATTACTTATGTAAAACACCGTTGTCAGAGGTTCGAGTATAGTATCGCTATAGTCAACTGTTTCACATGTAGTGCTTTTCACTGTTCCTGTTATGGTTGTCTTTTACACATTCACCTTAATAAAATCATCATCACCATTTTCCTGCCATTGTGTCTGCGTGCTGCGCTGCGTGTCGCGGGTTCGATCCCAGCACGGACCAAATATTTGTAAGACCTACAGGTTTTCGGGTCTAGCTGTTTATGTATGTGACTTTAAATATTTGTACATAATACAGAAAAAATCCCTAGTGTGGGGCAACATCTCTTTTTTTATAAAACATGGTTTTTTTCTTGCATCCTGTCGGTCGCCACACTACCATTATCTTTTCTTTGGTCTTCCTCTCCCTCTCCTTCCAACTACATTTATATTCATCAACTTTTTAGTCACCTCAATAAAATAATGTCAGAAAATAATCTATATTTCCCGTATCACATGGGACTTAAAACATAACTATCAAAGTGACACATAACATAACGAAAATACGGGCGGAGTGTTATGAAAACTGTATTGAAAAAAAAAAAAAAATTGTGGAAAATAACTTTACTTCCGGTAGTCGGTGACTTCAAGTAAAGTTATTTTCCACTTTTGATTCTTTTTTGTTTTTAGGAAGTCGGTTTTTTTTGCAATAAGTAACAATTAACAAACTATAAATAACAATTCATAAATAAAAAGTTTTTTTTTTCTAAACATACCCATGTATAGTGATAAAACACACATTTTTTTTATCGAATATTAATTTTCCATTATAAAAAGATAATTAGCAGATGATCATATAAAAGTAGAAGAAAAAATATTTACATTTAAAAATATTTCATTACTGCATCACTACAGCCACGAAGGTCTTGAAGAAACATGTTATTAGATTTTTTTTCTATCTGGAGAAGATATTCAAAGGAAATCAGAAGGGCTTGTATGACATCTTATAGCAGTTCTTATTCTACTGAGGGAAAGAGATGGTGCTAGACACCCTGTATAGCTCTGTCTCTTTCCCTCAGTGGAATAAGAACTGCTTTAAGACGTCATAGTAGGGTAGCTGGTTGTTAACTAGTTGGCAATTAGACGACCATTCATGCGCTAATTTCCTTTGACGTGAACACGCTATGGTTTTAGAATAGCTAATATCGCTGTTGCTAAGGAATTATATGAATAGTTTGTACCTTATGTAGATATCTTACACTGATATTGGTTTTAAACTGTCATGGTTACTTACACTGGCGAGATATTTACCATGTTAGAAAATTATTTAGAATTCCCGATATTTATCACTGTTGAAGGCGCAATGATCACGGATGAGTTTGCATCACTGTCAAAATATCGGGAACTACCTTTCCCGTTCCTTTCCCGTTTCGAGCGATAATTGTGTCACTAGTTTGTAGCACGAGCATAAAACAATTATCTATGAAACTTATGTAGGTAATTGTTTGCGAATTGTTTTTCTCATAAATGCGGTGTTAAACATCGTGATACAAACTGTTACCATGGATTGAGCACATCATTTGACGCCTAAGACCTATAAAAGTATGGCTAAAACTATTAAAAAAAACACCTATAATAGTCTCACAGCATAAAAAATGCCACTTTAATTAAACGATCACGACCGAAAATTGCAATGGGCCTAAATTCAAGGTAAAAGTTTGTATTACTAGATCTAATTTTCTAATGCCAAATGGATCGACTCACAAATTCAGCATCATCCAGGCCATGTTCCCTTTATTATGTTTTTACAACCTCCGTTGGGATTTCCCGCTCCTTATAACTCAGAACATCTAACGACGGTCTACCATTTTTCCGACACCCACTTACTTAACATCCCGTGATAGAAAATAGTGTCTATGTCTTTACAATACGATGGAAATGACATTGGTTAAGAACAACTAAAATAACGAGTCCATTGTCTGAAGTAACAAGGTTGTTGTATTTTTCAGAGTGTAAAATGTCGAACATTTGCCAACGGTACATCAGACGTCACTGCGAAGAGAAGACTGGAGGGTCTTACATGAAGGTATGTAGGAAGAATTGGTTTTTCAATCAGTCTGTGAATGAATGATTACTTTGGAGATCTGTGAATGCTACTATACTATGACTACTATATGTATACTATAACATACTATAATATACTACTATGTACTATGCTACTATACTAAGACTTGTGCATTATGTTCCTCCTCAATGTAACTAGCATAAGTTATTTATGTTACGGAATAAACATTTATTATTAATATTATGTTAAACTAGCTGTGCCTCGGCATGCGTTGCAATGCAATTTTTCTACCCTACCTACCCGACCAACTCTACTTACCCTACCTACCTTATCGATTTTTTTTCGCCGTAAAAACCATCCTTGCACTTAAGGAATATTTAAAAAAAAGAATTAACATAATTGGTCTAGGCGTTGTGGAGTTATGCGCTTACCAACACATTTTGCGATTCATTTTTATATTATAAGATTACTTTGATTATCTCTTTGGTGTAGTTAGTCAGTCTAAGCCCTGGACGTCAACTCCTAGATTCGATTTGCAGTCCTAAACTTCAGCGGCTGATGAGGGTCAGGATATCTGCCTCGTGAAAGTAAAATAACTTCTGACGCGAAACATACACAGTTATACACCTGTATATATTCGTTCAAGTGTAAAGTTTTATATCAAACGTTATTATTTAAATTAAAAAACAGGAAGAGCCTCTTGTAAAATGTATGTAAAACAACTTTATAATGAATCGAACGATAATTACACTGCTACTAGACCATGGTAATTTTTAGTTGATTTAAACCCTATAACGCGGTAGGAGTAAATGGCAATTTACATAATAATATTCATGTATACTGTAGTTAGAAACTGGGTAATACGCTATTTTACTAGGCATAAAGTATAGCCTAGACAAGAGATAGGTACTAGTATAATAACGTATTAGAAAACTTTTCGTCTGAGACAGATTTGTATTAAAGTGAACTCAGAGATTGAATTTCATTAATTTCATTACAAGGTTGGTGTGAACAATTAATAGCTGACAGTGCCTACCTACCTGTCAAATATTTTCGTTAAAAATCAACTGACAGATAAAGTAGAGATTGTAATTATAACTCTACTAGCTTCCGCCCGCGACATCGTCCGCGTGGCATAGTTACTTTGGGCTAACACTTACTTTAACCCACATGATGATTGAAAAAAAAAACTTTTTTTCCCTCTTTCTACCCCTTTTCTCACTTTTTTAGTTTATGTCCGTCTCCAGGGTCCCAACTACCTCTGTACCGAAATTCATCAAAATCGGTTTGGCCATTTAGGCGTGAAGACATAACAAACAAACAAACAAAAGCACTTTCGTTTTTATAATATTAGTAAGGATTTGTTGGCACGAAAGACTTAAAATCTTATAGCAAATAATATAACTTACTCTCAAACATTCCTTGTGCAATCGATACATCGGATTTCGATACCCGTTGCGTGTTCCTAGGCCATAACGCGAGTCCACTCAACTAGCTGATGATAAAGTGCCAGTTAGTTTGCTAGGGTTTCCTTTTTATATATTGTTGGACATTGATGAATAGCCCACATGTTATGGGAAACTTGTGATTTGTTCGTTACATGCTAGACTTGTTACCGAGTTGAAAGGGACACAGGTAAAATTGTTTTTCAATACACTTATCCGAAAACTGGATCTAATTGTACTACTGTTGGGTTCAGAATGCAGTGTAGGTATTTCTCACTTGTGGTTTTTATTCATTTACTTCTATAAAGTTTGGCAATAGATAAATTAATCGATTGATACTATATCCACGAAGTTCGATTCATCTATTCGGAGTTAGTGTTTTTTTAAGGCGTCTCTCTGAAGAGAAATATTTTTAAGTTGTGTTTTAAAACAGTACGTTGTTTTTTTTAACATTAGATTATTTTCCAGATTACCTTTCTTTTTCGTCAGACTTTTACTGACTAAAAACCACCCAAGTTCCTTCTTTTGCTCTTTTAGTTTCGGGGCCGCGGTATCTCCTTCTAACAACCTGCAACCCCGGCAGGCGGAAACTCTCGCAGGACCCTCTTTGCTGACATCTCTAAGAGGCGCGCGAGGAACACGAACTCGCCGTCAACACAGCCTGTCGTCACTAGACGGACGGACGGCGAGATAGCCATTATTCACCGTCCACTGACCCACATCTACGGTGGCCGGGAGTCGTCTCGCGGTGCCCAAAGCTCGGAGCGTCTCCCGCGGCGGCTGTTTCTATAACCGTCTATGGCAAAGTAAATCAAATCATAGATTCATTGACAGTATTATTTTTTTTTCTCGAAAGTTTATGGAAAAACGATATCCTTACTATCCTTACTAATATTATAAAAACGAAAGTGAGTTTGTTTGTTACCTCTTCACGCTTTAATGGCTAAACCGATTTTGTTGAATTTTGGTACAGAGATAGTTGGGAACCAGGAGACGGACATAGGCTAATATGGGAAAACTTAGCGTTGCTATTACAAATCAATAAGACGCAAGGGGAACTGTGTTACCCTGAATTTAACGCGAGCGAAGCCGCGGGCAAAAGCTAGTTACATATAGACACACTTGTGTCAAAATGTTCAATAATTTTGTATCCCTGATCAAAAAACGATTAAATCTTTTGTTTTTCACAAAATTTTAAGACGTTCCTATTATAATATAATAAAGTGTGTGATTGATTCTGTGTTATTGACATAATACAACATTGTTATGAAGAATAACTTTCTCTAGGGAAATTCATATGTCCCGATCAAATTCATGTGAAACCTACTGAACACCTCCCCATTCAAAACAACCTATCAAATTATAATTACATACTTTTCAATTCATTTGAACAGAATGAGAACACAATTAATAATATACTTTATCTCGGCAGGTTTTAACATTCAATATGTTTTAAATTTAAGTAACAAAAGTCCTCGACTGTCAATAGGGAAACTCGTTATTAACTATTCTAACTCCGTGAATAAAAACATTTAACACACAGTCAATAAGGCCTATTTTCCTCTACACAAATCTGGCCAAACATGTCCATATTGTAGATATGCAGTGACCACAAGCGAAATCAATTTGCAGGATGGCATTTAATTTTTGACCCCAGCCTGGGTATGCATTTGACATTTTCCATTTCCTGATTTAAACTTCACAGTGGCTACGTATCGTTTGATGGGGTAAGCAGAGACGTCTGTATTCCAGTCATAAGCTTGTTGTGGATTATCTTTTGACATAATGGTGTATGTTGGTGATTTGAGTCTGGGATTTTGTCCGGTTGATCGGTCGCTTGTTCCTATTACATGGGTCTTAAAAATAACTGACAATATGGGGGTAAGCCTCTACATAACTTATTGTCATAATATTAAGAACAGAATAGAACAAACGCACTGCTTATTTCAATAGAAATTTCTTCCAGCAGACCTGCGAGAGGAAAGTTGTATGAAATATAGACAACGTGTAGAAAAAATGTTTATTTTATCCTTATATGTCATGGAATAGGAAATTAAAACAATCATATTTTTAGTAGTTACTACTAACTAAGACTAAGTGTTAAACGACTGTATCTACCAATCAAGAATTTCTGCTATGGAGTCTAGATTGGTGCCCAGTTAATGGCAATAGGCCTACATCCTTTTACATGGCAGTTAAACATATTTGTGTATTGTATTTATGGCCCTTAGATGCCTGAAAATTAAAGTGATTGATTGATTTATATCTGTTGAAAAGTGTGTAAACGAGGGTATTAAGGGACACCATCTTCTAATATATAAAATTCTCGTGTCACAATTTTATTTTCGTTCCCATACTCCTCCAAAACGGCTGGACCGATTTGAACCAAATTTTGTGTGCATATCGGGTAGGTCTGAGAATCGGCTAACATCTATTTTTCATGCCCCTAACTGAGCAGCGGCTGAAACCGCTGGGCACCAGCTAGTTTATCATTTCCACAATTTAGTTTAATAATTTTACATTAACTCATGCACCGTTATCTAACACTGTTCTTATGCCACGCATGAATATGAACAGCTTATAAGGTCCGTTGAGACAACGTTTTCAGTTGCACCGCTATTAAACCCAATTGTGTCGCTCGCTATTCCAATACCCCCGACTATTAGCTCCCGCTCTTACTCCTCTTATTCTGCCGCCAATGCGCTCATTTGATCTGCGAGTCAATACAACTACTTTTTAAAGTGTAACTTGTATGGTACTAACTTTGCCAAACTTCTTGGCAGTATATGATTAGGTATAAATGAGACAAAAGATGTAGTATAGTCTGGTTATAATTATCCAAAGGTGCATCTTATATACTAACGACTTCGTGTCGATAACATACAGTAGAAACATTTAATAGATATTGAACGTGCGATAAAGAACATAAGATTGCGATGTAGATTGTAGATACAGCACAAAGATATTGTACTGTAACAGTACACCCCCCTTTAAAAGAAAAAAATAAATATTATGGTAATAGTGTTTACAATATAAGTTTGATCTAGACCTTACTAGTTATTTGCTGATGTATATAAATAATAATGCTATTGTACGCGGTGGAATTTGATGACGCCTGTAAGTTGTGGTGTGATTTGCTGACGTCTGTAATTTTGACTTAGCTGTTGCACGAGTGTTTATTATTTTTTTCCGTTAAACTCTTCATTCTTCTGTCCAGTGTTTTCATTATGCCGTAAATTAGGATCGCACCGATTGTTAAAATAATCTGTCCCATTGCAACATTTCTTGTCCACCGTAAGTCCTCCTGGATCAGGTTGCGGAGTTTGTCCGCTTCGTTTTGATTGAGGCAACTGTCCGTATTGTATGTTATCTGGTCCTTAGAACTTTGATTTCCCATTTTAGATGTCTTGTTGTTACGAGTAGTTGTGAATTAATGGTATATGTTAAGATCTATGTTAATATATATACGAATAACTTGCTTCTATCAGCGATTTTTATAGACGTACTACTGGCTTTACTTTACGCCCCGATCGTGTAGTGTACGTGTGTGAATGTCTGTCGTAATCCTTTGAATCTGGCACGTAGTTTGATTCGTCATTGATCATGAATGCTGGTTTCAATCTATCAATTGATATCACTGTCTCTTTATCCCTAATTCTAATGCAAAATGTTTTATCTGTTTTACTAATTACTGGGTAGGGTCCCTCATACGGCGGTGTCAGGGCTTTCTTCATTCTATCACACCGAACAAATACGTGTGAGCATTCTTTGAGTTCGGGATGCACAAATATAGCTTGGTTATGGTTTTTTCTTTTCGGAATTGATGTCATTTGTGTGATGTCCTTTTGAATTTGTTTTACAAATTCTTCGTACGTTGATAACTGTGCTGCTGATGACTCAAAAAATCCTCCAGGGAGTCGTATTGGCGTTCCATATGTCATCTCTGCTGAACTATAACCTGTGTCTTCTCGCAAGCTACTCCGCAACCCGAGTAAAACTGTTGGGATTTCTTTTAACCAATTTTCGTTGGATTCTCTTGTCATTAACGCTACCTTTAAAGTTCTATGAAATCTCTCTATCATTCCATTGGATTGCGGATGATAAGGTGTTGTCCTAATTTTATGTATTCCCAAAAATTGTGAGAGTGACTCAAATATTCTTGATTCAAACTGTCGGCCTTGATCCGTAGTAATGCGCAATGGACATCCAAAACGAGTAATCCATCCTTCGAAAAGTGTCTTGGCTACTGTTTCTGCAGTTATATCTTCTACCGGAAATATTTCGGGCCATGACGTACAACGATCTATGATTGTGATTAAATATCTCTTCCCTTGTGAAATCGGAAGTGGTCCGACGATGTCAATATGTAAATGTTCAAAACGTTGCGCTGTCATAAATGTACCAGGAGGTGATATCGTATGTCGTTGTATTTTTGATTTTTGGCAGGCTATACATGATCTACACCAATTATTGATATCTTTGTTCATATACGGCCATAAATACCTTTGGGTTATCATTTTTCTCGTAGTTCTTTTTCCTGGATGGCTCATACCATGAATGGTATCGAAAATTTGTTTGCGAAAATGCTTTGGTAAGTAGGGGCGACTTTTTCCAGTAGACGTGTCGCAGGTGATGTTTATTGTGGAACCCGGAAGCGTAATGTTTTTGAATTTTAATCTTTTATTGTCATGTAATTTACTTAGTTCCTTATCTGTTGATTGACATTTTTCCAATTCAGCGTAATCGATAGGTGATGGCACGTATATTTCCTCTATTCGAGATAAGGCATCGGCGGTAATATTGTCACGTCCGTTTATGTGTTGGATGTTGGTACTGTATTGTGAAATGAAATCTAACTGCCGGACCCGTCGCGGTGTATCGTTTGATGATGGTTTTTGGGAGAATGCGTATGTCAAAGGTCGGTGATCCGTAAATATTGTAAATTCTCTTCCCTCGATTAATCTGTGAAAATGTTTGACGGCCATGTATATTCCTAACAGCTCTCTGTCAAACGTAGAATATTTTTGTTGAGTTTCGCTCAATTTTTGTGAAAAAAATCCTAATGGTTCCCAATTGCGTCCGGATTTTTGTTGTAAAACTCCACCAACGCAAGTAGCACTAGCGTCGGTCATGAGCGCTAGTGATGCGTTGCGGGAAGGATGCGCTGTTAATACTGCGTTTTTCATGCTTTCCTTGCATTTTTCGTAAGCTTTGTCTGCTTCCGTTGTCCAAGGAACAGGTGAATTATCGTTCTTTTTTGAACCATGTAGATATTCGTTTAAAATTCTTTGATTTTCCGCTGCGCGTGGAATATTACTTCTGTAGAAATTGACCATGCCCAAAAATCTTCTTAATTCTTGAATTGTTTTCGGTTTGGGAAATTCCATGATTGCTTTGTAATTTTCTTCGGTAGGTTGTATTCCTTGGCTCGTTATTCGTTATTATTTCTCAGAAGGGAAATAGATTTCTTAGGTTATCATACCTAAGAAATCTATTTCCCTTCTGAGAAATTCGCATTTTTCGAGATTAATGGTTATTCCATTCTCGTGTAAACGTTTGAAAACCGTTTCTAAATGCTGATAATGCAAATCTTCGTTGTCCGATGCGATGAGACAGTCGTCTACAAATATAAATACGAAATTTAAATCTCTAAATAAGGAATCCATGAATCGTTGAAATGTTTGTGCCGCATTGCGTAATCCGAAAGGCATTCTTAAGTACTCAAAAAGTCCGAAAGGTGTGATGATGGCTGTTTTCTCTATATCTTTAACAGGAATACAGTGGTATGCTTTGCGTATATCTATCTTGCTTAGTATCTTCTTATTTTCTAATATGTATGTAAAGTCAGTTAATCTTGGTAGTGGGTATTTGTCCGGTACTGTCGTGCTATTGAGCATTCGATAGTCTCCGCACGGTCTCCATTCGCCATTTTTCTTTTTTACCATATGTAATGGGCTTGCCCATGGGCTATCTGACGGTCGGCAAATTCCGAGTTCTATCATATTTTGAAATTCCTTTTTGGCTATGTCGTATTTTTCTGGAGGTAATGGTCTTGCCCGAGCTGCGACGGGTGGTCCTGTAGTGATAATGTGGTGTTCAATCTTATGTTTGGGCGCATTGCGTAGAAAGGACTCTTTTTGATGTCTTCGTATTTGTTTAAAAGTTGCGTAATACGTGGATTCGTTCCCACTGCGATAGTACGAATTGTTTGCTGTGTCGCTTTTTCTGAAGTTACATGCGTTGTCAGCTCTGTAACTTTGTCGATAAGTTTGCGACCTGCTATGTCGACTAATAGTTTATAGTGCTCTAGAAAATCTGCTCCAATTATTGGTTGTGTAACATCGGCGATTATAAAATTCCATTTATAACATCGTTGTAGTCCTAATTTCAAGGTAAACGTCTTCTCGCCGTAAGTCCTAATTTTAGTCCCATTTGCAGCGTAAAGTGTGTATTGTTCATTTTGTAAAATTGAATATCTCTGTTGCTTGCTAATGACTGAGATATTTGCGCCCGTGTCAATCAAAAACTTCATACCACTTTTTCGGTCGGTAATGGTGAGGCGATTGGATGGGTGGATTGCACAGAGTTTCGCCGTTGTCTGTGCTCTTATTCGTTTCCCTGGTTCCGTACGTAAGTCATTGGTTTCCAACCGCATGGTTTAATGCAGTTCCTTGCATATTTTCCGAATCTTTCGTGGTAGTAACAAAATCGATTTGCTCCTCTATAGTTTGTTCTCGGCCTCATAATCGGGAATTGTTGACGTTTCTTGAAAAGATTGTGCGTGTTGGGTCGATAACCATATTGACCTTGCTGAATTGCGTCAATATCTATCTGTAATTTTGCTAGCTGGGTTAAAATGCATGCTGTATTGTTGTCGTTTGAAGTGTCGTTGCTAACAGCTGATATTTCGGTTACTTTTGAATTCATTATTATTTTGTCTGCAATTTGGCTCAGTTTGTCAATTTCCATGTCTTCCGTAACTGCTAGAACCGTAGTAACTGATGTTGGTAAAAGCCTGAACCATAGTAGTTTAATTGTTTCGTCACTGATTTTTCCTCTCCCGAGGACTCGCATTTGACGTAATAACTGCGAAGGTTTTTGATCACCGAGTTCTGTCTCTGATATTAATTTTTGAAACTGTCGCTGTTCTGTTTCTTCGTAACAATCAATTAAACGTTTCTTGATGTTTTTGTATTTATCTGTAGTCGGTGGTGAAGTGATTAGGTCACTAACCTGTAGTATTCCTTCCTTGGATAACTTTGCTATTACTGTACAGTATTTGTATTCGTCTCCTTGCTTCTGTGGTTCTAATATGGCTTCTAGTTGCGTGAACCATAATCTTGGTTGGTCTTTCCAAAATTCCGGAATGCGGGATAAAACCGAGGTGCCAGCAGCTACTTCAAGTGTTCCTTGCTGATTTATGTTCGCCTTGCACGGTGATTGTGCCATGTTTCTTGCTGCGTATTCGTTCGTCGGGGTCACCAATTTGCCAAACTTCTTGGCAGTATATGATTAGGTATAAATGAGACAAAAGATGTAGTATAGTCTGGTTATAATTATCCAAAGGTGCATCTTATATACTAACGACTTCGTGTCGATAACAGACAGTAGAAACATTTAATAGATATTGAACGTGCGATAAAGAACATAAGATTGTGTTGTGTACTGTAACACTAACTATGAACATGCCATACTGTTTCAGTTTTCAAGAAAAGTTTGAACGTATATTCTTGTATTGTATTTAATGTCATTATGTCATTATTTGCTTAATGTTTTTTTATGTATTCTGTTTCCGTCTTATTTATTGTATTCAGGGTGTACATAAATCGTCAAATAAATAAACATTAATAAACATAACACTGTAGCTGGAAAGTTACGTTAGTTTCAAGGTTAAATAAAATAATTAACAACCTTAAAACACAAGAGATGCTCGTTCAAAAAATGGCGACGCACTATGGTAAAAACCTTGTGAAGCGCCTACCACCTTTATTATAGCAATAATTGTTTTAAGCACAAACACCCATGCGTTTTGTGTTAAATACATAGTTTGGTTGTCCCGTCAGTTTGTATAACTAACTTACGATTTCTGTTGATGACGGGGAGTTTATGTAAATGCTTTAAGTTGTAATGTAAACTTTCCCTGAATAGTGAGACTGTTAGGATTCTGTCTGCTTATGAGACTGGCATTTCATAGTTTAACTGCTTCTGGTACTGTACAACATTGTATAAAGGTACACTCAAAGTTCATCGTAGGTATTGCTCAGTTGTAAAAGTGTTGAATGTTTTACGTCTTATGCTGATTTATTTCCCAAGTCTGTTTATGAGTAAAAACTCATTTTTCCATACGTGGCATTAATTTTAAAATGTTTGGTGATACATACCAAAATGTCTCGCCTAAAAACCCCCAAGGGTAGACGAGTTTATCATATATTGTCGAGCGCAGTCTATACTTTGTGGGTGCTTCTTATTTTATTTTGTTTCGTATCGGATATCTTTAAATAACTTATCCCGCTGTGTATGGTGCGGGAGGCAGTGTCAGACTTTTACTGACTAAAACCTATCCTTATTCCTTTTTTTGACCTTTGTTTTTTAGGACTGCGGTATCTTTCGAACAAACTGCAACCTCGGCAGGATTTCGTAAGAGCTACTGAAAAATTCTTGTTGGAAAAAAAAACCCAACAGAACTACCCGATCCGGAAATCGGACCTATATATCTGGTAATCACTTGAATCTGGTTAGCTTTACCCAATTTCTAACCAATAGACATACAGCTACTTACCTATTATCATCTGTCACAAGTCTTGACACCAATAGAAAAACGTCCTTATACGCACACCCGAACACCCATTATAGTCCTGAAATGCATTTTATAACTCCCTATTTGAATACCAGTTCATAGTTGCTACTGCAGAACATGCTGGCATCCAAACAAAAGGACGCGATGTTTCCCGATTAAAGTTGTCAGCTTGCGGGATGGTGGGATGGTGTTCAATTTCCGATATCGGCACAAAGCGACGCCGCCGCTCGTCCGCTGTTTCCTTTGCGGTGTGCGTTATCTAGCCAGCATAGGCATGGCATGGGTGTAGTGAAGCTGCGTACGTCTATTTAGTATTGCAGTAGGCTGTATGGTAATATTGAAGTCTATTCAATTGAATGTGTTGCTGGCAAGGTATTAACTCGTGTTTTGTTTATACAATCGTTGACTGTAATGGCGGTATAATGTCTTTAACTTACTATTTCATTTTTACATTATATCCTTACTAATATTATAAAAGCGAAACTGAGTTTGTTACCTTTTCACGCTTTAATAGTTAAACCGATTTAATCGAATCGAATCAATAAGGCGCAAGACAAAAACTGCAGGTAGCAGGTTTCTGCAAATCAGGAAAGGGGAACTGTGTTACTCCGAATTTAACGCGAGCGAAGCCGCGGGAAAAAGCTAGTTACATTATATTCAATCTCATAAATAAAATTCGCGTGTTTCGGTGTTTATTACCAAACACGTCGGAAACGGCTGGACCGATTTGTATGCAATTTTGTGTGCCCCTAGGTGAAAAAGGTGGCCTCAGCCTATGTGAAAACGCTGCTTACAAGTAGTATAGTATGGAATGCATATAGGATTCTTACTTCACTAATTAATATTTTTGGGAAAGTAAATTTAGATACATTTATAATTAAAAACTTGTCACTGATTTTGAATACTACTTTGAACCGTAACATCGCGGCAAAAAGTAAAAACAACAAAATAAAGCAGCTTTAATTACAAGTTTCACCGTAGCAAATGCAAGGTAAGCTAAACAAAAGGTTCTCAAGAACAATTGAAGCTATAGGGAAAAAATAACAAATGCCAGAACAAATCAGACGCGAGTATGCCTTTGCTTAAAAAAAAAAAACTTGTTTCCGGACTGTAAATTCCCCGACGACGGGATCAATGCAAAACTTTCTTCATTTACACGGTCGGAAAACCATACAACTTGGTACTCATATAGATATGTCGAAATGTTTGTTAGTTATTTTTGTAAAAACACGGAAAAAATTACAATTCGTTTTTTTTTTTGAAAATTATGTTTTTCAAAGATCCCATTAATAATTTTTTTATCATTTAAAATTATGAAAAGTTGCAAATCAATGAACGCCAATATATAGTGTCAGTGACACATCCCATAAAGAAATCCCCCTGAAATTGTGGTATGTCTAAAAATAATCTTTTATTATACTTTATTTATATTTTTTTTTTATGATTTATACAAAAGTTGTCCTCAAACTCAAAAAATCTCACTATCGATTTCAAGTCCGTCTTTACACTGACAATTTCTTTTGCTTATTTGTTTTGGTTCAGCAACGATAGATAATTGACTTCTGACAACTTTTTAATGAGTTTTTGGATGTTGATAGCTGGCCCCTTGGCCACGTTTTCTTTCACAATATTTGTCTATGTGCAGAAAATATCTCTTTTATTTATGTCCTTAGAGGATTATCAATTCAAACTCTTATCTCAAATTGATGGAATTAGGTAGAAAAACTGAGAAAGCCAATTAAATAAAAATGAGATGATAAAATGATTTAAATAAAATAAAACATAATTTACAGACAGTTGCGTTTCAATTTTGGTGTGTAATAAAGTATTCTAAAGATAAATGATGTTTATTTTGCAGGTAGGTTTTCACAAACACTTTTACACGTTTTTTTTTTAAATTAGATGAGGCCGGTGTTTCGTATCCGACTACTCTGAGAAGAAACAGCCGAAACAAACTCAGAGGTCATAGTCTCTCTTAAAGTCCAGACAAAAAATCTTCGTCAATTTACACGAGGACCATGCAAATTAGTGTCTGAAATGGTTTTTTTAAGAAAGCACCACACAGATTGAGTGGACCTGTCCAGTCAGTGCAAGCATTTGTCAGTTATCGTGTAGCTACCCAAGTACCCAAGGAGCTCAACGACACGACGAACAATACTAAAAAAAGGACATTAGTGTAGGTCCATAATAGTACTCAACTGCCAGACAATCATCAAAAACAAATAAAGTAAATAAAAGTTATGATCCACATGGATATTCTAATACTTTTCATACGGTTGTATAAAGTTTTTCTTACATAAATAAATGTTTGGCTGGGAGCTTTGTTCCACTACTTCTTCTCTCAAAAAAAGGGAAGAGAAGCATTTCAGAAAGCTGCCTAATCGTTTTGGTGGTCAAAAAGTGCTGAGCTTTATTTTAATAGATATTATTTTAGAAATTGTTTATTTTTTATATAAAGAGATCCAATATAAAAAAAAAAACATAAAATTAATTATTTTTGGTCACACAATATTAGAGCGATATCTCTTCAATTTTATTTTACATATTATCACCTAAACACTTTTCCTCATTAAAAGTTTAAAGGAATTTGCAGACATACAAATAGAAGATTATATGCGAAATAAAATCGAAGTGTTATCGCTCTATCATGGTGTATGACCATAAATAATTAATTGCTTCTCATTACTAAGTACGATTTCATTCTACAGCACTGGCAATGATACAAATTTCCAATAAACGTTAAGTAAAGAAGAATATAAACATTATTAATTGGAAGAGCCAGTACGTGACACTGTTTGTAATTGTCACTTTGAATGTTTCTTTTTCACTTCTTCTTGTTTTACTTGGCGCGGTTTCACCCGCGTCTTTAATTGCTGCACCGCTCCTGAGGGTAGTAGGGTGATGTTGTATAGCCTGTGTTATTTTATGATAATGTTGCTTTCTATTAGTGAAAAACAAATCCAGTAGTTTTAGAGCCTATTAGATACAAAATCTGGCTGATTTTCAGCACTTTTTGAACGTCACATGAAAAGAGACAGTCCCACAAAAACGCCCTGCACTTCGCCTTCCTTTATACAAACAAACAAATTTTTTTTTTATGAATGGCATCTCACAGTTCAACCAAGGAGGTTGTCGTCTGCTTAACCGGGCGAATCCTGTGGGTGCCTTAAAATTGAGACCTCCAGCCAGGGTTAAAACTTACAAACTAAGCAACTACACGCTAAGGGCACCCCCTGTGGGGTACAAGCCTCGGCTTAGGGCATTGCTGAGTGAAAACAAAAAATCCCACCTCTTTATATTATATTGGTATATAGATTAATTGGTTTGTGAAGTGTGATTTTAATAATATTTTAGTGTTGGTAAATATTTATTTTTGGTATACTTAACCTATCTTTTATTTCGAAACTAACAAATCTCGCGATTAATTTTTTGTTAAAATTAATGAAGTCTGAATAAAAACATAAATATGCTAATGATAGACCATAGTAAAAAATCGCATACTGCTTTATATTTTCTGTTGCTCGTAGATTTTACGATTTCATATTTCATAAATTCAGCACCCCTTTTAGTGTTTTTATCTCAAGACACATAAAGTAACTCGTTAAGAAATTACAAGTGTGTTGTATAAAAAGTGTCATTTAACACCAGCAGTAAGGATGTGCCATTATTCATAAACTCAGCAGCGGGGTGTTGAACCGACACCCCGGGGACGCGCGTTTTAATGTCCGCATTTGCATTTGAAGTATATGTTTGGTTTTCAGAAGTTACATGATATCCTTACTAATATTATAAAAGTAAAAGTGAGTTTGTTTGTTACGTTTTCTCGCCTAAATTGCCCCACCGATTTTGACAAATTTGGTACAGAGATATTTGGGACCCTTTAGACGGATATAGGCTAAAAAAGAATTAAAAAAGGGGAAGAAAGAGGGAAGAAAATTGATGAGAAAGATATTCGATCATCACGCGGGTTAAAGTTAACGTTAGCCCAAAGTAACTATGCCACGCGGACGAAGTCCCGGGCGCAAGCTAATCCTTATCCATACTAATATTATAAAAGCGAAAGTGAGTTTGTTTGTTTGTTACCTCTTCACGCTTTAATGGCTAAACCGATTTTGATGAATTTTGGTACAGAGATAGTTGGGAACCAGGAGACGGACATAGGCTTTTTTTTTAAAGTGGGATGTGAGGGAGAAAGAGGAAAAAAAAGGGAAAACTTAGCGTTGCTATTATAAATCCATAAGGCGCAAGGGGAACTGTGTTACACCGAATTTAACGCGAGCGAAGCCGCGGGCAAAAGCTAGTTATCTATATTGTAATACGAAACTACAGTAAATACAATGTATCCTCCTCGAAGATACCAACTCTGCATAGCTTTTTGAAGTATTACTGACTCAACAGATATGTGTTAAGTAAGAAAGCAATAGACAGCACTGCAGGATATTGGGAAACCGTTTCCAATTAATCGGACAGCTAAAATTAACTAAGAAAGTATACATATAGTAGTCAAAAGACCAATTTATTTTGTAAATATACATATCTCTAGAAACAATTCATGAAAATTATCGCTTTGCAATGTTTTAAGAGTATCAACAAGATTGCAAAACAACCTTCTATTTTCAGCACTATTTCAACTTGCCATCTCCATTCTTTACATATACTACAACATGAAATATCATCAGTGCTATAACATTAAACGATGGAAAGAAATAAAGAAGTTATAATAAGTCTAGCGGCACATCGCACCCCTCGCATACCGGGACATTTCCAAACAATTAGAGAGCCTCGTTAGCTTTACGAGATATTTAGCGGGTCCTTCCTACTTCACTGCATTTTATTAGTGCACAGAGCGTAAACGTAATACAGTTTGTTTTTCGCTGACAGCGATTTTGGGGTAGTATTCTTAAACGGTCGCCAAGGGGAACTGGAAGGTAGATAGTTGCGGTCTCAAATAAAAAAACAAATGCTAATAAGCTATCATAAACACCAATCGGATTTGGAAATTGTGGTGATTTTGAACATTTTTAGAAAAAATGGAACCCAACATCAATGTCCGTCTGTCTGTCTGGCAACACCATTTATATCGGGAACGCGTGGAGGTATCGAGTTGAAATTAAAACCATAGACTCAAGTTTGTGGTCCCTTTGTGCTGTGAAAAAAAATTACCCAACCCTCTAGTCTATGTAGTAAAAAAAAAGTTTGTACGGAACTCTCGGTGCGCGATTTTGACTCTCTTGGTCGGTTTTTCATTAATAATAAATAATAAATCTCATTTATTTCAGGAAATTTTCCCATACAATTTTGAGTAGCAATTTATACAATCCATTACACATACATAATATTACAGATGTCATTTTTAAATTTTACTTTTAAATAGGTATAATTGTAAGTTAAATAAAATAAAATAATTGATATAAGCTTAAACATTGAATAAATCATTACATTATGAATATATTAATAACATTACACTGTTCAAAATTGCATTTAAATATTAGATTAAAAGTTTCAGTTGAGTCAAAAATAGAAACACATTAAGTACATTAAATTAAAATACATTACATTAAAATTAAAATAAATAAATTACATTAAATTAGAATAAATTACATTTTGTCACTACATGAAGCATGCAACAATTGTTAATGTAGTGACAGTCGAACCTCTCAGCCATCATCCTCAAGATGGTGTTGGAGCTGGCGCGAACCCTGCGCACCAGGGATGTGCACCGTTTCCGCATCGTCGCGTAGAAGCAGTCAATGCGTGACTCGGCGAACATCCCCGATGCACTGCAGTACCGAGGCAGCCCCAACAACACCCTGTAGGCATTGTTGTATTGGATTCGTAGGGCGCTGTACTGTTTTTGAGTATAGTTAGCCCACAGGGCGCTCGTATAAAAGCACGTGCAATACGCTCTGAAAAGAGTGTTTTTGACCTCCTGCGAGCATCGAGCAAACCTGCGAGCTATCATGTTCGCTCTCACAGACAACGCCCTACGTTCCCGCTCTATGTCCATATCGTCCTTCAGGTCACAGGTCACCAGGTGCCCAAGGTATTTGAAAGAGTCAACCCTTTTTAGCGGTACACTATTTAATTTGATGTTGGGAATACTGTCTGGACACCTACCCCTGGCTCGAAAAACCATACACTCACTTTTCCTGGTGTTATAGAGCAGGCCATGACTGAGAGCATAATCCTCACAAATGCCGAGCAGCTTAGACAGACCACAGACCTAGGCGCTCAGCAGCACCATGTCGTCCGCATAGCTAATATTGTTTACACAAACTCCACCAACATGACACCCGACATGCGTGCTGCTAAGCCTCTCGATGAGTGCGTTTACATAAAGGTTGAAGAGCGTTGGCGAGGTCAACCCCCCTTGCCTCACCCCGCACTCCAACCTGTATGGTTCAGACAGCCTACCCGACCATCGAACTACGTTGACCTGGTACCCATACCAGTACTTCAGAATACGAATGCATTCACTTGGTAGGGATGTGTTGCCCAGTTTGTCCCATAGAATGTCATAGGAAACCAGGTCAAACGCTTTCGAAAGATCTAGGAAGCAAGCATAGACTGGAGTTTTGCGATCAGTATAGTACTTGACAGTCTGCTTCAAACACAGAATAGCTGTCTCAGTGGAGAGTCCTGATTTGAAACCGAATTGATTGTCATGTATCTCGAGACAACCACTCATAAGTGAGTTAAGCAGACTGTCAAGAACCTTTGACAGCACCGTAGCCAAAGAGATGGGTCTATAGTTGTTAGCATCGCTTATATCACCAGTTTTACTTTTTACTATCGGTACCACCACGGTCCGCATCATAGCTGAAGGTAAGTATGAATGTCCTAGACATAAAGAGTAAAACATAGCTAGAACCCTTGGTAGGTGGACACCAGCGTACTTAAGATGCTCGATACTTAGGTCATCGTGGCCAGGAGACTTACCTCGCGACATGGTCATGATAACCTTTCTAACGTCTTTGGCCTTAAACCTTACACTAAGCTCCTGCCCCCGAGTCACACCATCAAGTCCAGACCGTGATGGTCCCAATGGTGAACTTACTGAGAAATGGCTTTTGAACAAGTCAGCTATGTTTTTTGGATCAGTAATGCCACCAACGCTCACAGGCAGACTCGGCCTACTGTTTACTTTATTAGTAGACTTCCAAAAACTACGAAAGTCATGTTTGGTGTGATGCGATGCCAGAATGTCCATTTTAAGTTGGTCACTGTTATTTTGACACCACTTTAACCGGCTTTTAAACAATTTGCGGCTTTCTTGCATCTCACTCCAAACACGACCCGACTTCGGTCTGCCATACCATGTCCATAACTGAAACTTAGACCTGGCCTCCCGGTGAGCACCACTGACATATCTGTTCCAACCTACTACTGGTTTCTTCTTGCGTGCCCTAATAGTACAACTGTCATTTGCTGCTCGGCCTAGAATGTCCACAATTTCGTCATACATTTTGTCAATAAAAACCTTATGATCCACATCATCGCAAGAAAAATCACAACAGACACTTAATTCTCTAGGAAAATCTATTAATTTTAATCGTTCATTACATAATTTAGTATACAATTCGATTCCTTCAGCGCTTCTGTCACCCCAACGTATTTTATTACACGATTCACTATTATAACATGGTATTTTAGGTTTAATACTATTCAAATTACAGCATATAACCAAAGGAAAGTGATCCGACCACATGACATCATACTTAATTTCCACATTAACAATAGTTTGCAAAGCGAACTCTGTAGCTAGACAGTGGTCTAACCAACGCCTAGACCCGTTCGCATCACTTATAAAGGTATACGTGTCATTGTCATTGTCGAGAGTCAGAAATTTAGAAATTTATATTCTATTATTAAAATAATAATAAAAAAAACAATACAAAACGTTCACATAATTTGTTTTAAATGTTACCTATATAAGTAAATGTCCTAGATTACATAGATTGTAGGTCAATATAAATGTATTTTCCTTTCAGACTCAAAAGGCTAGTGACGAAGCGCTAATTTAGCAAGTCATAAAATTGATTAAGAAAACGTTGGCAAGACATGAGTTTGCAACATTACAGTCGTAAGTTTAATTTACTTACAAAGTTTTATCAAGATTGAAAGAAATCAGAACATATTTAGATTGAAAATGCGAAGTCAAAAGGAGGTTTTCTAATATCAATTTTGCTTTCACAGCCAGTTTTTTTTCACGTTGTTTCTAATTTTATTAATAAGTAAGTACCGTACCGTATCGTATTCATTCTTCGTAATTTAACTGATTTTTTAAGGACTTCTTTATAGCTTAATAATAAGTCACATTCAGCAATAAAAACCTATTTGTGATCATAAAAAGTACGTAATCAATAATACATTACCGTCCTAATGATCCATGTAATGCACCTCTTGACCTGGTTACCAAAATTCCCTTTACAAGATGACCTACCGAGAATTGTAATTTCAACCTTATAGTGATGAAATAAGGTACAAGGAAGTTTTAAGTTATCGTTGTAATGTTTGGGTTTCTTTTTATTGCTTAGCAACGGCCTATACTTCTATGAAACCGGTAGGTCGATGACCTCTGTGCTACTTGATAGACAGGAAAATTATTGGAAAGTCGATTTTCCTGCAGTGTTGTATTTATTTGTTGAGCATTTTGCATGCGATTAAATTTTGTTTTTTAATGAGCACTAGACTGAAGTGGAGCTACTCATGTTTTTGATATTTGCAGGTTAAATTAAAAAAATCCACTTTTCACAAAATGCAAATCAGTGTTTTACTTTTCATTCACCATCTAAAGCTTGCTCAATCGTTTAGAATATTATTTATTTCAAAAGAGTCTTACATTATATTAATACAATAAATATACCTACACAAAACATACTACATTTTAGTAACTCTTTTCTTTTTCATACCAAAATGTAGTAGGTATCCAGAGTGATATACTTCAAAATTGAAACGAAAATCCTTACATTTTCCATAAACGATTCAATAATTATCATACCTACGTAAATTAATATTAGTATTCATATGCAAATATTCATTATACGCTTCACGCAGCATCCCTCGGGACATCGGTGTTGCCAGGCGAGATAATTACGACAATTAACGCTTATTACGCCGACGATTTTATAGCCAGAGGGAATTTTAAAGAACTATTTATAATTGGATTGGAATTCAATATTTTTTTCCCGGTCTGATTTATTTTCATTTGGCGTAGGTAATTGGTAAACTTTTTAAGATTAATTATTTTTGTTTAATGGAAAAAATATCTTCGACAAATATTATTTACTTTTACAAAAATACGAATTTTATTGTAGGAACATTGGTTTTTGAAAAATCATTCCATACCGGGTTTCAGACAATAAAAAAGATGGTATGCGTGTTGGTAATTTTTTGGTGGTAGCCATTTGGCTAAGCCGATTTATTTTGATGAATTTTGGTACATACAGAGATAGTTGGGACCCTGATGACGGTCAAAGGCTATTTTTTTTTTAAAACATTGACAAATGACAGAAGGAAGAAAGGGGAAAACATAACTTTGCTCTTCCAATAATAATAATAAATCTACAGGTAGCAGGTACCTGCAAATCAGGAAAGGGTAACTGTGTAACCCCAAATTTAACGCGAGCGAAGCCAAGGGCAAAAGCTAGTTAAATATATTTTAATAAAGCATAACACAAACACGACCAAGCCTCTTAAAAAAATCCTTTGCCAATTTTATGCTCTACTGAGGTAGGTGCGCGAACTAAAAGCGGCTTACATTTATGTCAAAGTACCCTCTTCGTCAAAGCACACGCACTTGAAGGCATGAGGCATGACATACGGATGTGATGGTGCTTAAGCCGAAGACCCAGAGGGACACTGTGTTTTCTAGTGAACATAAGTGTAGTGTAGTAGTGTAGTTAAGGTTGTGAAAATTACATTTGTGATAAGAGCAATCGCTATTCTAAACAAGGATGAAAATAAGAAGTATTACAACGATTAAATTTACTACTCAGGTATTCACATGCAAAGATTATTTTTATATCTTTTATGGATGAATTTTCATTTGAGTCCCGACTTTTTTTTAAAGAAAAACCATAATATATCCTAACTCTGTTGATAGACAAACAAATTCATCTACCCTACCATGACGTCTTAAAGCAGAACTTATTCCACTGAAGGAAAGAAACAGAGTTATACACGGTGTCTAGCACCATCTCTTTCTTACACAGGAATAAGAACTGCTATAAGATGTCATGGTAACCCTACAGTTTATGTTTCAAAATTCGATTTTTAAATGTTGTTATGTCAATAGCAATAGAATTTTAATTAAAATTATTCGAAGATTTATTTGTTTAGATCAATTTGCGGCGAGCATACAAACCACACCAAAAATATCAAATAAAAAAATAACTATACAAGGTTGTTAACGAAAAACCTACCTGCTAGTAAAATAAAACGCCTTCGTCAGCATAACACGTGGGGTGATACGCGCGAATGGCCGCGGTGCCGCCAAGAGATTTTTATTTGACAAACTTTTTTCACAGCCACCCCGTCTGCGAACTAAGCAAATAGGTACCTAACTTTGCTACATACAGAGACTTTGTTTAGCAGGCTTTTTGTGGGAACTCATCAAATGACACCCTTTCCAGGAGGGTTTCTTTCTTTTGGCCTTTGTGCTGCCCGCGGTATCTCTTTTGAATAACCTGCAACCCCGGCAGACAATGGCCCCGGCGAGCCGTGCGTGGATCACGAACGCGCTATCCATTGTTCACCACCCATAAACCTGGGTCTACTGGCCTGGTTGGCCGAGAGTCGTCTCGCGGTGTCCGACGCCCAGAGCGTCACTCGCGGTGCCTGCGATGTGGTGAGGATCTCTCCTTCGAACATCCCGCTACCTCTTTAGGTAGCATAACTGCTTCGCAAGTGAATGCTTCCCATTTCATCTCACTCTGGTCCATAGATTAAACTAGAGCCATACGGAAACGTTGCCGTCGCCGATCGCAGGTGCGAAGACAGGCGGAGCACAGCGATGCAAGCAGGGTAGAACGCCACAGTGTGCATCACAGTGGAAGTCACAGGGCCCACATAGGTTCATCAGCTACCCTACAGAAATCACAAATTGATTGCTTTCTAGATTTAACTTAATTCTTACTAATATTATAAAAGCGAAAGTGAGTTTGTTTGTTTGTTACGCCTTCACGCCTAAATGGCTAAACCTATTTTAATGAATTTTGGTACAGATATAGTTGAGACTCTGGAGACAAACATAGGCTATATTAAAAAAAAAGATTGAGATATTAGGGAGAAAGAGGTAATAAAAGGGAAAACTTAGCATTGCTATTACAATAAATAAGGCGCAAGGGCAAAAACTACATTTAACAGATACATGTGATTTACACCAGGAAAGGTGAACTGTGTTACCCCGAATTTAACGCGGCAAAAGCTTCTGTTAAATAAAGCGCGTCAATAAAAAATTAAAAACTACCTTCCTTGATAAGTCTGTACACGTTGTCCTGTTCTGTAAATGTGGTCAGGCTCAGGCCCAAGCGTTTATGCCACATTTTTGATTGTATCAGAAACTTTACCAACTCTTTAACCTTGGGAATTCCCATGGTTTTACACTAATAGTTTTGTCGGGATGTGTGCGTTTAAATCTTAGGGTACTTGTCAAGATTGTTACTCACGCGGAACGAACCCAGGATGGGACGTGTGAACCGTGTAATGTAATTCATAAACACAAGAAAGAAATTGTTACTTTGTTGAACAAGATAGTGTAAGTGGCTGGGAATGTGCATTTTATTGTTTTGTTATATATTTGAATTATGTCCTTCAGAAGGTCGTTAAAAGGGTTACGTCTTTAAGGAATTTGTTAAATCTGTCCAAATGCAAAAAGTCCGTCAGAATTCTTTACTTTTTATTACACTCTTGTTCTCAAAAAAATCCTTGTGCAATAGTGTAGATCAAACGATTTTTAAAACGATGCGTTTTAATAATCGTCTTATTGCTTGCCATTTGTCGCGTCCGTATGCCACATATTAGAGCAAATATCTAAACCTAGAGGCCGTGGCCAACGAGGTTTAACTGATTTCCCGTACGTTTCCAATATGTGGGGCCGCATAGAAAATCGAACAAATCGATATGACTGAATAATGGGGATTATCTGACGGTACTGCAAAAGTTCTAATTTAAAAGCTGAATTACATAGTAGTATTTCACTTCCTTTCATATATTTGTTCCCCATGGGAATCACAAGTAGGTAGCTAAGTTTTGTATGTTTAGGGTTTTGTTGGGATTTAGAAGCAAACTATCCCTTTTGTAAAATATTAATAGAATTTATAATAATATTTTGGGGTTTCATCCATGTTTACAAAGAGGAATATACTTTGAAGCTGTAATTCAATATTCTTTTCTTTATTTTACAGTTGCTGAACACACTCTCTACAGATTTGGAGGATATGTTAACTGAACTGTACGAGGAAAAAATGATATCCAGGTAAGTGAATATTATGCCAAGTTTTACTAGCAAATAATTAATAACAAAATGTCTTTACTTAAGATTATGGGCAACCAGATTTCGGACACAGTGTAATATAGCGTATACACCGGCTGAGTCGCTGCAAAACACAAACCAATTTAGTAAAAAAAATTATATCATATCTCTTTATAAATTTATTGTGAGATGGAATATTTTTTTTCAATCATCGACTAATCTATGTTCTAGCAATGACGGGAAAGTACATACCGAATGTATCAATTACAGTCTTACAAAGACATTAAACCATTTTTCAGCAATTAATCAGTCATACTTGTAATCACACTTCAGAATCCAATCAATAAATCTAACGTTGAGCGTAAACAACGAATGAAGACGATTAAACATTTTTCCATCTCAACATAAAATTGCTACAATATTTTGAACTCTATATCAATAGGATAAGATTATAAAAAGGTTTTCTGGGTCGTAATAAGTATGTTTAAATCGCATTATGTGTACAGTGGCGCGTTTCGTCGGCGGATAAATCGAATTACATGCGGTCCTGACTTCGACTCTTGACTGGAGCGCTGAGCGGTGCCTTTGATACTGAAACCCTTTTCAAATGTTTATGAATACGTCAACATAGGTATATAATACTGTCGAATTTTGGGACAAAATGTTCCTGTACCTTTTGGATTTAGCGATGAAGGGTTGGTTAACTAAATTATTTTGACGTGGCCTTTTCAAAAGCAAAATAAAGAAAATAGGTCTGATTAACTACTATAGATTGAGTTGAAATTCTGGCTAATATCGATACCTTTCCTTTTTTAAAAAAAGAAAGAAGAAAAAGTTCACTTTATTTTTAATAATCCTGCAAAACGGCCGGCTTACACCAGACCGGATCAAACAGCGACCGCGTTGTTCCAAAATTAAATTAACAGTGTGCTTTCAATTCCATGCACAGTTCAATCTAAAGCTTGGAACCCAATTTTTACTTTTGTTTCAAACCAGCCAATCCGTTGCGGTTTTTTGTTTTACGGACAATTTTAAACCGTTTACGAGCCTGCCACGTTATCAAACCCATGCGTTTTAGGCTGTAAAGAAAAAAAACCTTGTTCTACAAAATATGTTTTTCTTTATATTTATTTGGTAAAAATTTAGGTACGGACAAATAACTGCAAACTACTGCAATTTGAGGGTAAAGCGTGTGTCGTGTTTAACAAGTAGGTACACATAAAATTCACCAGGTCAATCGTGTTCTAAAATCATAAAAGATATTGCTACTTATGGTATGTGTGGTAGTCCCGATTGGTATCGAGAATCTGAAATTATAATAAAATAAAAAAAAAACCATGACACGAAGGAAAATTCAAGGAGTTGAACGGTAATGACAACCATATACATCCAGATGAACCGTTCGTAAGTAAAGTAATTACTTACTTTACTTACGAACGGTTTACAACTAAAAAGGTAAACACCTACTTTTATCACTCCCTTTTTTGGGAGTTCTAGATAGAAGGGTTTGATGATGACGCACTGTTCTGATTTTTAACACATAAAAGATTTATCCCCTTAATTCAGCATTTAATTCCAATCATTTTAACATTCAACACATAAGTACAATCCCCTTTACCCAATGTCATCAGCCTGAAACAACATTGTTTTAAAAGCGAGACCGAAAATATATTACTGTTATCAGTTTTAAAGCCAATAGCGTGTCCGTGGCAAATAAATCAAATGGGAAACAAGATGAGGACGGTATCGAAAGCCTAACAAATCATCGCTGGCGTTGACGTTAACGGAGAGGCTTTCCCAGCAATGCGAAAAATAATAGCAAAGGTTTTTGGTGTGGTCGAAAATGTTTTGGTAAGGGGTGAGTAGGATACACGCAACACAAATATATATTAGCCCTATTAGCCTTAGCTGTATCTATTCATTTACCTATTAAGCATAGAGCGGAGAAGATCATTAAAACTTTACGCTTGATTGTTAAACTCTTTGAGTATGAAGAACAGGGTGCAAAGTACTTCACCCCCCCCCCCCCCCCAGAAACGGGGAAGATCGTCCAAACAGTTCGGTGTAGTGTCTAATGTGCTATTGAAAAAAATTTTTTGTTGGTTTTGTATAGATCTTAAGCCACGGACAACTTTAGAAATCTAATATCCTAGCTCTTCGCTGTGCCCTTTTCTTGTACTGTCCTGCAGTAAAACAATCGATTGTACTAAAAACTTACTGCTAATAAAATTTGAAATGGAAAACGTTGTACCTGTATTTACGATGAAGTAACATCATTTTATACGACATTTTTATGCGCAACATTCACTGGCCAAGAATTTAAGTACTTTTACGGATTTCCTGAAAAAACACATATTTCACGCAGAACATAGCGTTCGCACCTCAAGGGATACGCATAAAATCCGCCCACTACGCAGATTTACCATATAAAACTCCACGATAGTCGTCCTAGCGTCATCACATTATGCAACCGGTGTAAGATTATCATAAACGTATAATACACAACCGTGTTGTGTAGGTAAGCGAATCGCTTAGTGCTCCCTTGCATTTTATGCCAGAATATATTTCATTCCATACTGAATTCAACAAGCTGCGTAAAAGATTTATATAATAAAAATGTTACGACCCCTTATCCCGAGATTAAATATCCCTAAGTGGAAAAGATAATTTCTAATTAATTTAATTTTGTAATATTTGTTTAGGGCAGAGTATACGCCGTGGGTATTAATATTTGTTCCATTTCAAAGCCTTCAATAACGAATTCATTTGAACAGTCAAACGTGTCTTGTATGTAGAGTTTGTTAGATGAAAATATGAACCGTCAAAAACAACAAAACGTGCCAGAAACAGAAGCCCGAAGTTCCGAACAAAGCATTATGAATAATGAAACACCCTCTGTACAAAGGTTTGGCGTAGGCACTACCTATAGGTATAACCACAAAACTGGAAATTTTGCGGTGGGGTGTCTCTGAGAGAAAAAAAAACGGGAGCGCAAAGTGTTTTTTACGGCTTTAATACGAGTTTATTAAAATATTTAAAGCGGAACTTTAGCGAGAATTTCCCCGAAGACATCTCAAAAAGGTCCCCTGTCGTACCGATATGAAACTTTCAAGCTAGGTGTTCGAATGATAAATTAAAACGAGGCGAAAGAGCGTCGACATGTGTTAGTGTAATGAGATTTTTTCGCTCCGCCTCATAAATTGTAGAGTGAGAGCTTTTGACATTGAAGAAAAATGGCCACTATATTAATGTAAACTTTTTTGACGAATGTTTGTTGATCCATGATAATCCATGTTTCGAGATCCATGTTTTGTGTAAGTGATTAAAAGGTGGATTAAGAAACCAAACTTAAATATAAGTTAAAAAAAACTCCATATTGAAATCCTTACCAATATAATAAAAGCGAAAGTGAGTTTGTTTGTTACCTCTTCACGCTTTAATGGTTAAACCGATTTTGATGAATTTTGAAGACGGACATAGGTTATTTTTTTTAAAAAAAGAGTGGAATGAATCGAAAGTGGATATGAGGGACGAAACGGGAAAATTTTGCGTTGCTATTACAAATCAATAAGGCGGTACCGAATTTAACGCGAGCGAAGCCGCGGGCAAAGGCTAGTTAAATATAATTATGTAAATTGTCAAATTGTAATAAAATAACCGATAATCGTTTTTGTAAAAATAATAATACCGAGTTTTTTATTTTAGCCTTTTTAGGTGTATAATAGTATCACAAAAAACTTGTTATATAGTTTTAATTTTCCACTGGTATTAAAAGGTGTAAGAAAAACATCGACATAAATAAGAAGAAAAAAGATGCAATATAGGAGATAAGTCATAAACTACCAAAGCAATACAGATAAAATTCATATTGGAACCCTTTGGGAGTAAACCCTTTCGATTATAAAAATAATTTTGAAAATCGGCCCACAGTTGACATGAAAGAAAAAGACAGTCGAATTGAGAACCTAGTCCTTTTTTTGAAGTCGGTTAAAAATACAGACAACCGTAAAAAATAATTACATTGTGCCAATAAACCGCGGTCCTTAATTGTTATCCCAATCCTTCAGTGATACAGCTCGCGTTGCATTTCTCAATAAAAGTGTACGTTCTCGATAGAAAGTAAAAAAGTATAAACCAAAAAATAAATAAAAGAGCATGGCCATAACCACTTTCAAAAAGCGATTTCATAGATCGGGCTATTTGCATTCATTTTTACTGACGTTAAATTAAATTTCAGAAATGCTTTCCCAAAAATGGCTACCTATTGAAAAGCGCCCCTTTTCAAAGAACAATGGAACTCGATTGGCGTTCGCGTGAAACTGTCTAGGACCCCTAAATGGACTATTAGGCACAGACCTCGTCTGATTTTGGTTCACTTGCAGAATGGAACTGTGATTTAACGTGGGGGCGACTGAACCGAAGGGATAGAATTCTTGCTTTTGGCATATTACAGGGGTAGTCTTTACTTTGGTACCCACCAAAGTAACGACTACCCTACAGTTACATGTTATTAACACTATACATTAAAATCTACCCAGGTAGGATATAAAATACCTATTATAATGTCTTTTTTCATTATCTAATTCATTACCGCACGTGATTTTTTATTGGCGCCCGCGTGGGACTAATCTTACATGTACGCTAACCGGGCAACCTAATTCAAAAGAAATCGATTTTTGACTTTTTAAACTTGACTCTAATTGGTGTAATCTGATGTTGTGCTAACTTAATTATTATTTTCGTTCTGAATCCCGTAACAAAATAGAAAACTCTTTCGTCTAAAAGCTCTAGATAATAAATAAGCAATATTATTGTCGGTAATATCTTATTGTACGCTGAAGAGCAACCTGAGTTTCTCATATTTTCCTTTTGTACTGGCTAGACATTGTAGCGGAGGCCTTTTGTGGTTTTGAACTCGCCTACACAGCACAGTACTGCGCTTTTAGTTCTTAAAACCACCCCCTCGTATACATCTGTATAGAGATGTGGCTTATCGATGTAGATTTTCAGCTTTAAAAAAAACCATTGTTTTTCCTGAATGACAGTTGTTCCTAACTGTGTTACAGTATTATTATGTTATCATCGTTCCTAGTATGCAATTTTATAATGAACTAGCTTTCGCCCGCGGTTTTTTTTTTTTGAAAAATTCGGTTTAACACACCAAGCATACCTGCAGTTTTTGCTCTTGCGCCTGATTGATTTGTAATAGCAACGCTTAGTTATCCCTCTTCTTCCCTCGTTCTCCCTCATATCCCACTTTTTTAAATTAAAAATATAGTAGCCTGTGTCCGTCTCCTAGTTCCCAACTATCTCTGAACCAAAATTCATCAAAATCGGTTTAGCCATTAAAGCGTGAAGAGGTAACAAACAAACAAACAAACTCACTTTCGTTTTTATAATATTAGTAAGGATTTTAAGTAGGCCTGATTAGATAGCTACATGGTTACATACATATGCAAACAAAGTCTTAGATTTTACCTTCGTGTTGTGATTCGCTGGCTTAAAATATGTTGTAATCCGTTTGTCAAACTCTAAAACTTCTTTCAAATAACTTCTTTGACTTACAGGAATTGATTTGGAAGGTTCAGTGAATTTTCAAAGTTATTTCAATCTAAAACTATATCGATATCGACAGTATGTTACTCGCAAGCCCAGCTCTCATCAAAATGGCTGTACTTTTGAGTGATTGCGAGCGAACTCCACAAACAATGCCCACACCGAGTCAATCTCGCAGTGAATGCACCATAGTTATACAGCACAAGGATGGCGGAGGATTCAGAGATAGTTGATGACAAAAATAAACATTTACAAACAATGGACAAGGGAAATTACAGAAACATTTTTAAGAGCTGAAAAACAATGGAGCTCGGAATAGGCCTTTGCAATGACGCTATTCAAAGACATTCATAGTACTGAAATAAAGGGACAGTATTTTTTCTGTCTTTAATTTAATTAATGTTAGTAATGCATTAAATAGCAAACATGTCACTACAAAGCCACACCAATGCTTGGTAAAAGAAGATCACATTATACGTATTCTTGTATTGTTGCCCAAGAGTCTCGGCCCCGGAACATAAAAGGCAAAAGAAGAAACATGGCGGGGTTTTGGTTTCAAACCCGCAAAAAAAGAGTTTCCTCCAAATGATATGAAAAAGTATATTAACGATCCTCATTTACTAATGTTTGAGTGATACTAACACATTAGAGAGTCAAGTAAAGAATGAATAGGGCATTTGTCTTATGTTAGGTATAACTATAATCACTCGTCCTCCCGCGTCATATACCCACAATTAAATATGTTTTGTTATACCCGTAGGTTTGATGTGTCATGCCAGCTCTATTCTTTACTATGTATTAATGTATAGTTGAAACCGCTATCAGTGTGGCACGGAAGCCTGTGCATCAATAGTAACCGTTTCTGTGTACATCGCACACGTAACTGTTGTCAATGGTAAACTGTTTTGCTCGTTGTTTACTTTATATTCAACCTGTATTTATTGCTCGCCAATTCTTATCAATTTGATTTCGTTTGTCCAATATTTCCAGATTTACTTTTGATATTTTGGATTTAAGTAACATTTTCTTTCATGGGATTAAATACACAACAGCAAAAATACAATTTCTTTAACACCGAGATTAGGGGAAAGCAAAAATTATTTCCAAATTAACCGTGGCCAACCGCCGGGTGCGCTAAATTAAATCGAACGACAGCCCTCGGATGGACAACCATCGCGCCGTTTACCCTACGTAATGGCGTCATCAAAATCTACGGCAAAAATGTGTTGCAAATGGTGCTCGCAATGAGGTCATCAACCGTTATTTATGTATTTTATTACATATTTTAAAATATTAAACTTACGGACCCGCGGGTCGAAGTTCGAAAACATTTTATTTCTTCTAAAATGTTCACTCCGTAGACATAGTATAAGACCATTCTAAAGTCAAGGAAAGCCAGAACTTATCGATGCATTATTCTAATTAATTTATCAACTTACTTTTTTTTCATTACCATCAGTTTTAGACACATTTCGGTAAAGTCAAGAAAAGTCTCATTTTATTTTTTGCTTCTCAATATACTAAAATTTAATGGCACACATCCATATAAGTTACCATTATACTTAGTACAACGTAAGTCTTCAACATGTATACTTGACAGGTGGCCAGTGATATTATCTACTGGTAACAAGCTCACCTGTTTAATTCAGATGTTCTTAACTTCCGTAGGATGAATAACAGCTGTCGATAACTTTATAAAAAAGTGTATCAGCTGAAACATATTCGTTCTTAATTGGGCATTTATGAGAGAGAAATTAACAAACGATGAATTTTGTTTTGCCAAAACAACTGGTTCATTACGAAAGTCATTAAAATGAATTATATTTTGCTAAAAAGATTGGATCATTCCAAAAGTAATCATAGAAAAATGCTTTATGAATACATAAAACTAGAGAAAGACCAAAGCAACGATGGGTGGATTATGTGCAGCATGATATGGCTAGAAAAGAGTTACGGCAAGTAATAAAGTTGAGAAATATGGAAGATAAAGATAATGTTGCGGTGAATCCGAATAAAAAGGAGAAAGATAAGATGTGTATGATTATGTATGTGGGCTGTAATTCCGATTCAATAATCATCAAAGCAGCTCTGAGTCACACAAGAAAAGTAAAAGTATTACTTATAATTATGTAGGTACCGAGAAATAATTGCTCAATAAAAGTCAGCAAACACTTCTTTTCCAAAATGTAAGCAAAATTATTAAGCAGTATCGTCTAGATAAAGGCGTCATTCCTTTTAAAATCGCACTATCTCACCTGTAAGAAGTAGAGAAACAGAAGACGAAATCTTTTCCATTAATTTAATAAAATTCAAAGTTCTATTCTAAGACTCACTCGATATTTACTCACTTCCCCGACCTTGATTCTCCAATATCTTAAGCAATAACGCAAAGCCATCACCCTATATAAATATTACCCTAGTCTCATACCCGACTAAGTGTTGCCAGCTATTACTAGCGCCAAAGAAACAATAACTATAACAATAATATTCGTCTAGCTTCACCCCGTTTGTTGACTGAAGCCAATTCATGAAAACCAATCGTACTTTGCTGATTATGAACCGCTATTTACGCGACTTTAAATCTTATCGTTCAGCTATTAAAGTGTCGAGTTCTGAAAGAAGGTGAAAGTGTTGTTTGTAAGAGTTTATTAGTCCGTCTTCAGGCTGAGGTTTTGGAATACTTCATTAGATAAAGCCGCCTTTGTGAGACATGACGAAGTTAATAGAAAATTATGTAACTATAGATTTTTTATAATTCTGTGAACTTCTTGCTTTCATGGTATCTTACAATTGAGATAATATAATTGAAAGTTTAAAATATTTTCAGAGAACACGTATTAGAGTGACGATATTTTTTCTTTAATCCCTCTGATTTAATTCCTCCCTTTCATTTGATACCCGTATTATTGGAATGCATAAAATATGATTAGTCCGCCATCTTTGGGAGTCCGCCATATTGGATTATCGCAATGACATTTGATCTAAACATGTATGCAAAATATCAGGTCAATCGAAATTCAATTTTTAATATATTTTTACATAGGTAGTTAGGGACTTTCAGATAAAATTATAAAAGCGTTTTAAAAATGAATAATATAAATATTTTCTTCCAGTTTTATAATTCACCCATAGCATAGGTAAAATATTAACTAGAATGGTCAACAGATCCTATCCTTACTAATATTATAAAAAAACGAAAGTGAGTATGTTTGTATATTACATACAAACAAACCGTGTGAATGGAACAACCAAGTTTGATGAATTTTGGTTAAGAGGTAGTTGGGACTCTGCAGACGGACATAGCCTACAAAAGTGAGAAAAGGAGGAGAATGAGGAAAGAAAAGGGGAGAGATTGATTTAATAATTTTTTTCGATCATCACGCACACGAGTTGAAGTTAGCGTTACCTCAAAGTAACTATGTCACGCGGACGTAGTCGCTGGCGGAAGCTAGTATACAATAAATCTTAAAACGGCAAAGTTTTCTCATGTATGTAACATAATAGGTACCCAACTATTTATATTCTTATAAAGATACATTAAAGAAACAGAGAAAGATATTTATAAAAACACTCGCCATATTAAAACAAGCGCCAATGTTTACACGAGCCAGTAACTTCGCGATTTATTCCTCCCACATGTAATAAATAAAGAGATGTTTTCCCATAATAATCTCCACTTTATCAGTAAAAACAATGCACCAGAAATATACTCGAAGATATTTTTACGACTTAAAGCAAATCCCTGTGGAATCCATTGCTTCATTGTGCGTGAAGTATGGTAGATAAGGCGGTATAAAGGTGTGCGCACAGCGTCACTAAGTGTATCATAAATCGTTGAACAATGTTTGACACAATTTTGTGAGTTTTGCAACATTATTCATGAAAGAACGTGGACGTCAAAATTTATACGAAATATAAAACCTTAAATATATATTTTATTTTTAATCAACTTATTCTAACAGTTAACACCACACATATGAGTTATAGGTTGGACATGAAACATGAAAATCAAAAAAAAAATCCAGTAAAGAAAAACGATTTTAATATAAAAATAATCGAAACACGTTTGAACAGTCAGCAAAAGAGATAAATAATCAGGCTCAGGTAATAAGATGCAGTTAAAATTTTCTTAAAAATCCTGAATGTCTTCGAGGTATTTTTTTATAGAAACAAATAATTAATGAAATATGAAAAGGCTCCAGCGGTTTCTAAAAAACCCAACTACCAATATCTGACAAGCCTGGTTATAGATGTATTTTACCGACTGTACATGTTTATTTTACTTATATGGACCTAAAACTGACAAATAGAGCATGGAGCCTCGAGTGTTCAAAATATGGAAGGCAAAATTCTAGATCTTAGAATGTAGGTAGATTTTGGCTGACTCAAAAAGTGTAAGTGCACCTTAACATTGTTCGTATAATATAAGACGGTGTAGGCAAAAACAGTTCCCTCCACTGCGAACCAACAGATGTGTTTGAATAATTACTTTAGCATTAAGCCTTGTGTTCTTGTGTGAAGGGAGGAATAGATCGAGAAAAAATCAAGAAGAAATCGAAATAAGACTGGTAGCGTCGTATATTCAAGATAAGACTGCTTTTTATATCATTAATTTATAATTATAAGTTCTGCCTTTTACTTATACCCGTCGGGTTTTGCCTTGCTCTACTTATACTGTATAGATTGTTAACAACAATAACGTCCAGTTAGATTTGCACTATGTAGGTTGTTCATTTTTATTGCTACCAAACTCCTTCGAAATAGCTCTACGGATTTGTATGAAATTGAGTTTGTGTATTCGGTGAGTCTGAGTATCGGCCAAAATCATATCCGTTGACTGCTTAGAGGATTTTTAACAGCACAAATGGACCACAAAGTTGAGGTTATGGTTTTAATTACAGATTGATACGTCCACGTGTCCATCCCGAGATAGGGCCTTGATGGGCAGACTACATAGATATTTTTAAATATTGCAGATTAGGTTCAGTAGCGAGCTGCTCCCAGCATTGCATTTCCTGACACGACAAAGTGACAGTTGCAAAAGAGTAGATATTTAAATACAAGCGCACAAAAAAACTTTTCAAAGTATGATCAAAGAACCATACATCTAACTTACCAAAAACGCCACCCCTAATGAAATAGCCGCTCAGCCGTTCACGCGTCCCAAACCAGGGTTTAACGATTAATTTAATATGATCTAACAGAGATTAATTTCAGTTGCTGAACGCCTCAGGCCCGCGGGCTGCGGTCAGAGACACGACACATGCATCACGCTCTAAACACAATTAACGAGCGTGCTAGGGTTACCATTCATCTACGTTACATAAGTATTTGTCTTCATCACCATCTCGAGGAAGTTTGCCTTAGTGCGATGATTGGAGGAGTAGAATACTTATGGTCTAAGGTCTCACTTAGCTCAGGAGTCAGAGCTTCTTATGATAATGTAACATCTCTTTATGTCAATCAAATATTTATTTTATTTTTATTGTAAGTATGGGAAAAGGTATTTGGATGTGTGTTATGAGTATTTGGAGTTATGATTAGGTTGCAGACGTCATATATTCGAGCTATGTATAATACATACACACGCTGATACATCCGGTTAGACTGCAAGCCGACCGATGGAAAACGGGATTCATATATTATTTTAAAATAAATCTAGAAAATAATTTTTAGTAGTTATAACTTGAAAAGTGTGACAAGTGGAAAATACCTTTACTTCCGAAAGTCAGAGTTTTTATTTCAGCATTTTTAGTTATGGTATACTGATATCTCACTCAATTTTATCGAGTATTCATTTTCTATTGTTACTAAAAGATATTAGCAGATCATCTTAAATACATTGAAGAAAAATATTTATTATAGACGATAACTCATAAACTAACCAAGCAATATAAATAATACCGATGTGGAACCACCTCGAAAGTATAACCCTTCCAAAAAAGAGAAAATATACGGTTGAACATAGAAACTCGTCCTTTTTTGAAGTTGGTTAAAAATAAAGTATTATCTATCCTTACCAATATTATAAAAGCGAAAGTGAGTTTGTTTGTTTGTTACCTCTTCACGCTTTAATGGCTAAACCGATTTTGATGATTTTTGGTACAGAGATAGTTGGAAACCCGGAGACGGACATAGGAGAAAGGGGGAAGAAACGGGAAAACTTAGCGTTGCTATTACAAATCAATAAGGCGCAAGGGTAACTGTATTACCCCAAATTTTACGCGGGCAAAGCCGCGGGCAAAAGCTAGTTTTTCTATAAATTTAATAAGTTAGTAGAAACGTCCCGTTCGGTAAAGGGAGAGTTCCTAGACGGGTAACTTTCCCGATTCTCCAACCTATCAAAAGACGTGCCACATATTTAAAGCGACGAAAGTTCTATGCCGACATTTTAAAAAGCCCGAAAATTGAGATTTTGGCTTTCAGAAAAATTATGTACCTAAACCTTTACACTTCTCATGATTTCAACCTTTCATAGTTCGAAATTTTCATCCTGTTTGTACATTTTAAAAATTTTCGCCATCCCGTCCATTCCTCTTTTTTTTATTGGATGGTAATCCTATGCGAAGTGCTCGTACCTTTGGACCAGGCTAGCTAATGTAAAAATCTCGTTATAGCCCGAAGGCACAAAAGGCTTTCGTCCCGCTAGATAGGCTTATAACTTTATTTGGTTACATTGTATTTAATGGACTACGGAACCGGAGTGCATCAAATTATTTAGGGTTCAAACTGGGACTCACGTGTTTTGAAAGAGGTTACGGTGAAAGAAGAGTTACTTTGACAAATAAATAATTACGTTAAGAAATGTTTATTTCTAATTATTCTTTTCTATACGGTAGAAATAAATAATTAGAAGACTACCCAATCTGGTAACGTCATTAATTAGTTAAAAAGCAGTTTCAAACACTATATTATCTAGATAAAAGTAATATTAAGTAAATAACATACTAAGAAAAGTTAAATTATAGCTATAAATATAAACATTTTACATCTAGATTTAAATTATATAAAAGTAAATAACATAGCCTTCTTTTTTGTACGGGTAGAAATATAATATTTTGATTGTAAGTAGTTGTTTTTGTTGGTTGGGAAAAGTGTTATTGGGCTCTTCTATCAGGAATTTCTGGTAATAGGTTGGAATCCTGATACATACCTTTAAACATTACTGGCGAAATGTGAATGTATTATTACTCTTCTGCACATCGAGTATTAAAGGTTTGATGTTACGTTTTGTTCATGTTTTAAATATAAATGTGTTTAAACATAGTTTGAGATGCCGGCCGGTTACTAGCATCGCGTTGTGTTTGTCGAAATGTATTAATTAATCAGTAATATTATGTCCTAGGCGTTTATTGGTTATGTATTTATTAGTAGTTAGGCGTATAGTGCTGGCTATATTGAATGTAAATAATTTGGTTACCAATGTCCACAATTGCATTAATATTACATGGGTAATATTAACTTATTATTAATTTGTCAATGAATGTGGTATTTATATGGCTGCCTGATCGTTTAATTCGCCACGTTATAAAATGTTTAGCCGTTTTACAAAACAACTCGGCGGGGTAGCTTATGTTTCTCCTCTATCGGACCTTATCTTACTACTAACTAGTTAAATGGGAATGGATGGAGAGATGAATGTTAGCGCAAAAACTACTGGAACGTTGCTTAGGACATGTTAATGGAACAGATTGCTCAGCTTTGCAGCATAAAGTTTTATGAAGATATTGTAAAAAAATATTTATGCATGCGAAAACGCGGGCGTAAGCTAGTTAGTATTTCATAACCAGAGCGAGAAATACTCACTCTTGATAACTTCAAACCCACAGAAGATAAATCCATATTTATTTTCAATTCCAATCTTTTCCTCAGAGAACCTACCACTTCCAATTCCAAAGGAATAACTGTAAAATGAGTTGCAGCAATTGCCGAGCGGCATTAAATCGAAATACGAGAGTAGCGTACCTCCGGGCAATATTCCACATAACATATAAGAGGGATTACACACGTGCCCAGCGGGCAGCAACGAGGACATGTTTCATGCATAGGCTAGAACATGTTCATGTATTTACTATGAACGTGAAGTGAGCAATGTGAGCAGGTATTGTAGCCTGTTGGGTTTAGCTTGGCGATAGTTGTTCATTTTGTTGTTCTTGTGAGAACATTTTTTTATTGATTGGGTTTAGCATCAGTTATTAACCGAGTTCTAAAAGAAGGATGTTATCAATTCGTCTGTTTTATTTTTAATGAAGTAAACGTAACGTACGGTCAGCCTCAAAAGTAGATGACCATAACGATATATCCATTTTCCCAAATACATACACAGACTTTATTGTGGTATTTAGTTTTTAAATCAGTCATCTTTACCGATCAGTGCAAAGATACTTGGTTTTGAGTTTCAGTCAGATTAGAATCAGATCTAGCTGAACACCTGTAATTTACATGAACTGATAGGCCATCTGACCATAACCTAGCACTGAGTAACACGATACTTCTTGATAAAACTGCCCAACAGAGAATCTAGGATAAAAACAAGTGACGGCGTAGACTAATTTATTTTCTACTAGCTCATGCCCACGGCTTTGTCCGCGTGGACTTCGGTAATTGTTTCACGAGTTCGTTGGATCGCCATAAATAGTTCCATTCTATGTGTTAGTTCTGGTTAAAAACCTTACAAAAGCTATCTTTGCCACATTTCATCCAAATCCATTCCGTAGTTTTTGCAGTGCATATCTTCACAAATTTTCTTGAATTTACCAGCACCTAACTCAAAGTATTTATTTCAATTAGACTATTTCTGGCACTTTTGAATGTCAAGAAACAAAATGATGAAGCTACAGTCCCGGTCATAAGGCATCATAACGTGTGAAAGTCTTGTACTGTAGTTGCCCATTCTATTTCCATGGAGTAGAATGGGCAAAAAACTCCATGGCCACTCTTTTAAATCATAATATTTTTACAAGATCATGTTGAGATTACACAGATATGTGAGAAACATTTAGAAAAATTAAGAGCGGGCAGAGTAAAAGCAAAAATATCAATAACAAAAACATATTATTACAAGATTGTCACCTTCGCTTGCTCACATTCTACCGCTTCCCTGAATAAGGACATTTTACGTCTAAACCAACCAACCCTTTCGAGTAAAGGAATGATATCAGCCTATCCCGTCATCCTCCATACTTTAATAACTCAGAAACATGATGGGCTCGACGCTCTCACAAATTCTCCGCTCCAATTTACAGAGTGGTACTTAGATATTTTATGCTAATGCCTTCTACAGGAGCTATGAAATAATAATACCCACTCCAGGGATGCAAGGTGCTTACCGTAACATCACGTACCGAGATGAGTTCTGTACTTATCCGGTAAAACATACGTTTAATGGACTTTTTCGACGAAATTGTTTTAGCTTTGGGTAAATACAAGCTTAATGGTTGCTGTAAATTTTGTTGTGGTATAAAACTGTAGATGTGTGTACATAGAGATGTGTTTTATTTTTGTAACTTTTTATATTTATGTGTATTTTGTGTAAGTTTAAACTTGGTTGAATGCTTTTAATCTGACACGGTGAAATCCAAAATGAGGATTATGTCTTTGACCTGTACATTTGTAGTTCCTAATTTAAAAAAAAAACTCCGGTCTTGATTTTAGTAGGGGTTGACTGAGGTTTCATGAAGACAATTATGCTTAACATATTGTAGTTCTCATTTCGTTACTTATTTCAGTAAACCACGAATTGTTTTCGTGATTTTATATTCCGAACTCGGCAGGTATGTAGTTATAATTAAGTGACATTAAAATAATTAACTGCATTGTCTGTATTTCCATTTTAAATCGACTCAGAATTTCCCAATGCACCTAAACTTTCGATCGCCAGAGAAGTTATATTTGCCCGGAGGTGCCCAAGTCTACGTTCTGTTCCTACCAATTTAAACTCGGTAACACTAGTTAAACTGCCTACTATCTCTAAATATCACTTAACCGCAGCCAACAATTCCAGTCCATATTAGATTCCTTACCAGATGGAACTTAGTTTTGATATAGATTAAAGTCGGGAGAAGCGAAACTTCTGTTTCAAACGTATTATAATAAATTCTATGCGAATACAGTTTTGGGTTTGGGGGCGTAAAAAACGTCATATTTCAGGGTCGGATTCAAACCATCAAACTTTAAAAAAGCATGAGAAAAAGCCAGTACAAAACTAAAATTTCTACACGACATAAATGCATGAGGCAATTGATGTATTTTCGCGATTTCCATTTGATTGTGGTCTCATGTAGTCAGAAAGAGATGGTCTAAATCACACACTGACCATAGGTACCTAGTGATTAGATATTATTACTCCTGATAGCTATTTATTTAAACGTATTGAAACAACCATGTAAACATGAACAATGTAACCAAGGTTTTGTAAAAATATTCTGTTTTAAAAAATTGTGTCAATGGAGTTTCTTGCCCGTTCTTCTCCTTAGAAATCTAAGCTTTTTATTGGGCAACTGTAGTAATATCACAGTTATCATGCCTTGTGACTTGGACTGTAGCTTGATTTAATTGTTGTCATTGTTTCGAAAGTTATCTTCTAGAGCAATCGCAAGAAGATACAAATTGGTGTGATTATGTCACGGAAAAAAAATATGAGTTTCGCATCTATTCAATCAGATTGCTCTATGGTTTCGGCATTAGATTAGTTGTAGTTGAGCGGAGAGCCCCTTCGGGCCTCAGAGAGTGCATATCCTTGTTTGACATGAGACTCCGTAACTTATTCCGACTTGTACGGAGCAAAGTTTTGGATACACCCCTTTTAGACATGAGTTCGTATCAGAAGTGAAAGTAAGGCTGGCTGATGAATGCTCTCAATGGGTTCGCTTCATTTGTCTGTGCGGAGTTTGGGTAAGTTTGAGGATATCTTTCTAAACAAGGTAGATAGGTGTGTTTGTCTGTAAGTTACTCAGAAAACTAGTAAATGAATTGCTCTAAATACCTATAGATTTACTGATAAGTCATTGATAAGTAACATTGAAATTCAATCTTTCAAGCATTGTTTTTCGTTAGTTTTATAGGCAATCTAAATTCAAATGGACTAAAAAAGAAAACCGGCCTAGTATGAGCGGACTCGTACACACATTGATCCGAAGCACCCGTAGCAGCAGCGGTGAGGACGCGATATGAGCAATCACCATTACCTTGCGGTGATAGATAAGTTGTGATGATGAGGTTTTATGGGTTCTTAATAAATAAAAATCAAATGTTAGCTACACGACCAAAATTCCACGTAATCACGACAGTAAGTCCAGCGTTGTATACAAATCAAAGGGAACAAAACTAACCAATCGCGATCGAAAATATGTATGACGATGTGCTAAGCTTTAATTTTTTGACTAGAGATGTCGCTACCAGTTCCTTACCGTAGATATACCAAAGGAAACGCACGATAGCACCAAACAATGTAATACTTTTTTAACGTTCATTCTAATTAAATCACTCAACCGCATAACAATATTCCCCATTACTAAATACAAAAAGAATTTGACCACTTTAACAATTGTGCAACAACCATTATAATTATTATTTTTATGTGAATCATTTTTAATTCTATTGTTATATTCATTTAATTTCTTTATCTCTTTTTAATTGACATTATGTTTTCTTCTCCTGATTTTGAACACAGTTAAATTAACCCATAGTATTGTGTTTTATAATGTATCTGTGTATCCTTTGTTGGAGATCCAAATAAATAAATAAATTAAAATAAATAAATTTTTTTCTTCATGGTATCTTAATGAAAAACAATTGAGTAAAATGGTTGTGACACACTGACAGACAGACAGATGAACAAGGCAAATCTAAAGGGTTTCTAAACGGAACCCTATAAAACGATTTTTAAGTTATTTCTTTTAAACAACAAGTTTTTTTTGTACCAATTATAAGTTCAGGTTTTCTCACGATGATTGCCTTCACCGATGTCTGTGATGTCCGAGATAAACTAGACCCATTTTGGCAAACAAGAACTAACCTACAGCAAATCTGATGTGGGTTGGTTCTTGTTTGCAAAATAGGGTCCTTTACAAAATACACATGAATTAAAAAAGTCTCATTTTTATGAACAAGTTAAAAAAAAAACAAATTTTTTCGTCATTCCGCTTTAATAAATGGTATAGACGGCAAAATAAGCAAAGTTTGCCAAGAAACTCGAAACTCTAGAGACGGTGTATATTCCACTTATTACAACTTACATAAATCTGGGCCTCTTGTTTCTGATTTATAGTTTTAATGAAAAAGTAACTGAAATACTGTCCTAGTTAAAAAGCTTTCATACGTTGTTTAGAGTAGGTAAAGTGGCTTTCTTAATGGTAGGGTTTACTTGCTTGTGATGTGTCAAATATTTTAAAATATTAAACTTTTTTTTGTTTGTTATAGGTATGATGGCGTTTTTAAGTTAATTTCGTTTGAAGGTCAGTGCTTTAATAATATTGTTGACAAAGCTTATTAAATTCGGCTTTATTATTTCTTTGTTGAGTATAAAACTCATGATAAATTATTTACCTTTTCTTTGTAACTCCATGAAATTTCATGATTATCAATTTCTCGACACTCGCCGGAAGATTGGTATATTAAGTTTCAAAAATTAAATTTAAAGATACGCGTTTGCTCCGTGCCTGAATAATGGCGTTGGGTCTAGTAGACCTATTTAAAATGTGATCATACACTTTGAGTGGTTCCATTTGACCAAAGACTCCACCTGCCTTAGGCTCCTTTACAATGTTTCCACATCGTATCTGTGTATTTACATATTTTCTCTTTACTTTTTTACAAACTTTAAATTTTCTCTATGAAGCCATTAATATTATTAAACACCTCCTCAAAAACAAAGAATCAAGTTACAACAAGAGTACCGTCAGTATAATGGATAGAAGGCCATCATTGGAACTTAATCAGCCATTTTTTTTTTCATAAAATTTCCACAGACAAGTCCAGAAATATTTCCCAACAGTTGAAATAGTGCATTTTGATTCAACTGAGGAAACTTTTTTAATGCGTTCGAGGTGGTATTAACGCTGGAGCCGACAGGCGAGGGTGTTATTGAACTGAGAACAGCAGTGACAAATACTTATGTGAATCAAACGTCGTTTTTCAATACACTTACGGAGAAATTAAATAACAGAACCAAAAGTACTTTTGGCATTAATCTAATTTAATGATGATTTAATTTGTCTCTTTTCCCCGCGCTTTGTCTTCTCAGGCAGAAGGAGAAACAAATGCATGACACCGCTAAACAGTCTAATTTAAAAAAAAAACAACCATTTTAATATTTAGAACTCAAATAGATATCTATTTGTGTTGTTATAAGCAAATTATTTTATAAATGATCATGTTTATTTGTAATATTGTGTTGATAAACCCAATTTATTTTTGATTAAATATGGAGGCCTTAAAAAAACATGAGTTTCCTTGATTTAACAAAAATCACCATATCGAGATAAACACATCTGTTTATTGTTATCCGTGGTGAAACCAGAAAAAATTAATCGTAGTGCAATAAGAGCTAGTTTCCAAGGAAGTATATTGAAAATGTAATTTAAGCACCAAAAGATTCTAGCCTCACTGTAACATTTTCTTATGCTTCTATACTGAAAAAACCTTTATTACGAGTTCACTAATAAGACGGTAGTGACGGTGCGGGCTGTTCGAAAGAGATACCGCGGCCCCGGAACGTAAAGGGCAATAGAAGAAACATGGGTGGGTTTTAGTCAGTACAAGTCTGTCATTCCTCGCCGCTCCGCCTAGAGCGAGGGAAGTTATTTGATGATGTCCCACGCCAAAAAAAAAGACGGTAGTGACATTTTTAGTTGATATCTTTTGCTAGGCACCCGCACTATGCCTCGGCCTTACTCTGCACGCGCCCGGGGCGTCTTTGTAATTATTCAGCGAGTATTCATTCGCATCTGCGCGCTCCCACTGCCGACGGTTTTTTTTATTGTCTTAAAAAATATTTTCTTCGGAAAAGATTTGATCATTTATTTTCTACTGGATAGCTTTGCCCGCGGCATTGGTCGCAAGTTCACACAACATAGTTCCCCTTGTCTGATTTGCAGGTACCTGCTACCTCTAGTTTTGCCTTCCGCCTTATTTATTGTAATAGCAATGCTAAGTTTTCCGTTTTCTTCCCTCTTTCTCACACACTTCTATTTTTTTTTAAATTACCTTATTTCCGTCTCCAGGGTCCCAACTATCTCTGTACCAAAATTCATCAAAATCGGTTTAGCCATTTAGGCGTGAAGACGTAACAAACAAACAAACTTACTTTTGCTTTTATAATATTAGTAAGGATTATTAAGGATGTGTTGCAATTTATCGAGAATTCGGATGAAGTTATGCAATTACCATTAAAATCACATTTATCATTTTAAAATATTTCACTAATTTAATGGGTTTTATTGTATTGTTATTTAGTGTAATAATTTAATTGTGCATTTTTATCATTCTGATGTTGTGTACTCTTTTGTAATTTTAAATTAAAGCATCATTGATATTGATTAAAAACCATTTTAATGGCACACCTGCTTAAATTTATACGTTATAACGTAATACATAGAGCTCGATATATTTGTAACGCTCTTGTATAACCTAAGATTACAAAAAAAAAGATTTAATTTTACAGTCTACCATCCAAACAATATAATATGCTAGTAGAGAAGCTTATATGTACCGACTAAAAAAAGATACAAACTGAAACAAGCGTAACCAGCTTTATCCAATCAAATTAAAAAGTACATACATAATAATACATTACGGATAAAACAATTCAGTAGATATTGGAAATCAAATACCAATTACGTTTATCAACATTCAAACGCTCCGAAGTAATAATAAATCCACCAGAAAATCTTCTTCCATAAGAACGAGACTTTATGATATTCTTTTGTATAAAAACGGTCGGCAACGCGTATAACCGAAGGGGATTTAATTAGACAGCGTAACCGCGACTTAATGTACCGTGAGTAGATATAAGGGAGATTTGTAATGACGCATGGGCAATGGCGCTCAGGCCTTTTGCAAATAATGAATATTTTTCTTTGTTCGGATACAGATACTGTATAAAATGTCTAATTATTTTTTTAAGCTGATTTTTAGGGTTCCGTACTTAGGTAAAAAGAAAAAAACGGAACCACTTGGATCACTTTGTTGTCTGTCTATCTGTCTGTCAAGGCCCTTTAAGTCGGGAACGCGTAAATTTATGAAGTTTAAATTAATACTATATAGGTACTCACATGTATGGTTCCTATGTGGTGTGAAAAAAATCAAACCTATAAATCTACGAAGTCAAACGATATGACCGTTATGGAACTCTCGGTGCACGAGTCTGCATCGCTTCTCGCTGGTTTCTTCTTAAAACCTGCTGTAGTAGTTTACAACGCAATTGGTCGTCATTTTAAAAAAAACCTCAATCGGTCTTTCAATAGATTTAGGGGAAATTTGGGCAATAACACCCAGGTCCTTTACATTTTTTTTTATCTCTGCTAGTACACAAATCTGTCTGCATTAAAGAACTACGCAATAATTTGCAGGACTTTTTCTTTCGTTTAATAAAAGGTGGGAATTATTTTTCTTAAAACAAACTGAAATACTTGTAGTGGATTTGGTTGGCATTTTGTGAAACCTGTTTGTATTTACTTAGGCCTTATATAGTCCTGTTTGACAATGTAACCCATTCCGGTTAAAAGTTGATTTTATTTGGCTTGAAAAGGCTTGTTTAAAACGATTCCAACTTCAAACGCTTTAAATGTTTTAAAACAACTTTCTAGCATAAACTTGAGAGAACAACCTAACTGTTTTGTTCTAAATTCGCTTATTAATTTTCCAACTTTACCACCCGCATCAGGTATTTTAAAGTGCTACTTAAACGTCCTTAGGTACACTATACTACAGTTATAATTACTTTAGAAAAACAACAGGATGATACATAAATGCATAAAAAAACAGGTAACTGTGTTCTCCAACCCACCCGTAAAAAAACCGGCCCAGTGTTGGTCTACGCACAGTGAAGGATTCCGTATCCAGAGAATAAATATATAGGTACACAAGCATAGTATTTATTTTATTAGCCGTAAAAATGAGCTTGTATATTGTTTTATTCCTTAAAAGAAAAAAACAAAGTTATAATACTTACTGCAGTTGCAGTCAAAATCATTTAAATTTTTAGGGTCGATTGACTCAAATAAAACAGACGCTTAAAACATAATCTCATCTTTTTTATGAAATCACAACCACACCATGGTCCACTTGCTGGAATGTCCCTAATACCTTCGCTTCCATTCTAAGATGGCCCAAAAAGGCCACAGACGCTGCTGTTAACATGGCCTCATACTAGTCCTTATCAATCTTAAATAAATCGTATCGTCACAAAAGAAGTAGAAGAACTATCGTTCTTCTCAGATTATGGGATATCACACATTTTACGTGCTCATACATGGTAATTTTTTTTTCTTTCGTTTCAAAACGTATTATGAGGAGTGCCATTCATGTGTTAAGAGGTGCACACATCTTCAATCTAAAATGGCAGTGTCCAATCGGGACACAGACAGACGAACGTGATGAAATTATAAGGGTTTTAGTCATTTGGCTACGGAATCCTAAAAACATATATCGCAATACAGTTATGACGTTATTGCAACCGGGATGGCCGACGACACTTTTAATAAAACGGTTTACGATACACGACTGTTGTCGTCGACTTTTTGTCGCAGCGCAATGCTTGTGTTTTGTTTTATGTTTTTTTGTTACGTTTGTATGAATAAAACAGTACTATGCTGATTATAATATGCGGTAATATCGTGAAGGTTTTAAGAATTGTAGCATGTTTGCGTGGTTTATGTGTTTTGTGTGATGTCTGATTTCAGCTTTATTTGGAGTGGATAGAAAGTTGTCTGTCCGTGATTTTTAGTAACAACATGCTGTATAAGTATTGCGGCGTGTTTTCTTTTCAAGGAATTATTGAGTTTTCCGAGTTCTTTAGGAAAAATTGAAATATCAACTGCATAGCTTTTTAGCAAATTATGTTGGGACCAGCTTCCAGTCTACCCGGATGCAGCTGAATACCAGTATTTAACATAGAGCAACTGGTGGTGGGGAGGAGTACCAAGGAGTATCGTATTACCCATAATACGATGCTCCCTACAAATGACGAATGAGCTTAACGTGCTTTTCGAGGCACGGAGGAAACTTGCCTGCTATAATTCAGCCACGGAAAATCTCATCGGAAAAAAAATTAAATAATTTCTTTGTAAATTTACGCACGTGCTATTTTTTAAACGTTTTTATATTAATAACAAATCAACAAGTCTGGTGCTCGATTAAATTTCTCATTAGCAAGAATGGCTACCTTTCATTCACAATTAAATTCCGCAGCTCAACAATACAGCAATCTAGTGGCGCGTTGGCTGTCAATGCATGAATAAATTTAAGATATTTATTGAGTTGATTAATTTAGTAGGTATTTCAATGTGTCATTAGGTATACTAAAACTCTTGCACATTACGAATATGCAATGGCAATAAAATAACATATCTATGACATCATCAGTTACACCACAATTGCCAGTCAATTCAGTTCACTGTTCTATCAAAACAATTTCCTTTATAGGCCATTCGATAAAGTTGCAACGAATCGTTTAAAGCGAATCGTTAACATCATGCTCAATCATCGTTTGATTGTGCACTGATTGCTTCATGCGATGACCGTTTGCGCATTAGCGAGTAAACATGAGTTAACCGCTGATCAGTCAGACGACGATTAAGGGTAGTGTGGCAGCGGACGTCAGAAGCGTATCACTTTTTGTGGATCTTTTGTTTGAAGAATGTTCATTCCTTGTTTTAAAATATTCATTGTTGAATTTACAGGCGTTATACAAAAATGTAATTACAGCGTTGATTTAACAGACTGTTCAATGCAATTTGGTTCGAAACCGTAATTGTGTGAGCCCGAGTCGCTTAATCGCAATTAACATGATTTAACCGCTGATCAGTCAGACGACGATTAAGGGTAGTTAAGCGGCCGTCAGGAATGTGTCACTTTTGTTTGAAGAATGTTCATTTTTTTTAAATATTCATTGTTGAATTTACAGGCTTTATACAAAAAAAAAAAAATTTAAAAGCGTTTATTTAACAGACTGTTTCAATGCAATTTGGTTCGAAACCGTAATTGTGTGAGCCCGACTCGCTCTTGACCGGTATTTTGTAATACGCTTTGGTCACCAGGGCTGAAAACCACGATCGATACAATCTACTGCGGTCACAAACCATTCCGAGCGCACAGATTACAAAGTTACAGGTGTTTGAAAGAAAAAAGTAATAAAAATTTACTTTCTATTCCGTTAAGCCCCCAACAAGGGTGAAACTGTATTTAAATTCAATATTTTCTTCACACGTGCGCCCTTTTTGTATTTCCCAGTGCAAAATATTTTGATTGACAATAAACACTACATCGGGACGAGAATGTAAATAAATAACGGAATATTTTTCTTAGGAATATAAATAAACGTCGTGAAAATGCTTTTCTATGAAGGGGAAACATTAAAGCCTTTTTTGAAGGGATAGAAGTTTTTTAATCGCCTTGAAAATAAAAGGGCTGCATTTTCACAACGGGGGTAGTCCTTGTTTCAAAAACATAAACGTATAAGTTTTGCAACATTATGTTATTACACAATTCATCTCCCGCAAAGCAGGTGTCAAGAGGTAAAGTAAAAAGTTCTCATTGTTGGAACCCTTACTGCTGAAATATTTTCACACTTGACAGCTTTTCAACGAATACGCTTACTGAAGTGTTGCCATCACCCCTTTCAGTAAAAAGTGAACTTTCTTTTCAATTGAAATTTAGTCGCGGTAATGAAAACGTAAAGGGCCAATAAGTGGTTCGATCAAATTGCATTATCGCCGAGCGCCCCCTGGTGGAGGGTAGACGCAATAAATTGAATTACGAGGCTCGCAATCTCTGCGTCTATAAAAATAGCCTTTGAGTCGTTCCTTGGACGTTACATTCGTGTTTCAGGAGTAATCAAAGCGCTTTTCTTTTGAGGTATCCTCCATGGAATTCTATTGAAGTAATATTATGGCAACCTTATTTTTTCCAGAACTCAATATTGTACTTTGTTAGTTTTAGTAGGTTCGTTTTTAACGATACGATTAACAAGACTGCAGAGCTATGAAAGTTAAAAAAAGATAACTTTCATTTTTGCACTTATTTTATTCTTGTATTAACCCCACGAACCAGGAAACATTGAAGACAAAGTGTGTACAAAATTTCACAACAAACTTTTACCAAACTTCAACAGTTTCCCAACCAAAGATTTAATGAATACAGATTTAATCACATACTGTATTAAATATTCGTGTATCAGGCCGCATCCCGTCTGCGGCAGGGGAGCGAAACCGCATCGAACAGAGGGTCTTGACGCAGAAAGTCCGATTTGCGAAGGGTTCAACATGCAGAAACTCCTGTCCAGAAAATGTCCAAATTTCTTTTAGACATATTAAGGCGCTGTACAAAGCAAACACTTCGTAAAACGTCTAGTTTTTCGTCGCAAAGTTAGCCGTATCTGTACATTCCAATAGCCAAAAAAAAAAAACCGTGTAAAGTTCAATACATAAAGTAAAGAGTTATACAAAATAAGTTTACAAAAGTGGTCTAGTATTACGAAAAAAAAAAATGTTTAAAAAGAACAAGAAAAAAAAAATTCGTCTCAAAATTCTCAATTTTTTCAGGGACAGCCATCCTATTTTTTATATCTATAACAAAGAAAATTGTATAGACTAAAGAGATATCTAAAACTTTTTAAACACGGAGCTATGTTTTTTTACATATTCAATAAAAACTGCAAAATCACCTACATTTTGGCGGACATGATATTCAAATAAAATCAAACACCGAAATATTTTCGACCTTATTTCTATTCTTTCGATGCAATACTGTCATGTACTTGTGTCAGTCCATGCCTAGTATGCAGCTAGCGTCACTTCCGCGAATACCTAAAGATTAGCTTATTGCCGCGCCTTAAGCATTAGTTCGCGTTAATATCGTGTTCGTGAGCTTTATCATGGGACCTAAACACAACAAGCAAACTGCGCGAATACTTTTTGGTTAATTCTGCCTTTTGGGTATACCTTTTTAGAATTACAAGCGTACATAATGGTAGGCTATGTTATGTATTATGTACAAATGAAACCTTGGGCCAATCGGACATTTTATGAATCGAAATAGATAAGTGAGCGTCTGCTGCGCTGGGTGTCGCGAGTTCGATACCCGCATGGAGTAAAAAGTGTATGACTTACAGGTAGTTGTATCGGGATTGGCTGTTTGTGTTGAGCGGGGTAATATTTAAAAAACAATCTTTTCCAATGTGACGTTTTGCAAATGGGACTTTCTGCGTTGAGACCGACGAAAAGAGCTCGGCACGCAATCACGGGCCATTGTTAACTACCTACCTATGAGCTATGAGGGGATCTATGTTACTCATTATCGGGAAGGAGGTTCGAAATGAGGAGACATCTGCATTGGCGCAGGTGCATTCGGAGAAAATAAAAGATGGTTTTTGATTGTTTTCCGATTTTTTTAGGTTTGAGTTGAACTAAAAGTTTCAAAGGCGTATATATAAATTTATAGGCAAACTGAATATGTCACGAGTCTGAGTTTAAGATATGATAGACAATCTTTTGTCAAAACCATGTTTATAAACATAGGATTAATCAATTTCCCCAAAACCATTTATTAAACAAATATTTATATATAAGGCACTAAATAGGTACGCTGTTTAAATTTTCTACTTAATAGGCCCCTAGGATTATTCCACGAATATTCTTCACAAGGAATATAAAAACAACAGATGGTTTAATAAATTAGAAAACCCACTGAAAAAGACCTAAGAGAGCAATTTTGAATTACAAAGTACTGAATACATTAAACGTAAAATATTACAAGCATTATTACTCCAAACTGGACCGCTAATGACCTGGCTTGTAGTTCTGCGGCCCGGAGACTAACTAACGTCTATTGTTATTTAGGCTTGTTTAAATAATTGTAGTTTAAAAGCTAACATTATGTTGACTGCCTGAAATTCATTAAGTTCTGAGCTACAACTTTTATGTTCTCACAAAAAAGACCTATAGATATTTTTCTCGGCTTTGTAATGTTCTAACTCTAACTATGCCCAGTGGTTTCACCCACTGCTTAGGTTCTTAGTATGGTGGGGAACTGTTAATGGTCTAAAACCACCTTCGTGTTATCGTCTTCTCAATGAAACCTGTTTTGGGCACATCCGTTGGATGGTTTCAAAGTCTATAACTTACGACTGTAGAAACAATTTAAGTGTTTTATATAAACGTAGACTGTATAATAGCAGCCGTTTGGTTAAGCCGCGCTTGCCAAAGTTGGTCTGTAGATGGGTGACCCGGTACATACCAAGTTTCCTCCGTGCCTCGGAAAGCACGTTACGCTCTGTCATTTGTAGATTTTTGACAGTCAGTGTCCCGAAAGTCAAACAACCAATCTTACCAAGAGATATCCTATTAACAATACTAACTGGGTTGTGGAGGTCAGATAGGCAGTTGCTCTATGTAAAAATTGGTATTCAGCTGCATCCAGTTAGACTGGAAGTCGACCCCAACAAAGTTGGGAAAAGGCTAAGCAGATAATACACATTAATTACAAGAAATATTATTCTTCGACAAAAAACTTCTTTAAAATGACATGCTACGTTAATGAAATAGCACAGTCGTCCAGTTTATCTAAATAAAACAACAATGTTGTAATTATGTAACGAACTTGGACAGGGGTGGTGTTCTCTGATAAAATATTTATGTACTTGTTCCATATTGCACCCCGTTTCGAAGGGTTGTCGAAGTTTTCAAGTAAACAAAACGCGAGCCGGCCTCATTTTCGTAGTACTACTTGAACTTTTGAATTATGCGGTTATTTTGGTGTATTTTCGGTCTGTTTACATTTAAAATTACTTTGTGCTATTTTTGGACGTGAATTCCACAATGTTTGGTAGTGGTAGCAACTACATGACAGTTGAAAAATCGGGTTAATTTGCGTACGATTGAAGAGGCCTGACCAGCAGTGGGACTCTGTAGGCTGATGATAGCCCGATGTTTGGTAGAAATGTGTGGGAAAATGAATTTGATGAAAGGTCTGTTTAAACCTGTACAAACGAATGGCAGAATGTTCCAGAAAATACTGAAAGTATAGGTCGGTTTCTCCTAACCTTGAAATCAAATAGAAATTCAATGTAAATCAATGTATGTATAACTATTTTACAGACCGACAGTTTACTAGTATAAATATCAACTTAACTATATTTAGATAAATCATTAATCTGGGGAACAGGAAACTTCTGTCAAAGGAAATACGATATCCTGATGAAAGGAGCGGAAAAGATCATACATCATAATTGGTCAGTTGAAACTTGAAAGATCCCTTTCATTCCTACTTGCTTAAATTAAGAACCACATCAATGGCGGAAGGTACGAAACAGTGCTTTCCATATTAATTTCAGATAATATTTAGTCTTATTTATTTATTAGAACTTTATACACAAGAAAAAGCTGTACAAAGGCGGACTTAATGCCTTACGCATTTTCTACCAGTCTACCTTAGGGTTCTTATTTAGTCAGACTGTAAAATATCAATAACATAGTCAAAGTTTAGCTAGGTTGCTTACACTTTTTAGGGTTCCGTACATCAAAAGGAAAAAAAACAGAACCCTTACGGATCACTTTGTGTTACGCCTATCTGTCAAAACTCTTTATTTGGGAAACGTGTGGAGGTATCGAGTTGAAATTAAAACCATATCCTAAACTCTGTGGTCCCTTTGTGCTGTGAAAAAACATACCAACAATCTAAGTCAAAAGATATGGCTGATTATGTCACAAGTTTGTACGGAATCCTCGGTGCGCAAGTCTGACTCGCTTTTGGCCGGTTTATATTAATGACCGTAAAACCATATTTTTTCCAGTTGACCGTAGTTTACTTATATTTTAGGCTACTTTACCCGACACGGCGTAAACAGATAACATTCAATAAGCTTCGTAAAACAAATCTTCTGAAAGATAAAATAAAATTTCCCTCCGAGGAAATATAGAATAAACAGTCTTGATACTTGGAACTTCAGTCGTCGAGGCTCTGCATATAAACTACAGTCTTTGGGTTTGAGCATAGAATATGAATTTACTGTAGAAGCGACCCCCATGAACGATCCACTAAAACCTAAACCTCCTGTTAAGTTAAGTGATTTTTGAATATTTTTGTGCAACTTATTTTAACATTTTTTCTTGTATTTCTTGCTTTCTTATGTTCTTGTACGCTGTAGTTATTTTGCCTTCTTTAATTTTGATAATAATAAGATCTGAAATGGGGAGAAGGAATTTAAGTGAAAACAGCTACCCTACCATGACGTCTTAAAGCAGAACTTATTCCACTGAGGGAAAGAGACAGAGCTATACAGGGTGTCTAGCTGGTGCAAGACACCCAGAAAGAGATGGTTCTCTTTCTCACACAGGAATAAGTACTGCTATAAGATGTCATGGTAACCTTACATGGCTTTCCATCGTTCTTTATACCCAGAAACTTTAGGCTTTTTAGCGTTTGGGACTCTGATTTCGTTCCTCTATTTAAATTCTTAGTCTATGGCTGTAAGGTAGCGCCATGTAAAGGATTTATTGTCCTTCGGAGAATGTTCGCCGCGTAATACTAAGATCAGTTTTATTAAAACGAAGAGATTATGTCTAGGGCTTCGAGATAGGACTTGCGTAAGTAAAATATTGGTCGCAAAATAGAATAGGAGTGATTTTATCTTTAGCTGGGTTGGGCTTTATTGTTTGAATTAGATAGAATTATATGAAATAAGAGAGGTATGGGTAGCCGCGCGTTGATATTGGGGATTTCAAAATTAACAGAATATCAGGCTAAAAGTTTTACCTCCTTAGTATGGAATATCATTTTTGTTTTATCAAAATCTACGTTACCTACGTTACGTTACCTACCCTATAAAAGACACTAAAAGATTATCAAATATTAGATATGAATGCGACATTTTCTATGGTTTTGTTTTAAAATGTGTGATAATTTTGCCACGCAAAAACATATTTATATAATATTCTGTCTTGCCCTGCTATTGTGGTGAGTAGCGTGATGTTATATAGCCTATGTTACTCAGCAATAATGTGACTTTCTAATTGTGAAAGAATTTTTAAAATCGGTACAGTTGTTTTTAGTTAAATCGTAGCAAATAAACAAACATATTTTACCTCTTATTAGTATTTGTTTAGACTACATAAATAATATAAACCTCTTCACGAATTTCTCATTCAAAAATCCCTCATTGCTCTTTTAATTAGGTAAATAAAAGCTCGACCACCTCTTGAAATCTTTTTCCATTTCATTACACAAAACGACTCAATCCCTTTTAAATATAAAACGAAACCCTTCAAAAACTCCACAAAAGCTTATTATTTTGTGGTTTTCCTTAAAATAAGCGAAAACTGAAGGTAAGGAACCCAAAACACAGCAGGGTTCCGTATAATTGAGTGCATAAATCAAACGGCATCGGAATGAGATGTGATCCTTCATAACTTTGCTGTGAAATAGTCGTCTATGAATGATCACAAAAGAGATAAATTCCAGAAGGTGAGGTGTATCAACTGAACAAAAAGGTCTACGTAAGATGCTTGTATTGTAAGTGAACTCGTAACTCAGATCGACTCCTGTTGTGTTGTGCATGACTGTGCTTTTTTTTTCTGTTGGGAAATCATCAAAACTTCCCGCTCTGGGCGAAGCGGAAGGGAGTAACTTGTACTGACTAAAACCCATCCATGTTCCTTTTTGGTCCTTTGTGATCAAGGGCCGCGGTATCTCTTGCGAACCAATCCGCAGCCCATGTGCTAGTGCTACAGATTCGATTCTGCAGTATTTGTACGACACAAAACAATCTCTCATCATAATCGTTTGCTCGTGCCAATCGGAAGCTCCGGTCGGCACTTTCTATCACTGAATCATTAAATAATAAATATCTTGGGACAACTCACACACGGCTATCTGATCCCAAGCTAAGCAGAGCTTGTGTTATGGTAACCAGACAACTGAAATACATACTTATATAATTTATAAATACATACATATTATAGATAAATCACACCCAGACGCAGAACAAACAATCATGCTCATCACAGAGGTTTTTTCACAAACGTATATATAAGTATGTATAATCAAATTCTGTTGACCCGAATATATTACGTATGACACCTCTGAGATATACGCACCGTATGAAATTATCCAAACGTCCATGCGACTCTTTTTGCTCATTGTATCGAACTGGTCTTCTTTGCTTCTCTACGTTGTTCTATGAAAAAGTTATGGGGGAATAGAAATGGCTTAGCCATAGCTTGTCTGATAAAAAGTGTTAGATGTGCAAGTTGAAGAGATAAAGTGTTGTTTTTATTTGTTGTGGTGCTGTTGCCATGGTGATGGCCGTATGATATAGTGTGTTGTAGCTACAGTTATAGTTGTGTGGGGATGAAGGAAATGAGGTTGTTCCGATTGAGGTAATAACGGTAACTAGATAGTGTCAGGGTTTGAGCATTTCATTTAAATAAATGATATAAGGTATGATAAAGAAAAAATCTGATAAACGGGCATATTAGTACATAACTGAGTTGTTTCCTTAAAATATATGCAGTACAAGAGCTATTAGCAGAAAAAATATTAGTCTATTTTTAACTTCTTAACCATCAACTGCTTATTATGAAAAATAATGGTAATGTAATATTCTTCTCATTTATTTATTCAAAAACACATTTTATTCTTATAACAATAATCGTATATACAAATTTGAATGAAGCACATGTGACTAAAAGAGTGATTGATGGATCTGAATGTTGATGGACGGAGAGCGAGAGGAAGGCCAAAGAAAAGATGGATGGATTGTGTGGGAAGGATTGATATGAAGGAGAAAGGAGTGAATGACGCCGTGATGTTTGTTAGGGTAGAATGGAAGAAGAAAACGTGTTGCGCCGACCCCAAATAGAATGGGACAAGGGCAGGAAAATGATGATTTGATTAAAAAAAAATTATAGTTTCATATGGCAGATGATTGATAAAAGTTACATACCTACCAGCAAGAAGAGGAGAAGAAGTCAGAGCCTTTCGTGCTTCAACCTCTTTGCTCTCTCTCGATTCAGCTTCTTTGAACTATTAGATGAATGCCTCCTTAAATTGCACTTCCTTGTCAGCTAGTGTAATTCACTGACTGTGAGATCCTTTTCTTTTTTAATCAGACATTTTGTACGACAAAGTTCTCTGTTGTACAAAATGTGTTACAAATACTTATCTTTACTAATATTATAAAAGCGAAAGTGAGTTTTTTTATTTGTTTGTTTGTTACGTCTTCACGCCTAAATGACGGACGGAACCGATTTTGATGACGAGATGGACATGGGCTAAAAAAAGTGAGAAAATGGGGAGAAAGAGGGACGAAAATGAGAGAGAAAGATATTTTTTTTTACGATCGTCACGCGGTTTAAAGTTAGCGTTAGCCCAAGGTTTCTCGTTCCAGAGTGTAATAGAACTTAAGAGTACACAATGGTAAAATGTGGTGTTACGCCTCCCCCTTGATTTTCGCCTTGGCGATGCTGAAATCTCTACCAAGATGGAGTATGATCTATTTGCCTCAAGATGGGTAGACGTATGCCCTGGAAGTTTGAGTTTCTGGGTGAGGATCGACGCACCTAGCCCGGATTTTTCTTTGAGTTTTTTATTTAATAAATTAAATAGCATTTATACTAAAAACATGTTATTTTTTCTGTTGTATACTATTGTTATTGTTCTTTTATTGTTGGATGAAAATGCAAGGAATAAGTGACATAATTCTAAACACAATAAATCAGATTCTTAAAAATGACGGACTAGTTATTTTTATGTATGCCCATCAAATCTACTTAGAAGTTTTGCTAAGAAGAGCAAGCATTTTTTTTTAAACTTTAGTATTCACCTTTACACCAACTTCCATATCCAATAACCAGCCCACAAAATACACTTTATAGCTCGTTCCACATATGGTCGTAGCTCGTAAATATTAAATAACAGCTTAACAAAAGTGCTAGGCCGGATTTATGTCTCAATATCGCACGACCCTTGGCACCTGCCTGCCTCTTTATATTACTCTATTGATTCATATACGTTAATAGCTTTACATCACGCTAGGCAATTATACAATTATATAAAACGGATTTGAGACATTACAATGTAAGCACTAAGAAGTAGAAGTGAATTGGTATTGCTTAGTTTGTACTTAAAATGGTTAAACCGATTTTGATGCATTTTGGTACAGAGATAGATAAAACCCTGGAGACAGACACAGGCAATTTTTTTTTAAATGAAAGGGAGATATGAGGGAGAAAGAGGGAAGAAAAGGGAAAACTTAGCTTTGCTATTCCAATAAATCAGGCGTGAGGGCAAAACTTAGGTAGCAGGTACCTGCAAATCAGAAAAGGGGAACCGTGCTCCCCGAATTTAACGCGAGCAAAGCCGCGGGCAAAAGCTAGTGCAATCATAAAAATGATTCAAAATCATGATTTTTTGAGCCAGCTGAAAGAGACTACTGAAGTAAAAAAATAAATTTGAATGTAGAGTAGATAATGTCTCTGGAAATAAATAAACGACAAGCATGGTCTAAATCAATTTATTCCATTTATTTCTGACTCGTCTGATGAGAGGTAGTAAATATTTGATTAATTATTTCTAAAGACTGATGGAAACTAGTCTCTAAACAAGACCTAGCCACTATAAAATTGTGTATATCTAGGACCAAGGATAATTTATCTAGGACCTACAAGATATATTTAAATATTATTCACCAAATTGGGGTCGCAATTTATAATATAAACAAGAACTTCATAACAAAACAATAGAACGGTGTTAGCAATTGATATGCAGTGCGGTGTTCACGAAGTTGGCGGCCGCGAGGACATTTACTTAATTCTAGGCTGTATCGAGAGTTGCCAACGCCAGTCTTGTTTGTTTATGAAGACGTGATGTGCCTAGCTGCTGATTCGATATTTCTTTTGTGTTTTATCTGTGTTTATTTATTATTATCACATTGTTTACACCACATAGTGTTAGGTTGTTCTTGCTAGTCAATCAGTTATTTGTAAACTAGTTTTAAGTTTTTTTAAACATAATTTATCAGTTAGCTTGTAACTGGTGAAAATAATAAAAGCATTTAAAAAATACTCTGTAACATATACCTAATTAAATACTTTTTATTTCATCCTTCTTCTATGTATTTAACGTCCTTTTGCATTAAACTTGGATATTGCATATAAAGTCAAATAAGCAGTTACAGGGCTGTCTGCCCACTATCACGCCTGAAGGCATTTCAGGTTGATGCATTTTCTTTCTAATCAGTATACAACTGCAAACGTAATATTATATATACAAGGTGTAAACATATCCTGCACAAAACCACCAACCATGCATTTCCTACATTAAACTTTTTTTTAATACAAATTTTGGGGCTGATCTCAGTATTACGAACTCAAATCTTTGTGTTGATGGATACGCAAATAGAACAGTGATTGGAGAGGTATTAAAAGTTAAGTAATAACAATAAAAATTTGTTCACTTTACATTGTGACTAAAAGATTAGCAGATCATCTTTATAGACATAGAGAAAAAAAAAAGTATTAAAGACGATAACTCATAAACTACATAAGCAACATAAAGAAAATGATATAGGACCACCTGGGAAGTATACCTTATCAAAACAACAAAGAATTTTGCAAATCGGTCCAGGCGATTTTGAGTAATCGGTGAACATACAAAAAAAAAAGGAATCCGAAACTCCTCCTCCGGCACCCAAAAGATTGTTTTTGAACACTTCTACCAATAGTCAAAACCTTTGTTACACGACACGTTTAGTTAACGCTAGCAGACTTCAGATGCGTACTTACTTCTAAATTCATTTAAACTTTTCTCGTGAACAAAACGCTAACGTCCCTCTAAAAGCCGCGAAACAACAGTTGAATATGTCGCTGCAGTATATTGTGTTCCATAATTAATTAAAACAACAAAGTTTCAAGTAGCTACATTTCCGTTTGACACAGCCCTACGTAATTAGGTTGCACGGTAACTTTGTAAATGACGTTAAGTTACTGTGTAGTCGTTTCCATTTGTCTTATTAGATGGTCTCCTAGTACTTTTGAGTGGCTATAAAAATAAGTTGGTTACATTGTAGAGGTGAGATCGGAACCAAAGAATTGCGTTTGTTGGATTATGACTAGCTGTGCGATGCGTGTTCACCGGCTGTTCAGGTACCCCTCTGAAGAAGACCATCATTATCACTTGGGAGTACAAAAAATATATTACGATCGATTCTAAGACCAAATGAGTATAAATATAAAAAATATACAAATCATAACAAAAAAACTATCAAGCCGTTTTAGACGAGTATGGCAACTAAAACTGGGACACGAGAATTTTATGTAAAGGTAAGATAACATGTAGGCATTTCTTTTTGTTCTAGACCATACCTGCGAAATGCAAACCTTTAATTTAAGTATTATTATTTTATAATCCAAGTTTTTAATGTTATAGCTTTATTTTAAACTAGCACCAGCGGCTTAACCCGCGAGATATAAAAAAAAAAACATCTGGATTTCATCGGTCATGCTTATGTACTAGACCGTATACCACATCACACGATTAACTTTTGTTATGCACATGCACAGAATTGTGATAACTGTGTGGGCTTCGCCGGCGTGATATCGAAAAACTACTATCGTATGTGTTATTTCAGACTATAATCTACCTCTGTGCCAAATTTCACCAAGATCCATTTAGCTGTTTTGATGTGAAAGAGTAACAAACATCCATATATCCATCCATCTTCACAAACATTCGTATTTATAATATTAGTAAGATGCCTCGATTAAAACGAACGAACGATTTAAAACGTTAGAGGAGAGGTCCTCTAACGTTTTAAATCGTTTCAATTCATCAACACAATGATTTGAGTACGTTACGTGGAGTTTTGTACCCAAAAAAACGTTTCGCCAGTGTTGTCACAATGTTTTTATTCTCCGTTTTGAAACCAGTTTCATTAAAATAAACTGCACAAAGTCATATTCCTGCCTGGGTGCTTACCTCCAGTAAAGTCAGGGTACTAGTAAGTCAGGGCCATTACCATTAGACGACCACCGATCTACACATCTGCTCTTAGAACAGCCAAAAATTATACGTGAATATTCTTCACGTAGAACAGTATTTTGCTCTATTATTCCACCTTGCCATGGAGGTGACCACAAAGTCCTGGCTTCTGTGCGCGAAGGACGCTGCCATTTATCACCGACATGAATAATTTAGACTGGCAAGAACGGTCAGGCTGCTGGTTGTCATTCAGCTGTGGTTGGTGCCATTTGCAAGGGATGTGTGAAGGTGTTAGTAAGGACAAACCCTTGCAACTTCATTTTACTAGTCACGATATCGTGTTTTAGTTAATTATGCAAATATAGGTAGTTAGTAAATTTATATCATAAAGAGCAGTTTGTGTGTAGATTTTGAATTGAATTGAATTGAATTTCCTTTAGAAATGCTGATCATTTTTCGGAAATTCTTATAAGTATGTAGAAAAATTGAAAACAAAAAAAAATACTTTAACTATTTTTTATTATATAACCATTTTTTTTAAATTTCTATTAAATATTTTCTTTAAGTTATGTTAAGCTAGTATCGTCGAGTGTACTAGGTAACAACAAGTAAAAATAAAACCTGGAAATTGATGACCACAATGCGTAAAACTAGTTCTCAATTAAGAAACAATAAACTAACTTGATAAACAACAAAAGTCTTTAACAACAAAATACTAAAGGAAAATAAACACAACAAAGTTGTTTAAAACTGTCCCATATCGTAGTTTCAGTCGACCGCAGATACCACGATTTATGTGCGGACACTCGGACAGTCTCTTCACGAGTCATTGCTCCAAACTTTCCACGGACAGCGATTAAGATTTACAACGGGACTGGTCCTAAATAACTTAAATTGTTGGTAAACCTACTGATCCTTTTGAATTTCGATGGAAGAGACTATTTGAGGAGCATCTGTTCAAAAGGACGTATTTCTATGATAAACAAACTTCACAAAAACAGACAAAAACATCTAGTTTCTATTATAAAAATGCTAAAATTTAATTAAATGTAAGCTCATTGTGAGGATTAAGACTACAATAATACATGCATATAAAAAAATAAAAAAAATACATCATTTTTTTTTTAAATTTAATTTTAGTTTAGAAATACGACTTATTGATCGGACAAATTAGAAATACGACCTTTTGATTTGTCACTTCTAGAAATATGCCCTTTTGATTTAACACTTTTAGAAATAAAGCTTTGTGAATGGACTTTTTGGAAATACAAAATAAAGAGAAATACTAGTGAAGTTTTTTGGCATTCTGTGAAAATAAAAAAATCAATCAATTATGAGCAATACTTTGATGTTTATTATCTACTTCTACTCTGATTTTTACTTTATAATAACTTCCAAACTTCAAAATTTCACAAAATCCATCAACTCGCATCGAAAGACAAAACGTTAGGAGTAACTTCTGTCAGTGTCATCTGTCGACGTCGTTATAGAGATGTAGAGTCATATTTTTTTTATTTTTTATTTTTTTAGGGTTGCTATTGGCAATGACATTCAACGTACAGCCGTCATCTTTTGACTCGATACCGTTTTTTAGTCAAACAAATCGATTTTTATTAAAGTTGTTATGTATGGAAAAAAATATGACCTTTTGAACAGAAAAATAAATAAAAGATGCTATTTGTAGAAGAAATATGCCTGTTCTGTTTAAAACAATCCAAAATAACATTTTAATGCAGAAATACATCCGTTTTGATTGGAATCCATTTTTTTAAGATTTTATTATTATGGGAAATACGCTCCTTTTGAACAAGTATTTAGGCTCATTCAGTGTAGATTTTTGTTATGAGTTCAAAAAAAAATAAAAAAAATAAAAACTTGGAAAGTGAAATACGACCTTTTGAACAGACGCTCCTCATTTATGGACTTGAAACAGTTGAAACTATTTTGTTTAGTGACCAAGTTTAGCAATTGTTAGGTACTCGTTAGACTGTCTAAAATGCGGTCATGTTGTTGCTGAAATTAATTTGTGTATTTGTCTGCTGGGGTTGTTAAAACTTGAGTTATTACTAGCTTCAACTCAGCTGCTTTTGCTGTTTTTTATTACGTACTCCACAGTTAAAGCACTAGTAAATGTAATTACTATTTCATGTTATCGTTAAACAACTTTTATCTCTCACTAGCTGTTCCACGCGGTTTCACCCACGCTGCTCAGCACCCGTTGGTCGTAGCGTGATATTATATAGCCTATAGCCTTCCTCAAGAAATGGACTATCCAACACTAAAAGAATTTTCCAATTCCAACCAGCAGTCCCTGAGATTAGCGCGTTCAAACAAACAAACAAACTCTTCAGCTTTATAATATTAGTATAGATAGGTTCACTTTAAGGTTTTTTGGAAAGTTTTGTTTACCGAAATTTTATTTTATAAATTATGAAGTTTAAATGTAAGAAATAAAATTTAAAATAATGATGTTTTAAGGCATTTGTGTAAAAAGTTAAGGTTAGTACCTACTATTTTTGTTTTAACTTTATAAGGCTTTATAAAGTATTGATTTGAGATGCTGGCTATACGGTTCGTCGATCAATGTTTTAATGCTAAAGACTTTCTTTAAACCCTCTTAGTTTCTGCACTTCTTGCTTTACTATATTCGTGTTCTCATTTCCCTCACAATACGTGTAATAATTGAAATACTCTAAAGCGAATACATTTACATAATAGGTGTAATATTGTCACACACATATAACGTTAACTATTGCGAATAATTCGTTCCCTAGTCACAGTGATTCTGTTCTAATGCTTTCGCCAATTTTGCCTAAGCGTAATCTCCATCTTGATTTTTTTTTTGCGTTTGGTAAATCATCAAATAACTTCCCCTGCTCTGGGCGGAGCGGGGGGAGTGTAAGACTTGTACTGACTAAAATCCACCCATGTTCCTTCTATTGCTCTTTAGATTCCAGGGCCGCGGTGTCTCTTTCGAACAACCCGCAACCCCGGCAGGCCCAACTTGTAGCTTAATAGAATATATCTTAACTTAACTGATTTCTACATTTGATTTATTGATAAGATTTACTAATTTAACCACTCTGCACGACAGGATTTTGACACATGACACATCAGCTGAATCGGTGGGGTGATGCGAATTGTCATGAAATTCAAGAATTTTCATCAATTTACAGCATTCAATTTTGTTATTAAAAATAAGCCACCGGGGCTGTTTTATATGATAAGTTTGAGGTTTATATTTCCAAAAACCTCATAAGGTCGATAAAACGGCGTCAATCTATTGTAAAATGTGTGTAAAATACATATTATTACACCCTTCCAAAAATTAGGTACTTTAAAAACGCTGGAAATAATGCACATACTCAAGACCACCCTTTGATAATAAAATCGGAAATCCAAAATAAAAACAGTGACATTCCATCTGCATTCTTATTTTTGCCATTTTACATATAAATTCAAAATAATACACGATACAAATCTCGACAAAAAAATACTAAAAACTGTGTTGCAACATGACATTTCTTAGTGCTGACCGTTAATCTAAGTTTCATCATTACGATTAAAAAGTTGCATTCAACCTAATCGATAATCGAAATGGAGTAAACTTTAAAAAAAAGTTTTGGGACCATTGAGGAATTTACCTATGGAGATTGCATATTATTCTACTATTGATATTATAGTTGTTCAAATATGTATGATATCGATAAGAAAAGAAAGACAACAACATTTTGTCACGTGCTTTTTTGTTATGCTATAATTATTTTCTTATGCGCCAAGATTTGAGGTACAGACGCCTGCACATCAAGCTACTACAATCTGTCAGATTTCTTTGATAGATTTTCGACTTTATTTCTAAGGTATTAGGTTCAAGGTTGATTGGGAAAAATTGACAGTTTCGGGTAGCTTGACCTGCAAGCGTCTGTACATTTTGCTGTAGTTTAAGATTTTGGCTGTTTTCTTGAATGACGATGACTGAAAATGGCGGCCATTTTTGTAGGAGGTCATGCTAATTCTGTAGGTAACTAGTCAGGCACCCCAGCCGGCACAACCATACCGTACCGCACCTAGAAAGCCATGCCTTCGCAGTAGAGCCTTGTTTTAGACGGACAGGGACTCCGCACACATCGGGGCCCTAAAATATTGATATAGACACCCGACGCCCGACGCCCGATGCCTGTAGCGTCTCCCGCGGTGGCTGGCTTGGTTTGAGGAGCGCCTCACTTCCCCCGCTCTAGACGAAGCGGGGGGGAGTGTCAGGGTTATGCAATAGAAGGAGCATGGGTGGGTTTTAGTCGTACTAGTCTGACACTCCCCCCCGTTTTGCCCAGAGCAGGGGAAGTTATTTGACGATTTCGAACCCAAAAAAAAACCCCGGTACACGACATCAAGAAAAACCCGGGTTTAAAATGGACTCATTTTGAACCAGGAGTTTTCTTGGTGTCGTGTTTCCATCTCAATTGTGCTCTTCCTCTATAGGCCATTTTTACCCCAACGCTTCCACTCCAAGAACACTTTGGCCTACAAGCCATGTTTTAGGAAAGAATTTCAAATAACCAATCCAACCAAACAATTTTGTCGAACAAATGTAATTTATCTTAGCTGATTTTTTTAATGTGCTTGCCAAGATAATAATTGGCGCGTTCTATATTCAACCTTATTTATTTCTATTTGCAATTCACATTCAAATAGTAGGTACAAAACCAAATTATTAATAAAATAGCAAATAAACATTATAATATAAATTTGAACAGCGAGCGCATTCCTTTTTTGAATTTTTATCTGAAAATAAAATTGGCGCGAATTTAGCCATAGATCAGTTTGTACTGTTTGTTTTTTAATCGGTTTTAGTGGCGTAAAAAATATTATAATCAATATTTATAGTATTTCACACTTATTACAAAATTAATTTTTATTTTCATCTATCAATTTCTGATATTCCTTAATTTAATTTATCGAGTTGATTGATTTACAAGAAAATAATCGATTGAAATAATCGCATATACACATCACAAAATTAAAAAAAAAAGAAATGGACGTCAATTTCGAAAGTGAATTTAGTAGTGGTTATGAATATTCCGTGTTATTGGTCTTATTATTGTAAATTACGATAAGATCTGGGCATTGTCATGTTATTTATAATATTTGAAATGATATTTGTGTCAGTTGTTATGGAATCTATTCGTGAATATATGATATAATGTGGGATTAAAAATGTAAACAAGCACGATTGGCGCGAAACTTCGACTTTAGATTTCAAAATATATCATTACCACTACTAATATAAGTTCAATTACGAATGATTTCTTCACGTAATAAAAGGACACGTTAATCGTGCCCAATAATGTGGAGTTTAAATGTCCGAAAACCTATTTTTTTATGATTTTTAGCGTCGACATACACTGCCATCAAAATGGCGATGATCGTAATTTACGCATTTGGATTTTAGAAGACTTAATTAAGAAACTTCCTCAATAATTAAAGAACTTCTAATGACGTTTACATATGAGTTTTTTATTCTACTATCTTAATGAATTCACACCCATATTAATTATTAACCAGAAAATAAAATATTTACAAAAATAATGAGGAGGTTATATGACTTAAATGTCCGGCCCCTTTCGGGGCCAGTACCGAGCCAGCGGAGGTTTGACTGTCGAGCCCCCGAAGGGGTCCGTACCGAACTATACGGTTAAATGCAAACCACGATTGCTTAGTAAACTTAAACAATTAAGTACAACATTAAACATTATTTTACTATTCGCTGAGGTTAAGATAATAACGTAATGGCGATTTATCTTGATTCCTCCCACGATTGAATGAAAGATATGGCAAGCATTTCAGATTTATATCATTGAATCTTTGATTAATTCCTTTTACGGTAGATACTATAGATTGTTTTCTGATGCTGTTGTGGAATCTCTGTATTTTAAACTTTTCAATATAAAAATTTAATATAAATGATCAGTCATTTTTATTCCGGTTATTTTTGCGAAATTACACGATACCCCTTGGTAAGCCTGGTTGTCAGGTGTTCAGAACACTGACTATCTGGAACAACTGTCAAAGATTTAAAATGACAGCAGGTAAAAAAATAATAGTTAATTCAATTAGAATGTGTTAATCAGCCCGTGGATGATCAGTTGATAGCAAGTCTGCCACCTAGTACATATAACTAAATCATAATATTTGTAGGCCTACATGGGCACTTATAAAGAGTCGAGAAAAGGTGCACAGTTCGAGTTGGCTGTTCGAACTCAAACACGGTTGGCGCAGTGGCTGAGAGATCGACTGCTGAGCTGCGTGTCGCGGGTTCGATCCCCTCACGGAACAAATATTTGTATGGTCTACAGATAGTTGTTTAGGGTCTGGCTGTTTGTGTATGTGGATTTAAATGTTTGTAAATACACCCACGATACAGCAGAAAATCCTAGTGTGGGGCAACGTTTTCTTTTAAAAAAAAAATTTGGTGTATTTCCTCCTACTTCTATGTCTTACTGTTCGGGGATTGCAAGATTCATAATATTGTGTTATGTTTAGAAAGGTAAATGGTTTTCAAATTCAGTATTAAAAAAACTACGCTACTCTTATATACAGTACACACTCGTATGTAAATTCAATTATTAATTAAATCATTAAGTTCAAAATACATTGCAAACTCCATAATACACCGTTCCCCTTAGTTAGGCTCGCTTCTGAAGCGCGACCGTATGCAAAAACTTGGTCTGTTCCCATTCCTTGCAAGCAAAACCTACTTAGCTCAACAGTAAATGCTAATGATGTCGACCTGTTTCTTTTGCCAGCAGCCTAACACGGAATGACGTCACAAAGAGAGAAAATGTTCGAAGAAACATGCTCACGTTAATAGGCATGCCGTAAATATGCTGAGTCTCTTCTGCAAACAACAATGAAATGGATTAACTTCCTTCGTTGCTTCAGGCTGTGGACATTACAAAGAAATGTTCAGAAAGTTAACCTTGATCAAGAAAGTAAAATAGTTTTTCATTAGTCATAAATTTATTAATGTAAACCTTATGTACACTAGTGGTACTTTGGCGGACTTAATGCTATAAGGCATAAATGGCCGATGGGATTTTTCCTTTGACAAAAATATTAGAAAAAAACTTTTATTATTTTTCGTTTTGTTTTTTTGAAGTTATACTTCTTTTGGCGCGATGGAGAAAAATGATGAGAGTGAATTTTTACGATGACAGCGTGAAGTTGGTTGTAGGTGGCATGAAAATCGATAACTATGTTCAAGTTGTATATTCTAGTATTTTTATATGTAGAATACGTGTTTCGTAAAAGTACAATTAAACAGTGTGAATAAATAAATATTATTTTGGTGTTTTATTAAAGCAATTTCACAAACGACGGTAATAGTATTACTTATAATTAAATTTAATCTTTGATCTATTTGTTAAAGAATCATGACAATCAACGGTACTGGTTTTTCTCATGCATCAAGATAAAAATTATACTACAATTATTTTCTTTATTTTTGAAGTTTATTTTGTAAACATAATAAGTTATGAAATTGATTTGATAAATAAATTACCTACTGCTGGCATTCTTACGTTAAAGTGTTGCTATAATCAAAATAAGTAAATATATTGACAAATCGAATCGATTTTTTTTTTGTATACGAAACACAAAGCAAAAAGAAGTATAACTTCTAACGCGTGTACTTAAGTACACACACTCTTTTTAGTACATAAATGAGGCCTTTGTGGAAAGTGATCATCAGTTAGCGTAGTTACATAGGTGCACTGATTGATATTTACAACTATTGTTTTGTTTCAACACAAAACACGTTTGCCAGTTTGTGCTTAAGAATGTGCCATGAGTGCAAATGTTTCTGTCTCCTTTTATTGTTTTCCATTTAGCTACTCAAGAGTTACTAAAGCATAGTATCTACCTACCTACAGAATTACATCAGCTCTGTAGAGTTTTTTGAGCACCATTTTTTTAAATAAATGAATCACACTTCTGCACTGAACTGCCTAGTGGCATCATTGTACAATGAGTAGGTTTTCAATTACACACGAGCTAGTACGAGAAAAGGGCGGGACGTATTGAATACGTCTGAGGAACATGAGGATCTAAATGAACGTTTGGATCGGGATTGGATTAGGTTTGTTGCTATTGTCAGCAACTGTTATAATAATTGGTATTCTATTTACTTGTTATCAGAAATAAACAAATGAAAATTAAGTGAATATTGTCAGTTTAATTAAACGGACAGTGAACTGGCTGCATTCACTAGACGGTGGCAGACATCACATCCCACATGTCGGCAACCTTACGTCTGCTTAACCGGACGAATCCTGTGTATGCTTTAAAACTTAAGAAGTCCAGCCAGGGCAAAAACAAAAACTTACAAACTAAGCGACTACACGCTAAGGGAATCCCCCGTGGGGTACGAGCCTCGGCTTAGGGCGTCGCTGAGGGAAGACAGCAACAGACAGGCTGGATCTGAGTAAGTTTAAATCAGTCCATAAATAATATCTATTGATGGACTGATTTAAACTTACTGGCTCAGCAGCGCGGGCTGGCTCTTGCAAGGGACAAGTGGGAAATTTACCTACTATTCTGTTATATTCTTATTTATATATATTCCCTGCTTTTTGCTTCGCTGTACCTGGGTAACAAACCTCTTATCTATTATGAGAATCATGACTTTTCAAATGACACATATTTGATACAAATCTCGAGGGAGAAATCACCCATATTCTTATGGTAATAATACCATGTTGCGACATGGGTATTTCAAATTTATAGTCTTCGACATTTTCGTCTGATAGCGTCTATAAAGTATCTTAAATCTTATGGTTCTTACATAGTTGCAAATGTCTCATGGTGAAGTTGACTTATTGAACTCACATAAATATGTTTAGTCATATTTATGTGAGTTCAACTTAATTTTAATCTTAGTTCAACATGGAATAAGATAAACATGAACGTAAACAATTGTTTTATTTTTGGGCTGATTGAAATTATCAACTTAATTTTTTATTTTATAATAAAACTGGCTGTGCACAGCGGTTTCACCCGCTGAGGTTTAGGGGTATGAAAAATAGATGTTAGCCGATTCTTGTGAAATTTTAGGTACATATTGGGTAGTCAGACCTACCCAATATGTACCCAAAATTTCACAAGAATCGGCTAACATAGTCGAGCCGTTTCGGAGGAGTACGGTAACTTAACATTGTGACACGGAAATTTTATCTATTAGATATTTTTATCAAATATAAAATTAAGATTATAATTTGCAAGCTACTAAAATAACTATATTAGCTTGAGCCTTTACCCACTCGAGCTGATATCGGCAATCGCAAAAAAAGGTTTTTTTTTTATAAATAAATGCTAATTATGCAGTTGTCAAAAAATAATTTTATTTTTAGTTTAATTATTTTTTATTTTTCAATAACACGCACGTTACGAAAATACACAAGTTCATTTACACAAGTGTATTTCTATTACGTGCATGTTATTGAAAAATAAACGGAACAATACCACACTACGTACATAAATAGTCTACTGAATTTACTTTCTGAAAAACATTCTTACGTAAATCAACAAATTAGCATTTTCGCTTTTATGAGGTAGTCTTAGGCACTACACTTGGCAGTGACTACGGCGGCGCGTTAGTGTTCCACTCGCGCCCAAAGTGATGTTATTCAAAGCGGAGTGGTTACCCTAGCAGGTCACAGACTGCAAGGGCAGTGGCCCTGACGGACCGTGGCCTGCCGGAGTTGCGGGTAGTTCAATGGAGATACCGTAGGTCCGGAACACAAAGGGCAAAAGAAGCAACATTGATGGGTTTTTAGTCAGTAAATGTCTGACACTCCCTCCACTGACAGTTATTTTGTGGTATCCCGTCCGAAAAAAAAGAAAAATTTAAAAAAAAAGGTGCTAACTTAATAAAAAATATATATGCAAAAAAATTGCTGCTAAACTAATATAAAATACTAGCTGTGCCCAGCGGTTTCACCCGTGCTCAGTTAGGGGCATAAAAAATAAATGTTAGCCGATTCTCAGACCTAACCGATACACAAAATTTCTTTCAAATCGGTGCAGCCGTTTTGGAGGAGTATGGGAACGAAAATTGTGACATGAAAATTTTATATATTAGAAGATAAATTCAAAAAACAGGTGCTAACCTAATATACTTAAATTAAAAGATTTGTAATGTCTGTTTGTGCGATTGGAATTGTACGAATCTTTTAATGATTGCTTTTTTTATCTAAAGATATTGAATTGAAGGCACCCAACCCAGTTCACTTCTATACTTAATATAAGAAAATAATACAATACCTGGATCATAGATCCTCATTTAGTCATGATTATTATGCGTCAGTCATTGATGTTGAGTTCTATAATATTTACAAATTATCCACCCCAAGGGAAATCAATAACGTCTAATAAGGTAATTAACACACTATAATTAATTATAGTTAATTACGAATGATTGGCGTCAATGCATGCATGTTGCGTTAGTAAGCCATATTGTAGTAGTAGGCAATATGACAGGTGGCGGATATTGCATTGGTTCAATATTTACACATTATTTTCCAATTGATAACCTACCTTCACTGATATTTCTTAACAAAGTTTAAATTCAAATAACAGCGATGCTATTTCCTTTGCGGGTTTTTTTATTGATTAATGAATCTTAATCTATCCAAAACTTATTTTAAGTTTCCTTAACTTTACTTAAATCATCTTTTTTTTAATTTATCTTACTAAAGTACAAATCAATTTTCGAAATGGCATCGGTATTAGCTAATATTATTTTGATTTTCACAAGTTGTGACTGTGTCATTTTGAATGCTTACATTTGTATTTTCAGAATATGAAATTAGAACAATTATTTTATGTCAAATTGCTAATATTGAGACAACATCATACGAATCTGGGATACAGTCTCCTATCTCTAACATCTGTTTGACTTTGAAACTTGTGACAGCGCAGACTATCTGCCGTTTCCTCCACAGCTGTAATGTTATTGACGTCATCATTTCATTCGATGGAACATAATCATTATACGTGTTGACACTTACATCAGACATAGTTACCCTGGAGTCCCAAGCCACCGAAAACATTTACCAATGCAAAAGTGTGTTGGAATGGATGGATGTTTTTGACTCTTACACGCAAAAACTACAGATGGCATTTAGATCAAAAATTTGGCTAACATATAGTTCATAACCTGGATAGAAATACATAGGAATTTTTTATCCTAGCATCATCATCGCGGAAAAATTATCGAACACTAGGCATAGCCGCGGCATAATCGAGTTGTGATCATAATTTCATGCTACAGAACATTACAATAGTAGACACTTACCTCACACATAGTTACCCTGTAGTCCCAAGCCACTGCCCATTTGCTATACATTGTAATTCGCGCGCTACAGACTAGCCTTTATGCCTTATTCATATAGGTACTGGCTTTGCCCAGGGGTGTCACTAAAGAATATAAGCGTAATAAACGATAGCTCTGCGAGTTTAATGGACTCTAAAACAAGTTTCAATATTTTAATAGAGGTGAGTTGTTTTCTGCGTCGGTGTAATATGTTATGGCTTATTTTAACTGTTATGTACCACTTATAGCTTTTACAAATTATTATGTTATTACGAATGAAACTATTTCTATTGAAGGTGACATTAGAAAAAGTGTTTGAAGTACAGATTATTTGTTGGGGATCAAATTAAGTAGAGCTTGACCTAATTTAGGGTAATTATAGTTAAAAACATGCCTACTTAAAAAACTAACAGGAAATTCGATTAACACGCAGTAAACATCAACACATTTTTTAACAAGAGAAAAAAATATAAGACCGATTGATGAAAATTATTTGAACCCCATATAAATTTTAGATGTAGAATTTGAGTGATAAGCTTGTTTCCTACTTCCTGTTTTATTGATATCTACAATAAACTACTACAATCTCAATAAAGATAAGTCTTTCTATATTTGAACAAAGGGTTCTTAATCAATAATAGGTTTAAAGTTAGTTGGTCTCACTACTTTTGCTTACTCGCTTTGAGTAAAAATAAATTATAGGAAGAATCCCCTTCCAATTTAAAAAAAAACCTTTATATCACATTTTAAAGACGAGGCACAACTTTTTAACAAAAAAAAAATGTCACGTAGCAAAGAAAAAGATTAGAATAAATGTAAATTTCTCTGTAAATCTCTATATTATCATTTTCTGAAACTTTTTCTTCAGATCTCCACTATTTAACACAAATTTCCATTGACGGACAACCCTACGTGTAAACCAAAGTGATGTCCATCATGTGTCTACGTTGATTGTCGAGGAAATTAATCACAACGGTGGAGTAGCAGGGTGCACTGTGCCTTTGTTTGCTTTAGTTTTTTATTTTATCCGGGCTTTGAACTTATATTTTCATTGTTTGTACTATGAATAGGTAGCTAGGATCTCGGCGATAAACGTATACATCGATGTGTTGCAGAATATTTGAATGTACAGACGCCTGCAGGTCAAGCTACCCGAAACTGTCAATTTTTCCCAATGAACCTTGAACCTTAATACTTTAGAAATAAAGTCGAAAATCTATTAAAGAAATCTGACAGATTGTAGTAGCTTGATGTGCAGGCGTCTGTACTATGAAATGTAATTTAAGTGATCTAAAGCGGAAAAGAGCAGAATCATAACTTCACGCCTGTCATGAATCCCAGTAAGGTAAGCAAAGGTGCAGTACACCCACATTTCGAAGTCTTAACCACTCTGCACGACAGGATTTTGACACATGATACATCAGCTGAATCGGTGGGGTGACGCGAATTGTCATGAAATTCAAGAATTTTCATCAATTTACAGCATTCAATTTTGTTATTAAAAATAAGTCACAGCGGCTATTTTATACGATAAGTTTGAGATTTATATTTCCAAAAACCTCCTTTGGTCTATAAAACAGCGTAGATCTATTGTAAAATGTGTGTAAAATACGTATTACTACACCCTTCCAAAAATTAGGTACTTTAAAAACGCTGGAAATATTGCACATACAAAAGATAACCCTTTGATAATAAAATCGGAAATATAAAATAAAAACAGTGACATTCCATCTGCATTCTTATTTTTGCCATTTTACATATAAATTAATAAAAAAACACGATACGAATCTCGACAAAAACTACTACAAAATGTGTTGCAATATGACATTTCTTAGTGCTGACCGTAAAACTAAGTTTCATCATTACGATTAAAAAGTTGCATTCAACCTAATCGATAATCGTAATAGAGTAAACTTTCAAAAAAGTTTTGGGACCATTGAGGAATTTACCTATGGAGATGGCATATTACTCTAGTATAGATATTATAGTTGTACAAATATCTATGATATCGATTAGAAAAGAAAGACAACAGCATTTTGTCTCGTGCTTTTTTGTTATGGTTTAATTATTTTGTTATGCGCCAAGATTTGGTAGGCACATTTGCTGTCAAACGGTTTCGCGGCAACCATTTTTGTAGGTCATGCTAATAAGGAGACCTTTGCGTAGCAGTAAGCGATTTAGCCTATTAAAAATAGGCCGGCCAAATGCGAGTCGGACTCACGCACCCAGGGTTCCGTACAAACTGACGACATAAACGGTCATATCTTTTCTCTACGTAGACTTGGAGGGTTGCTTTTTTCACAGCTTCAAGGGACAATTTGATATTTGGGTTGTGTTATTTATTATGAGGTACGGAACCCTTAAAAGTATTTTTAAATAGTGTATCTCAATTTTTTGGAATTTAAGGACTTCTTTAGGAATTTAAAAGAGGCCTTCTCATAAACTTCTCAGGAATTCTTTAGGAACTTATTTATATCGGTCTTGCGCCACTTGGATGGGTAATCATCAAATATCCGCTCCTGTTAAACTTTTAACAAAAAGTCGTTGTCGTCTCGCGGCGCCCGATCCCTGTAGCGTCTCCCGCGGTGGCTGGCTTAGTTTGAGGTTCTCTCCTTCAAACATCACCATCTCCTCCAGGACAGAGCGGTGCTCCGCTCAAAAGAGCAGACTGCCTGTGTACTCCAACGTGTCCTCCGGGCGATGGTCACATTGGTGACACCTGGGTGTTTCTTCTCGCCCGATGATGTGCAGGAACGTCCCGAAACCTTCGTGCTCGGTGAGGATCTTCGTCAGGTGGTAGGTGAGGATGCCGTGGCGCCTCACTTTTCCCGCTCTGGGCGGAGCGGGGGGGAGTGTCAGACCCGCAACCCCAGTAGGGTCCTGCCGGGATCGCGGGTTGTTCGAAAGAGATACCGCATCCCCGAATAAAAGAAGGAACATCGATGGGTGGACATTAGTCAGTAAGTCTGACACTCCCCCCGCTTCGCGTGAAGCGGGGGAAGTTATTTGATGATTTCCCACCCCAAAACAAAACTCATATACTACGACATCAAGAAAACTCCAGGTACAAAATGAACCTATTTTGAACCTGGAGTTTTCTTGATGTCGTGTACCGGGGTTTTTTTTCCATCTCAATTGTGGTCTCCCTCTAGGCCATTTTTACCCCAAGGCTTCCACTCCAAGAACACTTTGGCCTACGAGCCATGATTTTGGAAAGAATGAAAACGCTTTCCAAATAACTAATCCAACCATACTACAAACAATTTTGTCGAACAAATATAATTTTTATTGGCTGATTTTTTTTTACTGACCAAGATCATAATTAGGTCGTTCTATATTCAACCTTATTTATTTCTAATTGCAATTCACATTCAAATAGTAGGTACAAAACCAAATTATTAATAAAATAGCAAATAAGCATTTTAGTATAAATTCGTACAGCGAGCGCATTCCTTATTTGAATTTTTATCTGAAAATAAAATTGGCGCGAATTTAGCCATAGATCAGATTCTACTGTTTGTTGTTGAGCCGGTTTTAGTGGCGTAAAAAATATTATTATAGTATTTTACACGTATTACAAAATTATTCTTATTTTCATCTATGAATTTCTGATATTCCTTATTTTAATTATTCGAATTGATTGATTTACAAGAAAATAATCGATTGAAATAATCGCATTTACACATCACAAAATTAAAAAAAAAGAAATGGACGTCATTTTCGAAAGTGAATTTAGCAGTGGTTATGAATATTACGTGTTAATGGTCCTATTATTGCAAATTACGATAAGATCTGGGCATCTTTATGTTATTTATAATATTTGCAATGATATTTGTCTCATTTGTTATAGAATCTATTCGCGTCCGTGTGCTATAATGTGGAATGAAAAATGTAAACAAGCACGATTGGCGCGATACTTCGACTTTAGATTTCAAAATGTATCATTACCACTGCTAATATAAGTTCAATTACGAATGATTTCTTCACGTAATAAAACGACACGTTAATCATGCCCAATAATATGGAGTTTAAATGTCCGAAAACCTACTTTTTTATGATTTTTAGCGTCGACCTACACTGCCATGAAAATGGCGATGATCGTAATTTACACATTTGGATTTTATAAGACATAATTAAGAAACTTACTCAATAATTAAAGAACTTCTAATGACGTTTACATATGAGATTTTTATTCTACTATCTTAATGAATGCACACCCATATTATTTTTTAACCAGAAAATAAAATATTTACAAAAATAATGAGGAGGTCATATGACTTAAATGTCCGACCCCTTTCGGGGCCAGTACCGAGCCAGCGGAGGTTTGAATGTCGAGCCCCCGAAGGGGTCCGTACCGAACTATACGGTTAAATAATTGGAAGCATGATTAATGCCATCAACTGAACTCAAATATAGAACCCAACACCTTATATTGAGTCATGATTGTGATTATTAGACCAACACAGCTGAATAAACGTCCAGATTAAAAAAATATATATGTTTATGTATATGTAATAAGCTCGGTTAAAGCTCTGCCTGATTAGTGATGCATGGTCGCAGTGGCGGCGCTGCGTCGTTTCCCATAGTCATTTTCAATGAAATGTCACAACATAGCGTTGCGCCGTCGCACGCGATGATGCAACGGATCGACTGACAAGAGATGAAGCGGGGGTACGGCAATGCGCTGCGTTGTCGGAGCTCCTGTGCGATGAAGGATAGTGTTCCACTGCCAGAGGGTTAAACGAGAATCGACTGAGGACTTAAGACGCACGTCTTCAGTCGATTCTCGTGCAATGCGATTTCGTGCGTCGTCGCAACGCAAGTGTGGCAATACAAATTATGTGTGCATTGATTCGCTGCGACGACGCAACGCAACGCATTAATGAAACATCACCTTTAGAACCAGTGAATTTATACGTCACTAGACCACACACTTTGCATAATAACCAGCATCCATTAGCATACCGGGTAATATCGTAATTGAATATTACCTCACAATTCCTCTAAACAAGTACCTGGTACAGTCAGCACAAAAAAATACCTGCCCAACAGTTCAACTTTTGCAAATGCCGTCGAAAAGAATATTCTTTTTTAACTACAAAAAAGATATTTCTTGTTAGTACATCACAAATTTATATTTGAGCCTAAACCTAATTCAAAAATGCATGTAGTTAGTTAATTTAATTTTTATTATCCTTTTAGGAACCTTAATATAAAATTCGCTTGATCGTTGTTTGCAGTTTGTACTTAGATACCAACTCCTTATAATAATCGATATCCATTCCAAGTACAACACTAAATATTTGCACCACAAAACTATCTATAAACCATCTGAAACTTATTCGCAGTATCGAATAAACTTAGACACTGCTATCGCGAAAACTTTTGTTATTTGTTCTGTTAACGATAATGTAGCACGATATTAGTTCGTATAAGTAATAATTAATTGCGTTTATTATGTTTATCTTTGGTGTGAGTTCGATATAATACGTGTTTGGGATAGTTTTATATGTAGAAGCAATAATTAAGTTTTGACAAAAAATGCCAAGATATTATATTAAGTATAATAGTTCTACTAGAGCCTAATTGTAAAATATGATTACATTTTATTTGCTAATGGGAAATCGTCACATTACCGGAGTGTCACAGTGAGTTTTACTGACTAAAACCCACCTATGTCTAATGCCCTTTATGTTCCGGGGCCGCGGTATCTCTTTCGAAAAACGCGCAACCCCGTATGTACGTGGTAAAATGAATTGTTACTTTTATGAAAAATATTCAATAGTGTACTTAGTTTACAGATTTTTAAATAGCACTCTCCTTGTCTGTACGATAAAGATGCGATTATAAAATCAATTAAGTACAATAATTTGCATAACTGATACATAAATGTATCTAACGCGTTCTTTTCCCTTACAAGGCGCACCAACGTACTGTCTTGACATATTTTCCATTAATTTGTAATGTGTATTGACGTACAAAACTTAAGTAAAAAGAGTACACAATATTAACGCGTTCCAGATTGATCTATGTGTAAAGAAAACACTTTCGTGGACGTTGAACATTGTAACATCCCAAGTTTTGGAGGAATTTTCTAATTTTCCTGGATATCATAAATTAAAACGAATAGCTAGTGTATTTGATATTTGAAAAGCAAAAAACCGGCCAAGATCGAGTCAGACTTGCGCACCGAGGGTTCCGTACAAACTTGCGACATAAACGGCCAAATCTTTTGACTGAGGCTAGATGGTTAATTTTTTCACAGAACAAAGGTATCACAGAGTTGAATATACGGTTTTAATTTCAACTCGATACTTCCACGCGTTCCCGAGATAAAGGACAGTCTCGACAGACAGACGGACATCAAAGTTATAAGGGTTCCGTATTCTTCTTTTGAGGTACAAAACCTAAAACAGAACGGATTTCAAATCCTGAAACAAATCTGACCCTGTTTTATAAAAAAAAAAACAGTTTGCAACAAACTAAAACAATACAGTACAATACAATGAATAAACTTGCTCAAACAAGGCGGATTAATCACAGACTTACAATATGAGATTTCAATTAATCAAGATATCGTTAGCAATAATTTAATTGCTTTGTCAGATTCAGCAATAAATTGCTAATTAACGATCCTTTCTGAAACAATGATTTACAAAAATAGTTTACGCGCAAGAAGAAAATGGTTAGGAGACATGCAATACTAAGAAAGTGCTTCTATGAACAGCGACGTTATTTTAAATTACATTTACAGTAATTAATATTACTCAGTTGTAATTTAATGAGAACTTTCAACTTTTTCTTTTATCTGCAACAGAACTGGGCCAATATGTCCCCACTGTCATCTTTATGGGAAAAGGTTTAATCAGTAGATCGTAGTAGGCAAAAAGGTCGGCTGCTATGTCGCGTACCATCCGTTCCATTCCCGAAAAAAATCCTACTCCCACTAATCCTTACTTAACATTATAAAAGCGAAAGTGAGTTTGTTTGTTTGTTACGTTTTCACGCCTAAATGGCCAAACCGATTTTATGAATTTTGGCACAGAAAGATTTGAGACCCTGGAGACGGACAAAAAATGGGATAATAGGGAGAAAGAGGGATGAAAAGAGGGAAGAGAAAAATATTTTTTTTTCGGTCATCAAGGGGGTAAAGTTAGCCGTTAGCCCAACGTAAGTTTGCCACGCGGACGAAGTCGCAGGCGGAAGCTAGTAAATAATAATAATAGTAACAACGTGAAAGGTTGTTTGGATTTTTGTTACTCTTTCACGCAAAACCTACTAAATGGATTAAAATTAAACTTTACGATAATATAGCTTATACATCAGAATAACAAATAGGCAACAATTCATAAAGATATATTGTATATTCTATCACCACGCGATTGAAACCGCGGGGCGCGGCTAACTAGCTTTTAGTTATCAAATATATTATGTATGGCCCACAGGTTGCTCCTGTCTGGTTATCCTAAATTATTTTGATTTTGCCACGTTGGTTACACGATATTAGAAGATTTCTATATGTCCTCAATTCTGCTCAAGTTAAGACGCTTAAAGTACGTTCCTTCTGAAGCAGCAAACAAACAAACATTTCACAGTAATTAATACTAATTACTGTACAAATGCGAGAGTTGACAGTCGCAGGATTATAATGAAAACTATAATCAGTCAACACGTCAATCGTACACGCGTCTCCCCTTTGTTCAATGTAGTGAATGTGCCATTGTTATTGTATTAATATCATACATTTACATATATCGGTATAATGTTTTAGTCATGGACGTTCTCAGTACGCGTGAATGATTAGCTTTGAGCTTTCAGTTTACAAACATGTCTCTGTGCAGTTAATAATTTGAATTCTTGATTAGTGTTATTGTTTTATGTGTCTCACCTATGTAATCTATACAATATGATTATAATACTTACTAATATTATTAAAGCGAAAGGGAGAATGTTTGTTACGTTTTCACGCCGAAATGGCCAAACCGATTTTGATGAATTTTTGTACAAATAGGTATAGTTGGGACCCTAGAGACGGACACAAGCTCACTTTAAAAAAATAAATAAAGTGAGTTCAGGGGACAGAGAGGGAAGAAAAGGGGAGAGAAAGATATATTTTTTTCGATCACCACGCGGGTTAAAGTTAGCGTTAGCCCAAAGTAACTACGACACGTAGACGGATTCGCGGGCGGAAGCTAGTAAAATTTTAAAAGATAACGATTGTGAGCTTTTAAGGTTATCTCTGGATCTACTGAACCGAGTTTAAAAATTCATTTATAAGTAAAAAGCCACATTATTATATACACGTAAGAGCCATAGGCTATCACGCTGCGAGATACGCGGGGAAAAGCTAGTGTTCAATCAATTTAAGTTTAGTAAAAAGATATTAACTTCATAATAATTAGTTTTTTCTTTGTTACAGGTAAGCACTGTATTAAGCTCGTACAGGAACTGGTAATGGAATAGGAATGTCTAGGCTGAAGGCTGAATACTGAAATAAGACAGAGGTTTAAGGAACGAAGGTAAGATGTTGCTTACTAAACCAAATTTTACTATTACTAGCTGTGCCAAGCGGTTTCAGCCGCTGCTGGTCTTCTTTTCTTGAGTGGGCCACCCTTATCACTTAGGGGTATTAAAAAACGATTACGATTGTCAGACTTATGAAGTATACAAGATTCATTTCATAAAAATTGCTCGAGCCGTTTCGGAGGAGAATGGCAACTAAAACTGTGACACGAGAATTTTATATATAAGAAGAAAGATAGGCACAGCTTATTCTCTAGTAATACGAGCTATTCAAAGAGAAGTGAGCTGCTGCCAGTGTAAAAAAAAAACAGCAAGTGTAGTTGTGAGTTTGACTACCAAGGCTTTGCACAGTCCTAAACACCAGACACTTAGAAATAAATAAAATAATAAATAAATATCTGGGGACAACTCACACACGGCTATCTATCTGATCCCAAGCTAAGCAGAGCTTGTGTTATGGTAACCAGACAACTGATATACATACTTATATAATTTATAAATACATACGTGTTATAGATAAATCACACCCAGACACAGAACAAACAATCATGCTCATCACACAAAGTTTGTCCTGGGTGGCAATCGAACCCACGACCTCCGGCTCAGCAGTCAGGGCCACTAACCACTAGACCAAGAGGCCCGTCAAATGATTTTTTATGTAAAAAAAAACTAAGGTTTTAAATTCTAATGTAGCAAAGAATACATAAAGCTATTGTTTACCCATTATAATAGACTTGAGATTATATCCATCTCTATTTTTGGCAATATTTATATCTTTACTACTTGCGTAACTTGTTCACGACCAATTTAGTAAAAGGAAATACTATATTTCTCATAACAAGGTCCTTTACTACTTATTTAGCCACAGTGTGGGTGTTTGTTTAGTCAAATACTCATCATGAGATACTTGAGCATTCATGTTAAAGCTATCTGATTTTTTTTAACATTCTTCGCACGTCGTTTAAGGTAGTGTGCACTTTCCGGGTGGTATTCTCAGAAGGCATTCCACTTCAGAAGCTAGTTGGTCAGCTAAGTAATATCTCCCACTTCGGAAACACAACAAGAAGTAATAGAATGCGAAGTAATTATGTTGGTTGATTTATTGGTCTGTCCTTTTTTACGTAGTGCACCGATGGACAGAATACGTGTTTTCTTTTTATACCTTTAACAGAGTTTAAATAGTTATTTATTCTTCTAAATCTAAATTGTATTATCCCCGAACTAAGCACCGTGTTTGGCACTTTCAGTAGCGCCCTTCAAAGCATTCAATGAATAACCAGCAGAACAGATTGGACTTACGATATTATGTTGGTTTTGGGTTGTTCGAAAGAGATACCGCGGTCCCGGAACTTACAGGGTAAAATAAGGAACATGGGTAGGTTTTAGTCAGTAAGTCGGTTACTCCCACCCCCTCGCTCTGCCCGGGAAGTTATTTAATGATTCCCCATCCGAAAAAATAGGGCAGAGTCTTCAATGGACCCATATCTGAGCAGGTTTCCCTTACTGCCGCCATCTTTATTTTTCAGCCATGGCTACTTTTAGATCAGCCATCGCAACTCATGTCCACCTGGAAAATTTTGCACTCACTACTGCTTTGCTTAGATTGTTTGTTTTAACACAGTTTTTATAAGGAAAAGCTGTGACATCTGTGGAGATAGTTTACCAAACATGAGCAATATCTACGCCGATGTTATGTATGGACCACACATCTACGTAGACATCCTAGTGTTTGCAAATATCCCCTTTATTAATGCAGCCGTAAAAAAACAGCTATAAATTTATTAAAAGATATAGTAGTCATTTATTTAATTGAAGCGGAAGTTATGACTAAGAAGGGTCTCCGGGTTGTTGTAAAGGTATAGCACAGAGCAGGTGCCTCTATTGTGTCGTGCGCGTTCTACCGAAGATCCCGGAGACCGCCCTTCATAATTATGAGCTGAGGACGTATGGCAGGAGTCTGACATTACTCTCCAACATGCCGTGACGAAGAGTAATGCGTAGCCTTAACCGTGCGTTCATACTGGCGAATCATTAATATGAAGAAATATGTTGAAATCTTTATTGTCCCCCTCTCTTTCTCTCCGTGAGCGTACACAGTAAGCTCATATTTACTCTTAGACAATTATCAGAAAATAGCTTTTTTTACTACGGGATGTTTTTATTAGTCAAAATTTATTAATTATTTTTTTAACGTAAAGTACGCGCCTGGGCTTCGATTTCAGTTAACATTAATCATTGTTGCTGATTTTTTTTCCTCGAAGCCTCATCCACAAGAAATCATCAAGAATTTTTTGTATCCACTGTAGGTATACTAAACTGACTAGAAAAGAGATACTGATGACGATGATTATGACACCAATAAATTATAAATACAAACACACCTACATGAATACTACGATTGTTATAAATATGAACTCGACAGTGCCCATAAAAGTCTAGAGCAGACGTGGAGTTGAATCATCACATTTTTCTGAAGGCCATCGTTTTTATTATAGCTGCTTATTTTTAGACGATACTTTTATACTTACTTGTTCTATTTTTAAAATTGTATGCAGTTTATTGCGATCTTTTGTAGAGTCAAAATCCGCACTGGACCCGCGTTTTGATTTCGATTATGTCTAGGTGGGTTAAAACTGCAAGAAATGTGGGCAGCCTTTGCCCAGCAGTGGGACAGTTCATGGTAACAAAAAAAAGTTGGCTTATATTCAGCAGCATTATAGGCGAGTAATTCCTCCTAGTGTTTGTTTTGTGGTAGTTGCAATTTACTTGCATCTTTAGAAAAAAGGCCTTAAAAGTTGAAAAACTTTAACAAACTTTATTTCTAAACATGGGTCACGTTGTACTTCAAACCCCGTCGACCATTGTCACACTTGACCTTTAAATTGGCTATTGTGGAATGTCTAAAGATTAATGATTTGCCGCTAATTCAGTCAAATAAACTCGAAATTCAAAGCATTTATTTCGATTAGACAATTATTGGCACTTTTGAATGTCAAGAATAAAAAAATGAAGCTATACTCTCAGACACAATGCATAATAACTTCCTTCACTCACTGTAGTTGCCAGAGCGTAGATCATTATGGAAAAGGCAAGAGATTCCATGGACACTCTTTTAAATTATGATGTAATTAAATGAGCACATTTAAATCGTCTGGCGTAAAAGCAAAACTGATTTTGAATATATTTTTAGTCCTATTCGTATCACGGAGGATTTTAGAATTATTCCACGATATTTTTTTCTCTAGTATATGTATATGTAGATAGTAGTACAGATAGTTCTGTGGTCATGGTAACGCATCAGTGGATCCTGCTAGCGAAATCTACATCTGAGACCACCCATGAAGCTGATTAAAGATTATGAGCCCGTTACTAAGATAGTGAAAAGTTTACTACGCAGTAATTTATTACTTTCGTATGCGTGTGCGCACATGAATTAAAGCCGAATACGATCTATGCTTCGGAGTTGTTTGGATCTTCTATTCATTTAGAAGAATACAGTAGGTAATGGAGGAATTAAGGTTTATCTTCTATTTAAGTACCTATAGTTCGTTCTAGCGATAATAAGAAAACAGAGCTAGCAGAGTTAAACATAATATAATAAAATTTTCCATATCTTTAAAAATCTGACATAGGGCTCCAAAGTGGAAGGTTCTATCGTTGATTTGTCAAGTACCTTTTAATCCTTCGCGCGACAAAGTGTGCAGACGGGTGCAAAGTTTACATACATTGTTACCCTACATTTTTACCGACGTGTTCAACAACATTTTTGTTAAGACTTGAAACGGGAAATTTACCATGTTTAACATATTTATATTCAATTCCCGATATTTCAGCGCTTTTAAAAGCCATGATCACGGCTAAACTATTCGTCAAATATGACCTATTTCGTATGGAAAAAGAAAACGGGCGAATCCAATACTACACATAAACAAGTCATCCTTACTAATATTATAAAAGCGAAAGTGAGTTTGTTTGTTACCTCTTCACGCTTTAATGGCTAAACCGATTTTGGTAAATTTTAGTACAGAGATAGTTGGGAACCAGGAGACGGTCATAGGCTAATATTTTTTTTGAAAAAAGTGGGATGTGAGGGAGAAAGAGGGAAGAAAAGGGAAAACTTAGCGTTGCTATTACAAATCAATAAGGCGCAAGGGGAACTGTGTTACCCCGAATTTAACGCGAGCGAAGCCGCGGGCAAAAGCTAGTACTCTATACATCCGTAAACATTCTTTCCAAAAACGGCCAATGCGGGCGCAGGCGTCAAGCGTGACCACGTATGACTCACACGCATCCTTGAGATACCACACCGGTCAATTTCTCAACGATTAACGTATGCATAAGCTAATGAAATGCGTTCATCATGTCCCTACATACGTTTACAAATATTATGGTCATAGGAGGTCTTGTTATTTTATGTCTTTTCTTTAGCCGATTCTATAAATTTTAAAGTTTTAGATCAAAAAAATAAAGTCTCTGTCTAAAGAAAGAGAGGTGTATACGCAAATTTAGATGTCTACATTTTCTTTGGGTTTCACGATATACACTGTCAATGCGGTAAATGTAAAATCATTTATCATTTACGCAAAAAAAAACAGTGTCGCTGCTATGCAGAGTGTAGAGTAGTTCCACCTATATCCTGAGAGCTGTGGCAAGAGCTATACTCCAAATGTTGGCCATTTTGTGCGGACGTTGATTAGGACTCATTGTTCCTGCTTTGTTATTATTTGTTTTAATGTTTATCTGTATAATAGCTTAGTAAAAGCCGTTTGTAATACTAACAAAATATGGATCTCCGTTGTCCGAAATAAATGAATTTAATTTATATTTATTTCTTCAAGTGAGTTATCAATTCATATTGGTTTTGAATTGAGCTTTTGAACTACATTTATATTCTCCTCTCCATACTCACCTCCAATAATATTATTATGAAAACAAAAAAAAAGCTGTTATCAATAATAGACATTTTTCATTTGTAGTACACCCGTTATTGGACCTCACATTGCTAGGCTAGTCTAGTTATCGCTTTGCAGCATTCCAAGAACTGATTTGTTACTTTATTACCATATTTTTCATTGTTTTGTTTGAGGCACGAGCTAAGTTTTTTTTAAACGTAATGCGATGGTTTGATAAATTCTACCTTTTGTGTCTTCGAGATACTGGATTCAGACGTTACATCAGATTGTGAAAGCATCTTATCTCTTTCAGCTGCTCCGAGGCTTTAAGCTTAGCGTCATTCTTTTCTGACAACATTTTGTTTCGCAGTTTTATCTCAAAAATTTCGTGTTGATTCTGGTTTTTAACCATCGTTATTCAAACCAGTTTCCTCCAACATTGGACCTTTTTTGCGCATGAGAATCACCAAATAACTTCCCCCGCTTAAGGCAGAGCGGGTCAGACTTGTATTGACTAAAACCCACCCATGTTCCTTCTTTTGCCCTTCGTGTTCCGGGTCTGCAGTATCTCGTAAGAACAATCCTCAACCCTGGCAGGGACCGTTGGACCTTAAGAATCAAAGACATGTTACTCTAAAGTCTATCTTATCAGCCAACTCACTAACTTTTAAAGGAACCATATATCAGTAGGCACTTAATCCATTACAACAGCAGCGGACCAAGTTTATATCCAGTGTTTATTTATATCAGTATAATTGCACCAGTTCTGCCTTCCCACGTGTTGATGTCGTGTAGGAGCTTCGTAGTAATCTACGCAGTACATTCAGTCAGCACTATTTATATTTAGACTGGCTGTAGACCGCGTCATTGTTTTGTATTAACTTCCTTGACCTGATCGGGGGAGCATGTAGACTAGTCTCCTTAAGTCCTTTCTTGTGTTCAGTGCATTACTTAACGCAATATGTACGGGCAATTATATTTGTTCAATACTTGGTAGTTTCTAAACAATGCTGGAATCGCCAAGACTTAGTTTAAACAAAGCTATGTGTAATACTCAAAGACATTAAAATATTTACGAACATTAGTGAAATTCTCTAAATATTTTTGTCCTTTTTTGCGGATGCGAAATCATCAAAATAACTTCCTGGAGAACTGGAGTGTCAGACTTGTACTGACTAAAACTCATCCATGTCCCTTCTATTGACCTTTATGTTCAGTTGCCGCGGTATCTCTTTCGAACAACCCGCAACCCCGTCAGGGAGTGTGTTTTTGTCCTGCCATAGTCAATTGCGTTTTATTTTCCAACACATATTACTTACCATCAACATAAATATGGTGGTCCAATCTGGCCATGGACTGGTACTAAGAGGAACCGGAATACGGTATCGCTGGTTTCCGTGTACAGTCCCAGCTACCTTCTAAATACATATTATATCCATAGGTACACGCCTTGCATAAATTGTGTGTTAAAAAGTTTATTTTGTTAGCTGCCAGTTTATTTTTATATAAAAAGGTGTTAGTAGTACGTGTGTTTGCTCGAGTTATTTGCCATTTGTATCAATATTTCTTCGTAGTAAACAAAGTAGTGTGATTGAACTTTAAAATTGGGTTTTGGTGAATCCACTTTTTTGTAGGCTCTCTTTACATTTGATTGTTGCAATTAAGTATACCACCATGTCCTGTTTTGGACATACTTCTTTTCCCAGTGTTTTTTTTTCTCTTCAGTCATCGGGTTTTTATCGCGGAAGGGAAATTATCAAATAACTTCCCACCCTCTAGGCGGAGAGAGGGTGGAGTGTCAGACTGATTAAGACCTACCTTTGTTTCTTCTTTTGCCCTTTATGTTCCAGGGCCGCAGTATCACTTTCAAACAACCCGCAACCCCAGTAGGTGGTTGATCCTGGCAGGCACAACTGCCTTCATCGGGGCTAGAATCCCAATTTTCCATGTACATATAACACTAGCTGTTCCATGCGGTTTCACCCACGCTGCTCGGCACCTGTTGGTCGTAGCGTGATGTTATATAGCCTATAGCCTTCCTCAAGAAATGGACTATCCAACACTAAAAGAATTTTCCAATTCCAACCAGTAGTCCCTGAGATTAGCGCGTTCAAACAAACAAACAAACAAACAAACTCTTCAGCTTTATAATATTAGTATAGATATTCTCTAAATAGTATTTTTCATGCCATTAATTTATTAATTATTTATGAAGGTCCGGTCCAGATGAAAACCTCTATAGAACGTTGTGCCATCGTATTTCCTGTCTGCTACATGGCGCCTCAATTTTTCAATAATCCTTTGACCCTGTCAAAAAGTTACTTCCATAAAAATCCATCTATATAAAACCGGTAGTACACTTCACGAGTAGCGATGAACGCCCCTTTAAAATCGTGACGCGCCATCACTACCAATTACGTTTCTGAAGTAATTTCACAGCTCCTACGATGCAAAATTAATTAAGATCGCTGTAAAATCGCGGATTTTATAAAGCGTAGAAGATTTTGTACAAAAATAAAGATTTTTTAGAAAAAATGGCTTTAAAAATGTCATTACACTTTACTTACACATATTTAATAAACCAAATGTTTATTGGCATACATTCCGTCACGTTGTTTAATAAAATAACGAATAAGAAAAGTTGTTTTATGAAAATTACTTTATTACAACCGATAAAGCTGTTTGCAAAATAAAAGCCTGTCATGAATATATTATGATTTATTTGAATAAATATTTTAATATCTGGAAGGATAACTACCATAAAAGGACTTATTCAAAACGTACTCGTATAGACGCAAGCATATAAATACTTTATTAGTTGAAAAATACATTGAAAAAATATCACCTTCCTACTTCTAGTAAGCAACTATTAAATACAGCTTCACATTCATCACGTTCTAAGATCTAAATAATTTGCCTCATTGCGCATCTTAAGGGGCAGTGTCGTAATTAATTATGCACCGGCCAGCACCATTGGTACAGTTTAATGCACCAATATGTATTCATAGCCCAGCTTCATTAGCTTGTGCGTCTCAAAGGCACGCTTTTCAGCACAAAACTGATATAAATTTCATAAAATAGCTGTCCAGAGATATGGTTGAAACAAATTGTTTTTCCTTTTAATTTTTCGCTTTTATTTATTTACTGCGTTATAAGCAACAACGATTTTCAGGAAAAATTCTTTAAGGTTACAGAAACACTGTTTTCAAAAGTAATTCTAGAGGAAAAGTTACTCTACGTTTCAAGATATAAGAAAAGTTTTTATAACTGCCAATACTCTGCCAGTACTATTTAGAACAAACCATTTGGCTCTATTCCACAAACGAAAAATAAAATATCCTTTTCTCAACCTTTTTGATTTTATTTTAAAGAAAGAACACCACACTATCATTCAATGTAAATGCCCTGTCTTCGGAAGTCACGCTAAATGTAATAGCCAGATTTGGCATAGAAATAAACATTGTGTCTGGCCGTAAATAAATTTTACTTTCATACGGACGTTAGCGAGCCATTCTATGTAATGACCAACTCGTTTCAACTGACCTTTTTTGCTATAAGGCTTACGATTGCGTCCCATAAAAGGCTATGTCCAGATAACTTTATTCCACATAATGCGTCCCCATCCCTTTGAAAAGGAAAGTTGTATAACATTTTTTGAGGTCGCTTCCCTTTTAAGGTTCTCGCAGTACTTTTTATTGCAGAAATGGATGCGAAAAGGAATGTTCTTCGACAATATCAAAGGGTTACCGATTTTGTGGTGGCATATTTTTATTTAAAACACGGGAGACGGTTGCAATAAATTAAATGTCTTTCTTCTACTTTATACGTTCAGAACATTGAATGGGTATTCAAGTTAAGAGGAAAATTGATTAATGATTGGAACAAGAAACAGTGGCTGTTTTGTTAAAAGGGCATGCACCTTTCATGTGGTATTCTAACTAATTAACGGCTGTCGCCTCGGTGACCGAAACCCAATAAAAACACGTCCAAAATTGCATCCCGCATGTAGAGTTCCAAGTTCAAATTAAACCCGTCGGCCGGTCGGTCGGCAGTTTGTAGTCCTGCAGGGCGCGCGCGCTCGCCGCTCCTCGAGGCAGGCAGTGCGCCGGCGCCGATGTTTCCGATCGGACGATTGGATAGCGACGCAGACGCGCACTGCAAAAATACCGCAAATATATTGCCGTCGCGATTGTGAACAGTGTTCACGCATATCTTTTCACAAGTGCTTTTCAATAAATTAAAAGCTCCCGAGTGTTCTCAATTTTAAGTGTGTTTTGTGGCAGCCGTGCAAAATTTCGTGATTGTGTGCTATTACTGTGACTAGAACCCAATTGCTTTATGTGTCTAGGTATACAGGCGTTATTTTGCTTAATTAAAGTTCACTGACCTTTTGAAAACAAGTAACAACTGTGCCACCATCATATTTCGTCACACCAACTGTTACAGAATTATTATAAATATGATAGGTACCATGCTGAATCACAATTGTGGAAACTTGGTTCAAATAGAACCGATCGATGTTGTTCAATCAAATGACCTAATCGACACCTACTAACTGATTTATTATTAATACTAGTCCTAATAATTTATCTCGGAGACATAAATTTGTTGTAAAATTAATGCCTCCTACCATTTTATATGTATCTTCGAATATCTGCCTACAGTCATATCTCTGAATTAAGAGATGCAGCGGACGTATGTTTCCAGGAAGTCATTACCTCCTTGTGACAATGACTTTATTTCATCAGAGAGTTCTTGTGCTTGTTGGAACTGACCCTCATCATAAACTATAACTGTTTCTTTATTGGCTGTCCCAGTTCGCCCTTCGACTTTTATGTCGAACATTTTATATCTAACTGATATGAATTATGGACTGACATTTTGTAGTCATTGGTTCTAAGTAGTGTTATTGTTTAGACTTGCATTCCTACCAGGAACTCGATTACAGTCACTGTCGTCAGCACTTGAATCATATTGTGATGTTCAACGTTTTTGTATATGCCTACTGATATCGCTTTCGCATTATTGTTATCCATAACTTTAAGTACCTAAAATATTTTTGTAAAATTACTTGCAAAAACGTTTTAGAATATAAATTTACTATCAGTTACAAAAGTCTGTGGTATTCGTTTATTTTTCTTTAGTATTTATTTCCATATTTATTTCTCCATTAGCTCATAAGCTTTCCAAGCCTTTAAATATAATACTGAAATGAAACTCTGTAATGAAACACTGAACATCAGCTTTTAAAAAAAAACACTACAAGATACTACAAAACTCTTTCGACACTTTCCGTATATGTTACCTTACACTTAATTTGTTAGAGACTTTATTTACCAACTAATTGCTTCCATACGTTCTACAACCAATAAAGTTAAATTGCCAATAAAACTGATCTTAGGATTTGTTACAATTGGTTTTCGCTATCACATCTCAACTGAATGTGACACAATGATAAATTGAGCGGACTATTAAGAAAGGATTTAATTGCTATTGCTGCTGACACACATTGCATCATAATTACTAGGCATGTAGCTAAAGACTATGAAGTAACTATTGCTCTACTTTAATTTATGGGCGTCGAAGAATCATTGTCTTGATTGCTCTTCAGAACAATAAAAACCCCCTCAACCTTTATTATCTTGCCTTCACCAAAGATTTGGCACAACTGTTAGCATTATTTTGATTCTCATGAAGTTGAGAAGAGGTAAAATATATAAAGGTTTATTACAGTTGGTTGAACTCAGATACTTAATCCTACAGTCTTCATTACTAAGATTAAGCTGCTTTCAATTTAAACGCAGGTTAGGGATGTGAATGCGGTCCTCCAAGCATTTTCGTACATTAAAATAGATTATAACTGTCATGAAATTCCTTTGACTGTGCGAACATGAATGTCAGCATCCAAACGCGATATACCCGATAAATATATGGTCAGTGTAGGGCCATATATGGTCTAGTCGGAATCGAGTAGTACCCTCGAACTTGAAGCCAACTCAGACTAATTACAGTCTGAGAATTCGATAGTTAAGGAATTTCGTGCTGACATGACAGTGGAAGCGATACGGTTTTAGCATCAAATGTATCTCAATTGCCGCGTGGGCAGTAAAGTATGTGAAACGATATGATTGCAAATGTTTTTTTTTTGTATTGAACTATCAACCATACAGTTTATGAATGTTCCTGTTACTTTAGATAAAACTCTTTGTTTCGTGAAAAATATATTCATGCTCCAAAAGCATGTAGTTCTCGGTACCTACAGTACTTTCACAAGTTATTAAGTCTTGTGACTGGGACTGTAGTCGCATCTTTTTCTGTTTTCATGAAATTCAAAAGTGCCCGTAATAGTCTAATTGAAATAAATTGTTTGAGTTACCTAGATTATCTCTAAATTAATATAAAGAGTCCTCTTAAACAATCTTAAGAATTTGACTAAAACTAAAGAAATTAACTAAAACATTTATAAACAAAGCCTCAGCACCAACTAGCAATAAAATAAGAAACCATACCTTAACTGTATTCAGCCCTTGGCTGACCTTTAAACGTCTACCAAACGTCCTTTAACGTCGAAAGTATCAAACGTCAACAGGAAAGGTCCCTACAGATAAGCGTTCTGATCCCTGATAAGTTTCTTTATAAGCAGTATTACGACCGAGTAAGCTATTGCAATTATCTTCGGCTGATCTTGGAGATAAGTCGGTACCAACAACGGTCCTGTTCGTAAGGCTAACGCACCATGAAATATATTTATGGCAGTCATTACTATGTGAAATGAAGTTTCTAAGATAGAAGTTGGACGTATAATTAGCTTATATCTCTCGGAGGTCATAGCCAAGCAGTGCAGTGATAATGTAGCTAAGTAATGATATTACTGTTTTTATTATAATGGAGTAGCTATTCGCATATAGCCATTGCGGCAAAGTTTAGCTTGAAAACCTGGAGGAAGAGAGTAATTTATATAAGAAGTTTAGTATAAAGGCAAAAATAAGACACAGAAATAAATTCGTATCTCGTTGATGAAAAACAAGCAAACAACATAGATTGTTTTGTAAGTCTTATCGTGAATCTTACGCTTGGAAAACAGTTCGTTTAATTTCAAACATACTTAATAAATGTCCAATCAACTGAATAAATGTTTTGTTTAAACACATCCGTTGATAACTAATCCTTGAGCCAAATACGTTCTAACATGTAGTAAACACTGTTCCTATATGTTTCTATACAAAGTTTATTCGTGGAGTTTCATCGAATACTGGTTCAATGACACCGACTGTTTTGTCTTCAGTAATTGCCGCATCCCTTTTCACAATTGGCGGTAGTCTTAGTACTGCGTCGTTAGTTGCTTTTGTGTTTATTTTGCTTCCTGTTGTGAACATATGAGTATTTCAGCAGAAATTATGATTAGGTGTTCATAATGTGTGTGGTGTAGTTGTATCTTAATGTTTCTTGCTTAGATTTTCTAATTACCTTTACCCACCCATTACAAGCTACAGGCTTACTTGCATACAGTAAATTAGTAACATTCATGTTGATGGTATGAATAGACTATTAAGCTGGAAGTTGATACGGTCCTCCGAATCTGAATTTGGGGTCGGCGCAACACGTTTTCTTCTTCCATTTTTCTCTATCAGACGTCACGGCATCTTTTACTCCTTTCTCCTTCATACCATTCCTTACAAAATCCATCCATCTTTTCTTTGGCCTTCCTCTCGCTCTGCGTCCATCAACATTCAGATCCATCACTCTTTTAGTCACATTAGCTTGATCCCTCCTCATTACATGTCCTACGGTCCTCTGAATGATAATGAATAAAGAAATTAAGTGGTATAATATTACCTTTTTTACTCATGACAGCTGATAGAGTCAACTCGCAAATAGCTATGAATATTCATTCTCTTTTATGGTTTCCTCATTTGCCCAATTATCAGTCGCGTTGAGTACTCATTTCAATGTTGATTTTATGCAAAATGAACTTGTTTATTTTTGCAGATATTGATCTTATGTAGGCTTGGGTAAACAATTTAGGTACCTTTATCTGTGTTGGCGGTATCTATACAATAATGATGACGGTATTTGTAAATAGATCGAGTATTTTTGTTGTAAGGTTTGTTTTATGTTTATTGGTTTTCACTTTTAACGTATCACCCAGTACTAACTGGATTGTGGAGGTCAGATAGGCAGTCGCTTCATGTAAAATACTGGTTTCAGCTGCATCTGGTTAGACTGGAAGCTGACTCCAACAAAGTTAGGAGAAACTAATCAAAAGATTACGGTTTTTCACCTTTGCCATTAATATTTGTATCTTTAACATTCTTAATGGCTTCTGCGTATTTAAGAATGTTATTAGTTGTAATTATAAAATGGTTCCAGCTCCTCGCTATTCTAGGTTATAGCGGATGTATAATCTGAGGTAATTCTGCAGGCAGAGATGACTAATAAACCTAATGACTGCATAGCGCTGGTTCGTGTATACCTTTAAATTCCTGAGTTGTACGTGTGAAATAATTTTATTTTGTTAAGTAGTTCAAACTAACGGAATTCTCACGGTGGTTGTGCACTATGAAGTTATAAACAATTGAATCTTAATATAATTGACTCACTTCTGTTTTCGTGATAAAAGTCAAAGTTGAATGTCAATAAATAGTCAAAAAGGACTTAAAGTTAAGCATTTATTTCAGTTAAAACAGTTATTTTCGAATTATCAAAGAGTCGGTCAATGAGAAAGATGAAGTTACTGTCCCATTTAAAGTGTAGTAGGAGCCTCTACCATGGCAAAGACTTCGCAGTAAACCAGTGTCCTCTAGGTGGCCGGTCTTTTGTAATTCCACGGATCGGTACTGTATAATTCTTTTTCCTTTGAAACTCGTTCTTATTACCGACTTTTACGCGTGGGTGTCACGCATAATTCACAATATCCCGTTGTTCAGTTGGAGGGATAATAACGTGTGATGGTTGGTGGTCACTACACCGTGACCGTGCGGATGTCGGCGCAGTCAGTTCACTTGTTGCTTTCCGATGTTACACAAATTATAGAGAAATTGAAATTGCGGAACTTTAAATACACGCGTTTATTGCAGAAATTAGTGATATACCACCTGAAGACGTAGACATAATTAAAAAAGCAATTCTCTAGCATCCTCCATTAAAACTAACTCAAGATATTGTATCAAATGAGCTCAGTGTCTCAGTGATAAGTGAATATCAAGCAACAGTGACACACGATGTTAATAACGAAGTACACGGCGATCCTGCTGGAAAGCGCGAGGAGCACAGAAGCTAGGAACACGGCGCTGTCGCGGTCTGAAGCCTGGTCTTCATCACTGGAGAGCTCACCTGGTGGACGCAGGCCCGTCCGGCGACGACATTTTGTATACAGGTGCGTAACTAGTCTGTTGATGGACAATAACGAAATATTTACTGTACCTAATCTACACCTATAGTTAAAACTGAACTGGAAGTGGTCAGCTTGTAGAATGTGATTACTTGATAACTTGCTCCTAAATATATGTAGCAGACATGTCTAAACAACCGGATATGCTTATTATGATCCAGTTATTTGTGTCCCGTACATAACAAATTATATAGAAATAACTTTTATAAAACTGGTAGTAGTAGTTCAGCTAATTGTCATTGCAGCATGCATGACGGACCTCCCAAAAAACAAATGACAAAGGTCAAGGTCAGTCAACAATAACACCTTTGTTTTACGAAGTATTGTCAATACACGTACTTTTATTGTACACAGTACAAGCCAGACAGAATCAAGTTTGCACAAAACGACGACCAATCACAAAGGGCATTAGGTATTCATCGTATGCATCGGTGCAGCGGCATTAAAGGTAGTAAATAGAGACAGGACATATTACGAGAATTGAATTTTTATTAGGCTCAATTGCATTTGGCTGTTGTCGCCGAGAAGATGCGATGCTCACGATCAAGTATTTAACGCTTATTATCCTATTGGTTGATAGTAAGTGGAAGCTGGTGATATATTCTTTTCATTTAAAACTCTTAAGGTTCAGGACCTGAACAAGAGAGGTCATGCTGCTTTGCTTTTTTGCTTAGTGACTTGAAACTGGATTTCAATTAGTACTGATAATCATGGAATGAAGGTCATATGCTCAAGAATGTAGATAATTTTGATAGTACATACTTATATCACGTTTCATAAATCAATGTTTGAAAAAAGCACGTTGTTATATTATTAAAACATTCTACTTACTTCATTTCCACTCCACGAAGAACTTGGTATAGACCAGTGTATTATTTGAATGTCAAGTTAAACCCTGTGTAATTAAGTCATTGCAATTATTTTCTGCAGCAAACCAACTTGTTTAAAAGTCGACTGTTTATTCCAGACGAGTTTTCTTCGAGCACTTTTTTGTCGGAGGTTTTTAATGTTTTGTGATGTGGCTTTGTTTATTTTTAAATAATAATATATCTTAAATAATAGCAAAAGTCGAACTCCGTTTGTTGCATTGAATACATTTTGTAACTTGGGCTACAAAAACCAACAGACACAAACAAAAATAATAATAAAAACTAGTCCTAAAAGGCTAAAACAATTGCCATATTTTGGCCAAAGAAAATGATTTCTTATATTATCTTGCCAATGCGTTATCTAATGAAAAACAAATTGCTGGAAATATTTGCCAAAGTTTCATGGTTTATTTTTCTTTGAAACTTCGCTGTGTGAAACTGCGAAATATCTTCCAGATTTTTTCATATTGGACGTTACGTCACTGTTTCGCGCTTGTACAACTCCATCAGTAAAACAAACAGCTGATATAAAAATAGTAACAGCATCTAGTAATTTATACGTCTTTGGAGAGAGAGAGAAAAGAAAAGTACAAATAAAGGGCTCGTCACGTCCTACCAATGATAAATTGGTAACATCCGTGATCGTTCACCATTGTCCATTAGTTTAAATCTACTTCGGAGTCATTGACAGCTTGTGTTATTGGCAATTATTTCTTGCCTATAAGTGCCTATCGACCATCTTATTGGTTAGCCAAGGGTTACATGTGTTTCAAAACTATATATTTCATCTGTTGCTCTGTTTTTCTGCTTGTTATGGAATAGAACGTGTGCCTATTTTTACACGACTGCCGCAAAAAAGGTGTGTTATATTTTCAGGGTTCATGTATGTTTGTATGTGAGTTTTTAGCATTAGCTATGATGGGCATTCTCTTTTAGTTTCTAAATCTGTTGTAGTAAAACATTTTTTGTTTAAAATCTACTGTTTGTACCATTTTACGCTAGTTGTTTAGTTATTCCATTTGCTTATAATAACAAATAACTTTACTTATATCAAGCTTGACCTTAATAAGACTATTGACACACCGCTTGAACGGGCACTCAATTGGGCAAAATATCACAATATGACAGCACACAGTATGACAAGAAGATATGAAATAAATTCAAGAGATCCAATATCTATTAGTCGTATTATTCAATCTTTCTAAACGTGCATCGCGATTGCGTGAATGATTCGTATCTCTCTTTATGGTTGGTTGAATCAGTATGTTTTTATACCGTTCTAGTAATTGAGAGTTAATATGTCTTTCAAACGAAGTATCTTCAGTTATGTAGTGCATAACTGCATAAGTTATGGAGATCCGGTTGCCTGGTCAGAATCAATTTAAATACGTTTGAGAATAATATAATTTTCTAACAACTTTTTGTATAAAGAGAATAATATTTGACAGCATCAAAAGAAATATGTACTGTATAATGTAATTGGTTTTCGTCTTGAATAATATCTCAGGAGCCTAGTAAAATCTTTTCCTAGAATTTTGCGTAACATCTTTTCTTTGTTAAAACTTTTCCTGCTTTTTTATTTATTTTCACGTCGTATTTTACCTTCTTTAATATTTAGACATATTTTTAACGTAAATTTTATTATATTTCTCAAGATTGTATATTAGATTTTTCATGTTAGAAACCAACCACAGAACCACCAGAAGTAATCACTGTAAACTGTTAAGCACTTTTTGTAAAAACAAGATTACCAGACTTAAAAAAATCAACATAGCCACCCAATAAAAACACCCATACTAATCTCTAAGAAGGATTAAAGCAAAAACTAATAACGAAATATAATTTACGTTCCACGGATCAAGTAGCATGTCTTACAATTAAAGGATGCAACATGTAATGAAAGTGGGACGCTCTATTATTTACTAGCCTGCAATCAAGACACTTCTTGCGAAGTAACTCTAGCTAGCCGTACTTTTTAATGAATAATGCACTGAACTTTGAAAATGGTAAAGTGGATGTTATAGTTTATGCTGTTAAAAACGTAAATAAGTCTACGTTTTTAAAAGCATAAACTATAACATCCACTTTTTATTTTTAGAACTTATGTGGATTTCTGACTGGGGTAGTGAAATGAAATGTCGTGGCAATTATAACCCGCAAAACACCACAATCACTAAATCAAAGCGTGTCATATAATTGCTTTAAGGTTGTTTCCAAAATGTCCACGTACTTTTTTAACAAATGTTATGAGCAATCTGGTGTTTATGTTAATATTTAAAAAAAAACTGTAAACAGGGGCTGTCTACCCAACACAAAGGATCAGTTTTAGCATTAAGAATCATCAAGACCTTCTACGAAAACTAAACCGCTTAATTTAATAGGGCGGAGAGATGATAAATTTATAATTGAGACTTTTCATCCTTTATAATTTTATGATAAACTGCTAAGGTTAATAATAGCAATAATTTCATTAAACGGGTACATCCTAGAGGATTAAACTTCAAGGAAATATTGTTTCATAATCTTATCGAGAATCGCGAAGCGCGCTATAAAGATAAGGCCATAAGATAATGCATCGGACAATGCACTCGGTTGCATAATGCTACGCCTACATTTGGCAAATTGTTTGAATATTTTCTTTTGTAAGGAATTCCATGAAGCGGTGCAGCTACCGTATTGTGCGAGTTCAGTGAACTTTCAGAGCCAATTAGTGTGAGCTTAGAATGTTATGATGTGAGACTGAAGTAAGTGAGAATATTGTGTTTATGTTAATTTTGTCTTCCTTGCAGTAGGTGCTAAATTTGTACTTATTACTTTCAATATAATAATATGTTTTCATACACATGTGTTATGGATTCTTCAAATACGAATAATCAGTGAAAAAGCTCATAATTCTATGAAATTGAGAGTTTTTTACATTTATAGTTTGCTTCTGAATCATACTGCATTCTAGTAATGAATTCCTAATGGCATTTAGCAACAGCATAAAATGGTTAATGCTGTAGGTGTCTCTATGAAGTAAATGGTGGTTTATATAAAAGGATCTCTGACAAAGTCAATTCCATTACTGTCAGTCGGTTAGACGGAACTTACGTTTACTTAAAAAATAGTACCAAATGTAATTTTATTCCAACTGAATTGTTCTTTACAGAAAGTCAATATTTTATCAGCTGTTGAAGCTTTTGTCCATTTAGTAGCCCTACAAAACGATTACGATACTACAACTCGATATCTGCCAACAAACGTGATTCCAGAACCATCAGCTGATAACTTATCATATTACATGTACCTACATTCGCAAAGTTTAATCCTGATTTGAGTGCGTTGACATTGATTGTTTATTTTTAGTAATTCCGCACTCCGTTCGTCGTGCACCGAGGACCGCTTGCGAAGTTCCTTGCATTATGATGTAACATGATTTTGCATACTGTAACTGGATTCGCTTTTGCATTGAAATGTGTATGTACTTTATGTAAATTTTCACCTACTTCCACGTATCCGACGTTGGTATTATCTGTCATAAATTTAGCTAGGTATTAGTTTAATAGTGATATGTTGGTTTTAACTTTTGCTTTTAACCTCCTAACAGTCTAATTCCATTTTTTAACATTTTATACAAGTCTCGATTAGTTTCATAGTATCCTTTCTAGCTTCAAATAACAGGCGTTTTGTTTTATTTACGAGTATGTAATACTAATCACCTAAATCATCACTTTGACGTTTTTTCCGCCGTGTGTTCTTCTTTTGTTCCTCTGCATATTAATCTGTTTTTAATTATAAGAATTCTACATTAATATTTTAATTTTGACGTCATCATATGTCTTTTTTCATGTCATTGACTTTGTGATATGTTTTACCTTCTTTTCCTAATCTCACAAAAATCTTCTCAACATCTACATCAGTTTAATAGGTCCTTGTATAAAGGTAGCTGCCTACCTACTTACTTCACAATGGTCCACTTTAGTCACTTGCAGCATCACACTGTTTTAAATTATGCAAATAATATTCATTGATGGGAAAATAATTCAAGTTTCCATCAGAAAATCTACGTAGTAAGCGTTTTTACTCTACTTGCCTTCAAAATATTGAAGGGGTTGTTTACCTGCCTTTGTTATTGGCAGGAAAATAGAACACGCAACAAATTGATCTACAGTTTGTATATATTATCGGGCTGCGTTTTTTCGGCACTTGAAAGACGTTGACAGTCGAGAGCTGACTGTACATTTGTGTGTAATCATTTATGAAAAGCCATGGTAGCAGGCCTGTTGGTCTAGTGGTTAGTGGCCCTGACTGCTGAGCCGGAGGTCGTGGGTTCGATTCCCACCCAGGACAAACTTTGTGTGATGAGCATGATTGTTTGTTCTGTGTCTGGGTGTGATTTCTCTATAATATGTGTGTATTTATAAATTATATAAGTATGTATATCAGTTGTCTGGTTACCATAACACAAGCTCTGCTTAGCTTGCGATCAGATAGCCGTGTGTGAGTTGTCCCATGATATTTAAATTATTTAAGATATTTAGTAAGAACGGAAAATAAATACTCGATGAAAAATGATACATATCATTATACCCTAACTAAAAAGTAGAAATTAACTTTACTTCGGTCGGTGGCAAGAAAGTCAATAAAAAAAAACAAAATATACCGACTTCCGAAAGTAAAAAAGGTGGGAAATGTCTTCCCACTTTTTAGTTTTTTTTTTTCATGCCATACTTTTGTACTGTAAGTAACTATAGTTTGCCAGTAAATACTAATCAATTAAAATTCCTGTTAACTAAAGTTTCTCCCAAAGAAGCATTGAGTTAGAAATTCATTCAGGTATTCGATAAAACTGGTAAATGCATAGAAAATCCTTAGAAAGATTGTAAAATTGACAGTTTCTTTGATTACATGACTTTGTATCTATTCATAACACCCGCTAAACCAGTAAGTACGTACTCAGTTAGACGTTGAGAGAGATAATGGAAAAATAATGAGATATTTGAAAACATTTCTGTATTCTATGAAAACATATTAAAGGTTTGATGTCAATAAGTTTTATGAAAGTTTTAAATAATGTGTTTACGATAATCAGATAAAATATTAGAATTATTTTTGTTTGAGTTCTTGACAGATACATTAGATGGATAAATAGATAGAATATTCTTTATTAAGGACACTATATAGATTAAAGAATGGACATCGACTAAAGATATCATCTTTTGCTTAGCCTATTCGTAACGCTTCTAGCTAACTTACCAAAGGCACAGTCAAACACACACCACAAAACATGTTTTCGATACCATATTTTTGACAAATAAATTACTTTCGTCATCGCATCTGAATACTAGCAGCAACCCAGTTGGTACTAGATAATACGATACCCCTTAGTCAGACTTGTTTTCAGACTATCGTAACACTGACTGACTGTCAAAGGTCTAACAGCTGGGACCAACAGCTAATGTGCTTTCCGAGGTATTTATGATGTAATGTGTGGCCACCCATCCATAAGTCAACCTTGAGCTTCAGCGCGGATTGACATTTAAACGTAAATTTCTATTTATTACAGCAACTAACGTATTATAAGCTATTTAATGCATTGAATAATGTACGACAGTTCGTACATTATTCAATGCATTAAATAGCTTAAAGGATTAAAAGAACTGTCTTTTAATCCTTAAAGGATTAAAAGACAGTTCTATTAATCCTTTAAGCTGACATGGTTACTAACATTATAATTAACATTTGAAACGGGATATTTACCATGTTTGTTGTTTCGAGTTTCCGATATTTCGGCGATGTTGCAGACGCCATGATCACGGATGAACTATCGAAAACCCGAAACAAATATCAAACATAGTAAATATCCCGTTTCAAGTGTTAATTATAATGTATTTTAATCCTTAACGGGTAATTAACTAATTTAATTAAGCGTTCTTACGAATACAACCATTACTCATTAGGTTTAAACCCCTTAAACCTTTTCCAATCTCTCTCAATCCAATCCGTTCCTCAATCAATCTTCTAACGTCTTGAAAAAACGAACTGTTAAAATAAAATAGTTTTAACTTCACCTTTACGTTGAAGTAAGGTTAAAGGCTGATTGGTCGTCAAGACGCAACCGAAATGATTTGCCATTAAACGCGAAATGAGGTCCATTGCTTGCCTTCAACTGGTGTAAGTAAATTGCCCAGGACTCCATTAAAAGTTTCCCTGGTCGAACCGAGACCGTTTTCAGGGTACCGTTATCTTATAAATAAACCGTTTTAAATATATGTATTTGCTCTGTACGTGTGTTTGTCACCTTACTCCTCCTAAACGGCTGGACCTGTTTGGAGATATTTTGTATATTTCAATGGATTTAAAAACCGGGCGTGGACCAGGTAGGTGACGTTGCTATCGGAATTGCACAATATTTGATTTTGTATACAATGGGCAGGACAACGTCTGGCAGGTCCGCTAGTATTTAAGAATATTATATTACAAAGTCGTCATTTTTATCTGTTGGTTTGTCTTTCTATTTATTTTATCCGTCGCAGAGACTGACTGTAGACTACATCTTTTAAAAAGTACAGGTACCCAGTAATAATTTTCATAGAATGCGTTGACAATTTGGATAAGGTGACTGCGGAGCCATACAAATACTGTCACGTCGACTGTTCGGCTTTCTGTCTGTATCTCTGTAAGTGGGTTTAGATCAGGTAGATCCCTAATCTACTGATCTAACGCTTTTGACGTGTGCGATAGAATTCTGTTCGGTACCTTCTTTTCATAAATAAAGATCTAGAGGGGAAACGGAAATACTACTATCCTTCTATATATTTGTATTTTAGATGCTACAATTTGTATGTATCTCTTTCACGTCAAAACGGCTGAACGGATCTTGATTTTGAAATTTTGCATAGAGGTAGATTATAGTCTGGAATAACACATAGAATACTTTTTTTTCGATCATCACGCGAAAGACCGTGGACTAAGCCGCGGGCGCCTTCTAGTGTAATCTAATAATATAAATACGGTACACATTACAAGTTTTGGTGGTACGGAACTCTTAAACGCGCGTCTCAAAATTGGTCCGTTTTGTTCAAGTTCAAGTTCGTTTCGTCATAACATTAAATATGTGTTGAGAGGAACGAGTGAAGTAAATTATATTTGAGAGATCCCGTTTCTCTTTTATTTTGCGGTTGATGATGATGGTTTTATTTTTGTTATATTTTGATGTGGGAAATTTAAGAATTTTTGCTGTTTTTTTGCCATTTTTTACATAATATTCGGTATTAAGTTCTATGCATTAGTAGCTGTTGAATTTACCAGCTAAGCCTGGTAATAGCAGGATATTACTAATACCGGATGACTTTACAAGATGTATTTGCTTTTTAGCGTTCTATATTTTCCTACTACGACATTTAACGGGATTGAATAAAGTTTATTTGGTTGCACAAGTCAGTTTTATAAATTTAACACTGCTCACTATCGTTATCGCTCATGAAATATATGTTTGTCTCAAATCACTGCAGTAACCTCATCAACTAAATTTGCACAGTTGCACGAACCTACACAAGTTCCGAAGTAATATTTACTTACGCAAGACGCAGTGATTTGTAAGGGGCGGGATCTCAGACCCGGGATAAAGCAAAACTTCTGCTGTACGTCCCGCGGTAATCCCAGGGAATCACCAAACTTGTGGTAAGCGCATGAGTCACGCTACTGCAGTTATGAGATAACTTTCTTTGATAACACGCATAAAAATTAAGTTGAATGTGACGGTTATGAGATTAGCGCAGGTACCTACTGTTGAAATGGCACTTAAAGAAATCTTTTTTTTTTAACTTTTCCCCACACTAGAAATTTCTCCTGTATCGTGCGTTTAGAAACATTCAAACTCATATACACAAACAGCCAGACCCGAAACAACTATCTGCAAACATACAAATATTTGTTCCGTGCGGGAATCGAACCCGCGACACGGAGCGCAGCAATCGATCGTTCAGCCACTGCGCCACACACTTAAAATATTCAAAATAAAAAGATTTGCGAAATTGAGAAATATTTTCATTGATTGCCATGAAAATAAACTTCTGCACATAATTTGTAACTCAAACCATTTAGGTATTTCAATTAGACCATAACAGGCAATTTTGAATGTCAAGAAACAAAAGAATGAAGCTACAGTCTCAGACACAATGCATAATAACTTGTGAATTTACTTGTAGTTGTCCATTCCAAAGCGTTGAACTCTATGGAAAAGAAAGGGCAAGAAACTCCATAAGCAATATTTTGTAAGTCATAAAAATTTTGTAAGAGCATGGTTATGTAATTTTTTTTTTAAGAAAAACATTGCCCTTCTCTAGGAATTTCTGCTGTATCGTGGGTTTGATTACAAACATTCAATCTCACTTACACAAACAGCCAGACCCGGAACAACTATCGACAATCAAAAAACAAATCAACTATAGGCCATACAAATATTTTTGTTCCTTCCGGGGATCGAACCCGCGACACGCAGCGCATCAGTCGATCGCTCCGCCACTGCGCCAATTGGATCGTCATTCATGTTGAGAATACATGTTTTTTTTTTGCTTTAACTCTATAAAAATATAAAAATATCCACTATACTGTCTACTATACTGTCGTTCAAAATCTAAAATAAAATATCATAAATAATCAAGCTACAGTTTAATATAATTTTTATTAATATACAAATAACGGTAGTTTCATCAGCATTAGATTGCTGCAAAAATTTAATCGTAACATATTAGTTTTCCTGTGTTTTTAGTATCAAATACTAAAAACAAATAAAAGACCAAGAAAACAAAACACGGCAGGTGTTATTCAAGATTAGGTATCTTGAATAACATATTATCAGTCACAACAAACTCTGTAACCTTGACAAACCTTACAATACTTTAATATCCGTGTTCTCTGATACCCATAAAAGCTCTTAGCTTGAAATGTTGACATGCTAACAAACATGAATTGAAAAAGTTTTTATAGCGAAGAAACACGCGAGCTAAATTGACACGGATCTCAAAGCTTTATCGAAACCCAAGTTGTTGAAGACTAGCTTTTGCCTGCGGCTTCGCTCGCTTTTAATTCGTGGTAACAGTTTCCCTTTCCTGATTTGAAGGTACCTGCCACCTGTGGTTTTCGCTCTTGCGCCTTATTTATTGTAATAGCAATGCTAAGTTTTCTCTTTTCTTCCCTTGTGTCTTCAGGGTCTCAACTGTCTGTGTACCAAAATTCATCAAAATCTGTTTGGTCATTTTGGCGTGAAGATGTAACAAACAAACTCACTTCCGCTTTCATAATATTAATAAGGATATCGGTTTCATTTAACTTCCAAATTTACATTGGGCTTACTTTTCAGAAGTATCTTTTACATGAAAAATCAATACTGTAGCCCTACTATGACATCTTAAAGCAATTCTTATTCCGCTGAGGGAAAGAGACAGAGCTATACAGGGTGTCTAGCACCATCTCTTTCACTCAGTGGAATAAGAATTGCTATAAGATGTCATAGTAGCCCTTCTGATACGGTTTTGTTGACTATCTTATAAATACTTTTAATTTGTTTTGCTGTGTAGTTCTTTTTAATATTGTGTGTTTGAGTATCTTCTACTGAACACGTGTTTCGTAATGAATGTAAGTTGCGAATATAGAACTGACCATTTAGACACCTGAAATTCTACCCATTGTGTTCAGTAATAATGTTAAACAGTGTTGTTTGGTTTTTCGTTTCAAATAAAAAAAATATATAACAATAGTGCAATAATATGTCACTATTTTGGTATTCTTTTAATTATGTGTTTTGAAAAATGGATTAGATGGCTCGTATTCCAGCTGCATTCTATATTTTCTAGTTAGCGGGATTTGTAATCAATATTGATTACAGGATAAATTAATTAAAATGCATATCTTTATTAATAATACTACGTATGCATGCACTAGTTGTTTTATCCCTCAGATAATCTTTTAATAATTTCCGTTCCCATTTATTTCTATACTTTATCCATATGGAGATTAAACATTCTATGAAAAACTTAATACGGTACATCCTCTCTTTGTCGTATTTCATTCATCATTTACGCACATAAATGCTGCCTGAGAAACCCAGATACTTATAGAATTTTGACCTTTTTATAATTAAAATATTGTTTTTAAATCTCATCCAGCTAGTTTCTGGTTATTTAATAAGAAATATACTTCTACTACTATATTGGAACCTATAATTACATTGTTGTAATTTTTATTTATTATTTATGTTACAACATTATATTGTCATTACGAAACGATTTTTGTTTACGTTTAACAGTAAAAAAAACATGATTATTATTTGTTTATTTACTACCAGTTTATAGCACTTTTGCAGATACATACATCCAGTACGTCATATATAATTATAAGCCATCAAATTACACAACAAACAAAATTAAAAAACAAGTTAATGAAATAAAACTAAATTAATACCAGTCTTTAAACTGCCATGGTAACTAACATTATAATTAACACTTGAAACGGGATATTTACCATGTTTGTTATTTGTATCGAGTTTCCGATATTTCGGAAATATATTATTAATATATTGTATTTAAATTAATACCTTTCTTAATTAAACATGACAAAGTTTACGCACAATGTAACTTATTATATTGTATTCAAAGATAGATCATACAACCTAATACATGTGTAGATTATCTTCCGTCATTTTCATAAAAATAACAAGCATCTTACAACTGACTTCTTCGCCCGACCATTCTTTACTTACCGACAGTGACTTCACATAAGTGCACTGTCTTCCAACGACATTTCCCACAATTGATGCGATCGTCTAGCCGAACGCCGAACGCCGAACCTGAGACCCCACGGCGCGGCGGCCGTCGATTTACGATCTTTAAATCTAATATGTCATTGCTCAGACCTCTGAAGTGCTTCGGTTTAGTATCAAACTATCGACCATCTCACTGTATAACGTAGAATGTTGCGACGCCTGTGAATAGCTTTTGTGGTGATATTATACCGGTTACATGATTTTATTTAGAATACTAGCTTTCGGCCGCGGCTTCGCCCGCGTTAAATTTGGGGTAACACAGTTTTCCTTGCGCCTTATTGATTTTTAATAGCAACTAAGTTTTCCCTTTTCTTCCCTCTTTCTCCCTCACCTCCCCCTTTTTTAAAATAAAAAATAGCCTATGTCCGTCTCCTGGTTCCCAACTATCTATGTACCAAATTTCATCACAATCGGTTTAGCCATTAAAGCGTGAAGAGGTAACAAACAAACAAACTCACTTTCGCTTTTATAATATTAGTAAGGATTAGTAAGGATTACACTCGTCTTATAACTACACAGTTATAATTGGTAACTAGCTGTAGTATTTGTGATTGCTTGGGAGATTTTTTAAGGTATCTTAAAATACCTAGGTAATTTGTAAACTTCTTAAATCGTCGGTACTTTGTGTGATTCGGTAGGTGTCTACAACTGCAAACATTAGTGGCATTGTCACCCAATTGCAATGTCACGCATCTGGCACGACTAATTTGAATTAACTCAATACAACTGGCATCGGATGGCAATTTACGGTAGCGATTTCATACGTTCAATTATGACTTTATGCCTTTTTTATGGGTGGGAAATCATTAGGTAACTTCCGCTGCTCTGGGCTTAGCGGGGGGAGTGTCAGATCAGTCACTTGTACTGACTAAAACCCACCCATGTTTCTTCTATTGCCCTTTACGTTCCGGGGCCGCGGTATCTCTTTCGAACAACCCGCAAAAGACTTTGTACCTTAGAAGTGCAAAAAGAAATAAAAAAGTTTAAAGTTCATGCTAAAAGAATTTCATTCCAGTTTTCAACGATATACATTATGTAACAATCTCTTGGCGGTTTTTCTTATATTGGCAATCAAGGTTAGTGTGATCAACACGATTTACAGTGTTGTAAACTGATATGTGTTTTTACAGACAAATCACCAGTAACACCAGACAGCGATTTCAGATTACAAAATTCCTAGAGTATGGCCAATATCACACAAGTGCATCCCGCCAACATTATCCAATATTCATAGCTGTGCACAATTGAACTCCAACAATTTGCCTACATAAACTACAGGCACCAGGCGCATAGTTTTCACGACATTTCAGCGGCAACCATGTAATATTAGGTCGTATGCATCTCTGGCTGGTATGCAACTGCCAAGCAGGAATTTATATTGAGAGGGAAGCATAAGTAGGCGTGCATCGTAATTTATGATATTGATTAATATAGGGATATGGGAAGCCAGTCGATTATGTCTGGAATGGTTATTAAATTTGAATTAGGGGAGGATCGCTATGATGGCTGGCTTATACTTGTTTAATGACACTTTTCCTCCCAGTCTTGACAAACCTGGGAACCTGCTATTAACAGAGATATTCGAGGTCAAAGTTACAATGTTTAATATTATAACATTACTTTTAAAGCATTAGTTCAATGTTTTACGGATCAAATTTAAATTATTTTATCAATGTAACATACTTATGTATTATTATTGAGTCTTACCATAAACCGTAATTTACACACCCCAATAAAAAGAATTTTCTCAGCTTTTTTTTACGCACACATAATGTAGAATGCTTGGTTGACAGCTTCGTGAACACCTTGTATAAAAGACGAATGTAAGTTACAGCTGCAATAGATGATAACACTAAAGACAGACGACGTTTATTATTTGTAAAAAACTTTTAACATGAGATTTTTCTTAGCAAGAAAAAAACTACTTTCCACTCTCGTTATTGTTGATTAAATGTCACTTTGTCTAAGCCCTCTGATTTAGTGTGGCAATTTATTTCTCTATCAACATTATGTCAACATAAATCAAATTCCCATTAACAACTTTATTTACAAGTAGCACAAAATCTCCAAACCCTACAATTATTTCTCAATTAATCTCAATACTAATGAAGTCGAAGTCTGCCATATTGCAAATGACAATCATAACACGGTATTTGCGTACTGAATATTTAAACGTCGCGGGCGCAGGACATGGCGTAAGCTTCGCCCACGATGGAGTACGAAGTGAAATTGTTTAGAAGGTTACTAGACAACGACATAAGACTAATGGTTATTTAAACGCAGAATACACGGAATTTTATACAAACGTAAAATGTAGTGGGTGCAATGCGTTAACTGATTCTCGTTACCTAACTAGTGCCACCTATATTGCGGGGCCATTTGAATCTAAAAAAATCCTATTAGATTATTGTTCCAATTTGTCCGCAGCACTATAGTTGTGGCTGTGAAGTTCTTCCATAAAATGATCATCCTCTTGGTAGTTGTTACCGTTACCTGAATAGTGCTACCTTAATAGTGCGGGATCATTTGTGTCTGTGCACTTAACTGTGCAGTTACTCCATAGAATGATCACCCTCTTGAAAGGTGGTACCATCCCGTAGTTTATTAACCCTTAATTCGATTGTGGGAACTATACTGGACGTCCAGTTTGAAAAAATCTATAGCATTTATTTTACCATATTAGGGTTTTGTTTAGTGTCGAACAGTTTGTTTTTATCCTATATTACTACATTAAAAATAACTGTACATGAGCACATGCTCACAGCCAGTCACTCGCTGGCGCAATGTCAGAGAGGAAGAACGCGTCGCGACCGCTCTCGGTAAGTCTCGATTTATATTTTATTTTTGTTCGACAGTAAATAGTTATTTATTCTCTGTGTATTCCGTAACGTATTTATGTATATATACCTATACTACAATAACAATATTAGTTATAGATCTTGCGTTATTTTCTGTGAAACTTGGGTGTCCAGTATATTTCCCATTGCCAGGTTTTCAAAGATTCAGTATGGTTTAGCGATGTGCAGTATACTGGACTTTGCCCATGATACAGAAAACTAAAAAATAGGAAATATTAGAAACTAATATCCGTATTATGCGTTTTATATGTTATTTCTTGACACCTAGCAATACTTTTATTTACAGGTTTTCAAAAAAACCCCACGCGCGTCATAATTATTAGCTTTAGTACCACCATCTAACTCTTTTAGACATAGAAGGCTTCACCAATTCTAATAAAGAGCCAGATTTGAAGCCAGGAAGTTGAAATCTTATCAGAAAATGCACCATCCATCGTCACTGAAAAACCTGAACATGTCCAACAATAACATCAGAAATCACGATACATCTGACGACGAAATACACAATAGCGACCCAGAAGTCGAAGAACTATCCATGCCCCATTAATTAGAGAATTGTTGTCATCTACCAGCCAGGTAAATTGAATTTGCCATCTTACGTGTCTCTATCTTACTACTATGATAAAACTACAATATCCAGCAATTGCCTAACGTTATAGCCTCTGAAAAGGTTTGAATGCATATGCAGGGTTATTCATTTCGTAGACAATTCCTGTTCCAATTTAGATCAATACTTGAAAATGAGGCCGCTTCTAGAGAAGGTGAGGACGAACTACTAATCCACTGAAAATGAGATGAGGTACAGCATTGAAGAAAAGACAATACCATATAAAAGGACAGAGGCGGGAAACACAAGGCTATATAATCTCATGAACCCAGTAAGTAGCATTTCAAAAACTCTGTCTGGACAGGTATGTCGGGGATGGTATACGACTTAAATTCATATCAATACATTCAGTTTTCTCAAGAAAAGCCTAAGGCCGAAGGAGAAGAACCTAAAGAGCCAAGTAGTCCTTTGCAAAACCATTGAGGTGCGCATTTGTGATGTATTTGGATTAGCAATTGTTTTTACGATTACCATAGCAACTAAGTGAAACCATTGTTTTGGAAAGTTTTGACTGACTATATAATATAAGTTAGATGGTGGAAGTTTCAGAAGCTTGTTGTTTACAGTTAATGTAAAAAGCTGTAGTTTTTGATAATTATTGATGTCAAAATTATGAAATTATGTCATTATAAGAAAATAGGAATGAACTTTTTGTGTTTTATATAATTGTATTGAAGCCGCGCAACCTATAAATAGTAGGTAATTAATTTCTTTTATTTTACTGCAATAAATTATTTTGTTATACACAAAGATTTTTCATTTTTATCATATTTTTAAAATTATCGCACAATTCCTTAATTCGGCAAAGTCCAGTATACTTCACATCGATATTTACTGTTACTTTATGGAGGACCTGGCAATGTCCAGAATACTGGACATGCATTTTCTGAAAATCTAGATATCCTAGATTTTTTAAATTATTTTTCCTGGTCTAAAAAACATCTTACTATGACAAAAATAAATAAAAACAATAGAAATTCATGATTTTTGTCTCTTGTCGAATTAAGGGTTAATTGAACGTCCTTTGATTTTGTATGGGAAATCATCAAGTATCTTCCCCCGACCTGGAGCGGGAGCGGGGCTCCCCCCGCTCATAATTTTACCGACTAAAACCCATCCATGTTCATTCTTTTGCCTTTTATGTTCCGGGGCCGCGGGATCTCTATCCAACAACCCGCAACTCCGTAAGTCATCTTGTCAAATATTTTAAACATTTTGATCTTGTTCTTTTTACACAGTCTTGGCTTGTGGCTTTAAGATCTTAGGACAGATTTCGTAATAAACCTTGTTTAAGTCAAATCGATGTCCTACTTAAATAAATACATTTATATCGCCATATAAAACTGAATTTCATTCACAAACGTGAAATGTTTGTAGTAGGGTTATGCAAGATCAGTTTTGAATGAAGTAACCAATCCGTGGATGTAGTTCAACCTATTTCGTTGTAAACGCTGAAGAAATAACTTTACCATAAATGTACCGAAATGACATTTACCAAAGGTTGTGCGGCATTGTTTTGATTTGAAGAGTTTGTATGATGCAATAAAAGGATATCAGACATTTCAGCTTGTCCTATACCTCTGGTATCAGAGTGTTTAGGTCAGGAACGCGATTAAGTCATCATCTTTGCTGTCCAACTACATAATAAGCCTTTTTGTTTAAAAATAGGACTAGGGGCAATCTCACTTACCATTATGGCTACAGTAGTGCTGCCACAGCACCATGGTCATAATTTTTTTATTTTATTTTATTTTTTATTTTGCTTTCTTGGGACATTTGACAGTTACACATTACAATAAAGTATGACAATTTAAATTATTAAAAACTAAGTAAATGTGAAACCCACACCAATGTCCGCAACATAATGGTAAAAGAAAAAAAAAGAGTAATTAAATGCGCGCGTTCAGTCCTACAGAAAACAAAGCTTACAAATACATTACCAACTTTATCCCCAGCAACGCTAAATGAACAAAGCAGCCATCCAACACTGCCCATTCCCAAACTACAGATGAATGCAATTTAGGGACAACCAACATCAGATAGCCGATTCAAAGATTCAATAGCCATCTTTTTGAACGTAAAGTTTGAAAGTCCGAAAATATCAAGTTCGATTAAATGTGTGTTATACGTCTCTACGATGCGTCGGAGAGGCGTCATCATCATCCTCTTGCCCTTGTTCCATCATATTTAGGCCCAACATGATACCTTCCATTTGCCCCTGTTAGTCACGTCATGGCATCATTTACTCTTTTCTCTTTTATACTATTCCTTATACAATTCATCTCTGATTTCCTTGGTGCCACATCAGCATCTAAAACAATTTCATGATATGCTTAAGATATAGCAGCAACTTTGCCCCTCTCTAGGAATTTCTCCTGTATCGTGGGTGTGCTTACAAACATTTAAATTCACATACACAAAGAGCCCGGAACAACTACCTGGAAATCATACAAATATTTGTTCCGTGCGGGGATCGAACCCGCGACATGCAGCGCAGCAGTCGATCGCTCAGCCACTGCGCCAACCGTGCCGCAAAAGTCTAACAAAGTATCTAGGCTTCACGCATTGAGGCTCATATAAAATCTCAACTTTCTTAGTTCACATTCTTCCAACGAGGAGACTAATTAATTCCGTTTTAAACAGTACATCTTTAATGTCTAGTAACTTTGTTTACCGCTACAACTTGCAAGTAAATTAAGACTCGCTAAGTAGTGAAAACTCCTTGAAAAACATTTTGATTAATAAGCTCTATGAAATTAGTTAGTTCATTCTTAAACCATTTACCGTTGACGATTTTTTTTTATGGAAAAGCATATAATTTCCCTATCTTTCTTTAAAAATATCTTCATTGCACTATTGAATATGCTACTAAGCACTAAGCTTCTCCCGTAATAGTCGCAAAACTTTGAATTTCAACCGTTTGCCTTGATAATCTATATTATTGTGTGCGAATTACATTATCTATCTGTTATTTCAATGGATCCACATTATTCATAAATCTATTTACTATAAGCTGAAACCTCTCTCTATAACCTTTGTCTTCAACTTACATTTTTATAAAATTCTGCTTAAGAATACCAGACGAGAAAGATCGACTGCTGCGTATGAGTCGCGGGTTCGAAAAAATATTTATATGGCCTACAGATAGTTGTTCCGGGTCTGGCTGTTTGTATATGTGAGTTTTAATGTTTGTAAACGCAACCACGATACAGGAGAAATTAATAATGTGGGGCAACGTTAAAAAAAAATACAAAATTTAATTTTCTTTTCGAACATAAAATGTTGGACAGGCTTTATAGAACCCGTTTGTTTTGTTTTATTTCAATTACTAAGTAATACCTGTTTTACACAAACTGAGAATGTGTAATTGCTTTATTTGTTAAATTTTCTTCTGCTAATTATTCGTGTGTAGTCTTAACGTAAAGTGCATTCTCGGAAAAACACTCCCTGATTTCACCGCTTTCATATAAAGTAATGAAAAACGATTCGCCACAACGTACAATGTAGGTAATCTCTACTGAATTAAAAAGAAAGTTATTCCTGATATCTCTGAAACACGCAGAATCAGTGAATAAACACATTTTTAAAATTGATTGAAAACCTGTTTTTATTTATCGTTAACAAATCATTAATAAACACGGCCTACGCTGTCGTTAGTGATTGTAAATACAATTATACAAGATGCTAGTTCCTTATTAGGTAGGCATACAGTTTTGTTTGAACCTATTTTAAATTCATGAACACTTGAGAAAATGAACGTGTATCTCTTTTTATTTTATACATCTGAACGTTTTAGCCACCTTTCCCTCTTTGATTTTGACTATCCAATTTTCTTTTTGAATACTTGTTCTTTTCTTGTTCTACCAAAACAATATTTTCCGCCTTATTTTGTTAAAAATATCCACAAATACCAAAGTTTGGTTTAGCGAAGCCCGAAAGTGAGGGTAATGCCAAGCCCGGAGTAAATAGTTTAATGGAGAGGCTTCAAGACGGTCTAGTCCAGACATGTTTAGGGACTCGTCTACCACTTACACACCTGTCTCTAGTTAGTGACGGTGTTAATTGTCTAAATAATGGCGTCGTTGAAACAAGGCAGGCATATGTTGTGTAAGTGTAGGGACACTAGGCCAAAATTTTGTTTGAGTTTGCTGGAGTATAGCACTTCATTCGTTTGTGTCTACTGCACCTAAAATGTACAGTGTACATACTGGTGAAATAGATATATTGGCTTTGATGATTAACTTACTGTCGTTATCAGTAGAATACAAGTATATTTGAAGATAGATTATTGTCATCGCATCAGATTTACTTTGCCAATTCGTTGTAAGTGGATTAATATCAAGAAAATGTCGCAGTCTCACTTTCTTTGGTGATCGAATGGGCAAATAAAATTGACAGCAGTAAAAAAACAATTAAAGGGCTCGAAATAAACATTAAGTTTAACAGTCCAGCCTCTATAATTAAATGGAGAAACTTATCGCAATAAACTCTGTGTTACGAAATAACAGTACGAGAGATAATAAACATTATTACTGGGGGCGGGTTCCTGCTAGCTTACTGTTCATAAGTTTTATTGCAACGCTTGCTTGGCTGTAGTTGCATAAACGTGTAAACTGTTTATCAGTCTAATGGCTTCAGTTACAGCAGTTTTGTTTTATGTTGCCTTTTAATATGATTGGGGTACAATTCTGATAAAAAAAACTATCTATCGATTTAATATGGGTATTAAGGTTTGTTTAAATTACTTTTTCTAGCATTTATTTTTCAAATAGATAGAATATTCTTTATTATGTACGTAGACATACAAATTACAAGAATCCTTACTAATATTATAAAAGTGAAAGTCAGTTTAATTGTTACCTCTTCACGCCTTAATGGCTAAACAGATTTGGATGAATTTTGGTGTAGAGATAGTTGGAACCCAGGAGACGGACATACGCTATTTTTTTTAAGTTGGATATGAAGGAGAAAGAGGGAAAAAAAGGGAAAACTTAGCTTTGCTATTACAAATCCTTAAGGCGGAAGGGCAAAAACTGAAGGTAGCAGGTACTGTGTTATACCGAATTTAACGCGAGCGAAGCCGCGGGCAAAATATAGTAACAGTATAAAACTTCTAAATAAGGAGAAACAATTTTTAGCGCCAAAAGTGATATTTTCAAGACAACCTTTAGATGCATTTAAAGGAGGAGGAGACAGTGCTGTAGGGAGTCTGTGGTGTTTCTTTTTTATTTAGGGGTAGTATTTCATATGGAATTTATATTGAAGTAAAAAAGCTTATGGCCGATTAATTAATTCACGGCTTGCTTTGTTATCATTAAATAGGTAATGATAGTACTAAATGAGCGGTTTTTTATAATAAAAATATATAGACATTATTAACACAATAAATGAAAGATTAACGTGATGAAATCGACGTAAACGAGGACATCAAAGACTCGACGATGATGAAACGAGTAATGTGATCTATCGAAGCAATCACTTGATCAATGAAGTGAATGATATTGATACCTGTCAAATTATAGACGCCTTTGTTACTGAACATTATTCAAATATGATGCTTGCTAAAGATACCGAAATGTGTTTATTGTATTCCGTTAGGGCAGTTTGTGGATGGGAAATAATCAAATAACTTACTTAGCGCGGGGAGGAAGGTCAGACTGTTACTGACCAACATCCACCCATGTTCGTTCTTTATGTTCTGGGGCCGCAACCCCAACAGGTCATGGCTCTGGCAGGCCCCTCTGATTCCGTTAGGGCTCAAAACCAAGAGCTAAATAGGTAGTTACATTCTTCTAGTGAACGAACCATGCTCTATAAAAGCTGTAAGTTTTTTTTAATGGGAAACAAGGCATTCTTGACTTTATTACTTGGCAATAAACACGTAAATCTACTGTCATTTTGAAATAAGAAGTCATCAAACATTTTAGCGAAGATATTCCACAAGTTTGTTTAACAAAGGAAATTAACATGGCTGATTCTATAGGCTGATCTAGCTAAGCTTGCTTGTTCAAAATGTACAATTACAAATCCTGACAAATAAAACGAAACAACATTGAAAGCAACTTCAGACAAAGCAAACAGAATTATAGTACAACCACTCACCGAGTTATAGATGGCAACAGTTTTGTCAAGGCCCGCAATAACGGCGCGGAACAAGCCACATAATATTTAGCTTTATATCTACCACTTTATCTTAATAGATATGTGTTGCAATATACAGTTGAAATCTCTGCACGAATTGGGGTACATCAATTGACTTTATAGATGCTGTTAGGTAATATGTATCATCGTAATTGATGTTTTGAGTATTTGATTGAATGCACTCGTGTTGCACCAATTTATTTCTTTAAAATTCTAATCATTGACCTGAATAATTATGAGAGTTGACCGTTTAATTGGCTCATGATCTTTAAAGATCTCATTATTTTGATAGCAGCTTATCGCCTTCGCTAATACAATGTGTCCGGTCACGGACTAGCGATACTCTATGTTCTTATAAAACAAACATTCTAGTAGGTACTCAAATTTACTGTTAAAAAAAACTACCATTTTTTTCACAAAAAGGTTTGCAAAACTTACGTTGATTTGCTTTTTTTTGGACTTTATTTTTGTTTTCTAAGGTTACGAAAATGTAAGCTCATCATTTCTTAATTTAAACGATAGACAAATACTGTGGTCCTCTGAATAAACCTATTGTCGTCTCAGTAAGACCAACACTTTGAGAGCTATAATTATTTTTTGTACACAGAGAATATTTCAAAATGGGCTGCCAAAAAGCGGGGAAGTGAATTAGACCCAAGTGTGTATCGTAATAGTATATTAAAACACTTGTTACCTAAGTATCTAGAATATCGCTACTTCATGACCGGACACATTTTATATAACTATTCATTATTTCGATGTTGTATTCAATTAGTATTATTACAACCATTAAGTGGTTGATCTTATTCATTGTATACACCTTTTGTTGTACAAAATCTCTTACATTTACGCTTCTAAAGCACCTAACCCTTTCGTTTCGTTGCCACAGAAGTCTTTCCACGTACGCCATTAGTTGTTTACCATACATTACCCACATCTGTCGGTCCAAGTCTGAAATACCCGTAGTTACCATCATTAGTGGCCACTTGTGAGTTGAACTTTCTAAATTAACTCCATGTCAAATAATTAAATAAAATAAAAATAAAATAAAATAGCCTTTATTTGCTGAATACAGGGTTAAAAAAGTAAAAAATGTCTTAAAAATAACCTTACATACTTTATAAACCTACAATTTATTAAAAAAATAACTACATATTTACTACTTAAAACTATTTACTACTTAAAATTGTTATAGAATATCCCTGATTTCAGAGTGCCTATTGGCAAAGGCCTCCTCTAGCTGCTTCCACTGCCGCCTATCATTTGCTACTCTTCTCCAGTTTGGTCCCGCTGTAAGTTTGATCTCATCTTCCCATCTTCTATGCTGTCTGCCTTTCCTCCTTTTTCCGTCCCTCGGGTACCAATTAGTTATTGTTTTACTCCATTTTTCCTGCTTGTCTCGCATCATATGGCCTGTCCAGCTCCATTTCTGTTTATCTATGCGTTCAAGTATGTCTGTCACTTTGGTTTTCTCCCTAATATCTATATTTCTTATTCTATCCTTTTTCTTTACTCCTATCATGCTTCTTTCCATTGCTCGTTGGCATACTTGAAACTTTTTCCGATGCGCTGCTGTTAGCGCCCACGTCTCACAGCCATATGTGATACAGGGTAAGATACAAATATCAAATACTCTTCTTTTTGTTGCCAGTGCTAGTTCGTGACTCTTCATTATTTGTTTAAGAGACCAATATTTTTTCCAACCATTGGCTATTCGTTTATTCACTTCTTTTGCCATTTGGTCTATAGGTGATATGATTTGACCTAGATATACATACTCTTCAACAAATTCGAGAGCTTGTCCTTCAACAACCAGCTCCAAGCTGGTGGTATTTGTCATTACCTTGGTTTTGGTCGTATTCATTGTCAATCCTGCTATTTTGCTTTCCTTCAGTAGCTGTTGTAGCATAGTTTCTAGGTGTTTGGGTTTCTCTTCCAGCAGTACTAAATCGTCAGCAAACCTTAAGTGACTGAGGCGGCTTCCGTTAATATTTAACCCATACTGTTCCCAATCCATTTTTCGGAAAATACTCTCCAGCACACATGAGAATATTTTGGGGGACAATGGGTCGCCTTGTCTCACACCTCTTCTTAATGGAAACTTCTCGCCTAGTGATTCGAGTTGGATTCGGGCTTCACTATCCGAGTAGATGTTTTGGATAATGTTTAAGTAGACTTTGCTCACGCCTTGTTGCTCGAGGCTTTCCCACATCCGATTGTGGTTCAAACTGTCAAACGCCTTGGAGTAATCTATGAAAGCAATGTATAATGGTTTGCTGTATTCGTTGTACTTCTCTACAAGTTGTTTGACTGTATGAATGTGGTCTATCGTTGAGAAGTTCCTTCTGAAGCCTGCTTGTTCCACTGGTTGATTCTCATCCAATTTTCTACTGATTCTCTTAAGTATAATTTTAGAAAAAATCTTGTATACATTTGACATGAGACTGATCGGTCTGTAGTTGCCTAAATCATCTCTGTCTCCTTTTTTGTGTAACAGTATTATGTGGGACTTGGTCCATTGTTGGGGAATAATACCTGTAATTAGAATTTGGTTGAATAATTGTGTGAGTACTGGGCATATCGCTTTTATCGTGCCTTGTAGGAGTTCGTTTGTTATTTTATCCGGGCCAGGTGACTTTTCCATTTTCTGACTTTTAATAGACTTCTCCACTTCTACCTCCAGTATTTCTGGTTCTGTGTTTGCCAATAATTGGTTTCCGGTGTATTCTTTCCGTTTGCCATGAGATGTTTCCCGATTAGGGTTAGAATATAAGTCGCGATAATAGTTGGTGGCTACACATTTTATATCATTTCTTTTTGTGGCAATAAATTGCTGATTTTTTAATTTGGGTATCCACTCTTTTTTTACTTCTCTTAAGGCTTTTAATGCTTTTTTGATGCCCCCTGTTTTTGTTATATGTTTTTCTAGTGTCTCTAATCTCCTCTTTTTTCTATCTTTTCTGATATTTTCCCTAATTTTTTTGCTTAATTCCGTAATCTTTTTGAAATTTTCCTTTTTTGTTTGACATTTTAACAGATTCTTTCTGTCCTCTAAAAGTCTCGTAGTTTTTTCGCTAAGAAATGGTTTTCTTTTACTTGAGTATCCTTCCTTTGTACTTTGTAGAGTGGTTTCAAGCTTTTCGTACTGTTTTAGGATGTCAAACTCTTCGTTTCTTGTATCGGAAAAGTTTCGTTGTATAGAAAGACTAATTTCTTTTATTTTTTTCTCGCTTAGGTGAACAGTTGGCGGTGTGTAAGCATGTTTTCTTGGTAATTTTGGTGCAGTCATTGACAATATGCAGCGTACCATACGATGGTTAGTATTGAAATTGAGATTTTGAATGACATCTGTATTTAGGAATAATTTTGGTTTGTCAGTCAAAATATAATCAATTTCATTTTTCCATTTTCCGTCTGGAGAAACCCATGTCCACTTGGTCTTTATATTCTTTCTAAATAAGGTGTTAAGAACCGTCAAGTTATTTTCAAGCAACAGGTTTATTAGTCTTTGCCCGTTTTGACTTCTCTTGCCGTGACCGAATTGTCCAAGGATGTGTTCTTCACCCGGCTGCCTGGAACCAATTTGTGCGTTAAAATCACCCATGATAATCAAATGATTGTCTGAGTACATTTTTATACAGTTCGATATAGATTCGTAGAACGACTCGAGAGTGTCTGCGGTTGCTTGTTCCGTTGGTGCGTACACCTGCATGATTGACCATTGTTTCTTGAAGTTAGGGAGTTTAATATTGACTAAAGCAATTCTGTCAGAAATTCCGATGAATTCGGATATATATTTCTCGAGATACGACTTTATCATGAATCCTACACCTCTGTGGCCAGCTGTTTCACCTTTGTAGAACATCACGTACCCTAAGCGGCTTTCAATTGTCTCTCCTAGTCTCCTCATCTCACTGATACCCAATATATCCCAATTTACTTCCTCCAATGCTAATTCTAACTCATGCAAGCTTTCCTCCGTTCTTAGAGTTCTTGTGTTTAAGGTAGCTACGTTTAGAATATTACTTTTTCTTTTGGGTTTCGTTTCGTTGTTTAGATTTCGATTATGATCGTTTTCGCTACTCTGTTCTAATTTGTTCTCTGCATTGACACATCTCTCGACACATTTTATATAACTATTCATTATTTCGATGTTGTATTCAATTAGTATTATTACAACCATTAAGTGGTTGATCTTATTCATTGTATACACCTTTTGTTGTACAAAATCTCTTACATTTACGCTTCTAAAGCACCTAACCCTTTCGTTTCGTTGCCACAGAAGTCTTTCCACGTACGCCATTAGTTGTTTACCATACATTACCCACATCTGTCGGTCCAAGTCTGAAATACCCGTAGTTACCATCATTAGTGGCCACTTGTGAGTTGAACTTTCTAAATGAACTCCATGTCAAATAATTGAGTACACTTAAACATAGTTGGGATGAAGTTCTGAAGTATTTTGAACTCAACATACTTTTACACGTTCTAAAAGACGCTGGCTAAAGTCTATATAAGTTTCGTTTGTATACAAGTCTATGTTTATTTTAGCGATGAGAAAATTGGTTGGAGTCAATGCTGAATCAATCAACTGAACCCAATTGAACTTATTGGTTCGGTAGTTTTCAATACAATTGTCAAGGTAATGAGTGAGGTGCAATTTAGCCATCCATGAAATTGTTAAATGGTGGGATTATTACTATTTTTAGAACGACAATAAACGAAATTAATTTTCTCAAATGTATGGGATACTATGCTAAATCTATCGGCTTATATCTCTTTTACATATAGAGTAATAAATAGAATTTACGATACAGAAGAGCAAGTAAACATTATTTAAAAAATGGTGCGATATCCCAAGGTTTTGTCTATCAGAGGCGCTAGCAAGAATTTGCAGCGGCAACGTTATGAAATAGGAACGTCATTTTTTTAATTAAAAATATAATAACTACATATCTATGGATGACACTGTGTGTCTGTTGCAAATAATTTAACAAAAATGGTATAGAATAATAGTGTTTTCAATTCATAAATCATCGTATTTTGTAACCTCAATGCCGCGGACTCTTGTTAGGATCTAAGATTAATAGACTAAACGTATTTTGATCTAGTTGTGTATGCATTTGCTGCTTTCAGTATTCATATTATCAGTCTAGCCAATTACAATTTATTTACCAATCTTTGACATTTTACATGGAATAAGACGAAGAATTGATGTTCTACAAATTCACACCTTAATTTTAGATTGCATAAGTTTTAATTTATTCGCTTTCTGTTGTACGTTGTAGTACAAGATTAAACTAGGATGCAGTACATGAATTGCGACTATTTACAGTATTTGTGTTGAAAAAATACACACACACACACACTATTAGGTTTATCGTTATACACAGCGTTTTATTGTAATACCTAATTCGTAGTTCCTGTTATTAACAATGTATGCAAATAGTGCAAACAAATTGCACGCATATAAATGCACTACATACACTTCTAGAGCTGCTTTTATTTTGATATATTTTTAGTTTTGATTAATATTATATATTTTACAATTGTCTTCTTCTTTTTCATTGTTAATTAAGATACCACGTAAGGGAAGAGTGGGACAGCCCCGACACAAGTAATATTGTAACTTACTGGGGCTGCCTTAATTTATGTATGAAACAATGCTTAAGTTTTTTTTTTGTATATGATATGCCTCATAGATCCTAATTTTAACCATATCCCCGTTTATTTAGTGTTTGTTTGTTTTACTCTTCTCATATACAAATCTTTCGATCACCATCGTCTTCTTATTTTTCAGTTCATTTCCAGCCATGAAATGAGCGATATGGAAACGGAACATATCCATCCATATCGTACCTTGAATTATGCACTGGTTGGCATGATCCTGCATGAATTTCGATCTCGCAATTCTAGTTTCAAATATCAACTTGATAGCTGATATCCTACAGCTTGTCAATGTTCGTCATCCATTGCTTGTGTTGTCGGTAATGTAGAGCTTCGTCAAAATAATAGTGAGTTAAAATAAAAGTCAGACTATATTATATTATTATAACTTACTTTAGTTTTATCTGGAAGTTGAGTCAGTTCTTTCAGATGTAAAAAAATCGAGTCATAAATTAAAAAAAGCTTCTAAGCCGTTTTCATTTGTGCCAAGATTTTAAAAAAAAATACAAAACACTGACCAGCGAATAAAATTTGAGTAATGGTAAGAAGATAAAATTGAAAATAAACGTCTTGCAAAGCTAGTCCGTGGTTTAAAAGCTCCTAAAACTAAATAATGACTGAAGACTCCTAATCTTAACCAATTTGTGTTAAACAATGTGGCGTTCACGTTCACTGAATATCAGAAAGCAGATTCACTGCGATTGATTAGAAATGAAAGCGCTTTTAGATTCAATATGGACGGTATTTCGATGATAGAGATGTCCAGTTTTTTTTAGATTTTTATCGAAACAAACATTGTATTTTTTCAAAAGAAAGTAAATGTGTCCGTGATAACTACTAATATTCTAATAAAGTTAGTTACTTTGAGCATCCTCCTGTAGAACGTGTACTATTTGACAAACTTTATTGGATAGCTGTTTTTGTCTTATAATTTTAAAATTAATTTGTAAAGTTTTTAGTCATATTTGAAAGCAGTAACAAGATCTCGAATTGCTAGTGTCAACTAGAGCAGAATAAAAGCTGACCTCGTTTGACAACTCTATTTCCAATCAAACTTATCGATACCAATATCCAAGTTATCGACGTCAAACTAGTTCTCTCCTACAATTTCATCCCTCGAGTTCCCTCGGAACATTTCTGCTCAAATATTTGTTTCAATTAGATGTCTCAGAGGTCCCTCTTTAGGGTTCCACGTCAAACAAATGATGATCGGTATATCAAGAGTGACGTTCACGAATTGATATTACGAAGACTTTTACTTGGAGGGACGGATACTATCCACGTAATGAGCTGTTTTGGGTATTGTAAGATGGAGTACTTATTGGAATTGAAGAAAGAATTAATGGTTTCAATTAAACATTCTTAGAAAAACTTGGTAACTGCCAGTTCCTTTGAAAAAAATGTGATTAACTTTAGAAAATTGTTGGATTCGTCTTTTCAACATTCAAAATATGTTTTAAAAGAAAGCAATCTAAACTTAGAATGACTTTCAAAATAATATAAAAAAGTAATTAAGACGACAATAATTACAAACTAAAAATAAATCTGAAACGTGGAAACACCGTCTCAAACTAAACAGCATCACCGCCTCAAAGCTCCAGATGTCGACAAAAAAAAATATTCACAAGTTTTCCACTAAGGTCATTATTATTTTTTTGATGTCTGCAAGTGCTTCCCCTTAAGTCAGAAGTCGCCGACGACTTTAATTAAGTACGACTTAAGACTTTAATGACTTCGAAGATAATTTTTTTGAAGCTAACGCGCCTACCTTCTTTAGCTGGAGTAACTGGATTATAAATTGTCTGCGAAGTTTTGGATGTGATAAGAATTTGTTAGTCGCAATTCTTTGTGCATGTTTTATGTTAATTTTAGTAAGCCTTGTGTAATGAAAGACATCGTATTGTACCTACAGGTATCTTATCTCAGTGAATGATATTGGATATAATTTTGGATATTTGTTATGCGATTTCTCCGCCGATTATGGGCTGATTTTCAAAATTCTTTTTATAATTTAAAGAGTATACATATAGAGTGGGGGTTTGATATGAATTTTATATAAATAGCTTGGGTAATTTATGTATGAGTTATCATTTATAAGACATATTTTTCTTCTAATTGTCCAGCAATGAAAAATAATTATTCAATCAGAATTTGTGTGAAATTCCATCATACCACTACAAAGGCAACTACAAAGGCTGAAATTAAAAACTATTTTGCCAATAAAAAACAAATCTGTGACTTTTTTTTTTGGATGTCGTTTTTTTTATCAAACACACTTGTTTTGATCGCAACTGCACCCCCATGGATGGGTGGTCGGAATTATCCCAACCAAAAACAGTACCAACGGGGATAAAAGTACGTTTTTTATGTTTTCAAACTCCTCATGCTATGTCCGTATGTCAAATTTAGTCGAAATATTTTCAGTTAAAAGTGTGAAAAACCGACAGATATATGTATAAGATTGCATTTTTAAAACAAATTGTTTGGATTAGGTACCTACCAAAAATTGTAAAATACTTTATTAAAAAAGAGAATTTTTTAAAACATTACGTCGTCGTATCTTGATGCTCGTATGTGACAGAACTGCGTACGCGCCTACTGAAAAGTTAGTATGAAGCCGCTGCAACATTATAGTTTGCTGTAACTAAACCGTCAGGCGTTTGAAATAGAACGCACAGCCGATGGAAACATATCTATCGCATGTGTATACATACGTTGCAATGCATGTACATTTTGTAGTTTTATGTATATTATGTATACTTAATATCGTATAATAAACACATGGTATAAAGTAATCTTTACTTAACTAACTATTTTGTTCTTATTTTTCAGGTAATTTCCTCATCACACTGCAACTTAGGTGCAAGGTGTATGTAAGTTTATATAGGTATTTAAATGTACGTAGACGCATTATACGTTTTTCGTTCATATTATAACGTTTGTGCACACAAGTAAATTATTATTTTTGTGGCTGGTATTTTTACAGGGCAGTAATTTCTATTAATACTCAGACAGAAAACTTTGGTTCTCATTTGATAACCAAAACATTATAGTACGGGTAAGGATAATTACATGTCTTATTCGAATTGAAACAACCCATAAGACCCTTAACAGGGTTTTCCTACAACCCTAATACTTAGCAACTGTCTGTCATCAACTCTAAACTTTAACGACGCTAATCGCCATAATAATACAACATAAGACATCAAAGCAAACGATACCTATATTAAGTATACCCTTGTAATTATACAATATACATACATATACATTATACAGCATGAAGCTAATGTATTCACTCCTCTAGAGGTAACAAAAGCCCCGTTCAGAGGAACCGTTCACTAAGTGAATATCGCGAAGGGGCACCCACTATAATTTACGTGGAGATAAAGATTATATCGTCGTAGGAAGTGGCTTGGCAATGCTGTTGTTTGAATTAACTTAACGTTGGTAAATGCTTAAGGTAAGTAGCTTTGTGTAAGTGTGATCTTATAAATACGATACTTTTATTCGATCTATGTTTTGTTAATGGTTAGTATAGTTATTAATTTCAAAGTGTTTTAAATGGAAATTTATTGTTCTTAAATAAACCAATTATTTAAATAGCTCAGGTAAAAGCGCAAAAGCATCTAAGTATTGTTTTAGCCTTGTCTCTAGTATGTTGAAGTCGGTTTGAAACGTTAACAATTACCTAAGTACTTACTAAAGATCAAAAGACACTCCTTCATCAATTACAGCAACAGCTAAAAATATGTCAAGCACGTCTGTCCCCGACGACATTCTCAGAAACTTAGAAAGACGTTTCTAGGTAACAATTTGCATCCTCAACCGGCTGTTAACACAATTTATACAGGCGTCTACTTGGCACAATCAGGACTCTTCGCATTGCTAATTGTACCTCTTCTTTGTCCGACTTGCCCAACTAACAAGGATAATCCAACTAAAATTAGTGCTGAAGTCTCTGGCCAGACCAGATGAAAGTGAAAAAGAGAAAAAAGTTTAATCAAAGAATTGTCTTTAGCTGCTGTAAAAAAAGAAAAAATAAAAAGGCAAATTTTCAGGTTTTATAATTAAGTTAGTGAAAACATCTAGCTTTTAAATGGCCATGATTTTGCTTTACATTATAACCTTTTTTTGGAGTGGGTAATCATCAAATATTTTCCCCCGCTCTGAGCGGCCCCGCTCCGCTCAGAGCGGGAGTGTGAGACTTATACTGACTGAGTTCCCGGAACATGGGTATGTTCCTTCTATTGCCCTTTACGTTCCAGGGCCGCGGTATCTCTTTCGAACAAACCGCAACCCATCATAGGCAGGTACATCATAGCCTTGTTTTGTTTTTATAAAACTCTAGACTAAAGAATTGGAAAATCTATAGATGATTGCATTTTTTAACTATTCAGGATAATCGTTGGAAATAATGCACAATTATTATATTTACAGGGGTAAATAATCTTGATTTTCAGGTCAGATGGTTGGGGCTTAAAAATTACTGGCAAAATATGGGTTCACACACATAAAATATGATATAAAATTAGTTCTCGACCACTGCTTTCCTGTATTTTCAGACATAACTCCGGTTGCGATTAAAATCAATAAAGTAACCCAGAGGGCAGGCTTGCCACTTAAAAAATAATTTATAGGCTCCCCCTTCATTACCCTTGGAGGAAATACTTTACGAATTGTTTTAATTATGCCAGACTTTTCTTCAAAGATTCTTCTACTATCGATTAAACGGAATCCAGTGCTTGGTTTTGAGTGATTTTTAATTAATGGCGATGAGAAATAAGTGATTTTTCTTCTTTAGTACTTGGTTTTAATCATGAAATGATTCACAATGACAGTTAAAAGAAAGTTTATTTGTCAGAATATACTTATATATTCTTCCTTTTCTGGTGTACAAATATTTGCATAAATCTAAATTCAATTATAATTATAACATCAGAGTTAACTGAAAAAAAAACAATATTAATGTTTTTTTTTATAATTTAAGATTATTTCATGAAATAATTCATATTTATTATCGACGTACTCCATTTTTGAATAATAGCATTTACCTAATAATAGGTACTTTAAAATAATTTTCGCTTGAATGAGTTTAAATCAAGGCATTTATATCATTTGGCAATTTAGTTAGGAATTTTAAGCTTCTTAATTCACTATCAATTAAAGTTTCTTTATTCAAGACGTGATTACAATTACACAAAATAGGATATAAAACTTGGGACGCCTAAATTAAGGCATGCGACTTTGAAGCTAAATTGCTTGTGTTAAGACTCTAACTAAAGAGAGCAGAGAAAGTAAGAAAAGCCGGGATGTAACTGCTGCGGTTAAATTTTCTCCTTATTTACACTTTACTCTTCAAATGACAATGTTAGAAAGTAAAACTGAGGTAATATTATGCTACAATGCAAATAAAGTGTTATTTGTTTGTTCAGATTTCTCCAGGGTCATCCAGGTAGTAAAATTTTCTAGTACATCCATCAAAGTAGGTATTGGTAGGTATAAAGGGACCTACTGTTTAGTCTGTGCTATCAATGCATCTTTTGACGATAATATTTTTGGCTAAATATGATAGGTAGTCACTCATGAAGTTAAAGGAAAGAATTTGCTAGGTATCCTACAAATCCCAAGTCTCTTTTGGCGAAAAGTTTTTTTACTCAACTTTTGCAATATTTATAACCATCTAGCGTACACGGTTTCGCCCGCGTGATGTTCAAAAAAAATTGCCCTATGTGTTATTCCAGACTATAATCTATGTAATATAAGTGTGTAATTTCATCAAGATTAGTAACAAACATCCATACATCCATCCAAACAAACATTCGCATTTATAATATTATAAATATTATTAATCAGGATAAAAAAAATAATAATGACAAACGGGCGTGTGAGAATAGTTTGAATGATTTGTTACTAGATATTAACAAGTTTTGGACTACGATATTCTTCGTCTTGTCCCGTCTTTTTCTATTAACTATTTGGATGGATTATATTAAAGAATACTAACCCATCTTTGACTCAGACATTAGCATGACAACAACCACTTCTAACAGCTATAAATAGGTAATTAATTAATTATTATCAATAATCTTCCACCTCGTCACTAGACGCGTATTCGCATATATATTTCCATACATAGATAATCATGCACGTCTCAGTTAATCACAATATGCGTTAGTCGACGATTAATTATGTCGGATTAATTAATTCGGGCTGTATCTCGAGGGTAAATTAATGCGATTATGATGGCGTTTCATAATTTAATTCGCGGTATCAATTTTGTTAATGAATAGTTAATGATATTGCTTTTATTGGTTATTTTCAGTTAACGTGTGGGAATTTCGTTGTTTATATAGCTTGGATGATTAATATAATATTTGGATTATTTAGATTTCTGCGTAATATTATGGATTGTATGACTGTTTTTTATGAAAGATTTTTCTCTATATAAGTATTTAGCGAAAAGCCTTTCAGTGTTTAGTTAAAACATATTTTTAGCAAATTTTTAGCCTGTATTTTTAGATTTTCAGTGTCAGAACTGTGTCAATTGTAATCTGAGAAATTTTTAAAGCAAAAAAAAACACTATTCTATCAAATCAAAATATTTTTATTTTACACTAGCTGTTCCACGCGGTTTCACCCACGCTGCTCAGCACCTGTTGGTCGTAGCGTGATGTTATATAGCCTATAGCCTTCCTCAAGAAATGGACTATCCAACACTAAAAGAATTTACCAATTCCAACCAGTAGTCCCTGAAATTAGCGCGTTCAAACAAACAAACAAATAAACTCTTCAGCTTTATAATATTAGTATAGATATGCCTAAATGGGCACTTATAAAACGTCGATATGAAGTTGGTTGGTTAGGGTGGTATGGTAGGGTTGGTTGTTTCCTATGGAGAAGAACCGGCAAGAGACTCCATGGTTACTCTTTTATAATCATTTGGTTGTACAATGTTGTTGTTATAGCAGTAGTACTTTAGTGTGACAGGACAGCGTAGACTTGACAATAAGGCTGGGTTGCGCCACAGAAGAAGTTATAGTAAAGGTTTGTGTCAAATTTAACACTAACAGTAACGCTGCCTTTAACAGTTGCAGCAAAATGAGTTGCACCAGCGAATTCATTAGATTTGTTAAAGTTAAAAGTGTTGCAAGTCAAATGAGGCGTGATTTACCCCAGGTTCGACGCGGGTAACATTTTTAAATATGGCAATACTAATCATAAAAACCGGCCAAGAGCGTGTCGGGCCACGCTCATTGTAGGGTTCCGTAGTTTCCCGTCCGTCACAATAAGTGTTCCCAGTTATGAGGCCAACCGAACAATTCGGTAATACCCGATCCAATGTAATAAGTACCTACAGCGCCATCTCTCGGGGAATTGGGTTACTAATTAATACAAAGACGTGCAATTTCGGTGGTAATTTTGGATTGCGAGATCCGATTTCAATAATTCTTTTTTTGTTTGAAAAAAGATACGTTCAGGATAATAAAATATGTAAACAAAGTTACAAAAAATGCTTGCATATACGATTATACTACAAACTTAGTCCAGAAATTATTTTGTAAAACTTTTTGTCTTTTTTGTACAAAAACTGTTGTGTCAATCAAGTTCAAAATAATTTTCATAGAAAGTCCTTATAAAGTTCTACTTTTCAGATTTTTTTCATATTTTCTAAACTTATGGTTCAAAAGTTAGAGGGGGGGGGACACATTGTTTTTTACTTTTGGAGCGATTATTTCCGAAATTATTGACATTATCAAAAAATTATTTTAATAAACCCCTATTCATTTTTAAATACCTTTCCAACAATATATCACACGTTAGGGTTGAAATTAAAAAAAAATCACTTTACATGTAGGGTGGCTACCCTAATAAAACATTTTTTTTTAATTTTTATTTTACCACTTTGTCGGCGTGATTGATATACATATTGGTGCCAAATTTCAGCTTTCTAGTGCTAACGGTCACAGAGATTAAGCGAGGACGGACGGACGGACGGACGGACAGACAGACATGGCGAAACTATAAGGGTTCCTAGTTGACTACGGAACCCTAAAAACGTAAAAACTCGTTTCTGCGCTGTCATCGGTGTCACTTCATTTTATTGATGTTAGCTCGGTGTCGGTTAATTTTAAATATTTTTCTCAAGGAAGCTTAGAAATATTTTTAATTTAATAATCTTTCGGGTTCTGGTGCACTGTGGGAGAAAATAAAAACATGGACGAAAATTTGCTTGCAAGCTTTCAAACAAAGTACCTACTAGTCTAAGATCCGGCTGCAGAATCAGTGTACTCATCGAGTGCTTGCTGAAAACCAAATTTTTACACATATTCATGATTAGGAGAATTTATATCCACCAGGTTGCCTATCAAAATGTGGCCGCTAGTATTTTTAATTAAATTATTAATAATTTTAGAAAAGAAAGACGTTTCTTTTGGAGTATTTATTATTTTGAGTCGTACCTACTATTGTTTGAATCGGAGGTTGAGAACACTAACATCTGACGCATGCGCAATGGCTTTAAACCGTCCGACAGCTGGCAATCGCTATCCTCGTCTGACTAGTGGTGTTACGCGCTAGCTCTCTTTCACTCTACTTTTAATATTTACTATATTTATTAGCCAGCAACCCTTATTGGCGGCCAGATTTAATTAAGCAACCGTATATAAAAATATACAGAAAAAAATTAGCTTTAATTTGATATATAAATTATAAATGTACGTTGTGGGTGTATAAATGTAACAAATTCATACCTGTCTGTACCTGGCTGCGAAGAGGTGCGGCCAGGTGCGCAACGGCAACCATAATTTTTCAGTCTTTAAAGATGTTGCCGTAAAGTAGACGACATTTCATTGAAAAAAAAAGTCAATGAAATTTCTTACGGATTTTGAATTATTAATAATTTAATTAAAAATACTAGCGGCCACATTTTGATAGGCAACCTGGTGGATATAAATTCTCCTAATCATGAATATGTATAAAAATTTGGTTTTCAGCAAACACTCGATGAGTACACTGATTCTGCAGCCGGATCTCGTACTATACCTTTTTATTGATTTGTCTATTCAACGCGTTTGACAGTTGACGCTTAATTTAACACAAACGCTAACACTAACCAGCGAAAAGTGATCGGTTACCGTTACGGTTAAAGTTATGACGTCATTTAACTATTTGTCAAATGGTACAACTCATTTTTGGCCTAACCATTACTTTAACTGAATTTTCGATGTTTGTTAATGTTAAAGTAAGATGGTGCAACCCAGCCTAAGTCATTGCTTATGTTACAAAACGTAAAGTAAGATAAGAAGTTAACAAGCAAGTAAAGAACTACGCAATAACAATTTAATATGTTTAATTCTGATGAGCATAAATGCTTCTCTGGGCTACTTTTTATTTATCTTAAACCCACAACAGAAACATTTCATGTTAAGTGAGTGCTTTGCAGAGGGGCCTGCCAGAGCCACCGCCTGCCGGGGTTGCGGGTTGTTTGAAACCGCGCGTTACCGCGGCCGTAACATAAAGGGCAATAGAAAGAACATGGGTAGTAGTGGTGGTAGTCAGTACAAGTCTGACACTCCCCCCCATTACACCTAAAGCCGGGGAAGTTATTTGATGATCACCCATCCGCAAAAAAAAGTGAGTAGGTACCTACTTTAGATACTATTAACTTATTCACAGAACTCAAGATCTCTACTCACTCTCACTCTCACAAAGTTTCTCGTGATAGTAAAACAGTTGTATTTTCACGTTTCGTGACAAACGCACTTCACAGATGAAATATGAATGGCAAAGGGAGACGGGGTGAAATTTTATGAGCCTCCAGCAGAATATATCACCGCATTTGTAATATACTTTCGTATAAACAAATAAAATATGTGGGAGATGAACATTTGCAGATAATAATATAGTTTTGCTAACACTTTTGTACTGTGTTTTTCGTGTCGTATTTTCGTTTATTTTAGCAAATTCTTTCCGCTGTTTTGCGGAAAGAATTTGCTAAAATTATGTATCTGTGGATTTCATAATGCAAAATACTGACAAGACAATCGCACGATCCAAACCAGAAATTGCGCGATTAATTCTTGACTCCGGAATTGTATGTAGACCTAGATACAATTTTTTTTTTTGGTGGGAAGTCTTTAATTAATTTCCCCCGCTCTGGGCGGAGCATTTTTATTGACTGAAACCCACTCATGTTCCTTCTATTGCCCTTTGCGTTCCGGGGCCGCGGTATCTCTTCCGAAAAACCCGCAACCCCGGCAGGAACAACTCGCAACCCCTGCAGGACCTAGATACATACTTACATGATATATTAATAGTTGCTTCAACAGTTTAAATATTTGGAAAAATGTAGTATTGGAATTCATGATCACATAGGAAAATGCTTTTCAGTGCGCGCTTAAATTTTCATTTGTAGAACAAATTCCTCAATCATAATTCTTATTACTTTTATAAGTATCATAAAACGCTATAGGCCTAAACATAAATCGTTATACCTAATATAAAAAATGCCCATTCTTCAGAGTTCCATCGCGAACAGTAGTGCAAAGTGCAAAGTGGGCCAATTCAACACAATTTATGGTATGGCTCGCTGCCTCCGTTTATGGTTTTACAGCATATTTATCGTTTTATGACATAATGGGGGCGGTTTATGATAATTCCTGAGTTCACCCGAAATATACGAGACGCAATGTCCTTTAGTATAACGAGGCGTGCTAAAATTATGAGAACGTATATGTTTTAATAAGTCCATATATTTTGAGATTAAAAAAATAAGAATTTACTGGAAAAAATATACGAATTAGGTACAGTTTCCTTTAGTGAGAACTTTTCTAAAAATATTCCTCAAAAACAACACTGTTTTTGGTAAACTTCACGCTTCGAGACACAACGGTTAAGTTTACGTTGTCAATTATATTTTTAACTCTGCAAACTTTTTAATACCATAATGCAGCATAGACACAATAATTTTGCATTACATTCACCAATAATTACATTTGCTTAACCAAAGCCATTGTACGGCGGCACAGTCTAATATTTATTCGAAATAAACACTCGTGTTTATGCACGGCTTAACTTAATACCGAAATCATTAGAATTTAACTAAACTGGAGTTTGTTTCAAGTATCCCCCTTTATTAGGACATTTGATTCAGTCTTGCAAATCCAACACATAATCTACTAATTAGATTGTTTCATTGTCCATTGCTGATCAACATTCATCCATTCAGATAACATTCCTAATCAAAACGGCAATGTATTTCGCAATTTGAATTGAGAATAAAGTCTCAACGATGCTTTCAATGCGTTGGTACAGTCGCTGAGTTGTAATAACGTTTCCGCTCTTTACCCCGATGTTTGCCGAGCCAATGCAAACACGAGAGATTGTATAGGGCCCTTTATGTTTATGTAATTTTCGGGTTTTGTGTATATTTATAATGTCGGTTTTATGCCGCCTGATGATGGATCAAAGTTTTATATTACCGTGTACTTAAGGTATTCAACATTAATACGTATTGGAAATATCCTTACTGATATTATAAAAGCGAAAGTGAGGTTGTTTATTTGTTTGTTTGTTACGCCTAAATGGCCAAACCAACTTTAATTAATTTTGGTTCATAGATAGTTGGGACCCAGGAGACGGCATAGGCTAAAAAAAGTGAGAAAAGGAAGTAAGAGGGAAGAAAAGGATAAAAGAAGGAAAGATATTTTTTTTTCGATCATCACGCGGGTTTAAGTTAGCGTTAGCCCAAAGTAACTATGCCACGCAGACGTTGTCGCGGGCGTAAGCTAGTTTATTACGGTATTGTCGTGTAATGTGCTATAATTTTCAACTTAATTATTAAAAACAGTTTCTACTATGGCCTTGGGGCAACTTAGACTCAAAGCTTATTTTCGCATTGTTTACGCTTTACTACAGCTTAGAGGATCATAAAACCATAATAATTCAAATTTATTGTCTTTCTCTTTCTAAATATAAAATATAAGAGAACATTTAGCATTACTTTCAATTTATAGGACCAGACTAAGACTACTTTTACAGCGAAAGCGCGACTACATAAGCTTGCATTAAACATTTGGGATCTATTCTAGTTCTAGCGAGCAGCCCTAACTTTGCTTAGGTTCTGTCGGGAGGGAAGTCTAAACTGCAGAAGTGAATACCACTTCTGCAGTTAAGACTCTCCAAGTTAAGACAGTATATAACGTTGACTGATATAGAAACTATATTGACTGATATCAGTCAATATTAATACTATCTTAACCCTTATCATATCATTGTGTAGTCTGTAGGCATACCGTACCTACAAACTGCCTAAAAAATTTAAAATATATATTTCATACCGTAATCGCGTACTGTAGCTCGTAGTTTACATTCTTAACTAATGAACTAATACCAAAAACTACGATTTTAAACTTCAGTGTTGTCTGAAACCAACACTCCTTATTTTTGTGATTATGTTTTGTTTGTAAATATTTTAATTAATCATCTCCAATCCCAAAAATCAAATAAATCCTTGTTTATTGTTTAGTGATAGAGGGTTAGCTTGTAATTATCTATAAAGCTAACTCGTTTATTTTCAGCTATCAAAATCTTGATTTACCTGCCTGCAATGAAACCTTTCATTCAGTAGAGGACAAAAATAAACAACAAAATTATCGAATCACTGGATGCACTCTTTTATATTATTAGATTTTCCAAAACATCGTTCACCACCTTAAGACAACTCAGCGTAAAATACAAGTTAGAACCTTGACTGGCATACCAGTAATGACGCGCTGAGGTCTGTTCTGGACACTAATAGGTACTCGCTACTTCCATACAATATAAATTACGTACAACACAAACGTTTCCGAGTACCCAATACTTACATATCTTAACGTAGATGCCTTCGGGCAGAACGCAACCTGTTTGCTATATTTGCGGAACACGACAATGTTTGTTTGTTGCCCTCGTGCAAACTGAAATAAATGAGTTTGTCTTGGTAACACTATATTATGTATGTTTGCCTGTTGCCATATCTTTATTCATCCGAATGACTTCGATCAAATGCTCCAGATCAAATGACTGAGTGTGCTAGCAGCTGGATTTGGAACGGGAATAGATTTCCTGTAATTGATGTTGTTAAACTGATATGGGAGGAATGAACTGGAATATACCATGTCTTTCTTGGAACTAGAAAACTGTTTCCTGAATTTTCAGATCGTAATCACTGCCTGTATTATATGATTCTTGTTATGTATGTGGTTTGTTTAGGAACCCTGTGTAAACGCATTTCTTTCATTTAAAAAAATCATCAGTCATCATGTTTTTTTTTACTGAAAGAAACGCGTGCGCTCTTAAGCGACGATTGAAAGATCTGGAGGAGGAGGATCTAGGTGTAAGTATATATATAAGGTCCAGTTTCTGATGAAATCAAAAACTTTTTTGCACAAAATCCAAATATATAATAACATTTAATTTTCTCAGAAGTCCAAAAATGATTTTTTTTATACCGTTGACATCTCAGCCGGTCCACTATTATTAATTTGTTCTGTCAATTCCAATATATCATACAATTTTTAATACATACACAATAACTTATTCCCTTTCTTCTTTATCACTGGGAACATAATGAGGTCACAATATATCGATGCCTGTACCTGACTTCTGACCTTATTGCCTGTCTAGACTAGACTCAATGTCTCGCGTGCGATGCTAAAATGAAAAGGCACGACATAGGCTAGTATTGTAATTTCACACCGTCACCCCGTCACGATGGGTGAAAATCCATGGGAAATGGTTTCATTTCAGACATCATTGTTTGTGACATACATTTCTCTTAGTTTGTTTTGTTTTCTTGATATTTATGTGTGTATTTTATGGGGATTGTTGCAAACAGAAAGCCTTTGATAAATCTCCAGATGTACTGTGTTTTATTTGATCAGATTAATTGTTGATTGTTTTCTGAAGGGGCTTGCCAGAGCCTCCGCCTGCCGGGGTTGCGGGTTGTTCGAAAGAGATACCGCGGCCTCGGAACGTAAAGGGCAATAGAAGGAACATGGGTGGGTTTTAGTCAGTACAAGTCTGACATGCCCCCCCGCTCCGCCCAGAGCGGGGGAAGTTATTGGATGATTGCCCACCCGAAAAAAAAAAGTGATTAAACGCGTAATATTTTTTGTTGATTTGGAAACATTTTACATTTGATAAAAGGAAGTTGATGGAAAAAAATAAGAAATATATTTTGTGGCTGACCTGGGCTTACACAAATTTTTGGAAAGGAATAAAAAGGGATCGAGTGTTGAAACCACTTATAATTACTATTATTCTCAACAGGTAAAGTTCATGATACACATAAGATTCAAAAGCAATCAAATCCCGTAAGATGATGCTATCAAAACTCGCGAAGCTGAACAAGCAGCATCTCTAACCGTAAACTTGAACAACAATGTTAAAGTTAAGTAATTGTTAGGTAAGAGACATTAACATAAGACGAAGTGTACAGGTGGTTCAATGTCAGTAGAACATTTAACATGCGCTTTCGAAGTGGCGTTACTTGTTCGCGTGTACGTTGAACGATCAGAATTGAATTGAGCTGGTAAATATTTACTTGTTTTTTAAGTATTTGTTAATTTGCTGGAATATTGATTTGAAATGACTAACCACGTAATTTTAAGGAACGTTAGAAAAGTTTCAACTTGGAATCCGGATATGATGGTCGGATATGTCAGGTAGGTCAAGATTGTTAAATACCTATATGGATCAATAGCAGGAGCGTATTGATACAACTATGACATATAATAAGGTAGACAATTATAGTGCAGCTGGTAATTGAACTGATTTGGACACTGCAATTATACCGCGATGCCTGTAACCTTCATATTTTTCTTTAGTACAGATCGCTTCAACGGAATACTTTGCATGTTTGTAAAAAGTGTTATTCAACAATGTAGAACATCAGTATTATCTGAAAGTAACAATAAGTACACGTTATTGAAAAATAACCTATATGCTGTAACGTCGACACACAATGTTGAAACTTATCTTACTTATCTCAACACAATTACCTTTTATACAGGTAAATTCAAAGATAAAGTTTATTACCTTACTGAGGTTATCAAATAAGTTATCAAACATGACCTCTTTTGGTTTATTTTTATATTGCTGTTTCACTGCATTTACATTGCATAAACATTCATCTCTTATCATGCGTCAATTGAGTAACTGGACAAATACGCATTCAGGGCCTCGATGAAAGCTTGCGTTTAAAATTAATCGATTATGATGAGTAAGCGAGCCACAAATTGCATTTGCCAAGCAAATTAATGATCGGTTACCGTTTAGTTAGTTATTTGTACACTTAGCAATGGTGTTGATATGGGAGAATAACTGAAGTGCATACGTAGGTACGGGGGTACCTACGTATTAACGTCATAAATTAACATATTGTGTATTGGATTAAGCGGGAATGTTTGGTTTTAGTACGCAGAAAACATTATATATTTCTACTGCAAAACAAGAGCCTCCATTCCCTTTATTTTAACTTTTTGCAATTGTAATAAAATTAGTGTTACAATATTAGAGATATACATAGAGGCAGACGAATATTTCGCGACTTTTCTAAGACTCTTTTTGAAGATACTGTGTGTAATATGAGTGTGAAGCAAAAGATTATTTTGTGACCCTCTGGATAGTAATTTTTACATGGTATAAAATATTGTCGCATCCGCTGTCTGTTCGTTTGGATCTTTTAAACTACAATATATCTTTATGTATTGTAGCCCATGTGTTATTCTGATATGTAAGCTATGTTAGTGTGAAGTTTCATATATATCCTCACAAGCATTCGCATTCAATGGATATTAATGCAGTTTTCAGCAATAGGAGAGATTTAAGTGATATTAGTATAAGTGTGAGACGCTAGTAATATTACAATGGGTTCTCAAACGATTCTGGAAAGTAAGAACGCCTGCAAAGTTCTACAAAATCACAAACAAAATAAAAGTAGTGTAGTCTGGGTTTGTAAGACTTTTTTCGTTTTTTGAGTCTAAAAATACACTTCTCACCATATAATTCTGCGACTACATTATATCAACCGCCTTCGTTCAGTAACAAGCTCTCACGAACGGACTATTGCATGTACGTGACCTCCATTCACGGACTCCTTTACTTATAAACACCAGGCCAATTATATTTCTTTGTTTCTTAATGCATTCGATCAAACGTGTGTATTCGTAGTGTAGTTTGCACGGTTTTCTCACAATTATGACGTAGTGAAATTAAGAGGAATCAAAGTTTATATCGTTTTAGTTGATTTCGTCAAGCTTAGTCAGAATATTATAGTCTGACTATACTAGCTGGTATAGTCAGACTAAAATATTCTGACTACGTGAGAAAATTAGAATATTTGGCACCAGCATAATCAGCGTTTTGTATCTAAGCACATTTTATTTTATCTGTGTTTTTTACTTTGTCACATTCCTTTATCTATACTAATCTATACTATAATATTATAAAGCTGAAGAGTTTGTTTGTTTGTTTGAACGCGCTAATCTCAGGAAGTACTGGTTCGAATTGAAAAATTCTTTTAGTGTTGGATAGTCCATTTCTTGAGGAAGGCTATAGGCTATATAACATCACGCTACGACCAACAGGTGCTGAGCAGCGTGGGTGAAACCGCGTGGAACAGCTAGTTGATTTATATGAATAAAACCGAAAATTATCACATCCAAAACCTAATTAGAAACATTAGAATTTAAATAGAATCCCTTGATCTAAAATAACAAAGGATGTGCTATATTTATCTTTCGATCTTTGTCTTAACCAGAATAATTTTCTAAACATAAAAAAAGTCTCATAGCAAAGTTGACATAACATATTCCTTCAAATTACACGAAAGTGTATACAAAATAGTTCTGAGAGCTATTGTGTATTGTGACAATGTTCACTTTCATTCAGCCCATATGTGTCACCGTAGTGAAAGGGAATATTGAGATATGAAAGTATTATCCAGTCATGGTATTGTTATATTATCTGTCCCTGTTACGTGATGTTACTGTATTGTTGCTTTGACAATCCTTACTAATATTATAAACGCAAATATATCTTTCACAACACTCTTTTTAATTAAATTTAGCACACAGAGAGAAGAAGTCATTGTTTTTTTAGTTATGGGATAGTTCGTTTTCCAGCACTAGAATCCCGTGGTATTATGTCCTTTTAGAAAAAGTAAGTAAGCAAAAGAAAGGTAAATACTAAGTTGAAAACATAGTTTCCAAACCACGTCTGCAACCTAGTTGATAAATATGGAGTAGTATTCAAGACTAAAACAATGACACTAAAAATCTTCAACCAAAGTAAGAAACTTAAAAATATACAAGTCCATGAACACATTTTAACAACGTCATCATCTTTATTGCAACTATAAAAGTTACAGATGCAGAACGATTACTCAGCGAAAACTTTATTACAGCAGTTTATTGTACGAAAACTGCCACAGATAACGTTACCTATATATTCAATAAACTTAAAATGGCTGAATTGACAAAAGCAAATAGGAAAACTTTTTAATAAATTCAATTACTTACTTAAATTTTCAATTGGAGTGAATATAATATTATATGTACGGACAATTTCACAACCCCAACAAAACCATCAATCCATGTGGAAGATCATAAAGATGGACGGAAATAATTACCCCTTCCGAGATAAAAAAATCAGACAGTATTTATGGGCTCAGAGCAATTTTAAATCTCCTTATCTTTACCGGCCAGGTGTAAAACCCGAACTGTTAGCTTTTGCTAAAGGCGATGTTGCAACACAATCACGATCGACCTTGTCTCTATATTTATTGCTGTCCTTTTCTAACCCAACCTCCGTTTATGTAAAATTAACAATTTTTCCATCGTTGTTATGACTAAAACTATTCTTATTATGTGGCATATAGGCGGGAAATACAGGGTGGATATTAAAAAGGGTATATATCTAGGAATTATGAAGGGATGTAGTTCCGGACATGCGTACTGGAGTGGGACGGCGACAGCCGGGCATCGAGTCAACGTCAGTTGTTGGCCGGTCGTCGCGGCGCGCGTAGTGTTCCTCGCGCCTATCCAACCGTTTCGATACAGTACACATATCAAATTTCACGCGAAAATTTGATATCGTCGTCGTTTTTGTGAAGTGTTTTGAAAAAGTTCGCGCGTTTGCCGGTAAATGTTTCAAGTTTATCCGACTGTAGAAGTTTATTATAGTTTGTGCTTGGAATTATTTTATTTGCGCTACTGTGTTTTTTGTTGCTCAGTGATACTGATATGTTTGCAACCGTTTTGTTTTGGTAGTACGTATGATTTTTATTATAGTTAACTAATTATTTATTTATTGTTGTAATTTCCTATTATTTTTCCTTTCCAGTATTGTTTCTTAATGATATCACCTACAGAGTTGCTTTATCGCTACTGATAAGTCTTATCTACAACTTGCGTTGTTCTTTGCATTAACAAGAATTGCACATTTAGGACGCACACGTATCTATTCACAGACATTGTTGTCCATGAAATTCATGTTCGATTAAGTATCAACAAACATATATTGTAGGAAAAGTAAAGCGTGAACCATTGAATGAAAGTTCATCGAACTATTATAGAGTACTAGAGTTGTAAACTAATAGAACAATAATTTAGATAAGCAATAGTTGTTAGTTTAGTTTTGTCTACGCATCATTTCATTCATATAATCGGGCAATGAGTTTGATATACTTCATACGCCAATAACGTTCCAACTCGATGTTGTTTTGTTTCGAACTTATAAATTCAAAGTTATCGACCGTTGGGAACTTGGGACAAGTAGACACGCGTTTGAGATGAGTGTCTTTATTGTGAATCACCGACTGTATGAAATACGAAAGACAAAGAAGGGATTTGAATATAAGGCGAGGGGGCCCTTGAAATTGATCGTCTGATACACCCCAGCCTCTGGTTAACCGAGCCCTTGGATATAGCGTAGGCACACTTAATGCGGTACAAATTTGATTTTATACCTCGGTTTCTGTAACGGTTAGAACAGAACCCAGCTTTAACAAACTTGTTGAATTTAGTTACGAATATATTAATTGGATTTATAACCTAAACTCACAGACCTTTGCTTTTCGTTCCTATTATAATTAGGAATTGTTGACGCAAATTTTAATTAAGCGGGACTAAAGGATTAAACATGGACATTAATTAAAATTAAGCAGTGCTTCTTCTCACCTATCGAATTTATTTTAAGCTGTAACACAACATAGTAAAAATTGTCGGATAGAATCATTTGTTCAAGGATTAACTCTATTAAATTCTCACTTAATACATTTCCAAACGGGTTTGGCAGGACTGTGAGGCGCTCGGCGCGTGCCACATTTTTACAATAGTATCAGCAGTATTCGGTTGTCCATTGAAGCGGTAATTGTGCCCCATAATGGTGCAAGACCCTTTTTTCGGATCTGTCTCATTGTTGCCAATAGGGTGTAGGTCGTTGACATTGGCCTTCCCCTTTATATTTCGGATTTGCAACGATATTTTTCATCGCATGTCGGATTAACAATATTTCATTTCTAATCGCTTTTTCGATTATTGCTTCGGAGTCCATATCGTTGTGGATGGTCATCGTAATCTCCCGTATTTGTAATTTTTCACGTTTCTCGTTGCTCATTCCTATTGTTCTTATTCATAAAAAGTTTATTGGATTTTGAACCCTTAATGTTAGATTAATGTCAGTTGCAAAAGGTACCTACCTACAATTGGTAAAGTCACTATATTGCTTAAACAATAAGATCTATGATTGCTCTGCATAGATTCCTACGTAGCGGGAGTACTTAAAAAGTAAGTTATTTTCATAAAAGTTCCGTTTTTGTAAGGTTCTGTAACGGTCTTGTGAATTCCGGTCCCGCTGTTTCATTAAAAAAGAAAAGGCAATTGCAGACTCCGTACCATGTTCGTTTCGTTAGCTTTAATAATTACCTTCATTCCGCTGGGAAAATGAAACAACTAAGTCTTTTGATCTATTGTCACAGTGCCTGTCTATTTTCTGTAAATACGGTATAACATGTGTTTTACATTTACGTTCACCTTGAGATACAATCGTGAGAATTGCTTCATACCACAAATGTAGAATGCATTCGTGTATAATGCAAAATCCGCAACAAAGTTGATAAAGTAATACTTACGCACGATTGGCCACTCACGCGGTCAGCGAACTATAATAAGACGTTATAGAACTGGTCAATGATGACGTGAGCGTCACGCCGCGGGCGTAAAATTAACTTCTAATGAGAGCCGCATTCTTTTAGCTACAATAATGGCAATTGACCAAAACAATGCGAAGAGAGCGGTCCAGAACACCGTTAGAGAGCTGCGCAAGAGTTCAGATATTCGTTGCATTAGCGAGGGCAACAATCTTTGATAACTCGCCGTCGATTGCGCAAGCGGCCTCCTTTTCGCACGTGTTCCTCGACAGTTCTGCAACGTTTTCCGGTTTTGAGGTGCGATACGTCTCTCGGTACGCATAACCATAAAATCACAAAAGGTTTACGATAATAACAACAATATTAATAAACAACTTCAGATCTCGTACTCAAAAGCCAATAAATGTTGGCTAAGTTCGTAAATCTCAAGTCCAGTTTGTAAATCTGTATGTATGCATGCTTTTAATCACAAAACAACTGCATTGTTATCATTTAGATATAGTTCTTAGATTCGCATTAGCATACAGTGCATTAATGAATAAAATCTCGGTTCAATTAGCTACTTTACAATAAAAGTTTAACTAAAGGCATTGAAGTTAAGACAAATTATTTACACTACCTTGATTAACACCTTCACCTATTTAGCAGTTCCCACACCTTACTTTTCCATCTATTTGATCTGCCGCCCACTAGTTCAACTGCTGCACATTAGTGTAGGTAGTAGTAGCAACTAGTATGTTTATCTACAGTATACGTGCTGGCATCATCAGTAACCGTCGCAGGTCTATCCCGTAGGGGCGTTGCACCGGGCGCCGCGATGGAATGCGCCCGATCGTGGTTACGAAATGCCGTGACTCCGCAATCGTGCATCTCCACTGGAATACGCAATTATATTATATTTATCGAAATATTTATCATCACTAAACATCTTTTTCAGCTATCATTCATATACATTTTTATTTCTAAGACTAGAATTCCAGCCATTTTATGGAACCACTAATTGGGCTTCTTGCTCGGCCACCGGCCACTAGTACTGTTCTTCATAGCTTTTTAATTACCCCTTTGTATATGGTAGAACGTTCGCTAATGTATACACTTAAGGTTGTTCCGGAAAACACAACGAAGTCCATTGTTTGGTGCAACTCCTTATATTGCAAGTAGCGGTCCAACTTCAATGGCTCCGGTCTCTTGTGCCATGTGCCTAAAATTCTTAGAATGTCTGTTGAATAAATATTAAGCCTTCTATGCCTCTGTTTAATATTAATCGAGTCCATTTCTTTTTTATTGGTATCGTTTCTCCTTTTTAGGTACGTTTTATTACGAGTTTTATGGCGTCTGATAAAATTCTTTGCACTTTTCCTCGTGTCAAACTTGTAAAATGCATTTATCAAAAATGCCCGCATGGATGAGTGGCTAAGTGTAAAGTCTTATCTCGTCTTCCCCACTTGCAGCAACGTTAAAGACTGATGGAAGCGATTCGTCATGTTCCCCGTTTAGTGACCCACTTACAAGAGGGCTTCTACTCGAAAGATTTTTTACCAAATATCTGCGAGTACTACTAAAGGCATGGCGGGCCACCCCTATGGAGGAATCAATCGGTTTCACGCTGTGTAACACATTTATATTGTTTTATCCTCTTTGATCCGTTCGACATTAGCGTCTTATTTGTTCCCTAAATCTTTTAGTGGTATCTGAGTAAGAATTATTTTAGAAGTACTTTGGCAAATTCGTTCAACTATAAACAAATAAAAAACATTTTCAGTCTAACAAGGACAATGAATATTGATAGGTAGGGCGTGCTCGTGCCTTCAACGGATGATAAAAGATTTTTTGCGCCATCCTTCTTTTTTAAACTCCTTCCGCGTCAACGTTTTTGTACATTGATTAATGGCCCTATTTAGAGATGATTCAAGTGAAGAGGAACAAAAGCTGGCACTCCATTGATTGAATTTTCAACGGCCCCTAGATTAATATTTTTATGTGATCGTTGTTCATTGAATTTGAAAACGTTAAGATGTTTACAGAAGCATGTTTGATAATAACTTTCAATTTCATTTGCACGATCATAATTTAAGTAGGTATAACAATTTGTCAATAATTATAAGGTACGTAGTCTGTAATTAGTTTTGGTGTAAACACAAGTTGTGGGTGAAACTTGTTATTGCCTTCTCCGCCTAGATCCGTCGGTAGATTGATTGGTTTTCAATTATGTAGATATTCAAGTCGATGAACTTTATTTACTTTTTAATCCAAATTATACTTTCGACAAGATTGCAGTAGCGTTGGTCTTAGAAATTTGCTATAACGCTTGTAATTACTTGGTTGTTCAGCAATAAAAATAAAAATAAATTGACATACTATTAGTGTCCCAAGTATAATTTGAATGTTCATATACATGTTAAATTGTTAAAATTTCTCTTTATTTTCTTGATCACTTATCAAATGGCTGAAAGGAAACCAATTTTTCCCTACATACAAGCGAGATATTATGGATTCTTTGTCATTAATGAAAGCATCAAATCATCCGCTTCAGATATAAACAGCATTGTGTGATTCGACGTGTGCCATTGATAACATGATCAGTGATCTCGCACAATCATGTTATTTGTAGTTGTTTTTTTTTTAAAGTTGCTGTACACTAGGAATTTCTCCTGTATATTCATAAAAAAGGCGAGACCTGGAACACCTGTATGTCATACAAATATTTATTCAATGAGGGAATTGAACCCGCGGGCCAGTCGCTTAACCACTGCGCCAACTGTGCCGTTTTCGTATAAATCTAGTAGTAATATTCACGTAAGTTCATTAACCGACCATACACACATATTTCTCAATTCTTCATCCTGTTGCAAATAACTAAATAGACGGAGACCGCTAATAGCCGTATATATTTGTTTCCTGCCCGTACGTTGATTAACGATTTCCTCCAAATATCTTATGCAAATCTCTCAGTTCCCCATATGTAACAAGATTTGCCCCTACATCAGTATTCATGTCATTCTCATCAAGGTACCCGTGACATGCCCGCATCGTTTGCTTGTGTCAACTCGTTGTGTTTGTGTGGCCGACCTGAGGTGCATTGCAACGACCTTACGCAGTTAGAATCGACCTGTGTGTATCCTGTTCCAGAAGCTCAAGCAATATTGATTAGAATTGTGTGATGTCTATGGACAAAATAACTGTTAATTATTAGTATTATGACGTTGCCAATATTGATCAAGTTTATAACGGTGTTCGGAATTTAAATTTTTCATGCTATCAATCATTATAAAATTGCACAAACATAAAATAATAATAAAAAACACTCATACGTGACCTGTTTAGCATTTTAGAGATGTCATCAAATAAAACGTTTAACATTTTACTGCTGCCACTAGTTTTGAATACGATTCAGTGATTAGATAAACACATGTTTTTATACCACAACAACGCACAGTGAGTAAGATGATACGATATTCATACAACTGCGCTGTTCCAAAAACTCCAGCAAAAAATTAGATCTCTGATAGCGATAACTAACGAAAAAACCGACCTCGAAGTTTTTGCGCGAAAATCGTTCTTGCGATCAAGCTTCGAGTGCGTAATTTGTACTTCCAAGTAGATGTATCCTATTTAAATCGATACCGCTCAACAAACATTGCAAAGCGTTCGCTTGAAGATTAATCACAGCTGGAGGAAAAAAGTTCGACAAATTGTTCATGTAACTTTACTCATTTGGTATCTACTAGATAACCGATTGGTTTCTCTTGGTGTTCAGAATATAAATGGTAGGAAATTGTTTGGATCTCACATGCAACTTTTCTTTGAGTTCCAATATACGGCGTTTAAGGCTGATCCAGTATCAATAATAGAAATATTGAACAAGAGTCGGAAGTCTCAAGACACATTGTGGCTTTTGCCTTCCTGTGCCGTGCGTGGTCTGAATACAGATTACGCAGTTATGATCCCCGCACATTCTGAAACCCTTCACTTAGATAAAGTGTTGTTTTTTGTTGAACACTTGGAATAGTTGTCACGTGTAGACCCTTCTCTGCGGGGTACTTCGCTAAATGTTGTTCTGTTTTTTATAGTGTTTTATGCTCTATAAATAATGTAGCAGGATCTATTATAGCTTCCATATTTGAATTTAATCTACCCTTTACTCGCGTATATTCTGTTTTAAAATTGTTTTCATAATAATTTATCCTTAATTTATTTCTTTCTTTCTTTGAAATTACTGCCCGTTCAATATGTATTGTAAATGTTTTTCTACCAGCACGTGACTCCAAGTTAAGTAATACGACTCATCGATACAGAGTTGCGAGCTATGTCACGTACACTCGTAAAAGGTCTGTGCCTATATCTAAAAGCATGTCTAGGCCAAGGTTACTTCTAGTTATATGACAGGTTGTTGTACTGTAACCTAATTTGATTCAATCACTGCTAGAGGCGAGATGCGAACATCCTATTGAATAATAGCTTGAGTTTGCAATTCGCCTACACGCGCAGTACAACTTCCTACGTTTAAGTTGCAAGGTCTTTTTTAGCAAGATGTTATTATACTGCAATTAGTGAGCGTTATAAGTTCTTAGGCTACTAATTCTCAAGTACCAAGTTTGCATATTCGATTAAATCTTATATGGTAAGATTATTAATCACTACACCGCTGTATTTGGCTTCTTGTGCTACCCTCGCAATGTCATTAATAGAGTCTGGTTTGCCTTGCAGAGAAAACACTGTAAATGCATTTAGAACAGGTGTATTCAATTTAGCTTCTTCAGTGATACTTGATTTCGGATTACCATATTCGGACCCTACCTTTAGTGTAGGCTCTTTTTCAACAGTAATTGCAGTATATTACGAAATAACGCAAGATCTACGAGCAAATTTATTTCCGAACAATGTGTGGGAGTGCGTAACAGCTTCAGCTAATGTCCCAATCAATTACCAAATTATTAATGAGCACGATACATCCAATAAAAGCGTTGAAACCGAGCCAACTACTAGTTATCAATTTATTCGGCTACAGCCTATAGATACGGTGGCACGTGCGTTTGTTTATGATCCATATTCCCCGCTGCCGCATTCCGTGGCCCGGGTGAATCATGTCTGTTGACATGTTAAGAGTATGAGATATGACATAATTATTGTTGGGTTCAACTTCTGTGTATCGATTTTGTATATCTTTTTGCGTATTGTACATGCTGTATTTTATTCCTTGGCATTCTTGTTTATAACTTTATTTTGGTTGCATTGAGTTGACTACAGAAGTTGCTATTCTTACATTTATGAGTACAGTGTCCTCATGTGTCATTTTTGTAAAGATTATGTTAAAATTTTAGTCATAATTAAGTCTTTGTGAATTTTCCATAACCGTGTTGCTTTAAGTGGCAACGTCATTTACATTCAACCGTTTCTTTTTTCTTGTTTACTAATTAACGTCATCGTGTATTACAATGTCATTCAATAGGAGTGACGTAGTTAGCTGGTAAAAGTTCATTGTTAAGCACCTGTCTTGCACCTTTCTGACATTTGATCGCTTTTTAGTCGAGTATGGATGTTTTCCAGTAATTGGTTTGATACTGTGTGTTACGTTATTGTCATCGTACTCCATTTTCAGAGTATCATTAAGTTAGCTTAAATGTTTAAATTATATCTGGACTGTTGTTAGTTTACAACTGCTGATTTTTCATCATTCTGTAAGCGCACGGCTCCTGCAAGTAGTCTGTTATTCCTCGCATCATTATATTTTTCTCAGTAGTGGCGTGAAAGAATGCTTTAATAAATCTACTTAGTTACCATAAAACTTGTTTAACTAAAATAGCAAATCACCGCGGTAATGACATTCGAGTAATATTAATGCGCCCTTAGAAATGAACTTAAAATGTTTACAGTTGTAACTAAATAAGCTTAGACTGAATTTAATATTCAGCACCTCATCACTGTTCCTACATTAATGTCATGAAATACTATTTTAAACGTCAAGTGGTTAATGGTATTTTTGCTTGCCATTGATTGGTTCACGATTCTATTTGGATCTTTTGATTGTGTCATGAAATAGCAAATAGATTACATAATTTTCATTTGACTAGACCATCATTGAGTAATTTGCAAGGAGGTCCGAGTGAGCTTGAATTTTTTGTAAAAGTTGTTCTCTTATTCTCGTTTCGTCCAAATTAAGCAACATTAAATCGCAAGTGATTAATAAGTCTGCCTTAAATTTAAAACATGAGGAAAGAAATTGTGATTAAATGGTATAGATAAGTAATATTTTTTTTAAAACTTCGATTTCCAATGTTATTTACTGATAAAAACGTTATTGAGATTTCTGTGTGAAGAACAGCAAAATCTTTTATAAATCTTCCTTTTACAAAACTATGAAAACCTTCTAGGTTTCCTTGCCAATGATTTTATAATTTCCGTCCTTATTTAGTTTTTTGAAAATTTTATATACTTTCCTCAAATCCGAGGGCAAAATTCATATACCACATTTTGATGTGATTCAGAAGTTCCTAAACTTTATAAGAATATAAGATTTAATTAAGAGTTCGTTTTTTGAATCTTTCCGTAAAGAGATTATCGTGCATAATGTTAAAATTATCCTAAAAAAAAATGTTTGATTGTTTCATATATAAACGTGTGGGAACCGCTGAAAAAGTTACACATTAATCATCAACAAGGATAAAAAATTGTAACAAGCGTTTCAAATGACTAATGCATCATATGAACTATTTAGTTCATCAATTTAGATGATGGTTATTAAAAGAACCCAATTTATGGTTTGAAGTTTCATTTCCGTTTTGTTTTTGGTCAAACTCCAAAATTCTTCTCAAAACAAAAACTTGATTTTATTAGATGCAGCTCAATTTGGTAGTAGGTAAACGCGTGATCTTTCTGTTAGTTACCACAATTCTAAGTATTTCTTATAAATTAATTGAACACGGAACAAAAACGCGAGCTTTTAATTTGTCTGTAATTCCCGTGGTTTACAATGGCTAAAATTACACAATAGCATTGTTTACATCTTAAATCATCCTAAATACGTAGGTTTTAAGTGTGTAATACATCGAAGCTTTATTCTAAAGTAATGATGTTAAAATAAAAAGCAGTAGTTATGTCTAGCAACCTACTTTCTTAAAATAGTCCTGTTTTATTTTTGAAGTCAAATCTAAAAATACACTGCAGATTGAGGTGTCCGAAGAGATGTTAAATGAAAACATTTAGCTACTAGTGATGTAACTATTCAAAACATTCTTACTTCACGTCTTTCACGTGAAGATACGAACGACGAGCGAAGCGTAATAGCTGTTACAGAACTTACAAAGTAACGAACGCATAATAATGGTAACAGTTGAATAACGTTTGCATGTTTTCAAAAGAATAAGAAAAAAGATATCGAGTATTAGAAACGGGGAGTTTAAAGTTTTTAAGTTTTTTTAATACTCGATATCTTCTCGATAGCTCTATTCAATCACTCATGACCAATACAATATGTACACAAGAAATGGATACTTCTAATATTTACATTGCATAAGATGGAAGTATTGATCGATAAAAGCAGTGTTGCTTACTATTTTTAATTGCATTTGTTTATACTTCTGGCTATTCATAAAAGCTTCCCCATTTTTAAGTCTTACGTAAAGTGACTGGACGTTTAAAAGAAGAATTAGAACAACAATCAAAATACTTAATTTATAAACAGTAGGTACTAGTACACATTTGATTACATTTTTTCGAGACAGCGCATCTTATAACAAGAGCCTCATAAATACCGCTCTCAATGTCTATAACATAAATTAAACAAGTAGCTATATAAGAGCCGTAAGAAAGTAGATCCAATGTGAAGCTATCACTATAATTTAGCACTCAGGCTTTATAGATGGTCTTCGGATAAGGCTGCTCACAGCGCACCGATCAATTAGGCCGAAGCGGAGGCGTCGCGAATCCGAGGTGGCTAGTCGAACGACTCAGTCACCGGTTGTCTTACGCAATGGTTATATAACCGAACGGAGATGGCGACGAATGATCGTCACGAATTACCAGTGTCCGCACCTTACTGGGTCAAATTCACCAAACGATTGACGTGACATTTATTTTCGACGCAAATTGATGTCCTTTTTTGAAGCAACTCCTTTTTATAGCCGGTAGTTGATATGCACCAGGTGTCAGATAAATTACAGATGTCGGATAAAATGCTAGTATTCGTTTTTCATCGGTTTGAAAAAGATTCGACGTTAACTTCTTTAGCTGAGTTAAGAATTACGACACACTCGTTTTAAAACTGTGAAGTCATAATCGGTGCGATAAAGATCACTCACTCTTATAGTTAATGTTATTTAACACTACGAAATCAAGCGTTAAAGCAGACCAAGATAAAAATAACTGGAAGGACCGTATTCATGAAACATTAAAACCATAAACTAAAAGAACAAAACAACTAACCTCACTCCCTACATAAAGTGCCAAATGATACTCCAGTGTATTGCATTTATCATAGAATAGTAGTGTTAAAAAGTACTATTAGCCATGTTGTTAGCTCGCAAGTGGGTCAAGGTGGTAAAACTAATGGAGAGTTTCCACTTTTAATGTGAATAAATAAAGTACATTGAGTACAATGGACAGCGGGACAAGCCTAGTAGTTGCATACAATGAAATACAAGGTCAATAGTTGCTAGGCAGACGAGCGAACGCAGGGCAATTGGTGAGGGCAGTTGGTTCATTGCTTGACGTAGAACAGATGAAAGAAGTAGTCGTCTAGCTATTCAAGTATTTAAATGGAATTTGAAGGCTCGCTTGCTCAAATTTTTCGAAGATTACAAACAAGCAAATGATATCGAAATATCTCCTCAAAATGAGTAAAAAACATCTACTGAATCATCAAATGTTTTTGCCGGTGTTGCTTACCAAATTGTATAGTTTAGGGTACTGGAGGTCAAAAAACAATTCGACAGCGTTTTTGTCGCTAGTCTGCAACAATGCGTAATAGCTATGTCCGGCAGTTATTACCAAATAGCGTCCTTCATTTGAATTTCTACTTCGGCGTCGGTATTCTCTGATGGATTTTAAATTGTCATATAAACTACAACTAATTGAAAATACTATGAAACGAAAGCGAATATCGCTGTTGTTATTTCAAAATAGTTAGCAAATATAGGAACTGCAAGTACCTTCGTTAGCGTATCAGTCTAGTGTAAAACATTGCGGAACTCCAATGCCCATTAACCTAAATTGAACTCTATTGTTCGATGCCCTCTTCATTATATCTTAGCTGGCATGTTACTTAGCAACCAGCTTGTTGACAAAGCCTCAATGGTTCGATATTGATTGCTATGCAATGGCTGCCCTAAATTCTGCACGCTTACAAGCAACTCTGTTGGTGGTGTCGCAATTAATGCTTTGTAATACACCCCTAATGTAGACAATTCTTTCCTTTGCAGACAAAAATGTAGATAGATCAAACGTAGGTTGCGCCTACATTTATTAAAGTACGATGTCCATTGACCAGGCGTCACCACTGGTGCCGATCAAGCCTCAAGTGGCGCTGCAGAACGGTGCATTTATAAAGAACAGTCATAACCGGAGCAGTTTCTGCGGGGTGGCACCATCGTCGAACGTTAACGGAACGTTCAAAACTTTCGCCGTCAATCGCAAGAGTTGGAGTGGAAACGTGACTCTTCCGCTCCAGCAGTTCACGCCCGACGTGGAACAAGCTCCGCAGTTGGCAACTTTTCGTTCAGGAACTGGAACATTTCCGAGGAACAGGGAACGGAACAATAATGCTACGAACGGAATATTAACACCTAACGGGAACTCTGTTCAGACGTTCAGAGGAAATGAAGTGAGGAGGTGCGGAAGCTCGAACGGCCGACGTTACGCTGAGATCGGTAACTGGAATAAAAGGTGAGTTGTTTTGTTTAAACGTGCGTCACATGAAAACACAGAAGTGGTACCCACCCTTTGCTTTCCCCGTGCATCCATCTTCAGATTTCCTGAAATCAAAACAATGTTGTGGATTGATTTATGAAACCCTTTTACATTTCGTAAAATTGCCACATATTACTTTAATGTAACTGAGAAAATATATACAAATAATTATATAAACACAATCAGCTTACTGCCCAACTTTTTAATGCAAATATTTGCACTCATACAAAAAACTTTTCTAAGTATGAGTATAACCTTCCTGCAGATCAAACACGATCCCCCAGGTAAATAAAAACATTCAAGCGTACCGTGTTTCACTAACTTTTACTAGAGCTTTATTTTCTCCTTTTTCATCTCGAGTAATTCTGTAACAAGTTTTCCAATTTCATTCTCTCGTCGCTTTCATTTCCTCCCGTACGTAGCTTCTCGCTCCCTTAATATTACTTTTATTAGCTCAAAACGTTTAACAAACATTGGTTTGAGAATCTAATAAAGATTAAGTTACGTTTGCACAAAGGGATGATCGAAACTTGACTCCTTTTTCTTACATTTTTATTTGTTTGGAGTTCTGTGGCTTAGCCTTAATTTTTGTTGATTACTCAATATGGTTCTTATAAATAAAACAATGTGTTTTAATTTGAGGCAAATGTTTTCTTCAAATATTTTCATTAAAACGATATAAACTTTTATATTATCTTCCGGATATTTTAAGCTACTTAATATTAACATCATCCATTCCCACACATCTTCACTATCATAAACGTTTATAGACATTAGTCCGATACTTATCCAAATGTTTACCACATTTATCTAATCGGGATCTTCATTATCTTTTATTTCTTGCTAGTAGAAAGTTCGTCCATAATTCTTGCTCACTCAATTTGGGGCGGCCTAAGTCACTTGAAAAGAGGCGTCCAATAATCTGGCCAGTCTTTTTATTAGGGGTTAAGTTTATCGCACCATGATTCCTCGTCACTGGAGATGCTATCAACTGCGCTATTTAGTGGTTCTCCCTTCAAATACTATTTATGACCAGTGTTTACTTCGGCTCCACCGATTAATCCAAGTATTTGCTTGGAGGAAATACTGTTTCTCTTTCTATTTGCTGTACAGTTGGTGTTTGATGAATAAGCTCTTTTAGTTCTCTATAAGAACTTTTGTGGTGTTTCTTAAGATAGTTGTTTTCTTGTTTAATGATGGTATAAGCAGTACCGGCGATGTTGATCGCATAACACATCCAGTTTGATGGCTATCGTTTACATAAACCAAATATTTCAAACAGTTTCTATTGCCACATGCGTGGGATAATAAACAGCAATATACAAAGCTTGATATTTTTAGATCACTTGATACTTAACATAAAAATAAACTTTTACTTTTCTCTTATGTATTTGTCGTGGTACTCGCGGTTCGTTTATATAGCTTGTTGATATCGTTCAAAATTATTTTATTCTTAGGACGTAATTTGCATGAACATTCAAGGTTGCGTGGAACGTTTCTCATTAATTTTCATGGTAAACTTGGAATAAACAATTTCAAATGATATAGATACATAGTGCGTACATTAATTTTGGATTCAATTTGCGTATTTCAACGTTATTACAATCATAATAACATGATTCCCAACTTAATGTAGCTGAACAAAAAACAATTGTCGTTTAGATAGAGTTAAAGAGTTTTAATCTAGAAATGCGCTTGTACTTTTTGCAACACGATGTGGTAGATAACCGGCTTCTCCCCCTTCTAATTGTGTATGTGAGCTTGTACCAGTTGCAGAGATAAAAACTATCGTAGCAACTACAACAATAATAACGTCTTTTGTCTAAGTGGAAGCTCTCGGCGCGCTCTTGATAATCCGCTTATTATTTTGTTACATAAGAGGAAAACAATATTACTTTATCTCGGGTACTCTTCTCTTGTTTATGGTGATATTTTACGTATCACTGAATACATTTCCGATGCTTTGATTCGTTGAGGTCCGTTTCATTGACTTGTTTTGTTTTGTAGGGCCATCAGAACAGTAGCACTCAGTTTTACGTACGATTGCTTTTGTATCATATTTTTTTACTGCTCCTCCCTCAACGCACCATAAAACTATAATTTCATCATTACATTTGTTTTTATTCATGTTTGTACTAAAGCTAATGTTGTAACTCATGCTTCCAGCGTTAAAGAACACAAAATTACTCCGTGGAACGTTTAAAGAAGCTCGTTTCTAATAGAAAAAAATGTCTGTAGGGCCTGCAATCATTACAAAGGTCCCTCGAAGACGGTAATTTAGTCCAATTACGTCCACCACGACTTTCACTTGTGGATCAGTGTTTGTAACCCGTACTAAATCTCCCTTAACAAATTGAAAAAAATACTAAGTCGAATTCTGTCGGATACCGTTTCTTTGCCTTCCTCGTCCACATGTACTGGCACGGTTAATGACTGCGTTTGTGAACTTTTCCAATTATGGTGTGGTGTGCTAGATCCAGTTGTGGGTTATAATGACGGGTAATTGCGACATTACAGGTTAATTTTTATCGTTTCTAACATTTGTAGCTTCATGTTTGTCTGTTGTAAAATATTGTTGGTATTTTATAGTGTAGGTTTTATGGTGTATTGTGGCGATTGCGATTACGATAGATTCTTTATTAGCGGAAACGATTTCATCCATAATATATAAATGTGAAAGTAAATTACCCATATTTAGTCTGTTACTTTTCTTATGAAAAATGGCTTAGGCTATGTGTATTTCTTCTGGCAATAGGTATGTTTCCGTAAAATACCTTCCCAACTCCAAGAAAAGATAAACTAAATACTTTTAACATTGATTAAACCCTTAACAAGCTAACATTACTTTTTTACCGACTTTCAAAAACGGAAGAGGTTCTCAATTCGGATATTAATATATTTTTTAATGTATGTTCGGGCATTTAACACCTTCATTTATAGACAGACGGATTTTATTTCGCCAGTTATATTTAAGTTCTATGTTTATTGGGGACATATTTATTACCATGACTTGTAATATTAACAATACAAAATGAATGCATGGAAATAATTTGTATAGGATGTTACAAATAAAATGGAAAAAACATATTCTTTTTTCAAAAACTCAATCAAAACAATCAAAAATAACTTTTGCTTCACAAGTCGCTGGAAAAACAAACAAACAAACACTGTTTTTTTTTTCTAAGAGGATATCAACTCGTCATCAGACACAAACGATCACTGCACAAACTTTACTCCTGAACATCAATTGAACGCCTCGTTACAACAGATTGGCGCATATTGATTACCACTTCAAATAGATGATTCCACGCGTCATTTCGCAACTGACGCTTCATGACTGATGGTCGTCCGAGCCGCGACAGAAACCTGACAACTGAACTGATGGACTGATGGAGCAATGATCAGTGAAAGCGAATTCGTTCGTTCATACTACATTGCGATGTCACTGGTGCATATGGTATTTAGTATAATATCCTTAGCGTATTTTGGGGTTCAGTCGTCTTTCTGGTTGTAAAGATTCAAAATAATAGTTCTATTATAAGGAAAGCTGCCGATCACCACAAAAATTATACAATCAATCGAACATTTTTCTTTTTTACGACACGGTTGGCGCAGTGGCTGAGCGATCGACTGCTACGCTGCGTGTCGCGGGTTTGATCCCCGCATGGAACAAATATTTGTATGGCCTACAGATAGTTGTTGCAGTTCTGGCTGTTTATGTATGAGAGTTTAAATGTTTGTACGATGCAGAAAAAATTCCTAGTGCGGGGCAAAGTTTTTAAAAAAAGAATGAATATAATTCCGTCAATTATCCTGTGGGCGAAGCGAGGAGGAGTGTCAGACTTGTATTGATAGTTTGGTGGCTGGTGGTGGTTAGTCAGGTATGCAGTTTTCTTTTAGTGCTAAAACGGTTAATTGTGTCACCTCAAATTGTCTTTGTACATTTAAAACCTGTATTTTTTATGCTTTACATAACAGGTAAAACATATGCAATCTGTCATCAATAGCTTCGTAAATATTGGTCCGAATTGGCCGCATTAATCTCTTTAATTTTGAAAGTTTCAACTAAAAATCCTCTTTGTTTTGTAACCAGTGATCACCCATCCGATACTTATCCACGGCCAAATTTAATTAAAATCGTCGTTACTAAGGTGATTTAGCACCAATCAACAGTGAAAGCGAAATAATTAACGCAGTTACCCCGTTCATAGTGATGTCACTGGTCCTTTTAGTCGAGTATTTAGTATGCTAATAATGTGCATGTAATTGCTCGGAAGGGTCATCAGATAGTGTAACAACATTAGATTTAGAATCGATTAAATGTGGAGAGAGGGACTTTCGCATAGGGACGGTAAAGTTTGTGGTGAAAATAGCCCAATTGGTGCTTAAACAGTGTTATATTATCTTAGAATTTCTTAAATCAATTTATTTGGGTACGGGACTGCTTGTTTTTTTCAATTATTATTTCCTATTAGTGGTTATTTCTGTAGTAGGTAACCAAGCAGTTAGAAAATAAGAAAATAAGTTGAAAACTAGCGTCGAGCATTCGCTGCTCGGCACTTTTCTGAACTGGGTCTATTTGTCACAGCCGTGAGACACACAAGTTTTTTTTTATGATTTTCTTTCCTTTTCTTTTTTATTTTATTTGTAGTTTTAAGATTTAAGTTTTTTTTAAATGTTGTTGTTCTTGTGGCTAGTGCCAAATAGATCTGTTTTCTTTCTTTCATTCACAGGTCTAACCATTTGATATTCCCCACAGTTCATCTATTGTTACTTTGTCAATCTTCTAGTCTTAAGTGTGGGCCTCCACATTCTTACTCAAAACTGCCTTTTTCCTTTTTTTTTGCGTGATATACTACTTGTATTTTCACAACACTGTTACAGTAACCATCTCATTTTGTCTCGATTTTTTGGTTAATAAATGCCCTGAAGTTTCACCAATGTGGATGTAAGATATTGCTTGTGTTCCAGCCATAAAACGAGATCACTCGTGCGAGACTGAGCACTGTAGTTACATCACTTTTACAGGGGACGTTTATTCACTTTATCGATACCAAAAAATACATATTACGAACCGATTATGTAAAGTCATTTATTAACAAAACGTTGCTGCAACTCTTTAATTGTTAATTTTGTTGACAAAGATACGATAAGATAAGAGAGACGATAAGAATTAATGAACCCAATTGGGTTTTGATGCCACGATAAGATCTCGAGATTAATTTGTAGGGAAATGCTTTTGACAGATTGGTTTTTACGAAAAAGTAGTTTTTTAATTACGCCACCCATTGGGAACGAATTATTCGAAATTGAATTGTGTAAATCGACGACCTTTATAAAGAAAGTCCCAATGTAACGTAGGCTTGATTTAATCCACGAAAATAATGTTGCCATCGTATTAAAAAGAATAAGTACAAAACAAATGACAACACCCCGACCATCCCATAATAATGATTATGTAGGTTGATATTAATAATGACATTATTAATTATACGATCTCGAGGAATTTTACTGCCCAAGAATATTCATTGATTTACCGGCAATTTTATGTTTTAATTACATACCAACACTGTTAAAATTTTATGAGTTTGTAAAAATAAATGTACAGCAATAATAATCAAAACTCCACACTTGGTTGCACCTTTAAAGGAAAGTGAAAACCGTCACGCATCAAAACCAATATTATTTAAGACCGTTCATGGTGAAAGCAACTAAAAACTACATAACAGCAGAAATCGACAATAATTTCTTCAATAACAAAAGCCTTAAGCACTTTTAGAGAAAGCCTACTATGGCTTCGAATTATTATTTTCCGGGCGCCATGTTCTCGGTTCAGGACAAAAGCCGAAGGGAAAATAATGTTCTTCCGTTGAGACAGGTCATCTCACACTATTGTGAAAGGATTTGAAAGACCCTTTTCACAGCTTCCCGTCGCTATTAGGCATTTTCTAGGAGTGGGATGGCGCAAAATTGGTTTTTGAAAGACATTTTCCCGTTTGTACTGACCTTCCGGAAAAGGAAGACCTCATAATAATAAATTTAATCTTGAAAAAGAAGAATTTGTAAGACTACTTCAATTATTTGATTTGAATAAAGATATTAAAAAGCTTTAATACAAATAAGGGAAAACAGGCAAATATTTACATTATCCGAAAAGTAAAGACAAAACGTAAAAGGACACAAATATTTGGCAAACCTTCGAATTTCAAATCACCGTATCTGCGTCAATTTACTTACATATTCGCAAACCTTTGTCAATACAAAGATCTGGAAGATCCAGAATCAACACCTGTCAGCATGTTTGGGTAGTAAATGATGTTGCAAATATCCCAATTCGAGGCTCTGTCCCTTATATTGAATATTCGAGTATCTAAGACTCATTGCGTATTCGGGACGCGTGGTGAGGCATAAATATCCCTTGTCGTTCTCATTACAATAACTTGGTGCGTACGTCCCCTGGTTGCAACGGATGCCGCATCTCTTGGGATATCACTCACATAATGGAATTCTAGACCGATTTCCCTTGTAATTATTTAATGCGAAAGCCTTGGCTGAGGTCAATGTTTGTTAATTATTTTGTGCTTTTGATCTAGTTTTGGTTCTTCGTTAATTTTCAATTGATTTAAAAGGAATTATTAATTGTATTTCGTGTACAAGAAGATAAAGATAGAGGAAATGGCTGAACGTTTTTCTATAAAAATATAATCAACTGAATTTAGCTCATTCATAGCAGTTCCAACTTCAGTTTTCAATATTGAACATAATATTCTACTTGAAGGAGCAACTTCTACAGCGTAAGCTCCACATTATGTCAATTCTATACATGTAAGTTTGCAGCGCAAATTCGATGTATGTGTTGGAAAGTCGATGCGGCTGAAAGCCACGGTCTAGCGAACACGACTGTTCCGACCATCCCGTTTGGACGTGTGGCCGATACCAAGCAACCCTATCCCACTGCAGCGCTGCACACTCCGACCAGTGGAACTGCCCGTGCGTACATCGCCCGTTTGTTATGCTAATTGAAGCTGCTGATTTGCACAATAAAACAACTCACATGGACCACTCCACGGCTTTAACGAGCCTCAACGCCTCTATGATACATTTACACGTTGCATTCAATCTATTGCTCTTTTTGTTTTAACATTAGTTACAATTGTAGACAATTGTAGTTGAAGATACGTCAGCAGTAAAAAATCGTGTTGATCAGTATTTTGGCTCGTTACTTATGTGATAATGTGCTGTAATTAAATTGGACGATAATTGAGCCGAACGTAGTACCTTGTTTACACGATTGCTTACGTGATTCAGCAGAATTGTTTGCTTCAATTATGTGCTCGTGATACTTTCTACTTACGAGCATTGTTAGAACGTTTAGAGTACCGTTATTGAGAATCTATTGTGAATATTGGAGTAGCAGGAATGCTAATAATTGGACCGTAGATAATTTGGAATTCTCAAGTAGAAAATATGGATCGACAAGTATTAAGAAAATTACATTGTTCATAAATCCTTACTAATATTATAAAAGCGAAAGTGAGTTGTTTGTTACATCTTCACGCCTAAAGGGCCAAACCGATTTTGATGAATTTTGATGCAGAGATAGTTGGGAAGCTGGAGACGGACATAGACAATGTTTTTTTAAAGTGATAAATGCGGGAGGAAGAGGAAAGAAAAGGGGAGAGCAAAATATTTTTATTCGATCATCACACGGGTTAAAGTTAGCGTTAGTCCAAAGTAGCTATGCCACGCGCTGAAGTTGCGGGGGAAAGCTTGTGTTTCAATATTAACGATATAACAGCCGTCCTTTTACATCTCATTTTAATTGATGTCAACTAAATTCCAGGCATACCTTGGTCCATTAAAAGGCAATGTTCCAATTGAGTATAGGACAGTCGCGTGACATTAGCAAACCATGTGCATTGCCTCGTCGATTGGCGCCTGTACTAATTGTGCCAAAGTGGTCATTTAACACTACTTATGAATGGCCACTCGACGAATTTAATGTTACATGTCGTTCTATTTCATAAGCCCCATTAACATTCTCAGCTTCGCTGGCTTCGTGTTTACGATCGACGCTGTTTAGTTTGATGGCAGCTACTAAAGTTTATTCAATATTATTTTGTTTGAATTGTTTTGCAATATTAATGACTAAATATTTAGACCTGCAACTTATCAATAACAATTTCGTCTCCCGGTTATCTGATATATTATTAGCCTTTACGTTCTTCTATTTTTGTACTGTAAAGCCGCGTTGAACAATATGTGAAGACTATAAGAGCTTTAACTAAAATGATTACCTTCTTTGTGCTTGTAATTAAGTTTTGAATTTAGAGGATTAGAACTAAAACTCAAAGCATTTATTTCAATTAGACCGTTACAAGTATCTGTAACTGTTTTTGTTTCTTAAAATTCTTAAGTAAGTACTTGTACTAAATTTTAATATACAAAAATATGAAGCTACAATAATAACTTGTGAAAGTACTGTAGTTGCCCATTTCAAAACGTAGCTTTCTATGGAGAAAAATGAGCAAAGAACTCCATGGAAACTCTTTTAAATCATAACATTTTTACAAGATAATGGTTACATTAAATTGAACCAAAAACACTTTACGTGTGGTTAAGAAAAAATAAACCAACTCTTTGTTCATCATTATTACGTCTAGAAAAAGTCTATCTATAAAAAACATTCAAGGCCTAGCCTAATTTGCCGAATGATTAAGGTCTACCTACGCCCAAGCTAAGAAAGTGGAAAACCCATCGGCTCGTCTGAGTCACTTGTCGAGTCTTATGCATTCATACGGATTCTTTGGGACTGCCGGTCTGAATAGTTTTTGTGACTCATCATAACAAACCATTTTATTGGCGCATTTTATTATTAACTAGCTTTCGCCCGCGGCTTCGCCCGCGTTAAATTTGGGGTAATACAGTTCCCCTTGCGCCTTATTGATTTGCAATAGCAACGCTAATTTTTCCCTTTTCTTCCCTCTTTCTCCCGCACATCCCACTTTTTTTTAATAAAAATTAGCCTATGACCGTCTCCTGGTTTCCAACTATATCTGTACCAAAATTCATCAAAATCGGTTTAGCCATTAAAGCGTGAAGAGGTAACAAACAAACAAATAAACAAACAAACTCACTTTCGCTTTTATAATATTAGTAAGGAAAGGAAGTAAGGATAAGGATTTAACTACTGTGTAACACTTTCTCATCTCAAAACCGAGCCTTTGTGTACAATCGTATGTTTTTGTTGTTTCATCTGTTAATGATGTATTTTTGGGGACTGACATATTATGTTTGGCAGACTGTAGAAATTTGGTTTACGAAGTATAAAATTCTAAGAAAACCCTTTCGACATAAAACGTGTGTGTTGGAAGAAGCCATTATGTGATTTTGTCAGTTGCATGAGCAAGCTTATCCAGCCATATGAAAATGTTGCAATCAAGATGGTATCAGTTCCAAAGGTAGTTTCAAGCAATTCTCGGTAGCTTTCCTCAACCTATCAGCAATCATCACAACCTCATGCATAAAAAAGCAATGTTTCTCCACAGATAAGTATGAAAATAGAAACAAACCTAGGATTGACTGTTTATCATTCAGCTCAAGATCTTAAAGTCGAATGAGGGAAACGGGTTGTTCCGGCGTTCGTACGACCCGTTCAACAGGAACTGGTGACTATTTATGTATTTGTCATTAATTCTGATGCATGTTGCTGTAAATTTTATGTAATCTTGAATATGGTCAATGAACCAGGGCTAGGTTTACATGACGTTTAAGTGTGAGGTCCATATAAATAACAAAGCAACATTTGATCATCAATAACGGTGACGGAGAGGTCAATAATTGTATGCATTGATAAATGTCATCGAAAGCTTTATGAGAAAGAAATGATTTAAAAGTGTTCGCCGTTGGTCAAGACCAAAGTTAGAGACAGGAGATTGTCTCATTAATAGTAAACGCACAAAAAACACAAGATAATACACAATTTCAACAACACTTTTTTGATAACAAAGCTTTTACCTTTATCTACACAACAATTTCCATCACAAACCATTATCACACATAGATTAAACAGACATGCAGATAGGTCTATTATGTCATAACCAACAGTGCAGGTCAATCAAAAGATAAAGGCCTCCAGCGTGAAACGCTGCGGGCATTAATTAAGACCGATATAAGCGGATTGACGGCGAACAGATTATGCAACGTTGTCTACCTGTATATACCTACCTATAGGTAAGTTCTGTTATGCATGATGTATGCAGATTTTATCGAATCTGTGATTTCCGTCAGTCGCGGCTTAGGGTTTGTCCGTAGAAATGGAAATGAGTACATGAACGTAATTTTATTTGATTCAGAGGCTCCTGCTTGATATCTACCAATCTTTTATAATCGAGTTAATGTCAAATATGGCAGTAACTAGATTCCAGTAATCCAATAGGATTCAACTAGGTGTCAAAACAAAACCATTTCGATTCACGTAAGATTCAATTCAGTACTCTCATAATTCACAGGAATAAGTGTTTAAAAGTAAAGAACTAGTGTAATTCTTGACATAATATTCCACTTTTATTATCGAGGTTGCCTGACAGTTGAAAAATCTACCTCAGGCTTGGAAAAATGCAGCGCATTTCTTAAAAGTTGTTGTTGACACAATTTTTATGCGAAATGAGTCAGGCTTTTAAACTCTTAGCCGAGCATTTTTGAGCGTGAAAATGTTGCACTTTAGCTATTTTTTTTTGTCATAAGGTAAATGATATTTTACTTCTTGCAAGTAGATAAGATGACTATGAGTATTTCCACGTTCATCACTGATATCAGCTTGTTAAAACTGTCTGTTTCATAACGCGGAAACTGCGCAGGATTAACTTGTATCGTTAACATTTATCAAAAGGTCCATTTCCTGGATTAATGTTATAGCCATTTTGCAAGCATTAGTCATTTTATAAAGATCCAGTACTGAGATTTTATGAAGGTTTCGTTTATCTTGCTGTTACACCTTTAACCCAAGTTCCTGTGATTGCGTAACCGTCTTGTGTGCATAGATCACTACTTTTTCTACAGAAATTGGTCCCTTAGTAAAAGTTATTCAATTTGATGATCAAAAGGTATAACAATACACCTTTCTAGGCCACCCTGTGTTAGCAAATACCATATTTTTAATAACTATAACATTACTGATATTTACTCTCTTGACAATCAAACAAACTGATTCATACACAAGTCACATGGATTGTTCTACCAAAATCCCTAAACAAATGAACTCTAACATTCCTATCAGCTTCCACGCAACCACAATACGTGTTCCAAATAATCAATCAAATATCTCCCGCTGAGCCTGTTAGCCTGGTACATCAAATTCCACAGTTATTGAATCAGTCCTTGTTTGCATGCACTCCAATTTATCGTCAATTTTGCTAGAGTATTGGCAACGGGGCATACTCTCGTTTACTGTGAAACTATCTGGTTTCTGTCTAGGAATTTTGCATGCCAAAGGATGTCTTTATTTACTGCTCAACTTCATTACCGCCTACAGGCTACAATGGCAGCGTTCATTAAATTTGAGATGATATAAAATCGATACTGAGTAACGGTAATGAGTTTTGTAATGTTCCTGGAATAGGTAGTTAAAATGGTTTTGAGTGAGTCAGAAGATGAAAGACGTTTCATTTTGGTTGTTACATAATAAAACTCGTATTAATGGGGTAAGTAAGAAACAGTTTCAGAATTCCGAATTCAATAGGGTACGAATATAGTTAGTTAATACGCACAAATGTGATATCGAAAAACAGTCCCAAGAAACAGAAGCTAATGCTTAATTGGAATATAGACAAACATCTTAATCAAGTATTTCCTACAACACTAAGCTAATTGAATCGAATGACTAACACTAGCAGTCATGAATGAAACTCAACCGATAGATAACCCTTAGAATACCAAGCTGGACAGCAAATTAATTGTGAGTAAATACAATTATAGACTTCCATTTATAGATAGTGTTAATGTCTGTATTGAAAGTAGCAGTGTTGCAATTATCTGAGGCTTCCAGTCCACTGAGCCATGAGTTTAGTGGGGACCTGTCTGCATGCATGCACATTACACCTAGCTAGACATAAATTATGAGGGAATGAAGAGAATTTACAGTAATTTAAGTTTCGATGAAGCTGAAGCATAATTTTGTTGCCAGCGTGATTAATTGTAGCAAAGTTGTAAATGTATTTTTGGATTTTCTTCTGCTTTTAATAACCTAATGTTCAGATTGTTTTAGAACCATGTTCAATTCAATTCAATTTTAAATTAAAAGCTTTAATAATCGCTTCAAATATAATAATGTTATTTTTAATTTTTTGCTTTAAAAGGTTTTAATTATAATTGTTTCGGCTTCTGGTTGCTCTTTTGATAAAGTTAAAAACAAATCAGAACTTTGAGCGAGTTTTGTCTTAATAGTTAATTGGTTCAACAATTGATTTTCTCCTTTAATAATAACTGGTTTTTGTTACCCGTGGGGAACTTTCCTTTATCCAATCTCCTCATTCGCTCGAAGGGCTAATTTTGTAAGACGATCAAATTACCGTCGAGCCTTTCAACATCAATTTGGTCTGTAATTTGTTTAAAAATCTACTTACCTTTTTATTTTATGTAATGAATTTATTTCGCTTCTGTTTAGAATACTTTGTTCAAATAAAAAAAAAATTCATCAAACATGTGGTTGTAACAATATTCAGGCTTCATTAAACGAAATTTTAGTTTGCATAAAATATTATTGGTAATGTAATATTTAAAAAAAAAGAGATATCAAATTGCCTGAAAAATTATATTACACTTAAACAAACATATCATATTTTTAAGAAATTTTCTACTACTATCCTTTTTAGGGTTCCGTAGTCAACTAGGAACCCTTATAGTTTCGCCATGTCTGTCTGTCCGTCCGTCCGTCCGTCCGTCCGTCCGTCCGTCCGTCCGTCCTCGCTTAATCTCTGTGACCGTTAGCACTAGAAAGCTGAAATTTGGTACCAATATGTATATCAATCACGCCGACAAAGTGGTAAAATAAAAATTTTAAAAAAATGTTTTATTAGGGTAGCCACCCTATATGTAAAGTGGGAAGTGTTTTTTTTTTTAATTTCAACTCTAACGTGTGATATATTGTTGGAAAGGTATTTAAAAATGAATAGGGGTTTACTAAGATCATTTTTTGATAATGTCAATAATTTCGGAAATAATCGCTCCAAAAGTAAAAAACAATGTGTCCCCCCCCCTCTAACTTTTGAACCATAAGTCTAAAAAATATGAAAAAAATCTAAAAAGTAGAACTTTATAAGAACTTTCTATGAAAATTATTTTCAACTTGATTGACACAACAGTTTTTGTACAAAAAAGACAAAAAGTTGTACAAAATAATTTCTGGACTAAGTTTGTAGTATAATCGTATATGCAAGCTTTTTTTGTAACTTTGTTTACATATTTTATTATCCTAAACGTATCTTTTTTCAAACAAAAAATTGTTGTTGAATTACCACCAAAATTGCACGTCTTTGTATTAATTAGTAACCCTATTCCTCGAGAGATGGCGCTGTAGGTACTTATTACATTGGATCGGGTATTACCGAATTGTTCGGTTGGCCTCATAACTGGGAACACTTATTGTGACGGACGGGAAACTACGGAACCCTACACTGAGCGTGTCCCGACACGCTCTTGGCCGGTTTTTAACACTTTTACCATTGATGTAAAATCTCTTTACAACAAATGTTCACGAAAATCGATGAAACTAAAAGCAGAATTGCGAATAACAGATACCAGAGCATTTGCAATAAAAGCATTGCATTGCCGATGCCTCGGGCAAAGCCGATCAGCCCCAACTGTATAGTCCATTCAGTCTAAACACCCACAACTTAAAGTCTAGTTTATTGCAGAATAGCTCTCCCTAGTTTCACAATCTGTATTAGGTTACCGAACGCCCTCGGCTCTGCTACTGTAAAGCTTTATATGTCGTATGTTTTTTGTTGTCTGAAATTTAATCGGAAACCCATTTCGTAGTGCGATTTGAATGCCAGCTGCTATTATTTAGTCTGGAGTATGTTTTCGGAGCTTGACAATTTTTTGACTATGTGTATTGTATTTAGCTACAAATAGTTGTTGCCTGCTTTTCCTTCCTTGCCCCAATGGAATGCAACCATGCATATTCATTAATTATAAATTCAATGTCCATTAATCAAAGTCCATGTTAAATTAACGTTCGATTAATTAATACTCCCAAAACAACATTGTGACATGCTCGGCATTCGGTTCATTTGACCGCGACGACCGTTGGGACTAGAATGTCACGCGTAATTTTCCCGCGCTCCATTCGCCCGCACAGATTGACAGATAAAACCCGTTCTATATTTAAACTTCACTTCTTTTGACTCAGGAACGGAGAATGACATTAGTTAGCCCAATTTTGAAAATTAATTAAAATCATCCGATACCTTGTTAACTGTTTAATTAAAACAGATGTTCGCATTTGTTACAAAACTTCCGTCCGTTAACCAACATTGAATTCAATAAGAATCTCTACTGTGTTTGATATTTTTCTGTCTAAATCAATAAAAGGGCTCACCTAAGGTGATTAACAGTTACTACCTATAAAGGTTGCCTCCCCACATCCGGTCACTGGTATCACATAACCGCACTCAAGTACTGTACTGATTGACAGATATATTCCCTCGACAACCCTAATTGTCTGACCACCCTCGTATTACGGGGAATTTAATAAACAACCCTGCAAAGCACACACTTTACAACGCTGTTTGGATTATGCACATTGAATATCGAATAGTGATTGAAATTGCGATACGGTTTGAGCCGACATACCTGCGCTACGTAAAATACTAATAGGCAGTTCAGTGTATTGCCGCTTATATGAAACACCCACTTTATAATACATAAACGGAGATATAAATGATCAGGATGTGGCTGCTCGTACCAAATACAAAGTTGCGATTTGCACACGCAGGTAGAACGAGGCAGGTGGCAAAAAACGCCAGGTGTTCTGGTTTTGGCAAGCTTGAATTTATACAGTCTGTTGCCGCCTGCTACAAGATCGAATGGAAAATGATTAAGAACCACCTTTCATATTGTTTCAAAACGTGGACCAAAGCCGGAGGCTAAACGTTGTGTACCAAAAAAGGAACATGATCATGCATAGTCAATTTGCGTCGTGTTTGCAGAAGCACTTAGATTTTTATTACGTTTTGTATTAAGGTATAAAAAAGCTCATCAGTTAACCTTTTTTCCGATCCTTAGCATTTATTGATGAAGAAAACAAATGAGCCTAATAAAGTTGAATTTCTACCTTAGTTGAATTCTCTGAGCCCTATTTAATTCTAGGAACACAAACTACTACAGGTATGTCTAAGATACTTGATCATGATTCTCCTGCCCTTATCCCAAATTATTTGGGGTCGGCGCAGCTTGCCTTCTTTCCATAATTCTCTAATACTCGACATTTAATCAGACACCTCATTTCTTGCCATATCATGCTTAACAATGTCATTCCATTGACTCTTTGGCCTTTCGCTACTCTTATTCCCATACACATTTAAATTTAAAACTTTCATTACGATCTTTTCCTCATTGCTTGTCAACCGATTACCACACATATACTTGATATAAAAGTGAAAACAGACCAGAACACAACATTGATTGCGTGTTGAGGCATCAAAATACAATTCTACCTAATTAGTCAGACAACAAAGAGCATCTATTATAACCATGTGAGTGCTGTTGGTATAATCCTACTAAACCAACCAAAATATCAGCGTTTATATCACAATGGACAATGGCGGAAAGTTGATTCGGTTTGTCGCTGTACCCACGAGTATTCACAAATACGCTCCGTTGAGATCCAATATTCTGTTTCCCAATAATGAAATTGCACTTCGAATGCTGCAGTGATTTTCATTATTAAATCAGAGTTCATATGAAAATTGATATTGGATTTAAAGCCCCTTTATTCGTTGCGAATTTGGTTTTGTTCGGCTTTCTTTGAAATCTTTGTTTTTTGGTCCTTCGTGTTCGCTTTGATCATTGCAATTTGATTCATTTGTGTCGACTTCCTAAGTAATTGAATCCAATTGGATTGTATCATTTTGGCGTCTGGTTATGAATTTCCGATAGGTGTTTCTAATATTCTGCTAGTACATTTCAGTTTTTATTTACGTTTCACTGAGTAAAACTATAAACTAGACAGTCTTTAATCTTTAAGGTTTAAAGTCTTTAAGGTTTTTTACAAAGAATATTTCAAAGAATTATTTCTAGAACAAATCCAAGTGATACTGAACTCCGTATTGACGACTTATAAGCTCGTATATTAAACCCGGAACACACATCTTGTGGGCGGGTCCCGTTGCTCATTTTACACGTACACCCACCTAAACCATAATTAGGGGCCGTTGAGTCGAGGTCATTTTGGTACTTCATATCATTTTTAAACCAGCTGCCTTCACAGCTGTTAGTTACTTTATATTTCGTTAAGATTTCGATTTGTTTATTATATATGCTGTCTTTTTATTAATTAAGTATAACGACCTGTTTTGGTGAGGCAGTTGGTGTTATAAAATTTAAATGTGAAACCAGCTTTCTTCAAGTGACTAAAGTATATCGCCATTATTTTTATTACATTCAAAATGATATGCATGAGCTTCGAGCTCCGCATTATTATCATTATCCGACATGAAATAAATCCTCATAGCAATTACCCTTTTAACTTGTCGGGATGGATTAATGTGCACGTGTTTTTGTTTGCCTTAGAGAAAAAAAAAAGCAAGAACATTCCATATTAGAAAATATTATTACAAGGCTATAACCTCCACGTGCATGACACATACGCCCTCAATGGCCAAAGAAAGACATACTTTCTTTTACAACTCAGACAAACATGGCTAGGTACGTAGTACGTCTGGGCATAATAGATGTTACGCATATTAATAAGGCAGGCACAAGTTTTATGACCACGAGTGTCTGTACCAATCGCGGAGCTAAGTAATTGATAGGATGCTCATTGTGTAATAAAACAAGTAGATGCAGAAGGTCTAAGGAAGTCATGTCCGTAATAGCTCATAAAAATATTGTTAATATTATTAAAGAAAACAGACAGAAGAACATTGAATTTTACAATGCTAAGATTTATAGCATGTTTTTTTCTAAAATCAACTCAAGCTGTTATGATACAGAACTTTGCAGAAAAATCTGGATATGATGCTTCTCAGAAAGCCGTACATCAGTTGTATGTATCATTTACTGCACATTGCAATGTTCTTTTTTTAATAAGTCATGTTTCATTATCTTCATCATCAGGCCACTTGCATGTCATTTAAGGTCATTTGAGGTTACTTTCTGTTTTGTTTTCTTTCTTCGTCTTCCACATTTTCAGCCAGCAAGCGCTGGGTCTTCTGACCTTCATTACCAATCTGAGGTGAGTTAAGATCGCAGTTACACGACATTACGTCACGTCAATAATGTATGCTTACAAGCAACGCTAAATGTACTCATGTTCTGCATTGCACTGCGAGTATCGTACATCACGTCTAATTGAAGTGCTGCGTTTAGGTGCATTTCCTGTGCTTACAATTTGTGTTTCATTATTTAAGCTATTAACTATTAGCAAGTTTTAAAATAATTTAAAAATCCGATCAAGTGCGTTTTGAACTCACAGACCGAGGGTTCCGTAAAATAACATAAACGGTCATATATTTTGACTGCGTAGACTTAACTGGTTAATTTTTTCACAGTTTCAAGAAACCACAAATTCGGGTATAGTTATAATTTCAACTAGATACCACTACGCATTCCTGGAATAAAGGGTTTTATCAGACAGAGATACGGGCAGCAAAGTGATCCTTTAAGGACCCCGTCTTTTCTTTTGAAACCTGAAACCTACCTATTTATTTTGCTTTTAAAATAAATTGTCCTTAGCTGTTCATAGAGTAATATCATTCAACAGCACTACAATATCACGATCAATCAATCAATTTAAATATTCCACGTAATAAAGTTATCCTTGTTAATTTCCTATCTGCAACCCGATCTTATTTATAGCCTCATTTTCAAACGTTCCAACTCTCTCTATAATGAGATCGAATGAGCAATGATCACAAAATTTATCGATATTATATTCAGAGTGGCAATGAGATGCCTTCCGGCGCAGTTAATATCCTTAATTCGTAGTATTCGTACCCCCATATAACCGGAAGTCACCATTCTAAATCAAACATGGCTGAATCTCTGCGAATCCGAAAGGGGGGACGCGCATATTTTAATATCCATAATGGTGATTTTGGATCGAAGGGATTTATGTTTGGTAAAGGAATGGCGGAATTGACTGTAACCACCGCTGTATAATAAGCTAGATACGTATACGACATTGCCTTATGTATCTCATTCCAGTCTATCACAATACATTTTGGAACAAAGGCCAGATCCAAGTAGAGCTCATATGATTGTGATTTGAATGTTTCACAAACTAGGCCTGTTACCGCGGAGCATAACAACAAACAAACGCTTTCTTCAATAACAAGGATACAGCAAGGAATGTATCAGATAACAGTACTACACGTATAATAAAATGGAAGGAAATGATGCATAACGTACCTATGACCCCTTGTTATCTCGTCGCCTAGGAGCGCCGTAGTAACCTTTCTAATGAACCCTTACAGTACTGGGTTAGCAAGGAACTTAATCAGGAAAACGATACCGCATTTGCAGGTCTATTTCATTCCATAATAACTCTTTTTTTAGCAAAGAATCCTTTTCACACCAACGAAGTTTCTAAGAAAAAACTCTGATCCGATTTCTTCCAGTTTTATCCCTCTTTATGATCTTAATACCATAAAAGGGATCGAAGCGGAATAACTTATGATGATCAGATTTTGCGTACAAAATCCCTTCAACGTCCTCTGGTATTTTATAAGAAATTTCATCTGTCTGCTTCGAGAAACTTTGTATATTGTACGTCAAAATGTTTACAATTCCTGCCAATCTGTTCGATTACATCGACAGTTAGGGCTTGTAAACGCATTTTGTTTATGGTTTCTGCCAGCCTGGTTGTAATTAAAACTGTGACAGTAGAAACCGATTCGTGTTGTCAGATAATTAATGTGCTATTAGATAAATTGTAAGTGAACGGTGCATTTGCCTCCATTGATTGTAATCGTTACAATGAAATTATGAAGCGAAACCGGCGTTGTAAAGGAGTGAAATAGATGATCTTGAATTATGAAGCTGCTGTTATCTTGAAGTATAAGTGTCTCCTGTGAAGTTAAACTCTTGATAGGACATGATTTAAAGATGGTATTATCAGAATGTTTTCAGATAACACCATTTCAAAATCATGCATATGATCCAAAAGATTTTCTTAGAAGGATGTGGAGATTGAATCAGAATTAAGAGTGGCAAAAGAAGAGATAAAAAGGAAGTAGTACACAGTATCTGGTTAATACCGATTTATAGACATAATGTAAAACAGATTTTTATTATTATTACATCTTGGACATAAGGACCAAAATAAGAGGAACAAGAATTTGAATGAAAAGTTGAGTCCAGACGATACGTAACTTTTGACCGCTACAACTTAAATACTTAATGTATACTTAGGACCATATGTGGGAGTGCAGTTTGCATCCGCATTATAAGTACGTATGTACATAATGTATGAGTAAAATTTCCGGTCCTTGTTACGTTTTCCGTCTTCTGCAGGTTGTTGATCCTAAATTAATATTTGTTCTTATTGCTGGTACGGTTTGTTAGCACATAACAGTCAGTTATGAATTGGATCATGATTCTACCTCGTTACTCTAGGACTTAATGAAAAATTATTTGATGTTTCTCTTTAATTATTATATTTTCTTCTTCCATTCTCTCCTATAAGACGTCACGGCATCATTTACTCCTTTCTCCTTCATATCATTCCTTACACAATCCATTCATCTTTTCTTTAGACTTCCTATCACTCTCCGTTCATCATCATTCAAAATGAGTTACAACTACCAGCTACAAATAACATAACCTTAAATTAATTAATGACCAATTTAATGAAAACTTTAGTGGTCATCACCATATGCAACATTTGAGTGAACAATTTGTTTTAGTCGCCCATTTTACTAACTTTGTCGCACAATGGTTTGCGTCAAATGAATAAATCATTTCATACGGCAGACAGCAATGAATAGATGTGAATATTGAGTGCGATATGCGTGTGCGTTCAATATTAAACAAATCGTGGTTGTTTTTTATGGTCGCCTAGTACCAAAAGTTACCTTTCATTCGATTGAGTCATCTTATTTAAATTATCACCATCTTGGCTTTTAATCTAACCGAATGCATCATCGCCAGTCTGTTCAAAATTACACTTCTCTCTTATTTTGTTTATATTTTCCGGCCATTTTTAAATCTTCTTCGACAACCACAAACCGACCAAAACACGGTATAAAAAAAATCATTTTTGAAGTATTAGGTATGTCTTTATCTCAACTAAAAAGGAATGTTTATGCAGAAGCAGGTACAAATTGCTACAATAAAATATAAATCCGCATAGGCAAAGTACATTGAGTATTAAGTATTATTGGAATACATTTGCATTTCGAAACCAGCACTAGAGCCTGCAACACGGCCGAAATAAATTGAACATCAGGTGTATTCAAATTGCAGTAGGCAGGCGTAAATATTTAAATCGGACGAGTAATACCACGTTAGGGTGGGTGCTGGGTGCCTACTCGTACTATCATCTGATGCACGCTCAGTCCATTTCCATAAAAGCCTCTTCAATCTCGCAAAACGTTTCGGGAATTTCAATTCACGCTTAGCGATTTTTTCTCGTTTCCTCTTTACGTAGATTTTTGCGCAGTAAATATTTAGCTGTGTTTAATTGTATCTGCTTACCAAATTTGTGCGTATTTAAATGGTTTTATCACTTCTCCTTTAAAAAATAATGCGGTCCCAGTACTATTTGTTTTCATAGATTTAAGATTTATTTCGCTTTTTATTTTCCTTTTCTTGTAGGTTTATTTCTGCTAGAATTTTCCGAGGGCTTAGGAAAATGTTCCTACCATTTCTAAAGCTTGTCGCAAGGTAAACCCTTATTAAATCATTCGTCTTTCGATATGGCGTACAAAAGACTTGTAGACGTAATGGAAGACGTGGGTGCTTAACTGCCTACTTAGGCTCTTAAGTTTGTTATAGAGAAAATATATAACCTAGTCAAGAAGACGTTTTCAACGAATAAAACATCGATAACGATTCGATTCTACCATTGAACCGGTTTCATTCCAAAGATAGGCAATTCCACACTATTACATAAACACTCACTAAAAATGTCAATGTTCTAAAGCGTGGTGCACACATACGCTCGTTACCGATCGATTTATTAACCGTAACTTTCGATTGTGTACGTTTACTTTTTAATTGCCCGTGGAGTTTTTGATGAAAAATTTTGAAAAAAGTAAATGATTTCGTATTTTTCTTTATTTAATTTTAGGTAACAACTGTTAAACAACATTTTTTTCTACTAGCAACTCTTCTATTAAATTGTTATCGTAAGATATAAAGTGTTGTTAAAGATGTAATTAAAAACATAAATCGATTTTTATTTTACAAGTTTTTTATTAATCCGTTGTAATTTTTCGGTTCAGCGGCCAAGTGCAGCAACGGAAATATTTAGTGAATGCTATCATTAAAATTATACTACAGGGTGTTTGGAAGATCGATGCAAAGCCGTGAAGCAGACCTAGTATAGACTATTTAGAACCATTTGAACCTAACTTGTCTTCGGCGAAGTGTGACTATTTTTTTTAAATCAAATTTTAATGATTTTTGATGATAATCCTAAAATTTTGCAGTTATTTGCAAATAATTAGTCAGTTTGAAAGATAAATCATTTATTTTTTTAATTTATGTTATTAAAGTAATGTCTGAACAATCAAACGAAACATGATTAAGGCATCTGTGTCATGAGAATTTTTTTTTTTAGACAGTTGAAGTTAATACTTCTGTTTTTAGATTAAGAAAACAGATTTTTGACAGTTTAAAAAAAAAATCACGGATCGTGCTTTTTCTGTTCAAACATTTTTAAAGACATGCCTAGTTATTAGACTTTCTTTTGAGGTATCAATTACGCAGATAGCTTACAAATTATTGAAATTAGGATCTACAAACTAAAGTGAGAGAGAAAATTAAAATGTATCGGTGAAATAATTAAAACAAAATTTTAATACAAATCATTTATTTTTCATGTTCAAAATGTCCGCCGCGGTTCCTAACACAAGCACGGGCCCGTCTTCTCACTTCCGTTGTTGTAATTTTCAACTTCATCTCTAGTTTCATTGTTTCAAATGCTGAATTTATTCTCGCAATCAGTTCTTCTTTAGTATTTATCTCTACGTTTGTATAAACTAGTTCCTTGGCCCGACCCCACACGAAAAAGTCAAGCGGCGTTAGATCGGGTGACCGGGCGGGCCAAGGGATTGGTCCGTCTCTGCCGATCCAGCTGTCAGGGAAGCAATTGTTTAAGTGCTCGCGTACATTCAATGTCCAATGCGCTGGACAACCATCTTGTTGGAAAATAATTTCTCGGTCTCCTGTGAATATTAGGGCCCCGGATTCCTCTACAAGCTCTGGAAAATCATTTTGTAAGAATTCCAAATAACTATTGCCATTCAAATTATCCGGTAAGAAATGGGGCCCAACCAGTGTTCTGCCGATCACTCCGGCCCACACGTTGACCGAGAATTTCCTTTGAAATGACTTCTGCTTTTTCCAATGTGGATTGTTGTGTTTTTCAGCCCATTGATGAAGATTGTGGAAATTAGTTATGCCTTCCCTAGAAAATTTACTTTCGTCTGTCCACAAGATTGACTTCAGAAACCATGCATTTTCAATGTCAGAGTTAAGAAGAAAACGACAAAACTGTATCCTTCTCTGAGGATCTCGCTCTTCAAGACCTTGAACGCCCGTGCCATGATACGCATACCTGTTAATTTGGTGCATTGTATTCCACACTTTCCAATGGGAGATGTTTAAATTTCGAGCTACTTTTCTAGTGCTGGTATGTGGATCAGCTTGAAATGCCGCTAAGATATCTTGTTCGATGTCAGTACCATGTCTACCTGGATTGACTCCAGGTTCCACACGGTGTATCCCATCTGCAGCAAGCCGACGAAATGTGTTGTAAAACACTCTTACGTTCGGTACTCTCCGATTAGGATAGCGTTCTTGGTACATCCGTCGTGCTAAAGATCCATTGCCGTCTGCTCTGCCATACATAAAAACGATGTCAGCATATTCCTCGTTCGAGAAAGTAGCCATAGTCAGTTCTCACAAAAACGGCTGGTAACGCACTAAAAGTTCAACTTAAAATAAAAGTTCAAGAGTCACGTGCAGGAGCGCAAAGGGCTACAACTAAACACGATGAATTGTCACGAAAAAGGAGATAACGTCTAGTCACAAGCGCAGTTGTTACTCGACTGAGTAAACTGGCGTCCCTTCAAAAAAACAGGTAGTTACTGACCCTATCTAAAGAAACACGACCCTATTGTCTTACCAATAAAGTCGTTTTTGCTGTGAAATGTGTTCACGTAACTAGGGGTGCGCGGGCGCTACCTGAAATTGTCAAAGTTATCGCCATCTTATCGCTCGCGTCACGCGTCGGCAGTGTTAGAGAGTCTCCCCTAAATTTTATTTCGAATGTCCAAAATTAAAGTTATCTTCTTATTTTTTTTTAACATAAAATCTATTTTTTAATAAGTATAATAATAAATGTTATTATTTTAAAGCACTAGTCTCGTTTTATCACCCTATTTAAAATGTTTAATTTTCTCCCTCACTTTAGTTTGTAGATCCTAATTTCAATAATTTGTAAGCTATCTGCGTAATTGATACCTCAAAAGAAAGTCTAATAACTAGGCATGTCTTTAAAAATGTTTGAACAGAAAAAGCACGATCCGTGATTTTTTTTTAAACTGTCAAAAATCTGTTTTCTTAATCTAAAAACAGAAGTATTAACTTCAACTGTCTAAAAAAAAAAATTGTCATGACACAGATGCCTTAATCATGTTTCGTTTGATTGTTCAGACATTACTTTAATAAAATAAATTAAAAAAATAAATGATTTATCTTTCAAACTGACTAATTATTTGCAAATAACTGCAAAATTTTAGGATTATCATCAAAAATCATTAAAATTTGATTTAAAAAAAATAGTCACACTTCGCCGAAGACAAGTTAGGTTCAAATGGTTTTAAATAGTCTATACTAGGTCTGCTTCACGGCTTTGCATCGACCTTCCAAACACCCTGTATATTAGATCGTAAAACAACAACAGAGTAGCATGATTTAGAAATAGAAATGTAAATTTGATGCTATTCATTCATTCATAAACAATAACATCAATAGAACCTTTTCCTTTATAAGACTTCAATAGACCAGTCTTCAATCGCGAATATAAAACAGATCGCCGTTTTAATTAAGTTAATAATGGTCACGGTTATACAATTTATACTTACAGTCGTGATTTATCGCACCTGTTGTAAATATTATTCTGTTTTTGTAAATTATCTACTCTTGCTTTTTTTATTTATTTTACATTGTTTGGGAAACTTACAGCTATTATTATAGAATAGTTACAGTTTTATGTGCCAGAAGGCAAATTACTTTCCACTTATAGTTAACAAATATACGTGTGTTTCTCTTGGTCTACCCGTGATTTCTCCAGGACCACATCATCAGCTCCTAACGTGATGATCATAAGAGTAGGACAAACAAGAACAAAAACACTTTTAAACAAAAAGAAATCCAAATTGGTCGAGGCGTCTTTGAGTAATCGCGAAACATACATCAAAAGATTCTGACAAATTGCGGAACGTTCTCAATTTTTTTAAGTCTGTTCTAAATGAACAAAATTCACAATGTTTTTAAAATAAAATTAAATAACGAATAACTAGAAAAAGTTTAGGAAACAATTGTTTTTATTTGTATCGCAAAGTCAGTCTAGTCATTCAGGATTTCACTCCTTTATAGTAACATCATTTAACATAGCACCCAGTAGAAAATCGAATACCTACCATTCGCATAAAATTTTGAACAGATCACGTCTACCACACACAAATAAAAACTGCAACATTGTTTAATAATAAACAGTGCTAATAGACGAATGTTTACCTTTTCCTACTCATACATGCGTTACCTTCGCACCGCTCTATGGAGCGTATCAAATCGCCATCGATGTTTAAGATCGAGATCCAGTGTGTACACGGTATGCGAGAGGTCACTGACCCCGCACGATGCGGGCTCCAAATTCGGTAGTGAATGCCGTCGGGGACATTAATCGGACACTGCTTGGATCACTTGGGAATGAAGATGAGGCAAAAACCGAATGTTTGTACAGCCTGATATTAAAACAAATGTAACGGACACTTTTCTACTTGGTGCTTTGTCGGTTACAACTTCCTTTTGAGTTTTTTTTGGCATCTTGTAGCTTGTTAAGGATATGTCAACGACAAAACAATTTCGTCGGTCGTGTTGGCTTGTTTATATCAGAAATCAGCTATGTTCCATTTTATACAAATGAATTGCTTGCTGCCTATTGATATCTAAAATATTATTGTCATAAACAAGATTAACAGTCATTATATTCCTAAAATTATCTACTTCACTATCAACAACTGAGCCAGGAGAATAAACAACCAATTCATGTGTCAAATTAGCAACGCTCAAAGTGACTTAATCGATTCGTCATGTCTTATCATTTAACTTGAATCGATTACACCATTGGGTACTGGTAATATGAAGTTATGCCCTTCAACCACTCCTGTTCTTAGAGTAATTCTTAGAATGGTTATTTTACGCATGGGCGCAGCTCTCTGTTACGCCCAATTGCCTTTGATTTCGACATTTCTGTACCGGATAAAATCTCTAAGAAATTCCTCGCTATTATTACCATTTCGGCAATCATGACCGATAATATTTAAAATCAAAGTTATTGAAAGAACAAAAGTTATTTATAGTAAACATTTTGACGGATTTCTTCAATGTAGAAGAAAAATAACATAAATATTTTGACATCGTTAACGAGGACACTGCAGATAGATCCACTGTAATGTAAAACTTTAATCTTAAACACGTTTTAAAAGTTGCGTAACACAAATAAATTAACTCCGAATTAATGCTTCGAGTCCATCATTAACATAAACAACATGAATTTTAAATTACGAAATTCTACACCAGAATGTGAATTCCTACAGAAAGGGAAATCAAGAAATTAGATTACAGCTTCCCTCAGCGAATGAGATATTAATGTACAAGACGGCATTACTGACAAAATTGCTTTGACCGCATTAATTCAACGGCTATAAAGTTACCTGTTGAGAGTCTCTAGGGACCCTTCAAAGGGATCTAGGGCGGGACTAAATTGTCTTACTTAAGTAGCACAAAGTAGCTACATCAAAGAACGAGAGACGAAACGATTTTATCTGTTTATGTACTTGGAGTTTCATCTAATACTTTATTGCATGCTTTAGTTTGTTTACGAACGTATCCGAAATTTTACGAATTTATAGCAGATGAGTCAGTATTTAATGAGTTCTCTCGATAATTGCTTTTGACATCACTTTGTCATGTGTTTACTACGCTCTATTTGCGAGTGCATGTTAGATTACCTGTGCTGCTAATGTTGTAAATGTCACATTGATGAATTGTCTGTTTCTTCTAATGTAATGTTTAAAAGTGACATTCCTGGACTAACATCTCACACTAATGAATTATTTCTGGCAAATGATCAAAAACGTCGATTAATTATTTAGCCAGACTAAAAAGGGCTACTTCAAAAGTAATCGTTTAAGACTTAAGACTGTTCTTCAAATACTTTAAAATGTCAGGAATTCAAAGCCAGTGTTGATTTAAATCCACTTGAAAGTACTTTTGTTGACAAAACATTTATCAAGGAATGAATCATTTTACTATCGTCGACTCTATCCGACTATTATGATAAAGAAGTAGAGCGCTCGATACACTTGCTGACACAGTTTTGTTAACATGACTTTGTTTTTCTTTTTCCAGGTAAATAAGGACATTTGTAATCATTTGCTGAGCATCGTAAAAATATAATTATCAGTAAGTGATTAAATAAACAAGTTACTTTTGTCTTGAATCTTTTTCATTTTTTAATCAGTTGAGTTTTGACATCTCCAAATTATAAATAATTTTTTACAGAATTGTTAAAAGCTAACATCATTATAAGCTTAAGCTTCTATTTGCATCTGCTTCACCCCGCTTTCAAAGCAATAACAATAAAGTTATCAACTGCAGCCTTGTTTGCAAAAGCTTCGCCGCTAATATTTTCTCTACAGCCAGACTCAATGCATTTTTATCTGCAGGACAAATTCGACCTTAAACAAATAAGGAAAGTGCTTATTTTGAACTGAATTCGAATAAACTAAGCCAATTTAAACCTTAATTGAACAGAGATAGGGTTGAAATTTAATTAGTTTCGGTAGAAGTCACGCTGTCTGACTCGAAAGTGTCGCAACCCGCCCTATCGAATGTCACAGACATGGCTCTGTTCACATAAAGTGGCTAAAATAAGTCCTCTGGTGTCACTGTGCTATGTAGGAAGTGCATCTATTTTATAGGGTCGTAATATCCAGGACGGACAATCTTCTATCATTTTATTATATCGCTCATCAGTTTCATCTCTTCATAAACATTTATGGGTTACGATTTTGATAGTCTTCTTGGTATGAATACTTTAATAGTCTGATTTTCCTTTAGTGTTTCTTTTAACGAGTTAGTCACTAAAGGAGGCATAGAATCTTGAGTCCAGAATGTCGTTCGAACAAAAACTAGTCCAATTATTCTTTGATTCTCGTAACAAGTCTGGAGCTTGTTCCACTTGGGAACGCCTTTTTTCTAGAGCAGTTTGTTCTTGTTTTATTGAGCTTCGTTACAGACACAATACGTTTGGCTGGCGATTCTGCGGAGATATATCGTTTGTTAGTTCACGTTGGGATCTCATTACTTTCACATTGATATATTTACTTAATTGGACTGAGAAAGATGGGATTAATTTTTCAAGGTCGTTTCTCCAACTTGATCAAAACCATTATTTTCTTTTTTTCAGATACCACGAGGTTTTTGTTCTATTTTCTTTGCCGCCGTTGCGGCAAGCTTCAAATCTTTATTGACTACGAAATAGGAAGCGGAAATAGTACAAAATATCATGGTACTGTACAGGTTGCCAAGGTTCAGACTGCCTCAGGCAAGACACTACGAGCAGGAATGTATGTAATTGCTGCAAGCCACACCTCCTCAGTTACCAGTAAATCAAGAAAGTGAATCGTTCCATTTCCCTGACCGACTATAAAACAATGTTAGTGCGGGAAAAGTGGGGAAGTTATACCAATAAAAAGTATTTTATTAAGTATTAGAAGGATATAAAATAAACCATACACACAAGATATAAACTCGTTAGATATACTTGAGCAATTCGTTTGACATGATTTACAATTTAATTGAATCAATTAAAGCAGTAACAGACTGCAATAAGTTGCCTGATTAACTTAATCTGTATGTTGATCATTTTGCATCAATTGACTCAGAAATTCTTATTCATGATGGAGAACTGGAACGTCAATAAACTTTTGTGCTTTCTAAACCGTCTGTTATGAAATAGCTTTAATAAAAAGAGGTCAATGGCCATCTCATTATTATGTAAAATCTCATTGTGTCCCAAATCCCAAAGGACGGCTCACTGGCCGAGTTTGAAAGGAAGTTTTATTCACCCATCCCATTCCGGCCGGACAGTTGACATATTGAGAGACGAACTCCAACCTTCGCTCAATATTTACCCAGTGGGATAACATTCTTTTCCGTAAAAAGTGTGTATGTCCATGTCACAGTTTTTGGTGGATATTTATCATTGTAATACCTGACAGACGAAACATATTTCAGTCGTGCAGTACGCGTATTTGTAAATTGAATTTTTCGATACGAATTTTCTCTTTTGTGTTTGTCATTGGCATGCCATTTCCATCAAGCCCAACGTTATTGTTTCTCTTTTAATTATTTATTGTATTGTTTTTACTGTCACCTTATATCATATGGACATGTCGTTATCAATTGCACTGAAATATTTTGTCTGACTGTCAGATTGAACAAACAACGTCCAATTTGGGATACTGCCCAGAAAACTCTTGACAAACTACTTTGTATTTACCGAAAAATCCCACATCTTATATCCTCAATAGCATCAAAAGATTCTGCATTAGTTTCGGGCTGTCGATCCCGTCAAATTCTTTGTACCCTCCCCTATAGCCTGAAGGTCTGTAACCCCTTGTATCCATTTGACGAGAACCTCTGTACACATCCCGTTTTTACAATCTATTTGTAAGAAGATGAGTATATAATTCTCCCCCAGTAAGAAGCGACGCGGCGTTTTTCATTCCCTCCAGGGCACCCCTAGATGGATTACGGTGTGTGTCTCGTTCAAATGAGGACTGTTTATTTGAATTCCTTAATTAATAAAAACATACTAGCTGTTCTAGGTATCCATCATAACCATCTGTGTCGTTCACGTAATTAGTTTTTATGATATAAAAATTAATAACTTTTAGCTGAAAATGAACATAATTTGGCTGATGTTTGGAATTGGTAGCTCATTGCAGAAAATAAAATCATAGTTCTAAATTATGAATTCTACCTACTTCAAGACAATCTCAATCTTTGAATTTATAACTCTTATATGCGCCTTCTTACTTCCTTGCGTGATTCATCAAACATTTAAGTCAGTTAACCTAAATACAGCGTTCACCTTTTGTGATTTTTTTGCTGTCGTAATGTCTCCTTTACCACGGTAAAAGCCTAGCACTCAGCTTTTGATATAAAACTTTAAACCTTTTAAAAGCTCTATTAAAACTCTGACAAGCTTGTTGCAAGCATAACAAAAAACACTTCAAAAATAAAAAAAAATGTCATCTTGCAGCTCATCTTTTCCTATGAGGTTAGAATGGAAATTTATTTATCAAAAATGGGTAATTTACAATAGTTCTAATAATAAATCAAAGCTCTGCCATATTTCACCATACGACGTTTATGGTATTTTAAAACATGTCAATAAATTTCATAAACTATAAAAAATAATAATTAAAAATAAATACATTGAATTACATTAATTATCACTAATCAATAATTATTTTCTCCCTTAGGAATGCAGCGACACTGTTGTAAGATTAATGAATAAAAAAAAATCGTTGTTAACCCTTAAACAGCGCTGTATTTAAATCTCTCCAACCACTTGGTAATTTATTGTAAATATGGTTTGTTATGCTATGTGTAAATTGATTCTTAGCTGCTCAACCCGACTATCCTATGGGTGCCTTAAGAGTAAAGCCTACGCCCAGGGGACTATGTGAAATGCAAATATAATATATAATATATGTATATACAATTGTGTAGTGGTTAATAATTAAATTATAACAGAAAAAAAAAATACTACTACATACTACAAGAAGATTTGCATCCAATCGTACAACACAATCACTAACGTGTGGTTTTGTTTACTTAGTAGTATAAACAGACGGACATGTGAGAGTCAAAACGATTTGTTTAATCTTCTCATCACCGGTAGCCTTTGTGTGTATTATCCTGTGTACTTTGATTTGTATAGTAGAACAGGAAGTTTAGTAAGAATGTATAATATGAAGAATTTGTGTTTAGATTAAATTGATTCATAATTTAATATGGTTAGGCCTCAAGTTAGTGAAACAGGATCAATTTCTGTAATTCTATATCATAAAGAGGCAACTGTAGTTCGTTTAAGACAAATGGTGAATTGGAGCAAATATAGGTACATTGATTTAGAGAAACTCTTCTTGAGTGTTCTATAACGCTATAAATATAAAACTAATCACTCTTGACCTACGATCCAAAATAAAATAAAAGATTCTTCAGTTGTCTGGTCTGCCAAGACAACCAATTATTGAGTCAATAAAGTAGGTCCGCCTAGAAGTTCTCTTCCGCCTGATTTATCGGTTAGTTCCCAGTTAGTACTTTCGTCGAACAAGTGCAATATTTTGTGAAAGCCTGCAAAGGTTATCCAGCAAATTTCGAGACAAAATAAAAAAAAATTGTAGAAAAGGGCAAAATGCCATTGCTCTGCGTCCATACATTGTTGGCCCTGGCGCCAGGAGCACCGGAAAATGATGTTTTGCGTTCTCTATCATAAGAAAACTCCTTTGTAATTGTAATCTTATACTTATAGCGGACAAGCTGCAGAATAGATATATTTAAAAAATGTAATAGGTTTTGTGGTTATAATCGAACCATAACATCGAATATTAGATACGATTTTTCATAGCTCCGAGTGATTTTTATGAAACTGAATAATGACAAAATAATACATTAAGTAAGCCATTTTTAATACACACCCAGACATTTAGTAGGTACCTGGCGTAATTATTTTTCCTAATTAGTAAGTGCAGCATTAAAATGCATAGAAACTATTCATATTCATACCGGTATTCTTAACATTAGGCGTAGTTGTCGGCCGTTAGATGTTATTAAACATTTAAAATATATTGGTTACAGCTAATCCGTGTTACAAAAGTATTTGCAACTTACATAATAAAAAAAACAATTAACTATCGTGTATTCCGATACTCTTTCCCCCGAATACTGAAACGTCACACAAAATTTAAGTAGCACTTATTTTTAACAGATATTAGGAGCTGCTCAAATGTTAAGCAGACCTCAAATTTTGAGTGACGTTTCAGTATTCGGGGGTTAATTGTACATTGCTATTTTCTACATTGTCCTTTCGGAAATAATTCTGATGAGTTCCAGAAATAACATTCATAAATATGTACTTAAATGTATGGGAAAACAGAACTATAAAGAAACAATATCACATAAACACATACCTGCATACTTAACCTATATCAGTCCTTACTATTGTTATGTGCGAAAACAAAGTGGGTCAAGTTATTTTCGCGAACGACTCAAGTAAAAGAACTCGACGGAAACTCATTGAGGAGATCGTAAACGAGACAAGTGAGAGAAATAATGTTTATACTTACGGTCGTTCACCATTGTATGGCGTTAATGTGGGTCGATGGTATGTTATACGAGTGCCAACGTTGTTGCTGCGTCTGCGCCGTATGTCGGCGTCGCAAGCGCGTAGCGTAATTATGTGGTGTTTTTTTTTTAATTGGCCGGGTGGAGCGTCTGACTTTTACTGACCAAAAGCTACCCATGTTTCGTCTTTAGCCCTTTATGTTCCGGGGCCGCGGTATTTCTTTGGAAAAACCCACAGCACCGGCAGACGGTGGCCCTGGCAAGTCCCTCTGCTTTGCTGAGATCTCTTTGAGGCGCGTGGAATGGAATTGGCCTTTTTTTTTTTTTTTTTTTTTTTTTTTTTTTCGGGTGGGAAATCATCCAATGACTTCCCCCGCTCTGGGTGGAGCGGGGGGGCATGTCAGACTTGTACTGACTAAAACCCACCCATGTTTCTTCTATTGCCCTTTACGTTCCGAGGCCGCGGTATCTCTTTCGAACAACCCGCAACCCCGGCAGGCAGAGGCTCTGGCAAGCCCCTCTGCTTTGCTGACACTCTTTGAGGCGCGCGTGAAACACGAACGCGCCGTCGACACGGCCTGTCGTCAATCGACGGACGGACGGTGAACTACCCATTGCTCACCGCCCACAGGCCCGCATCTACGGTGGCCGGAAGTCGTCTCGCGGCGCCCGGCGCCATGGGCGTCTCCCGCGGCGGCTGGGTTGGGCAGATGTTCTCTCCCTCAAACGCCCGGCCACCTCCTTCGCTAACATTACTGCTTCGCAGAAGGTGGTGACCGCTTCCCATTCCCTCTCGCTCCGGACCATGGCCTGAACCAGGGCCGGACGCGAGAGATCGCCGCCGCCGATCGCCTCTACGAGGGCACGGCGGTGCTCCGCCCAAGCCGGGCAGATCGCCACTGTGTGCTCCACCGTGTCCTCCGGGCGATCGTCACAATGGTGACACCCGGGCGCTTCCTCCCGCCCGATGATGTGCAGGAACCTCCCGAAACTTCCGTGTCCGGTGAGGACCTGCGTCAGGCGGTAGGTGAGGACGCCATGACGCCTCTCCAGCCACTCCTCAAAGAGGGGACTTACCGCCACTATTGTGGCGTGCCCTGCACGGGGTTGCGACAGTCGCTCTCTCCATGCCACCATGAGATCGCACCGGAGGTCTGCCCGCCTAGCGGCAACTTGCCGCGGCAGTGGGTTTTCCCCCCGGTGTAGTGCCTCCGCGCGCCACTCAAACAGGCGCGCGAGGACTATCGCCTCCAGATCCCACGGTGGCAGTCCGGCAAGGAGGCTTGCTGCCTCGCCGGAGATCGTGCGGTAGCCCCGGACAAGCCGTATGGCCACCACCCTTTGGGGCGCGTTCAGATAGTGGGCGGCGCGCCGCCCTAAAGAACGCGCCCATACTGGGGCCCCGTAAAGGGCCATGGACCGCACGACTCCGGCATAGAGCCTACGGCAGGAGGCGTTTGGCCCCTTGAGGTTGGGCAGGAGCCGCTTGAAAGCAGCCCCCGTCCGCTCGAGCTTGGGAGCCAAACGTCGGAAGTGTTCGACGAAGTTCCACCGGCTGTCGAGGACGATTCCCAGGTACTTCATCGTCGACCCGACGCCGATGCGAACCCCTCCTACCGTCAACTGGGATCCCGACGGTGGCGTGTTTCCGCGGCCATGAAAAACCATGGCCTCGGATTTGTGCAAGGCCACCTCGAGACCCAGTAGCCGGATCCTCTCCACGACTATCTCAACCCCGCGTGTCATATTGTCATGGAATTGGCCTTGAGTACTATTATCATCCATTTATTGATCTCTATACATAAAATTACATTTTTAAATATTTCTTATAATCATAAAAAAAAAAAACATTTAAAAATATAAAAATAGTAGCCCACCGGTATCGGGAACAGGGTCCAAGCTACCGGCGGTCAGGGCTCCAGAGAAAGGAACCTCCTAACAATACGAGCCGTGTCCAGGAGTACCGCTTTCTGTATCAAGCCCTTGATCCAGCTGCCTAACGAGAGCCTCCTCAGGTATTGGTCGAGGCTCTTGGCAATTAAGCCATTGGCAGATACGACTATCGGCACAATGATCGCTGAGTCCACATCCCACATGTCGACAACCTCGCGAGCCAAGTCAATATACTTGATTTGCTTATCTTTCTCGGCTTTCACGAGGTTCTCATCATGCGGGACTGTTATGTCAACAATCATTGCGCGCCGCTCTGATCGATCCACCACCACTATATCAGGCTTGTTGGCAACAATAGTCCTGTCAGTGATGATGGAGCGATCCCAGTACAATGTGATATTGCCATGTTCAAGAACTGGGTCGGGCTCATACCTGTAGTACGGCACTTCCGATTCCACAAGGTTGTATTTTAGAGCAAGTTGCTGATGGATAATCCTGGCTACAAGGTTGTGTCTATGCAAGTTGAGTACTATTATTGTTACGGAATAAATAATTTTAAAAGTTGATTAAGAGTGTTCTTAATCAAGTTTTTTTACGAAGAACCCTTCACCACTACTTAGTATATTGTTTAGTTAAATAACCACCAATGACCAAGTAGCTAACCTACTATAATAAAAATTATAAACGCGAAAGTTTGTATGGATGGATGGATAAGGATGTTTGTAACTCTTTCATGCAAAAACCACTGAATGGATTTTAATGAAACTTAACAATGATATAGCTTAAGTATGCATCAGTATAAGAAATAGGCTACAATTCATAAAGATACATAGTATAGATTAGATCCTATCACCACGTGAGTGAAACCGCGTGGCGCAGCTAGTACTGAATAATTCTTTAAAATAAGACACGTATAAAAAATAAATTGTTTCGAGTTGTGTGCTGTGATTGAAGCAAAACAGAATGCATATCAGCCGTTTATCGTCTGTTATAGATCGTAAAAGATAATTAGGTGATCGTTTTTTGTTATTACTTTATTGGTTTATATGGTTTGTTTCAAAAGAAAACGGTTCACTGGGTCAGATTTCCTAATACTTACAATGTAAACATTTACATTCTTCTTTTGTTCTATCTGTTCGTCACATTTGCTAGCATCACATCGTTTTATGTGCAAATTGTTAAAGAAGAAATGCTATATGACTCGATTTAATAATAATTAATAATTCACAATTAAAGGAAATTAAGTAACATGGCAAGGTCACGGTTGTCGCTATAACTGAGTAATTAAACTGCTGCGCTGCGTGTCGCGGGTTCGATATCCGCATGGAACATATATTTGTATGACCTACAAATAATTATTTTGGGTCTTGTTGTTTGTGGATGTGAGTTTAAAAGTTTGTTAACGCACCCAAGACACAAGAAAATCTCTAACTCAAATCATTTATTTCAATAACACCATTACAGGCACTTTGATATAGCAAATATTGTTAAAAGCACTATAGTTGCCCATTCTAAAGCGTTGAACTCTATGGCGAAGAATGCAAGAAACTCCATAAACACTCTTTTAAATTAAAATTGTATTACTAGATCGTAGTTACATCAATAATATTAAGATTAAAGAAATATGTTAGAACGGTAGAGAATGACGTGCACAGTAAGAGCGTCAGAGTAAAAGCAAACATTTTTATTTAAAAAAAAAAAAAACAAAATAAATTAAAACCTGTAATGTGAGACAAAGTTTTTTTTTTAAAAAAAAAAAAGGAAAACACCGCCTCAATCGCTTAATACGCGCCTCAAACAATCTACTCAGTTTATTTACTCTGGCACCCTTCTAAGTAATAAAACTGTCATACTGGCAGACTTACGACTGTTTTCTTAAAACTCTTCCGCATTATAGAAATTATAAAAACATGCTTTATTGTAGTAGATAATACATAAATCACTTGGATTGCCGTAAACGTTTACATCCAACAAATTATAATGTTTACGTTATTTAATACGCCGCTAAATCGAGAACGGATGTAAAATAAACACCCTGTATACGTTTAAACTTTAGTAGATCGATTTATTCGCTTTATTATAGCAATAATGTTGTTGTTGCACAATTAACGGGTTCGCGTTCGTGTATTAAATCTTGTTTTATGTATTTTACTGGGTGTGGCAGAAAACGTATTATGTGTAGATAATTTTTATCGTCTGGAGTGTTTTTTTAATCAATAATGAGTAATAAATTAGTGGTGCTTTGATGCAGGTTAATAACCTTTGTATGTTTTCAGATAAAAAGTCTAGAATCTGTCTGTCTTTACTTAAATTTACTGGTGGTTTAAATAACTTTATGGAATAATTTGGTTGGTTTAAAATACAATACGGTCGTTACAGTAGTATATTTAAAACTGATGAAATACACAAATAAACAAACAGCAACCACTTTGTATTTGAAATAAACAATTAGGCCTTAGGAATAGAAACCTTAACTCTATAACAAAAAACTCAATTTTCTTTACATACAAAAGGCCGATTCAATAGTTTTTCGACATTCTGAAATGCATCCTAGCGTCATATACTCAAAGTTGACAATTGAATGCAGCAGTACCTGTTATCACATGCATTAGTAGGTACATTATTTACACCTCATTGTATATTTTGGTCTTTACACCTTAACTAAAGTATACTTGAATGTAAATACCTGACCTAGTCAGCTGACTAATTATATTTATTTTTTGTTGAAATCTCGTTAAGAGTTACTCTAAACTTTAAATTAAAACAGGTTTGACAGATAAAATGCATGTTAACCTTGGTTTACGTTGTGATATTTTTTATAATAAATTCCTACGTGTAGTAACTGTAAAATGTGTATATCTTTTAAAACTACTCTGTCTGTTGAAGGCTACATTAAAGATATTAAATTAGCAAATTTTATTATAGATTATGATGATGATGTGTGATGATTGAAAAAAAGTTGTCTATGTGTTTTGTTTTGTATTCTAGGCTATAATCTACCTTTTTGGAAAATTTCATCAAGATCCGTTCAGCCTTTTAGAAGTGAAAGAGTAACAAACATCCATCCATCCATCGGAAGTTCAATCAGAAGGAACGTGTGTATTGATGTATGGATGTTTGTTACTCTTTCACGCAAAAACTACTGAATGGATTTTGATTAAACTTTAATATAATATAGCATTTTCGTCATTCATAAAGATATATTGTATATTCTATCACCGCGCGAAAGAAACTGAGGGGAGCAGCTTGTGAAAAATATATGTGTACTATACTAGCTTTTGCCCGCGGCTTCGCTCGCGTTAAATTTGGGGTAACATAGTTCCCCTTGCGCCTTATTGATTTGTAATAGCAACGCTAAGTTTTTCCTTATCTTCCCTCTTTCTCCCTCACATCCCACTTTTTTCAAAAAAATGTCCTATGTCCGTCTCCTGGTTCCCAACTATCTCTGTACCAAAATTCATCAAAATTGGTTTAGCCATTAAAGCGTGAAGAGGTAACAAACAAACAAACAAACTCACTTTCGCTTTTATAATATTAGTAAGGAAGTAAGGATTCGAATGTTGATAGATCACATACAGATAAAGTTATAATTGATAGCACACAGTACACGTGTCAATTACGCTGAAAATTTACATTTCCACATTTTTTTCTAAAAACCTGCCGCAAAAACAAGCTCGAAACTAAAAAATAAAATAAATAACATTTCCCTATTTCACAAGCAATATTTTTTGACACATACAGTTTGGAGTATTTGCATTTTCATATGAAAGTTGTGCCGTTATATTACAGTGGGGAGTTAAAAGTTAGTTATTCCATGGTTTAGTATTCCATTGGTTAGCGACTTTACAGACACTCACTGTATGTATAAAACTTTTGCGTAATATTAATGGACTGTTAGATTTACTTGAATGTAATGTTTCTAGCTATAGTTTTGCATACTTCTTATTCAAATAAGGAAACAGTCAAAATCGATCGTTAAAAAAAAATGTAGAATGAAATAAGTGTAAAAGTATTTTTTATAAGACATTTTATTGCCTGGTTATTAATTACCAGAGACCAAACTGTTGATGAATAAATCATACTTACTATATACTACTATCTACCTTAGTTAAAGTACTTAATGCTTTAAATTGTAGTTGATAAAAAATCCGTATACACAAAGTGGTAGAGAAATTTTTACTTTCGGTGTTCAGTATAACGTTTCAAATCCAAAAACACGCTTACTGTGACTTACGGTATTTTGAGTTCTCACCGTTATGTCACAGACACATCATTTCACTCTAATTGTAGCAACTTGAAGCTCAACTGCAACTTGCAACCCACTGTCCACCGCCCAGTTACCAACGCCCTTTCGCCCAAATTGTCAACATTTATTCTCTTCCATTTCCTATCTGCATCAGGGATGTCGGTAGTATCGATATTGGTTTTCGATAAATTTATCAGCAGGGTTTTTTAAATACCGATATAATTAATAATTATTAAGGGTTCAAAAATGAAAAAGTTTTTTAATTCATCGCAATTGTGTGAACAGACTGTTGTAAATGGAACACATTCTTGACGGAACGGCCTTTCGTGATATTCAATTTAAAGACAGGTGAAAACTTTTTTTTATGAAAAACGGGTTTTCAATTTCAAAGTAACATTACACATGAATATTAGATATTGCGAAAAGTATCAAAACCTTTTTCTATAAGTTGTACGAGTATATGGAGTAAAGTTTACGAAACCATAACGTGTTCCAAATTCATAACGTACATTACGTATTTTCTTAACTGAAATAACAATTTATTAAGGCGTCAAAGACAACTTGTGACCATAAATTTACCAGGTGCAGACACTAACACGTAGATACTTCAGTTAAATAAGCATTTTTATTGATTATGTTGTAGATGTAGAAGGAAAGCATCCTATTGCAAGGCACGTGGCAAAAGTATCGATACCTTTTTCGATAACCCTGTCTACACCTCCCTCAGTATAGACATAATACCTGCTATGCAGACTTCCTTTGTGGTCGCAGCTGTCGCCTCGAGCCTGAAATTCCGCTGACGGTTAGCCGCCTTTATATTTAGGTACTATATAGCTCTCTGCCTCGCTTTTTCATATAATTTCCGACTTTGTAGATATATGCCAGGCTTTTCATCAGTGGAAACGTGTAAAGCGATCGTTTGATAGACTCTTATTATATTCGACGTTGATAATATTAAGGGCTTTAATTACCTTTCTGGATGTTTTTCTATAATAATTGACTCGCTTTGGCCGTGGTTTCTGTCGCTTGTAGTTAGAGATGATTCTACGAGATCGCGCCCCTGAAATCAAATTGAATTTATTATCTGATCTACAATCTCAGGTCACTATCTACCTAAGTGTCAAAATACCGAATCGATTCAGCCGTTAAGGCTGCAAACAAACCGACTGACACAGGTACTTTCACATTTCAAATAATAGTGTGGATTTGAAAACCATTTATTATTATCAAAAGTAATACGACTGAGTACTACGAACTTTACGACTTGACTCCTTTTACTCTTATACCAAAGAATAATTTATTTTTATCCAAGTCCACAACGATTCAATCTCCTGGATATTTCGTCAGATACATATTTTAAAAAAGGAACTTATTCTACCTATTTGCGATTATATTTATGTATGTCCATAATATGTCTGTTAAATGGACCGGAATGGAGCTGGTAAATATTGTGACTTATGTAATTTGGGCTAAATGTCAATGTTGTTGCAATTGGATACAAAACCTTTTAATTGAAATGCAATACTTTCCTTGAACTCAGTTCAAGTTGATCAACAGTGAGGTAGTATATAGGGCAAAGTTTACGAAATCATACTTAATGTGTTGTAATTTCGTAGTGTAGACTATGTATTTTCTAAAGTAAACTAATATTTTTTTAATGCGCCAAAGGGGTCTAACAGGATCACTGTCTGCCGGGGTTGCAGGTTGTTCGAAGGTGATACCGCGGCCCCGGAACATAAAGGGCAAAAGAGGGAACATGAGTGGGACCAGAACGGGAGAAGTTATTTAATGATTTCCAATTCTAAACATAAAAAAGGGCGTTAAAAACAAATTGTGACAATAAGTTTACCAGTTCCAGACACACAGAGATATTTCAATTAAATAAGCATTGTTTTTTTTATAAATTTTGCCCCACACTAGGATTTTTTTGTATCGTGGGAGTGCGTTTACAAACATATACTGTAGGCCATACAAATATTTGTTCCGTGTTGGTATCAAACCCACGACACGCAGCGCAGCAGTCGATCGCTCAGCCACTGCGTAACCGTGTCGTATCTCTACTGATTATGGTCGTAGAAGGTACTTATAGCATCACAATGAAAACCCACGTGGCAAAAGTATCTCGAAAATTCAAATTCTTGAATTCAATGTAGATGAGGAGTGAGAGGGGGAAATCAACCATAAAAATTCTATTGCCACACTTAAAATCACTATTTGACTGGAAATAGTTTTCAATAGTGGCCATAAAACGAAAAAAAAACCTATAATGTTTGGTGTTGGAGAGTGGTTTAGAATATATTTAATATTGGAACGTTATTCAAAAGACGTAATAAAGGTCGTTTCAAGCATTACCAAACTTTACCAGATTCCACAAGTTAAAGTTTAGAGTGTTTTCTTCTTTTACTTTTAAATGTATTAGCATTTCTTTGTCACAATGATAATATGAATTGGAAAAGTTTATTTCTTGTCTTGTATTTTGTTTTTTCATTCATTTGATTAGGTACTGTTTTTACGGTCTTCGACTTTTATTTCTCGTAATACTGTCTTGAAAATGGAAGAAAGGAAGGGTTTTTGCCCTGCATTGGAACAAATTGGTCAAATAATAATACTGTCTGTAATTTTGTCAGTCGTTACATACTTAAGTAGTGTGGAAAAGTAGAGAAAGATTTGATTTAAGGTGTATGTTATTAAAAAGACAGTAAATGAGATGATGGCTTAATGGTCTAATAGGGACAAAGTAAAACAAACATTAAATAAATAAAAACAGGAGTAGATTAAAGATACTACAAAAATAATTATTTATTGTCACATGCACATAGCACCCCAAAATTATGTAAATTTTGTTTTCCACGTTATTAATAATATAATATAATGTTAGTGACCATGTCAATTAAATGATCGAGAAATTCGATTATTGGCTCTTACACGATTAAATAAATTTCGATTACAGTATATCCTACTAATATTATAATGTAGGTATTTTTGTGGTCACCAAAAATACTGATCGTGCACCAAATATTCTTTCCTGAATGCTAAAAAAATGCGTAGGTTAGGTTAGGTTAAAACTGCGACCCCCTACGCCAGTAACGACTTGCATTAATAGAAAATGGATAAAGATATAACACTTTTTTATTGTAGTGCTGTCTTTTTCCTGATGCTCGTTATGACATATTTTAATTAACATATTTTGGTGCTCATTCAGTAAATTTGGTGCAACACAGGCAAAATTAGGTAAACGAAATGGGAATAAATTGAAGTTCTTTTAAATACCATCCATATTATAAATGCGAAAGATTGTGAGGATGGATTAATGGATGATTGTTACTCTTTCACGTCAAAACAGCTGAACGGATCTTGATAAAATTTCTCACAGAGGTAGATTATAGTCTCGAAGAACACATAGGACACTTTTTTCGATCATAATGAAGGCGAAGCCACGGGCGCCAGCTAGTCATATAATTATATCTAAGTATACAGAAGCGACCTATGCTCACAATCGTAATCAAACATTTGTTACACAGATCAGATAACATAGGCTGATTAAATTGTAGATACACGATATTCAGCAACTAATTTTGATGTAGAAATTAGGTTATCTTCAAGAAAGTTTTGAGTATGAATGTGGAAGGCTATAAAAATTAAATAAAGAGAGAAGAAGAAGTAAGAGAATTAAAAGATGAATGGACTGTGAGAGGAATGATTTCCCTGAAGGAGGTGATTGTCGAGATAACGATGACGATTAAGTAGGAAAAATTGGAAATAGATAGGGTCGGAGAATGATTGTTTATTATTTTAAACTTCATGTACGTAGGCGGAATTAATGTCATAAGGAATGCCTTATGACATTAATTCCGCCTACGTACATATATCATAATTTTCTCGTATTTATACTAAAGGTTGACTGGTAGGGAATGCCCTACCAGTCAACCTTTAGTATAAATACGAGAAAATTATGATATATGTGAGTCTGACTTGCACGTGGTTGATTCTTTCATAGATACATAAACTCATTTCGTTATACTGACCCTTCAGTATTTTATATTTTAGGCAGATACCACGTATTGGACTCGTCCACATTCCTGCCGGGGTTGCGGGTTGTTCGAAAGATATACCGCGGCCCCGGAACATAAAAGGCAATAGAAGGGACATGGGTGGGTTTTATTCAGTACTAGACTGATACTACCCTCTCAGAGCGGGGGAAAGTAGGAAAGTTACTTGATAATTTCCCATCCGTAAAAAAAACTGTCCACATTCATACATCTATTTCGTCCATTTTCGTAACATTAAAATACTAATTCTTCATAATCCTATTGAGTATCAACACGTATGACAGGCGGCCTCGCTCGCGGTTTCGTCATGTTTGCGGTCGCGTCGCTCTACTAATCTTCAAGGTGATTGGCTATGAAACTAGCCCACTTGTTGCATCGATAATTAGACTCATTCATAAAGATAATAGCACGTAATCGTTCATTATGTTTTAAAACGTGCGTGCGAGATTCTCAGATGCGAACAATTTGAGACTTTTAGAGGAGATAACAATGATGATTTTACGCTGTTTACATTCTTTAGTGATGAGTGTTTTGAGAGATTTCTTTAGACGGATGATGATATCAGTGTACTGATAGCATTTTTAATGTCAGAAATTAGCTACAAATTACGCGTGGTAATTTTGTTTGTTGAGTAGGTGCTGGAGCAGTGAATGAACGATACATTTTAGTTTCAGTTATAAAGATGATCCATAGCTGCTTAGTTTGCAGTTATAAGTTACATTGCATTGCATATTTTTGAAAACTATCTTAAAGTGTGTGTGCAGTATCAATGTAGTTGGTGACAAATTTAGTAGAGAGTAGATTTAGTAGCACAAATAAGATTTTTCATACCTAAATGACTTATAAAGTAATCTAGATATAACAACTTTATAAGTCTAGAATCAAACTTCACAATAGTATGACTCGCAAAACTTCTGACACAAACGTTCGCTTTACGAGATTCCAAGAAAAGACGGCTTGAGAAGTACTATAAAGTTAAAAAATAAAGAATAATGCGTCCGTTTTATAAATCTGCGAAGTCGTCGCGGTATTTTCACTTTATCTACAGACACAGCTTGTCGTAAAACATTCAGGCGAGACGAGTCTGCCTTCAGCGAGACAACCAGACAGTTCCTAGATTTATTTATCTGTGGTTTAATTTATTATGAGAACATCACGATGTTCATTATTCATATTTCATGGTGGGTTATTAAAGGTAGTATGCATTTTAAATTTAATTAATGGTCCTAGTTTTATCAATTCTATTTAAATCTGTACTTCTGTAGGTACTATCCTTACTAATATTATAAAAGCGAAAGTGAGTTTGTTTGTTTGTTTGTTACCTCTTCACGCTTTAATGGCTAAACCGATTGTGATGAATTTTGGTACAGAGATAGTTGGGAACCAGGAAACGGACATAGGCTAAAATTTTTTTTGAAAAAAGTGGGATGTGCGGTAGAAAGAGGGAAGAAAAGGGAAAACTTAGTGTTGCTATTACAAATCAATAAGGCGCAAGGGGAACTGTTTTACCCCGAATTTAACGCGAGCGAAGCCGCGGGCAAAAGCTAGTAATATTATAAATGCGAAAGTAACTCTGTCTGTCTCTTCTTCACGCCTAAACCACTGAACTGATTTCAATGAAATTTGGTACAGATATAGTCTGGGACCCAAGAAAGGACATAGGATAGTTGTCATCCCGGAAATCCCCCGGGAACGGGAATTATTAATCCAAGCGGACGAAGTCGCGGGCAAAAGCTAGTTATAAATGAGTATAACCGTGGGCCTATTTCTTAATGTAGGTAACAAAGAGACTTCTCTCAAATTGTGTAAAGCGTGTATATCCATTGATATACATAGGTATATGGATTACAATACGTAATGTGTATAAAGGTGGAAACCATTATTAATAATATTTGATGACACGGCTGGCGCAGTAGCTGAGCGATTGACTCTTGCTTGCGTCTCGCGGGTTCGATCCTTGCATGAAACAAATATTTGTATGACCTACAGGTAGTTGCTCCAGTATGTGAGTTTAAATGTTTGTAAACGTAACCACAATACAGAAGAAATTCCTAGCGTAGGGCAACGTTTAAACATGTACATATACGGAAATATTTAAAATAATAATAATAATGTAAATGTAAATGTGCTTATTTTTGTATGCGATGTATTTATAATTATCATAAACTGTTTTTTGTTATCATATATCGATTATTTCCATTTCTAAAGACATTGGTCTTAAGAAATGAAAACACAGGCTATAAGTAATTGAATATAACAAAGTGAAACGTTACCGCATTGTTTCATTCACTAAGTTTTTTCACATGTTCCGTTACAATAAAACGTTCTAGTACAATGACTTCTCCACGTATTCTGTAATCCTTTATTATTTGCAAATGCTACTCTATTGTGGCTCCGGTATTACTTCAGTTTGAATAAGAAGAATATATATAATACTAGCTTTTGCCCGCGGCTTCGCTCGCGTTAAATTCGGGGTAACACAGATCCCCTTGTGCCTTATTGATTTGTAAAAACAACGCTAAGTCCTTCCCTTCCCTCTTTCTCCCTCACATCCCACTTTTTTATAAAAAATATGTCCTATGTCCGTCTCCTGGTTCCCAACCATCTCTGTACCAAAATTCATCAGAATCGGTTTAGCCATTAAAGCGTGAAGAGGTAACAAACAAACTCACTTTCGCTTTTATAATAGTAATATAATAATAAATGATAATAATTAGTAAGAATTTTTTCGGTGCCTTTATGTATCTTAATTTAATTCATTCACAGATGTAAATGCTTTAAGTACTTTGATGTGACACAACCCATTTTATAAATCTCCATTGTAAGGATATAATCGCAAAAAAACTTTAAGAGCTTCGTAACAGCAAACATTATTGTACATAGCAACAATTACTATGTATGTAAACTACTTATATCTTAAGCGTATGTATACGTATACCACGAAATCAAATAGTTTAATTACAACACGTATAGGTTTTCATCGTGAAATTGATATTTTACTAACATTAGATATTCATGCGAATTTGAGCGAGTCAGTTGATTAATGTTTGACGAACAGAAATTGAAGGTATTTCTAAGAAAGGGAATATAATTATATTACCATAACATATATAATATATGAATATAACTACCTTGTTATCTTTACGCCCTGGTCGATAGTAGTATTTTAGAAAACAGGTTTATAGCTACATATATATAAAAAAATATAAATATCTTGAGACAACTCACACACGGCTATCTGATCCCAAGCTAAGCAGAGCTTGTGTTATGGTAACCAGACAACTGATATACATACTTATATAATTTATAAATACATACATATTAAGAAAAATCATACCCAGACACAGAAAAAACAATCATGCTCATCACAAAAAGTTTGTCCTGGGTGGGAATCGAACCCACGACCTCCGGCTCAGCAGTCAGGGCCACTAACCACTAGACCAACAGGCCCGTCATCTATATATATATAGTATACTAGCTGCGCCCCGCGGTTTTACTCGCGTGGTGATAGAGTATACAATACATATTTATAAATTGTAGCCTATGTGTTATTCTGATCTATAAGCTATATTATTGTAAAGTTTAAACAAAATCTATTCAGTAGCTTTTGCGTGAAAGAGTAACAAACATCCATACATCCAAACAAACATTCGCATTTATAATATTAGTAGGATAAACCATAATATTTCTTGAACGTTTTCATTATGATAGTTTCCTGCAATTCATAATATTAGTAGTAAATATTTCTAGAACGTTGATGGCCGTAATAATCCAGTTGAAATGGAATTCCTTTGAATCTATTCGCAGCCGTTCAGTTATTTAGCTAACGGAGGAAATATTCCACTGATAATTCCTTCGTCAGACGTATTGAGAATCTAATTTATCTTGTAGGGAATTTCTGACTTTTTGTAGATGTTCATCGTTATTTGTATTGTTGTAGTCAGTTTGTGTGTAAGTCGGAAGATTAAAGGAAAATTTATTATTATTCTTACAAAACAGTGACCAAAATAGCTTTGTAATCCCTTTTGGTTTAGTCTCTTCTTGTTCTCATTTTCGAATAAATTTTTATTTTAGGTTGACGGGCGAACCTATTACATCTTTTTCTTCTTTGCTAACATCAGCAGTCTATCTCAGCATCTATAAAAAGATTTTTCAGAAGGTCTAAAGAAAAAAGCATATTGTATAAGACCATACAAAGTGAGCCTCCTCGAATCCCTTGGTTCGCTGGAAGTCAGTTAAAAAGGTCGTATGTGGTAATGGCACATAGATTACGTTCTAGACATTTTCCATCCACGAAATTTGGATTCCTAATCAAAAAAAGCCGAGTCACCTAATTGCTAAGTGTGTAACAAAGTCGAGGATGTCCAACATTTGCTAGTGGATTGTGAAAAGATCAGGACAGAGAGAGAGAGGTAGTGATGCGAGAGTTAAAAATTAATATGTTTAATGTTGGAGCATTCATTATAATTCTATGTATACCTAGTGCGGAAGAGGCGATACTGATTTATAAAATACTAGCTGTTCCCCACGGTTTCACCCGCGCTGCTCAGCACCTGTTGGTTGTAGCGTGATGTTATATAGCCTATAGCCTTCCTCAAGAAATGGACTATCCAACACTAAAAGAATTTTCCAATTCCAACCAGTAGTCCCTGAGATTAGCACGTTCAAACAAACAAACAAACTCTTCAGCTTTATAATATTAGTGAGTATAGATCTGCTGCATCACTGGGAGATAGTGCTCGCTTAGACAATAATGTTACTTAATTAAGGTTTATAAAATTGGGTAATAGTTAGTTAGAAAAGGGTATGATGAGGCTGACATACCTTTGTAGGGTAAAAATAAATAAATCTAATATATAAAATTCTCGTGTTACAGTTTTCGTTCCCATACTCCTCCGAAACGGCTGGACCGATTTAAACGAAATTTTGTGTACATATCGGGTAGGTCTGAGAATCGGCCAACATCTATTTTTCATACCCCTAAACCTCAGCGGGTGAAACCGCTGGGCACAGCTAGTCTAATATATAAAATTCTCGTGTCACAGTTTTCGTTCCCATACTCCTCCGAAACGGCTGGACCAATATAAAAGAAATTTTGTGTACATATCGGGTAGGTCTGAGAATCGGTTAACATCTATTTTTCATACCCCTAAACCTCAGCGGGTGAAACCGCTGGGTACAGCTAGTATTAATATATATTTAATATCTCTAAAAGTACTTTAAAGGCATAGTTGAATCTATTATATTTTGTAATCCATCACCGTTAACCGCAAGTAACGTGATATAACATACGTTTCCTAATATTTGAAAGCCATAGCGGTGGCGACACGGTCGGCTACTCTGGACAATACCCGAAGGGTGCCACCTGGCAGCTTGGCTGCAACGGTGCGTGCCCACGACTGGTGGTATATTACCATAGGCACGGGAAGTTGCTGATCGATTGCCGTTTTAATCGGAAACGTGCTGTTAGTACGGGCTGTCTTTCTTTCTGTAATGTTCCGGCTTTTGTTTATTTAATACACAATTGAAGAGTCAGGTGGTCAGAATCAGCTATTTTTTAATAATGTTCCTATCCTAATAATGCAGCATGACTATGTATCGGATCTTACATGCGTTTACCCTGCAATGATTTGTTTTTTTTTTCACTTAGATCTTACATAGGATCTAATAACACGTTTTAAGTCGAATCTTAGGTCGAATCGACAATGATCTCCTTGGTCTGTTTTATAAGTAATTGGTATTACAATGTTATCATCGTATGGTAGGACAACGCAGGCCTGAAGACAAACAAGCGGTTTGTTTTTTCATAAAAACTTAGCACAATATAAGAAAACCTTAACGAATCGAACAATCTAAAAATCTACAAGAATAGCGATTTTCTAAAAAAAACATAAGTTTTATGCTGTTCTTGTTTAACGACTTCAATACTGTTGTCTACATTACCATTAATTTTCATATTTGCTTCCAACATAATTATTAATTCAATAAACATGTTACAGCTACTATCATTATTAACTGCCATAAAAATGATCTAATCGTCTATTACCTTATTACTACTTACTTGACATTAACTTGATACCCATATCGTTCTGATGACACATATATAATAGTGTTATTATACAGTTTAATGAAATCATCAATTCTTATCCATGTGTGTTGAAAACTAGTAGCTACATGTGTGAAATGACACACATCAAGTAATAATATAATTACTTCTACAGTGTTTCATTTGACCCAGTTATCGCTATTATTAATAGTCCATGTATATCTATCGATCATTGCCACCCGGGCATTGGCATTAAGCCGTAATACACCACATATTTTCAAATCCATCTGTTAGTACATCAGTAGACATTGCGTGAGTGCGTCTCGGTAGTCGCACGCTCTTATTTCTACCTGATTTTTTTCCTAATTTGTTGAAAATAGCCTTTACAGAGTTGTGATAAAGTCTATTGTGACGGCAGAGTTAAGTTTGTTGCCAGTCTCGACTAATTACTCGACGGTGACGAATGGAAGCGCAGTAGCGTGCGAAATTCCTATGAAATCTTCAATGCTCACTGTTTCAGTCCATAGTCTAGTGTAACGCTTTCAACTTGTTGTACCTGTACTGCCGTGAAAACTTCAGTTGTGTGCTAATTTCGTGGTTCATTCTCTTCAGTGCATTGTTCTGTAATCGGAATTTAGTTCGAGCCTCTCTTTACTTTCAGGTATGTCTACTCCATGCTTTGATTGTGTAACATCTTGAAATTCAACCAACTACGTTTCATTGACTTTGTTAATAAAATCATAATATTTCCCTTTCCTTGGAAATAAAATATCCTACTACTGTTATATTACGCCTTTGCACGTGGCTTCTGCGGCTTTGTTAAAGGCTTTTATATCAAACACAATACCTGGGATTAGTTGTCCTTTGTTTTAATCCTCGTGATCTGCGCCACGTGTCCAAGAGTTTACTTCTGCATCGTCTGTAGAACACAGTAAACCAACACATTTGTTGTATACAAGGAAACATAAATTTGTATTTCATCTTCACTCAACCAATGGAATAACTCCAGTCATATCTTTAAACATCGTTCTAACACCTCAAAAGGAAACAGTGTGATACATTTTAAATGGTGTACATTTTAAACAAAACTGTTAATCATATAATCTATCATCATCTTTCCAACAATAATTTACGTTTACCTAAGCGCCACCAACTCATAACTCAAGCGCCATACTTTATCTATATCCAATAAACTATCAGACATGTATTTACTAAAGCATTGCACCTTATGAAAGCCATTAGTCCTTTATCGTGATATCGCAAGTGTCATTACGGGTACTCGTTAGTCATAAGCCAGTGACATCCACCGGCTGACGGGCGTCGGCTAGCTTTGAGGGGCCTAATAGATTGCCTTGTGCAATCCTGTCTCATGTGATCATCTCTTGTCATGTGGAGTTTGTTGTTACGATGTTGGGAACTTTGATGGGGTTTTTTAAGACATGCATTTTAATGGGCATCATGTTACTTGCAGATTTTATTGTTTATTTTTGTTTTAAAATTGGCTCTTTATGTGAGCTATAAATCCGACTTCACTATGATTTAATATAAAGCAGATTTTTTGTATCGTCTGTTTAATTATATCAATCCAAACTGTTATCATCAGCCCCTAATGATACGATAGCTAATGATAAATGTTATTTATTTTGTAAGTAGGTTTTTACAAACACTTTTACGCCTCTTTTTTTAAAACTAGTTGAACCTGTTGTTTCGCACCCGACTACTCTGAGCAGAAACAGCCGAAACAAACTCAGAGGTCATAGTCTCTTTTAAGGTTCAGACAAAAATCTTGGTCAACTTATATGAGGACTTTGCAGATTAGTGTCTGAAGTGGTATTTTTAAGAAAGCACCACACAGATTTAGTGGACCTGTCCAGTCAGTGACTTCTTCTCAGTTATGCTGTTATAGCTATAATATAATTCTCCTTTCTATGGAGAGATCCAGAACAAAGCATTTACAAAGCTCATTAAATCCATTTTATACGGATCTTTTTAGTGAAACGAATATTTTATCTATTTTGGTGCCTATTCTAAACCACGTAAACCATCAACAACTGGTAGTTTACAAAAAAATAATATATATACTACCCTTTTTTGCAGATAGGAAATCATCAAATTACTTCCATCACACTAGTCGGAGCGGGGAGGGAGTGTCAGATTCAAACTGACTAAAACCCACCCATGTTCCTTCTATTTCGCCCTTTATGTTCCGAAGCCGCGGTATCGCTTTCGAACAACCCTTAACCCCGGCAACCACTACCCTTGAGATCTTGTCTACCAAGATGATCATAAAATGCATGTATATGTACGTGTGTATAAGCCTTTTGGGAAAATAAACCGCGTCTTAACAAAGACGAACGCGTGGGTGCTAATCGTATAATACGAATAAAATGCTGAAGCCGTATCAAAATCTCCAATGCCAACTTTAATGTTACAACGTCAGAAGAGAAAGATAATTCGATATTAATATATTCAATTTGCTAATCTTTTGATAACATTCGATACAAGATTTTGTTATCATTATAATACACATTGATAAACAATTTCCAAGGTCATTTATTAATTTATTTTACAAAACAGCTGTTATTTTATAGACGACATTATATCAACTCAAAAATCCTCGACATACTTATTTTCACATTTTCCTTGACAAAATTAATTATTAAAACATCTGTCTGAATATTAATTTACCCTTTAACTAACCCATTTTCTTTTCTTTTTTCAGGTAAAGCTCAACTTTATGTAAAACAGAATAGCGTCGCTTTTCCGTAAGTTTTTTCTAATAACTGGTAACTGGTCAGAAGAAAAGCTGGTTGATTTGAATATTAATTGCAACTGCCTAACTTACGTAGATTTTTAACAGACCTATGTATCTATTAACATGGTTAATCCATAAAATTCTGATGATGTTGCAAACATTGACTTTTTTAAAGTAAGATTTTTATGAACCACTATTGGTAAACTTGAAAAAAACAGCCATTATCAGGCTGCCAGTCTAACTGATAAGAAGGAGATAACGCGTACCTATTGTTTTTCAAATGCATGGTGGAGATTTTATTAATGAAAAGGAAGAAGAAAAAGTGTTGCGCCGATCCCAAATAGAATGGGACAAGGGCAGGAAATTGATGATGTTGAAAGAGACTTATGTATATACTTGCCTCCTAATATGTGTACATTTAAGAGGCTTTGGCGTCTTAGACTATTATTATCATTAAAACATTGAAATGAGTTTTTGGAGAATCATTAATTACAGTTATGAGAAGACTGTTTATTTTAACTGTTTACCTTCTCAAAACAAACAATTTATACCGACCCAGAAACATTTAGCTACAACCATTTAATGTAAAACAAACGCAGCATTACATTAACATAATAAATTATTCGATTTCCAGCATTGCTCAAGACGTTTTCCTACAATATATCATACTTTGCAATATCCTAGAAAAGCATTCGCCGCCTCCAGACTCGTTTAACATAAATATTTGCAATTAAAATTAAGCTTCACCACCCTATCCGTGCTATTATTCAAATTGCACGCCACAGGAGACCTCAGAAAGTTTCAAATTAATTAAGAGGGCCATAAGACGGCCCGTTAAGGAAATAACAATGAAGGTAGCCCATAGCCCCTTAACTTAGGCATTATTTATAGCAGGCCTGAGGACTATTACACTTGCCCCCTGTCATCATCTTGCGGGTTTTAAGGTTACCCCTTTCGCATACTTCTACGAACTGCAATCCTCGGGTGCATATTCATTTGTCAGTTGTAAATGGTTGTCGCTGTGATGGCGATAATTTCCCGGGGGGAGATAAGATGGCATCGTTAAAGACGACGGTTTAAAGTAATTATTATTGTCATATTTAGTTGAGTTGCTCTGTTTTATTATTGAAAGTAGTAGAAAAGTTTATGTTTTACTTCAATTTTAATAATGTTCTTTTTCTCAACGAGAGAATGCGTATTTCCATGCAGAAGAATAGAGTGGCTAGAAGTAATTGTGATGGCAACGTTTTTAATGATGACATTTCGTTTCATTGTAATGCCTAGCTCTTACGCAACCATGCTTTAGCTTCCAGTCTAACGGGACTACCTATCTGACCTCCACTTTTCAGTTTGTACTGGCTAAAATAATACCTAATATTTTTTATATATATCCATGTAGTTTTATTTTTTTTTTTGCTTTACGCCTACCATTGTCAGTATCTGTACCACTCAAAGGTTGACTAGTAGAAAATGTCTATGACATTAAATCCGCCTCTATACTTAGTACTTAAAGTGTTAAATAAATGAATTGAATTCATTTATTTAATTCATTTATTTTAGTCATTACTATAAACATTAACTGTAAACTGTAAACCGTAACCACCTGTAAAGACTGTCAAAGATGCACAAATGATAGCCGACACCAATGGCTTTATGTGCTTCCCCAGACACGGACGAAATTCAGTGGTCACCCATCAACCATCAAAATAGCATGTGTCAGTGTCCCTATTCTTAATTTATAAATAAAATTAATTTAATTCAGATACTTAAAACCCATTATATAACCATAACAACATAATCAATCAAATCAAAATAATCATAAAAGATCAAACCAAAATTTTAAATTGAACTTTTTTTTTATTTATCGCAAAACAACAACAATTAAAAAATAATGCCCAATAATGCAACACTAGTTCCCGTTAATACTACGTCGCGTCGCGATACCAGCAACTCGCGTACAGAGAATTCCAATCAATAAATTTCAAGTGTGCGATATTTTCAATAGCCCGACACGTAACAAATCAGTGCTCACAATAGGAATTCTTGCTGAATCTATTGTGCACAATGCACATTTTCACACCGCCTCACGGGATCCTATTCTGAACAAGGTTACGCGATAAGGTCGTAAAGAAAATGGTGATTCGGTAGTTACCTATTGTCAGTTTCGTAAGTTATGTCACGTTTTATAGCTTCGATGAATGTAGTTGTCAATTGATTTCGTTTGGTAAAGTGTTGTTTGTTTTGATGAAGTTGATTCAAGGGTCAAGACCGTTTATTCTGCACGTTCACAGCCTTTTAAAGTTTTATTTGAATAAGTGTTGGTACTACTAAGGTTTGATCATCATCATGTTGCTGCCCTTGTCCAATTTTTTTTGGGGTCGGCGCTACACGTTTTCTTATTCCATTCTCCCCTATCGGACGTCACGGCATCATTTACTCCTTTCTCCTTCATATCATTCCTAACACAATCCATCCATCAATTGATCTTAGTAACTGTGGCTCCGGGCACAAAAAGTCGAACACCTCCATACAAATAGTTATTTTGCAATAGATATTTTGCTCTGAAGCCGAGTCCACAATAATTCCACCCCAGTTTAACTGATCCTTTCATTTGAACGGTGACAGTACAGTTTCTCACCTTTTCTCGCCCAAGAATAAATATTTTAAACGTCATCTCATTATGCACATTACATATTCAGTTCGCATCTCAAGAAGAGGAATATGCATAATTCCGCATAGGGCTGCTGACGTATCGCTTGCGCTTTTTCTTTGTCGACGCGGGGCCTCCGGCGGGCTACATTCTGCATACTACAAAAAGCATTCTTCGTATGGTTTCTGCCGTCTGGCAACTTTCATACATATAATTTCAGAGAAAATTGCCTTTGAAGCCTTTACTTTAAGCGCTCATTGTCTGCAACTCTCAACTTCCCGCAAGTTCTTTTTACTGAAGTTAAAATATGGCATTATCGTATTTCAAAAAATAATAACCGCATTTCTGATATATTTTTCCGTTTTTATTTTGAATACGAATAAAAGCCAACATGACTTGTGTAATAATAAATTAGATTTCATATGTTCGTAATATCGTTTTCTTCCGAAAAGAGTGAATGAAATTGAGTAAAAACGAATGGAGAGAACGAGATGTCTTTATGAATCCTTTATCCTTGTTCTTATAATTTCGTGAGTAAACTTTGCTAAAGGAAATGATAGCGAGTACATTTAACAAAATTGCTTTTATCACATTTATTTGTCTTGTTTTTCCTTTACGTTGGCGGGAAGTCGGAGGCTGAAACGTTTTATTAGACGATGTAAATGTGCCAATTCTTGTCTGTTTGATATCTTAACTTCGTTTTTATTGTGGGTTTTGGTGGCTTGGCACAATATCGGACGAATAATGTAATTACAAACGCGATCTATTCTTTGATTTTGTATTTAAATAGGTTTAAATGTAGTAAAAGTTTTTTGTTGGTGGATATCTGGGAACACAGTAGTTAGTTACCTATTTATTTATATTTTTGCTCTTGTTTTGTCTTGCAGTTTTCTTGAATTTTATTAAAATGTAGTTAGCAGTAAATTTTACACAAATTTATTCTATAAACATACCGATTTGTACATTTACAACACAAAATATAAAACTATCCGGCACATCACATCCACAGTTGAAAAACAGCGTTGGGCACTAGCTGCTCGGAAATTTGCTGAACTGGGCTTATTAGACGTTAAGATTAGTTTTTTTTTGTTGTGTGCACTTGTAGCAAGTGCCAAATAAACATGTTTACTTTCTCTCTTTCTTTCTAGAAACTCTAGTCAGTGTTTTTGTTGTATTCTTGTAACAAAATAAAAAAAAATTATGTATAATTTTAATTGCTTTTTAAAATAAAATAGTGAATTAACCTAAACAAACAACTACAAATAATAGTAAAAAAAACCACTTGCATAAAAGGAAAAGAATAACAGGGCGTCACAAACGTCATCCACATTGATGTCAACAGTAAAAGTGCTGAAATGGCTGACAATAATACCACACAACATAGCTACTTAATAATGGCTTCGCCAAATATTTGCTGCACATATAAAAATGATATTTTATATCTATCAATAACATCACAACAAATAGTGTCCTAACTTTTTTATAGTTTACTATCTCTTGTTGAACTTGTAAGTCGATGACCCTTCCGATATGGGCAAGGTAAATGATACATAGGTCGAAAGTAGGGTTGTCAAGCACTTTCTTTACGTTAAAAGTTGTCAAAAAGTTATCTACTTTTTGACAACTTTAATGGCTCATTTTTGTAACAAATTTATTAGTTTGAAGTGGAAAAGAAAAAGGTAAAACATTGATCAGTTTTAAATGAACTACCTATTTGCTTGCCCAGGCAGGTCTTTAAATGTGATAAATAAAATACTTAATTACGTAGAATTATAAAAACAAATACGCATAAATAATATTTGTTTTGTATTTATTATATTGCTAGCTGGCACCCGCGGCTTCGCCTGCGTGATGATCCAAAAAAAGTATCATATTTTATGTGTTATTCCAGACTATAATGTAACTCTGTGCCAAATTTCATCCAGATCCGTTCAGCCGTATTGACGTGAAAGTGGGTCAAACATACACCCATACTCACAAACTTTCACATTTATACTAGGATTTCTTAAAATATACTCAAATTATAAAAACAATATTGACCGGTAAGATTCCAAGAAAGATTAAAATATCTGAATAAAGAGATATTTCGTTCGATATTTTTAACACATATTCTACTTGGTCAGCCCTACTTGTCCTACCCAGTTATCTGTCCTTTGAAGGTGATTGTGTACACTTGTCCATGTCCAGCCAAACGTTTGAAGTCGGATCAGCGGTAGCGACGTCTTATATTTCACACATTGTTGAACATAATATAACATGAAAGTTGCGTGTGCGATGGAAAAGCAAAAAAAGCCGTATTTACCTTTTATAATCGCGTTTTTCGTTCGTTAAATGAGTAAAGAAAGTTTCAACTTGTCAGCTTTAATTCTGTTAATGTTCACTTAAAGAAATCATTTAATAATTATAATTGCTGGTTATTGAAGTTTTTTTCCCTGTGATAAAATGGTATCAAAAGAATACTTTCTTTGAAGAATTGGCGCTAAACATACTCTATTTCTTTTTATTGATAGTAAATCTAGGTGTTTGGTAGCAGAAATGACACAATTTATTGAGGGACTGAGATTTTTTTGCCAGTTCAGTTTTTTTTTTTATATTTTCCAACTCAATTTTAAGATTCTAGAGGTATATAGAACCAACAATGTTTCTTGGAAGAAATATAAATAGTGAATATCACCATACCTCTAGTATCCCGGATCCGAGGGAGGCCTTCAAAAACGCTGGTCCTACGAACTAAGAGGCGTTTGTGTGAGACTGGAAGAAAATCGAGAGGTGGAGAGAGAGAGAATAGCCCTCTCTTTCCGCATCATTTTTCCGGGTCTATAATTTTCAACGACTGGGTCTTTACCCAACAGTGGAAAAATAAAAGCTAACAAAAATATACATATACATGTCGAATTGAGAATCTCCTCCTTTTTTGTCGTCGGTTAAAAGGTAAACATGGTTAAGATGTGATATTATTAGTTTTAAATCCTTTTGTCAGTATGTCACGTGAGTCGTTAAATGCAAGTGCACAAAATCTAGGTTAAAAAATAATGCATTTAAACTCCGTGAAAGAAAATGTAGGTCACATTTATCTTGTATTGTTTATCTACTCACCATATCTCATCTTCAAATACTATGAAGGAATTCCTTTGTGATGAGTAATGATCGCTTTGTTTTTCGGTCACTTGCAAAGCCTGAAATATTTGAAACATATCTTGGTTTTCATTAGTTTTTCTACAAGAAGAGAAACTTCTTTCTTATAAACTGATTAAGCAAGCTATAAAAAGATATAAAAAGAACAAAGTTTCTGATGTGAATGTTAAGTCGAGAAAATTTTAAGCCCGTTTTTATAAAAATTATGTTAAATACATGATTGTTGAAATACTTGATATATGATTTTGAGGTAATAATTTAAGCAGATATTCGATTATTTTATAAACTAGCTGTTCCACGCGGTTTCACCCACGCTGCTCAGCACCTGTTGGTCGTAGCGTGATGCTAGATAGCCTATAGCCTTCCTCAAGAAATGGACTATCCAACACTAAAAGAATTTTCCAATTCCAACCAGTAGTCCCTGAGATTAGCGCGTTCAAACAAACAAACAAACAAACATACAAACAAACCAACTCTTCAGCTTTATAATATTAGTTTAGATATGACTCACTTTATCTGATCTGACTCCTTTATTACGCATAGAAAATCATCAAATAAGGAGTTATCTCGCTCTGGGCGGACCGGGGAGAGTATCAAACTTTCACTAACCCACCCATGCTATCTCTTTTGCCTTCTATGTTCCGGGGCCTTGGTATCTATTTCGAACAACCCGCAACTCTAGGCAGACAGTGCCCTGGCAGGCTGATCTGTGCTCTGAACCCTTTTTTTTTTCGGGTGGGAAATCATCCAATGTTTTCCCCCGCTCTGGGCGGTGCGAGGGGGCATGTCAGACTTGTACTGACTAAAACCCACCCATGTTCCTTCTATTGCCCTTTACGTTCCGGGGCCGCGGTATCTCTTCCGAACAATTCGCAACCCCGGCAGGCGGAGGCTCTGGCAAGCCCCTCTGTGCTCTGACCCCTCGATTATTCTTTTCTGAATAATTTCATTGCAGGATCCAAGACTGTTCAATTGTTTCTCTGGAACTTCGTCCAGCTTTGTATGCATTTCTGTTGGACGACAATTCATTCTGTATTTCAGGACGGATTGCAGTGGTTTAGGTATAGTAGTGGCTTGACTCAAACCTACATACTAACTCAAATCAATGAGACGATAACAGGCACTTTTGAATGTCATAAAAATAAAAAATATATGTTGCTACAGTCACAAGACATAATCACTTGTGAAGGTATTGTAGTTGACTGAACTAACATACATACATTACATACATATAGCTAACTTGAATACAATGAAACACAATCATCTTAAACACATATACACCGACATACCTTTTCATTCTCTAGAACTTCATTCACCTAGCTAATGTCCCATATTCATCACACTAATAACATTTTCATTTCGTAGAACAAAAATATTTACATCTTTGCCAGCGTCTATAATAAACACACTTTAAAAATATACTCCACAAGGTCGCCCCGCGGTCCTTGTGACATTCTATACCGTTGTGGTTAGGAGATGCGATTGATATGCATGATGATGAATGAGTGACACTTTTTCACTGGACTCTTGCCAGGTAGGCTTCTCCTCTCGTATCAACATGTAGACAATTTTATTATAAGGATAGGTAATGAATAATGTGGGAAAAGAAGGCAGAAAAGTGTTGCTGTTACTTTGACTTTTAGCGTAGTGTAGTACAAAGTTTCAATGGGGTAAACCATAACACTCCTTTTTTCTGGCAGTCGTGTAAAAATAACGTTTTATACAGTATTGGTTTGTTCCCACTGACTTGCTTACGACACTAGCAATTAGTGGCCGTAGTCGTCTAGAACTACAGCCAGGACCGGACTGTCCAAGACTGGATTGTCCAGGACCGGACTGTCCAGGTTTTACCAGTCGTATTCCTGGCTACTATTGTCTGCTTATAGTTTGCGCAGATGCTCTTAGTAATAAATACTAATAACTAAGAGATTATTATTATTTTATTGCATTTCGACTATAATAGAGTGATTCTACAGAACGCTGAGCGAATACTCAGGAATGTTTAAGCGTAAAATTTTGTGTAAATAATTGTTAATTTTCCGTTTATGGTCATACATGCGGTTTAATTATGTACCATGATGTACGATTAGCTAAGCTTTGTAGTAAATTCAAAAATTTTATATAAAAATTAAGTATCAAATTGTATGATGGTGTTTCATTGGTCGACTGAGTTATAAACATCAATATAAAAACAGCGATTTGTTTTCTTCACACAACAATAATTTACGTTTTACAAGATACAGAATGTAAGCCTACTAAAACCTTGTTTGTTAACACTTTAACGTAAAAGATATGACCTAAAGAAACCATAAAGGAAAATTCAATTTTCCACACAGCAACACCGCAGTAACACGGGTTCATTCACTTGCAAAGTCGCGTGCGTTCCACGGCATAATCCTCGGATCTAAGAGATTGCTGAATGGCTTCCCAGCTGAATTACTGCAAATAGTTTTACGTAGAATAAGTAAAGCAAGTCTTTTTGTACTTGTCCTTTTTTGTTAACAAAATATTGCATTAGTAAATATTTGTTTTTTAATAAGGAATTTATAATCGCTGCTTTAGTATTGCATTTTTTTATAAATTGCCACAATCCAGAAATTTCTCCTGTATCGGGGGTGCGTTTACAAAAATTTAAACTCAAATACATAAACAGCCAGACCCGGAACAACTTTCGGTAGGTCATAATATTTTTTTCCGTGTGGGAATCGAACCCGCGACACGCAGCGCAGTAGTGGATCGCTCAGCCACTGCGCCAGCTGCGTCATCAAGTAGTAGCGTAGTTTGCATTTCTTGCAAGAATTAATCTTAACGTTGATTATTCTTAACGTTGACTTAACTTATTGTGTTATTAACAATAGATTTTAATCCTGAGTCTGTTTACCATACAGAGGAAAATATTATATATAGCGTTAATTTAGCCCTGTTACAGTTAACGTTTGCTAACAGTTTGCATTATGTCATATAGTAATCTGTGGAAAATTTTGTGAGTAGTACCTATATTTGTTAAGTTTATATGTTAAGTCAACACTTTTTATACTTAATGCACTACTGTTTGTTTTCCCAAATGTAATAAATAAATAAATAATTTACCCTCGTAGACAGTAGACAAGCATTACAGCTTTGGAATTCAAAACTATCAAGTTCAGTAAGACGTGTAGTGTTGTTCTGCTAGTTAATTTATTGCACTTGTACGTAATAGAGTTGTTTATGTAGTTAAAGAGTTGGGGTGCTTTATGTCGTAATCTTTCATTCTGTGTAAGATTTGTAGTAGGTACTTACTTGTTTTAAGTTTGACTAATGAATGTCTTTTCAACTTTCATGACAGTTTCAACTAAATAGACACATTTACTCTAGAAAGGAGTAAACCAGTTTCCATCAGACTTTATTTCTATTTAATTCTGGTAAACGATTAAAGTAGGCTATAACATTACCGAGTAATACAAATATTAGCGTAATTCGGAATATCTTAGAAAATGTTTGTCCTATTTCATGACTTTTAAAGTTACGCACCTTAAAAAGAAAAATCAGGACACTGAAAGGATCACTTTGTTGTCTCTCTGTCTATCTGTTTGTCAAGACCCTTTATCTCGCAAACGCGTTAAGGTATCAAGTTAAAATTATTTATTTTATTTTATAATTAAAACAACGACTCACAAGTATTATGGAACGGTAAGTAATGTAACTTTAAATTACTTAATGACACAGTAATTATAAAACCTAAGTCATTGTTCTTAGAATCTATTGTGTAATAATTATAACACATGCAATGTTTATGAGTAACCGCAGTTGTTCATTCAGTTTCCTCGAGTTTCTTGAGGATACTTAATTAGCATAGATTTCATAATATAAGACGATGAGATGTTTAGATAACGGCTGAAGATCACAAGCATATTGTGTGTACTATACAGCTATCGTCACGTCCACGATTTTTTCTTCCAATTAACTCCAGACCTATCAAATAAATTTAAAAACCAACTAAATAACTCAACCACCTCTAATAAACATAGGACTCATGATATCCTTCAACACATTATCAAGGCAATAAACAACTCAATTATGTCTGTCAGTCCGTCTAAACGAAGTTTTCTAAACGCCCAACAAGTGAGTCACCAGGCGCCTCTTCGCATACCTTCCCGATCCAGACTAACCTATAATATTTTATCTTTATCTAGTTTGGCCGAAAGTGATCCCACTGGCTTTCAGCCAACATCACGACAGACAAATATTTTGGGGGCAATTCATTCGAGACCAGTGCGCCGCCCGCGTGCCTCCACGGGCATAAATTCCACCACTATTTATATAGGGGCTAAATATAAACATTTGACTTTATTGGAACGACCAAATTGTACACGCATTTTATGCGGAAGTGGACACTTTTGATAAGCTCGGCTTTTGTGGGTTGATGTTTGAATTTGTTAGGGGTTAATTATTGTGATGGATATTGTGTTGCTTGTTGCTTTGTCTGATGTGGGTAAACATGATAACATTGAATTTAATTAAGTTGCCAAAATATAAACAGGGTGTAGCAGAATAAACGCCAGATGTGTTGTGATGACTCAGACCATGCAACTGAACCACTTTTGATCTAAGAATTTTAGAAATTCATCACTCTCTTGTAGTATCCCACACAAGTTGATCAACTAATCGTCCTAATTCCTAAGCACAATTTGGTAATTTCTAGATCGCAAAAGGGTTTTTTTTGTGGATGGGAAATCATCAAATAACTTCCCTCGCTCTGGGCGGAACGGGGGGGGGGGGAGTGTGAGACTTGTACTGACTAAACCCACCCATGTTCCTTCTGTTGCCTTTTACGTTCCGGGGCAGCGGTATCTCTTTCGAACAACCCGCAACCCCGGACGCAAAAGGGCTTGCGTTTATTCTGTTACACTTTATATAAACCCTCCCTCTCCAAAAGACTCTTGTGTCCAGAGCTATAGGAATTTTATTAGCTTATTGTGATGACTTTTATAAACGGATTTACGTAGTGTATTAGCTCCTGCTAATACACTACGTAAATCCGTTTGGATACGATATATTGGATACGATACTCACTGGATTTTATGAGTAGCAGGTTTGCAACTTATGCAATATTGCTATAGCATTAACAACAAACACGTTTTTGTAAGGACCACTTTCAAGTGAAGTATGCTATAAAAACGGACAGGGACGGAAATTACCACACCCGGCAAGGACTACCTACTTATAATCTCATCATTCCTCGTTCTATAAAATAGGACGGTCTTTAGTTACACAATACAAATAAAACAACTGAATTGCATGTCCCTAACTGATTTAGAAAGACTCACAATACTCCAGAGAAAAGCCATGCACATTAACTGCCATCAAATGAGCCAAGGAAAATTTATGATCAACTCAGACGGAGAAAAGTAAATAACACAAATCTTCTCGACTATCAAATTTATTTTAGTCGACATAAGCAAATAGCATAGGTCAGCACAACACGGCTTACAAGTCTTACAGCACATGACATAAAACCGGGTAGATACTTACTTTAGCGAGACAATTCAGGAACTTTCACTGCATACGAAAGCTTGAAAATACACCGTGTATTCTCGTATGCATTGCATTGCATATTCGGGCTCACGTCCTTTGAAAAGCGACGCCAGGAAAAGAGTAATGTATGGAGTCGTGCATTTTTCAGTCGCGCATTTTTCACAGAGTGTAGAAAGGGTTGTCAGTGGGCACATTGGCCACATTGCGGTGCACTATGTGCGACAAAGTCACGGAGCGGAATAAACTGTGGTAAACTGACGGATGAATGTGCGCCATTTGACGTAGCTTTTTGGATGAATGCAGTTTATTGATCTGTTGTTGTCTTACTTTCAATTCTTCCTACTAATATTATGCTCGTAAATACGAAATATTTTAAAGACAGATCGATGAAATTTTGCTCACAATACTTTTAATCCTAGTAAAACAATACTGAACTTCAGGCAGCGCCGCGGGCACGAGCTCGTACATACGGCGACACATTAAGTTATACATTTCCATTACAGCATGGCTTTGTATAGACTTCCCATACAATGAGAGATTGACATAAACTGTTTTTGTATAGCTTGTTTAGTAGCCGTGTGTACAGGCGTGTGGAAGACACAACATTTTTAGGAATAGGCTATATAAGCAGATGAGATGATACAGAATGATGTAACATACCTTTTAAACCTACAAACACAAATACAATCAACGTAGGAATGCTGTAAAATAGAGTTGAGCCCATGATGGGCTTCCGAGATTCCAGACCAACGATTTTCGCAACTGACGATTGGGTTTTAACCCCTATGTGGGGTGAATACCCCTATCGCTGATTAATCACACTCATTAGTGAATAGGTAATTATCTTAATTTCTTGATTCGTGGTGATTCTGATTTACAATTAAGTAATTTTACATTCTAGCGTTGAATTACTGTTTCTGCTATCTACTCTCTGAGACGTAAGCACTACTAGTTTACTGAACGTGAGTAGTTTTATAGTCTGTCTCGTTACAGCTTCTACAGCCCACTTTGCCTCGAAACATAAGACGAAATGTAAGTAGAATGTAATATTAAAATGATGAATATTTCAGTCGGAGCGCTAAGACAGCGAGTGTCCGGTGGGAATGAAGAATAGATGTCCTTTCGCCCACTACATATTCTAGTACTTGATAGTTGAGGGACTCGGATCCTATTTAGATTTAGTGTTAGTAGCAAGTCTTTTGTTATTGCGTTTGATTATGTTCTTGGCTTTGTTTTATATTTTACTATCTGGCGCCTGCGGCTTCGCCCGCCAGATATCGAAAAAAAATGTATCCTAAGAGTAACAGACATCCATACATCCACCAACAACCATCCATCTATATATCCTCACAAACAATCGCATTTATAATATTATAGTATGATTGAAACAACAATCCTGATATACATTTTTTACCCGCATAAATTAAAAATCATCTTGGCCACATGTATTACAGAGCCTCACTTGAGAACGGATCGACATATTTAGCTGTTTCTTTTTTAGCCGCTCGGGTTTAACCGCGCTTTCGCGGTCGTTTTGTGGATGGGTGACCATGTATTACACACCGAGTTCCCTCTGTGCCATGGAAAGTACGTTAAGTCGTTGGTCTCGACTGTTATTTAAAGATCTTACTCAGTCGTTACAAGTAGTCAGTGGTCAAAACTCTGACAACCAGTCAGGCTTTCGTCGTTTTATCAGTGTTATGCAGAACTAATAAGGTTGTATAGGTCAGATAAAAATCGCTTCCTGTAAAATTCTGGAATTCAATTGCATCAGGTAAGGTTGGAAGCCGTCCCCAATTAAGTTAAGAAAAGGCTATTCAGACGATGACATTGTCCTGATGAGGAACGAATAACTACTCAAAGCAATCGAAACTTCAACTATTTCCTCACTAAACAAAGACTACATGGAATGGAAATACAAACAAATGTCTGTATTAAAACATTCGCAGTTTAATATGTTTACTTCTCAGGATTATGCAAGTTTTAACGACCGTTCATAGGTTATGAGAAGCAACACTTTCCTGTACTAGGAAGGAATGTCTAAATATATCCGCACTAGATTCGAGACATCGGTAGTAAAGCTTTATGGCTTAATATGTTAGGGTTACCATTATAACTTTTATTTTAAATCAAAAGGACCAATACAATTGTTTTGGCACTATAATCCTTCTTTTTTCACGTTACTTCTCTAGACATTACTTACATAATTATCAACCCTACCCTTTCCGAAACCGTCGACCAAGTTTTTTAACGGTGGGTTTTGGGGTCAAAAATCACGTGTTAGAGTAAGACTCAATTTACCTAACTCAATTAATTGTACCTACTGGTGAACAAATGAATAGTGCAGGGGTCGTGGGTGTTTTTAAATATAATTAATTATATTAAAAACTTGTAGTAAACCACAAAAAAATGTAACTCCTTCTAGTTAACGGGTGTCAAAGTTTCAACAATTTCCCTTTTCTTGTTGTTATTCCCAGGAAGATCCACAAGAAAAGATCGCAAGGAAAACAAATTATAAAAAAACAGCAATTTGCCAGTAAAAGCCTCGTCAATATTGAATCAGCCATTTCGGAGATTTACTGGAACTAACAGTTTTTTTTTTATAAAAGCTTTTTCATTGCATGTATAAGCATTCAGTAAACAGATGTTACTTTGAAATACGAATAGGTATTTAATTTTTATGTATTTAGAGAACTAAATTGAAATTAGTACTGAGTGGAATAACCAGAGATACGGATTGAACCAAGAGAAAGGATTAAAATTGCAGCCTCCATTTGTGGTTGAGGGGACGAGTGGGAACATTCTAAATTCCTTGAATACTTCCGCGGTGAGCTTGAGTCGGCTTGAAATGGAAATAGAAACCACAAATTCTGGACATCTCCTTTCTCTATACTAGAAAAGATCGTGGGTTCGATTCCCACCCAGGACAAACTCTGTGTGATGAGCATGATTGTTTGTTCTGTCTCTGGGTGTGATTTATCTATACTAATATTATAAAGAGGAAAGATTTGTTTGTTTGTTTGTTTGTTTGTAATGAATAGGCTCCGAAACTACTGGACCGATTTCAAAAATTCTTTCACCTTTGGAAAGCTACATTATCCCCGAGTAACATAGGCTATATAATATCACGCTACGACCAACAGGTGCTGAGCAGCGCGGGTGAAACCGTGGGGAACAGCTAGTCTATAATATGTATGTATTTATAAATTATATAAGTATGTATTTCAGTTGTCTGGTTACCATAACACAAGCTCTGCTTAGCTTGGGATCAGATAGCCGTGTGTAAGTTGTCCCAGGATATTTATATTTATTATATATACATGTATCTTCATATTAAACACAAACACACACAAACTTAGTGGCTAGAATATTTTCTAGCCACTAAGTTTGTGACAGAGTAACTAGGAATAAATTAAATTTGTAGACTTATTGCAACTAAACGGTTTAGGTAATATTTAATTTTTTTCTTAGACTTCTAGAAACTTCAACCAATAGGCACTTATTCACAATCAGGACAAGAGTTGGTATCATATAAATTATATTGCGAGGTTGGCAACCCTAAAACATCAATATACAATGAACCACATTTATAGTCATCTAGTTTATGACGTCATAAAAATCATTTTAGCTTTTTCGGAACAAATCGTATTGGTGGCGACGAACTCACCTTGTTTTTATTAGTTCATTGGGTCTTCCCCTAGTTCTAGATATTGATTAATTGGGCCAAGAACATTTGATACTTAAATAATCAAGATAAAACCTGACTATTACTGTCCTATTGCTGGGCAAAGATCTCTTCTCATATGGAAAAAGACTCGAGCATTGACCACCACATTCGCCGTACTTGCTCAAGACGGGTTGGCGATTTCAAACCTATATTTATTATAAGTCCAGGTCTCCTTCACCGATGCCAGTAATTATCAAGATAAAATTAGATACTTAAATATATTCGTTATTTTAATTTCGAATGCAAAATTTATTTACTAGCAAAACACCACACAACTACTATCACTCCACCGGTGTTTTTGTTAATAAACATGATAAAATCCTTTTTAAAATTTTTGGAGACAACAACCGCTAATGATATAATTACTTCAAGTAGAGACTTAGAACTGTCATCTCTTTCCGCTCCGCTCAGAGCAAGAAGTCATTTGACGATTTCCGACCAGAAAAGAAAAGAAATAGATTTAGAAAATAAGTATTTCCAGACAAGTGTCGACTTGGAAAAAAACACCTGGGGATTGTCCAATGACCATTAGATTAGAGAAAAGAAAACGGTGGTCATTTCCAAAAAAAAACAACCTAAATTGAAACACGGGAAGAAATCCTATATCATCTAATCACTTCCCATGGGTGTCGTAAAAGGCGGCTAAGCGATCAGATGGGCAGCATCCCCTTGTGTATAAATAACAACTTATTACGATTACCAATATGGCTGTCAGCTTCGATAATTAGGATCAGATCCCTCAGGATTGCTGGTTGCAGTATAATTAAGATCAGGTCCCTCAGAATTGCTGGTTGCAGTAGTACTGGTTTCAGACAAAATTATTAAAGAGTACTTCATTGATACATGGAAATAAAAAGGTCTCTCTATTGTTTTGCAAATAAAGAATAGACACAAAATTGTAGGTATGCCATTGTACTTAAACATCAGTTCCTCTCATCCAGATGACTACCACCGTCGATGAGCTTTTTTTTGCGGATAAATAATCATCAAATAACTTCTTGGAGGAGCGGGAGGAGTGTCAGAGTTTTTCTTATTATAACCCACCCATCTACCTTCTTTTGTGCCCTTTTTGATTTGGAGTCATAGTATCTCTTAAGAACAAACCGCAATCCCGTCGATCCCCTAGCCTAAAGACGGTCTAACTTGCATTTGAAAAACACGAATATAGGAAACTATAGACACAATAAGGTAGAATTCAAATTATACCTTGAAATGGATGCACTACACTTTATTGCACACTGAAATAAAATTGTATTTTTAATTATTTAAAAATCAGATGAAAGGCAAGTCCTTAGTCCCTAACCCTCCAATTAAACATAACTCCAATAAGCTTCCCCAATTCTATCGCACAAAACAGAAACCACATATCTACACAAAAGTCCCTCAAAATTACGAGGACCCCATATCAAACAAATTCGGCTCGTTGCACATTAGCTGAGAAAAGGTAAAACGTGTATTTCATTAAGTCAACGTACCTTAAAACCACTTGGATCCACAATCCAGCCAGTCTATTCAACCCAAAGCCTATTAGAGTACACCTTAAAACATCCGCACATGTGCCCTTTCCCTAAGTCTTGCGAAAACATGAGCCACGAAGCTTTTAGATACGCCTTATTGGGAAGAAAAACACTTGAACTAATTCGAAGGATTGAAGGAGGGACGAATGGTTGGTTTAGTTAATTGATTTGATCGCAAATAAATACATACTTAGAACTCTCCTTTATATTCAGCACATTTAGATTTTTAGTAAACGTACTCAACGTTAGTAGAATGTATTTTGATAAAAATGAAAACACTTTTACAAAATCCTTTACAGAATAGATGAATAACAATTTAAATAGCTTCAATTATTTGTTTTAAATAATTGTACAGTTTTATCGACCGATCCCAATACTTCAAAAAAGCGGAGACACTGGTTTGCAGCAAAATAAAGCCATTTCACCATTCAGTAGGCACATTTTCAACAAAAAGCATAATGAGAGCATTTCCTCCACACGATTGTTTCGTACTCCATGTCCCCTAAGAAAGCCGGGGATTTGTCAGGGGTTGATAATGAATCCCCTCACAGTACATCTCGCAAAAGGAAATGACTGCAAAGTGTTTTTCTATTCTCCTAGTAACGGTGGGGCGGAGTGTTTCTAGTTGAACGACGATTTGTATGAATAAATGGTAGAAAGATGACGTGGTACAGAACTAGCTGTACTGTATGTAGCAATATCAATAATGGACTAAATTCGTCAGTTGGGCCTCTGCCGTTGCAAAGCAAAATAGATCATCTTCCCTATTAGTTTGATGCCAAGATGTAAAATAACTTAATCAATCAACTCAGGCGGACCTAGTATACTGCTGAAAATAGGCAGAGCCCTAAGGTATAACAGAATGACATCCGCTTTCTGTATTTCGTTTGCTCAGGCACCTAAAAATATTGATATAGGTACTACTTTTTTTGTCTATAAATCTGTTTTAGTACAAACTTTAATACAATTATAATGTAATAAAGTATTCTTATTTCAAAATTCTACCTTAAATTCAAACTAAAAACGAATAGCCAGACAATCCCAAGCTTTTCAATTGAACAGTTTAACTTTTCAAGTCCAAAGCTAATCAGTAAACAGATCACAACTCAGAAAGATACGAGCGAATAAATTCAAATTCCATTCTAAATCCTTTGTCACATCAGAATCTCTTCATCCAAGAAAGGTAAGGATTGAGGAAGCGAAGACATTACTGGTGTGCAGTGACGTTGAACGCTTTATGTAGTGTGAAGCATTGACGCTGCCTTGGGGGACACCCCTTCGGTCTTCAGACATCTGCCTTGGAAACGTATTAATCTTCGTTGGGAAAAGGTTTTTCACCCTTAAAGTTTTGTTGGTCAAAAGGCAAAAGTTACAGGTCATGTTTTTTCTTTGGTTGTAAGTTACTTCGATTTAGAGTGGAGGACGGATTTGTGTGATTTTGTTGTTTTAATTTGAGATTTTGAAAAGTTTTTATCAAGTATAAATTAGTGCATTAATTTCAGTAGTAAATAAGTGTGTATGTGTGTCTATGTGGCATAAAATTAATATATAGAACATACAAAATTTATATTATTCACATAACATTTTCTCAAGAACAAAGAAACGTAAACAACGAAATAGCGTTATGTAAAACACTCAGACCATGTGGACATACTATTATAGAAAACTGTTTTAAGTATTTGGTATTCGTAAAGTGCAAAAGGCAAATGTTAGTCATAAGATTACAACCAGCTGGGCTATGAAAACACATAGATGAACAAATTAGAAATTAAGGCTAATATACATTGTATGACGCAAGGCAGTTTTGATCAATCAAATTGGGCCACGTTAATCCGTGCGTTATCTCGCATTTGACCCAGTTGTGACAATGGTCGATTGTTCCGTTTGGCTATCACATAAAATCAATATGGAGAAATAGTCGTGAGGTATTTTTTTGCCTAAATACAGCAGCTTCAGGAAATTAAATAAGAATATAATGGATGAATTAGGTAATGTGGTTATATATATATATATATATATATATATATATATATATATATATATATATATTTAATGTACTTGTCTAAATTTATTCGAACCTGGGGGTCTACTCTAATTCTACGTAAAACGAAATTGCGGCCTAAACTTCGAATGTTTTCTGCCACGGTTTCATTTCATTTCATTCATTTCGAAATTTCGAACGTCCGAAGTTTATTTGACATTAAAATTTTCTAAACCTACTCTAATTCACGCAAAATGATATAGAGTAGGGTTACAAACGTAACTACTTTTGACTTTCGTTCGTTAACGAAGTTACGTTTCGGAGAAAGAGAGTACAATAATAGTAACAATCGTAACGTAATGTATTTGCTAATTACAAGTTTACTGAAGTTGAATCAGAACACTAAACCACAGAACCATCTCGTTTAATTTTGTTTATTTTTAAGTTAATTTATCTATACAAAGTCTCTTCGAGCAGTGAACTTAAAACTTATGTCTTTAGTCAGGAAGCGTTGACTTTGATGTTGCGACTACGACTGGCAATTTAACAGAAACATGTGAGTAAGATATCAAATCAACGGAAACATCAAGTTGTTGTTTAGTTGAATTTATGATGTCTCCTAACATCGTCTTTACTTAATCATCTTACTTATACCTAACCTACTATAATATTATAAATGCGAATGTTTGTGAGGATGAATAGATGTATAGATGTTTGTTACTCTTGTACGTAAATTTGGTACAGAGGTAGATTATGGTCTGGAATAACACATAGGATACTTCGAAATAAATTAGAAAAAGTGAAATGTTTCAGGCGGGACTTGAACCCGCGATTTTTCCCTTACAGGGAGAATGCTTTGACCACTAAGCTACCAAGACACCGTCTAAGACATTCCAAATTTTCCTTTACGTCTTAGGGCGACGTTTCACTTTTTCTAATTTATTTCGATTTAAATAGCATAATTAGTGCTTTCAAACCTCAAAATACATAGGATACTTTTTGTTCGATATCACGCGGGTAAAGCTGCGGGCGCCAGCTATTCATTTATAGGTGACAAGTCGCCTAAGTTTTATTGTCAAAATCACGAAACTTTTTACAAAGTAAAGTTTAATGTGGTGATGTTTTGAAAATCCTTCCTTAGTGTTCGCTTTTGTTATTCTCTTTCACAGTTTCATATTTGTAAACTCAGGGGTTTATTTTTTGTGTTGCCTGTAAGTGACTGGTCATCTTCTTTCTGCCCTTTTCCAATTCTACTCGTTGGCGTAAAAACATTTTAAACACGGCATCGTTTACTTCTTTATCTATTCCTTGGCTTTCCTCTATCAATCTCTCTCCATCTGTATCCAAAACTGATAGCCATTATTTTTTTTCTAATTTATTAATTAAACCCTTTGATAAATCTTATAAACTTTACATTAAGAAAGAGAAAATCGTTTAATAGCAAATCAGTCCTCCGTAATCCAACCGTCCGCTTGTCAGTTGCACAGTCCATAGTCAATTATCGGCTTTTTAGTCCGATTCATGATACCATTAGAGATCGTTTCGTAAATTTAATCTTAACACCCGCTTAATGCCCATTAGATATAGCTAAATATATCCGCTCTCCTAACGGTGCTAACCCTGTTGAAAATAAATCAGCGGCATCACCATTAACACAAACTGTTTAACTAGCTATATCTACTGGACATGTACCAGCACCTCTTTTTTTTGTTTTTCGGGGCTGGTAAATCATCAAATAACTTCCCCAGCTCTGGGCGGAGAGGGGGGAGTGTCAGACTTGTACTGACTAAAACCCACCCATGTTCCTCACATTGCCCTTTACGTTCCGGGGCCGCGATATCTCTTTCGAACAACCCGCAACTCCCTCACCAATACGTCTAATGGCAGTATTTCTTTAATGTACTGGTATTAGACTCTGTTTTAACAATAGGAGTATTCTTACTAATAGTATAGAAGCGAAAGTGAGTTTGTTTGTTTGTTACGTCTTCACGCCTTAATGACTAAACTGATTTTGTTGAATTTCGGTACAGAGATAGTTGGGACCCTGGAGACGGACATAGGCTATTTTTTTTAAGTATTAAGATGTGAGGAAGAAATGGGGAAACTTAGCATTTCTATTACAATAAATAAGGCACAAGGGCAAAAACTAAAGGTAAGCAGGTACCTGCAAGTCAGGAAAGGAACCGTGTTACCCCAAATTTAACGCGAGCGAAGCCGCGGTCAAAAGCTAGTTTACTATAAATCTAAATTTAAACATTCCTCTAAAATTCCTGTGAACGGTACCTTTCGCTACATAAAACACTTAACTGGCTATTAAAGGTACTTGTACAGTTTCTATCCCGCCTTTGACCATGTCTGCGGTAAATTCAGGTATGATATGATTTATGTGACGTCACTAAATTTTACCGGTGGCTATTCCCTGTGGCGCTGGAGAAATATTCTCTTCATAATGGAGTTTGGAGTCTGTAAGTATACCGTATGTTGCGTACGGTTCAATAACGTTTAATTTTGATAAAAGGGTATTTTTATTTATTATCTGATTTATTGATTGGAATCTCAAATATTTTGTATATTAATGTCGATGAGAATGAAGAAATATTAGCACTGAAAAGGTGATATTAAATGATCTTTCTCGTGGAAATAAAAAAACGGTTTTAGTAAAGCTGAAGTTTGCTTATAATATAAGCGTAAAAATAATCTTTCATTATTAACTCACACATAATCAGTGGGAATGTTTAAACTAAACCCTTTAATAAACTAGAATATAAGTCCACATCACGACGTTTGGAATATTCCTAATAGAAACCAGTGTTGTAACATGTGTTCCCCGAATGTGGCTAACTATTTTAGCTTCCTAATAGTCCTATGACACAGTGCACAGATCTTAACTATCTAATCTAGATTTCTATACGTTCCCAGGATGCGTACGAAATGGGAATGTTTGTTTAGTACACGCACATTTTTAACACGTTTATTTAAGAGTGACGTGTTTTCTTAGAACTTTATGTTTTTAATTTCAAGTGGTTTGTTAAAATATTCTCACCCTACTTAGGATGTTGACAGGACTGATTCCGATTAAGAAATTGAAAACAATGTGGTCAGTATTATGTTCTTCATCCTACTTCTTTACATAGTAAAGAATGAAGTCGTATCCGCTGTCTGTTTGCTTAGATCTTTTAAACTACGCAACGGAAATGCAGTTTTCAGCCAAAGGTAGAGTGAACCAAGAGGAACGAATAATATTGGTATCTACAGTTTACCGTTGCGAAGCCGGGGCGAGTCGCTAGTTATTTATCAAACTACTAGCTTTTGCTCGCGGCTTCGCTCGCGTTAAATTTGGGGTAACACAGTTCCCCTTGCGCCTTATTGATTTGTAATAGCAACGCTAAGTTTTCCCTTTTCTTCCCTCTTTCTCCCTCACATCCCACTTTTTTCAAAAAAAGTATTAGCATATGTCCGTCTCCTGGTTCCCAACTATCTCTGTACCAAAAGTTATCAAAATCGGTTTATCCATTAAAGCGTGAAGAGGTAACAAACAAACAAACTCACTTTCGCTTTTATAATATTAGTAAGGATCAAGTAAATAATTGGCCGTGAGATATAAGCTGTGCAACTCTTTCTTACTTCTCATCAGTTGAGCACACTAAAGGTTAACTGCCTTTAGAGCCTCAACATCATATTGGCTGTCAGATTTCATTCACTAAAATCACTTGACTAATGAAAGTACAGTCTATCTAGCCAGGCATTATATAGTATATAATACGGAACCCGCAGCCAAAACCGCATTAGGCTTGTTTTTAATTAAACGATGCCGGCATCACGTGCTACCTAATGCATAAACCTTATAAATAGCGAGCGATAAAGCGCAATGCGCGCCGAATTTCAATGACCGTTATAATAAATAATTTGAAATTAGAATTTTAGAAAGAAATTCGTTTTTTAAGAAGCTTCCTTATTACTTTTTTCTAATGTTTTGCATTTTTTCTCTTTTTATGAAGTAACGTTTTTGGTTTGTTAGTTTAACTCCTCTTTTTAAAAGCCAAAAAAATATTCCAAATGAAAGTGCGCCAACATTAAATAAAACCTCAACCAAAGAAACAGATAATTCCTATATTAAAATATAACCCACAAACACAAGGCAAAATATACTTACCATAATACGGAGGCGATGTAAATTCAACGTATGTAAAATGTAGTGGACCGAAGAGCTCCACAGAGTGGTTTAGAAGAAATTTTTAATAAAGTGAATGGGCTTCCAGTGCTTTTAGAATTTTCTTCGAAAAATTTCATATTTCCTGACTTGCTTGTATTCGTTGAAGTTTTCGGTTATAAGTTTTATATTAAAAAAGATGTTCACAAAAATACTAAAAATCGCAAAAATTGTTAAATAAATAAAAAAATACTAAAATAGAATATATAAAGCTAAAAACGATTAATTTATCAACTAAAAAGCAATAAATAACTTACGCAATTTATAACACCATCCTCTACTTACTTACTAACTACTTATTCTTTCCGCTTACTGCTTGGTTTGAAGTCGGTGCCAAACCACAGCATAATTAGCAAATGTAAAATAAACAATATACAAAAAAGTAATTAGCGCCATCTATAATGTAAAAGAGATATCACGTGTTGTGCTATTAAACGCTAGATCTGAATCCCGGTGTTAAAGATTCTCCATGATTTAATAAGGTCAACAAATTTTTGTCACCATTAACATTTAAAATTCGAAATTTTTCGACGCATGCTCTTGGTTTATGCTACGATTTAGTTCTTCAATTTAGCACATTTTAGAGTTATTAATATATATGGCTTGGCACCGACTTCAAACCAAGCAGTAAGCGGAAAGAATAAGTAGTTAGTAGGTAAGTAGAGGATGGTGTTATAAATTGCGTAAGTTATTTATTGCTTTTTAGTTGATAAATTAATCGTTTTTAGCTTTATATATTCTATTTTAGTATTTTTTTATTTATTTAACAATTTTTGCGATTTTTAGTATTTTTGGAAGTCGGTTTTTTTTAACGTAGTTTTTATTTTTAGCTTTTTAGTGATTTAACTATGGGTAGGCTCACGAAAGGTGATGCGCGCCTCAAAAGATATAGATCCCTATTACATAGCATTCAAATAGGTGTAGGCTCAAATTTCTCCTCCCCGACATCATTGAAGTTGAGATTGTCAATTCGGGTGGTATGTTCTCTTCTTTTTGTTGGTTTTCATTTTATTACGTGTGTACCGATTTACGTGATGTTTTGTTGTTCGACTCGAAATATCTGATGTTTCAGGTGCACCAGGCGGAGAACGCACACCCATGTTACTCTGGGCAACAGGGCTGTAGGCTATGATGTGAATGTTCGCTTATTATTTATTTAATAACAATCACAGAAAATCATTTAACACTATTAAACCTAAACGTTAATAATGAGATTTACCTTCAAGGTCAACCTAATAGCCTCAAGGAATACTATTCTCTATCCATATGTACGTATAGTTTTGAAAGAATTTTCTCTGAACTCCTAACCTTTGAGGAGTTGTACCTTCCATCATCAGCTCATCCATAGGAAATGATCATCAAACGCAAATAGTTGAACAAACTGTATGATATTGTCTGAAACGTAACAGTTATATGCTTATAAATTGAGTGTTCTTATCGATTTCCTTGGGATCCCATCATCATATGCTGACTAGATGACCAGGGTACCAACTTGAATATGTACCCTAACGAACAAAAAAAGAATTAGGCAAATCGGATAAGAAATGTTAAAGTTATCGACATACTAATATACAAAGTGTCGTTAAAAGAACATCGTCCAAATAACATCGTCCAAATAACAATAATGCTTATAAAATAAAAACTATTTGACTAAACTGAAAGAAATTTTTATGGGACCACCTGGCAGCTATTTCGCGTCGAACAAAATAAGAATCACGCGAATCGGTCCATTAACCGCGGCGTAATCGATGTACATACATAGAAAAAAAACATACCGGCCGAATTGAGAACCTCCTCCTTTTTGGGAAGTCGGTTAAAAATAAAATCTTAGAGCATACCAACAGTAAAGTTGGTAAAGATATCGCTAGTGGATTTCACTATTTATATTTAAAAGTATATTGTTGCAAAATAAAATAGTCTTAATTTGATTATCAAACGTACCTTTACAAGTCACACGGATACAAATGAGAAAACAAGTATACAACAATTTTACATGAGAGGCTTTATTTATTAAAAGAGCTATTTTTTAGAATCTACAAAATAGTTGTTAAACTTTCTAACTAGAGATTATTCCTAAAAACAATTCACAAGTACTCTTAGACTTTTCCAATAAAATAAAAGCAAGTGAAACTTTTAAATCACAACTTCAATATCATTTAGTAAAAACGTAGACGATGAAGATGCAGTACCGAGTCGTCAAGTACTTATTGCATCAATAAAATGCACCGTAAATGCTTCAAGCGTATCCCAAACCAATTTTAAAGCATTTGGTCATAACAATTTTACTACAGTAGCATTTGAGAACTCTATTTTTATAACAGTAAGAGTGGAATTTGTTTGCAATGACAGCAGTATAGATTTTGCCGAGGAAGCTCTCGGTCTAGGCAAGAAAGCGAAGTTTTCAAGGAAGGGTTTTCGAGGAAGAAGAACTTAACTATAGTTCTATCTTTTTACATTTTATATTATGAATCAAATTTGTAGCCGGCGCCTATGATGAAGTTGTTTTAATATTTTCTAAATACTTGGAAATAATTAGATATGAATAATATAATCGTTAAAAGACGATGATGTTTATTTTAAAATGCTTCCCAAATCTTGCATAGATCCCAAAAAAATACACTTTTAAATAACACGGAACTATTTCCATAGCTGTTCAAACTACATCAACAGTACTTCTATCTCATCCATAATCAATGTTGTGAACAGAAAGTTAATTAAATCTAACCACAACTGCTCATATAAATAATCATAATACTACTACCCACGTCTCAATTACGAAACAGAATTACAAAGAGATATTATTATTATGAGACGGAGACACAATAATGAAATAGAAAGCAAACAGGACTATTAAAGCATGTCTGAGTCTTTCCGAGAACACCCAATTATTTCCGTTATTCCTCAACATAGTTAAGCTCTACGTAAGAGGGTCTTATATCATATGGAGTAATATTTATTTTTGTACCTGCTTTGTCTTGTTTGTCTGAAAATATGTTTTTATTCTCATTCAGTCTTATTACTTTTTTAACATATTTTTTTCTGCTGAAATATTTTCTAGACAAGCATTGCCTGATTCTGTTGAATATGATTTTATAACTGTAGTTTATTTACATACATTAATTTCCATGATCCTTCTTGCTGCTTCACTTTTATATTCTTTGGGTATAACATACCTATTCATGTTTTTCAGATGATTATAAATAGCAAAATCATCCTCCCCTGTCGCTAAACCCTAATCACAGTAAAACAGAGATTTACTTCAAGATAACTCGACGGGCTATACGACGATAAACCCTTTTACATTTACCAAAAACACCATTTCCCTCCAACTTTAAATTCAAAAAACAATCTCCCCATGATATATGGAGCGGCAAACATGACGCCCGCTCTCAACGTAGCGGTTCTAAAGGCGTGGCAAACAAATAGCTGTAATCAAGTCGTCGGGGCTACGCTCAGCAAGCTCAGTAACGTTCAGCCACCACATACACGTCGTAACGGTCGTACAAAAGACTCTACATACATATATGAAAACTGTTACACTTCCTTCATAGATTATTGTAACACCCGTTAGTACCGTTTGCGTAGTGTTTTATTATGAACTGTTATGATATTTTGTGCTTTAGCTGTACTTTCGTACTGTCAAGCAAGTAGACTGTGATGATTTCTTGTTAGTGTTTCTTTAAATATTATTTGCATTTCTTTTTCTATATGTGTGAATAACATTGAACTAGATTTTTTTTATCATTATTGAAAGCCTGGTCCCTTTTCTCTCCAGTCTATTATACTTTGAAGACGTTCAATTGAGTGTAACGAATGCGATCATTGCATTTTCCTGCTTCTTTAAGTCTGTGTGCTTTCCTTCAAAAGAGTGCTTAACATGTTTAGTCTTACAACGTGGTTCAACATTTTCAAATAAATTAATTTCAACATTTATAACTTTCATTCTTCTTTTCTTAACTCTATATTTTACCCATTAATAACTTTTTTTAGAGATTATGGAAATTTAATCATTATCATTTACCTACCACCTAAAGGTAACCCTGGAGCCAATATTCAGACAATTAACACATTAACTGCCAGAGTAATAATGACAAAAATCACAAAAAAAAAATAATGTGCCAATTAATGTTATGGGTCTAGATATACATAGTATTAAATTTTGGGGTCAATCGGAGGCAGGGTTCCGCAGAAAATTAAAAAAAACTTCACGAGGTCACCGGTACCCTACATGGCGCACAGTAGTAATTATGTTGATTTCTGCTACCAAGGCGCCGTGCGGTCATCTCTCCGGGCACCCGCGCACCTCAGTCGCTTACACGCGCTATCACGGTAATTTTGTATTAAAGGGTAAAAAAGTTTAATTTTACTACTCGTTTTATTATTCTTCCCATACCATTTATAAATACGATTGGATTTAAAAAAAAATATTATGTTCTGGGATTTTTAACGTTATTGAAGGTTTATCTTCAATAATTCAAAATATTTTTACGTTACATAGAAACCATGCGGAAGTATTACTCCTGAGCGCCATTCCGGTCACTTACTAATAGGAAATCTGTAGAAAACGCGTCCTACGGCGCGTAAATAAACTCTGAAAACAGGTTTACCGTGAGGTCACCGGTGCCCTACGTGGCCCCGTAATACAAGACCGCCTCCGGTCACCGGTGCCCTACATGGCAGTCAATGTGTTAAACCATAGTGATCCGTCTGTGACTTTACAAGCCGCGTTCATCAAATTAATTCACAGCCGCGTAATATTCTCTGGCACACCAACTCCTAGGCCCAATAACATCAACTAACATTACAGTACATCCAAAGATTAGTTCAAACTTCGACATAACATTTCAGTAATGTACTATCCACTGCACGTCCTAGTACCAATTTGACATTTGTCATTGCAGACGCATTTATGTGGTAGCAGCAAAGGCGGTTATCGTAGTTTAAGTGACGTGCAGTTGATTTTACTAAAGCTGTGAGACGTTTTGACACTCCTGGCATTGGCAATGGCATACGAAGGTGTTGCGACGTGCCAACTGCCAGCTTGTTACCCGAGCGATGCCAAATACCCGCAATAATTGTACACTTGACATTGTTGATGATGTGTTGTTGCACCATTAGATAAGTAATAGATCTGTATTGTTTTCGATGAATTTTTGAGGTCTATTTGATTCCCAAAAGAGAATTCAAAATCTTGGTGTAGTGGAAACACTAAAGATCCTTAATGTCCTGCCGGGGTTGCGGGTTGTTCGAAAGCCGCGGCCCCGGAACGTAAAGGCAACAGAAGGAACATTTGTGGGTTTTAGTCAGTAAAAGTCTGACACGCCCCCCCCCCCGCTCCGCCCAGAGCGAGGGAAGTTATTTGATGATTTACCACGCCAAAAAAAGGCCCTTAACATTTACGACAATGTTTTAAAGTTGACTCTGATAGGTCTTGGAACAGGACAGGAAGGAAATGTTAGTCTGGCTGGATCAATAGACGGTCATGTATCCATACTTGGACTGACGCTAAGATAGTCTCATGGATTCTTGTAAAGATGAACGTTTGGATTAACAATTTCAACTACGATTTTTTTATAACACTTATTGACAATATTTGATATTACCTTCATGCATTTGAAACGTATCCATCAGATGTTTCTCATTCTAAACATTAGACTAAATGCTTTGCAAAACTTTCACGTTGAACATTATTTAATATTGCGACGTGGATAACACACTTTGGAATTTAATTTAATGGCTCTTCTACTAACGTTGCAACCATCATGAGGATAATTTATTATTATTATGTTTGACTTTAAAAACCTTTTAATTGGTAAAGTAGAAAACGGTTCAAAAATTTAAGAAGTGTCTTTTCAAAAATGGGCTTGCAAGCTAATTTAATTAACTTTTAATTTAACAAACAATCCTTGAGTTGCAAGCCTCCAAGATAAACACAGGCAAACTTCTAAAGCGGGCTTCCAAAGAACATTTATATTCACTAAATTAATGTAAACACGGAGATTTAAACGAGACTCTCATTACATATTAACCAAAGCAGAGATGTTCCATTTTGCTTTCCTTTGATCATCCCTCCTTGCCGCTAAGCCTGCGGATTAAGAAGCACTGACGGGGTCTGACTTTAGCATAATTATTCGCTTTATCAGCTAAAAAAATCAATTTGGCAGATAAAGGAGGTCGTGTTACTTGAATTAGTGAGGGCAACCCTAACAATGCTACGGGACTTTTTGGAAAAAAAATGAGTAATGAGAGCTTTCCATTCCTTTTTTAAAGTCTGTTGTGTTCTTTTTCTAAACAAACGACACTGTCGCATATTTCATTGTATCTTCTCATTTAACTTATGTCCGCGATAACAAAACCTGGTATAACTAATGATCTCGCTGTAATTAAAGTAAACAAAGCTTGCATACATTAAAGTTACGCAAACAGCATGATTAACGACTATCTTGGACAAGATGCAGCATCTCATACATTACGTCATTTGTTCTATAATTACATCTTACTTTCCCTATACAAGTGCCGATGTATATCAGTGATTTTGTTACTTGTTAAAGCTTCCTGATGAAAGTGGAAGCCTGTGCGTCGATGAGTAGAAACTTCCCGGACAACCTGTCATTCGTATTATTAGTTGCCGGTAACCGGATAATAACTGGGCATTACCTATGGTAATATACTGTTATTGAACGGTCTCCCGGCTTGCTACCGTTACGAATAATTTTTACTCCTAAGAAATAGTAAACACAACAAGTTATCTAGGTAAAACTGTTTAAGATCTCACAGAAGTTGTATGTGTAATTTTGTTGAAAATTCAAAGTCAATTTTAAATGGTGCGTTATTCTAAGTTAGCCGACACCATGAATGTTTTGCTAACTTCCACTTTTGTTATAGCAATACTAAAACTATATTTAGTAAACACACAAATCAAACACTTCGTGGCTGATACTGATTCCTGGTGAAATACTCAATAACACTTTGACTGACCCGAGAATCGAACCTGGGAGCTCATGCGCGACTACTAAACCAAGAAGACAGCCACTACGATATTTAATTCCATTATCTGCCACAGCGATAAGATAGCTTTACCACAGGTCCAAACCTCGTCCGAACATACTCGTAATAAACCCATTTCCTCAAAACCAACCTCACCACATCGCATTATCTCTTTATTCTATCCGTCAACCCTCTCATATCATCATTTGGTCCTAAATTCACCTTTGGAGCCATTATCCGTAGCCGTGTTATCACACAAGCCCGGGTCATTTCGACGCGGGTCATTCCGACCCGGTGCCCGCAGACGTTAACAGGGTTAACACCGCCTTTTGTTTTGACGTGCGGCTGAGTTTGCTCGACGACTCAACGTACATCAATTTTGGAAGCGGCCATATTTGAAAGGGTGCTGAATTTTGGAGTGCTTAAATGTTTGAACACAGCGCTGAGTAATTTGTTATTCAGTTCGTGTGGATATTTGCTCAAAGAATTTTAGTTTATGTAAGTACTTGCTAAAAGTAAATGTTAGAGTTACTATTTTCTTTGCCAAAAAAAAACATTATAAGTAGTATGTTTTAAGCACTCTTCAAAAAGAGAAAATTCATAGAAAACCAATGATGTATAATGTTTGTACTTAATTTACAGCAATATAAGTTAGTAATTAACATTAAAAGTAAAACTCTACAAGCAACGCAATTCATAAAATCTTAGAAATCGATGTATCGATTTTCACATTCCACCGTTAAAATATCAAACACTAAACCGCCAACAATTTGAGAGCACTTAAATTTTGCCGGGCTAAAACATCGTTCATATAAAGGGTGTAGACTAAAAGCCGCCGGCGTAACATCATGGTTGTAAGAGCTTTAGTTCGGTACAGTTATAATCGCGTTAGCGAAGCACCGGCGTTGTGACGTCATATAGAACCTGACTTAACATGGTACACCTGCGGAATTATGTTATGGTTGATATTTAATGCTGGCAAACTTGTAGGGTTTCCTGATTATCTGTTAGCGTATTTTTTTTAAATAATATTATGCTCATTTAATTTTTTTTTGGCTTTGACACGATTTTTTAATACAAACCTGCCCCTGAGTTCAGAATGTTTGATTTGTGATACTCAGAAGATATTTTTAAAGTCCATATTATTTAGACTAGTCTTTTCTATATCAAAAATGAACATTTATATCAAAACAGTATGTTGTTGAAGACAATTTTTGACAAAAGATAGACGCTTTAAAATAAAAGGTGCGCGAGTTTTTTAATTGCTGCAGCTCTGCTGGACAGTTTACCTATTTAGTAGGCCTACCATGACGTTTTAAAGCTGAACTTATTCCGCTGAGGGAAAGAGACAGAAATATACAGGGTGTCTGGCACCATTTCTTTCCCTCAGTGGGCCTACTAAATAGGTAAACTGTCCAGCAGAGCTGCAGCAATTAAAAAACTCGCGCACCTTTTATTTTAAAGCGTCTATCTTTTTAAGTGTGTGTGAGAGAGAGAGAGCATAAAATGACTTAAGGAAAGAATGAATTAAGGTCGTATCATAACTTAGTACACTATGCGTGATGCATTGCCATATTAAACGCCTACCTATTTGAATTCGAATTTGATAACATATTTGTTCGAAATCTGACAGTCGTTAGTTTTTTTTTACAAGTTTATTTGGCACAGGCCACAAATGCACACAAATAAAAATAATATGTGTCCCACGGTTGCGCCAAATAGGCCCAGTTCAGCAAACTGCCGAGCAGCTATTTCCCAACGCTGGTTTTCAACTGGACCTGATATGGTTTATTCATAAGCATAGTTCTAAAACAACAAAACCTTCACTAATATTTCAAAAATACCGATTCAAACATCAATCATACGGAATCTGCCTAAATATCAAATACCGCACCATTCTTCCAGTTCCAACATTTATCAGGAGGTGCCAAATTAATTACGCTATCGCACACAGATTAATAGTCAAGTGTCAAGTGTATGGCATCGGGCACAGAGTACCGACACCGAACACAGAGTGGCCGTTATCGGCTCAGAGACAAGTGCCCTCTTCAACGTCACTTGAGGACTGTAACTTTACTTGGTGATACATTTACTGGCGGTTCTCGATTATAGGTCGCACGACTGTAGGACCAGTTTGTTAGACTGTAGTCGTATTTTAAAATAGACTTTTTTGTTTTATTTTAGGTATTTCGTGTTTTTAGGCAGAGTGTGATTCTAACAAAAGTCTGTTCGCGTTTTCGAATACGTCTTCAAAATTCAGAAACCCGTAACGGCCTTTTGTTATTTACCAAAAACCAAAAACTTATTTACCAAAAATTTTATTTATTACTTGACTATGTGATTTTCACAGAAATTCGAAAACCATATTTTAAGTTTATTTTCGGAAATCGATAGTACATTACTTAAGATAACTTAAAACAGTGTAGTTTCGCTTTAATCATAGTTAACAGAATGTTATTAAAGCGACAATAAACTGCTACGAAAACAATGCAACCCACACAGAATCAAATAATGAATGACATTCACAAAATGAATGAAACAAAGCAATATGTTCACTTACACACACATTACGCAAGTCCCGCGACGAATGCCCCCGAAATTAACCGAAATTAACCGACAATTACAACGACAAAGGTAAAACGGTTCCATTCTTGCATAAATTTAAATACATTCGAATCGTATTCCAGTAGTAGGCGCGTATTCAGAACGTTAAATCCATTGAGTACAAGAGACGGTGAACGACGAACCTTTGAGAGAGATGCAGTGCAACCGAGCCTTTCAATAGACGTAAAAATGCGGCACAATAAAACTTGTCACTTGCTTTGATCGCTGATTTAATGTCTGGTTTATATGATCATAGTATTAGTGAGGAATGTTTAATTTGAATAGATAGTTAAGAAAATAAAGGAATTTGGTGGATTGCGCAGACTTGTCGTAAAAAAGTGCTGTAAATTTTTTAAGACACTTTCGCATCGAAATGACATTTAGTAGGAAAATGGAATGCAAACATAGTTCCACAAGATGTGACGTTGGCACTTGGCATGTAAAATATTTAATCGCTTTTGACTTCATATTATTTCTTCTTTACGCCTCAAAGGACCAAAAATCCCAAAATAACTAGTCTAAAAACCTTAGAATTAAATCTAAAACCACTTAGGTATCCACAGACCAGTCCAGACCGCATGAAATAAAACCGTAAAGCCACTCCCACTAAACTAGATAGATTACGTTGGAGAGTGTTCTGTTACTAATAAACTCTCGTTAGCCCTGTCTTAGGTTTAATGCAGCATTAGCCTCGACTTTTATCTACCGAGTCTACCCACTCCAGATTAAGTTACGGGTTTCCAGTGCGAGTTGGAAAAGTTGCTTGAACGGTTCTAAAGTGAGACTAGAAAACGGCCGGTTCTACAATTTCATTTCGTAAAATTGATATTTTGTGTAGTTTGCTTTTAACGATGCTTGTATAATGAGCTCGGTACAGTATAAATGTCACTGTAAAAGCTCGAACTACGGTAAATCTTAAGATTTTCCAGTAAAACCTAAGATTTAAACACATTTATTTATTGGCTACATTACCCACATAAACCAAATAAAAGGTACGCACGTACGTACTCACTGTTCTCCATCTATCCTGTGAACGTAATAACGTGACCCAAGTAACTATCTCTAGATGCACCCCATTTTCTTTCTAATCCTTTTACAGATATTTTACTAGCAAACGGAAATTAATGTACAAAAATAACAAAACTAAATTCATCCAAACCGCTTTATTACATTAAATCAAGTGGAGTGTTCCTGCAACCGTTGGGTTCTTTTGTATCTAAATAGCGGTACCCTGGAGGCGGTCAGTAAATGAAGAAAAACAAAAGCCTGCCCATTAGGGCTGTCCTGCCGGGTACAGTTTTCCCGGCTATGACAAACAATGCGGCGTGAATGAATAGGGCTGATAGGAATTGTAATTGAACGGATTGTCACACAATTTTAGTGAGGGGAATTCATGCTGAAAGTGCAACCTTGGAAAAATTTTTGTCTATCCTTTTATTGGCTATATTTGAATAATGTGCTTCACGTAATGTGTAAGTTTATGTCAAGTTGGTTAATTCCCTCGGAATAGATTATATTGGCTCCAGAAACTTATAAATGTGTTTTCAGTTACAAAGACAATAATAGGTACAAGATATTCGAACATAAGCTGTACCTTAACTTTGTCTTAATATTTTTTCTGGAACATAAAGCAATTTAATTCAATACAACCAGTTAAGGAAAATACCACTAACAATTTCACGCTATAATTAAATTCAGCGGTACCCAGGTGTCAGCCCTGAACGAAAATAATATATTTTTCCCGTAGTGCGTGTACGGAATTCACATTAATCTCGTGGTTCCGCCGCTTCCAACCTGTGTCCAAAAAATCTATACTTTTTGCAGTAATAAGCAGAATTGAGCCAAATTTTTGCCACTTCTGAAAAATGTTTGAGTTAACAAATGTAGCGGAAATTCTTTGCAAGGTTTTCATAGTTTGTGCTCGGAAAATAAGTGGGGATAACTTTACACAAAGAATTCAAGGAAAACAATTATTTTATTTTGTTCTTGCATTAAAAAGAAAAACAACAACTAATCGGTTTATAGACATTTATTATTTTAAAGAACACAGATAGTTCACTTACAATATGAGATTATAAAATAGATCACGCAACAAATTACATTGTAACTACGTGAGTCAGTTATAAAAATAGAAAAAAATAAAACAACAAAAAATATATATAAGGTTACCGAAACTGTACATGTTCTTAAAAATATTTACACCACAACAAATACCTAAAGACCAAATTTTCATTAACTTGATGCCTCTGATGTCAGCTTGATTGTAAAAATATCTGATTAATTCAACCGTAAAAAACTGTAGAACGCACTAAGCCAAAAATCAAAGCATAATTTGAAGGGGTCCAAAGAGATACCGCGGCCCGGGAACAAAAAGGGCAATAAAAGGAACATGGGAGGTTTTAGTCAGTACAAGTCTGAAACTCCCCCCTGCTCCCACCGGCAAAAAAAAGAGACACAAAAACTGTCCATTCATACAACAGTTGTTTGAAAAAACTACTCATAAATAACGAAGGCATTAAATCCGCCATACACACCTTAAATATTTCAAATAGTTAAAATATTAATAACGCTTCGCATATATGATACACGGTATTAAAATTAATTAAGGTTTTCATCAGGACACCTGTGTAGGCGACAGTGTGACGTTTTAATGAATTGCCGGCTTCAGTGGCCCGTAATGACCATGGGGGTGACATGTGACGCGATGCTGATTTGTCACTGTATACGTGGGGTCATGGGGGTCGCGGGACGTTTGATGTGAAATGCAAAAATAAGAGGAGAAAATATGTGAAGAGTAACTGAATTAGTAATGACGGTAAATACGGTTGGCGCTGACTGTCCCCACACAAAACAAATATTTGTATGACCTACAGGTAGAAGTTTTGGGTTTTGGCTGTTTATGTATGTGAATAAAAGCACACAAGATACACGAGAAGGTCCTAGTGTGGGGCAGAGTTAAAAAAGGAAGCCGTGACAACAATAGAAGCGTGTTACACAGACCCCAGATAGAATGGAACAAGAGCAGCTAGTTTATGACGGTGAAAATGGCTGTCGTATCATAATAAGGGTAAATGACATCACAGCAACTGTATGCGATAAGTAGGAATAAACTACGTTCAAGAGCAGTCTGAAGCCTTGAATACAATTAACCGATCTTGAGTAATTGCGTTCAACTTTTTTACGTCTTAAACAATCCATATTTATTTAATTGCGCTTTGAACAATTAGCAAAATGAGTGTGAGTTTGGCCAGAGATGATGATGATGATTCATATTGATGCGAGGTTCGCAATGAGTAGTTAAAGAAATTAAAGCGAACTACGGTCCAAAAATCTCCTTTTTTTTAGGCTCGCTCCTTAATGAGGACTTTACTTAACTTGAAAACTGTAATTTTCCGTCGTCTCGTATAGATCAAACTATATTTATCGATATCGATATCGATTTCGCCGCACTTGGGCTCAAAGCACCGCCAAACCTCCAAAAATAATAAACAGATGCAGATGGCAGGACATGCATCTTCAATAGCCTCGATTATACCCCATTAAAATCACAAATTATTACAAAGAAACTGTAAAATAAAGCGTTATCACCTTATCACGACCATAAATTTCTCAACGTTTCCTATGAGATAATCTAAAATCGTTGACTGTTAAATAATTAAGCACATTATTACGTGAACGCTTTGAGTCTAGATTAACAATTCAGGGAATTAATTGAGTAATCTAATAGGAAACTCAGAACTAAGCGACGGATAGTTTCCGTCGGTCCCAATTGATTACACATACATGTTTAATTGCTATCTACTGAAACCTGTTCTTTTATAGATCGGTTTTAAGAGTACAGTAATAAAAATGTGAGAATAAAGAATGCTGAGAATAAATAAAATGTTTATTTCAATAACTTAAAAATAAGAAATAAGAAAAAAACAAAGTAACAATTAAAAGACGCGCTGTCGTGTTGAAGTGTGAGTGTATGTGTGTGTTTGACTATATAGTATCAAGTATTAATAAAGAATATAGGAAAGTAACTCTCTTTTAATAATTCTCTTTTCAAAACACAGTAGTGTTCTAATGTAGGAAAAATACCATGATAAATAAATAGGTCATTGAAAAACATTGTATGCATTAATAAGAAAAATAAACTAGGATAAAATCCGTCGCACTATCGCTGCTGTTCGTCGCTTTGTCCACTCGCCATGTGTTGCCACTAAAATTGAGTGTCACTTCGCAACGGGCATCGCATCGCATCGATTGCACAAAAACTGCCCGCTGCATAAAACTTTCAGCACGTACACTTTCAGTTGTGATCATTGCACTTTCACGTTTTTTGAACAGGCTCCTGAATTTTCAGCAGCTTTACTACTCTTGATAAAAACTTTAAGAAAATTGAAATTTAACAAAGGCTGGATACTGTCACATTAACAACTCAACCTAGCCGATTCGTGATACCAATTAACCTTAGATTAAAGGTAACTTTTTTTTAGTTAGGGCAGGCTTTCCATATAAAACTCTGGTATTCAGCTGCATCCGGTAAGACTGGAAGCCGAACCAAACATAGTTATGAAAAGGCTAAGTAGCTGATGATTAGGTATAGGTAACATTTTTTTTCAGATAAGAAATCTTAAAATGTCTCCTCCCACGCTGGGAATCTAAAACGTTGGCTTTAGCAGAATCTTAGAAAAATAATATGAATTACGTTAAAATTCTAAACTTTATGACCAAATTACGAATTTTAGCGTAATTCTTATTATTAATCCTATTATGATTTTGCCTACTACCCTATTGTGTTAGAATTGTATTGATTGACACCCACCCATTTGTTTCTTCTTTTTTGTTTATCCGGGACCTAGGTATCCCTTTCGAAACAACCCGTAGCCGCGGCTGATAATTTGCTTTTTAACTTGTTTAAGTAGTTTATATCTCACTATTCAAGTTGGTTTTAAGTAAATCAAAAATACTTTAAGATTCATTGCTGTTGCTATACGCATCATATAACTTTTTTTTAACTTTGTACGCCATCTATTGACAAAACATAGTGAACCTATCTCTTTTAAACTACCTGTAAACTCTTATGTTCTACAAAATAAATGATTGATTGATCATTTACTCTTTGCGTCCAATAAAAATTAACCTACTCCAGCCATCATACAAAAAATCCAACATAAATGTACTCCACACAAATATTTTTTACCATTTCGATGTTTCTAATTCCAAATAATTGCTATCAACACTTGAAATATCCATTCTAGAACTCGCTGGTCATCGTGACGTGCCCATCATTTGCTTTAACAAATTGAGTGTCACTTCGCATCAGCCGAAGGGTTATAACAAATGTTTTTAACGCCGACCGACTGAGATGGGTTAAATTGAGGAACACAAACGAGTGTGTTTGATGAATGTTTTAGTAGTTACTGTCTATCTATTGTGATGAACAAATATTAACTTTATGAGTACTTCCGAAAATCTATTTCGTCTTATTCAACAACAGACACAATTTTATCCGCAACGTATGTATTTTTGCAATTGGGTTCCTAAAGCAGCTTAATACGTTAAATGAGAATTTGTATTCATATCTGTCATGAATGGAAAACATTTGAAAACTTCAATAGGCAGTTCGCTATGGAAACCGTTTGTAATAGTTTTAATTTGGGCTCCAAAAAGTACTCTCTCCATCAATCTCTAATTGTATTAATTATTATCGAACCACGTTCAAGATTGCGAAACCTTTCCTTCACAAAATCCTGCTGAGTAAGTCATTCGAAAGAATGTCCAACGCACTCGCTGTGTACACTCAACTACACCACAACTTCAATAAGAACAGCTAAGAAACCTGCCTTTGCTATACGGCATAAAACAACTGTCAATGTCAAATTGTTAACACCAACGCGTGGTTGACTGTACCACATCGTGCACAGCTTTTTAATTACTACCTACGCGTTGGGCCCCGTGCTCGGGAATAAATCTTAGTTAATGTCCCTTTAGTCTGGTCAGTGCGGCCCCATGTGTTGGTAAACTGCAACTAGATGAGCCGAAATCGATCCGCGTCGGCTAGATAGGTAATAGCGCATTTATTTCGCTGAGTTAATAGTGTGAGTTGTGGAGTATTGTTATTGATTTGTGGGTGTCTATGGTTAATTTATTTGCGCAAAGAGTTTTTTTTAAGATCGTTGTTTGTTTGTACCTATTTTTTTACGTTTGTTTTCTTATGGTTAGAATTGAAAGACATATTGTCAAATACTTTTCCGTCGGGTAAAACGTCATATTAAAATTTTAATTTTCATAATACTCAAATGGCTTTAACTCCTTGTTCCAGAAATGCGACATTCCTCGAGCCACATCTCCAGGGTATAAGAAGACGCGACAGCAGAAGTTCAGACTCAGATCACGATGAACGCTCCACGGAAGACGACGAGAGGTCTTTGCTTCGAAGCTCACCTCGTACGAGGCTGCCCCCTCCGCCGCCTCCACCGCCCGACGACGACCCACCCCCGCTGAAGCCTCGCGAGTTCTTCGAAAGACTTCAGACCCAAGCGATGAGGGAAGCTCAAGAAAGAAAGCATAGATCAAGAGACTTACCAATCAAAGACCAACTCTTCAGACCTGTCGACGCTGACGGTAGTCTTGGAGATAGTCTCAGCCAGGTAAGGATTTTATCATCTAGCCTTTTCCCAAATAGGTGTACTAACTTCCAGATTGAAATAGACCCTTTTTATTTCTTCTCAGACTTTGGAAACTTTTAAATCACGAGCAGCAATTCTAGTCGGATGTAGCCTAATGAACCGTACCCGGTTGTATTTAGTTTCTAGTTTCGCAGACTTTTTCGCAAACTGTATCTACATCCATTCTATTGGATTTTTTATTTACGTAGCGAATGGTATTAAGTACAAAAAAAGGAATTTCTGAAGTGAAATATTGTATTGGAATGAAATTATATTTACCATTTATTTAGCCAGTATTCGAGACGTATGCTCTCGATTCTCGGAAAGCGTCTCCTTTTTCTACTTTGCTGCCATTACCATGTGAATACGACGAGAGTGATGTTACATGAAAGCAATATTTTTCGATAGTCGATACAGAATTAAATTTGCGGTTCTACAGAAGGAAATTTGTAGGGAGGGGGACGCATTTCGTTTGATGTTCCTTTATTCATATTGGAATTATTTACGGTATACAAAAATCCGACACCCTTAAATTCAGTTTTTAAAACGCTACCTTCTTATTGACAGTATTTTGGCAAAAATATTTTTGCGTTCACAATTTTTGGGGTTCAGTACCTCCAAAAAAAACGGTACCTTTAAATAATGACTTTATTTTCCGTCTGTCTTTCAATATGTCAAGACTCTTTATCTCAGGGACCCGTGGAGGTTTAGAGTTCAAATTAATACTTTATACTCAAAACTGCGGTTCATGGGGTTGTGAAAAACAACCCTGTATGTTTACGCAATCCAAAAATATGGCCGTTTTTTTCGCATTTCTCATACATTCGCAAAAAGCTCAAACCTATAAGGTACTTCCTTTTGCCTTAAGGTCATGAAATTTGGTAAGAAAAAATATCATAGAATACTAAAAAGTAAAAATCTGGAAGCCGTAAATTTGTGGATGCATAAGAAAAAAAATGTCATTACAAACTTAATTGTGAAATATGAGGACAACAGTTTTCTAACGGCAAAATTAAGTTTGCCCTTCATCTTTATATATATAATTCTTCTGTGAGTGTGTATGTCACTGAACTTCTCTTAAACGACTGGACCGATTTTGATGAAATTTTTTGTGTGTTCAAGGGGATCTGGGAATGGTTTAGATTCACAATTTTGGCCGGCAGATGGCGCCGCATCCCATTTTTTTGTAAATACGTAGCGAACACGTACCGGGCCGCTAGTACAGTATACTTTTTCGTTAAGGCAATGTTCGGTACTTTAATTAAGTATCTACAAGTCGGTATGGAACCCTCGATTCAACTTGGTTATTTATCGTAGTACAACTAAACATTTCTGTACGAGGTGGCAAAGCATTTTTCCTTGTTTAAAAATAGCAAGAGGTCAATAAAACATTCTTAACTTTACATAAAACCTTCTTTGTATGCGGCGTCTTTAGCTTCAAACATAATTAAAGAAACATTAAACGCACGTACACAACATTATCCTTAGGACTTGCTGCATGTTTTCTCTCTAAAATGACAATTAGTCGTTGTTACGCCACAGCCGCAGTGTTGACAAAGTCTGCCGTTGCACTCAGCCGTACTACAGTGACAGGGGCGCCCACTTGAGGTGTAAAACTTCTCAGTCAATTGCGGGGCGTTGCTTTGTGAATGCTTGAAGCCCCACCAAACCCTTGCATTGTAGTCAGCTTGCGTTTAAAATGTAGGGAGAAATGGTAAGGTACAGTAATACTGCACTTAGGAATCCGTATTTATAGGAGAAACGATGGAAATGCATGCTTTTAAGAAAGAAGAGCTATTAATGTAAAGGATGAATTATAAACTTAGTAAAAAGGTGTAAGTTTATGTGTTTTTAATGTGTAAGTAGAATCTTCTGAAGTTTTTCAGTAACAGTCCGGCAACAGGCTCGCCCCCCTGTTACATGGAAAATGTTAATAATAAATGTTCCGGTAAGCAATTTTGTACTGCAGTAACATTTACTGCTCCATTGGTACCACGGCCACAAGAACGATGGCTTAGCACGGAGTCCCGGGTCACATTCCCAGGTCGGGCAAAAAAATTGTTCTATTTTGTTTCTCCATTAGGAAATTTTAAAGTAGTAGCCCAGAGTTCAGACGATGGCGGTAAGATATCCACGTGCCTCGGAAAGCAGTTAAACCGTTGATCCGGCGCCTGACCTCTCTCCAGTCGTGTCTGATTGCCATCCCATTGGACCATGAGAGTGATGGAATAAAGACTGCACCTGTGCCAACGCACACATTTGCGCACTTTAAAGAAGTAATTCTCAAGCATGTGAAATGAAATGCTATCTCCCGTGCAGTCGGCTTATCTCCCCTGAGATTGGCCGCCGTGACGAAAAACGTTTTCTATTGTTACACATTACACTATAAACTACAGATTACCTTTAGATAGATACCTCATTTATTGAGGTATTCCATGAAGCGCACCCAAACGAAGCGCACCCAGACGAAGCACACCTAAAGTATTCCACTTAGCACACCCGTAGGTGGGCTTCAAATAAAAATTTAAAACAATTAATTTCCTATTCCACGAAGCACACCTAGGAATATCACTCGCATAGTGCGGGGAAGTAAAAAGAAATAAAAATGTCGATAAAAGAAAATATTTATTAGTATTAGTAGAGCCAGGCCTCATCCAATGAGGCCTGGCTCTACATCATGAGCGAATGTCCTCAAGGAGACTATTTCTAGATTTAATGATTACATTGTAACTCAGTGGCTCGAACAAACATTAGTTATTGCACGACAAATGGTCGTGTTATACTTAACGTAAAAAATAAAACTAATACTTATACAGAATCTCTTTACTCTGAAATAAATAAAATTTTCAATAAAAACAGAGCCATAAATCTGGCAAAACTTTTAGGTTGCTTCCAAAAAAATTGCAATAATTATGCCGAAATGAGAGTAAAAATGGGTTATTCAAATCATCAAAAATATGCTGAAATAAAAAACAATATAATCGAAGACACAATAAAAGATTATAAAAATGGTTTAATTTCAGTTTGACATTGCCTAGAAATTAAGATTCTGAAAATAACAATTTATTCAATTGATAAGTTTAGATACTAAATTTCTTAAAGATTATTTAAGAATCTTAAAAATTGAGATTTATGATTTTAAACAGTCTGTGATTTATATAAAAGTAGCGTTTTTTTATTATTAGTTATTTACAATGTTTTTGATATTTGTCCCAGTTTTTATTGCAAATATGAAACAATCTGTGATTTTATTAAGATCACAAAAAAGGAAAATAATAGAAAAATAGTTAAAAAATAATTATTCTTTTGGAAAGTTAATTTTATTAAGAAACAATCTGTGATTTTAAATAGTAAGATTAAAAAAATGACACATAATATTGTGTTACATTATTATAATGAAACTGAATGATGTTAGAAATTTAAGTTAGTCTTTTAAATAATAAATATATTTTTCTTTTATCGACATTTTTATTTCTTAGTCCCCGCACTATGCGCACTATGCGAGTGATATTCTTAGGTGTGCTTCGTGGAATAGGAAATTAATTATTTTAATTTTTTATCGGAAGCCCACCTACGGGTGTGCTAAATGGAATACTTTAGGTGTGCTTCGTCTGGGTGCGCTTCGTTTGGGTGCGCTTCATGGAATACCTCCATTTATTTGATGGAACAAAAGACACAATACAGGGATTAATACAAAAAATATCAAACTGAGAAAAAAAAATATTAAAAAAGTAAGGTAGAAGTTAGATTGACCCATAGACAATTAGACACACACATGCATTTATAACGGTCGCCCACTACTGGGCGGTGTGTGTCTCAAGATTGCACCAAATTGGAGTTCAGCATAATGCCAGTTAGAATACCTGACGCTGGTATTCTGCTGAATCTTCTTATCTTTTAGCCCATCTTCCGGAGAAAACAGGCGATAAATTATGTAATAGAAGAAATTTTCAACACGAAACAACACAATTCGTCTAGGCAATTATTTAAAACGCTTCTGGTCATTTCGTAAGTGCTACCTAAAAGTAAAGGGATAACCCTAAAGCACAATATTCATTACACTACACTTACTGGTCCATCGGACTGCCGATTAACCCTCAAATTAGACCGGGGGTCCGAAGTTAACTGCCTTTTGCGGCACATAAATGACATGTGCGACTTAGAATTTTGGATGGGAACTCCTACCATTCCATTTACGGTCTGTAATGGTGTTTTTAATTATTTTGTGGGTAATTACTGGTCGGGTTTACGTTTTGAAGGTTGAAATTCACGTTTGGTGTAACTCTTAATTCACTTATAAAGCCACATTTTTAAATTAAATTGTTATGGACTTAAATGAATTGGGAAAAGGTAGGACACATATGGCAAGAAAGGACCTGTCTGATAACATGATGAGTAATAGGAAGAGTAACAGAAGTATGAAAGAAGAATTATGCTGCTATTTATCACATTCCACAAGTGCACACAATATTAAAAAAGTAAAAATAAAATGATTAATAATAACTTGAAATTAACACAAAAAGGAGTTAAGTTTTGCGTCTCACGGTTGCCTAATTTGAGATAAGAGCAGATGAAAAGTGGTATCCTGGACTTAGGGAAAAATTCAAAGCTGACAGCTACCTTTCTCTTACGTTTCTACTAGTCATTTATTTTGCTTACCTGTGCATTTTCTGATTGAAAAGGGTTCATATCTAAACATAACTCACGACTCTGTGAAAGGCTCGTTTTTCGTGCGAATGAATAGATAACGTAATGAAACTCCGCTCGCCCCCACTAAAGAACATTTTAACGACAAGAGACAAAGTGGTGACTTCGCGTGATTTTATAGTTATTTAAGAGTACTTCTAATATCTATGAGCTATTACAAAGTACTTTTAATAGAAAACTGTCTTCCTACACTTAAGTTTTTTAGTAATTTATTGGTTTTTAAAGCACTAAAATTATGTTCAAATTGATTAAATATCGTTATTCATTTTGATTGTTTAGAGGAGCTCATGGCTAAATAATAGCAGCCATTCGGGTCGATCTTTAGGTTAAGCCTGCCTAGGTTAGTCTGTGGATTGGTGACCACCCGTTACATACACCGAGTTTCCTCCGTGCCTTAAAGCGCGTTAAGCCGTTGGTCCCGGCTGTCATTTGTAGATCTTTGACAGTCGTTACAGGTAGTCAGTGTTCCGAAAGTCTGACAACCAGTCTTACCAAGGGGTATCGTATTACCCAGTACTAACTGGGTTATGGAGGTCAGATAGGCAGTCGCCCCATGTAAAATACTGAAATTCAGCTGCATCCGGTTAGACTGGAAGCCGACGGAAAAGGCTAGGCAGATGATGATGATTTTGATTATTTGTAATAGCCTCGATAGCAATATAAATTCCATGTTTGTTTATTGGTGCGTAAATTTCTTGCCGTCAATTAATATTAAAGTAGTCTGCAATCAAGTTAAAAGCTTTCAAACTACTTCTTGGCAGAAAAGCGTTAGTTGCACTCGACTAGTTTTAATAAACCTCGCAATCAAATCGGGAGTATTCGGTAAAAGTCGGGTCTTGATTCGAAACTTCGGAAGTTAGGCGTTTTATACGCGATAATTACTACCATTGTCAACACAGAACGATTATCGGGTGTTCCGGAACTTCGTCTGCGCCCTTCCCTCGTCCGGGGCAGACTTTAATCGTCGGTGAAAAAAAAAATGTAGCCATCCCTAGTTTAATTTGCATGCGGTGCAGTGGATGCCATCGATTTAGTACAACAATAGGGAGGATGGATGCGTCGCTCGTTTTCGCTTTATTGCATTGTTCATGCATGTGGACTTTTTCGGTGATTATTCGGTCTTATTTCGTGACGTTTATTTATTGAATCGTTACACGCAGGCTGTTGTTACTGTACCAGTTTTTTTAATACTTTACTAGCTGTCTTGCGCGGTTTCACGTCTTAAGTTACTGCCGCGCTCCCGGGGGTAGTAGCTTGTTGCAGCATGTTGTATGCCTAAGTTTCTTCATGATAATGTAGCTTCCTATTAGTGAAAAAAATGGTTAAAATTGGTCCAATAGTCTTGGAGCCTATTAAATACAAACAAACAAATCTTTCCTCTTTATAACATTCTAGTATAGATAACTTGCTAAAACTAACCAAAAGAACGCATTTGAAACCCTGCACCATTGTGGCAAATAAATAATTTTAAGAAAAAAAAACTGTATTTGTTACTAAATTCCACAAATACTGGTAACCCCAGCCACACTACTTTTTCAATCATAACAAAATCTTTAATAACCACAATATTATTTACCGCCTAATTGTTCGTCACGAACACATTCGAAAAATTGCAATCAAGGTTCTAATAAAAGCAATTAAAGCAGATGCTATTCCAATAAAAGCAGTTTTCTAATAAAGAAAACTGCTTACGCTTCGTAGGTCAGGCGACAAGTCAATGGCACCAAACCCTGTGAGGTTTAGGCTCCCCTGTCCAGTTTCCGGGACGCTTATTTTGGTAATGGCAGCTTCGGGCTATGTGGAATTTTACTACGTTATACATATTTAACTCTGCCGTCTGTGTTGATGTGAAATGAAATCGAAAATGAAACTTTTTTGGTGGGGAGTTTGCGAGTTGGCATGTTGTTTTTTTGTATTGTTGAAAATTAATACTTTGTATTGTATAGTATAAAATGTTGCCTCGATGCAAACATGCAAAATATAAACAAGTACCGCGCCGTGTTCAAAAACCCTTTTTTTTGGGGTGGGAAATCATCAAATAACTTCCCCCGCTCTGGGCGGAGCGGGGGCCGTGTCAGACTTTTATTGACTAAAACCCACCCATGTTCCTTCTATTGCCCTTTATGTTCCGGGGCCGCAGTATCTCTTTCGAATAACCCGCAACCCCGGCAGACGGAGACTCTGGAAAACCCATCTGCTTTGCTGACATCTCTTTGAGGCGCGCGTGAAACACAAACGCGTCGTCGACACGGTTCAAAAATCCTTATTTGAGTTATTTGTTACTATTTACGGGAACAGCGCGTTTTTCCGAGATCAAAAGCCTATATTATGTGTTACTACAAAATATAAGCTATCTTGATACCAAACTCCATCTAAATAGGTTAAACGGTTTGAGCGTGAAGGAAAAACAATGCATAAAACATACAATGTTTCGTTTATCCTTACTTCCTTACTTAATATTATAAAAGCGAAAGTGTGTTTGTTTGTTTGTTTGTTTATTTGTTTGTTTGTTTGTTACCTCTTCACGCTTTAATGGCTAAACCGATTTTAATGAATTTTGGTACATAGATAGTTGGGAACCAGGAGACGGACATAGGCTAATTTTTATTTAAAAAAAGTGGGATGTGAGGGAGAAAGAGGGAAGAAAAGGGAAAACTTAGTGTTGGTATTACAAATCAATAAGGCGCAAGGAAAACTGTGTTACCCCAAATTTAACGCGGGCGAAAGCTAGTTTATAATATTAGTGTGATAATCAAACTAACCAGACCAAATGAATAGAATAACTTAGTGAAAATAATAATACAATGGAGATCAGTACCCTAAATAAATTTTTGGGCTAATTTTAAAAGAGCTTTACATGCTTAACATTTTTTTTTTAATTAAAAAAAATTATATTGCCCCAGTCTGGGTGATTACAGAGATTTTTTTTGTGGTTAAATAGCTCCCCTGTGAATTGTCTTCAACTTAGTTTTAAATAATAAACTAATATTATAAAAGCGAAAGTGTGTTTGTTTGTTTGTTTGTTTATTTGTTTGTTTGTTTGTTACCTCTTCACGCTTTAATGGCTAAACCGATTTTAATGAATTTTGGTACATAGATAGTTGGGAACCAGGAGACGGACATAGGCTAATTTTTATTTAAAAAAAGTGGGATGTGAGGGAGAAAGAGGGAAGAAAAGGGAAAACTTAGCGTTGGTATTACAAATCAATAAGGCGCAAGGAAAACTGTGTTACCCCAAATTTAACGCGGGCGAAAGCTAGTTTATAATATTAGTGTGATAATCAAACTAACCAGACCAAATGAATAGAATAACTTAGTGAAAATAATAATACAATGGAGATCAGTACCCTAAATAAATTTTTGGGCTAATTTTAAAAGAGCTTTACATGCTTAACATTTTTTTTTTAATTAAAAAAAATTATATTGCCCCAGTCTGGGTGATTACAGAGATTTTTTTTGTGGTTAAATAGCTCCCCTGTGAATTGTCTTCAACTTAGTTTTAAATAATAAACTAATATTATAAAAGCGAAAGTGTGTTTGTTTGTTTGTTTGTTTATTTGTTTGTTTGTTTGTTACCTCTTCACGCTTTAATGGCTAAACCGATTTTAATGAATTTTGGTACATAGATAGTTGGGAACCAGGAGACGGACATAGGCTAATTTTTATTTAAAAAAAGTGGGATGTGAGGGAGAAAGAGGGAAGAAAAGGGAAAACTTAGCGTTGGTATTACAAATCAATAAGGCGCAAGGAAAACTGTGTTACCCCAAATTTAACGCGGGCGAAAGCTAGTTTATAATATTAGTGTGATAATCAAACTAACCAGACCAAATGAATAGAATAACTTAGTGAAAATAATAATACAATGGAGATCAGTACCCTAAATAAATTTTTGGGCTAATTTTAAAAGAGCTTTACATGCTTAACATTTTTTTTTTAATTAAAAAAAATTATATTGCCCCAGTCTGGGTGATTACAGAGATTTTTTTTGTGGTTAAATAGCTCCCCTGTGAATTGTCTTCAACTTAGTTTTAAATAATAATAAAAAAAATTCAATACGTTCAGCTATTATAATAACATCTATTTTTGCAGACCAGCAAGAAAAAACTTGCACAATTTAAGTGCATGTCCTTGTAAGTCATTTCATTAAAGTTGGCAAAACAAATTATCCCGTTCATACTCAATTACTTAAGCGCTCCCGTTTCCCAAGAACTCTTAATTAACAGCAACAAAATTATCCGTAATGAGACGCGCTACGCAGAAAAATGGTTATTACGCCAATCTGATCGGTACATGCGAGCGGGGAGTCCCGACTTATTGATTTTAACCACCCTTGGTGAGTCATCTGCCGTTGCATCCCCCTCACATCCCCACGCTGGACCACAAACACTGTTTGCTCTCTTTGATTGAACTTGAAGAAAACTAAAGGGCGTTGTAAGTTTGTTTGTCAAGTAATAACTGTTTTATTCCCAGTTTCTGAGTATTTTTGTTTTTTTTTTGCGTCCGTGTTTGGATGACTTTTTTTCCAGTCTGCATTCGATTGGTGCTCGTTAAAAGTTTGTCACGACGGCGACGGTTTTCTGTGGGAGAAATAATAAACATTTTCAAGATTTCTTGAATTTTTCATAAAAATGCTAAGTTTGAGGAAAAGATTTTTAATGGCTTCCGAAGACCGTACACGGATGAATGTGTGTTTTTGTTCGACGTACACGGACAAACAGACAAACAGTAAGTACAGTAAAACTTCCTCTGAGGGTCATCAAGAGCAAATTTTAAATGTCTAACCTGGTGTCAGAGTTTTTATGCCTTTTAAGGGTTTGGTTTAACACGCCGTCGAGAAATATTGTCAGTCGTGGTATCTTGATGTTTTTTTGTCAAGTCAAGTGATATCATACAATACTGTGTGTGTGTGTGTGCTATGGGTTTGATCAAAACCTTTACCGCTTGGTAGTCCTCCACTAGGCAATCACTAAAAAAAAATATTAAAAGACGCATTAGCATTACCACGTGTAATCAACGTTCCCTAAATTCGAAAATCATTTACCTCTTAAAAGCTACTTAACCGGCCATAAAATCGTTAGACTCTCGATACCCTATTACGTATTCTGGCAAACTTTTTACCTAATTAAAACTTCCCTTCGGTCGCAGGTGTGCGCCGTTTGCTCCTAAAACGTTCGAACCATTTACAACGTGATAGCACGTGCGACCGGCTCGCACTTGTGAACTAAACTCGTGTAAAAGTGAACTGTTATGCGACACTAAGAGCAGAGTGCTTTGCGATATTTCCATGAGACGCAGATGCCTTTAAGAGATTGCTATTGCAAAGTGTTTATGTAATAGGTGTTCGAGTAGTTGTGAAGTGGATCGTGAGGTAGAATGCTTTAAAGTTGGGGTGTTTTTGAAGTTTGCACCTGAACGACAAGACAAGCATTTCTTGTCGTTGATAGCGTGCATTTTTTAGGCAACGTTATTAAAAGTTGCACGTTTTTGGATCACTTTGTTGTCTGTCTGTCTGTCTTTGTCGCAGATCTCGCGTGAAGGTAACGACTTGAAATTAAAACTTGAAGTCAACACTCTTACGTCCTGAAGGGCTACTATGACATCTTATAGCAATTCTTATTCCACTGAGGGAAAGAGATGGTGCTAGACACCCTGTATAGCTCTGTCTCTTTCCCTCAGTGGAATAAGAATTGCTTTAAGAGGTCATAGTAGGGTAGCTGTTCCAATAAACAAAAGACGATTCGTTTTTCTTACGCAAATAGTAGTATTTTGACATACGTCTCATAGAACTTATTGGAACCGGGCGTAAGTCTACGCGGACAAAATACATGGCTTTTATGTCGTATATTTGTATGGAACCCTCAGTGCGCGACTCGCTCTTGGCCAGTTTTTCTTTGTTGTGTTGGAGACTGAGTTTCTGGAGAACCTTCCAGAAAATCAGTCAAAATCTAGTCGAAATAGTCTCCCTAATGTTTCTTAGGCCTGCCCCGATGATGACGTCTATCTCCAGGCTTCCACTGTATTACGTTCCTGGCCTATCAATCTTGATGCCTCTGGAAATATGACCTACACAATCAGTCCGTAAGATTTAAAAGAGACTAGCACTTTTGTATCTTACGGACGTTTGTGTCAACATCATAATATTTGCCTTAGAGTGTATTATGGTGTGGCGAGTTTGACACTGGAAATGCTCCATCACTCTTTTGCATACCTTGAGTTGGGACTTCTAAAGAACAAAGACCAAGTCTGATTACTTCATCAAATTGGAGTTTCAAAATATAACTCAACTAACTATCACAGGATTGTAGAACATAATTCCTAAACTAATACAAAACTTACACTACCACTTCACCACAATTGTCCTCATTCACAATCCTAATTATAGAAGTGCGGTCACAGATTACTAAATAGCTACTACGTAGCAGATACATCACTCCAATACAAAAAGGAAAATACCTACGCTATAATAGCCTACAAAATCATAATAATAATACCAGCTGTTTGCAGCCAAAAGAAATGCACCATAAGTACGCACAAAGAGAGTTGAGATTGTATTGCCCGCCGCGCGATCTACGTGCGGGCGCGTCATCGAGCGAATGTGCTAGGGTTGAACTTATGATGAATTGATGATAATGATAATAAAACGAATGTTGTAGAATCAAATATGTTTCAGTTTAATAAAATGACTGATAATTTTTTTTCCTTCACTGAATTCAAGATTATTAAATTTTATTGTGGAAAATATTCCAAACCGCGTAAATAATTTTAATAAATAATCGAAAGGGAAACAGGAGCAATGTGGAGGAAAATCAATCAATTTAAAAAATTCCAAGATGGTACTGCCAGGCCGATCCATTATTACGTTGTCAAAATTATTTAAAAAAGTTTCTTCTAATTCTTCAATATAATTATTATATTGAAGTATAATAGTAGAATTATTATATTATTATATTCAATATAATTATATTACCCATATACTGCACAAAAATTACGTGGTTTCGGCATTTTGAAACTCAGCGCGGTAATCACGACGTCGCACGGTGCGACAGCCCACTGTCAGTTGTATCGCCGGCGATACACGAAGCGGTAGGCATAAAACGCGTGGCCTTGAGCGAGTGACGGACGCCTGGTGCGGTTACCAATCCCACTTATACCATATTCCAATTGCAACTTAAGTGGTTTCCATACACAGCCAAACAGCCGCATCTCACACCGAAGAAATCTAATTGCAAACCAACTTGGACCATAAATCTTGAGCAACATTCGCGGTGGTGTGATATTTGTTACCGTGGCTTCTATTGTACCGAAAATTTAACACCTTAACTGCCGCCAGGTCCATTGTCACCCATGATTCATTGCAGTTATTATTGTTACCGATCGGGGAATTAATTTCCCGTATAGTCGACATTTTCGGCTTGTAATATGCCCGTTTAAATACCCCGAATAGCTGCGAAATTAATTTTATCACGTTATTTGTTTTATGCGGATATTAATGTTGTGGTGAAATTGTACAGTGCTGTTCGTTATAATTATCGGAAATATTTCACGATACAAATACTGTTTGGTATTTAATTAAAAATTAAAGGAAGGAAGTTATATTAACGCTTGTGAATTTATGGTTCACTCTGATCACGGATATCGATTTCCGTCTTAGGTAAAACGGTCTTAAAAGTCTTGTAATCAAATAAATATTTAATCAACTTACCAAATATCTTTTCTTTTAAGTATGTTAAGTTCATATTTAAAAAACAAATTTAGTAGATCATGTATGTCTATAAACATAATCCTAACTTTGAAATGTATTAGAACAGAGATTTGTAGTGAATAGACGAAAAATTAAAATATTTTAAATTAATGCTGTTCTGGTTTTCCCTTGTGAAGAAAAAAAAAACGCGACTTATTATTTATTCTCTCTGAGGAAAGTTTTCTCTACTCATTTCAGCTTAAGAAACTCAACATTTTCTTAACTGCTAAATGCGGTTTTGTGCTTTATAAGTCATGGACAAAACCGCAGTTAGCACTTTGATGTTTAAGTTTAGTTGAGAGATTCTGTTTGTTTTCGTTTGCTATTATGATAAAGCTGCATTAATTTATTATCGCTTTTCTTGCATTTTAAAAGAATGAAATAATTGTTTAAGCCAAAGAATATGAACCTCAAACATACCCAGCCGCCGCGGGAGACGCTCCGGGCGTCGTCGGGTGCCGCGATGACTCCCGGCCTCCGTAAACGTCTGTGGACAGAGAGCAATAGATAGCTCATCGTCCATCCTTCCGTCTAGTGACGATAGGCAGTGTCGATGTTTTTGTTCCATGATTGCCTCAAAGAGATTTCAGCAAAGCAAAGGGGCCGCCAGTGGCACTGTCTGCCGGGGGAACGGATTGTTCGAAAGAGATAACGCGGCCCCGGAACATAAAGGGCAAAGGGAGGAAGGAGTTGACTACAATAAAAATAGGTAAAATCGGAAGGTGATATCTCGCGCGCAGTCGCGAGTTTATGAGGCGCGAGTTGACGAATAAGCCATTTGAGGATTTTTCATCCGAATAAAATTGCCGAAATCCGATTTTTTTTGAAAAACTGGTATCACTGCCAATTTTAAAAGGACTGCTGCTAGGTTTAGGAACGCTTGTAATTATTAACCTATAATATTGTCATATATACTTTATCTCATTATTATTTATCTTTAAAAGTTAGTGAATATCACTTACTTTTTTTCTGTCATAATATCAAAAATGCATTTACAAGAATCTCGAAATTACCCTTTTAAACGCTTTTGTCATATATAGGTATGTGACAAGCAAGCGTGTGCCCTGGATGTCAACGACTTAAATATGTGACAAAAATTTAGGTAAAACGAGATGCTTGAAATACACGCGCGTGCGTCTATGCGCCGCAGCATCAAAAGGTTAAAGCTTATATACAAAATCTTATATATATTCAAGGCACCCTAAGCTGAGGCTCGTACCCCTCAGGGGGTGCCCTTAGCATGTAGTCGCTTAGTTTGTAAAGTTGAACTGCGAGATATCAATCATAAAAAAACAGCCTTCAAAAACAGAAAACTACCATCTCTATCTGGGTGGACAGGAACACACTCTAGTACCTTCTTGATTTCCACAAACGCAAATAGTTTTCTTGTCGTAAATAAAAGCAAACTACATATTTTTTCTTCCACTTAACTCTAGACTATTTTAAATTACATTGAAGAGAAATCCAATGAAACAAATGTGAGTGACGCCCGGCTTTCTAGCAATTACTCCTAGACATAATGAGGTGTTTTTCTTCGCAAATTGCCCGTTTAAAACGGATACTACAGTACGAATTACGTGCTGAACTTTTTAACGTTTATTAAAAACAATTTAACATAAATGCTTTTAGGGTTCGTACCTCAAAAGACAAAACTGAACCCTAATAGGATCACTTTGTTGTCCCTTAGTCTGTCTGTTTGTCAAGGCCCTTTATCTAAGGAACGCGTGGAGATATCTAGATGAAATTTAGACCAGTCTGTGGTCTTTTAGAGCTGTGAAAAAAATCAAATCATCAATCGTCTACGCAGTCAAAATATATATGTATACGAACATTTATGTCGCAAGTTTTTTTATGGAAACTTAGGTGCGTGAGTCCGACTCGCTCTTGGCCGTTTTGTACGGTTGGACCTTTGACTTGATCTTGACGTTATTTGTGGAAAATAATAACCAGTTACTATGAATACTTAGGCTTGAACTAAAGAACCATACATATTAATGCTCTCAGCAGTTTTCTCTCTTCATATGATCCAACCGATATTTACTGCCGTCTACTGAAAGAAAAAATTCTTTAACTTTCTTAGAACGTTGTTTGTTGCCGTGTCGAAAGCAGTTTTTGTATAGGGCACAGAAAACACAATATATGTTTTCCATTATTTATGGGATTACCTAAAACACTCGGAAATTGAAAGCCATTCAACAAAACAGCGAAATTTGAACATGAGTGTGTTAATAAAAGTAGACCTTAATTAAATTACATAGACGACATGTTCACGGTAACATAACTCACTAGTACATTCGATTAATAGTTGAAACAAACCACAATTATGCATTAATTAAGTCTAAAAGTAAAATATTCACATTCGCTCCAGCAATTTGAATTAAATGTGGACAATTTTAATTCAAAACTACACATGCAAATCGCATAAACCCGCAGCTGCAAAGGGATTTTGTCTCAATTAACGAACAAACTCGCCTCAAATTATGAATATTTATGCACATAACATAAGCCTCGATGTGTTTTATTTGATGTTTAATAATGCTTCATTTATTGGTAGTTAGTTTTTCATTAAATAGCTGATAGTATGAGAAATATGGTAGATCGAATTTAATAAAGGAACTTTCACATAGTGGACTCGGGCTGCATGTATTACACTTTGTAATAGTTGATGTTTTAATACATCAAACTGCAAGAATAGAATCTAATGGGGAACAACATCATACAGGCGACGATCGGTTGCCTCAACTGCCTGTCTGGTGGTATATACTCCACTATATATTGATACGATAGTACCTATTCGAACACAGCAAAACAGGTCCTTAGTATTGAAGCTTATTGCCAACTCAGTCGCGTTCTTTTTCTTTTTGCCAATCATGTCTGCAAACTGAAGTAATTGTTATCGGCCAGAGATCAGTCCTTTAATTGGCGTCAAGCTCGTTCCGCAAACTTCGTCTGGGAGTTTTTATGGCTCTTATATTTTGATCCCTCTTAGAAACACATGGAGGACACTATAGTCTTATGTAGTACTTAAGAAAGCATATTTCTTTCAAAAATAAAACAAACGTATTTTCAACTTAATTTATGAAGAGGTAACCCACACGAGCGAAAAATATGTAAGGATTTCTGAAACATATTAATTTATTCAACATAAAAAGGTAGCGAACCCATGACTTCGGGCTACTTGAAATTCATAAAAAGATCAGAGGGAAAAATTGCGATCTGCTAAGAATATGAACAAAGATATCATGGTAAAATCTTATCCATGGGCAACAGCCGGACGCAAGGGGTAATACAACTTTAACATATAAACAACTAAACTAGAATGGATGAGCCTGTATGAAATTGGGAGCCTTCCTTTGTGAGAGCCGCGCGTATAGGGTTACCATTTCGTAAGAAGTCCTGACAAGAAGTCGGACATTTGCAAAATAGTCTGGACGTTTTATATTAAAGGTGCGGTTAAATTATGTCCGAAATTGCGTGAGCCTTTTTAAGATCCACGAAATGTATTATTTTTAACTAGGTTTTTTTAGTTTAAAGTTTTAGGATGAATGAAAAATTTAAAAAAATAGATGACCTAATCTATATGAAGGTTGAATAAGGTCTATATATACGGTGGACCAAAACGCCAGACATGTCCGAGACACAAACCCGTACGGATGGTAACTCTACCCGCGTATCCTTTGCGGGGAAAATCGAGTAATAATATTTCCAAGTTGGTGAACAAAGAGCCTTCTCCGTTTGAAGCGAGATCGTCGTGGGTATTTTCCGTATTTTCCCTTAAATATTGTACTCACTTTTTATCAAAGTGACATTTATATGAAGCGTCTCATATTGTTTTGGCTTTGCTTTCATCTCAGACGTTTTTGTGAATCATATTTTGAGTATACTCTGTTTATGCGTAATAAAAGTTTCTTATTAAAACGTTTGGTTGAATCTTATTAGAAATTTTGCACAAAATATTACCTGATATAAATTTTTATGAAGCACCTTAACATACACATTATACATACGCAAAGCTTTTAGTCTCATTAAACATAGGCTCTTGCCTATCTCGTAACTTATGCAAATTCTTACAAAAGCTATTTAAATTAACACCTTCATTTACCTTCCTACATGTTTCAAAATTGAATACCACCATTAAATTACCATAAAGGAATATTATTTGAGACGGTCTCACTAATATTGTAGAGCATCACAGACGTATAATATTCACTGTGAATTTAATAGGATGTGTATACACAGTGAAAAGCCATAAAGAGGGCCACAGACGGGCTTCACTGTGAGCCCCTAAGCTCCGACACAAACTCATAAAGGGACTCACTAATATTTGCCTATTATGATTATTTTCACGTACCACACAACCTCAATTAGCGAAACATTTTCTCTAACTGTGTGAGTACTAATGTACGCGATGAATGGAAATGAATGGTCTAGTGAACGGTATAGTTAATGCTGTTATTAAATTTTCGGCTAATGAGCGTGTTTTGCGAAAAGTTCGTTAGGATAAGTTTTTAATGTGTTTGTTTAATTGATTTACTTTTACATTTCTGTTTGTAACGAAATATTAGTGAGTTTCATAGAAAAACTCAAATATCTTTTTAAAAAGTAGGTACATAAATAATTAAGACGCTTAGAATTTCGCGTATATTCTGATGATGTATATTCATTAAGTAACTTTTCAGTTTTCAATGTAATTAACAGGCATCTTTTGGACACGCTTGCTCATCTCTTTCGCTGTAGACCCTAATATTTTTTTCTTCTTTTCATCAAGCCAGATGACTTACCAGAAGTTGAATAGGGAAATACTTTAATTCTTTTGTTTTTCCTTTTTATACTGATCATCACAAGCACTAACCTCTACTTATTCTATTCATTTCAGAGTCGAGAAAGTCTATCATCTGACGGCGAGGGCGCTCGAGGTGACTGCTCCTCAGTTGACTCGTCAGGGTCAGGGTCAGAGGAACAGCCACCATGCGACATCGGGCTACTGGAGAGACTGATCAGGACGCACCCCGTCTGGTTCCTCCCTGGCATCCAGAGGGCTGGTGCCTTCCATTTGCTGCAAGGAAAAGAGGAGGGAGTAAGTAGTTTGACTGTTTGTTTTGATTTGTTTATATCACCGGGAGGTTAAAAATCATATTATTTATATGAAAGATCTTACAGGACAATTTCCAAAATGGTCTTGTGCAAGAAAAACTATCGGAGCACATGATAATTAATTGTCTTCTTTATTATGTACTTTAAATACGATGACTAATAATATCCACCAGGCGCCAGCCGCAATCGACGCCTAATGTTTGGAATACATTTTTATGTTACGCTTACATCAATTTAGGCGTTAGTGAAAAAAATGCATAGGGACCTACTAATTGTCTAGGTAGGTATTATTACAAGATAAAATAATATATATTTATTTGCTTAAAAATAAGTAGCTAAATGAATTATGATATTATTTTTCAGTTTCAACTATGAAAAGTTATGACCTAATAGTCGTTCAAAATCTAATATTTTTTTAAATTATTTCTATTCTGTAGCTAGTCAGCCATAAAAATAAGATCATTAAAGCGTTTAATAATGATAAAGAATACAATACATCTTTTTCCGATGCTCTTGGCTTCAGGGCCAACAATGTATGGACAACAGAGCAATGTCCTTTTAAATTTTATTTGACCAAAATTTTGCCTTCTCGACAGCCGAAGCCAAACTGGCTTTGTCTAAATTTAATGAAAAACGTAAACGGTTAGGTCGGCCTTTCGGTGCTTGAATAAATTGTCTAAATTCTTTTAGTCCCAGACTTTTCTTCAATCTAAAGACGCTTTTGTAATTTAAGCGTCAGTTTTTTTCTTATTCAAAAATTATCTTTCAAAGTTAAACTCATAATAGATACTAAAAACTGACTATGTTGCCTTTATTTTCGGTCTAGGGCTTTTTGTTAGAAAAAACGACGCTTTTTGTAAGCTTAACATTTTCTCTTCAAATTTCTTAAAAGTTTAATTAGTTTTAAGAATAATACCAAAGCGGACTGATAAACGGTACTGAGTCTTCACAGTATAAGCTCTGAACTCAGAGCAACAATTCATTTAAAACGAATGAACATTTTTAAGAAAATATCGCGCTATCAATCTCTTTCACAATCATCTAGAGTTAGAATAAAAAGTAGGCTATTAAGATTTTACTTACAAACTCCTTTTTGTTGTCCTTCCAGAACTTTGTCGTCCGTCAGTCAAGTCAGCCCGACACTATGGCTATCAGTGTTCGCTTGCCGGCAGACAAAGGTCCTTACATCGAACACTACCTCATCCAGGCTGCAGGCGGTCGCATCGGTCTCGAAACCTCACACAACCGCTTCGATAACATACCTGAGCTGATTGCACATTACTCTCAATGCTGGTGAGTTTCTACAACCAATATTGAAGATAGAAATTATGATAAACAAAAGATTTTCGTCTCTAGTAGCAGCTAATATTGAGAAAAATAAATAAATAGAATATACTTTCTACAGAACTGTTCTACAACATTGGTTAAAATGGCGGTCTTATCGATGATAGCGCAGACAGCGTTTGAACCTTTTTGCGAAAGAACAATAAAAAAATAATCAGTCAGCGAATTCACTATGGGTCATACCGCGTTAACAATTCGCTGACTGTTTTTTTAACTATGGCCGCTGAAGTTCCGTAATGATCATAATATTAATTAGATTATATATTAATTACTTTATAGTAACTAACTGGTTTAAGTTTTCGTCATATAAATTAAAACATATAGGTATTTCATTTTCCTTTTAGTGACGAGTTACCGGTGCAGTTGCAACTAGCTCGTCCCCTTCGAGAAGCAAAGAGTCGTCATCAGCTAAGTTCCTTAGCTCTTCTGGGACAAGAGTTCTGGGGTTACCCGATGGCAAACCCGAAGAACAACCCGAACAATCTCCTCTCTCCTTGTCAGATATCTAATGGAGTTGTACCAATGGCCGTCACACCGTCTGATACGGGATCTAGTCTTAGCAGCTTTAATGCCAGTAAGTAGCTCAATCATCAAAGAATTCGAAGAGGTTTAGTTTAGCTAGAGTACTAAAATCATTCGATATTCTAGGTACCCGAACAAACTCTCGTGAACACATTTTGAGCCCCGATAAGGATCAAAACGTAGTGCTAAAGATGTCACCAATAGACACTTCAGGTTCCCCACCGAATCAAAACCAGAACCTCAGCACTTTCAAAGGCAAAACTGCTCCGTCACCACCGGCTAAACCCAACAGTGCATTCATCAGAGCGCCTAGACCTACCCCACCTAATACTTTGAACCTTATGTCTAGCACAGTAAGTACGATTTTTATTTGGTATAGCTTTAACGGTGTTGTTATTTAGAACTTTATTAATAGAAGCTTCACCTGTTTTCAGGCGCATATAACACAGCCTCATACATTTCCAACAACCAACACGCAACACTCTCCCACCCAAATAAACGTGAAAACGACACCACCCCCTCCGCCTCCACGATGGGCAAAGCCTCCATTTTCCAAAGCATCCTTATCTCCAAAATCTGAAACATTTAGCCCTATTAACAAAGTCGCACAGAATGGTAACATAACAGTCACTACCACAGTTACATTCTGTGTCAATAACACACAAATTCACAACCATCAAATCAATGAAAGCATACAGAGCGACCGGTTACAACTAACGCTTGCGTCTAATGCCGTCAATAACAACAGTAGTGCTGACTCTGTATTCAGCATCATGGATACAAAAAACATTGCTGATTCTAATGGAGAATCCCAGGTGAGGATTATTACATTAATGCATGATTTGAGCACCTTTGTATGCTTTGCACGTTTTATTTTATGCCTATGCCAGACGTTTGTTTGTTTCTAACTTTGTACTGTTCTTTTCTTTTTCAATTATTGTGGTACTACTTAATTTAACTCATGGATTGACTATTACTTCCTGTTCCTGTGTAGAACATGATGCACCGTATGTCACCAGAGGGGGAGTGCATCAATGCTATGGCGGCTAGTTTGCACGGGAGCTTCAAACGACAAATGACTGAGCAGAATAATGTCGAACCCGGATCACCAATAGAACAATCACAGACAAATACATCCGATTCAGTGGATCCGATTGTAAACAGTTTAACTAAATCTAGCAGCACATTTGCTCCTAACCAACTTGTATCTCCTAACGGGACAAACTCGGTTACTAGTGGAATATTCTCGCCAACAAGTGCAATTAATTCTCCTGTTTCTAACGATACAATTTCTTCTAAAAGCGGTGTCTTTTCTCCTTCGAGTCAAACTAACAAAAGTGAGATCTTCTCTCCGATATCTAGAATTTCTCCGATATCAGCTAAAAATGTTTTTTCACCAACATCGAATCAGTCAATTATCTCTCCAATGATGGGGAAAGATCGAGATAAAGTTCTGTCTCCAAATATGAACACAGCAAGTAGCACGCCATCTGGTAGATCGAGAAGGAGTAAGCACTCCCACCGAAAGGAGTCCAGACATTACCAGGTAGAGTACATGTTTTCTGAATGCAAATAACTTCATGTGCATCTTAGTACTAATCGCACGATGTTGTGTAATAACATTAAGCACAAAATGTTGTTGCATCACTAACAAATATGCAAGTTATTTGATTGCCCCAAAGTTTGAAAACCGTAGACAATATTGTTTTTTTATGAACCTCTAACACAAAACTTCATTCTTTCATTTTTATTATATCTATATTCAAATATATTTTTTCAGGAATCTGACATCTTAGAATCTCCAGGTGTGTACTGCCGAAGTTCATTAGTGGATAAAGTATCAGACTATGAAGATATTTGGGGACCAGAAAGTAACAGTTGCTCTACTTTCAAGCCATTAAAAGCTGAAAACGAAAACAACATTCATAATGGTTTGATGAAAAGTAAAAGACCTGACCTTTTGCCAGACACTTTGCGTAAGTAGTAAAATTTAAGTCTAGATTAATGCAATATAAACACCCAAGATTTTAACACTCTTGTTAATTTGCACTTTTCCTTTGCTACAGCTAAACTGAATGCAGCAAAAAGTACACAATCCATATTGGAAAAAGAAAACATACATATTATAATGAATTCAACTGAAAGTCTAAACGAAAAGAAACACCTTTCGGATAATTCACTGAAAAAGAGCTTCAAAGGTTCTAGTGAAATCATAGCAACTACCAATAGCAAGGGAGATGTAGTACCAAAGAGGCCAGATAAACTAAGTATAGCTATGAACATGAACAAGAAATTGACTGAAGAGATCGAAGCGGTGATAAAAAATAGAGAAAATTATAGCACTGAAAGTATGGAGACGATGAAACTAGAAGATGATTGTGTCCTCACATCTCTTGGTGAGGAATCTGAAAAGGATAATGCTGGCAGCCCCTTCTACGCCGATCCTGTAGATGCTTTAAAGGAAGTAAGTGTACCAGACTGTTCCTCTTATTGCAATACTCAAATCAATCTTCTGAGTGTATATAATTGTTTTAATTTTGATCCTTTCTCAGGCTGCCCTACCACAAGTGCAAAGACGAAAGCTGCTAAGAGTTGGAGTGAATCTGTCCCAAAGATACTCTGAGCCACCGACACAAAATCATCCGTACTACCCTCTGCGCGATATGCATAGTATTGAGGAACTTTCTCGTAAGTACCTTTATTTCTTTTGTGTTCCATAGACCTTAGACGCCGCTTGGTAGCACCTTCATCCTCATTGAATTCTATTTTCATTGCGATTTCAGCATCATCGCCAAACACGTCATCATCAGTGGACAATTTGATGTCACTGCGCAGCAAGCCTAAGATGAAGCCGGTGCAGCCTCCACGAATCGCGAACAAGCCACCCACAGGCAAGAACGACCAGACTTGGACCGTTGATTCCAGTTGGGAGTTTATAAGTCAGTGTTATGCAGATACTGTAGAACAGTAGATACTGCTTGTAAATTTTGCTCTTGCACTCCCAACGTTCCTAATCCATTACAAATACTATGCTTCTCCTAATTAACCTACTGAAACACGTCAAAGTGGGTTTTATTGTCGAAATCAATTTTAGCCCTTCCAACTTTATTTTATATATTTATGATTGTGTTGGTTTTTTTATTTCCGTCGGTTAGCTCTTTATCTTGCACTTAATACAAAATTTCAAAAAATGAAGCTAAAATTTCAATGTTTCCGTTACTTGCAGACAAAAACGACGAAGGTTCAAATAGTGAGAGTGGTACGTTCCCTTCGCTGGCTGAGCAGGAGTGTCGACTGAGTGCAGTTGATGATGGAACTCAACACTTGACTGTTCATCAAGTAGTTGCACAAAGGTGAGTCTGGCTTAATTCAACGGGTGTTTTTTTTGTGTAAAACTTTTTATATCGGAAGACTTAAAAAGTAAAACCAGCTGGAAAAATTCTGATTTTTTAATATTTCCTAAAAATTGTATAAAAAAAAACATTTAAAATTATTGAAAATAGTGATCCGCCGGTTTCGGATTCAGGGTTACAGACAGGAACCTCATTAAATTGCGGGCCATATCGAGGAGTACTGCCTTCTGAATCAAGCTCTTGATCTCACCGCCTAAGGGGAGCTTCGACAGATGGTCAAAGAAGCTTTTAGTTATCCATTACGTTATTTTAATTAAAATTATGGTCTTCGGTAGATTCCCTGACTTGCGGTTGAATGCAGAACCAACGATGTTACCAGAAGAAGTCAGATCGCCACCAAGAGCTTCGTGTTACGACAATGTGCATGATCTGAGACCTTTATCTGAACAGGTAATTTAGGAAACTGACATATTCAACCATGAACTCATAGTGAAATATAAGCCAATATTAAGTTAACTTATCTGCGTGACGTCATTCGTAAGAGGATAGGATATTTAAATTGGCAATTTAAAAAAAATACTCTTTAATTTTTCAGCGTTTTTTTGGTAGTCACTTTTTTACATTTCATTCAGTATATAATATTACTACTGTTGTGTAGCTAAATAAAGCATTTAAAATAAAATGGGTCGTTGAAAAACCTACCACCAACATTACTTAAACTCTGTCGACACACAACTATTCAACGACTATGAGCGAGTTTCACCTGTGAAACTGAACGAGAATCGCACAATCTTAGTCGCGTTCAAGAGCTGTCACTGTCATTGTGACAGCACGGCGCTGCCCCAACTGAAAAAAAATGTGTGGTGTGTAGGTAGTTTTGCGCGGTCTGGCTTATTATATATGTGAGTTTAAACGTATGCGGAAAAAACGCCAAGTGTAACCAAGATTTAAAAAAAGAACATAGCAATGATGACCAACACTGAGTTCAAGAGTTGTCTAAGCTCTTGATCTTATTTTAAATGTTCCAATAGCGTTGCGATTCATTAGTAAAATTCACCCTTTATCTTTGCACGTGGATCCGTATCCCGACCTTCAAGTGTAACCTCGTCCTAGGTTTATGCTCGTGACCCGAATTCGAAAAATTCCTATTGTGGGGCAACGTTTTTTTAGTAACAAAAATATATATATATTTCTAGAAATTTAAGAAATGCATTCATTTCGCAGGCAAGCGACGATGGAACTGTATTTTCTGAACCTTGGGATAGTTCGCAGTGGGACGGATTGCTACCTCCATCGAATGGCCACCAACTTTATGATAATGTAAGTAATTTAGTTCCTACATAACATTATCATGCCGGGTTCTTCTCCTATATTGTTTAGGGTTGATGTATGTGTTTATCCATCTATAGAAATTTATGTCAGAAGAACCGTCAAAGTCAAAGAAGTAGTAGATTTTTATACGGAACATCCTGCCATGACAGCGTTCTTGAAATCAAAGTGTGTGTCTATATTCGATCAAGTAAAGTCTATGTTCCACAAACTATCCATAAAGTGGGATGCACTTGGAGTGTAGCGCCAGCAAGTCCCCCCCCCCCCTTTATCGCCGCCGACCGGTGCCTGCGTACTGCGACTGCGGTTTTATTTTGTTGTTTGAGTAACAGATGTTAATCTTGCAAAATATTGGCCAAGTTTTTTATCGTTGTTTGTTAACTACAGAAAATATCATGATATCTTTAGTTATTTTAAAAATTATTTGAATATTTAGCATGTGACCCAGTGGAACTGTCTTGGTTCCATGAGTATTGTAGTATTTTTATGGTAATGCAGGAATGTTAATTGCAATATGAAAAACATTTTCGTTTATTTTTAGGAGGAGCCATGCGAATGGGAGTCTCCTATCCCGAGAAGAGGACCAACAGTTGCAACAAGAGCAAAGAGCTTTAGGGATCGACTGGACCCCTTACTCGGTGAGCTAATATCCAACTTTAATCCTTATCCTTACTAATATTATAAAAGCGAAAGTGAGTTTGTTTGTTTGTTTGTTTGTTACCTCTTCACGCTTTAATGACTAAACCGGTTTTGATGAATTTTGTTAGAGAGATAGTTGGGAACCAGGAGACGGACATAGGCTAATTTTTATTTTAAAAAAGTGGGATGTGAGGGAGAAAGAGGGAAGAAAAGGGAAAACTTAGCGTTGCTATTACAATTCGATAAGGCGCTAGGGTAACTGTATTACTCCAAATTTAACGCGGGCGAAAGCTAGTATTTTAATAAACCCAGAAGCGGATAGACATGAAAATATTTTGCACGAATGTAATAAAACTTAGAATACCATATTGAGACCGTATTGCAGAGCAATAGCCTCATAAAATGTATCTGCACATCTATAAACTAACTTCTCTTTCTATTTTCTTCTGATAACACACTGAACCACTTTGTCCCATTGAAGATGAAATACTACGTCAGTGCACGTGTCGGCTCGTCGTCAAGTTCGATTATTTACTCGTTATACAACGAACTCATAACACATTATGTACATACATTTTAATATGGCAGCATGCAGCAACTATGTGATAATACTTCACTCTTTTAAATTAAACTAAATCCGAAGAGTCATTTCTAAATCATCTCCAAACAGTACTGACAAGTGTTTTATTCAATGTCAGTTTTCGGTCATTGCTATCAACAGACACGTCCTTTCCCGGTATTTGTTCATTTGAATACAATATCTCGGTGCAGTATTTCAACCGTATCACTCGACGCCAAATCACAAATGTTCTCTGCGCACTGCAGACCGATTTGTAATTAATCATGTATAACACTTCATTATCAAATTAATTAACTTAGTAGAGCACACAATAGGACCGCGGCGTACATCTGTTATCTATTACTACATTAGCTCTGTAAATAAATTAATTATGGCTAAAGGGCAAAGGTCTGCGCGTGCCGTGAATTTCTCAGACATGCTCAGTGCGCCCCGCAGTGCAGAGACAGACGCTTTCCAACCCGCGTTGGAATAGCATTAGACGTGTGACGCTCTCCCTGTGTGAATGAGAAACTACCGTTTTAAGTCTTTCGTTCAAGCGGGCAAGAACCGCAGGGTTATCAGTCATGAACTGGTTCAAAAAGTGGTTCCAAGGAAGGTGCGGGAAGTTGACTGAAGAGAAGCCAGGACCCAGCAAGGCTGAGCCTTGGTTGACGAAAATTGATTCATTGAAACACTTCATACCTCCTGATGAAGAGGTAGAGGTTGCAGAAGAAGCTTTGGAAGTGTTGGATGTGTTTGTGCCCATGACCAATGATGTGTGTGCGTTGACAACGATCAGGAACTTTAGAGGAGACTCTCTAAACGAGTTTGTTTACGAAAGTGAGTGGGTGATCATGCCCCGAAAACAGTTGTTGGAGCCCAAGTTCCAACAACGTTTGAAGAAAATGGATACACTGACTGATTTCTGCAGGTCTTTGGCCGAGAAGAGTGTCAGTAGAAGACGAGTAGAAGTGATCGCCAAACCACCTAACTGTCATTGCCACGAATGGAGCTCCTACAAAAGTGAGAAACCGCTACGTTCAAGTGCATTCCGAAGAGTACTGAACAGCTTCAAAAGATTTTGGCGACTCTTGTACCGTAAAGTTAAGGATTGCTTTAAGGCTGACAATGTTGAGGAAACTCCGATTTCTTACGAAGAAGACCCTCTCGAATCATTCGCGTCCACAAACTCGTACTTATGTAGGTAATAATTGTTCCATTTCAAATATTAATTTTGTGCAATGTTCTTAGATTAAAGCTGTATATTTATTATCGTCAGAATGAGGTTGAGACAATAAATATATATCATTAGTTAATAATGTAATTAGTGCTCGTCGAAACACTTATTAGATACTCGTTATTAGTGTTAATTCATCTTGTTTCATAACAATTAAATTTTAATAACTTAGGGCTTTCAATTTTCTGTCGTTGGCCACAATCAACATTGAACTTTGGAATGGAATGTGTAAGCATTGTTATTGATTATTGTTTTTCACATAATTAAGGGACATAACTCATTAACGTTTTTGGGTATGTTTTGAATAATATATTTTAGCAATTACAATAATGGGGTTTTACAAAAGAAATGTGATCGAGATATTGTTATTATTGGGTTTTTTTATGAGATTCAATTTATTAATGCTAAGTGTTGTTTTTTCTTCAAATATATTAGGCGCACTTCTTTTTGCTTATAACATACTTTATTTTAGGCACATATAAATCTTACTACTATAATAAATGCAGCAGTTTGTACGTGATCTATGTTACTCTTTCATGCAAATTACTGAAGGGATGGACTGAATGTATGACGGAGTTTATAACCTATTTTAATAGACTGGATTATTTTTTATATCGGTAGAACAATACCGTGGAACAGGTACCGAATTCCTCGCGGGTTAAGCCGCGACCATTAACTAGTTTAATTTAACTAATATTGTAAATGCGAATGTTTGTGAGAATGGATGGATGGATGTATGGATGTTTGTTACTCTTTCACACGGATCTTCTCGATAATCACGCGGGCGAATCCGCGGGCGCCAGTTAGTTTAATATAAACAAAACAAAGCTTGTATTGTAACCACAATACCTAATTGACTCACTGACAAGACTGAGTCATACTCACGCCCAGGGTGTGAACCGAGTGAGCAGATAATAGCTCTAAAAATCTCTCAGTTGCACACATTATTACAATAATATAATATTATCAGTGTATCTATGTAGATTATGAGGTCATTATTTCCGTCGTGCATCCATCGTGTATGTTGCATTTATACTGTGTGCAATACAAAGGCTAACTTTGTTTGAAAGTCCATTTGTTTTGACTGTGACGTTATTGTTGACTCTTGGTGTTACTTATATGATATAAGAAAATCATTGAGGCGCGAACTGTAACGATAGATTCAGCATATAAACAACCAGATTTGTAATCTGACGATTAGAGTCGTGTACAAAAAAGAGTAAAATGAATGGGTCTCTCGACTCTTCAAATCAAAAGCTCATAATTAATATGTAAGCATAGCTTCAAATCTTACAAGTTAAATTATGACATGTTCTTCTTATTGTATCGATGGCAAACTAAATGGTGTCGTCTCAAAACTGAGCCGCGACCCTTTCAGTAGCGTCCATTTGTTCCTGCACTGAACAAACAACAGGACACGCGGCACACATTTACACTCTTTATATTATTATTTTTTTACTTTGTATCCAAAATCTCTCCTATGTTTTATTTAAATCCATTTTTTTTTTCATTTTTTTTTGTATGCAAAAACTCTTTTAAGTTTACTTCAATTAATCTTGTTCGCTATTATTGTTATATTTGTATGTCCTCTTGTAAGTTAAAATATTTTAATTTTGTAACATTCGGTCTCCATAGCCACAAGATACTAGCGTTGCTTAGTTTGTGTCTCACCGTCAATGTGTTGATTCTGTTTTATTTCTTTTGATGAATTAACTTTCTAACTCCAGGACAGAATACATGTGGACTTCCATGACATGTTTATTAACATAGTTTATCTTTTTCTCCAAGCAGCAGCGGGCCGTGTACGTGCCCTGCGCGGCGGTCGGCAAACCCGCGGCGCGGGCGCAGCGGTGCGTGCTTACGCGTTGCACCTTGCGCAAGACAAGAGCACTACGTTCGCGCAGAACATCGACAACTTCATAGCGTGCACGCTTGATTCTAAAGATACTAGTCCGCAGGTAACATCTTTTCTCTATTTAGCAGTTTCAACTAAGATACTAATCTGCTTGATCCTAATGTATTTTGACGAAAATAATGTCAGGACTTTAAAATCATTAAGTAGGTATGTCATTTAAAATCGTTCATTTAATAAAATACACTTAAATACATATTAAATTAAAACAACTTAAGTAAACTTACTTAGAAATAAACTAAAAAAAAAGCGTCACAGAGTTCGTCCTCAACACTGTCAATTGATAATCCCCAATAGTCTAGCCAGACGCGTTGTTACGTTGTATGACACTTAGCCTCTGGCCAAAGTAAAAGGTTACCCTTAGGCCACGAGGAGTGTCAACTAATCGTTTGTAAATATACTTAAAAAAGCTGTGAGCGTTAACTTAAGTTTCAATTTTTTATTTCCAGGTGATGATGCGAAACATGAGACAGTTCATGTCAGGAATGAAAAACTATCTGGTCAAACACGGCGAGAGAGAATTTGAGAAAGAAGTTGAAAAAGAACGGCTCAAGGTAAGCTTTACTTAAAATTGGGCGGTATGTTGGCGCAGTGGCTGAGTGATTGACTGCTGCGCTGCATGTCGCGGGTTCGATCCCTGCACGCAACAAATATTTATATGACCTACAGGTAGTTGTACCCGGGTCTGGCTGTTTGTATATGTGAGTTGTTTATAAACGCACCCACGATATAGAAAAAAAATCCTAGTGTAGGACAACGTTTATATTTAAAAAATAATTGTAATGAGCCATTTCATCATTTCTTTCAAGTTTTAATAAAGAACGCTTAGAAATTACATAGGACAAAAGTGCCAGTTCTAATTATCACAATTAACTATTTCCAGCTAAAACCAACAGAGTTCCTGAACATAGACGCGATCCTAGAAGGTGTAATGCACCGACTGGTCGTACGACCGCTCCGCGCCCGCCTCTACACACTACTGGCAGCTTGGCATTCGGCTGATGTGCGTCGTTTACACGCTGCGATTGAGCGAGCGCAACACGCGACGCCGTTGCAGCTCGGAATAAAGGTATCTAATATTGTGAAGAACTAGAAGCGTAAATGGGTTCTTGGATCTTATAGGCAGGATGGGTCTCCATTATCTAGTTTGTCATGGCACTTGAAAAACGATAACGTTAAAAGTGTAGGTAAGACATTTTTTATTATGTTATTGTTTTTCAAGTGCAGTTTCTGTATTTTATTTTCTCTGGTTTTATGCTTGAAGACACTTTCTATATATATCTCTGTTCTTGTTTATTTTAGAAAGCACACTCTCTGTGGCAAAACCAACGGAAATATTATTTAAACTCATAAATCTATAATGTTGAAACTTCTTAACTTTTTTTTTTTAATTTCAACATTACTGTTGGGTACCTTTTCATTACCAACATGAGTGAAGTTGAGAGCACTACTAGTGTTGATATAAAGATTTTCTTTCAGGAATCTACTAAAGTTCCGTCGTCGGCAGTGCTAGCCGTGATCTCGAAGCATTTCCTCAAGATGCAGGAGGCTGACTCTCCTTTGGACAAACTTGAGAACCTATTGGCTGCCATATCTGTTATGTTTAATGCTGTAAGTAGTTTTGGATTCTTTAGTCTATTTTTTTAATGTTTACATAGTGATAACCAGTTAATCACTAATTTGGATCATGACTTTAATTAAGATTCAGCTTTTAAGAATTATTACTATGTAGTTTTTAAACATAAGTCGGATGTATACAGGTAATTTTACGGGCCTGCCTCCCAAAAGGCCCGTTCAATTACCTGTATATTTAAAAATTTGTGGTCACGAAATTTATTGTTTATTTTAGATTAAGGCTTCCTTTAAGATTACTCACGTTGTATCATAAGTAACAAAAATGCAATTTCCTTTCCAGATCCGCGGTGAACGTAGTGTAGGCGCAGATGATCTGCTCCCGGTCCTAGCGTGGACAATTGCTCGAAGCCGGCTGGTCTGCGCTGAACTTGAAGCAGAGTTGATGGCTGGGTTGCTACCAGCTGCACTACTAGCGGGTGAAGGAGGCTACTACCTGACCGCACTGTTCTCTGCTGTAGCCGTGTTGAAGAGACTCGCGCCAGAACCGCAGCCAGATAGTACAACGCCTTCAGTAAGTGTAGGGACTATATAAAATCAGTGTTAAGTAGTTTGTGTTGAGAATGAGCTTGGGCTTACTTTCATCGCTAGGTCTTTTTTGGTAAGGAAATCATCAAATGACTTTTCCCACTCTGGGCGGATCGGCAGAGGGAGTTCTTAGTCAGAGACTTATACTGACCTATCTATGTTTCTTCTGAAGAGAAACTAAATAGTTTGCCCTGTGTGTTCCGTGGCCACGGTATCTTTTTCGAACAACCCGCAACCCTGGCAGCCAGTGGCCCCTCTGCTTTTCTGACATATTTTTGAGGCGCGTGGTATACGAACGAGTCGTCAACATGGCCTGACGTCGCATGAGGGACGGTCGGTGAGATACCATTGCTCACCGTCCAGAGACCCGCTGCTTAACTCCCGTTAAAAGCTTAAAGTTACACAGCTCAAACCAGAAGGAAAAGTATTCTGGTTAAAGATGTCTGTGTTAAGTGTGTTGGTACATTAATCTGACAATATGTATAATTGTCAGATTCGTACAGTCTGTATTCGTACGGACTGCCTCGTTGGTATAGTAGTTGCAAGTGCCACTGTCAAGCATGAGGCACTGGGTTCGATTTCCAGGTTGAACAAAATTCCATTGGTGCTGTTTAGTTGCTTTCTTTCTTCTAATATTTCAATTTGTTTTACTGTTTTTTCCTGTACAAGTTAAATCAATACTTTATCTTAACTTTCTTTCTATTGGACCGGTCTCGATCCGCCTTTAATTTAATTTTCACAACGAACATTAACACATTAATAAGTAGCAATAATGATGTATTAGAAGTGCTTGGAAAATACCCGGATCTATTGCAATGGAATGGAATGGGGATGCATACACATCATTTTTCTATCAGGAATTTTTCAATAGCGAGCAGATACGGATTTGTGCCCAGTTTATGACAATAAGCTGGCTTTCTAATACATAGAACTTAAACTGTGGGCGCCTTACCTACGGGGAATGTTATGAATACACTCGTGTAAGCTAACAAGTATTGTCCGGTACAGTGGCGGCGCGGTTCGATGGACGCGAGCCGCGAGCAGTGCGTGGCGGTGGTGCGCGTGGTGCTGCCGGACGAGTGCCGCGGCTCCATCCGGCGCGTGGCCGTGCCGTGCCGGCCGGGCGCACGCGCTCGCGACGTGTGCCGTGCGCTGGCGCACGCCGCAGCCATCACCAACCCGCAGGACTACGCGCTGTTCGCACTACATGATGGCCATGGTATGTTGCAATGTATTTTTTTTCAATGGTATTTCAATGGTAAGAGGTTGGTTTTAACTCCCAATTTTCAAATACGTATTTTTTTCTATTGTCCTTTGGGGTTTTATTAAATGGTCTGCCTTACTTCCGCCATATATTTTACATTTAAAGGGCTCCCTACCAAAATCTTTGAAAAGATACGTTTTTCAAAAGATATCTAGTACCTCAAAAGTCATAAAAAATATACTTTCAAACTCTTTTCGTAGGGAGCCTCTTAACAATAAAGTCTTTCATAACTTGGTGAATTTATTTAAAACACAATTCTAAACATCATCAAAAGTATTTATGGTTACTGACCCCATGTTTTTTATTCATTTTTCAGAGACAATGCTGAACGAGAACGACTGCCCTCAAGAAGTGATGTCAGAGAAGAGCGGGCAAAACTTCACACTGGCGTACAGAAGAATAGATGCCAAGATCGCCTGGCCACAACAGGCCTTACTATCTTACCCCTAGACTGCTTCATACAATAATAACTAGCAATAAGAAGCGACAGAAATCTCCTAGCTATAGAAAGTAAAAACACACTTACATAAAAATCATAAATAAATTCACGATCAGTAGGTTGTCAAATCATGCTCATTATCAATAAGTCATCAAAATTATATTTGGAACGAATGAGAAACTCTATTTTTATCATCTTAACAATGATATCAAAGTGATATTTTATTCAACTGATTTTGTAAGTGCTAAAACGTTTTCTAAGCTTACCCTTACTTATAAGTACATCGCTTATAGGCAGTATTTTTAAAGCGTCGCTACTCAACGAGCATACTAATGTCATATAACTGTAGCTTTTTTACTCAGTAATGTTTAAGTACCTAATTTTATATTTAATCTGACTGAACTTTCGGGACGTGTCTCCCAGATTTTGTACATTTTGTAACGCGTGGGAGCTATCATCATTCGAAGTTTGAATGTGATGTATGGATAAAATGTTCACCATTTTTTTTTGTTATACTTTTGTAGTACCTACACCTGACTGGATTCGCAGTTAGGGACTAGCTAACTGTCTTATAAAGGCGGTGTTTATTTTCTTCGTGTGTGCGTTTGTGTATGTTCCTAAATTCTGTCGCGTAGGTACCTACACTAAATAAACTCACCAAATTGTTGTTTTAATTTAATAAAATTTAAGTATTTCTTTAAAACATTTCTAGTGCTAAAATTTACTTTTGAAGTATCTATACATATTTTAACTCTTACTAACTTGTTTATGAACTGTGATGTTAATCGTATTAATTAGTAATACTGTAAGGTTTTGTATTAATTTTTGTATATTCGTAGAGCCGTTTCTTAATATAATTTATTTATATGTAACATTAAGGTAACTAACCAACAAAACGTTAGTATTATAAAAGGTAGATTATAGTGAGGACTGCAGTTTCCATATACATATTAAAATTGGTATTTTAATAAACAATACAGATAAATGTGCAAATACTCACTAAAATATACCGTTTATATAAAGCGTATTCAGAAGAAACATTGCCTTACATTTCGACACAAACAATATTTTTGTTGTTCGTATTTTATCCCGTAACAGTCAAAGCAATCAGGATGATTGAATACGATTTGGAGAAATGATTGAATTAACTTAGTACCTAAGCCTTAAGATTATAATACCTCTTTCTCACTGCCAACCAAAAAAACTAACAAATAACCCTGCGTTGCCAACAATTAACCAATGCCATAAAAACAATAAGAATTAAAAAGCTTCGATGAACGATAGCTTAAGGCTGGATTAATTTCATTTCATTTGTGGTCGACCATTTTATGATTCTGTTGTATGAAGTAATCAATTGTACGATTTACCCACGACACTTTCATTCTTTTTTCACAATACCTGGCCGTTATTCAAACACCTATAAACTACAAATAAGTTCAAAAATAGAACTTATTTGTAGTTTATAGGAGTTCAAACTTTTTGCCCTTGCCTCCTTCGAGGCTCTTGCGGATTTTTTTGCCTTCTTTCCGTGGAAGACACAATAACCCTGGGGTGTTATCAAAGTCTGACTTTACAATTCGATTTAACGCATCTGTTCATTTTTATCTAAAGACTGACACTAAATAGTCTAATTAGTAAGAATCTTTTTCATTTTGATTGCGGTTAGAGCAACTTTAAAAGATTTCTTAGAACAAAAATCATGTAATATCCAACTGGTTAGATGAACTGCCATAAAAATCTCATCCTGTAGGTTTAACTGATAGAAGAATTTTTATTTTTGCCATTTGGTTACAAAACCACAGAAACCATGATACCTTGTCATTCATAAAAACATTTCTCCAAGACCTGTACATTAAAATCAGTACATTAGTGTGAGTAGGCAACATTTTATTCTGAATATGTGACCGTTGTACGCGCATGTAAGTCGCGCCATTTGTATTTATTACGTCACTCTTATTAACGTTAGTTGTAAAACACGTATATTGTGTTTTGATAAAGTTTTCAGTCATATTGTGAAGGAGTAAATGGATTTTTACCAAATTTACATATGTTGTTTTATTGTTTACTGAACCATACGCTATCCCGAACATGACAACTCCATAGAGTTTTTTGCCCATTCTTTTCCATGGAGATCAACACTTTGGGATGGGCAACTACAGTACTTTCACAAGTTTTGTCACAGCATTGTGTCTGGGACTGTAGCTTAATTTTTGTATTTTCAACTATCCATTAGTTAGATAGTATCACCAGTCAGATACGATACTGTTCAAGCTGTTTTACTATCCATCTGAAATAATAATCGCAAACATAAAAAATAAATATTGATTGGCTTTACGTTAACATTTTCATTTACTCTACTCTAGAAAAATAGTCCAGTAAAATAGAACACACTGTACCTATATTTATATATATATATTTATTCCCCCTGGTATGACTTCCCCCGGAACTTTTGAATACTGAATAACGAATAATTGACGGAGGACACGCTAGGAGAATCAGCCTAGGCATGATCTTTCCTGAAAACTTGTTTTATTTCCAGACCGTGCCAGATCAGTTGAACTTAAAGGCACCCCAAAAAAACAATGTTAACGAAACCATAGCAACATTAGCAACTGATTGCTATTGCTACGATACACATCGACCACACATTCATTACGCTTTCCTACAAGAAACAATGTTGTATCCGCTTGACGAAAAACGTACAATGCAAGCGAATTACCCTAAAAAGTTACCCTTCCCTCATTGGGACAGGGTGAATTTGCAGTATCCTGTGAGAAAGCATCCAGGAACTGGCATTTCTAGTGAGACTGTTGGACGAAAATGGAGACATCTCCCAGAGGTGGTGAAGGAAACGGTAAATGAAACTTATTTAATAAAGAGGTCTTTTGAATATCTTTAACCAAAACAATCATCTGCCTAACCTTTTCGTAAGTATGTTAGGGTCTTTTTGGGTACCACAACCCAGTATGTACTAAGTAATACGATACCCATTAATTGATTCTCAGACTTCCAGGCGACTGACTACCTGCAACTACTGTCAGATCTACTATTGACAGTCGGGACCAACGGTACTTTTCGGGTCACAGAGGAATCTCGGGATGTAAGTTGGGACCCTGGAGACGGACATAGGTTATTTTTTTTAAGTGGGAAATGAAGGAGAAAGAGGAAAGAAAGGGAAAAAATGAGCTTTGCTCTTACAATCAATAAGGCACAGGGGCAAAAATAACATGTAGCAGGTGCCTGCAATCAGAAAAGGGCAACCGTGTTACCCCGAATTTAACTCGAGCTATTTATTTTATAACAGCATGTTTCTAAACAGTACACTACAGTACACTCACTCTATCCTTATCCCTATCAAAAAAAACCTTTGCATCTACTAACGAATAAATATGATACTAAACAGAGAACTCCAATCGAAGAGCTGAAGAACTACTTTCGTGACTACAACGTAACCAACCAACTGACGAGGTCGCAGACTGCTGAGCACTATGGTTTCAAACTGCCTGAAACTAAGAGGTTCAATAAACATACGTCGTGTATGGAGAACGAATATGTGTATCCACAGCCTAGGAGGGTGAGTTACACTACTATTTCACATTTTTCAGTCATTTCTTCGAAAGTAAATGCTTCGAAAGTAAAACTTCAATTAATGGGAGTAACAGAGCCTATAGCAATTTACCGGACTCCCGAGAAGTTTTTCTTCTTGGTCGAATTATCTCGATAATAATGCCCTACCTTAGCATCAGAATCGGAAGGATCTTGGCCTCAAGGACCTTGTTCTGAGTATGATATCCACGTAATACATTATAACGCATTTCCTAGGTTTTATCACCATTTTTGAACATAACAGATTGAATTTCTAAATCCTGCTCTATAATTCCAGATAGAAGATCGAGTGCCACAATGTTCAGCGCACGGCACGACAGAGATGAGGGATCGTTACACTCAACCAGTTATACCTCCTCGCCTGATAACAGATAAGGATCAGTACAAACTTCCTACAAGACTAACTAAAGATCCAGTAAGCGGCACTTGATTTATATTAAACTACCTACAAAAACTGTTTCTATCCATTACTTTTTTCTAAACATTTTTCTGCGGTAGACAGTTGGCCGTAATGCAAGACCCGGATACGGCTTGCTGGTTGTTCGAAGGAGATATCGCGGCCCCGGAACATAGAGGGCGATAGAAGGAGCATGGGTTGGGTTTAGTTAGTACAAGTCTGACACTACCCCCGCTCGAAGTTATTTGATGATATTCCATCCTCAGAAAAAGACCCTAAGATCTTGTAAAATTACTTCTTCTCTTTTCCACCATTTTCTTTTATTAATCACTGTGAAACAAGCGTGTTATTTTTTTCAGATTAAGTCAATGAACACATTGCAATTTGATTTGGTACCCTAGTTATATTTTCTTTATTATTATTTTTTATATTATTTCTTCACAGCTTCCACTAGAACCAAGTTGGCGTACAGAAATAGAGCCCCTAGACACTACTCACGAAGGTTTTGAAAAGTACCTAGACCCGTATCTGACGACCAGCAGACTACACCACCGGCCGTACACTGCCGAGCAGTTGCAGCGACCATCGTGTAACAAGGACGTGGTCACTTATTACACATTTAAGGACTTAACCTACGTAAGTTGAGCAATCGGTGGCATACTACAAGGCTGGTCCTTAGTGCGAATCTGAGGTTATACATTTTTCTGGCCTTGAGACGCAAGCTGTTAAAATTAATAAGTAGGTAACATAGTTTCGAATTTATTCGTGTATTGTACGCTTCACTTTCTTCGGTAAGGGTAAACATCCTTATAGATATTTCTTGAAGGTGTGTTACGCGGAGCCAGGTGCCCATGGTTTGCATAACAACTTTGACCTCATGTAAGGCATCAACCACATTAAAAAGACAGAAACGCCGTTGATTTTACTATTATTAATTTTATTATTTATTAATAGCCTTACAATTCGGACTCTGTTGAATTTTAGTTTGTTATAAAAATTTCCCTTAATTCAGCGTGCCTCTTGGCAAAGGCCTTCTCTAGCTACTTCCACTGTACTCTATCGCGAGCCACGTTGATTTTACTAAAGACTTTTTAATTATCAGCAGGGAAGTAGAATGACACATTACGCTATTGGTTAATAAGTAAAACGGTTTAACTTTCAGACAAGAACACCAAAGCCTGAAACAGAATGGCGGTTACCAGTTCCTAGACCAAAATCTATGTACGATAGAGAAAAGTTCAAGGAAGGTGTTAGGGAAATCAGAACCCACAACAAACTTCAATGGGTACCGGGGTAAGAAACTATTTAAAAATATACTTATAGGTGTGTTTGACTGCTCCGTTGCGGTTTTTTTTAGGAAGGTATATCTTCTAATAACTTCCCCCGTTCTGGGGGCAGCGGAAGGCAGTGGAAGGCAATAGAAGGAACATGGGTGGGTTTCAGTCATTACAAGTCTGACTTGTAATGACTGAAACCCACCCATGTTCCTTCTATTGCCTTTTATGTTCCGGGGCCGCGATATCTCTTTCAAACAACGCGCAACACCGGCAGTTACTTCGTTGGACTCGGGGTCAAAGAGTGACTGCCAAGCACGGGGTCCTGGGTTCGATTCGCAAGTCGCTTAAAAAGTGTTAGTGGGATGTTCCATTCAGAATTTGTCAGTAAGCCCGGAATTTGGAAGTTGTCGGTATGATGAACCAGAGACCTCGGAACGCACGTTATGCCGTTAGTCCTGCACCTGATCTCTTCCGGCCATGTCGGATTGCCATTCCTGACTGTAAAAGTGACGTGTGCACTATAATATCTTCCGGGCCCATGGCTAATCTCCGTCGTGACCAGAACGGTCAGAAGGACTATAGTAGGTATGTAACCTTGTAGTAACTTCTTACTTATATCCAAGGATAAACTGGAATTGCGGGTTGTTCGAATGAGATACAGCGGCCCCAAACATAAAGGTGAAGGAAGAAATATAGGTGGGTTTTAGTCAGTACAAGTCTGGCTCTGTCCCGAGCAGGCGAAATTATTTGATGATGAACAAATTCAGGAAGCTTAGCAGTTGCGTTGACCATCACTTAGTCAATGATCAGTAAAAAGTTGGCTTTTTATCTGGCTAAATTTTTTTTTTCAGCACGTTCCGTACAGAAGTAAGAGACAACTACATAGCCCCGTCACTGCAGCCAGTCTCCCAAATACACAACTACGAGGAAGAAGCCAGAGGTTTCTATGAGAAGTCTATCGCCCATTTATCGACAAACATTGGAGAAGAATATGACGCGTTCCAGAAAGAATATTCTACAGAGAACTCTGTTGTTGGCTCTAGAAAGCCAATTTGTTCTATACTTAATCAGTTTTCTGAAAAGAATAGGAGATTAGAGAGAAAAAGTGCACGTAATATAGACTAAGAGAAAAACAGATACAATTTTATGTTAATAGAATATTTTATTAACGGCAATAAATATACTTTTAAATTAAAATGAAACTTTTTTTATCTATATGTTGTAGCAATTGAATTAAGTGGGGAATTACCAAAAAATATTGCAGAAAATTTCACCGTTTTATTTATTTTTCTATTTATTTATTAATGTATGTTGAGTAAACCAACAGTTACACACATTTCTTAGTTTAAAATTATAAAACATAAAAAGTATATTTTCATGTGCAGCTCACGGCGTTGTCCACGTCTTAACGAACGACGAAAGCAAAAAATACTAAATCAAAGAAAAGACATAATTTAATACGGTATTACACCCGTTTTTAAAAAGTATCTCATTTTGATCCTAGGGTCCTAGTAAACCACCAAAAAAACAAAAAAAAAAATATTCAATCGATAAGTGCCATAAAACTGCATTTCAATTTTACAATTTCTATTTTCGCGCGTAGAATCACAAAAACGCTTGACGCCATGTTACTCTGTGGTCATGACGTCAGTTGGTTATAAACAAATGCGCTGTTATTAGTCTCTGTTTAGTTGTATTTTTCACTATAGTTTATGTTATTATTATAATGGTGGTATTTATTTCTTCCATGGTATTATTACTACTATTTTAATAAAAAATAAAATGTAAAGTTTTATAATACAAAAATAGTAATAGTTGCTCAGTTGACAGTTGTCACTTTTTGTTTCCATATGACGTAATAATCATGGCGGACACTGTTTCGCTTTAAAACAACAGACTAAAAAAAGTGAAAACTTTGAAATCAACTTTAAAATTTATTCAGTTGTTTTATTAATTAAATTTAACATTTTCTGATTGCTTGTTGCCTAAGCTATCTGAATTGTATATTTTTAGAATTTCTTTCATATAGAGTAAAATACCCTATTGCATAATATAAAACCTTTTTACTTCAAGTAAAAATGTTTCGGATTTTCTATAGTCGATCATAAATTGACATTGACAGTTACACCAACATGAATTAGAACCAATTACAAAAATGTTTTAAAAATACCGAATAATAATAATGTAATCCGAAAATAAATCATGGGTTCCGATTCCGACCCAAAAACAAATAAAATGTTCAGTCAAATTAAATGGAAATAGTATACTTTCTGATATTAATATTCTTGATATCGTACGTCATTTACTTGATGCAACCTTACTGGGTCGTTCTATTGTCAGGCGCAATCATTTACGGACTTTACATACAGGTTCAAACTTGGTAAGTACTAAACTAGATACACATGAGTGTATCTCGTGTAACCCAAGTAACTCTGAAACCCATGAGGGTTTCAGAGTTACTTGGGTTATGTAAAACCTGCTCTAAGATATATTTGACATAAATGTTATGATGGAGATGGAGAGGAAAACCAAAAAAAGAAAGATGAATTGTGTAAGAAAAAATATATCAAGAAATTGAAAGGTAAATACTTACACGTGTTTGACGGCACGGTTGGCGCACTGACTGAGCAGTAACTGAGTGATTGACTGATGCGCTGCGTGTCGCGGGTTCGATCCCCTCACGGAACAAATATTTGTGTGATCTAGTAGTAGTAGTGTAGTGGTAGTAGTTTCGGGTCTGGCTATTTGTGTATGTGACTTTAAATGTTTGTAAACGCACCAATGATGCAGTAATTATGATCTTTTACTAATCGAAGGCAGTAAAGATGATGACGAAAAAGTATTTGGAATGCATTTTTTTTTCTTTGTTAACATATTTTTGCTCATTACTGTACTGATTAAAGATGTGTAGATACATCTTAATAAAAATTAATTGATTATAAAAACTATATACCTTTAGGTACCTATAAACGAAACTCAAAACATTCGACGACAGCAACCATATATTATATTATCACTCAGTTCTTGATACTAGCGAAGAAAAAAAATATACAATGAAAATCAGCAACCAATTTTAACGAAACAACGAAGGACATAGCGGATTTCAAATTACTGAAAGTAGCTGGAAGAGAAACAAAAAGGTAAGTAATATCGGAAACTCGGAATAAATAACAAAAATGGTAAATATCCCGTTTTACGCGTAAGTGTTAATAAGGTAAGTTTGCATCAATAAAATAATTAGGTATTGTGCCTGGTAGTAGTATTTAGATTTGTTTTGTTGACGTTATTCGTTGCTTGCTGATCTAGTGACAAGTGCGACTCCTCAGAATGAGGTCATTAGTTACGATGCCCGGCAAAATGTTGTTGGTTTATTTCATCAGGATCTTCTTAATAGTACCCACAGAGTCTTGTTTTGTCCTAGTTGGTAACGCCACCTATTACATAGGATTTAATCATATTTTGAGAAATGTGGGTATATTATCATGTACAACTCTGCCTAACTCTTCGGAAATTACTAGCATCATGTTCTTTTAAACCAGGTTAAATTCGCAATACTAAACGATATATTATTATATATTATATATATATATTATTACAATATCTTACTAATATTGTAATCTATCAACATTTAGATCCATCCCTCTTTTAGTCACATCAGCTTTGTCCCTCCAAGACAAACAACTCCTTTTCATTTTTTCTGTAACAGGCGCAACTTTCAATCTTCCTCCAATATACTCATTTACATCTCAACATTCTCATCTCTCCTACATGCAATCGTTTTTCATCCACTTTTTTTACAGCCCAAGCATTCAGACCCATACAGTCTAATCACAATCACCCTTTATGTTTCGGACCCGCGGTATCTCTTTCGAATAACCCGCAACCTCGGCAGAACAAATCAACCTTGTGTTGCAAATAGTTTTTTTCAATAAAATCACTGAAAGAGAACATCATGGTACCCTTATCTGTAAATTAAGTACTATCTGCTAACTCCATTTAACTGCACGTCGAAACAAAAATTGAACACACGTGAACCGAACGAGGTGCGAACCGGCCGCGAATTACTGTAATTGTTACATTCACTCGCGAATATTTACACAAATGTGACATAGTACACGGATATAGACCGACAGGCTAAGTCTTTATTTAAGCACAATTGATTACAGTTCAAAAGTACAATATGTTAAGAATAACTCAACTGGTGTTAGTGTTTGTTTTTGCTCTGAATCAAGTCAGCGGTGATGTCCCACAGAAGGTAAAAGTCAATATAAATTTCAATCCATTCATCAACCGTATCTAAATGTGGCGAAGCCAGAACTATTATTTAATGTCCATACAAAAAATATTCAATTCCATTTCTACGCTTGCGTCAATAACCTTAGCAGCCAAAATTAAATAATCTTCACGGTATATTTTTAGTTGCATGTAACATGAGTTTTTGTTGAAGATCTTAGTTAATATCAATATTCGACTTTTCTATCTTATTCAATCTATAACGAAGCAGATCCCACTTTTCTCTCGTTTCGACAAAGTTTTCTTTTCTATCTATATGGCACAGAGTGTTTCATGTTCTAAAACTCGTTATACTGGTTATCTATGAAAGTGAATAGAAAACTAGATTTCACGTCTAAGTACTTGTAATAGCAAGAAAACCTACGTTACGCACATTACGGCTTCTAACAACTGTGTCAATATTAAACGATAACTACCATGTCCTGATTTTTTTATTGTTTCTATAACGGTTTAACATCTGGCAGATTCTGTTTACTTATATCATTATCTTCCTGGTCTTGTCTCATTTTACCTACTGGGTGGCAGAACACTATGTTTTCTTCAGCTCTGCTCAGTCAACCGTCACGCTATCACTTACTTTCTAAATCAGTCCCATCCATCGATATATTCACAGGTAACATGTCGTAAGCATTTAATATGACATATTTTACCCGTAAATATCATAAGTAAAAAACTATTAAGTATGTATATACTACTAATCCTCACTAATATTATAAAAGCGAAAGTGAGTTTGTTTGTTTGTTATTTACGTTTTCACGCCTAAATGGCTAAACAGATAATTAAAACCGATATTGATGAGTTTTGGTATAGAGATAGTTGGGACCCTGGAAACGAGCATAGGGTATTTTTTAAGGAAAATTTAGCATTGCTATTACAATAAATAAGGCGCAAGGGCAAAAACTACAAGTTACCCCGAATTTAACGCGAGTGAAGCCGCGGGCAAAAGCTAGTAATAGATGCGAATGTTTGTGAGGATGTATGGATGTTTGTTACTTTTTCACGTCAAAACGGCTGAACGGATCTTGATGAAATTTGGCACAGAGGTAGATTTTAGTCTAGAAAAGGATACTTTTGTTTTCGATATCACGCGGGCGAACCCGCGGGCGCCAGCTAGTATGGTATAAAAACATAATAGGTAAAAAAAAACTTCCATTAATTTTAACTATATAGAATAGATGACGACCTCCAAAACGAAACGGTCTATTCCACTTCACTAAGTCACCATTTCCCGAATCGTCACAAATCCTCTTAAGAACAAAAACATGAAAGCGAATTATCGCCACAGAGTCAACTTACAGCATGGAAAGTGTTTAGCTAATGCAGAAAGATTTTATAAGTAGAACAATACACAGTTTTATCAAGTAAGATATGATTTCGAAAACAATGTGAAAATTAAACAATCACATAGTTTTTGCGTTTATTTTCTCTACTTTTTTGCGATCTTTGTAACAATTGAATAGTTAATTAGTTTTTCTCAATCTATAGAAATACTACATGATTGAACTTTAATTACAACAATCTTGTTCTTATACCATGCACTGCTAATGCATTTTAATTGTTTTCTATAAATAAGTTCTTTTCTTATCGATTTGCTATTCTAGCTTTTTTGGGAAATATATATTATAAATTATGTTTAAAAAAACTGTGAGTGAACATTGTGAGTGAGTTATAACTTATTAAGTAGAAACTATTGCGTGTTTTATTTTAAGATCAAATAGCACCTGCTATATATTAAATAGTTACAGGCAAACCAAGCTATTATTTGCCAACATTAAATCGTTTCCGTGACATAGTGTTGGTGACATCACCATGAAACATAAAATGGTTCAAATATTATTATGTTTGAGCCACTGTTACATAGACTTGATTACCTTTTTATGGTATAATAATCATGTTCTTTTTTTTACCGGCATTTGCCCAGGCGTTCAATATTGAAGGTCACAAATGATTATTGTCAATATTGTGATTGTCGTAAAGTAACGTCCTCTTCGGAATATATATCTTTCGAAACCACTATCACTCATATGGTTTGAATTTTGCTTTAAAGTAAAGTGATTAATATATATCATACTAGCTGTGCCCAGCGGTTTCACCCGCTGCTCACTTAGGGGTATGAAAAATAGATGTTGGCCGATTCTCAGACCTACTCGATATGTACACAAAATTTCGTTTAAATCGGTCCAGCCGTTTCGGAGGAGTATGGGAACGAAAACTGTGACACGAGAATTTTATATATTAGATTATATTCCGTCACATCACATCTTAGGTCTAGTTGTAAACCAGCGCAAGCATTAGCTGGTCGGCAGTTGAGCTGAACTGGGTCTATTAGGCGCAACCGTGAAACACAATATTGGTTTATTTTTCTTTTTAATGTTAGGATTTAAGTTTTTTTTTTCAAAAATTGTTTTTACTTCTGGCAAGTGCCAAATAAACATTTTTTTTTTCTCTAAATCAAAGCCAGATATCATCACAAAACCAATAACGATGGAGCTAGAATCATACCTTGGCTAACTACAATCCAACACTTAAGTCTTTTATTACCATTTTTATGTCAAATCGTGATCGTGTAGGTCATGAATGGTATTCTTGTCATACTTCAAATACCAACTAGTTTAGCCAAGGTATAGCGTGTACAGGCGGTACCACATACCGAACATATGAGGTCAACGCCGAATAAGACCTTATACAAACTGGAGTAGTGAAAGTTGTCCTGCACATGCAGGTTCTTGATCCTGATGTTTATTTATAAACCACTAGCTTTTGCCCGCGGCTTTGCTCGCGTTAAATTTGAGGTAACACACCCTTTCCTGATTTTTCCTATAGTTTTTGCCCTTGCACCTTATTTATTGTATTAGCAAAGCTACGTTTTCCTTTTTCTTCCCTCTTTCGGTCATTTATTACTTTTTTTTAAAGTAGCCTTTGTCCGTCACCGGGGTCCAAACCATCTCTGTACCAAAAATCATCAAAATCAGTTTGGTCATGTGTGAAGACGTGACAAACAAACAAACTCACTTTCGCTTTGATAATTTTAGTAAGGATGTGTGATTATATTCGTTTTTATGGTTCCATACCTGAAAAGAAAAAATTGAATCGCTTATAGGATCATTTTGTTGTAAGTCCGTCCGTCTGTCTGTCTGTCGACGAGGTAGTTTTCGAACACAACATATAAACCTATTTAAAAAGTTATATTTGTAATGGTTAGTATCACAGAACATTTTTAAAGTAAGTCTGTTATGTCATTATTGATGCCAACTGAGTAGTTGTTTTGGATCAATTCCCATAAAAAAATCTTTCAGCAGGTCGTATGCAATCTCCGCTCTCGTTTGCATTTATATCTACACTTTTGGTAGTAATTTTTGAGGGGTTTTTTTAAGAAATGAAGGAATAATTAGGCTAAGAGCAGGAGAACGATAATAAAGAAAAATATTACAAACAGCTAAGTACTGTTCTAAACAATCGATCAATTATTTATTGAAACGAATTCTATTCTTATAAACGCACACAGACCTATCGAAATTATTTTATAGTTACGCTCCGCGGTTCCACTCGCGTGGTTATAAAATATATAATACATCTGTATGAATTGTAGCATGTAAATTTGTTATTCTGATATCTAAGCTATATTATTATGAAGAGTCATCTAAATCCATTCAATAGTTTTTGCGTGAAACAGCAACAAACATACTTACATAAATCTTCACAAATATTCGCTTTATAATATTAGTAGGATTCAAAGCAAATCTTACATTCCAGATATTCATCACAGTGTACTACGAAAGCAAATGTCCCGACAGTAAAGACTTCATAATCCGACAACTGCAGCCAACCATTAACTTACTGCATAAATATCTTATGCTGAATTTGGTGCCTTTTGGAAAAGCAAGAGTAAGTGCTTTTTGAATACTTGTACATTAATTACTGCAAATATAAATTTTAATCCATATGAACTTATTACGTAGGTTGAAGATATTAGAGTAAGCACACATATTTTAGTCAAACGGTATGTGAAATACCTACTACAAATCGGGAACAGGAATAATACCTACTTTTCAACAGGATCGGATGAAAGAGTTGAGATTTTATTTTAAAAATTGACTGTAATTATTTGTGATAAGACAACGACAAAAAACGGTAAAAATCCAGTGTATCCAGTAGTAATGTAATCCAGTAGTCTGGCTGCTACCGAATTTCAGATGAACAACCATTCCAACAATCTTTTTAATAATTTGCAGAGTTTAAACAACGGCTACAATGGATTTCAATGTCAACACGGTCCCTCAGAGTGTGCCGGTAACCTGGTGCAAAGCTGCGCGCTGGATCTCATGCAGGGGCGAAGCGACCTGGAAAAGGTTTCTTATGTCGCCTGCGAAATGCAGAGTCAAGCGGGTACTAGAGGGGATATGGAGGTATGGATTAAAGACAGGAAATATCGCGTCAAGGCTGTGTCTGGTACCTACAACTACATTTTTTAAGCGTAATCGGCCTCTAATGTTTCCATTGCAAAAACAGGCCTCTTCTAGATGAGACGGTGAAGGTCGTAATCCTCTATAGTAGCGAACGGTGTCATGATGTCACATTTCTCAAATTATATGGTCCTCATATCAATCTTTAAATTGAAAATAATGAAAGGAGTAAATGATGCCTGGGGAGAATGGAAGAAAAAAACGCGTTGCGTCGACCCCAAGTAGAATGGGACAAGGGCAGAAAAATTATTATGATATCAACCTTTAAAATCCCTAACCAGGCAACAATTCTAACTGATAGCAAATTTCTGTTTGATTAGTAAATTAACAAAATTCAACCTTAAGATTTAATCCTTACTATCCTTACTTCCTTACTAATATTATAAAAGCGAAAGTGAGTTTGTTTGTTACCTCTTCACGCTTTAATGGCTAAACCGATTTTGATGAATTTTGGTACAGAGATAGTTGGAAACCAGGAGACGGACATAGGCTAATTTTTATTTTAAAAAATGGGATGTGAGGGAGAAAGAGGGAAGAAAAGGGAAAACTTAGCGTTGCTATTACAAATCAATAAGGCGCAAGGGGAACTGTATTACCCCAAATTTAACGCGGGCGAAGCCGCGGGCGAAAGCTAGTGAAAAAATAAAACAAAGATAGATGGTTACAATGTCTGCAAAGTCGAAGTAACCGATCACATTGAACTAGATCTGCATAATTTAATGCCAAAATAAGTGTTACACGTTTACCATCCAAATTAACATTGTATAAATAAATAGATATGCTACATTTCAAGGACCTTGCACCTATTTATTTGTAATTTTCAGTAATACAGTATTTACTCATTGTATTTGCACCTTAATATTCTGCAGAACTTTTAAAATAATTGTATTTAGGTAACGATAACTATTATTTTATTGTGATCTGTAAATCAATCAGTTCTATGTTAGAGAAAATCTTATCATGATAGACTATTTATTTATTACCATTAAAAAGGCCTCTGCTAACAATGCAGCCACCACAAAGCAATAGGAAATCGTAACCTAAAATAATAAACACTCTATAAAAATAAAATGATATATAAATAAAATATCTCGACTTTGCATTTGAGGTTATTGTTATGTGGAAAGTGAAGATTGCTATCATTGTGCCGATTGTCGTAACGATCAATAGCCATGGGACGATGACTATCTGACGGGGCTCTCCTTTAGTGGTTGGATCAATCACTTGATTCACAAGCATTTGATTCACAAGCATTTGATTCACAAGCATTTGATTCACAAGCATTTGATTCACAAGCATTTGATTCACAAGCATTTGATTCACAAGCATTTGATTCACAAGCATTTGATTCACAAGCATTTGATTCACAAGCATTTGATTCACAAGCATTTGATTCACAAGCATTTGATTCATTCACGTTCACGACACGACAAGCGATGAAGAGGTTCCTGTCTCTGAAGTCTTAATCAACAGTAGCTTAAACCTTGATCCCGACACCGCCGAATCATTATTTTTTAACTGTTTTTAATGTTATGTTATGAAATACCAAAAATACAACAGCAGCAGTGTGTGAAAAATAAATGGTTAGAGGTTGCGGGTAGTTTTAAAAAAATACCGCAGTCCGGAACTAAAAAAGCCAAAGAAGGAGCATGGATTAGTTTTATTCAGTACAAGTCTAACACTCCCGACTTATAAAAGAATTATAAATCATCAAATAATGTCCACCACTGTAAGCGAAGCGGGAAAAGTTGTTTGATGATTTACCATCCGATTAAAAAGTAATAACGATACTGTAATATTTGCAGTGTGTCATGGGAGCCGGCATTCCAGTAAAAGATGTGGCTGAATGTGCTAACTCTGAAAAAGGCATATCGCTGCAGCTTGAAGACGAATATCTCACTAAACAAGTGAGACCTAAGTTCATCCCAACTATAACCATGGACGGGGTAAGATTGTCATTTTTAAATTATTTTACAAAAATATATAAAAAATATTTCCTGTGAGAAAGAGATGGTGCTAGACACCCTGTATGGCTCTGTCTCTTTCCCTCAGTGGAATAAGTTCTGCTTTAAGACGTCATGGTAGGGTAGCTGATCACAAAAATCCATCAATATCGGTTATAAAAACCGTAACACGAAATAAAAGAAGGTAGATTTTTTTTTCGTTTTTGGATATTTAACCGATTCGCCCGTGAACTATTTTTGGAGTTCCTCAAGGCACTACGTATGGTCCTAACCTCCATTAAATCGTTATACTCCATTTGGCGTATTGAAGATGACTGATATCTAGCAAACGCATTGTATCCAGCTGTAAGAGTGAAAAAGGGCTTACCGTTTTTGGAGTTCCTCCACTTTGGCATCCACTTTAAATAAAGTTCAGTACTCTTAAAATTAAGCTTTTTCAACAAAAATAGTCTTTACTTAAATAGAAGCTATGTGACAATTTTATGATTTTGGTGCCTTTGTGACTTTATTTTTGTCTTCAGATTTTCAACCAGCAAGTACAAGACTCATCGCTCCACGACCTCACAGGAACCATATGCTCGATATTCACAGACATTCCACCGTGTTTGGAACACTACAATTCCATGGCAATGAACTACGTATTACTATGAACAAACAATAAATTTATACATTTTGTAACAAACTATCTGTATTATTAATCATTTTAACGTGTAAATCTTAATATATAAAATTCTGGTGTCACAATTTTTGTTCCCATACTCCTCCAAAACGGCTGGACAGATTTGAACGAAATTTTGTGTACCTACATATCGGGTAGGTCTGAGAATCGGTTAACATTTATTTTTCATGCCCCTAACTGAGCAGCGGGTGAAGCCGCTGGTAACCTATAGATATGGAGCGGCCAATTACGACCCATCTGTTACATTCCCCCGTGGCTACTTAAGACACTTGTGGCACTTTAAGTTCCCTCGTAGGAACTTAACAACACTCAATGGATGCTTTTGTTATTTTGCCCTGTTTTTTTATTGGACAAGTCTCAAACAGTTACTAATCGGCTTTAAGCAGAAGAATTAGAAGTCGTCTAATAGAGTGCACATTTGACTTCTACTTACTACATTATATTTAAAAACTTTATTTAAAGTATTTTCTTTATTTTAAAATATTTAACATGGGTTTATGCAAATAATACGGAAAGAACAATAAATTAAAACTGATGATCGCTATACTGATTTCAAGAACTGTAGTCATCTTCAATCTTTTCGATCGTAAAAGTATTAATTTTTGACGTAATGTATTTTTCTATTTATAAAATTGTTCTATCTTTTTTTTTAAATTCACCAACACAACACCGTCATTCTTGACTAGGCGACTGTATCTTTATTTTTAGATTAAAGACTTATTAACAAAGGTTACGAAGGAGAATTGTCGACAATCCATCGGTAGTAATGAGCTATATTTGTGTAAACGCTGGGGACTCCCTCGCTACCGCAGTTCTCTGAGCCGAAAGATACGATGCCCACCTGAAATAAATATTTTAGGAGTGATAAAACAAGAATTCAGTTTTAAAGGAAGGTATTAATATCAACATTCCGACATACACTGAGACACTCCGAGGCGAGAAAGTGAGTGCAAGTAAATGGCCAAGCGATACAGCCCCGCACCTCGGGCTTCCTCGCTTGGCCATTGAGTGCTCCATTTTTTTAATTATAATAGATTTTTATATCCTCTCAAAAAGGTACATTCTTTAGTTCATGTCATATTATGTCAAATCAGATTATCATTAATCTTTGTGAGAGCTGGAGTTTATACTGGGTTCGGGACCTGTATGGCAGATCTCCAGGCTCTCACCCTCTTAAACAATATTATTGAGTACTAATTTGAACACATCAAGGCCTTCACGTACAGAGGACAATATACAGTATCGCCAAAAAGCCAAGTCCATTCCGCATCCCGTCTAACACATATTATTTTAACCTTTATTTTCCCGTATCTGGAAACCTATTAAGCTTTTTCTCTTCACTGTACAGTCAGTAAAAACCTTTTACTGAAATGATTCATCAGATATTATAATTTTCATAAAATTCCATGAATGCTTTGGAATAGTATTGAATTTATTTATATCGCTTAGTTGACACTTCTCATGACCCAAGGGCTGGCTTTTACTTTGGCCAAAGGCTAAGTGTCGCTATACAACGTGGTAACGCGGCCAGTAACTTGGGTACATTACTAGCTGACAGCGTTGAGGACGAGTTTTATTATGTCCTTTAAAGTCTGTTCTTTGTTATTTTGATTAATTTAGTTTATTTAATAAAAGACTAACAGTTCATTAAATAAATTAAAATTACGAGTTAAAGACATACGTTGTCTTCTAAGAAAAAAATAACTACATCTGACGAGCTTAATTAGTTATCTCTTTTGCTGACTATGTATTAGCTTCTGCGGGCAATCTCTAATCAGTAGATCTACTATCAAAATAATAATACCAGCTTAGAACTGTCCCATTGCTGGACTCTTCCCATATGGAAAAGGCACAAGCATTGATGATTATGCTTGTAAAAACGGGTTGGTGATTTCAGACTTATATTAATTATGAGTCCAGGTTTCCTCATGATGTTTTATAATGAATTGAAAAAGTCACATTGGCACTTGCCCGGATATGAACTCATACCATCATGCATGAGAGGCGATGTGCTTCACCTTTGGGCCATCACGACACATTTCACATCGACATATTACACACTACTATCACATAGTAATAATGCTCACCTGCACATGTCGTCCATCTCTAAACAACAGTAACGGCGCTCCTCCAAACCCAGAACACGCGTCTTTTCCCTCTTCACCTCCCGCACACAGTTGTCCTTCGTTCACGGGCACCGACTCTCCGAAGATACGTTCACAGTTTTCTAGAGGCACTAGAGGGACTTCTAACTGCTGTTGTCGGCTAACCTGTGATTGATAAAAACGGTTGTAAGTTTGTTTGTCTTTCAATTGTTAAATGCGCACGTTTTCACGATCAGTGATACCTCAATGAATCTTACTCCAATTCTACTTACCTAATATTATAAATGCGAAATTTTGTTAGGATGTTAGTTGCTTTTGTCACTCGAATACTAATTTAAGAATTTATATGGTCGTCGGAAGCTTGGCTTAGGGCATTGATTTCAGTGTCACTTATTGGCGCAACAGATAACAATAATGATAATGTGCGTTAAATTTTAGGATGTCTTGACACCTAATTTATTTACCCAACTGTCTCAGAAGGCGGGTTTATGAGTTTGAGTGTAATGGTGTGTATTTATGAAACTTGTCAACAACAATGATAATAATATACCTTTTATCATTGAAGGAAGTATTGTCATTTAATTGACCATTTAGGTACATAACAAATTAGTTAAATTTGATACTGACGTGTTTATTACTGATCAATCACAACACAACAAAAAACTAAATTGTACCAACCAACGCAATCAACATGATTGACAAACACGTGCCAACATAATTTCCCCTACCAATCAAATCCATACAAATCACGGTCACAAGTACAGACAAGGGCAAAACAATTAGATTCACGTAACATCCTATCATTAAAAACTGATATTTATCTTTCACTCACCACATTATTCTGTCCGGAGAGTTTGCCCCATCCGACAAGCGAAGCTCGTTCATTCAGTACAATTTCCGGCTTATCATTCAGGCAGATCGGAGCTGCTGTCACTGGAAAATGTAAAAGGGTGTGATGATAATGGAAGGATGAGTGACAGCAGGAAGTTCAGGCTATCAGCCTGTCTGTCAACAAACTGCGTTCAAGGGTATAGCAAGGTCAATGTTAGCGCAGTTTAGGCTTATTTGTGATAAATATCTTTATGAATGTAATGAGCTCTATATACAATTGGGTTGGTAACGAAACTACTAGGTACGTCTATCATAAAGTTGTGGTCATCGGTTAAAACCATCAATCTGAAAAACTTTCTTTTTCATGGGAACAAAATCAGCTGTCCCATACCTTTCAGTCGAGTAGACGATATTGTAATTTGTATGGAACAGGTAATAATTTTGCGTGTTTGTTGGCACATACCACAAAACTTAACAACCTTATCTATCAATCTGCCTAGCTTGTTGCCTAACACATTAGGGTCGGCTTTTGTATGGAAATAAAGTTGTTAAAATAAGTTCGTAACACATTCTTTACTAAGACCACATCTTCTGGATACATGCGCTGTTCGAGATAATAACAACAAAGTTTGACCTCCAACTAATGACAACATCTTTCGATATATGAGAAGAAAAACGCTTAGACTTGTCATTAATCAAAAGTTTTCGATAGTCACCAAGCATTTAAAGGCTTGAATCTTGTTGGTCCAAACTATATTTCTTTATTTAAAAAAGAAACGTGGCCTCACACAAGGATTCTCTCCTGTATTGTGGGTGCGTTTACAAACATTTAAACTCACACACAAAAACAGCGAGACCCAGAACAACTACCTGTAGGTCATACAAATACGTTTTCCGTTAGGCGATCGAAACCGCGACACGCAGCGCAGCAGCCGATCGCTCACCCACTGCACCAAAACCGTGTCGTTGTTAATTTCGTATCCTAACAATCTCAGTTCCACAACTAGAGATTCATAAGAACTTCAAATACAGGAACATTTAGTACCTGAATATTTAATCTCCTCCTTCAGCATTATAAGAGCGATATCGTGTCTAAATATCTTCTGCTCATATCCTGGGTGTACGATCACGTTCTCCACTTTTATAGCCTGGGTTGGTGGGGCGCAGAAGTAGTCATTGCAGTCAGGACTCCGACCGATATCCCATTCTCCTACTACCACTGTTGATCTAGAAGAAAAGGGAATTACTGTGAATGTATTGAAGTTTTAAGTCTTTTGGATGGAAAGCTGATGTCTATTGCAATTACAGATTAAAAGCCATAGCGCATACATATACCCATGATGATACATTAAGCTATACATATCCAGTTTATGCAGATCTCTTATCATTTATGCAGATCTCTTTAAATGGCTAAACCGAGATAGTTGGGACCCCGGAGACGGACAAAGGCTATATATTCATTTTTTTTAAGTGAGAAAAGGGGAAGAAATAGGGAAGAAAAGGGGAAAGAAAGATATTTTGCTTTCAATCATAACGCAGGTTAAAATTAGCGTTAACCCAAAGTAACTATGCCACGCGGATGCGTGTCGAAGCTAGTTAATCGCCAACCCGTCTTGAGCAAGCGTGCTGATCAATGCTCGTGCTTTCCCTTTTTGATAAGAACCCAGCAGTGGAACAGTTTTAGGCTGGTCTAATAATTATTATAATTTAAACTTACAATTTATATCCTTCTGGTTTAGCAAGCGCGCAATGGGCCGCAGTCAATATCACACGCTTTCCAATGATAGAGCCGCTGCAAGCAAATCGCACGTTACCTGTTTCTTTGTCTGAAAAAAAAAAGAAAAATAATAGATTTTAATAGGAAAGTTGTTTTTTCATCGCGGGTCTCGCAAGTTCTTAGATTCGCATTTCATCATTACTCAACTTTTTCAAAAGCACAAAGACAAGGTATTGTTCTTACTTTTTAGTGAAGTAAGTATCGACTTGTTGTCCGGCCTACGCTGTCCTCGTCCTCTAACACCAATTACATTGTATAACTAACTATTTTTAAATAAGGAACCATTAATTTTCTCTCCAGTTCTTCTCCATTCGATACGACCATAGATATCATTTTATGGATACGACCAACCCTAAGGCGTCGTCTTAATTGGGAGCGATCGTACGATGGCGCGATGCGTTTTTCATCTCACGATGATAATAGGTGTCCTAATAGATCGCGCGATGTCTATCGTGCGATGCCGTCGCTCGATGGCTGGCGTCGCGCTTACGCCACTTTAACGATGGCTCTTTATAGAGATGCCCAGTTTTTGCTGTCGGGCAATATTGCTTTAAAAATTGCAAATGACATTAAAAAAGGAAACGTAGACAATATAAAATTCTAGATCCAGGAATCTGCGCGGTGAATTTTTCAACCTTTATTTTGATGTACGAAATAACGAAGAAGACTTTTACGATTATTTGTCTATGTCAAAAGAAACATTTGACTACATCTGCAATCGCGCGTCGACGCATCGCGTATGTAACCAACTAGGACACTCAAAAGAGATCTGTTGCTTTGATTACATGGTCGCACGATCAAACGCATCGTACGATCGTTATTAAGCATTTCATGTGCTCGCACGATTACTTGCGAGGTTCAAATAGGACACTCTGATGAAATCTGTATGTTTGAACTCATCGCACGACGAGAACGCATCGTGTCATCGTACGATCGCTGTCAGTTAGGACGACGCCTTACCGTGCAAGATCGTTAAACGTTTCATAAGATTAGGTATTGTTAAATAAAGAAATAGTTTGACTTCATCGGACATGCTTCCGTATCAAATACACAAAATTGTCATAACTGATTTGTTTATTATTTTTCATAACCTAAGATATAAATTTTATTCTTGGAATTGGTTTGCGGAAATTATGCCTCTTATCTACATATGAATATTAAAACCACAGGCTAATCACATTATAAATACATATACCAGTCACGCCAATAATACCCCGAGGGCTAAACAAAGGTTAATTAAATGTTATTTATTGTTTCTGATGATTGTTTAGTATGACTTGTAAGATAGCTATACACATGCCCCTTAAGCTACAATTATAATATTCTTTATTGAAACCTTAGGCACGTCGCCCACACGACATTTGTAAAATAAATCTCGTTGCGGCGCGCCTCTTATGTGACTGCGTCTCGACTGTTGGTCGTGTGGGCGACGCGCCTTAAGGTTACCTTGCCGGAACAACTCACGATTATGTTTAAAGTTCTTTTTTTGAACGAAACGAAGTTACCTATGGTGTTAAGTCCAAAATTATCCATTCTATCATGTTTTTTCGAACCTCCTTTGTACAATAATAAAATAAACAAATAATATCATGAGAAAGAAAATCAATCCAGCATGTGATTAAGATGAAGTTCTCACAAACGAATGTTACTTACGAAAAATAAATTCCCAGAATTCATTGTATTTGTTTGCGGAATTTAATTTGTCATGCGGTAGTATTATGAATTGAGCAATTTGTTTTTTAACTTAAGAACTGCTTCTTCTTCATGTCACTGGCAAGATAGAATTTTATATTCTGTTGTGTCAAAAGTTCGACACCTCAACTGCGTTTATTTATCTACTTGATAAAATTCCTAAATTAATTAATTCGTTCACTGCTCCACTCAGTTTTTTATTTCATAAAAGTGATCACTAAAGATGCCTTTTTGAAAATTGTAATCGCTGAAGCCTCTCTGGTGTAGTGGTCGCTGCGGCGCTTGACGTTCTCGGTTCGATTCCCGCGTCGGGCAACTTGTTAGTGGGTTTATTCTTTCAGGAATGTCACAGAAGCAACCATGAAGTTTGGATTTGTGCCCAGTTGATGGCAACATGGGACTTGAAAGTACATAATTGGTGAAATGTGGATTCTCTGCCGTACCGCTCTGGAATTACAGGGGTAAAGTTATGTCATGTGTAGTATTAAACTTAAACTCACGCGTAAACCCAATCCTAGCGGTCCAAGGCTGGCTCCCAAGTCCATTGTACTCGACTCCTCGTACCATACTCTGACCACACTTGTCTTGTCCATCCTGGAAAACTTTCCCGCAGTCACATGATGGACAGCACACGTAGTCCTCATCGCCTGCGTTACCGCAAATCAATTGGTTGAGACGGTGGAAGTATCTAAAAGAAAAACAATCTCGAATTTGGTTTATGATTATAGAGATATAATCATAAACTAGATTCGACATACTATGATGTGTTCGCTGTAGCAAGGTGAAAGTGATATTAGTTAAATGTATCATCCCTCTTTAATCTTCAAAGCTACCTCGATTTCTGATCGTGACTCTTATCCTGAATATCATAATCGTCAAGGAGCAGTACATACCATCGCAAAACATATTTTTTCATCTTTTGACCCCCGCACCATGGTACAGCGAAAATAGCAAGTTCAAGATACTTTAAGAATTTGACTTTTGGTTTCTTTCGAACGTATTTGGCTGCAGCCTAAACGCTAACAATATTGTAACAGATTTCGACGATGACGTCCTCTTGTTAAGATTCGAACAGTCCATTTAAAAGTTGTCTGGATAATATCGCTATATGCGATAAGACCGACATTGTAACCATAGAATTAACAACTTCTATTAAACCACTATGTTTAAACTTTTGGTGTACAATAAAATCATTCTCCAGATGAACGACTCAATAACATTGTAGTTTTTTTTACAGTTGTTAGTTTGTATTTGTGGTTGATGGTATAAGGCTCCATCTTATTTTCATCATGTCCTTCTTGCTCTCGTATAACGTTTTTTATTCATTGTCTCTTTTCAATCGCCACTTTACTCATTTTTGTTCATATCATTTCTCACACAATCCATCCATTTTTTTATTTGGTCTTCCTCTCCCTCTCCACTCGTCAACATTTATATTTATTTCTTATCTATTAATCTATCTTATAATTCAGGTTTTAAAAAAACTGTCGAAATATATAGGAGTAACAAAAGTACACTAGAATACACAAGCGTGATATTATATTATTACTAGCTTTCGCCCGCGGCTCCGCCCGCGCCTATGCCCGTCTCCTGGTTCCCAACTATCTATGTACCAAAATTCATCACAATCGGTTTAGCCATTAAAGCGTGAAGAGGTAACAAACAAACTCACTTTCGCTTTTATAATATTACTAGCTTTCGCCCGCGGCTTCGCCCGCGTTAAATTTGGGGTAACACAGTTCCCCTTGCGCCTTGTTGATTTGTAATAGCACCGCTAAGTTTTCCCTTTTCTTCCCTCTTTCTCCCTCACATCCCACTTTTTTCAAAATAATGTTAGCCTATGTCCGTCTTCTGGTTCCCAACTATATCTGTACCAAAATTCATCAAAATCGGTTTAGCCATTAAAGCGTGAAGAGGTAACAAACAAACAAACAAACAAACAAACTCACTTTCGCTTTTATAATATTAGTAAGGATTAGTAAGAATTTTGATAATGCTTACTTATCTGAAGAGAAACATGAAAAGTCCATGAGGTCTTCTAGAATTGGACAAGAGCTGACCGGCACACATGTCGTATTTTGTGGGCATGGACTCTGAAATATAAGTAAGTAACAACAGTTTTTATTGACAGTACACTTGAGTTTACGATTCAAAGTAAAATAGATAATGTGCTCATCATAGTATGAGAATTAGGACAATTTGTTAGCTCTCAGCGAATGCAAGAAGTTATAAAAATGCTGTAAGAATGTGTCTTAATTTAAGCTTGGGTACGCGCTAGTCTAATAAACGACCTTGTTTTATTATAACCGACACTATATAAATACTGCTATAACGCCCAAATATTAAAGTTTTTTTTATGGCAATCAGTTTTCAATTTACTGGGAATTATGGTCAAGAGTATTGAAGCAATTATGAAGTCGAATTTGCGCTCAAACTCCTTTTAATTATTTAGATAACGCAACAATAAAAACTGGTCGAATATACAGCATGCGTACGCAAAGAGAGAATAAAATCGTGACAACAACATATTATTAATTTAAAATATGAACTTACTCTGATACTTAAAGGTACTTCATCGGATTTGATACCTCCCATTCCAACGCTTAGGCCTATACCTGAAAACATATCAGTGAATTATTCCATGATTCATCTTTCAAACTACAAGAAATAAGGCAGCTCCTGAGTTGCGGGTTGTTCGAAAGAGATACCGCGGCCCCGGAACGTAAAAGGCAATGGAAGGAACATGGATGGGTTTTAGTCAGTACAAGTGTGACACTCCCCCCCGCTCCGCCCAGAGCGAGGCAAGTTATTTGATGATTTCCCACCCAAAAAAAAATAAGGCAGCTCCTGAGATGAAGTAAAAAAACGTTGTCAAACTCGAAAGCATTTACTTCAATGAAACTATTGGGTAGCTAAGCTTTCCTACTTGTCAGCTTGGAATATGCAAACCACCTTAGACAGGTACCTACAAAAATAGGATAACATTGATAATTAAATATGTTATTGGCCGATGGCCGCTTGATGAGTCAGTTCCAAAAATATTCTTTCAATGAGACCCAAATTTATATTCTGATCTAATACCTTATTAAATAAGGTATAACTAGCAGCTGCACCATATTTGGCCTTGTATGCCGGACATCCAATCAACTTTGTTATTCTCCGTAAATGAGACTGCAAATACCTACCATATGTTTATGTTTGTGCCCTAATGATCGCATTTTTATCTAGCTAGGAGGCATCACACGCTATGTTTATCGACACACGGTACTCATATTTCCACTTAATTGTCATAAAAACCAACAGCATCATAATGCAATCGTAATTCACCGTCAAACAAGGCCTTGATACAAATGATGTTATCATTTTACTGCGCACCCTGATCGAGGCCAGCCTTTGTGGCATCGGCCACCTGCAATTATTGGGTGCATCATTTGTTCAAATTACATGACGCAGGGGAAGGTATATGGAAACAAACATATTGCGTAATAAATGCTTGTAATAAACTTAGTGTTCACCAGTGATAGTAGATGATGATGTTATGAATTGAAATGCTGGACATTGAAGAAGACAGATGAAAAAAGACTACATGGCGCAGAGATGAGAATGTCAAGATGTATGTGTAAAATGATTAAAATTGATAAAGTAAGAAATGAGATGGATCGAAATTCACAGAAAAGATGAAAGGGAGTCGTCTGTTTTGATATGGGCATGTGATGAACAGACATACATGTATATGTGACTACAAGAGTGATGATTATAAATGTTGATGGATGGAGAAATAGAGGAACATTAAAGAAAAAATAGATAAATATGTAAGGTATGATATGATAGATGATGATGATCCGTGATGATTGACAGGGGAGAATGGAAGAAAAAAGCGTGTTGCACCCACCCCAAATAACCATATAACTTGGGACCAGCGCCAAATGATGAGTTAATAGTTTTGCAAAGAAGTGGTGTTTGGATTGTATTAAAAATAAAATGTAAGCAAAAGGAATAAATGAATGAATAAATAAACTTTATTTTGGGTAGCAGACCCGTACATACCTTAAACAAGTACAATATTATAACACAGCCATACATTATTTTATTTATTTAATGTAAATGATGGCTGATAGGGGAGAGTGGAAGAACACGTGTTGCGGATCCCAAGTATTAATAGGACGAGGACAGAAACATGATGGTGAGTAAGTATATCTGTTAAGCTATCGAACAATATTATAATAAAAAGAAGTAAGCTTCCGATCACGATTTCGTTAGTACGAAGTAGCGGTTTCAAATACTATGAAAAAGTTAAAATGGACTTATTTTTGATGTTTTTGGCATGGTTGGATCGTTATCCAATCGGTATGGGATGCCCATCACATCTTTAAAGTTTAAGTAAGTTACCACTTTATTTATTTAAGATTCAATTACCAAGACCTACTTGGTGTATGGCTTATATCTCTAATATATAAAATTCTCGTGTCACAGTTTTCGTTGCCATACTCCTCCGAAACGGCTGGACAGAATTGAACGAAATTTTGTGTGCATTTCGGGTAGGTCTGAAAATCGGCTAACATCTATTTTTCATACCCCTAAACCTCAGCGGGTGAAACCGCTGGGCACAGCTAGTTATTGTGTATAATTGACGTATCTGATGACCTTTTGTTCAACATTAATTACAGTTTTTTGACAAATTAAAACCTACCCATGTGTCATTAAACTAGAGTAACATTACAAACAATGATGCTCCGAGCTATCAACACACGATCATTGCAATTAAAATTACCATATAAATGAAGGGTCAAACCACAGAATATGAACTCTACAAAGTTACCATTGTAAAAAATTAAGATGATATCGCATTACCTAACTAAAACAACGGAAAAAAGACAAATGAATTAATTATTATTAAAACAAAGTAAGACCATGAATTAAATAAAAAATACTTCAGTAAAAAACACCAACAAAGAGGAATTAATAATAGGCTATACATTACATAGATAACATTAAGAACCACAATATAAAAAATACAGGCTGTCGGTTCAAGGTGTATCTTGTAAATAAAATACAGGGTGTAAATCAACCCTGCACGAAAACGTCAACCATGCATTCTCTTCATGAAACTAAGATTGTTTTTGTTTTTTATTTAAAACGTTGCCCCACATTAGGATTTCTCGGTGCGTTTATAAACATCTAAACTCACATACACAAACAGCCTTACAAATCTAGTGAAAAATTTTGCTGGGAAACAACTTTTTTTTGGGGAAAAATATTACGTTTTTGTTAGAACTCAATGTTACAAACTTAAAACATTTTATGAGAATTGGTGGATGCATTGCATACGGGAAAAGATTTAAGACAAAGTTAGAGCTTGGGTAAGGATTTTTAACTTAACTTTAAAAATATGGGTAAAAAAAACATGTGAAAAAGTTGGAACTACTAGTATATCTCTATAATTGTAAGGTTCCCAAGTATGGATTAGAACAAAATAAAAATGATCGCAATAATGGGGCGAACACGTGACTTTCGGCTCGGTTAAGTGTACTTTTACACCCTTTTAAGAACACTAAATGAGTTACTTACTTCCAAATTGGGCATTAGTCCATTGGAAAACAAAAAAAAACAACACACAAGCACACACTTTGTTAGCCATAGTCATTATTTAAAAAAATAATTTTAAACAACACACTTTTCACTAATCATCCCACACAATTTTCCTATAATATTTTTATGATGTCAGAAAAATGTTAAATGGTGATGGGATGTCGGCATCGTTGGATGGGCCACAACAAAAATGATACGCTACACAGCCTTCATTTCGACCGGCGTGGTTCAGAGGTTGTGAATCTTCGGTAGTACAAGCTATTGTTACCGGTATAAATATTTTATCGACACTTTTTACAATACAAAACTGAACAACTTTTGCATTCGGCAAGTCAAAAGTTGTTCATTAGTTAATTCCCTATCTGCTACCATTAATTGTCAGTTTCATGGCTAACCGAGAACAAAACCATATGAATAAACATTTGTATTGTAAAAAGTTTAGTGTCCTCCTAAATAACCCAGGCCTAGTACCTATTAATTACATGAGAAGAGCCTTAAAATATAAGATAAGTTAACGATTGGCCATCAAAAGTTTTTCAGCATCAATTAACATCACGTATATATACTTTTTAACTGATAATATTAAATCTTTTCGGCATGAATTAAATTCCGAAAAAGTTTCACTAATACGGTCATTGTCATTTTTAATTCAATGCATGTTAACAATGTTTCCGTGGATTAATTTCCGAGAAATACGGAAACGAAGTGGGCAAAAGCTAGTAAAATATATTTTTTCTTTATCACTCAGTAAGAACAAATCGTCCGTTCAAAATATGTACCTACACGAAAGAACCAACAGTTGACGATCAATGATTCACATGATTCACCGCTACAAACATTTGCTTCAGATTGGTGCAGGTATTTACACCTATTCATTATTGTATGGGCATTAGCTCAAGCACAATAAAAAGTAGTAGGTAACTAGATATTATAACTTTTTGACCAATAAAAATCAGAATGGTCAGAAGTGAACTAGTTTCAGCTCTTTTTTTGTTTGACTTTTTTTGACACCCTTTGGAGCTGTATAATTTTCGCGACATCAATCATTGTAACATGATTCCCACGGTTTGTAGCCACACTAGTGTTTATTGTATACCTGATAACAAATGTAAGAGCAAAAATGTATTGATCGGTATGTACAGTCGGTTATAGGTGTTAGCTGACCCATTCTAAAAACGAATTTCAACCCTGTGCTTATAACATTAAGAGTTATTTAGTTTGTATTTGTTTATTAGAATACGACAGGTACTCGATGAACAAAAATAATATAATACAGACAAAGTGATCTTTAACAAGTTGGCATTAAGAATTTATAATTACTTGTTGTGCAAACTTGGATTTTAATGCTGTAAGACTTAAAGTTTATTAGCGTAGGTACTACCTTTAGGCCATGGCTTCTCTCGCATTAAATTCTGGGTTACATAGTTATCCATTCCTGATTTGCTGGAAAGCTAAGTTTTCCCTTTTCATCTTTTTTTCTCCCTCATTTCTCACTTTTTAAATAAATATTAGCCTATGTCCGTCTCCAGGGTCCCAACTATCTCTGTACCAAAATTCATCAAAATCGGTTTAGCCATTTAGGGGTGAAGACGTAACAAACTCACTTTCGCTTTTATAATATTAGTAAGGATAAAAGACTGGAAGCCAACCCTAACATTTTTGGGAAAAGCCTATACAAATGATGAGTAGGTACATCTACTATTGTAATGTCTCGTAGTAATAAATAGTTGCCAATTATATAAGAACCCCAACTAACAGTATATTTACGATCTACTAAAACATTAAACGATTAAAATCTACAAAGGTACGGGCGTAGAATGCGGTTCACAAGTCTTGACGCGAACGAAGCGTGTCCGTCTAATCTTTGCAAAATCAGTTTTTATTGTAATTCGTTTTTGTGGGGTCTGGTGTCGTTCACATCATTGGAACGGACACTGGACTTATAACAATGTCTTCTTTCCCAGAAATAGATCTGTTATAACTGGACTTGTTTCCGTATGCTTTTTGTAAGTGTTGCTAATTTAAGTCATAAATGTTAGAAATCTTATAGTTTTGTAAAATAGTGCTACCCGTCTTGATAAAAAGTTTTTTTTTCAAAATGCATTGCGGAATACCTACTACTTATTCTGTCACGCACTCCTGTGCAACACCAAAGCAGCAAACCTGTATTAGTCTTACTCGTCAGATATAGTTTTTTAGAAACCGATGGGCGTTTCCAACTCAAAATTAAATCATTTTCTGTTTCATTTATATCAAATAAATGTACCTTTTCGAAACATTTCTGGATTCGTAAGATAACTTTAACTGTATCTGACGAACATGCTGACTTATTTCCTCTACGGAGTGTACACCATCAATGTAGGAACATTCATAATCACAACGTCATTCCTCCCCACACACAACTTTTAAAAATGCTTTCTCCAAAAATAATGTCCCATAACGACGTAGAACAACAATGCGTTGCCAGTCGCCTAGTCCTATTTGCCCAGTTCTATATGTCCGCATCCACAGTAACCCGCTCGTTCCCACAATGACATCAACATTGTTTAAAGCACGTAAAAAATTACTTCCTAATCAGATAATGGAACAATTTCATACAATTATCCGGCACGGATTTTGGACATGACGGCATCATTGTTCGCTGGCCTTTGATTTATAACACGAGGCTGTTTACCGTATAATTACCATGTTTTTGAATGATATGACATTAATAAATGCAGAGATATTAAAATATAAGTATCAAATAATAGCTAGAACACAGTGCCAAAATAAATAAATAGAGTAGGTAACTACGTACTGTTTGAGGACAATTAAAACCTTGAAAAGAAATACTTATACATTAAAGAAGAGTAAAAGATTGATTGTCAAGTTTGAATCAATGTCACAGTGAATACAGAAAAAATGGCTTTTTACAAAGATTTAGGTCAAAAATAGTGTTTGTATAGATAAATTCTAATGTGGTGAAGTCTTTAAAAGTATCAAACTAGTGTAACATGTTTCGGATGATAACTAAACAACTCGGAACTAGTGTTTAAAAACTAAAATGACAGACACACACGATTACCATCACTATCCTTCCAGTGTCTTTCAATCGGACAACATGAAATTAACAAGTAGCGCCTCTGAACAAAATGTTTATTTCACTTATGTGTGTCTTGTCAAGGACGTCAGACCAGGCGTAAGCCCCAACTTTGGATCCAACGAAAAGGCACCTCTAATTGATGTTTCATCTACTCTTAACGATAGTGTAAGTCTTTTATTACCGACACAGTTGTAAAAACAAGTTTATGATTTTCACAATATAAACTAGTTCCATAAATCTTTATTTTATATGATCTTAGGGTGTTCTTGAAGACTATCCCATACAAGTAGAAAGATCTAAAGCACTTCACGAGCTTGCTGAATCATATAAGAGAGCAGAATTAGATGAAAATGGCGGAGAACTAAAGGCCGAATCGTCCGGATATGTTAGCAAGTTTTTCTATTGTTTTTGTGCGATACTAGCTTTAATTATTAACATTTATACATTGAAAGTGACTTTGTACTAGCCAACAACTACTTCGGGTGAAGAAAGCGACTTATCTGAGAATGATGAAAATAATTTCATACCTTGTGACAACCCTAATGTTTTAAAACTAACCAAGATGAAGTGGTTAACTGAAGATCCAGCCGATGGCCATGATTCTAGGTACGTATCTAAAGAAAAAAATATGTAAGACACGATTTCTGTCACCAATAAACACTGACATGGGTGTCGTTCCAGAAAAGTGAACGCATTGACAGGGGCAAATTTAAATAAAAAAAAGAAAAGAAGATCCGAATAATCCGGTGTCGATGAAAAGTGGGTAATTCCACTGAATCACGACTGTGAATTAAACTGGTCAGTACACTTACTATTAAATATTTTACAAACATTAACGCTTAATTTCCAGTTCGCCGTCGCTATCACCTAATACATCAAGCTCCTACTGTAGTCAAGCTTCCGAGAATGAGCTCAAACAACAAAATGATTTTGAAGACAAATACTTGTCGACTATACTGCGGCTGGACAAAGAACATAACATGTTTGGTCTGTCTAATATAGCCATAGTTGGAGCCCAACCATCAAAAATGAAACGAAAGGATGATGAAAAGGCTGTGTTCCATCAAACAGCCATCGTACAAATATGTTGTGCCGCTAGGTGCTGCAGAAACCAGGTTGGTTTATTTTTTAATGATGTTGAAGTTCGTGTGAATCCGTTTCTTCTAGGCAAGAGCGTTCCACCTTAAGCCGCAACGAGGCAACCGCAGGCTAGTTGCAGCTAAACGCTAGCCTATTTAGTACAAAAACTACCTTTTCCCGAATCAATAACAATAAGTTTTCCCTGACCTAAATCCTAATACTTTTTGTTTTAGAGTCACACAGATTTGCCAGCGTCTCTGAAGGTAAAATCGATATTGATCATAAATCTTTTTTTTCTATTTAACACAATGAAATAGATTCACTTTCAATGAGGTTACATTATTTTAGTGTGGAGGTTGTGGAACTTGCTGTGGTGCTCAACCCTGCGGATCATGTATCTCATGTAGCGGTTCGCCATCCTGCTTTTTTGTAAATATCAATTTTAACTCATGGTTTTTTGGCTTAGCTTTCTGTGTTAAAGATTTAATTGTCTTATTTATTTTCAGGACCATCCATCATGTACTCGCATTGTAAGTTATGGTTGAGTGATTTTTAGCGATTCTGATTTCAAATCTGTAGGCCTACCATGACGTCTTAAAGCAGAACGTATTCCATTGAGGGAAGAGATGGTTCTAGACAGCCTGTATAGCTCTGTGTCTTTCCCTCAGTGGAATTAGTTCTGCTTTAAGACGTCATGGTAGGGTAGCTGGTTTATTTATTCATTTTAAATTCACCTCCACACCTTCTTTTATCTTTTCAGTGTTCTACTTGCTGTAAAGGTAGATGCATTTGCAAGGTAAGAAGTAAAACTCTATAATGAATTAATTAAAAGGTATTTTAATTCTAAAATAACATTTATTCATTTTGTCTTGTGTTGTTTTTCGCAGTACAAATCATGCGCATCTCCTAGATGTACGATGGATTGCAATAATTGCTTCGGGTTGAAGGTTTGAACGATATAAGTACGGTGAATATGTTAACTCTAAGGTATTAAACAAACATATATTAAAATTAAGATAAAACATTTCAGGTGAAACTGGATCGCAAACCTATATTTGAAGAACCGAATGTCGAGTTAACTCCACGTTCCAGTTGCGTACTGACAAAAGTTGGTCTACTATAAGCATCGTATTTACCTATTTAGTTCTAAAACTGACAGCGTGTTATCAAATCAAATGCTTTTATTTCGAACAACAAGTTCCTAATTGGTTAGTGATTAGGTACTTAAACTATGTTATTGGAATGAAATTTGGTGATTCCGATAGGGACGCTTATTCTGTCCTTAAAAGCACCTAATTATCACAATAGCCACAGTGGTTGGCGGTAATAGGAAAATTCTTATAGGATAAAGTTGAAATTTTAAGTTTTTTTTTATTAACCAGCCCGTAGCAGCACGATGCTGCAGCCACACGCCTTGTTGCATCCCGCCATCTTCTTGCTTTCCATACCTGATGCCATGCTTCTGGCCTGCTCGACCATCAGCCCCTTGTACCACACCAGCTCGATGCTTCCATAATCCGCCATGTCTGCCAGCTAGAAAACCTAGGAGAGTGCCAGTCCCTCCAGAATACATATGCTCACGGGTAAGCCCTTATATTCTAGTTTTACTGACCTTACCTCGGTCATGTGAAGTTCGTCGGAATATAGTACACACGACTAATCGTAATGGTGGGAAAGGTGGAATATTCAGTTTGTTCCGTGTTTTTGTGTGCCACAGTGACACAAGTATATGAGAAGTTCGGTAAAGGATTTGAAAGGTAGCGTGTCCTGGGCATGCTTATGCCTCTAGATACAATATGTAACTGAAAATGTATATCATGATATGTCGCTGTGTGTATCGGCTCTCATGGATATACCTTCAGTACCTATCAAGTCAAGCATTGCATTGAAACTTATAAGCTTTTTCTACGAAAAGACTTTGATTGCGTATAAAGCTAAACAAATCAAATGACAACTTTAAACTGTTAATTTTCTTGTTTTAGAAATGTGTGGACGAGAAAACTGGTTCAACATGCCAAAATGACATATGCCCTGGGGTAAGTAAAAATAAAGTCACAGCAAAAACAATTATATTTCTGAGCCTAGGATTTGCTAGACTGACAGGCTATCTGACTGACATCACTAGCAGAAGGTTGCGGCCGTATAAACGTAGAAGGTAACGGTCGTATAAACGTAGAAGGTGACGGTGGTGTGATCTGGATAGCTTGGTATAGCAAACTTCTCCAGATATTGATGAAAAATAAACGATTAAGAGGTTTAAAGAGAGAAAAGGTGAGGCCTTTGTTCAACAGACGGACACAATGAAAAAGAAAAACTATTATAAGATTGTCGCTGTTGTGGTGGTTAGTAATAAATAACTACTTAGAACTTGGATCTCATTCCGACTTTGTATTCTTTAACTGAGAACATGATGGCATGAATGAAGAAAAATATTGTGAGGAAACCTAGATTTATAATTAACTAACTTTTGCCCGTGGCTTCGCTCGAGTTAAATTCGGTAGCGCCTTATTGATTTGTAATAGCAACGCTAAGTTTTCCCGTTTCGTCCCTCTTTCTCCCTCATATCCCACTGTTTTTAAAATGGCCTATGTCCGTCTCCTGGTTCCCAACTATCTCTGTACCAAACCAAAATCGGTTTAGCCATAAAGCGTGAAGAGGTAACAAACAAACAATCAAACTCGCTTTCGCTTTTATAATATTAGTAAGGCTATCCTTACTAATATTATAAAAGCGAAAGCGAGTTAGCTAGCTAGTTAGCTAAGGATATAAGTCTTAAATCACCTTGATAAAGTGTTGTGGTCAATGCTCATTACTTCTTTATACACAAAAAGGTATTAGCTCTGCAGAAAAGCAATAATAGACTGATATTTATTGGATGGTATTTAAAAGTACTTCAATTTTTTCCCATTTCGTTTACCTAATTTTACCTGTGTTGCACCAAATATACTGAATGTGCACCAAAATATGTTTATTAAAATATGTCATAACGAGCATCAGGAAAAACACAGCACTACAATAAAAAAGTGTTATATCTTTATCCATTTTCTATTAATGCAAGTCGTTACTGGGGTCGTCGTAGGGGGTCGCAGTTTTAACCTAACCTAACCTACGCATTTTTTTAGCATTCAGGAAAGAATATTTGGTGAACGATCAGTACTTTTGGGGAACACAAAATTTTTCCCATATTTATTTCCCTACTATACTCAGTAGCACGTATTTATTTTGTTTAGAAAAATCCCAGTCTTCGACCAGCTTTAGAAAAAAGATTTGGAACTGGATCAAGAAAAACTTAACAACCTTACAAACTACTGCAAAGCTATACTAACTGCTCAAAATAGCCCAACAACTAAAATAACATAATGGTTTTACCGACATGTTCACGACATAGTCATACGCACTGCAATTGTCCATTTGTAAGTATCTAGTCTTAACTTAAATTTCTTTTAATTTTAATAGAACCTCTTTTTTTAATCTTTGTCTAATGACTCCTCTGACTGTGGGTGGAGCGAAAGGGAGTGTCAGACTTGTACTGATTATAACCAATCCATGTTCCTTCATTTTGCCCTATGCGTTCCGGGGTCTCAGTTTCGAAATTAATCGCAACTTTAATTGACCTCTAACATAACCATGTTGCATTGAACTAAGTTTCTTCGCCCAAAAATTATGTTTGAGTACCGACTTATTCTTGACTTGAAAATAATATGCTATTTATGGTAGTACGTGAAATATACCCAAAGCTTTATATTAAAGATTGAGTCGAGAGTGGGGCTTATTTATTAACATATAAATATTTTGAAACATTTGATGTTTTCCGAATCTTAAACAAACTAACTAATACAGACTATTATAATTAGCTAGTTTGTGTGTTGTACAAAAAAAGAGAGAACACGTGACCCCGACTTTTTCTTTGTTATCGTTATTGAAATTTAATTATTTATAAATAACCAAGTGCATAGCACATTGATCGATGACCCCCGAAAAACTATTTAACTAGCAAAATATTCAAATTATTCACAACAAAACTTATTTCAGGATGCTATTGAACCTCAAAAATCCATTGAACAAATTGAAACTAAAATTCTTGAGAAAGAGAAGAAGAAAAAACACGTAAGAGCTAAACACGTTATCCTTTATCTCGGGAACGCATAGAGGTATTGACTTTGTGGTCCCTTAAAGTTATGAAGAAACCAACCCTCAAAGTCTATGTAGCCAGAACATAAAATGGCCGTTAATGTCACAAGTTTGTGCGAGGAACCCTCGGTGCGCGAGATTCTCGAAGCTTGGCATTAATTTGCTGTCGAACTTATAGATTATTTGTGGTATTTCAGAAGTCTACTATTACGTGCGAGTGTTCTAAGCCTGGATGTGCAAGTTGCTTCGTTTTTAGACCCGAGGTAAAATTAAAATGCGCAGCCTTGATCAATGCTTGTCACAAATTTTGGCCGCAGACGTTCCGACCAAGGTCAACATTTGGCCACACCACCTGTCGTATAAAGTTTTCTTCAAGTTGGGGCCGGTTGTGCCTCTAGTCGAGGTTGTAGCTACATAGTGCACAAGTTCCCTTACTAACCTCACTATTGATTCTCTATAAAGACGAGTAGGTAGTGTATATCCAGGATACTATATATACCTAAATGTTTTGATAAGCTTGTAACGGTTGCCATCATAAAAGCTATTCACTAGTACCTATATCTACCTACCTACATATATCGTAATCAGAGTCATTATCTCATTTTCAGAAAAAAGACGAACATGGTAACTTAAGAAAAAGGAATCAATGAAGATCTGAATATTTTTAGAGAAGACACGAGAGTGTCGGAAGGCGACTTTGGGTGAATTTATTCTCCAATTCAATAAAAAAGGTATTAGTAAGAACATACATTACATGATTTTATAATGTTATACTCTTCGAGTTATTAACACTATATAACGTTATAGTTAACAAGGAACTTATGATGCGTGGCCAAAAACAGAACTAACCAACGTTCTAAGCCAAATGCTAACTAAAGACTGACCACTTAAGTTAGATCATGCCTGAGGTACCTGCGAGGAAAGAGTGTGGTGACGTGATGCGAAAGCTCATGTCATTGGTCGACTGGAGAGCGTTAACACTCCTCCCTCAGCCTCAGGCACGGTCTCAGTAAAGCGGTCGGCTCATAGCAACGTCCTCCCTTTTAATGTAATTCAAACGCCAAAAGATCTTTGTATTTGAAGCTTAACATGACTGCTTGCCCACTGCTGGGTTGAAATTTTCGCAACCAGCAAGTGAACGCCGCAATCAGTCAACAGTTCTGTATACGGGTAAAATACGCCGAAACAGCCTCCTATTAAAAGTTGGCTTTTACAGATGATAAATATGTTGCTAGGGAGTTTGTTAGGCCACTTTTCATCTGAAACACTAGCAAGTGGCTATCTCATGTAAATTTTTACGCTCATAAGTACTGATTATTATCAAGTGAGTCCAATTAAAATAAGGTACTTTTCTTTCAGGACTCGAATTATTTATTGCATTTTTAAACTCTACTAGGTACCACTAAGCGAGAAAGAGAATCGCCGCCGTCGCTACGAGTTTACAAAAAGCCAAGGAAATAACATGGAATGCAAATGATGATTCCGTAATCGGTAAAATATAGTTAAAAGAAAATAAATTGAAGCAATTTTGTTACTCATTAGTTTTATTTTTACAGTACATAGTCTCTAGATACAACGTATTTTTCTACGCAAGGTTTGTGAACTGGCATCTTGTGGCTGATTTGGTCTATGACCGTATAAGGGGGAGTTCCTTGGGCAATGTGGCAATAGTCACTACAGTACATGAACGGAGCTATGTTTGTTTGGAAAGGATTTGGAGGGAACGGCGCCAGGTCAAACGTCTCACCGTGGCCCCATGAAGCGAGTTCCGATGTCGCAAACGGGATTTTGTACTTCAGTTGTGATTCCGTGATGAATGTTCTGGGTAAAAAGTTGTGCAATCTTAGGTTAGGTTGAGTTGGATGCGGATTTAGATCAACAGGTTCACCCTACTAAGGTTAATAAGAACAGGCGAAGGTTGAAAGAACGAAGACACTGCGCAAGCTAGTAGACTGGCATTACTCCCTACTGTTTGGGTGCTGAACTCATATTTAAAATCTCAAATTTCAAAAAACTAGTTTTCCACTTACCCTTTCAAGTTGTTGACAGGATTATGGCAAGCAGCCACCTCTATGAATTCTTTCTTAACGTGGATCCTGTCATATATACTTCTGTGAGCCTTGCTTGACAAAGGCATCCATAATTCTTTATGCCTGGGTCCAAAGCCTTTGACCTACAAACAATCACTCATGTATGAGATCAATACAAGAAGAGTTTTGTGAGCTAATTTAGGACGAATTCCTTCTACTCTATTGATTAGAGACTACAAAGTCTCCAATCAACAGATTATACAAATACTCGACCCGTTGCAATGAAACAGCTTTATTTGATAGATGACTTAGTAGTTGCCGCTAAAATCATCTGGCACTGGAATTGATATTAGTGAAATAATAACGATCATTTAAAAACTAGTTCGTTACAAGCCTATCATTTAGTTGAAATGTTACTGCACGTTGCAATAGTCCTGGAGGTCTAAAATGGCTGCTTAAACACAATCATTATAGGGTAATCCTTACTTCTTTAGTAATATTATAAAAGCGAAAGTGAGTTTGTTTGTTTGTTTGTTACCTCTTCACGCTTTAATGGCTAAAGCGATTTTGATGATTTTTGGTACATAGATAGTTGGAAACCAGGAGACAGACATAGGCTATTTTATTTTTAAAAAGAGTGGGATATGAGGGAGAAAGAGAGAAGAAACGGGAAAATTAAGCGTTGCTATTACAAATCAATAAGGCGCTACCGAATTTAACGAAATCGAAGCCGCGGGCAAAATCTAGTAATATAGATAACGTTACACAATATTAACTGTGTCAATGACCATTTTAAGAATTTTAACGTTATCCCATAATGATTCCATCAACACCCCTGTTGATAATAAAATACTTAAGCGGCATTTTAGATCCCTGTTGATGTCCGTCAGTGACTGGCACACCTCTTGCGATGCAAGACTGAACAAAATACCTAATAAAACGGACCTATAATCACAAAATTGACTTGAACTTACCCTTGGAGTCTTAGATTCAGAGTAGAAAGTGATTTGGTCTTTAGCTCCTATGCCATACTGATCATCAGGGCTGAAAGGCCTGTGGTAAGTCCTATAGGTTGACACATAAGGGTCGAGCCGTTTGGAGTATCCTCCTGGAGCGTGGTCAAATATTACTGGTGCTTCATTCCTTCCGGCTGCTACGACCTATAACATCAGATACACCGATGATACACCGAAGAATGTATTTTATGAGTAGATGATTAACTACCACTACTTAATCGAGTACCAAAGTTATACACTACAAGCTGTGCCCAGCAGTTCACCGGCGGCTCACTTAGGGGTATGAAAAATGATGTTGGCCGATTGTCAGACTTACTGAATAATTCATAAGAATCGATCGAGCCGTTTCGGAGGAGTATGGGAACAACATTGTGACACGAGTTGTAATCTAGTTGGCCCTCTTTAGAAGGGGACCTGCTACCCTACCATGACGTTTTAAAGCAGAACTAATTCCACTGAGGGAAAGAGACAGAGCTATACAAGGTGTCTAGCAGTATCTCTTTCCCTCAGTGGAATAAGTTCTACTTTAAGACATCACAGTAGGCCTACTGATCAGCGGGTGCAACCGCTAGGCACAACTAGCAATCCTATGATATCCTATCCTCAATGATTTCGTATGTGAGTGTTACGATTCCAAGAACTACGCAAATACGAGAATCAAACTAACAAAACTTAAGTTAACACACTTGATAAGAGATTTTTTGTCTTTTTTCTTCGATAGATCGAATTAAAGATATGTAAATTATCATTGTGTAGGAACTCACATCAAAAATATATTCGGGATCTGGAGCTTTGACTTCAATGTCTGGAGGGGCCAAGGGCGACTTACTTAGACCTCTGAAGTTATCTTTCATTTCTGATATCATTATCGGCTGTGTGATGCAGACTCCTTGCAACTGAAAAGAAGATTGTTCTTTTTATAAACATGGATTTAAATAGAGAACAATTAATAGAGAACCACAACAATAGAGAACATCGAACAGCTACCCTACCATGACGTGTTAAAGCAGAACTTATTCCGCTGAGGGAAAGGGACAGAGCTATACAGGGTGTCTAGCACCATCTCTTTCACTCAGTGGAATAAGTTCTGCTTTAAGATGTCATAGTAGGCCTACTGATCTGGATTTAATAGATCGTAGTACGAAGAATCGAACTAAAGACGAGCTTGTTGCTAAATAGTAACACGCTCGAGTTGACGTATAGTTTATGCTACGCTTGCCTAGAATGATCTGTCTGTGGATGGATGAAAAACTATAACAAACCGTGTTTCCTCCATCCCTCGGAAAGCAATTTGTAGATCTTTGTTTGCCGTTACTGGTAGTCAGTGTCCCGAAAGTCTGACAAAAAGTCTTACCAAAGGGGTACCGTATTACCCAGTACTAAATGGGTTGTACGATGGGCAGTCTATCTGTAAAATAGTAGTATTCCAGTTAGACTGGAAACCGACCCCAACATTGTACAAAGCTAGGCGGACAATCGATATAATAGATTAATCATTTATGGCATGAACTAGGTACTCTTATTCCCAAATACAATATTAAATAATTAACTTATGCTGCCCAACAGTGCTGCCCACTATAGTGTTTTAACCCGACTGCCTAAAGGAGGGTTATGTTTATTTATACTTTTGTAAAGTTTTATAATTGATTGGCAGCTGACTTTTTTAGCTGTAAGTTTTCCAAAATATCTAAATAAATGAATAATAAAATGAAATTTGTAAATAAATCATACTATAAAGGTGAAAGTTTGTATGTGTCCGTGTATGTTTGATACTCCTTGATGATCAAACGGCTAATCTATTTGAATAAAATTTTGTAAATTGATAGCTTATCCTCTGGTTTAACTCACAGGCTACTTTTTAGCCCAGTGTACGCGGATGAAACTTTGAGGCGAAGTTAATAAATGTATAATACCATGATTGGGTTGTTCGTTCACGTTTTAAGGGGCGTTTCAATGTATAATTATTAGGATAAATTATGATTTATGCTAGTTTATGCATACTTTGCTTTCTATTTAGAATTTTTTTAAATAGTAAGAAAGATCTAAGAGACGTTATATATGAACCAGAGGAAACTCACCCGTTTTTCTACACCAGTCATGAAGGAAACCCGTCGACAGTTGATGGCACAGTCTGATCGCTCCATCGCCTTGTTAGGGTTTGGCTTCACACAGTATTCACCAGTGGTGGTTTTGTACGACTCTTTCTCAACCACCATATCGCGACCGGTCACACGTTTTGGCAGAGGGATATCTATTTTCTAAAAGGGACAAATAAATCCTTATTATATTAATTGATGCCGTAACGTCTGATAGAGGAGAATGGAAGAAGAAAATGTGTTGCGCTGACCCCAAATAAAATGGGACAAGAGCAGGAAAATGATGATGATTAATAATGGATGGTATTTAAAAGTACTTCAATTTATTCCCATTTCGTTTACCTAATTTTGCCTGTGTTGCACCAAATATACTGAATGAGCACCAAAATATGTTAATTAAAATATGTCATAACGAGCATCAGGAAAAAGACAGCACTACAATAAAAAAGTGTTATATCTTTATCCATTTTCTATTAATGCAAGTCGTTACTGGGTTACCGTAGGGGGTCGCAGTTTTAACCTAACCTACGCATTTTTTTTGAATTCGGGAAAGAATATTTGGTGCACGATCAGTATTTTTGGTGAACACAAATTTTTTTCCCATTAATAATTATAAAACCGACAGTGAGTATGTTTGTTTGTTACGTCTTCACGCCTACATGGCTAAACCGATTTTGATGAATTTTAGTACATAAATAGTTGGGACCCTGGACATAGGCTAACTTTTTTTTGAAAAAGTGAGAAATGAAGGAGAAAGGGGGAAAGCTTAGCTTTGCTTTTACAATAACTATGGCGCTAAACTGTTCACCCAACTGCCTTCGCAGAGGGTATGGGACCTGCCGGGGTTGCGGATTGTTCTTAAGAGATACTGTGGCCCCAGAACATACAAGGCAAAAGAAGAAACATGGGTTGGTTTTCATCAGTAAAAATCTGACTCTTCCCTCAACTCTCTACCAAAAGCGGGAGAAGGTATTTGGTGTGGGTACCCTGAGCTATACAAACCAGAGGAAGGAGAAAAGGCTTAAGCAATGCTGGGCACTGATTGAACTTATGAATAATCTTCTAAAAATTATATATAATATTCACTCACACAATCCAAAGCATGTGGTATAGCAGGTATATGCCGAAGGCCGATACTGGTACCCGTCCTGGTCTCATTGCTGGAAAGCCTCAATGGTATGTTATACTGCACATTACCCCAAGTATTAACATTCTGGATCAAAAGCTCGTTCAAAACAAGCGGCTTGCTAGAAGCCTTTTGTTCTGTCATGATGAGAAAATGATCTTAAAAAATTGTTAACAGAAATATTAAAATTTTAATAAAATCAATCGATTGACAATGTCATGTTCAGTGAGTCGAAAGTTGTCACTGTTTTTTTAAATAATAATGTCAACGCTTTCGTTATTGACCACTTTACCAAAAAGTTTCAACTATACACTCTGGATAGTTGAAACTTTTTGGTAAAGTTTCATAAAAACTATGTCCCTTGCATTAAAAAATAATATTTAGATATTCTAAACCTCATCACAATAGTGTTCAGAATAGGCAGTGCCTAGGCTCCTGCGTATAATTTCCCGTCCAAGTTTTAACAAAATAAAAATCCACAGCTTAATGAATAAGATTTATTTAGACAAAATGACAACATTACATAAGCATTTTAACCAAATCCCTCTTCGCTTTCTTGACAATCAAGGGATTGTTACCAACATCGTATTCATACTGCGCAGTCTCACCTGCCTGCAAGTACATAGGCAGAAGTACCTCGTTCTGGGTCAGCCAATCAATCACATAGTCTGTCACTGCCTCTATGTGTGGGGACTTCTCGAAATTCGCTTGAATTCTCGTTTTTGTGTCCTTTGTGAATGTCTGCAATGTTAATAGAAACATGCAATGATGATACATCAACAATTTATATAAACTACTAGCTTTTGCCCGCGTCTTTGCTCGCGTTAAATTCGGGGTAATATAGTTCCCCTTTTCTGATTTGCAGGTATGCTACCTGTAGCTTTTGCCCTCGCGCCTTATCTACTGTAATAGCAATGCTACGTTTTCCCTTTTCTTCCCTCTTTCTCCCTTATTTCTCACTTTTTTAAAAAAAAGTTAGACTGTCCGTCTCCAAGGTCCCAACTATCTATGTACCAAAATTCATCAAAATCGGTTTAGCCATTAAGGCGTGAAGACCCAGCAAACAAACAAACTCACTTTCGCTTTTATAATATAATAGTAAGGATTTGAAAGCTCTTTTGCATATGGCATTCTTAAGTTCCTCTCCTCATGGGTAAAGGTTGGTCAGTCATGCAACTTTGTATTGGTCTTTGCTATCACAGTAAAGAAACAACCGCCTGCTACTTTGGCTTTAGCAATTGTTTTGTCAGCTACTTGGCTAACAGTTCACTATTATTCCACTGCGTTGGTCAAGTGGTTGTAAGCGCGAATTCTGACCATGAGATTCTCGTTTCTATTTCCGAGTCTAGCAAAGTGTTATTGTGTTTTTACTTCAGGAATTTCATCAGCCATGAAATCTGGATTTGTGCACGGTTGGCGGCAAAAGTCTCGCCTGCTATTTTATGAGACTTAAAAACATAACTGGCGAAATGACTATACTATTGTAAAGTTGTAAAAGTACTCTTAACGAAGTCGAAAGGCACTTCAGCTTGCTGCAATGCGATAAGTTTTTGGTCTCAACCAGAAGCACTTGAATCTTTGTCACGAGTTGGTTTATACCCGATATAGGTTCGGTGGGCTGTATCAATTTGGGGTAGATAACCAATTAATGAAACCCTATGTACCCCTTCGTCGATAATAGTCGTGATTATATGTTATGATGTCTACTGTAGTTTAAGCAAATACGAGGCACAGTGGCACCAACATAAAAATTATTGCCCACTGACGCAAACTGCGACAACGGATTTTTGAAAATAATGCATAGACCAAATGGACCTAATGAATTGCTGTGAGAATGCAGGTTAGAAGAGGCTACAATAATAATTACCGGAGAACCAAATGCGAGTTTCATACCAACTTCACTCAGCGCTTCCTTAAGCGTTAGCCCTTTGCATTGTCCCTGAAATTAATTGTATAATGTTTTATTTCACTTATGGCAATACTGACTGAAAAAAAATTACGGCTATGTTTTTTTACTATAAAATTTGCTTCATAACACGGACTTGGAGATTTATGGTTTTAAATGGGCGCAGAAAAAAAGAAAAATTATATGCAACCTTTGTTATACAAACTTGAAAACTGTGCAGATAACATACAAAAAAGTAATAAAAAAGCTCTATAATAACAAAAACCCGCCAAGTGCGAGTTGGATTTGGCACGGAGAATTTCGTACAAGCATGCGACATTAACGGTCATCTTTCGACTGCGTAGACTCAGAGATCACAGACTTGAGTATATGGTTTTAATTTCAACTCGATAACTGCACGCGTTATTGAAATAAAGGGTCTTGACAGACAGACAACAGTGGTCCTATAAGGGTTCCGTTATTTCCTTTTGAGGTACAAAACCCTGAAAATAAAACAGATTTTTATATGAGACCAAATGTGTTACCTTGGGGAACAATTGCTTGATCATAGCAAACAGATCATCAGCGTGGTCATGGTACAAAAAGAACGCCCGAGGCGATCGGAAGAATTCAAAGAAGTCATCCAATTTGTTTGCCTGATAGAAAATATTAAAGTTTTAATAAACGGCATTATGTTAAACTTGCTGAAGTGCAAGTCATGAATATAATATCAACGCAAGTAATGAAAGAGTGTAAAAACATTAATATTAATAATCGTACTTGATGACTTTAAAAAAAGATTAGGTAAGTAGGTATTATAATATTGTAATCGAAAATTATTCGTTTCATTTGTGTAATATTGAATATATTTTACACTAGCTACACTCCGCGGTTTCAGTCATTATTTCATTTGAAGATTCCGAGACAGTAGAAATTGTAATACAAACAGTTAGTTAGACGCATACATAAACTCTATTTCTATTCTAGTCAATTTCAGTCAGGTAAGCAAAAACTACGGAGGTTTTTGTGTCGCCCGCATGCATACATCTGAACATCTCACGGTTGGGAGTACTACAGACGAGCTACCCTACCATGACGTCTTAAAGGAGAAATTATTCCACTGAGGGAAAGAGTTGGTGCTAGACACCCTGTATAGCTCTGTCTCTTTCCCTCAGTGGAATTGGTTCTGCTTTAAGACGTCATGGTAGGGTAGCTGATCTTTTAGAAAACCCTCACTCACATCTGCCTAGTAAATACAGTGTACACAAACCGAGATAAAAAAATTGCCTATGTGTATCAAAATTCATCCGTTTAGCCGCTTTAGTGTAATGAAGTGACAGATATATACACACATACAAACTTTCGCCTTTATAATATTAGTGTGATTTTTTTCGGTGCCTTAGGATTGTAGGGAATGTGGTAGAGAGATGAGGCAGACTCCAGATCAGAAGGTTGAATGAATTTATTTACAAAAGCTTAACTATATATCTTAGGATAACAGAATCTTATTGGCTACAACTAATTAACAAATCAAAAACCCTAACCAATGAGAACACAGAGATAAAAATGACATTTGACATTCTTGGGATTAGTTCTGATTTATAGGTACTTGGAAATCTCTCTTAGCCCTCACTTGACATTCTTAAAATTAGTTAAGATTTGAAGTATCTGGGAACATCTCATATCGTTCACTTGTCAGTTTTGAGATAATTTACGATTTGTTTTGGAAATCTCCCATAGGATAATAAAAGTCTAATGTAAAAATTAATACCGTTAATGTAAAGCATTTTTTGCTTTTGCAATGCATTCAAAACTTTTTTTCTTATTTAGGATCTCCAACAAAGGATTTACACAGATCATGTAACGTAAATTATGGACGACGCGTATCACGTAGGTGCACTATATTATAATTATATTAACTATTGTTTTTGTTAAGAAGATAATTTATTTCATACTAGCTGGCGCCCACGACTGCACCCGCGTGATATAGAAAAAAAATGTATCCTGTGTGTTATTCCAGACCATAATCTACCTCTGTGCCAAATTTCATCAAGATCCGTGCAGCCGTTTTGACGTGAAAGAGTAACAAACATCCATATATACATACATCCATACATCCTCACAAACATTCGTATTTATAATATTAGTAGGAGGTGCTCATTTTACATACCATATATCTCAAGTGCATATTGTTGAGTTCTGATGCCGGTCGGCCGTAGATGTACTTAAAGTTCTCCAAAGAGAACTTCCCTTGACTTAAGCAAGTGATGCCATCGACTACATACTCTTTAGTCAGATGGATCTTGAAGTAGCCTGCTTTGTAAGTCTCGAATACGATTCCCTGAAGACATGATGAACATGTAGGTAAGTAACAATAGCTTCCATTTTTTTTTATAAAAAGTTACCCCACACGAGGCATTACTCCTGTATCGTTGGTGCGTTTACTAACAATTAAACTCACATTTAAAAACAGCCAGACCGAAAACAACTCTACCCGTAGGTCATACAAATATTTTTTCCGTGCGGGGATCGAACCCTATATACGCAGCGCAGCAGTCCGTCCAGTGCCATCTAAAGGCGAGAACCATTACCTCTTGTTTATAAAACCGGACAACTTTGAGTGAGTAGCACCAAAAAATTTACTTGAGCAATAAAAATAAACAATTTTAAATCTCATTTATAGCATGTTATGTATTCAACAGCAAATCTTAATTTATTTTTCACAGCTTGGTAATGAATATCAAACTTCTCTTGAAAAAGTCCCACTTAAAAAAAACCATAAGTTAGTTTTTGAAATTTTTTTTTTTTATAAACAAATGTATATGGGCAAGTATTGGTAATTTCTTTTTTCAATTCATTTATTTATGAACATAACAACACATGTTACGAAAAAAAATACATACACACAAAAGAGCACAAAAGGTTCTGCTTATGCATGTAGAAATCTCATCTAGCAGACTTGCGATAGGACAGATTGATAAGACACAGTGCGTAAAAATATCAAATTTAACAGTAATTCATTTGTTTGTACTGTCGACAAAATTATCTGACGGACACAGTGCGTAAAAATATCAAATTTAACACTAATTCATTCGTTTGTACTTTCGATAAATTTGAGGATTTCGGTGAAGGAAGACATCGTGTCGCAGTGTTTGTTACCAAACTCGGGATAAGAGTGGCCATCCTTTAGCACCTGATTAGCGGGTGAAACCGCTGAGCACAGTTGGTTATTAATATTAAGCTGAAATCACCAAACCGTCTCGAGCAAGTGTGATGATCCATGATCGTACCTTCTCTATGTGAGAAGATGCCTTTGCCCGGCAGTGAGACAGTAAGGCGCGTCGCCCACACGACCAACAGTCGAGGCGCAGTCAAGGCGCGAGCGCGTTAGGCGCGTCACCCACACGACATTTGTAAAGAAAATCTCGTTGCGGCGTGCCTCTTATGTGCCTGCGCCTCAACTGCACCTCGACTGTTGATCTTGTGTGCGATGCGCCCGCACCTCGACTGCGCGCCCGTGCCTAATGCGCCCGCGCCTCGACTGCGTGCCCGCGCCTCGACTGCGTGCCCACGCCTCGACTGCGCCTCGACTGTTGGTCGTGTGGGCAACGAGCCTAATAGGCTATTTAATTATTTCAATTAATGATTCAATGCTAACGTTGTTATAAGACTTTGTAATTAAAATTATTAATCTATTTCTTGGCCTGAAATAAAGCTATTAAATTTAATAACAATCTATACGAGTAAGTATCGTAAAAACTAACATTATGTGTCAATGATTGCACATAATTATGTGGTGTCTTCAGCCCGGGCGAGCGTACTTCTAAATACTTGAGCCCTCCGGGCAGCACGCAGTACATGACCTTAGGTTTCGTTAGCGGAATCAGAGCCATCTCCGGTCGCGCATAATCACTACCACGGAGGGTACCGGCTTTGTTTACCCTGAAATTAAAAATTCAAATACATTTCAATACATTATTTCAATAATCCATGCTCTTGTAAAAGACGGCTATTACTATTGGCGAGGAGTAGAAGTCTCATGGAGTAGGAACAAGCCTAATGCCGCAAACCAGGTGAAAATTCCAACTCCAGGAAAATCTTTACTTTGCAGGTAGATTTTTACAAACACTTTTAAGGGTCGTTTTTTAAAAAAAAAAAAAAAAACTAGATGTGTTACGTACCCGACTAGGCGACTACTCTGAGAAGAAACAGCCTAAACAAACTCAGAGGTGGGTTTTTAAGGTCAAGACAAAAATCTTGGTCAAATAAAATGAGGACTATGTGGCGTCCAAAATGGTCTTTTAAACAATGGACCACACAGTTGTCAGTTATTGTGTAGCTCGACTCACAACTCAAGAAGGACATTTGTGTAGGTCGCTTATAGTACTACCCTGGAAATCTCGATATTACTGTTATTGGGTTTTGTAAATAAAATAAATCATATTTATTACTAACGAAATAGTTGACTTCACTGGATTTTTCTCAACTTTCATGATTTCTTCTTCGGCCCATTGGTATGCGAAAGCTGGTTTAGCTTCGGCAAACAATGGGTCCAGTTGATTCCTTATTCGAGAACCCAACTGTAAACAAGAGTTTCTTTCGGTTTTATAAAAAAAATTATCGAATTTTTAGCAATTAGGTAAATGTTTTGCTCCTCTGCAGTGATTAACTAATGGTCGTGTTAATCTATTAAATGTGAGAAGCATAGAACTGAGGTGGATTTATGAAAAAAGTATACAAAAGTAGCAGACGACTTACGTTACATTACGATGAAATACGCATATTTTTTTGCATTTGAACATTTCACAGTTAATGTTAAATAATTAACTTGTAAGTGAATATTAAATCTCCAGAGACAGGAACCTACTCACAATGCGAGCCGTATCGAGTAGTACTGCCTTCTGAATCAGGCCCTTGATCCATCCGCCTAAGGCGAGCTTCGACAGATGTTCGCCGAGGCTCTTGGCAATGAAGCCATTGGCCAGTACAACAATCGGCACAATGATAGCCAAGTTCACATTCCATATGTCGACAACCTCGTGTGCCAAGTCGAGGTGTTTTTTAAACGTTTCCCCTCTCTAGGAATTTGTCCTGTATCGTAAGTGCGTTTACAAACATTTAAGCACATATACACAAACAGCCAGACCCGGAACAACTATCTGTAGGCCATACAAATATTTATTCCGTGCCAAGATTGAACTCGCGGCACGCAGCGCAGCAGTCGATCGCTCAGCCACTGCGCCAACCGTGTCGTCAAAGATATTTTAGTTTATTTTTTTTTTTTTTATTTTTTATTTATTTATTGTTCTACAAAAAAGTACATACATAATTTAAATGACACTGAACCCCACACTAGGATACCCTGTGTCGTGGGGTTCAGTCTCTTTCGTCTAAAGTGGAACAATATACTAGCGTTATTTCCCAAAAAAAGCTTGGGATTTATTAACTTAAGAAAGAATATAAAAAAAAAATAACAAAAAGATTAAAATAGAGAGATTGTATGAGGGTACTGTGAATGATGATGTGTGTCTAGCGGCAAAGAATGCCTCAATTCTGAGGGGTCTACTTCTATGGGAGTGAGTGAGGAGGTGAAGTGTGAGTTGTGGGTAGTAAGTGTTGAGTGTGTATAGGTGGAAATGTGTGTATGAGTGGATTGTGAGAGTATATGTGTAGATGAGTGTTTTGAAGTTAACTAATATATTGCTATTACATGTTCAGTTTCATTATAATTTAAATGTTGAAGCCATTCCGTTACAAGTTCTTTGCATGTGTACTTGGTCATGGTAATTAAATTTAAGCATTTATTTGCTTTGCCATATAAGTGCGGCCCCATGTACGAAAACGCTTTATTACCAAAAACCCGACGGCAAAACGGTTTATCCCACTTAGGTAGTCGACGCACACGTTTATCTTTTACCGCGGCGGTCGGTGCAGTTGTATGGAACCTGAGAATAACTGCCCTAATATACAGCTGACGAACCGTCAGCATGCCTGTGTCTCGGTACAGTGCGTCTGTAGGGTAACGTAGCCTCCGATTAAAAGTTCTTTTGAGGATAGCTCTTTGCGCTCGTTCAGCAGTGATAAAAGTGCTTTTCGCAGCTGAGCCCCAAGCCACTATACAGTACCCCAAGATCGTCTGGCATAGCGCATAGTAGACTGTTTTTAGAGTATGGTTGTCTGCTATTGAACTTAGTTTTTTAAATATGTACAGGAGTTTTCTCACGCGGGTGTTCAGTGCTTCAATATGTTTGTTCCAAGTCAAGTGTTTATCTATATTAATGCCAAGATACTTAATGCAGTCAACCTGATCAAATTTGGGACAGTTGCACGTACATCCTGGGTAGTAGCTACAGTTGTGGAATTTGAGTGAGAGTTGGGTGGGAGCAGACGATTTCTTGTTGATTGAGAAGTTTACTATTTTGGTTTTGGAAACATTTAGTGTTAACAGGTTATTCTGCAGCCAATTGGAAATAGTCATCATTCCACGCTCTGCGGCTCTGTAGACTTTTTTCCAAGTACTTCCGTAAAAAATTACAGCGGTGTCATCAGCATACGCAAAGATCTGTCCATTATCCAGGTTCAGTGAGCAGAGACCGTTGACATAGAGTAGAAATATAGTTGGTCCCAGGACACTACCCTGAGGCACTCCGTACCCAACATTGGCAAAAGAACTCTGGGAATCTCCCAAGCATATCCTTTGTTTGCGTTCAGTCAGATACGAAATAAACCAAGCGAGAGCAGTACCCCTAATGCCAATACATTCCATTTTCTGAAACAGGATCGATCTAGACACGGTATCAAAAGCTTTCGCAAGATCCAGGAAGACGCCGCTACATTTTTGCCCTTTATCAAGTGTACCAACAACAAAGTCTACTAAATTAGTAACAGCGTCCTCGGTGGACCTGCCGTCGCGAAAACCGTACTGTTTTGTGGAAAGTATTTTCATTTTCTCAAGATATGTCAACAGTCTCTTATTCACCAGTTTCTCCAGAATTTTCGAGAGTGACGTAAGTAGAGATATTGGTCTGTAGTTGGATACTACGGTCGTATCTCCTCCTTTATGAATCGGACACACATTTGCAACTTTCATTTGAGGTGGGACTATGCCGTTAAACATGCTTAGATTACAAATATGTGCAATAGGAGCAGCTAGACAATGCTTTGCAAGTTTAAGGACACGGTTTGATATACCATCCCATCCAGGAGCTGAGTCATTGCTTAGGCTTGTCAAAACTGCTTTAACTTCCATTTCATCAGTAGGGTTCATAAAGAAGGAGTTCATTGGAGATGCATCCATATTTTCAGGCCCTTTGACTAGATTAGCAAGTTCGGTTTCCGTTTTTTGTAGTCGTAGTATTGTGTTTTTTGCTAGTTGTTCTCCTATGTTAGCGAAAAATTTGTTAGCCATATCCAGCGCGACCACTGGTTCAGGTTTGGCAGTAAGAAGCGCCATATTGGTCGATGTCTTACTCTTTAGATTGCAGATCGATTTCACCGCCGCCCAGGTATTTTTACAATTGCCTTTAGAGTTGTCTAGTAGTTCTTTTTCGTAAGCATTTTTTAAGTTCTGTATAATGTTATTACAATAGTTTCTGTATGTTTTGTAGTGTTGTTGTAAGGCGTGGTTATTAATATTTTCTCTTTTCCTGGTTTCAGTATGGAGAGTATCTCTTTTCCTTACACAGTTCAACAGATTTGCTGTCATCCACGGTCTTCTAATCGACTTAGAGTTACGTACTATTTCTGTTGTTGTATGTCGTTGAATGATTTCTTGTAATTTTATTGTAAGTTCCTCTGTCGCTTCACTTACATCATGGTGATGCAATATTTTGCTCCAGTCTGCATCCTCAACTTCCGATACGAAACTGGGATAGTCAATCTTTCTCCTGTATTTAGTTTTGCCTGTAGAAGACGGCAGTTTTAGCGGCTCCATCGGTATACTAACTAACACTGTGTCATGATCAGTCAAACCAGTCTCACAGATGACGGTTTTAGCGGCTTTGTTAGTTTTGAAAATGACATGATCTAGACAAGTGCGTTCAGTTGTATCTTTTTCTAAGTTTTCACGAGGTTCTCGTCATGCGAGATGGTAATATACCACTATGTCAGGCTCATTGACGACAATAGTCCTGCCAGTAATGATAGACCAATCCCAGAACAGCGTGACTTGGTCTTTCTCGAGAACTGGGTCGGGCACATACTTGTAGTACGGTCCCTCAGATTCCACAAGATTATATTTCAAGACAAGTTGCTGATGAATAATCCTGGCTACTTGGTTGTGCAAATCCAAGTACTCGCCGTTAGCTAGACGAGAACAACCAGAAATAATATGTCTGATGGACTCACCCAGACGGTGGCATGCCCGATACACGTCAACCGTCCCGTCCTTCATTATTATGTTTATATATATTTTTAATGTTTAACTAAATATAACTTAACCAACCTTCTCCCCAAGTTCGTAACTATCATAATACTTATGGCACCGCGCGTCTCCGTAGTATCGCTTATGGTACCTCGTACAAGGCCCCGCCGCATACACGTACGGGTCTAAAGTACGACAGTTGTGGTCTATTATAACACCTCCATCGTATGCTAACCCGCTCTTGTGAATTGCTACAGAATGTTAAGATCAAATTTAGTTAATTAGTTTTACACACGTGTTGAGCAATATACAAATGATTGGAAAGGCGTGAAAAGTGTATAAGGCTTAATTATATTAAAAAGGAATAATAATTGAATGCATAGAAAAACCCTCTTGATTTCCGGGCACAAGAGAGCCATTATCGACTGCCTAGCCCAGCTGTCGATTGGATCAGATTTCAATCTAACCAGCAGGCCTACCATGGCATCTTAAAGCAGAACTTATTCCACAGAGGGAAAGAGATGGTGCTAGACACCCTGTATAGCTTTGTCTCTTTCCCTCAGTGGAATAAGGTCTGCTTTAAGACGTCGGTGTAGGGTAGCAGATGCAGCTGATTCACTTTAAGTAATGACACTTTGAAAAAAGGATATTAGTAATTTAAGTTGAGTTAGCATCAATCGTTTAACTTAGTCTAGACAGCAATACAGCAATGGACTGTTCCAGTGCTCCATATAGATATTTCTTCTAACTTTGCAAACTACAACAAATTTTTGTTACTCTTCGTTCTTGTTACAAATTGTTTGCAACTAGTCTACCAAGGACGACTTGTGAAGTCGAGGGGGACTTCGCAAGCCCATTGTCAAGTCCATATGCCATTAATAGGGTACAAATACAGAATCAGGTCTCCTACTGAGGAATCCCTGACAGAAGAACCCTATCAAATATTATCATACCTTTCTAGCCTTTTTTGGATTGGAAATTATCAAATGACTTCTCCCGCTCTGGGCGGAGCGCAAGGTAGTGACAGACTTAAACTGACTAAAACCCATTAAAGCAAATCAAATCAAAATATTTTTATTTCACGTCGGCCAACTTGTGCACTTATAAAACGTCGAGAAAAGGTGCATCCGTGTTTCTTCTTTGCTTTTTGTGATCCGGGTCTGCAGTATCTCTTTAAACCAACCCTTAGCCCTGGACCTTTCTAGAATCGCCTTTTAAAGTTTCTCGGCCCACATAAATCCACCGATTTTCCACAGAAAACTCATCTGTTCTATTTTGGAGTATTAAATAATTAATTAACTTTATCAACGATATTTATGTACTTACCGATGAATGCCCTCATATTAACTCCAAGTTTCCCGTAATAGAACAAAGCACTGCACTCGAGCTTCAGATAATCGGTATAGGATAGGAAGTCTGCATGAGTTATTATATCGTCTACAGTTACAAACCAAGACTTAAAGTAGAAGGACCTGTATACTTTTATTTTTAGAGTCTCCAAAACTGACATTACTGTTCGATCCACCTATAAAGGACAAATAAAATTTCATGAAGTTAATTGATGAATGATTCAAGCACCCTCTGGGTGCGTTCCGTACTAAGTTACGACATAAACGGTCATATCTTTCGACTGTATACTCAATGGATTGATTTCTTCACATCTTTAAGGGACTACAGACTTGAGTGTATGGTTTTATTTTAAACTCGGTTCCTACGGGCGTACCCCAGATAGAGAGTCTTGACAGACAGACAGATTTTTTTTACTAATATTATAAAAGCGAAAGTGAGTTTTTTTGTTTGTTACGTCTTCACGCCTAAACGGCCAAACCGATTTTGTTGAATTTTGGTACAGAGATAGTTTGGACCCTGGAGACGGACATAGACTAAAAAAAGTGAGAAAAGGGGGAGAAAGAGGGAAGAAAAGGGGAGAGATTAGTTTTTACTATCACGATGTATATGTATAATATTATTAAAACGAAAGTGAGTTTGTTTGTTTGTTACCTCTTCTTAATTTTGGTACAGAGATAGTTAGGAACCAGGAGACGGACATAGGCTAATTATTTATTTTAAAAAAGTGGGATATTAGGGAGAACGAGGGAAGAAAAACGGAAAACTTAGCGTTGCTATTACAAATCAATAAGGCGCAAGGGCAAAAACTGCAGGTAGCAGTTTCTGTGTTATACCGAATTTAAAGCGAGCAAAGCCGCGGGCAAAAGCTAGTTTTTATAATAAACAAATTACCCTCCGCCGTAAGTACAAGTACTACATGTATGCACTTACATTAGCATTGTCAAACAAAGGAACTCTAGTCTTGGTGGGATCTTCTAGTGGAAATGGCTCTACAAATATTATGTTCTCAGGATGAATTCCGATTTCCAACAGTGCGTTGATGCATAGGTATGCTTCAATTGTTGCACCGTACACTATGATGTTCACTATAAAGCAATTAATGCAATATTAATAAGAATTTTGGCGACACGGTTGGCGCAGTGGCTGAACGATCGACTGTTGCGCTGCGTGTAGCGGGTTCAATCCCCGCACGGAACAAATAATTGTATGATAATTAACTCTAGAAACGGGATATTTACCATGTTTGTTATTTTTATTGAATTTCCGATATTACGGCGATGTTGCAAACGCCATGATCACGGATGAACTGAAGTTATTACGGGTGGATGTTTACGAGCTGACAAAAAATATCCCGTTTCAAGTGTTAATTATAATATTAGTAACCATGTCAGTTTAAAGCCTTATAAATAATAATTGTATGGCCTACAGATAGTTGTTCCGGGTCTGGCTGTTTGTGTATGTGAGTTTATGTTGTAAACGCACCCACGATACAGGAGAAAATCCTATCGTGAGGTAACGTAAAAAAAAACTTAAATGCTGATTTTATTCATGACTAGCGGAACCCCGCAGTTTCACCCGTGTACACCGGGATAAATCATCCAACTATACACGCATACATCTTCAAAAATATTCAGATCTACAACAGAAGATATCACATACTATTGTCATCATAAATGAAATGCTTGACGTAGCCCAAAGCAATGTTCGCTTCAGCTATGGTGTTGATTATGAACACATTCTCTGGAGTTTCATCATTGGCGATCTGTATTTCCGTATCACTGAACCTTGGCATGTCCAAACGAGTGTATTGGGGCGCTGATATGTTACTCCTGTAGTGGAAAATATAATAACTTAGGGTAGTATTACTATCACACAGTAGTCTGTTTTACAGGCCAGTTTTTTCGTATTCGGTATTTTTATTCGGCGATAGTGGATGTAGTTGTAGGTATTACAAATGTTACAAGATCGATATTTTTACGATTAAGTAAAAATATCCATCCGAACTCTAACTCAAAAGCATTTACTTCAATTAGACCATTACAGACACTTTTGTATGTCAAGAAACAAAAAAAAATATACTACAGTCCCAGACACAATGCAAAATAACTTGTGAAAGTACTGTAGTAGCCCATTCTAAACGTTGATCTCTATGGACAAGAATGGGCAAAAAACTCTATGGACACTCTTTTAAATTATAATATGTACTTTTACAAGATCATGTCATTTTGAGATTATACAAATATGTAAGAACGATGTAATTAGTCATGCACATTAAGAGCGTCCAGAGTAAAAGCAAAAGTTTTAATAAACGCTTTGTGAAAATTGCATCCAGTAGCGATAGTTCCGTTAAAACGATCCTGTAAATATGTGTGATCGTACAGGACCTAATGCTAAGCAGTCGCGGTTATGACCACAGGACTAACGAAGCAGATAATTTTCTTATCATTCACTTACCTAATATCATTGTCCCGTTGAATCAGTTGAACCATGTGATCTGGATGCTGATACTGTTTCCCAAAACACAAAAAGAGAAGATCGTAGTCATATTTGTTCCCACTAGTTAATGTTATGAACTTTTCTTGCCTGAAAATCATAAAAACTATGCTGGAATACGAAAGATACAGAAGTTACGGAAGTGTAAATCTTTTGAATGGTAAATTATAAAGCACTTCTATCTTCAGTTCAATATCTTCAGAACTAATAAGTACTTAAACTAAGGAAATCGCAAACAATAGCATTTTTTAAAGTAATTTGATCGCATCTCTAGCACGACGACAAACATTCTACTAAATCCAACTTCGTAACGAATATTAGTAATACGAAACTATGTTCGCTTATTACCTTTTCACACCTAAACTACAGAACCGATCCTGCTGTAAATTTCTATAAGTTTAATAAGTATGTAGGTACGTTGTCCCTTACTCAGACACAAACATAGGGTAACTTTCATCCCAAAAAAAAATAACGGTAATTTTTGAGTTTCAAAACTCAAAAACTTCTGGGCCGATTTCAAAAATGATTTTGTCGTTAAAGCTACATTATCACTGAGGCTACATAACATCACGTTACTACCCATGGGAGAGGTGCAAACACCAAAGGAAAACCGCATACGACAGCTAGTAGTTAATAATTGAAAAAGTCTCACAGATCGATTTCCATCATAGTCCCCTGCACGACGTTCACGTAATAAGTATACGGAACACATTTCAGATACTTGTCGGAGCCATTATAATATTTGAGGAACATGGACTCGGCCGCAGGTTTGGAGTGTCTTGTATACGGCAACCCGTTTGGTGACACTAGGGTCACGTTGTTGAAAGTGAGGTACGTTGAAGTATGGCTGAAATGGGTAAAAGTTATGTTATAAAAAGCTTAGCTTAGTCTTTTTTTTTTAGCCAAAAAAATCTGCAATTCGACAAATAGAGAAAATAACAAAAATTAAACGTACCCAAATATTAAAGCATTCAGGAACCCTATAGAGGTTCTAGATGCGCCTACGATCACAATGCGAGTGTTCACGTCCATTTTGGGCATAGTTGTGAATTTTTTGCTCAAAAACCATGAACTGAATGGAATGCTGTAAAATATTGTACGTATGAATACCATACCACTATCGTTACTATGAAATAAAGATGCTAACAAATTGTTAACATTGACGGAAATTTAACGCTAAAAACAAGGCGAAGCGCCACCATTATATGATAAGTGATACCGACCCAATCACTTATTGTGTGGACAGCCAGGTTGTGCAATTCACATTCGGCTCCACTGTTTCGTGATCAATATTATGGATCTCTTTATTTATCTCTCATTATTATGGATATTTCTCATCGGTCTACACTTCATCTCTTCACGTCAGCGTTGTGGCCAAACACAAGCCATTACAATCATAATAAAAAATCTCGAAACGAGAAAATACAACCAATTCATAATAATTATAATCAAAACTAATGAACCTACTTATAAATTCCAGGAGAATTATAACAGAAAAAAACATAAATTCATCATCATTTTCCTGCCCTTGGCCTATTCATTTGGGGTCGGCGCAACACGTTTTCTTCTTCCATTCTCCCCTTTAAGACGTTACGGCATAATTTACTCCTTTCTCCTTCATAAGAAAAAACATAATTCATTTAATAGAAATCCTTGAGTAGCAAAACATAATACGTACATATTCTCCGCCAATGCACGTATTCTTTTAAGTTCTGGTACCATAGCACTGTCGATCTCAACATTCCTCGGTATTAAAGGAATCATGGAAGCCACTATTGAGTTAGCTTTATTTATAGTCTATTAAATAAAACATAGGAATTAGACAAAGATATAGAGCAACTTCAAACTCGTGCCTCATCCGAAACTAAAACCTTATTCGTAATAAAATAATGTGCATATTTCTACAAGTGTCTGTCACCAAGTGTAGATATTATACCAATACGAATATTTACGTAATAGCAATAAGGTTCATTTTTGTATAAAACTTTTCTTAGTATGAGTTTAATAAAAGTCTTTATGTAGATCCGCCTCAGTTTTAGAATTTGAGGCTTCCGGCTACTGGGACCGCAATTAACTAGGACCGCGGTCCCAGTCGCCGGATCCGTAAAAAATAAATATTTTTCTTCCAGCGACTGGGACCACTCATAGATAACTTAAAAAAATCTATTATTCAAGCCAAAATTAGTACTGTCAAACGAAAAAAAATTAAATTATTTATATAAATATCATTGACTCGTTCTAGTCATGATTTTAACTTATGCGCTTAGCAATAGATTAAGCTAGCCCGTCTTGACATAATTTACACATGCAGGTAAATACACCCAAAGGGAATAGCATTGTATAATACTATCCCTCTCTAACTTTATATTTTAACACAGTTAAGGCTGATTTTGTGATAATTACTTACTTGACTGATTGTGTGTGAAGCCTTATCGTCCATTTTTAACCGACTTCAAAAAAAGGAGGAGGTTCTCAATTCGACTGTATGTTTTTTTTTTTTTGTGTTTGTTACCTCATAACTCAGGTCTGAGTGAACCGATTTTGATGATTCTTTTTTTATTCGAAAGCTGGTAGTTGTCGTTTGGTCCCATAAAAAAATATCAAGATCCGACAAGTAGTTTTTGAGTTATCTTTAATAATGCGTATTAGATTGACTTCGTGTACGTTGATGATATACTCATTCGTCGATTATATTTTAGAAGTTGTCGAAGACAAATGATCAAAAAATGCTATGTACTACTATGGTTTGGAAGGTCATCGCAGTTTTTTGAGGTGATTGTATTTTAATTTGGTGATAGATCTTCACTGATATACAACGGCACTCTTTAATAAATGACACCAAATCTGCCGTGATTGCTGCAATCACATGTATAAGTATGGGTTTCGCCAGGGTAGGCAGGCGAGTGGGAGCAGGGTGACCGTATCCCCTCCCCAGCCCTCACCTAGTCATTAAGAAACATAAACATCAAATCAAGTATCAGCTGTATCCCCTAGGGGATGATGCATATGATTTCTGAATTGGTTTAATACTAAAGCATAATATAGATACTTAGTATTTAATCTATGCTTGATGTGGAACTAAAAATTGTATCTAAGACGGGACTAAAGCTAAAAATAAAACCTTTTTAATCGTGTTTGCGTATTATATCATAATACTATAACTAAAAATGTTGAAATAAAAACTTTTTAGTAAAAAAATAAAACCGACTTCTAAAAAAAAACTAAAATCTGGAAAATAACTTTATTTCCGGAAGTCGGTGGCCAATAAAGTCAACGAAACCAACAAAAGCCACCGACTTCCGGAAATAAAGTTATTTTCCAGTTTTTAGTTTTTTTTTAGAAGTCAGTTTTATTTTTTACTAAAAAGTTTTTTAAACTAATTGTGATAGACATAGATAGTACCACGTTTATTATTTTTATTGTGTTTTTTTATTATATTTACGGTACCAGTTAAAGACTGATTTTGTAATAAACAATTACTTTCTGATTGTTAATTATTTAAAAATTGTTGATTGTTATGCACGATCTAAGTGTATGTTTTAATTACGAAAGTTTTAAATAACAGAACTGTAGTCAGTGGTTGTTTTTCTTGTATCAATAAATGATGTTTTTAAACCAAAATGGATTTTTCTTCAATTGTTACATCTAAAAACTTTTGTTTGACTGTACATTTTTTTTTATTTCAGTTATCATATAAGTGGTCCCAGTCGCCGGAAGAAAATTATTTATTTTATACAGATCCGGCGATTGGGACCGCGGTCCTAGTTAATTGCGGTCCCAGTCGCCGGAAGCCTCTAGAATTTTACGTCTTTACAAATTAGTCGTAAAAATTATAGTAGGAAAAATATTTACTTATCAAGAATTTAACCAGAAGAAATTAACTTCAAAGAAAACTTAAGTTCAATGTCTGGGACGGCATTTGTTTTATACTATAAATAAAACAACCTTACCCATTTATTTCTATAAGCGGTCAACCACATCATAGTATTATGTCCAGATAGTCTTAGCATTTCACGAGCAAAAAACCTAAAATGTGGCTCAAACACTGGGTAAATTATCGCCACCTTGAGGTTGGTGAACCCAGCTTCCATGCCATACACTTCTAGGCTATACTTGTGAATCTGATAAGACCCGATGTTGAATCTGCCTCGCAAGAAATTGATTTGTTCTGGGGCCCTGGTTTAGAGGAAAATGTTATAGGCAATTATTGACGGTAATTCGTTTTGGTCAAGCATCAAAACTGGGGATCGTCTCTCTAAGTCCGTCAACAAAGATACAGGCCCGTTCGAACGTATCACAATATTTCGAAATGAGTCCTACACCCTATTATATTCCTACTTCAATTTTAGGCCGGGATTGCAACTAATTATATTTCAGCAAGTAATACGGAGTGCAAAACGACCCTAACTTCGGCCGAAGCCACAGATTTGCATAGAAAGTAGACCTCCAGATAAGGCATAAATATCGTAATATTTCTGCACGACCACTATCATAATCATACTTCGGGATTCGGGTAGTCAACATAGTCTTTATTCAGTGCATTGTGTGGGTCAATTACTACATTTTATACCTTGGTGCATGGTATACAAGCTGGAATGACCGAATAACATTTTGCCCAGTCTGAGCATCAAACCCTTACGACTTCTAGGCCGACGATGCAGGATAAACTAAGTTATACTAATGGAATAGAAAGCGCATACTCAAGTACTCCCAAACCGATGACATGTTGGCCGCTAGTGAAAACATACGCCTGGTTCTCTTTGTTATAGATCGTGTTCTCTACTGAAGATATTGTCTCGTTCCCGTTCAAGTTCATCATGAGACGCGCTATCTGAGGAATGTCCATTATTTCTGCTTCGCGAACTCGGAACTTACTGGTGAGACAAAAGAGAGGAATATTCTTTGTAAATTGATTATGGGATTAATATTTGAAAAAGTATAGACTTTATTGTCTTACCCCAAAACTGAACTTCTGTGTGCAATGTACAGCGAATAGTTGCAGCAAACCTTTTGCTTCGATGGAATGAACTTTAAAAAAAATATATAGGTATATACAATGTGTCCGGTCATGGATTAGCGATATTCTAGAGACATATATAACGAGTGTTTTAATATACTATTACGATATACACTTGGGTCTAATTTACTTCCCCGCTTTTTGGCAGCCTTACTGAGATATTCTCTATGCGTGTAAGTACAAAAAATAATCATATCTCGCAAAGTTTTGGTCTTACTGAGACGAAAATAGGTTTATTCAGAGGGCAACAAAATTTTCCATCGCTTAATTGAAGAAATGATGAACTTACATTTTCGTAACTTTAGAAAACAAAATTAAAGTCCAAAAAATATGCAAATAAACTTTTTCATGAAAAAAGTACTTAGTACTTCTTTTTTTTAAATCTATAAATATGAGTACTAGAAAGTTTGTTATATAAATAAGTACATAGAATATCGCTAGTCCGTGGCCGGACATATTGTATATTAACTAAACTACAGTTTTAACCATTATGCGGTCAGAGCCGAAAGAATTAAACGTAAAGGTACTTAAAACATTTTGTGGACATCGGATCCTATGGATATTTAAGCAAAATTATAATGCGACGTCTAGTTATCACTTAGCGGCTATCAACAGCATATCAACCGGACGGTGTCAATAAATATGAATCGTAGGAATGAAAAGATGGAAGATTTATACTTACAGTAAAATGCTGTAACAGAGGAAAGCACTTGTCAGCTGTTGGCACACGAATGATACAATAATCATAGTCTTTCGTCAGTTCAAAAGCTGCTTCCAATAAATCGTAGGCATGTCTGTAATTTAAAAAAGGAGGTTTATAAGAACAGAATATTCTTATTTTATTGTAATTTAGGTAGTTTACAATATTGCTAGTTCTATAGTTACAATATTAGTATTTATGCTGGTAGCGTCGATAGAGAACTCCTAGACTTTTTTTTTATGGTGTGGCACTAGTTGTGTCTTTGTGCCAATTTCGGGTAACTCCTAGACTTATGGGCTGCTAAATAATAATACCGCTTGCAAAATATAAAGGATAGTGCCCAATTTCGAATGGTAGTCCGGCTGTTATTACGTCTCGCTCGACTCATCGGAAAAGTATAAAAAATGTAGTCCAGTTTATGTAAATTAAAATGATTAGTATATTTGATGGTAGTTGTTATAATTCGGAGTTCTCGTCTTCAAATTATTGTGATGATTGGCGAAAAAGTACATAAATTTAATCTTTGTTTACAAAAATTTATCATTTTTTAAATGACTGGCACAAAAAAGCCTTTTAGGGATATAATAAAGCTACCTGTCATCCATGTCCTCGCGAAACGCAAATAATTCAATCATAAAAGCGTTTTTTGGTCCATGGTATGTCTCAGCATCCTTTATCATTTGAAGCGCTTTCTTTTGATTTCTAACTGTAATATAAAATTGTAATAATATTGAGAACCACGACGTACTTTGACTACTGTGCTGTCTGGTAAAGAGCTTATTGTCATTTTGCATATTTTAACTATAATTTTGGCACTCTGCTTTTCAATATTATTCGTCGAATCAGTGAAATAACATAAAAGATGCCAAACTGAGCGAAAGAAGGCTAGGAAAACTTAGGGGAAGCGTCACACCTGTGACCACGGAATCGCATTTTTTGATGCTCCTATCTTTTTTAAGGCCCAAAACCGTCATTTGTTTGCAAAAAGAGAGCGTGCTGCCAAGCGCATCGCCGATTTTAATGACACGTGCTTGCGAGCGGGAGAGTCCTAATCTGTCTTTGCAGGGCAACCTAAAAAGCGGCCAGTAACTGTGTATAGTCATAATCTTCCTGCCCTGATCCCATTCTATTTGGAATCGGCGCAACACGTTTTCTTCTCCCTTTCTACCCTGTCAGACGTCACGGTATCATTCACAACTTTCTCCTTCATATTAACTGTGAATAATACAAAACTTTAAAATAGTTACCAACCTGTCCTAAAATATGATGAAGAACAAGAAGCTACCGGTTTCTGTTGCGGATTCACTATGAATGATGGTTTCACATTTAAAGCTGTGTTTGTTCTGAATCAGAAAAATAACTATTAATTAGGAAAGATTTTTTTTCCAATAACCTTTAGAAACTTACTCCGTTTATATTCAGTCTGCGAATGAATCAGTGTGTTCTAGGGTACGAAAGGTAATACCTACTATTGGCTATGAGTGTCAAATAAAGAGATAAATAGGTGCTGTAATCCTCGCACCTTCAGCAAGTGCAAATATTTGCAGAAAGATATGGTGCAGCACACTGCATCTTAGCGTGGATGTAGTTTTAGTCCAATGACAAGTAAACATTTTTGTCAAACCTTCTAGGTACCTACCTTAATGAAGGTATACTGCGAAGTACCAAACGCTTGTTTCCATAAATTCCCATTTTGTTTTGGTGTGGCACAAGTTGTGTTTTTGTGCCAATTTCGGGTAACAAAAGGTAGGGAAATATAATTCCCATTGTTCTTTTACGATACATTGAGTATTCAAAAAGAACAATGGCAAGTCCTGTTTTGAAATATTTCAGAAACTCCTCTAATGTTATAACTTACACAATTTCATGAGACGGCTCCTCGGTAACGTTGAACAGTGTTGTATCAATATTCACGATATCGTAATCAAAAGGGTCTTCGTCTAGTAATTGGGCCACAGAGTACGCAGAATGACACATTGAAGGAGAGTGTAGGTACAGTTGGTAACTGGTGTCGTCAGCTGAGTGCGTCTTGACCAGTACCTCTTCATTGTCGTCCCCTTGAAGAAAATTGACTCGGCTTGTTTTTTTTGTCGGTTTCTTATATTTGCGGTGAGCCTGAATGAAAAGTGTGAATATTTTGGTATATTGTTATCTTATTGTTAACACATTACACTAATTTTAGTATGTTTGTTACTCCTTCATGCTACTGCTTGACTGATTTAGATAATAATTTGGTATGTAAAGATAGCTTGTACATAACCCTAAATTAACAAGAATACTACTTTTTTCCACGTCTACGCGGTTGATACTGCGAGGCTTAACTAATAGAAGATACTTTATTGTAGGTACACCAAAATTATTCTAGTTACACAATCGAATCATTGTTATAGTTATCATAGCAATAAATGAATTGAATTCCATCTTATGAGATGAAATTCACACTCACATTCATTCACTTGATAGGCTTCTAGTGTATAGGATAGCAATTACAGGCTTGTCACTCATGGCAATGTTTTAACGCGTATATAGTTTACGTTCCTATTATTAACATGTCCATAACATATTAAAGGTGAAAAAAAAAATAAGTTACATAGTCTGGATAAAATTTACAAATAAAAGTGCAATAAAATTAAACACACCAAAAATACTGGCTGACTTTATTGTTTTCCGATTGAGCTAAAATTTGTTTAGTTTAAAATGCATGGTCGACGTGACGTCACTGTAAATCCAATATGGCGAATTCCCAAAGATGGCAAACCATATTATAGTATTTTTATGCATTCCCATGGGCATTCATGAGGGTATCAAAGGGTTTGCTCAAAAGAATACGATGAACAGTGTTTTTTTTTTTTGTTTTTAAACTGTAATAAATATATTGCTTTGCCAGTGTGATAGTAGGGAAATGGCTGGTAAAACTTACTGTTTCCGCATTGCCGGGTTTAGTAACTGAAGGGTGATCGAAAGGACCCCACTTGCCGAGCATTATCGGCTCCCTAAAATATTTATAACAAATAAACATATATTTTATTTGGCATAAATTAAAGAATACTTTTGCGTTACCTCGGGCTGTCTCCTCGACAGCGAGATATATCTAGCCCACGCAGCTGAGCCACTAAACCAAAATCGTACCCCAAATAATGGAACTGAGATCCAGCCTGACCCTCTACCGAGGCTCGGAGGTGGTGCCATTAGCGTGCAGTCGTTAAGATTATAAGTTGTTTAACTCTGGCTGGGGGCCTTAAATTCAAGGCACAAGATAGTCTGGTTGGGCACCTACTAACGACATAGTACCTTGTGCATTTTTTTAATGACCTGTGAGATGCCATTCAATTCATGTAAAGTTTAATTCGTTTTTTTTTTCATGATTTTTTCATTTACAACGCACGACGAGAATGTATCCCTCCAACGTAAAAGTCGGTGTATTACTATTCCTAATTAAATTTGTTTTTTCATACCCGAAATCGGTTAGCAAAGAATTAGTCCGCTTATTATGCTCTTTCTCAAGAGCTGTAGCAGCTCTCAGTCCGTGATAGGTATGCAGTTCATACAATCTATGTAGTTTCTTGTAGTCGATATCTGTATTCAAACACATAACGGCTACGGCACGGCCTTGAATCTGAAATGATAAGAATGAAATTAGTTAATAATATTTCGTTCTTCTTTTCTTTAAACGTTGTCCTGCACTAGGAATTTCTCGTGACGTATCGTGGGTGCGTTTACAAACATTTAAACTTACATACACAAACAGCCAGACCCGAAACAACTATCTGCAGGTCATACAAATATTTGTTCCAATCGAACCCCCGACACGCAGCTCACCAGTCAATCGCTCAGCCACTGCGCCAACCGTACTGTCGAATCGAGTAGTTCAGACTTTTGCATTTTGCTAGAAATCCCTCCACTCCAACTGTATGTTATTCTGCTTGGTTCTAGGCCACAAAAACCTATTCAATTTGGCCCTATTATCCAACATCTTCCCGTAGGCAAGCACTAACCCTTAGATTCGAAAAGTCGTAAGCATGTCTCGTTTGTTTTCGTAATGCCAAAAAAGATAAATATAAAACTTGAGAGGTGTCAAGGGACACCCGAATGGAACGAAGTTATTATTTTTTATGTATAATATAATAACCTGTATACACTCAACAAAAATAATCGTCGCGACAACACACTGTTCAATGCGAAATAGAAAGATGAAACGAAAATAACTGGTTTGCTTTCTATGAGAGAGAGAGATAAACATAGAAACACTCGCATGCCGCACGGCTTACAACTATAGCAAAGAGTGTCGTTACAACTTTTGGTCTTAATTTTTTCCTTATAGCCCCGATAAGGAACTTCGTTCCAAAACTTCGTTCCAATAACTCGCCGAATCGTATCGAAGCGTTTGGAAATGCTTACTGTTTCAGACTTCTAAAGCGCTGCACCAACTTGGACACTTTTGTGTTTTGTGTCGGATACAAGTTACTAATTTATAAACAAAATTATAACCAGTATGAATCAGCCGCTACAAGAAATCACAAATACTTGCTACAGAAACTGGAAGCTTGTATCCGCCACAAGGCACTAAAGTGTCCACGTTTGCGCAGCGCCTGTAATTTTATTTCACACTTACATCGGCGACTATGATCTGTCTGTTACTTTCAGGATGCCGTCCGATTATTTCGCTAACATAATATTCACCATACAGCTCCTTTAGCCGGGTGCACTTCTCGTGTAATATGTCTACAATGTCGTCGTTATCTTCTTCTCTGTATACATTAAAATACACAAATTTCTTACAGCTCAAATTGATCTCCGTATGGTATCCCGAAATACCGCTCACCGAAAGGACGGTTTTCCGATAACACTTACAGGAATAACAATCAAGGCGAGAATAAAAATGTCTTGGATTGGCAATAGATACTGACTGATAAAATAATGCCGAAAGTAGCTAGAAAAATACGAAATGTATAGAATGATACACACATCATAATTATCACGCATGTAAGAGGTATACCTAATTATAGGTACTACACCCACATGTCGCCAGTTTTGTTTAAGACACATGCAATAAGAGGCGAGCCTATTGCCACCAACGAGGCGCAAATCCAGACTCCGTGTCAACTACTGAGAATATTCCTGATGGAAAAAAGTACCTACCCAACAACAATTTGTCCACCAACTGTTGTGTAGTTGGTGGTATACAACCACTCCACCAACGAAGCAAATAATTATTTTATTCTATTTGATTATATAGAATCCTTACTAATATTATTAAAGCGAAAGTGAGTTTGTTTTTTTTTTGTTACGTCTTCACGCCTTTGATTTTGATGAATTTTGGTAGAGATAGTTGGGTGGGAACCCTGGAGACGGACATAGGATTTTTTTAAAGTGAGAATAGGGGTAGAAAGAGGGAAGAAAAAGGGAGAGAAAGATATTTTTTTTCGACCATCACGCGGTTAAAGTTAGCGTTAGCCCAAATTAACTATGCAACACGGACGAAGTCGCAGGCGGAAGTTAGTAATAATATTATTTCTTTGACGACATTGGCACTTGACTAGGACTTCTAGAGCGATAGAGCTGGAAAGCATGGTTGGTTGGATTTCATTGTCATCCCACAAAGACACAAGTCTTTGCCAAGCTGTGGAGTGTTAAACAGTTAAACAATAATGTGGGTACTTACACTGCTCGTCGCATCTTCAATCTCGGACAAAAATCGGTTCTCAGGGCCGTTAATAAATAATTACCCTTACCATCCTTAGATTTAGGTAAACATTTGGAAATATTGCGTTTCTTGAACGTTTGGAATCTTGTTATTAGACCTGTAATAAGTAAATGTCTCAGTTGCCAAAACAAAAAAGCGCCTATTTATTTTTAAGATAACGCAGTAAACAAACATTGCAGGAAAGACGGTAGAATTATGGAACTCTTTGAATGGGCTCAGTACAATTCTACTCTCAATCCAAATCGATTTGGCAATAGCTTTTTATAATAAAACTTTTCATAATTCATGCATACACATAGGCTAGTAGTGATAACCTAGTAATGTGACCGTCAAACTGCCATGTCAAAGGTCTCGAGTTCGAGCCCAAAGCACGCACTTCTGATTTTTCGGATGCATGTGCGTATCGTATAATAATCACTTGCTATGGTGAAGGAAAACATCGTAAGGAAACCAGCTTACTGAGAGATATTTCTCGATGGTAAGTCAAGTAAGGAGGCCCATGGGCTCAGAGGGGCCGGGGCCGGATTTGGTTTGCCAGGTTGTTCGAAAAAGATACCGCGGCCTCGGAGCATTTGGACAAAAGAAAGAACATGAGTGGGTTTTTAGTGGGATTGACATGCTCCCCCTACGTGTCGCCAAGAGCGGGGGAAGTTATTTGATGATGTCCCATCCCTAAAAAAATAAGGGCAGCATAAAAAGTCCCGAAACCAAATTAGGCAGTTACCCCGTGTTAAAGAAGAATAGGATGAATAGTAAAATAATCTTACTTTCTGGGGAAAACATAGGTACAGTCAGCACGATGAACTGTAGGTAGCAGTCATTGAGGAAGACCGACAGCAATGCTTCCTCGATAAAGAAATCTGTCACAGAGTCGATGCAGCACATGAAGTGTATGAACAACGTGTTGCGAGACAAGTAATACTTCCTGAAATTAATAGCAGAATATTCAAATTAATACTTTTATCTAAGATATAAGTTTTTAAACTGATATTGATACTAATATTGAACAGGCAAATCACGGATGTTGCAAACGCCAAACATCGGAAGCTCGAAACAAATAACAAACATGGTAATTACCCCGTTTCAAGTTTTAATAATAACTTTTATTTAAAGGTGTGCCAATCAGAAATAGATGTCTTAGCAATAAAAGCGAATTATGAGACCCCTTTTTAGGGTTCCGTCCGTACATCAAATGAAAAAAACAGAACCCTTATTGGATCAGTCGTTGTCCGTCCCTGTCTGTCAAGACCTTTTATCGCGGAAGTCTACAAAGTCAAAAGATATGGCGGTTTATGTCGTAAGTTTGTACCGAACTTTCGGTGCGCTCCAGGCCGGTTTTTATTATTTCTGACGGGCTTTTCGTCATACAGTGGCTTCATTGGTTCAGTCCTTTGGTCAGTCAATTCCTTAATTTGCTGCATTCTAGTGTGGGAAATAGAAGGCACTAGACATAGACGTAAAGCTCTAGATTTTTTCAGTGTAATCTCTTTTCTACGCTGAAAAAATCTACTTTAAAGTCACCTGATCAGCACCCCGCAGTCAGTGCCCGTACGGACCGGTAATAACTTTACCGGTCGGGAAATATTTTAGCTATCAGTAATACATTCTAGTTCTCTAATAATCTCCATGAAATTAAAATCTAATGATAGAAAAAAGAGTGAGAATGACGCGCGTGTGGATTGAAGGGACCGCACTGGCACTTCGCCAAAAAAAATCGTAGGATTTAGCAGTAGTCTTATAACAATTGTAGAACAAATCTCGAATTTGCATTGAAGTCTGTATAATGCAGGATATGAGGCGACTGCTCCTAATACAAAAGAATATTCGACAGGGTGCAGCAGCGGTATAGCATAGGCGAGGACGTTATCTAGCAGTGAACTGCAAGTCTGAATATCAGACCACCATGCTTTTTAAGTCCTTTGTCCCTATTTGCATTCCATAACTTGTGAAGATTTTACAATGGGCTCAAAGCTAATGTACAATGACGGACCCTGTAGTGTATTATAGACGATAGGTACTGATACTATGGGTAAAAACGTGTACTAACTGATATAAATTCCTTATCCAATATTCCCAATTAGCGGGATCAAGGCACGGTATATGCGGATGATCTGAGAGTGCCATGAATCCAAGTATTTCTCTGTTCTCGTTTATCATGCATATTGACAGGGCTGAGAGCTCTCTAAAACATACAATAACAAATTACTATGAACTTGGGATGTTGCGGATGCAGATTTTTCACACACTCGGATGCAGATATTCAAGAGATTTTATATAAAAAAAAAACACGGTAAATGTGAAACATTTTTACACAAGAGACATTAAGACGTCCCTACTTCGCGGCCGACCGTTACACGACATGCAACGCACAGACGGAAAAGTTTCACTTTAAAAAAAAACTAAACTATATAGGTAGGTAAGTAGAGAAATTAATCAAAAAGATAAGTAGTAGGTAACTTATGCACACAATGCACATTGTATATTCATAATCACACTTCAAAACTAAAATGTTTATACGAAAAACACAATTAAATACGTAATGTATGACTGATTTACGGGAAACAAATGATATGCAATAACGCCTCGGATCTTGAAACCGAACGAAATCTTCAGTCCTTTTCTTCAATGAACACGTGCGTACGGCACGAGCCAATGGCTGGCCTCGCATTCGAAATATATTCATTCGCGTGAATTCGTGAATAATTATTAAGTATGTGAATGTTCACGTCGATGCGAAAGCTCGACAATTGCGGATGCGGATTAGAATATTCGCAAGATCCCTACTACCAACACAGGGTCCCACTACAGCTTAAGAGGCATAATCTATAATATAAAAATGAAGCGCAAAACTCAACAACGCCTGGACCAATTTTTTTTTTTAATATTTGGTCCAAGGATGGTTTTTACGCAGAGCAAAAATCGAAAGGGTAGGTAGAGCAAGTAGGGTAGGGTAGAAAAATTTGCATTGCAACGCATACCGGGCACAGCTAGTACCTAAGTGAAATTTATACGAAACTACAAAAAATACACTAAGCACTGGAAGCTATAGAATTGGAACTTTTGATTAATAAGTTTTTATAGAAAAGGTTTTGGTGACTTTTTGCCCATAGTTAAACGTCACTCTCTGTATTTTCTCTAAAGTAATAAAATAGTCCCTACAAGACGTAGTGTCATGGCATTTTAGAGTACCCTGTGGAATAGACTTTATATGCGGTTTTATGTATTTCGACTTACATCAACGAGCCAATACTGACGTCATGAAAAAGTTGGTCTGTATGCTCTCGTTTCCAAATCAGCTCAATGTCACTCTTATCACCTTCTACTGCCCTTCGAAACAATCTAGTCTTAGGAGGTACTTCATAATCAAAATAAATTGACATTTTGTTTGCTATCTAATTATGTCTACAAGAACACCTGATATTTTCTTTTTCTTCAGGGAAATGTCAGTATCCCCTAAATAAATATTTCAGGAAATCTCGTTGGTCATGAAAATAAAACATCAGCTGTTTTTAAACTATGCAAATATATTACAACCATAATTTACATTTTAAAATTATACATTAGTTAAATAAAGCGACGAATATCAATTAATTATAATATTATTTCTAATGTTAGCATGAGATATGGCCATTTTGTGAATCCTTTCTCGTTCTTGAAATACTGATAAAAATTAAGTACATTGTCTCTTGGAATGGTATAGAACCTTCTTCAGGTGACCTTTTTTATTGTAAGCTGCCATCATGTCGACATTATGAACACGCATAGTATTACAATGCTCGTAAAATACTTAATTATATCAATGCTTTCCATAAGATATTTCTTTAAGGACAATTTGGTGGGTAAACGAAAGAAATATCCTAGGCTAAGAGTTTGGGTCAATATTTTAGTAAAAAACATGACTAAAAACTACTCTAAAATAACATTATTCCAATTGAAGACAAACTAAAATAATTATTCTTGTTAAAACTGAAAGTAACTTAAAAAACTATCTATCAATTAAAATACTATCAATCGCATCCTATAAACAAAAATCAACCAATGGCTAAAGTTTAATGCAATTACTCAGCACATAATTATAGAGATTCAAATATACAAGGTAAGAAAGCAAAACATTATTTTGTCAACGAGAAAACGACCATTTAATACGTCACAAAACTTGAGTCAAACCAAAGACAACACAAAAATAAATTGTTTAAAAAAAAATCTGAATAATATTTTATAATTACAAATTGATCCTCGTAAGAAAATCATGGCTAATAATATCGTAAGGCGCAGTGCATACATCTTGATATACCGTGCAAAACTATTCTCAATAAAAAACAAAACCAAGCGTTTATATCAAGACCTAGGCACTAGACCTTGCACTCAGTCTAAGTTCTTATATTAGAGGCGGGAGGTTTTTTCGCACTAAATGCGAGTGGGATTTAGACCTGCTAACGTTATTTGGGGTAGTTTTGACTGTTAAACTGGCGACTGTGTTTTGTCTTTGTAGGTTGACTTTGTTTGCGCTGAGGGGAGCTCGGGGAGTTGCGAAGCCGTCATTGTTAAGTTTGAGGGCGGATCGGGTGAGCCTAGTCGGTGTGTACAGGAGATTGTTCGGTTTCGGCGTCACCTGCATATTATTGCCGTGCTGAATGTTCTCTTTGCCGACCTTAGGCGTCAAAGGTGTTTTGACTCTCGGAGTTTTTTTTGGGGAACCATTCTTCTCTTCTATTGTATGATAGACGATGGAGGGGAGGACTACTTCATTTGGTCTTTGGTTGGCCATAGAGCTGCGGCTGATTTGCTTTTCGTTTATGCCATCCTATAAATTAATTAAAAAAAAAAACACACAGTCAGTGTTCTGTTCATATAAACATATTTCCTTAAAATAAAAGCTTTGATTAGGTGTTCATATTTTAGAGTCAATCTTAACAGATACATTGCCAAAAAAATACAACTAGTTTATTTTTATTTTTTACTATAGTACGGCCAACGAGAAGCGATACGAAAGGTCATTAACCTAAAGAACAACTGTGGCGTTGACAATCTAATATTTAGCTCTTTCCATCTTGTGCCTTTGTCGTAATGTCTCGTTCTAACGGCAAAAACATGACAACGTTAAGACGGGTTCGCCAACATTCGGGCGGCCATTTTAGATGGGGTTTTAGCTTGGGTTTTGTTTACATTTGGTATCGCTTCTCGTTGGCCGTACTATAGGTTATATTCTACTGAGTCCAATAAACGATAATTTCATTTCATTTATCATAACATGTCTAAAAAGGCAAGAATGAAGAAGACCCTATATTGATTTCATTCCTAAACAAATTTCAATAAGGGCCCAGCAGGATATCAATGATAGTTAGCAACCAACCTTGAAATCAGTATAGGTGGTCAGTAGCGTAGTCTCCATGAGCGGATCCTTGTGCGCTCGCTCCTCTTCCTGCGAGCCGGTGGAACGCGTCGCGTTGGTGGAGCGACGACTGCTGCTGTGTCGCTTGCCGTGAGACTGGAAATGTTAATAGAAGTGATAAAATATCCTTCGAATCGCACAATTTACCGTACCGCAAAAGGAATAAACGGAACTCTTATTGGATCACTTGAGATGTCCGTGTCTGTCTGTCATCAAATTAAAACCAAATACTCAACTCTATGGATGTGATATGAAAAAAATCGAAGTCTACGCTGTCAAAAGATATGGCCGTTTATGTCACAACTTTGTACGGAATCCTCCGTGCGAGAATTTGACTCGCTCTTGACCGGTTTTTTTTATATTTCGTTTATTCATGATAATGGAAGATGTTTATGCTGTTCTAACTTACCGTACGCTTGTGTTTGAGAATACTGCCATTGACTTTCGGCGTCTTCCTCAGTTCGCCACCGTAGTCGAGCTTCCTCTTGGCATCCTTGCCCTCCGCAACTACCCGAGCAGCCAAACGTCCGCTAATGCGCCTGTCACAAATAAAGGAATGTCATTTGGGTGTTATGATGTAGACATACAAACAATTAACAAAATAGATACTTAGTCTTTTGGTACAAGATACTCTGAATAAGGAGTGATTTCCTAATACACATGAACTCATGGCTTTTTAAATGTACTTGCCACTTTCCCTTACATACTATTAGCTTCTCTTTGCTCAAATATCCTAGTTTTGTACATCCTATTATGAAATTTTTGAGGATAGGTAACTCTTTCTCGCAAAAATACTGAACGGTTTTGGAAGCAATTTGGCACATGAGTTTATAACCTGGATTATTTAAAATGGATACTTTGAATCCCGGTAGTACGATCACGTGAGACAATTACCTAACTGCACGCGGGCGATTCTGCGGGCATAAGCTAGTATTTTATATAACAGCCGGTTATTTAATTTTATCTAAAACATAATAGCATCAATATCTGGCGCAAGTATCTATCTACTCCTACAATCTACCAAGTAATTACTTCTATCAAATATTCTAATAACTTCATGCTTTTCTGAACAATGAACCGTAATGACTACATACAATTTGCTCTACATGTAAAATTAATACATTATATAACTAGTGCAATATTTCTCATTCCCTCTACTTACGCAATACGTCAAAGTAGAGTATTTTGGTTCGATCGCTACTAGTCATCAATCAAACGCAACTTGCCTCAATAAATGTGACGTAATGGTGTTTTCACATCAATAAATTCACAAGCGAGCACTGAAATAGTAAAGGAATGAAAAATATTATCTAAATAGCAAGTGTGTGCGAAAGTGCGTGAGGTAACTAATGATTGCTTTTTTATACTGAATAAAGATTGATGCCATTTTTTTTTATTTACACCGGTAATTATTTGCAATGCATATTAATTATAACTAGTTAACGAAACAAAGATTAAAATCGGAACTTTGAGAATGGAAACTGTTTATGCTCATTACAGAAAAGTGATTGCTATCGCGCATTAACCAATAATTCAATCAGTTTATGAATCTAATGAAGTAATTTTTCTACATTACTCAATTTTAGTTTTTCTAGCATAGAAAAATAATTTACGAGTTTTACTTTAGTAATAATTCCGATTGCAAATATACGACTTACTGGATTAATATTACACACAATATTTAGCGAACAAACACCAAAAAAAAAACAAGTACAATAATCAATAAACACACTAAGCTAACCCCAACACAGTTGGAAAAAGGCTAGGCAGATGATGCTGAATATGTTTGTCAGCAGCAAAGTCGATAATCATTTGTATTCCAAAGTTATGCTGATTATAGCTAAAGTTATTCTCTACATAACATCACGTCTTTTATCCCCGAATGGTTACGCAGAGGTATACCATAAATTTCGACAGTTATTTCTAGTCGCTTGCCATCTTATATATATAAGATGGCAAGCCTATTGCCACTAACCGGGCACAAATCCAGACTCCGTGGTCTGCTACTGAGAAATTCCTGATTAAACAACCCAATAACATCGGCAGACCCGGGATCAAATCGAAGAAAGACATCATGCTCAGGAATTGCGCTTGCAACCACTAGTTATTTACAAAAAAAAAAAGGATATCACTGACATTTTCTAAAACTGAAATTATTAATTCTGTGAAGGCTAGTTAAATACTGATCGGATAAAATTTCGACATGTAAAGAATAAACACTTTTCACACAGATCTCATCGACTTTTTTGCTGACTTGTTGACAATCTTACAATAATAATACCAGCTTACCTTTTAACAGTAGTGATAGCAGATCTCTTGAGCGCAGATAAATTGTTGGTGAAGGTAGTCACCGCCTTGGTCGCGCTGCCCGTGATCAGCTGACGCTTTGACGGCGGCCTACAAGTTAAAAGACCTGCTTACAGTCAATGCGACTATGCTTACATCTAACACAAGTTATAGGGACGCCACAATTTTTATTTTTTTGTAACTCTTGCTGCTTTTTTAAAGACGGTTAATTGTCCACTTTGCCTATGTATGGAGACACCAAATGAACATCTTACACAGCATCATGTCTTCTTGTGTAATTACCATACTGGTGTCATGAATTTAAACTTGGCAATGTTGATTACTTGATCATTTACTAGGAACGGGTCAAAGACCACAAGAAAATTGACTTAATACAATGATATGTTATAAAAATCATTACTTTTTCATTCAAAATCTTCTAGAAGTACCCCAATATAATTTAATAATACATGATATTCTTCTGACAATAATATAGTGCAGCATAGTCATTTTTAGAAGGAAATAACTATCGAAAACAAGATGGCGTCATTAGTTCAAAGTCTTCTTCTTCTTTCGAGTTGATGGTACGACGTATTCCTAGACCAGTTCAGATTAGACTACGCCTTAAAATATACTATGCAGCAGAATAACATGAAATAGAACTGAACATTTATATATTTATATCTATGAAAAACAAAACACCATCACCAAAGCCATATCATTTAACGTTACCTATTCCTTTCAGCAGTAGCAGCCAATCCCGCCGCAGTCCTATTACGTTTGCCGAGCGGTGACGTCGCAAGCGAGCGGAACAGCGGCGTCGTCGGTGTTAACGCCTGCTTGCGGGCCGATAGCTTGTTGTGTCGCTCCTGTGAGAAATGTATTGTTAGGAAAACGAGCAATGGATTGCACGCTCGTCGAGGCAAGACGAGGTGTCGACAATACAAAAAAAATTAGACCCCGAAACAGTTTCATGGGTTAAGGAAACATTCCGTAAAACGTTTTAATCTCTCATTCACTAAGTATTATTTTTACTGTAAACAGTTGCAAATATGAATTTGATGCATACATCTTTATTGTTTAGGGCCTATACAATAAAGATGTATATCTATAGGCTATATGAAACGTTACAGTGGCGATAGGCGGGGTACCAATATGATCACGATACTAACTGGACGCGGTTTACTTTACTTGTCGTCGCTATACTTCATTGTCAGGCTAAAAGAGATTTGACCAAATCTTTGTAACTACGAAAGGGGTGGATTCGTGATTACTTCGATGCCCTGACTAAGAAAGATGACGACACTTATGTCGAGAGCATAAGTATAATCGAAACTCTCGCCTCACCTCAACTTTACACAAAGCAAGTCAAATGAGACGAGGTGAGACATACCAATCGACAAAACGTTATCGCTACTCCCTCGTGTGGCCTCGTCTCACAAAACGTTACCATGTCATACTTCTATTTTTTCTTGGTAAGTTTGAGTTAAGATCAATCCACTGAAATAGAATTCTACTTTCAATAGTTGGATTAATTAAAGTGGTACTAGTTTGAGGGCGTTCTACATCGGATAGTTCATATTGATTAATGCCCCGTTCCAATAAACAAAAACGACTCGTTTTGCTTACGGATAGTTGTATTTTGACATAAGTTCTATGAGACTTATGTCAAAATAAAACTATCCGTAATCAAAACCAGTCGTTTTTGTTTATTGGCACGGGGCATAACTAGAATCAATTCTGTTTCTTGATTACCAGTGCTTTTAATTGATAAAATCACTCATAGTGATCGACTGCCGTGCGGATCAACTATTCCGAATGGCTGGATGATAATGGAAATTTGAGTTAGTAGGCACAACTTGGCGATCCTATTTGCCTCCGCGTCCCATTTAGTATCCGAACTTATAAGGTATCAGATAAGCAGTAAAGGGTGGTAAATACTTTGTTAACAGTAAACTTACAGCTTTCCTGGTCTCCCATTCGTCTTCCATGAGTTGAAGTAGAGGCTTGCCATCAATAGTGAACGTGTTACCAGTCTTGGCTTCGTATTCTGACACTAGGTCACGGATTTGTGCCTCGATTTTCGGTAACTGTAAGAATGCACATAATACAGGATTAAATGATGGAGATATACATAGATATGTAAAATTTGTCTTCAGTCAATTCAGTTGTAAACATAGACACACTTGAGTTGCTTTTAACAAAATTATTGTATCTGTTAATGATTCTACTCCCTACTTTTCCTACTAATATTATAAATGCGAATGTTTGTGAGGATGGATGGATGGATGGATGTATGCATGTATGAATGTATGTTACCCTTTCACATCAAAACGGCTGAACGGATCTTGATAAAATTTGGCAATAAAACTTGGTAGATTATAATCTGGAATAACACATAGGATACTTTTTTCGATACCAGGCGGGGAAACCGCTGCCGCCAGCTAGTAAAATATTTATTTATTTTTATTTATTAAAACTTCATGCACAAGTAACAAAACATTGTACAAAGGCGGACTTAATGCCTTGGGCATTTTCTACCAGTCAACCTTAGGGTGATGCAAAATATCTAAGCCTTTCTTGTTCGCATTAAATACTAGTCTATAAAAACAAAAGCAACCAACTTCTTCGTTGTGTCAATGATTTCTTTGATTGAAGACAAATGAGTTTCAAACAGAAGTCGGCTCTAACGCTACGAAATAAAGGCTGATTTGCCGTTGTGTGCATGTAATACAACTTACGTTACTAGCGATAGCCTTCCTCTCCTTCTCTTCGCGCAGCAGCTGGCCGCCTCGGTTGTGATAACGACCCGGCTCCGTAGCTCGCGCCTCGAGCTCCGTCATCTTCAGCCAAAGGTTCTTCCGTGTCACCACCAGCTCGAAAATGTGCCTGAGAAAAAATGGAAACAGTATTGTGTCGTTATAAAGAAAATTTTAAGGTCATTTTAAATTTTCGATAAAGAATTTAATTCGCAAAAAAATTCTATAGTTGAAAGATCAGACCTTAGAATCTGAAATGTAAGTATATAATATAAGAGAAAATCACAAAATCTCAGAAACTACAATAAGTAATAACTGTTGATAGTTTCAAATTATGCATTTGATTTGATTTTGTTAATTTCAATCACTAACCCCCGAATACCGAAACGTCACTCAAAATTTAAGTCCCACTTAAATTTAACAGAGACTCAGAAGTGACGTTTGACCATACAAAATCTAAAATTTAAGAGCTACTCAAATATTAAGCAGGCCTCACATTTTGAGTGACGTTTCAGTATTCGGGGGTAAGTGGTTCAAGCAGGGTAAGCGTCAGGCACTAGGATTTTCTCCTGTATCATTATCATGAGTGCATTTACAAACATTTAAACTCACATATACAAACAGCCAGACCCAAAACAACTATCTGCAGGTCATACAAATATTTGTTCGTCAGATTGACTTGAAATTTCACATGGGCTTTCTTTTAGGAAATAAATAGATTATATAACATTACACTAGGACACTAAGGAGCTGATCAACGGGTGAAACCACTGGGCACAGCTAGTATGGTATTAACATACCAGATGCACTCCAATATCTACCACAAAAGCTAACTCAATTGAGAAAGGTCCTAATTAATGCAGTTATGAAATGATTGAGTCGCTATAATAATTATGTGACACTTACTTGTGTTCATTATAATACTTGGTGATCTTCTCCAGATACAGTTCGTGCAAGGTCAGCGTGTCCTCAGTGAAGATGTCTTGGAAGTAATGCACGAACTCTTCGCGCTCGCGACTCGAATACATTATGCTGTCCCACATCAACTTGATCTTAGTGCGGACGTTTGCTACGAACACCTGGGAGAAAAGAAATAGTAATTAGAATAATAGTGTTCTGTTACCCATTGTGATTCAGTAAGGACTGGCTCAAAGGCCCCGCGTTGCATGTGGGAGTGACTGTACGCGCCGTTAGTTATGACGAAGACACCGTTTCTAAGCTTACTAGATGGCGCCACTGGAAAGTAAGAGGCTTGTCCTTAATTCTATTTAGTACCATAATAACCCAAAAGTTAATTTTATTACGTTTGTCAACATAGTGTAAACTACAGATCATCATCATCATCAGGCTATATTAGTATATAGCCTGATGATGATGATGATCTGTAGTTTATGTAGTTCCTCATCAGGGGAGGGCTATGTCCAGCAGTGGACTACCACTGCTGGACATAGCCCTCCCCTAATGAGCGCCATAGCGCCCTGTCTTCAGCTTGCCGCTTCCAGCATCTGCCTGCAGTCTTTCTTAGATCGTCATCCCACCTGGTCGGAGGGCGTCCTACATTACGTTTGCAGAGTCGCGGTCTCCACTCAAGAACACGTTTACCCCAACGGTTGTCGGTTCTTCGTGAAATATGGCCAACCCACTGCCACTTCAGCTTGCTGATTCTTTGAGCTATGTCGATAACTTTGGTTCTCTGTCGGATGTATTCGTTGCGGATTCTATCAAACTACAGATACATATTTACAATATTTTCCCTACAAAACGAAACGTTTAAAAATCGTTATTTCTCGAAGTACTGACAATTTAGACCTTAAACTTCTTATTTAAAATTTTCAAGTAATCATTAATCCGGAATTGCAAAATTTTAAATTATTCTTGACCACAAACGTGAATTTTATTAACTAAAATAAGTTTAAAAAAAAGTGAACACTATGACATATGACAATTCTTAAGACCTCACTCTACACGAGCGCCTCTAGCGGAGAATTCTTGAAGTGAAGATCACCCCGTATCCCATGCGGGATTCACTTCAGTTTGAATAGAGCTTAAAGTAGGAATGAAGAAGGTCACGGTCCAGTGACCACTATGGTAAAGTGGGTCTATTTTCTCTCTACTGTGGTCATGGCATGTTTCTAAGCTTTACTGAGAACTATGAGTAAAGCTACTACTAAATGCAATATGACTTCAGTACGACGAAAATGAACGCAGCTGCCTAATGAACTTGACACATACTCAAAATTATTATTTTGGTCACCTGATAGTCAGCAATAGGCGTATTACAGGTGACTTTAAAATCCTGAAAATTTTAAGTTGCTGTTATTCTGAGTATGTATGATTATTTATAATTTAAGTACAACTGCTCAGGCGAAGATAGCGAGATGATCTAGACTTCATGAATTGGATTGGATTGAACTACCTTCAACTACAACATTGAAAAGCCGAAAGATGTGACAATACTCCAGCAGTAAGCATAATTATCATAGCTGATATAATAACAGATGTAACAAGAACTATCTTTTCGAAATAAATGAAAGTGAAATAGCATAGTTTCTGAGCAAATTACTAATAGCAGTTACCTAGCTGTAAGCCCTTTCTAAGCATGTTTAATTACCATAAATCAAAATGTAACAATTAAAATACATGACATCTAGATAGCGCCACTGATGGCTATCAATACTTGTTTGTAGAAAGTAAACCGATTTATAATCCAGCCATGCAAAACGACTGGTTGGATTACGATTTTGCATAATACGTTATATCAATGTTAATTGCAGATAGATTTAAAACTGGGCTTCAAATACTTAAGGGATGACAAACCCTCAACTCTACATTTGCCATGAACTATTCGAAACCAATATTGGCACACACCAAGATTTTTGTATTGTGGGTGCATTTGCACAGATTAAACCCACACGCGGCATTCACGGTATAATTTACTCCTTTCTCCTTCATATCATTCCTTACACAATCCATCTATCTTTTCTTTGGCCTACTGTATAGTTCTTAAAACAGACAAGAGCCCTATAGCCGAGCCGTTTGTTGCGTCGTTTATATTCCAATTCAAAAACTAGGAAGTGGTGAATGGTCTGTTTAGACATTGTTTATAGTCAAACAATGATTGTAAGATTTTCACACACTATGCATTATGGAATGCAAATAAAGATATTTTTTCAAAAAGTGACGTTATTTCGTCCTAAATTAGCGTATCTTAATTCTATTACGCATTACCCTATAATGCAGAATCGCAATCCCTAATAAATTGATCCATAATTTCATATCGTGTTGCTAAATGATCCATTAATATCAGTCATTATGTAGAAGCGAGTAACACGCCCTGATGGTGATGAAAAATTCCTGTTTTGCAAGACCACTTCTGTATGTAACTGCTGTATCAATATTGAATATTCCAATCATAAATTCCTTACTATGTCAGATCATGGAAAAGTAGTCCTCAATGCTAAAATATTTGAGCAATATTGATTTTCGTCGAGATAGGTACATTGATTTAGTGCGTGTGGTCTATGTGTTGAATGGATTATTCTATACTACACACATCATCGTGCTTGCAAAATTGTTTTTTTGTTTGACACTACCTGGGAAGTATATATTGCTTAGGTAGTTAATGAGTTTAACGTCTATAATACATTTTTTTTTCTCTGTCTATATGGATGATCTGCTTATCTTTTAGTAACAATGCAAAATTAATACTCGATAAGTAATATGTGGTATATCATTATACCATAACTAAAAATGCTGGAATAAAAAACGTTTTTTGAAGTTTTTTTTTAAACAAAAAAGTTTTTTGACGTATTAAAGGTCAACTAACATAAACTAACAAAACTCAACAGATGGGAGGATGGGTAAGGACATGACAAAGCAGAAGAATAGATTTTTCACTAATCGGGTTCCGTATCTCAAAAGGATAAAACGGAACACAGTATATAGGTCTGTAAAAACCCTTTATCTCGAGAACGCGTAAAGGTATCAAGTTAAAAATAACCATATATTAAAGTTCGTGATCCCTTGGAGCTGTGAAACAATCTCTAATATGATATGGCCGTTTATGTCGCAAGTTTGTACGGAACCCTCGGTGCGCAAGTTCAACTCGCAGATGACCGGTTTTTTGGTTGCACGAACGCAAGTCCTCTTTATTTATACATATTATATGACAGTTATATGTAGAAGGCTGATGATATGAAGGTTCGCATACATTATATGAATAACCACATAGTATAAATATTAGTTTTGCTTGTGTATCATACCTGAATTTTCTGCCTCTTGATCTGATCACAGCGCTTGATCTCCTCTTTGATGGCGGCTTCGGTCTGGGGATGACACCCAGGATGTGCGTGCAAGAAGTTGTCCCGGTAGATCAGGTCTTCTTCCAAACACTCCCACAGCTTTGTCAGACGTTCACGAAGTTCTAGTACCTAGAAAATATTTTTCTGTGATATTTCTTGTCCAGCTCTTGATTTAAATGCGATAGTAACGACTATATCTAATTTATAAAATTCACGTGTCACAGTGTTAGTTACCATAGTCCTCCGAAAAGGCTGGACCGATTTAAATGAAAAAAAAGTGCACAATTGACAGGAGAGAATAGGAGAAAAAACGTTTTGTGCCGACCCGAAATAACGTGAGACGACAAGAATAAGAAGATGATAAGCAGAGCTTATTAACAACCATGTGTTATTATTCATTTGGTCCCATAAAATACTAAAAATCCTTTGTACCTGAGCTAAATTGCTTTTAACTTAATTGAACAAATAAAACCCCCTTTTAAGTGAGACTAAATACTAGTGGCGTAATATGGATGTCCTAGCAGGTACACCTGTGCCTAACGCTTATGGGATTAGGCATTACGTTGTTACTTTCAAAAATTATTAATGACGAACTTAGAAGAAGAACTGCATATGTATCAACTATTTTATTGATGAATAAATATACATACCCTGTTGTTAGTCTGTTCAAACTTCTCTTGCAGGTCTTGTTGAAGCTTAGAGAGGCGGTCCATGTTGAGATCAGTTACTTTGAAGTCTACAGAGAGAGATGACGTCACAATGTGTTCGAACTTGTTCTGTGGCTTGATGCGGAGTTTGTCTGAAAGAATGATGTTATTATAAGCTAGTCGCGTAGTGTAGTGCTGGTGGCATCTTTCTCAGTATGCGTTTGATATATACAGGGTGGCCAGTTGATAGGCGTCCAAAGAAAAAAATTAGATGCCTTATGCTAAGGGGTACCCGAATTACCCCCATGTATGTTCCGCGATTATTTGTAGTTTAGGAGCTAGAATTTTTTTAAGTACTTTTTTCAAAATATTCACCTAGCATTGGTTTTTATTTTTTATGTCTTTATTCCTATCATTTTTAAGATATTCTTTTTTGTGGAATCTATTAGCGATAGCAATAGCTACCATGCAAAAAAAAACCGTTTGCCTAGGCATTGTAGAACTTACCACAAAATTAGTCCAAAGTTCAAAATTACCATTAGAGTTCGATAATCAAAAATGTTCAGAGCTTAAAAAAAAATTAAGTTAGGGGTGCCAGAGGTTTCTAAATGATCTTAAAAACTTCTATGGACCTTCAACAGACAAAATCGGTAAAAAAATATAGAGCTTGATCGGGGATTATTTCCTGTAATTAGCGTTGATAGCAATAAAGGTATTTTTACAGTTATTGTTATAATTTGGGATTTCTTTATTTTTGCCACATTTATGATAAAAAAATACGGTAGATAGTTTACAAATTTTATTAAAACACGTTACAAAAGGTTTTCAAAGTGCCGCCTTACCACAGAAATGCACAATCTACATCTACGGAGGAAATTGTCTTTTAGTTGTAAACCATGTCTCGTCGCAGTGTTAAGTTAACGTCTGACAGCAAAATTGGTAATTCTTCAAGAACTCTTTGTAGGTGGCTCAATCGAGCTTGGACAGCGGTCTGGCTATGGATTCTCCATAGTCCGCTATCGAGAATCCTCATTCCGTAAGACCATCAAATTTTCAACACCGCTTCGTTACATAAGGTTTTTAAAGTGCCGCCTTACCACAGAAATGCACAATCTACATCTACGGAGGAAATTGTCTTATAGTTGTCTAAAGGCTTCTCTGTTACTTCTTACAACATTTCCCGCTTCTTCAATTTTCCGTTTTAGCTCTTCCTCATTGTTAGTGTCCCGTGCGTACCATCACGAGTCTGGACGGCAGCTCGAATGGTGGTAGTAAACTAATTGGTAGTTCACCGTTGAGAACGCCGGACCACATTTTCCTACTGTAGCGGTGTTGAAAATTTGATGGTCTTACGGAATGAGGATTCTCGATAGCGGACTATGGAGAATCCATAGCCAGACCGCTGTCCAAGCTCGATGGAGCCATCTACAAAGAGTTCTTGAAGAATTACCAATTTTGCTGTCAGACGTTAACTTAACACTGCGACGAGACATGGTTTACAACTAAAAGACAATTTCCTCCGTAGATGAAGATTGTGCATTTCTGTGGTAAGGCAGCACTTTGAAAACCTTTTGTAACGTGTTTTAATAAAATTTGTAAACTATCTACCGTATTTTTTTATCATAAATGTGGCAAAAATAAAGAAATCCCAAATTATAACAATAACTGTAAAAATACCTTTATTGCTATCAACGCTAATTACAGGAAATAATCCCCGATCAAGCTCTATATTTTTTTACCGATTTTGTCTGTTGAAGGTCCATAGAAGTTTTTAAGATCATTTAGAAACCTCTGGCACCCCTAACTTAATTTTTTTTTAAGCTCTGAACATTTTTGATTATCGAACTCTAATGGTAATTTTGAACTTTGGACTAATTTTGTGGTAAGTTCTACAATGCCTAGGCAAACGGTTTTTTTTTGTATGGTAGCTATTGCTATCGCTAATAGATTCCACAAAAAAGAATATCTTAAAAATGATAGGAATAAAGACATAAAAAATAAAAACCAATGCTAGGTGAATATTTTGAAAAAAGTACTTAAAAAAATTCTAGCTCCTAAACTACAAATAATCGCGGAACATACATGGGGGTAATTCGGGTACCCCTTAGCATAAGGCATCTAATTTTTTTCTTTGGACGCCTATCAACTGGCCACCCTGTATATTATACTAAGTAGCTAGTGTTTGACCACAATTTGTCTGACCTTAAGCGCTGATGCGGCGTAATAAAGCCGATTCCCTCGAAATTAGAAGATTTAAATATAATGGAAATAAATAAGTAATGAGCATTTAACTTTAAATTTAGAAGTGTATTACTGCTTGATTGATATTTTGCCAAAACAGCAGAAGTATTTTACATCATTTGAAATGGCAATGACCTACTAATTCAGATAATAGTTAATTAATATAAGTAATGCCAAAGGTCAAACTTGATGCTGGTAAATATAAACTAATATTAATTCATGCAAAAGTTTTGATAAGGAATTTAGTGGTCAAATGAAAGCTTCTGAACCTATTTATTTATCAGTCATTCTATCTGCATTTTGTACAACATTGTAAAACCAAATGATTTTAAAAGAGTAACCATGGAGTTTCCAGCCGGTTCATCTCCATAGGAAACGACCAACCCAAACCGTGCACCTTCTCAACATTTTATAAGTGCTCATGTAGGCCTATGTGAAATAAAAATATTTTGATTTTGTACCCTGAACCATTGTTTATTCTATCTTTAAGCCAGTTAAGATAGAGTATCAAAGAATAAGATCTTTACAGAACTGTAGCAGCACTACAGCAACATAGTACAAAAGGTACTACAGCGCCATCTATGTTACAAATGCAGAACTAGCATCAAATTCCCAAACAACAATATCAGAACTCTCAGGAACCCTTTGAAAAACCCACCAACCAATTAATGTAACGTAGTATCCCACCAGACAACACCTATCTGGTTGGTGAATCCTCCCTTTGCTATGGAATATTGAGGAACTTATCCTATTCTTCATATCACAATTGGACTAAGAAAATACTCACCCATGATATCCTTAATCTCAACTTGAATATTCAGAAAGATCTCAGCTCTCTTATCCCTTTCCGCCTGAAGCATTTCCAGATGTTCCTTCAACTTGTCCAGTTCCTCCTCTGAGGGTAGAGGAACCTCCTGTAGCTCATGTATGGTGACTCCCAGCTTATCAGCAAGGTCTCTCTGCCATTCGAGTAGTCTTTCCATCTTCATGCGGCGCTGTTCAACTTGCTCTCTGTATCTGTTGGTATAAAGATGCATTGGGGTGATAATTTGCGAAATGATTACTTTGTCACCTAGTAAAATGATGTTTATTTAGCACTTAACACCTTGAACACAAGGGCTGTTTTTGCAATAAAAATTTGTTTATGCCAACGTGATATTTGGCAAAAATGTTGACTTTGCCAATTTGTGTTGATGCTAGTGCCTCAAAGTAAAATTGATGTTTTCTTTTAGTTTTCAGAGGGGTGAGATAAAATAATTCAAGCGAATGAAACCCCAATAAACTATTGCATTAAGAACTACTTCCACACTTAATAAATTATATAGAGAAAAGATTTGTTTACTTACATACTTAATAAATTATATAGAGAAAAGATTTGTTTGTTTGTATCAAATAGGCTCCAAAACTACTGGACCGATTTTGTTTTTTCATTAAGGAAGGTTCATTATCAGGAAGTAAGTTAGGCTATACAACATAATGCTACTACCCACGGGAGCGGGGCAGTAAATAAAGCCGCGGGTGAAACCGCGCGAGACAGCTAAGTTTATAAGTGTCTAAATAGTAACAGTTAAAATCAAATTAGATACTACAATTTTCAACTATTACAAGATGTCATTATCCATCATACAAATGCGATTACAGTTCTCATGAGAAGATTGCACTGTTAGTTAACACAATGTTATGAACAAAGAAAGATGCACAAACAGATGGCCTCAGTCTTTCTCATGTCATCAAGAATGTTACAAAATTGACCTACCACCTAACTCAAGCAATTGTCTTATTACCTGTTATGAAAACTGTGAGAATAATGTAATTGTTGTGTTTATTTGTATTATTTGTAAGGTGATAATATAATTAGCTATGAAAAGACAGAAACCTACAGTTTCTAATCTTTAAGATTGTTATGAAGATAAGAAATAACAAGAGGGGGCTCTTTTTATTTCTGTTATAAATCTGGGGTATAAAGTTACAAAATAAAGCTATTAAAAGGGATATCTTTTAATAGCTTTATTTTGTAACTTTATGCCCATTTATCTTGTATTTAGGTTGCAAGATTTTTGTATGAATCATTGCTGACCTAACTTTTTTTACATATAAAATCTCCGCCATTTCATTTTATTTTCCAAATAGCAGTATTGAATTTGTACTTCTGTCATTCTAAAAGTTCTGATTATCAGCTTATTTGTAAGTACCTATAAATTAATTTTGATTTTATGATTTTGATAGTAAAATCATCTAGTGTCATGTTTTAGAGTTGTCAGCTATCAAATTACACAGTTTACTACAATGAAAGTATGTTTCAAAGAGACCACCTATTAGTCTCTTTGAAACATATGATATGGTAGTATGGCACTAGGTAAGGTTTCTAAAGATAGTTCAGTCTGACAAAAGCATTTGTAATTATCATCTCTATATATATAAACCATTACTAAATTAAATGCTTGCTCACCCAGCAATCTGCTCTTCCAGTTCTCTCTTGTACTCAACAAGCATCATTTCGTCCTTGAAGTCCAGAATAGTGATGTCCACAGACAAGCATCTGCTCAATTCTTCTGTTTCCTCCTTCAATTCTGTGGAAAGAGTTACCGTTTATTAATGAATTTCTATAACAAATGGAGTAAACTGTAATGTTGAAGCTGATCACACGGAATCATAAATGTGTGTGTATACTGTAGCTCAAACATAACAAGGCTAAGATTAAGATAGACTGTTGATTACAATACAAAGAAAAAAACCCCTTCATTCTTTCATTTTAATTAAAGAAATCAAGGACTTCCTTAAGTAATTAATGGTATTGTTTCCCATAATCAATGTCATGGCTTCTTACATCATTGCAATAAATGACATAGATCTTCATCATCAAAAACTAAATCTCCAACTAAAACATTATAACCATAAAACAGCTTGATTAACATAACAAGTTCTTCAACTCACTGTCCACTTGCCCCTGCATAGTCTTGAGTTTTTGTCTGGTCTCAGAGATGACATCTCTATGCAGTTCCTTCTCAATTTGCACCAGCTTAGTAATGTTGTTCACTTTGGTAGCATCATCAACGCCAAGGTGTGACCAGTTCAGCCATAGCTCCTCCATCATTGAGCGGACATTCTGCGATATCTCTATGAGGACTTCATTGCTGTAAGTAATAGATATTATGTTATGGAAATTGGTTGTGTGACAATGGTGGAGTCATTGCAACGTTTTGTTCATAATATAACTGTTCATTTACATCAGATTTGTGGGACAAATTGCATTTTTTTATAATAGTTCTAAGCTCCTATACTTTCTTAGACTTTCATATGCTGTCCTAAGTCATTAGTTTGTTTTTGGGACTGATTGTCATCATTAATTCATTAATAGTTTGAAATAGGCATTTGATTGGTTAAATGCATTATAGCTTCTATATGAGAAAAGATTAGATATGTGTTTGAAGTGATAAGTATTTCTAAATCTAAAGTAAAAACAATTTTTGTAATGAATACAATCATATTAAAAAAGTAACCGGTTGTGAAGCCAATTTCAAATACTTATCAGTTGGCAAGCAGGTACAGAAACATATTGGGGGATGTTTGATTATGTAGGTAATACATTAATAATATGTCAAGTAAGATGTAATCAATTCATGTTAATCTACGTTCAAGTCGCAATAATGTTGATAGGTTTTATAAATAGAAGCGGAAGTTTAATTTAAACTACGAAATCTGTAACGGTGAGAATTATGAGACGCTACATTGAGGACTACTACAAAACCGGCGAAGGTCAAATATTACGAGTTTTGATTTATATAAAAAAGCTCATCTATTTCAATTGCCTAAAAGCAAGAATATTGAAATACATTCGTGGTATAAAATCTCGGAAACTTACAATAGCTTGTTGACATCTTCGGATAACGTAATCATTTTGTATGTTTATTCACTGTTTTTCGTCCGATAAAACTCACATAAGTTCACAATAAATGTCTAAATAGTGGTTGTATTATAATTCACTAGTAAAACTCAATAATTCTAAAATACCACCAACACGAATCCGAAATCCAACGAGTCTTGAACGTTTGTTTTCAAAATTCAATACGTTACAAATGAAAGTGTCTTCTACTGCTTTGTGATTGGTCAGTTAATTTTTCGTTCAGAAACAGTGAACCGATATTTTTTTGTTAACGAATTTTATTTGATGAATTTAATTTTGTGTTGCATACACTCTTTTCGCTAATTCTAGCTAAAACTGTTCAAACTATAACCCGAAAATAAGTCAATATTAAATAAAGTATGTGTTCTAGTTTTCGGGGTGGCGCCACTATCTTGATGGAAAGTATTTTGCTTTTCAAATGAGAATAGGGCTGTGCTCGCACCATTTTGTGATTATCTGTCAACTTTTACCCGAATAAATCGAATGATGGCATATACAGGGTGGCCAGTTGATAGGCGTCCAAAGAAAAAAATTAGATGCCTTATGCTAAGGGGTACCCGAATTACCCCCATGTATGTTCCGCGATTATTTGTAGTTTAGGAGCTAGAATTTTTTTAAGTACTTTTTTCAAAATATTCACCTAGCATTGGTTTTTATTTTTTATGTCTTTATTCCTATCATTTTTAGATATTCTTTTTTGTGGAATCTATTAGCGATAACAATAGCTACCATGCAAAAAAAATCCGTTTGCCTAGGCATTATAGAACTTACCACAAAATTAGTCCAAAGTTCAAAATTACCATTAGAGTTCAATAATCAAAAATGTTCAGAGCTTAAAAAAAAAATAAGAGAGGGGTGCCAGAGGTTTCTTAATGATCTTAAAAACTTCTATGGACCTTCAACAGACAAAATCGGTAAAAAAATATAGAGCTTGATCGGGGATTATTTCCTGTAATTAGCGTTGATAGCAATAAAGGTATTTTTACAGTTATTGTTATAATTTGGGATTTCTTTATTTTTTCCACTTTTATGATAAAAAAACACGGTAGATAGTTTACAAATTTTATAAAAACACGTTACAAAAGGTTTTCAAAGTGCCGCCTTACCACAGAAATGCACAATCTACATCTACCGAGGAAATTGTCTTTTAGTTGTAAACCATGTCTCGTCTCAGTGTTAAGTTAACGTCTGACAGCAAAATTGGTAATTCTTCAAGAACTCTTTGTAGGTGGCTCCATCGAGCTTGGACAGCGGTCTGGCTATGGATTCTCCATAGTCCGCTATCGAGAATCCTCATTCCGTAAGACCATCAAATTTTCAACACCGCTTCGTTACAAAAGGTTTTCAAAGTGCCGTCTTACCACAGAAATGCACAATCTACATCTATGGAGGAAATTGTCTTATAGTTGTCTAAAGGCTTCTCTGTTACTTCTTACAACATTTCCCGCTTCTTCAATTTTCCGTTTTAGCTCTTCCTCATTGTTAGTGTCCCGTGTGTACCATCACGAGTCGTGACGGCAGCTCGAATGGTGGTGGTAAACTAATTGGTAGTTCACCGTTGAGAACGCCGGACCACATTTTCACGCTGAAGCGGTGTTGAAAATTTGATGGTCTTACGGAATGAGGATTCTCGATAGCGGACTATGGAGAATCCATAGCCAGACCGCTGTCCAAGCTCGATGGAGCCATCTACAAAGAGTTCTTGAAGAATTACTAATTTTGCTGTCAGACGTTAACTTAACACTGAGACGAGACATGGTTTACAACTAAAAGACAATTTCCTCGGCAGATGTAGATTGTGCATTTCTGTGGTAAGGCGGCACTTTGAAAACCTTTTGTAACGTGTTTTTATAAAATTTGTAAACTATCTACCGTGTTTTTTTATCATAAAAGTGGAAAAAATAAAGAAATCCCAAATTATAACAATAACTGTAAAAATACCTTTATTGCTATCAACGCTAATTACAGGAAATAATCCCCGATCAAGCTCTATATTTTTTTACCGATTTTGTCTGTTGAAGGTCCATAGAAGTTTTTAAGATCATTAAGAAACCTCTGGCACCCCTCTCTTATTTTTTTTAAGCTCTGAACATTTTTGATTATTGAACTCTAATGGTAATTTTGAACTTTGGACTAATTTTGTGGTAAGTTCTATAATGCCTAGGCAAACGGATTTTTTTTGCATGGTAGCTATTGTTATCGCTAATAGATTCCACAAAAAAGAATATCTAAAAATGATAGGAATAAAGGCATAAAAAATAAAAACCAATGCTAGGTGAATATTTTGAAAAAAGTACTTAAAAAAATTCTAGCTCCTAAACTACAAATAATCGCGGAACATACATGGGGGTAATTCGGGTACCCCTTAGCATGAGGCATCTAATTTTTTTCTTTGGACGCCTATCAACTGGCCACCCTGTATAATATATATAAGTATTTGCTTAGTATAATCTTAACGCCTAAAACGGAACCGGGTCGGTTCCGTTTATAAATCTATTAGGGTTCATTTTTACAGACGTCTGTTTGTCCATATGTCACAGCAATTTTTCTCAGAGAATGCTAGCACTAGATAAATGAAATTTGGAGATTAAGTGTCTCTTATGAACCACTTTACAAAAGTGCTAAAATGGGCTTGGCTTCCCTCTAATCTATTTTAATGTATATAACCGTGTTTCGTGACTATCAATAAGTCTTAAAAATGATATCAAAGTAACTATAGTACTTTTTACTTGAGAGATATTTATGATGGTTAGGGCTCCAGAGAAAAGAACCTCCTTACATTACATTGCTGCATCGAGGAGTACTTCCTTTTGATTATAGCCCTTGATCCAACCGCCTAAGGAGTGCCTCGGTTAGTGGTCCTTGAAGCTCTTAGCTATCACGCCATTGGCCGTTACGACAATCTGCACAATAAAAGACGAGTTCACATTCCACATGTCAACAACCTCGTGTACCAAGTCGCGATATTTAGTTTGTTTCTCTGTTTCAGTCGTTATGCGGGATGGTATCATCAATTATCATTATGAGGCGTATATGGCTATGTCAGGCTTATTGGCAACTATAGCCCTGTCAGTAATCGGTTTCTCAGATTCCACATGATTATCTTTCAAGGCAAGTTGCTGATAAAAAAAAACCTGGCTATTTGGTTGTGCCTGTGCCAACTATTGAACACTGTGCTAACACTTTGTTCCCGGTTCCCGCACACAACAAGGCTATCTAATAAAATCTTCAGGCAACCAAAGAAACGCTCCTTAGAGAATTGTTTCATGTACGTTAATGCCTAACTCTTCCGACATACGCAAATATAAGTATTTGCTATAAATGGCTTTTGAATGAGGAAAAGGATCTGAGGTGTATGGAATCCGAGAGTTAAATTCCTTGGGTTTCCATAATTTCCATCGCTTTACATAAAAAAATTGCCACAAAGCAAAGCAAAAAAGCCTGCTTTGTCGACACCAAATACCAGTGTGCTAAGAGGGTTTAGGGCTAGACAGAACCAAAGTGGGCTCAAACTATGTACCCTTTTTTTTTGCTGATGATGTCAGACTTTTACTGACTAAAACGTTCCTTCTATTGCCCTTAACGTTCCGCAGCCGCGGTATCTCTTTCGAACAACCCGCAACCCCGGCAGGCGGAGGCCCTGACAGGCCGCTCTGCTTTGCTGACTTCTCTTTGAGGCGCGCGTGCAACACTAACGCGCCGTCGACACGGCCGGGCGGCCTGTCGTTAATAGACGGACGGACAGGGAGCTAACTGTGTACAAGTGTCACCGTGTGTAGGTACATTGATTTTCGTCTTCTAAAACTTAAGTAGGTAAATACATTTAATCTGAGATTCTTCTCACAATCATTGACATAAAAATGTATTATAGGTATTACCATGTCCACAAAATTATTGATATTTGTTTTTATATTATTTTTAGATAGGTGAACTTTGGGATTTAGGTGGCGTTTATTCATATTAAAGAAGAAGAAGCATGAAACACTTCAGACTATATTTTTAGTTCATCATTTTACCAATACATAGTCATATCATTGCAATGCTAAGTACCTAGTACCTATTCTATTCTAATTTTTTCTATTCTCTAGCTCAACAATTTCAGGATTGGAACGTCATCGCAAACCAGCCTGCACTCAATAAGGTTTGATTTACGTTATTAAACCTTCACAGTACCTACCCTTTTTATTTTTGATTTAATTAAAAAAAATGTTTTAGACAGCAAATTAAATGTTTGTAAGTAGTGAAAGTAAATTTAATTATTTATTTCACTTCAGTATGCACGCTATTGTTAATGAATTTATTTAATTACAAAGCTAACAAACTTCTTGCGATACTGATCGATTTAATTGAATGGCCGGCTGTATTACGTAAGCATGTTGAATAATATAGATAGTGGTTTAAAGGCAAAACCGTACGGTGCGGTAAATAGGTAGACCGTTGTTTTGTTCGACGTCATAAATAAATTAACAGTGAAGTTCACCTTTGTTCATTCTATTGCCCTTTATGTTCCGGCGCCGCGATATCTCTTTTGAACAATCCGCAACCCCGGGGCAGACATTCCTTAGTATTCGCACAATCCTGTAGAAGTTGTCCTGGACTGCCGGAGAGATTAGCTAGCAGTCCCACCGAGTGCACATAATTCCCATAAAAATGAAATCACTCAGAATGAAAACATTGTATAGTTTTATTCAGTCGGTTATCTATTTGTATGTACATAGTTAGATACATACCTGCAAAGTACCGCTACACTTTACAACGCAACTTGTCATTAACTTAGCAGAAATGCTGTAACCGATTGGAATGCACTGATCACTTTGCTAACTAGGTAGGCCTAATCTTGGTTTGGTTTAAGTAGGTACTAAATAAACGAATTTATTTGGATTTTGTTATAAACCTTCCTAAGTATCCATGTTCCTTCTCTTGCCCTTAATGTTCCCGGGCTGCGGTATCTCTTTCGAATCTTTCATTCACATCACATTTACTGATAGTAAGTTATATAAAGTAGGCTAATTAGTAGATATGCAGATAGAAAGCCCTAGTATAATTATTGTATTGTACACCAAAAGTTTTTTTTAAGAATTATGTAAAGCGATAATGCTACACTATTCCAGTGTGTAACATGCATTGTTCACCGATTCACTCGCACTTTGACGAGATTTAGAATTATTAATGATCGGGGAAAATAATTCCAAAGACTAGCGATTCGAACAATAAATGTGCGCCTAGCTGCGGACGGGTCTTTAACACTTAGGTACATGAAAATAACATGATTTAAACAATAGAAAAATAAAGTAAATAAACAATGAACATACAAAAGGAAATACAAATCTTGACCGTATTGTTTAGTAAGCTTATCATGACTTACTATTGTTTTGGAAATGTTCAACCTTTGTTGAAATAGAGAGCGACGTTTAGGTACATAGAAAACTATTTAAAGAAACTAGTTAACTTGCTGTTGCAAAGGCTGAAAAAATTAAGTTAGGTACCAATTTCTTGTGTCAGAGGGATTTCCGTCTTATAATACATAGGTACTTGACTATATCTTGCACCTGAAAAATTTACTGACAGTGCCGAATTACTCACCAAATTTTGGAATTTAACTACAAAACTTGTCGCTAAATTCTTTGTAGTTAGTATTTTGGCTGCCTCATTTTCACTGTTATAAAGTCTACATACTTATTATAAGTAGATATTCACATGATCACGAAACGATGTGGATGTTGCTAAAGCCGTTACTTCCTTTGATGACACCTAAGGAGGGAAGACCCTGTGGTGTTCGCAACGACGCGGCGGTGGTTCTCGCTGTTGTAAGAGGAAATATCTCTACGCATCGAGGGCTCAGTGTTAAGATTTCACGTTATTAAACCAGTAATTACTGTTCTTATCAACCTGATTCAGATTTTAACAATGTTTACTTACCGTTTAGTTATCCTCTGAAACCAATTACAGCAAAATATGTAGAACAAGGACAGGTAAGGATCGTAACCAGCCGCGGTAAAATTCTTAATATTGTGAATTGTCACTTTGTGACCATTTTACGAATGGTAAATTACTTAGTTCATATTATTAACCTGTTATGATTCTGCTTAAGCGGTCATTTTAGACCGTGTTAGCTTACCCCAACGGAAAAAGGCGTGAATATATTTATGTAGCTAAACAATAGATACGTAGGTCTACTTTGGATCTTTGGATTACCAGATGTTTTACAAAGAAGAAACTTACTGTATTTACCTAATTATCAATGTCATGATCATGCAGATCGTACTTATATTATATTAAAGCGAAGCCAGTTGAATTGTTTTGAAAATGAATGTAAAGCCTAAAAGGATTGATTTTGTTCCAGTTTAAATAAAATTACCAAAGTTTAAACTTAAAAAAAAAAACAATATAATTTTGCTTTTTTTAATGCCGATACCGTACGTTTTATATGATAAGTAAGAAGCAGTTTTAATTTGGAGTTAAATATATTGGTAAGTTAGACATGTTAACTAGACTATCGCTACATAATAAAACGTAACACATAAGAACATGTGTCGGATACCGATGAACAATGAAAGTGGCCTTTTTATGGCACGTTACAAGAAAACTACTGGCTTTACATAATTGTGTAGATTTTACTTACGTTTAAATGCTATTGTTTGTCGTTGAGAGGTTGTTCGAGGTTGGTTTTTAGTCTAGTCTTACAATTGTGATGACAAAGCGTTGTAAATTAAAAATTAAAAAATGTATTAGAAACATTTGATTCGGAAAACCAATTGTCTTTGAGTAATTGTTTTATGATGATTAAGATTTATGAACAGTTTTTACTGAGGGTTAGTACTTCTATGACGCTGTATTTTACTGGCAAGCTTAGATAGACCCGGGGTTGCGGGTTGTTTGAAATAGATACCGCGGCCCCGGAATATAAAGAAGGAAAATGCGTTTAGTCATTACCTACAATTACAATTAAAAAAACAATTCTCAAGTCTGACACTGTTCCCCGCTCTGGTTGGAGTGGGGAGCAGTGTCAGACTTGAGAAGTTAGTAGACGATTTCCTATCCGCTTGGATGGACAACTACGTGGACAAATGTTGTCACTAGTGAGTAAAGGTTTCCAGTGCAGTGGATCTGAGCACCTTTACGGGTTGGGTTCAATCTAAATCGAGTTGTCCTAACGCCCACATAGGTACTTCTACGTGCAGACATCAGGACACGAAGGACAGTTTGTTGTCGTAAATTAAACCACTTAAGTGAATACCTGAGAAGATTATTATACTCGGTTAGGTCGACAACGCAGAAAGAAAATGACACTTGCGGCCCAGATGACAACTGACATAATTTCACAAAAACACAGTCTAGCTACTAGTTCTTTTGTCTTACAACCCTTGTTAACTTGAGAATATGATATGGCATTACCACAAATCGTTCTTTTTGTAGAGTAAGCTATTCTAACCATTTTTACCAGATACATTTATTGAAACGCTCAATGCATAAGCCGTCCTGCTAATGACCCACAAAATCATAAGTACCTACTCACCTCAACGAGTCACCGATTTGCTACTACTTATCAATTAGCGGTTGCTAACGTATTACAACAACCGGGCTTAGATTATAGTCCGCAACCCGGGTTACGTATTGTACGTACATTGTGAATAGGGTTGCTCAATCATTGGCTGTAACGAGATTTTGGTTTGAACGTAACGTATCTCTATCTGTATTAAAAAGGTTATGTTTGTTGATGATGTGATTGATGTGTAGGTGAGAGACACAAAACTTGTATTATTATTACGAGCTGGTACACATCTGCCTAGCCTTTTCCCAACTACTTAAGACTTTTCACAACAGTATTTTACATGGAGCGACTGCCTATCTGACCTCCACAACCCAGTTAGTAATGCTTTACTAGGTAATGCGATACCCCTTGGTAAGACTGGTTGTCAGACTTTCGGAATACTGACTACCTGTTACGACTGTCAAAGATCTACAAATGACAGCTGGGACCAACGGCATAACGTGCTTTCCGAGGCACGGAGGAAACTCGGTATGTAACGGGTGGTCACCCATCCACAGACCAGACTAGGCAAGCGCGGCTTGCATAACCTTAAGATCGACCCGAGCGGCTGCTATTATTTAGCCACGAGCTCCTCACGAGCTGGTACACAAAACTGTGAATTTGTGCTATGTTCAACGTAGCCGCAGTGTTGTGTACAAACCCTTAATACTTACTGTGTATGAAGTCAACAAGATAAATATACCAGCTTTGGTAGGATGTAGTACCAATAATAGTATCAAATCTTACCAAAGCTATGAACAAGGTCAATAAAGATATTATCGGGGTGGAATGTTTGTGTGACTTTGCATTGGAGTGCCATGATAAATAAATAAGATATAAGTAAGGCATTTTATCATGGCAGCTAGAAGGTTTTTCCGTTCATTGTTTATGTTTGTTCACAAACTTTTTCGTTGGATAAGACTGAATTTTTTCACAGTCATAAAATTTCCTCATATCTTAAATAAATTTCACGATGACAAGGTAACCACAACAATCATACAGTCAAGGAAGAAGAAGTCGACAATGTCTCACCACAATGTAAAGGTTTCAACCAAATTCTTTCTTTTTATAAACCACTTTTTTAACGGCTGTGATTTTATCAAATCATTACACTTTTACCGGTTACCACTCTTCCATGTTCCTTCTTGCCCTTTATATTCCGAGGCTGCGGTATCCCTTTCGAACCCACAACCAAGGTTTACGAAGCACTTCATGTCGTCATTTCTGTAAGAATTCAAATCGTCATTTATATCAACAACACTTCACTTCAACAACTCTCAGGTTCATTCAAAATAATTTAACACACAATACAATAACTTAATACGTCTTCGTAATCCAAACTAAACCAGAAAACAAATAGTGACAAGTTTGTCACTGCTTTTCGCAAAAAATAAGACAAGCTCGATGTACGTCACAAAAATATTATGTATTGGTTACTCGGAAGGAACTTGTTGGTAAATAATAGCAGTTGCTCAGGTTGATCTTTAAGTTAAGCCGCGCTTGTGAATGGATGCCCTGCCCACCCGTTTCATAACGAGTTTCCTCCGTACGGAAAACACATTAAGCTGTTGGTTCCGGGTGCCATTTGTAGATTTTTAAATGCGTTACAAGTAGTCAGTGTCCCGAAAGTCTAACAACCAGTCTTACCACGGGGTTTCGTCGACATATCAATTACTTAGTGCTAAATAGGTTATAGAGGTCAGTTAGACAGTCGCTGAATGTAAAAAAAAAACAACTGTATCCTGTAAGACCGGAAGCCGACCCCAACATAGTTGTAAAAAGGCTAGGCAGATGATGATGGCTCGGCAGGAAATCCTTTCTATCAACACACATTAATAATAATACACAAGCATTTTTTTATACCAATTTGGACGTATGGTATCCAATTATGGGGGTTTTTTTTGGGGTGAGAAATGGGCTCTGGGTGAAGCGGGGGGAGTGTCAGATTTTTACTGACTAAAACCCACCCATGTTCCTTCTATTGCCTTTTACGTTCCGGGGCCGCGGTATCTCTTTCGAACAACCTGCAACCCTGGCAGGAACAATCAATACTGTCATAATATTTTGATGAGACGTCACAAATCTCGATCTACGTTCGCATAATGGGAATTAGATTGCTCAATAGCTATGTCCGGCCATCACGGCCGATTGTTTAGTTTAGGTGTTGCTAGAATATTTTGTGGTTTGAATAAGACCAAGTAGTTTCTTTAACTATTTTCGACAATTGTATGTAACAGAAGTTCTAGCATCATAAGAACTACAGCATTTTATTCAGGTGTTACTTGATTTTTATTCATAAAGCATTAATTTATTCCTCTGAAACTCTCCTGGCTGGAGGCCTTACTCTCAAAGCTCCGACAAGATAGTCTGGTTAAAAAGTTAACGGCTTCATAGACAGTCCAGCGAGATGCCATTAAAAAAATACTGAAACTACTAAAACTACTTATTTACCTTAGAGTAGGTTGTAGAGACATTTTTATTAGTTAAAATTAAGAGGTACTTATTATAATGAATGATTCAACTTTAGGTTCCAAAATCGTCATCTCCTGCCCTCCTATTTGAGATCAGCTTAACATGTTTTTTTTCTTTCATTCCCCCAGACAATCGTCACGTTCTTACTATTTTTTCCCTCATTTTATTTCTCACACAATCTTTTCAAAATTTTCTTTGATCTTTTCGTCCTCTCCATCGTTATAAATGTTGATGACATTTATATTCATCAACTTAATGTTCCAAACTGTGCACCGTATAGGTAAAGTTTTGTGCTATTTGCTAGATTCGATAACATACTTTTTAAAACAACTGTTTATAACAAGTACATAACAAAGCCAGTATTTATCATCTATTTTACGAACATTTAAAGTAATCGTTTTCTTCCGACTTTTCAAATCGATAGACACACTGTTTTCCGATATTTACGTGATGATATAATTAATCACTCTATCAAACTAATGAGCTGAAACATTTGTAGTTTGTTAATCGGTGATATTGGTATTGCTAGGACTGATCTAAAGCGAGAATTGAATTAAGGCCTGAAATAACGGCCGGGAGAGATACCGCGGCCCCAGAACATAAAGGGCAAAAGATGGAACATGGGTGGGTTTTAGTCAGTATAAGTGACACTCCCCGTTGCTCCGCGGAGCGGGGGAAGTTATTTGATATTATCGTACATTTTAGCCAGCTATTTTATTTCCACTAACTAGTAATACTTTTGTCAGTTTTCTCTACTGCTACTTAGATTGAGTTTTTGGATGAAAGATATTTGAGTGAATATATGGTCGACTGAATTGAGTGAAAATGAAAGAGAATTCTAAGATAGAGTCGCCTTCCATTTGAACAATATAGATATTTTATACTATATATGTAGTCTCATAGTTCAATGAGAAACAGCTAACGCTGATGATGCGCCCATAATTGAAATAATCAGCTTCTTTACTCATTAATTATTTCTTGATTACAGCAGCATATATTTGTATTAACATTGTTATTTAAATTCAGTTTACAGCATATCAGAATAGGAATCTAAAATAGAATAACAATAAACAGTAGATATGGCCTTATACATAATATATTGCATAACGTTGTTTATGTAATCCAAAATGAAATAATCAACATCCGTACATTGCTCTATTACTAGAGCACAAAGACCTTGAAATGTCATTCTACAGAAAAAGATATGTATGAATTAAATAACTTCACAGATTTTTGTTGTACAGACGCCAGCAGGTCAAGCTACCCGAAACTGTAAATTTTTCCCAATGAACCTTGAACCTAATGCTTTAGAAATAAAGTCGAAAATCTATCAAAGAAATCTGATATATTGTAGTAGCTTGATGTGTAGGCGTCTGTACATAACAATAACAATCTGTGCAGTGTTCGGAAAAAGTCGCCCAGCTTATCCCGGTTTGTATCCAGTCCATACATAGTGGAGACGAATGTAATCCTACTATGATTTATCGATTTATTGGAAATAATTTATCTAATTATAACCAATACTGCTGAATCGAATGCTTTGACCCGAATAAGTGTGTGTTAGGTTACTCTATAAATTACCCAAACTTTATAGTATCTCCTTCAAGTATCCAAGTTTGGACCATTCTCAACATGCTGGAACGTACTGTTTGTCACATATAGAATACACATGCATGCAGTAGAGGACTGAGGTGATAAATTCTAAAAAGATCTTTTAAAAAAAATTATATGTCGTACCATAGATACGAGAAGAAGAAGAAGAACCAAATTTTACCATTTTGGGTCGTCCAATTTGGTTCTTCCAACATTTTGTTAAAGCACAGAACAAAAGACATCAACGCGCTTCACCACGCGTAACAAGCATTTGGTTTAATCACATACAAATTGCAGAAACAAATGCATATTATTTAAATTAATGACTAGTAATACTGCTTCAATGTTCTTAAGTGATGCAAGTTAGATGCAAGATTCAAGGTGCATTGCATCGTACAGTTCAAGAGCAGTGGCCATTCATCATTTAGGTTGCAATTAATCTTGTTGCTAAGATGTACCGTATTAAAGTGCTATCAATTATATTTTAAATAATTATGATTATTGTTTGATTTGAGCTTATTTATGTGTTGATTTATGTGTCAGGTTTCTTCTTAAGACTCGTCTTTCAACAAACATTTATAGTAAGTAGGTATCTCTTACTTTTACCGCCAATCATAATAAAAACGGTCTATAAATAAACTCTTGAGGAGCAACCAGATTACCAAAAAAACATAAAAAAATATTGTAAAATAAATGTAACACAAATTATTGCAATAAGAACAAAAAACCGAAAGTCGTGTTGTAAACGTTTACGTTATTCTGTACGTTTACTTCAATTTTGGGACACACGGAAACAGCCACGACTTGCCATCACGAGTTACTTTAGGACCCCAATTACTTCTCTACGTAATAATATCAAATATGGAGGCTCTAATCTAAAGTTTATTAAATTACGAAACAATAGAAATGTATTGGAAGTATGTTACGTTGTAGTAACAGTCTTATTACTTACTGTCTGATAGTAATAACTTTTTGTAGAGGTATAGTCAAGCACACACGACATTTCGGTTTTTGGAAATACACGGGTGTTTTGCTGCCACTTGTATTCTGGAAGGGTCTGTTGTTTTAAGGTGATGCTGAGGAAATACCGACACAGTTTTGTAGAAAATAGCTGTTTTATTCCGTACCTCAAAAAGAAAAAACGGAACCCTCTAGGATCACTTTGTTGTCCGTCTGTCTGTCAAGACCCGTTAATTCTTGAACGCGTGGAGGTGTGGAGTTGAAATTAAAACCATATGCCCAAGTCTGTAGTCCCTTGGAGTTGTGAAAAAATGAACTCTATAAGTCTATCATAAAATCATACAGAAATGGCCGTTTATGTCGCAAGTTTGTACGGAACCTTCGGTGCACGAGGCCGACTCCTACTTGGCTGATTTTTATATATCTCACCGCCTCGCCACTCTCCTTAAAGATATGTCAGCAAAGCTGAGGGGCCAGGACCACTCCTGCCGGGGTTGCGGGGTGGTCGAAACCGATACCGCGGCCACAGAATACAAAGGTTAAAAGAAGGAACATGGATGGTTTAGTCAATATAAGTCTGACACAGACTGGGGGAGTTATTTGATTATTTCCCATCGTTAATAGAAACGAAGAAAGCGTAGGTAGAGTAATCTAATATATAAAATTCTCGTGTCACAGTTTTCGTTCCCATACTCCTCCGAAACGGCTGGACCGATTTAAACGAAATTTTGTGTACATATCGGGTAGGTCTGAGAATCGGCCAACATTTATTTACATCATCATCAACATCTACCCCTAAGTGGGCAACGGGTGAAACCGCTGGGCACAGCTAGTAATGTATAAATCTCCGATTGGACAGGTTTTCCTTGATGTATTGATTGTATTGGAGTAAAGGAAGTCCAAAGAAAAATGGCAAAAGAAGATTTAGTGGAGCGACACCATATCATTATAGATGCAGGCAGGGATATGATGATGAAGCCACGTTTACTTAACTCTTGGGGTTCACTATAACACTTGTTTGATATTGGTGGTTTATATTAAAGAAAACACTATATGAACAGTAAGCAGCGTGCAACTCGAAGGGACCGTCAAGTCACACCACCCAACAACCACTCCTTAAAAAAGGAGGCTATATAATAATTTAAGGGATTTATTCACTATAAAATAATTTAAAAGTAATACTTTTGTTTGTGGCTGTAGAGTAGTCGCTTGCAGATGGTAAATGCCAACGATCGGAGAGTGTCCCTTCACTTCGTCCTTATAACGATCTCTAGAACAAATTCTTGTTATCGCTTTACCTATTTGTTCTTCTATATTTCACTGGAGAGATATTACTTTAATTAATACCTTGTGTAATTGAAGACAAGGTCAATTGGAAAAGTATACTAAGTATAATATAGATTTATCTGGATCCTGGTGAGGCTTGAAACCGACCCTAACATAATTTAAAAAGCCTAAGCAATTGATGATGAAACCTACTTAACGTTTGTCTAATTACCTCCTTATATTTTATTACTGGTAACTATTTACCAGTAATAAACTGACTGTATGTTATGAACATAGAGTTTTGACATTTTATTTTATAAATGAATACACAACATCAAATAGGTAATCTATCGAATAAGTTATAAACATCGCTGAAATTTGGGAAACTCAACATAAAGTTTGAATTTATTTTATTCGTTAACAAAATCTTAAAAAGTAACTAACTTATAAATAAACTAAAAAATAGCGCCAAAATTTTCGTACAATATGAATAAAAAACGTGGTAAATTTAAGTAAGAAGTGTTAAAACTAAAGATTCTATTTCTCAACAAAATACCGTGTACCGGTCAATTTCCACGCACAATTTCAGTATCTCAACAATGACCGCAAAACCCATCACTATAACATTACCAATTTATAATCATCGACACTAGACACACACTCACAAAAAAACAAAGGATGCATTGTTTTCAATGCGTAACATTGCGAAAGACGCCATTTTGAAACGAAATCTGTATCAAACGCAGTGTTTGCGAAACTCCGAGACGATTAAGCGGTGGTTTGATCAGACTCTTACGTACGGCAATCAACTAATTGTTACTTGCATTTTAAACAGAAACAGTCCTGTTTTACTGAGTTTTAGTGGCAGTCAAAATGTTACTAAACCAATGCAGATTTCAGCTACAGTTTGATTTTGATAAGTCTTCATCTCATCATTCATTTTATCTGTCTTTCTTAACTGCTTAGAAAACTGCCATTTATTTTAACTATTTAGTTCTACTGAATCCTTTGCCTAGTCTTGTCTCACGTCGATTTATATAATTCCTTTTTTTCGGATGGGAAATCATCATATAACTTTTTCCGCTCTGGATGGAGTGGAAGGGAGTATCTGACTATTACATGTTCCTTCTTCAGCCATTTCTGTTACGGGGCGGGGTTATCTCTTTCGAACAACCTGCAACTCCGGAGATATTATTATAATTCCCTGGTGAAGGGAAAATTTCGAATCGGAAAAAAACTCAATTAAGACTTATTGAGATTTTTCCGATTTTCTAAAGTATTACTTTCACACAATAAAAGTATTTAACACAGACACTTGTTAAAATAGTAGGACCCCTAGTTTTATACATCAATAAAATCACATGCGTCAATCATTATACTCATTATTGCTCATCATAACATTTATATTTTCCGATGAATAAGCAACAATTCTCGTTCTTACATCTACATAACTAAAAATACAGACACATAATGTCAATGCGGACTTCAATTATACAATATACAGTTAATCGTTTCATTTTATGATACGATTGCGAAATCAGCTTTCGTATTACATTATGATTATTTCTTAGCTTTTAACTTTTATGCAAAGAATACAGAAAATATAAAATTGATCGTCCTTGCTCCGCATAAGATGTTTGTGCATATTTCTGTAATGTACAAACGTAATTATGCTTCGTACCTATTTTGCGTTCTCGATTTAATTTCTTAATATGTAAACAAAAACTTGTGTTTATGGAAATATAACTGTAATATCCAAACTTTAGAGTTCATTTTGTGCAACAACTTATAAGATTTTCAGTACCAAGAGTACTGAGTTGAGTTGAGTTGAGTTGTTCTGAAATAACCTTCATTTGCACTAAAATTAAGTTAATATTTGTATAAATGGAAATGACATTAATTGTTAACAAGAGCTTCAATGCACTTTATTTATCTGCTCACTTTATTTTGTTTTTTTTTTTAAACAATTTCAAAAAGTGAAGGTTGAGAAGCATTTGCAATTTTTGTGGGTCGATTTGATTATTTTAGGTTCTAGGGCATATACCTAAAGTGATAAAAAAAAATACTGATGGATGAAAATGCGACACAATATGAAATGAATTGCACAAAAGAAGTGTATTCGAATATGATTTCAGATAAAACCTAGAGACAACTGCAAACCTTTATAAATGAATAAATATTAACTTTATCGTTCATTAATATACTAGAAATAGCCACTTTTGTTAAAAGAAAATCATTGACTGTTTAGTTTTGACAAGAACGAGTGCCGTAAAACTTAATTAATTCCACCAGCACCAAGACTCCAAATGCCCAAAAAATAAAAATAGCCCAGAATACCGAAGTATACAGATATACAAAAAAATGTCTGAAAATATACGGTCCACAAAAACATTGTTAATATTTAAAGCCAGATTGAAGTCATTGCTTTTAGATAAAGCTTATTATAGTATCCAAAAATTCATGGAAGATCCAAAGTTAAAATAGAATTTTATAATATAATAATGTATGTGCTAAATATTTTAGGTTATAAGATATAAGTTTAATGAATATTGTTTATGCCTAGATATAAGTTTAATTAATATAATATTTTGAAAGTTCTTACCATACGTACATTCTGCAATATAATTTTATTAGTTTTAAGACATTTTGCTGCGCCCTAACAGGGTCATGTACTCATCAGTTATAAGGCTAGTGTGTAACTATTTGTAAATTAAATTAATAAATAATTTGAAAAGAAAACTTATAGATAAAACGGATGCAAGGAAGTTATACCATTATAAGCACAACAACTATTGCATCAAACAAAACATCTAATACTTCAATCTGTTACAGTCCAATGAATATTCATAATTTATGCATACGCAAATTATCAATTTGCATAGTTAAGTTGTATCACCACTTATTACAGTAGATACATAAATACAAAAAATAAACATGTTTAACGTAGCAATAAAAATCACCGGAAAATCCAACAAACGTCTCCAGTTTCTTCAAATTATATATTTTTTAAGTTTTGTCATAATAATACGGGACTATTTAATTGAGTAGGTTTGATAACAGAAACTTATTCTGGACGCGAATGTAAAGCCAAATCATATCACTACATACAAATAACAACAAGAAGAAGTGCAGCTATTCATAAATCTTGTCACTCAACTTATTCATAATTATTGTAATAAAAACAAATTTACATAAAATATGCAAATTCAATCAACATTTAACGCATACGTCGATATAACCGAACAATTACGAGTGCCTAGAAGACGTTACGTGATAATTATGGAAACATAAGACAAAATATGCTAATGTTGTCGCTGTCGTGTGCTTTTTCTATAAATCTCCCAACAAATTTCTATCAATTGTTCTAATTGAGACTCCGATAGACTGACAATGCGCCGCACCGCGCACACGTAACTGCAGCCAGAGCACTCGCACACACCGGCCGCTAAGTGAAAACGAGTATAAATACGATGCAAATTACAAATGCTAGCATTACCCACCACCCTCTCGTGGAGTCAGGTGTTCCACAGTCATCCACCGCCGAAATGTACTACCATGTGCGTAATTGTGTATTCAACATTTGTGATATCTAAGTGCCACTGCTGAAATCGTCCACCTAGTGCAACAATCGTTAACTAACTCATTGTTATCACGTGGTAGTGCTAATTGGACTGTGCTTAATATGTTAATTAGCCTATTACTCCGAATTAGTACTGAAACAAGGAATATTTACCTCACTGATTGAACGCACTGATGAACGAGTCCAGTGACGAAGCATCTATAAGAGCAATTCTTCCTGATAACACGTCGTTTGGCTTCATAGGAAGTCTTTCGCGTTACATAAATCAGACTGGCTCTGTTCCTCGAGTTAGTGCCCGCAGCGCAATTGGTTAATAACATATAGCTCGGCGTTTTATCGACGATTCTTCGGTTATTAATTGGCAGCTCGACGTCCGCTATTGCTGCAAGATTGTGGTTCAGCCTACATATTGTTTTAGCCAGCTTAGATAATTTGCAAACGACCTGTCACTAAAACTATATTTTTGTTTCTTACACAGTATTTCCTGGGATTCTTGGCCGTGGTGGCTGCCTACCCTGGACTCGTCCACCAGGAGGCTCCCCAACTCGAGGCTAAATACGATCACGCCCTCATCGGCGAAACGGGACACCATCATCAAGTAGAGCATGAACATGCCAAGTCACACCAGTCGATCAAATTCGAGCACTTCCACCCAGTCCCCGTGTACGTGAAGAAAGAGCACAGCCATCTGCTTAAGCACCCTCTCGAGAAAGGCAAGTCTGAGCAGAACTTGAAGCTGATCCACCCCGAGACCGAGCACAAGCATGGCGGTGGTCTCGTGCTAGAAGACGACAGGCATAACACCGACCATGCCGCGGCTCTCGAGCACGGCGGCTTCGAGCACGGTGGCTTCGAGCAAGGAGGTTACGAGCACCTCTCCGGCGGCTATGAAGGTGGTCACGGAGGTTTCGAAGGTGGCCACGGAGGCTTTGAAGGCGGCCATGGTGGATTCGAAGGCTACGGCGGCGGTGAGGGCCTTAAAGCTTACGCAGAGGTCGCCCAACCCGAAGCCGAGGGACACTACTACGCGGAGGCAGGGCATGCGCTCGCTGGTGACTCCGGCGAGGGCTACAAATACGAGAGCTATTAACTGCATTTAACTTAGACTTTACCACGGGCATACCAGCGTGGAGACCACTCCAACGTCTGAAGTCTATTTCTCTCCTGTTGATATTAGTACACATAAGGTTAGATCGTAGCTTGAGACTAATATGTATTCAGCTTACGTTATGCAGTTGAAATGTTTCTTGTAGATTCAAAATGTACCTGATCTAGGATTAATTCTAAATTTGTATTTAGGAAATTGTTTATAGGTCTTGATTTTTTATCGTTATGGATTCTCGGCACTACGCGGCAATTAAATTATGAAACAGTTCCGTTAGGTGTTAGAAAGTACTGCGTGGTGCTATTTAGAGTTGACCGACTGCTTGTTCGTGTGATTGTTTTCTCGCTTGATTCTCGTATTAGTAATTATTGTGACTAGGCGATCGTAATTGAGTCCCAGAGAAATTGTGATATTAATAAAAGTGTTTGTTTTTACATTGGTCTTTGCATTTGAAACATCAAGTTCTGCTTATCCACATAACCTTACGTTACAATCGGTATTCTTCTGCTCCAATAGACCATGCCTAGATATCGACAGTCATGTGTTAATTGGTAATTATGTACTTACATTGACGGCTCATATAATTGTTACCGGCTGATTATCGCTCCGTAGTTCACATAAAGGATCGACCAGAGCGGTCACATAACTATGATTTAATAGAGTTACAACATATGTTTCATTATTGGGAATCTGGTTTATATGATTGCTTATTAAACTAAACTAGTTACACTAGAACTACGATATTTGCAGGCAATTTTGCGGCAATAGTTGGGGAACAGGACAGGGACAAAAAAAAACTACATTTTGCAGTAATTTATGTAATGAACATAGGCACAACTAAATAAATACCACAGACAATAATAATACAGAATCTAATCACACTATATCAACCAAAACATAGTTTGACTAACTAACGCTAGCCGAAGAAATTGTGAAAGGCGCTGTCGGCAGTGCGCTCTTATTTCATTTAAATTGCCGACTTGTGAGTCACGATATCGACGCTATGTATATTCCTTATATAAGGAAATAATAGTAACTCATAACTATTACTTATCTAGGTAGATACTTGACGTAATACGCGTGAGAAAATTGCTTGACTCACGATTTTATAGGCCTTAAATCTTGAGACATTTTATACAGTATGTTCCTACTATCTTATAGTAAGATTTATAGGTAACTTTGACAGATTTACAGATGTATTGTAAAAGCTGAGTCAATCATTTACATTTTCCTATTCTCCACATAACATAAAAAAGCCTTTTCACTGACAACTTCACCATGTAACGACCTTGAATTCTGGATGAATAACCGCAAAAGTAAAAAAAAACGATTTATAAAAACATAATAAAAATCCAACATGAAACAATAATATTGAGTTAGGTTTAACAGAAAAAAACGGTTAGTTTATCCAACCAATGTTTTCCCAATAATTAAGGGAAGTACGCATTTTCCTACTTAAACAGCATTCTGCGTTTACACACCGTACTGGCTTCACTTTACTCTTACGCATAATGATATTCTAAGTACGTACCAATTAAGTTCGCTCTAGTTCCGAGTGTCAACGTCATAATTATGATGACGTAATAAAAGCTAATGCTGTTCACGCTACACCACACTACTGTGGCCTAGTTTACACTTTTTATTATGTAAAGAAAGAGATGCATTTTATAACTTCCTTTTGAAAATGCATGTGGTTTCAGTAATTGTGTTTACGTATGATTTTGGCGATTTACAATATGTTGAGATCGGCTGTGTAGTAAAATAGTCAATGAATAGCTTATGGAACTTCCTGTTTTCTTAGAAAACAATGGGCCTTTTGAGTTAGTATTATGTTAAAGTTGACTTCAAGTTGCATAGTTTAGGATAACGTAAGCGTTAGACTTGGTTAAATTACAATAGCTACCGAATGTCTGAAAATGATAATGTATTGTTTAATGAGGTATTAACTGAAATAAAATAATTAGTAACAGAGATGATATTAATTTATTCCGTTAGTTCAATGGTGTAAAGAGTGAATTTGTCTCTAAAACTCAAAAAACAAACCATTTGATATCTATCACCTTTGTTACCATGAAAACACCCAAACTTTTTATGAATAAATTACTCAAACTAAACCATAAAATACATATGTGGGGCGATGTTACAACTCGACCGACTTATGCAACAGCGGTGAATACAAATCTTGTGATTTTAAAACGCGACATCGCAGCTTCCTGGTAGACTCAACGATTTCGTATTCACACTGTAGGTAGCTCCGCTTTCTACCCGATGATATACAGAATCAGATATTCCAAATGTATTTTGCAATTTCTATTACGGAACATGGCAATCAAAATATTAATTTCCTAGTTTAAAAAGTTGTGCTTTCGCTGATTTTTGGTATTTTATGCTTTGGTATCCGGTTGATTAATATTGGTTTTTAAGGATGGTTAGTTGATGCAGAATTAGTAAGTCTCTGCTGGGGTGATAGTGGAGAGTGCAATTGCGTCAGAAGTGTCAGAAGTACAACGAGACGAGATAAGGACACCAAGTAGTTTCAGTCAGCAAGAGTGACAAACTCCTCCCCACGGAGGACAACTTTTGAAGAATTCCACACGTAAAAGAAAGATTTCGGAGTCTCTATTAGTTCAGTCTTATAGAGATGATTGTATGTATAAATTACTTCATAAACACCGTTGCGTATACGTAGATGTTTATATGTTTTGCAAAATTTGTTTCTCATGAGCATTCTAGATAATGATTTCAAAATGTAACTACACCAGTCATCGTTACTTTAACATTAAACATAGTCTTTACCATAATATCATGTCCAAAATTTTCTTCAACCATAACATTTACTTATAAATTACATATACAAATAAAATTGCATGCTTTTGATAGCGCCTACTTATTTAGTTTTGCAAGCATGGCTGTGATGGCAAGCCACAACATACGAAGTAAATATTAACCAGGCGTTACTGAATAAAATATGCATTTTTTGTCAAAATCAACTCATTTAATTTAATACAATAATTACACAATATTCATAATTTTAAATACAAATAATACTCAATCAATGGCACCAATATTGCACTCGAATTAAACAATACTAAACTACAATAAAAATAAATTTAGTTTTAAAATAAACTTAACAAAAAGTCTTTTTATCAGTTCAACCAGCATCAACGTCAATAAAACTACAAATTAAGTATTAATGTTCCCAAATGTGTCGAAGTATCGTTAGATGCTCCGCATTAATAGGAATCATCACAGGAATCTTTTGTTTTTCTGTATACGGAACAAACTTTGGGTTTATGTGGGGCCTATCCAGTTTGAAATAAACATTCCTTACTCCTTCAACGGGACGTTTCCCTCCAACTGTTGGTTTAGGAACCCAGAAAGGTCGCATAAATTCTAAAGGCGCCGGATATGGTGCAGGTATTTTAACTTCATGAGGCTTTGGAATCCGAACTAGCATTGGAACTTCTGTACTTTTCACCAATTCGACCGGCCGTTTTTTAGGAGTTTCTGATCCTCGATTTACAAATGATGTAGGAGAAGGAGAAACAGTCGAAGTAGCAGCTTCAATCTTCGCTAAAGCGTTTTGTTCTCCAAAGTTTTTGGTCAACTTTTCTAATTCAGCGTCGTACTCTCGTTGTTCATAATATTGAGGCGTTTCTTTCATTTTTTGTAACTTAGTACGAATATTAAACTCGTTTTTAAGTAGTTCTTCTTTTTGTCGTGATATAGTATCAGTTATTGTTTGATGTTGGAAAAGAGGAGCCAAAAGGAGGGAGAGTTTATCCTGGTAAAAAGTATTAGTTTGTACTGTAGGTGCCGGTGGCGCTGGGGTTACAGGTGGCTTTGTTCGAGGTTCTTCCAGTGGTATAATTGGTGTAAGCGGTAGTAATGGTGGTAGTCCTTCAATTGAACTCAGAGTTTCTTTAAATTCTTTCGGACTCTGAGATATAACATATGTTTTGCCATTGTCTGCTTGCGTGGGTCTTGGTGTAGTCACTGGCGTTGTAGGTTTTTCAAGTCCTTGAGGTTTTTTAGATCCCTTTGGTAATTGAACTCGAGATGGTCTTGATGGTTTATACAGGTTTCTTTGGCTCTCTCTGTTAATTTGCAAATATGTTTTTTGTTGAGCTTTCGTGCTTGCTTCAGTGTATGCAGTTTGTCGAGCTTTTGTAGTTGCTTCAGTGTGGGCAACTTGTTGGGCGTTTGTACTTGTAGTTCCTTGTGCGAGCGCATTTGCTTGCAAATATACAATTCGTTCAGCTTCAACATTTGCTACCGTTTTTGCATTTTCTTGAATCAATGTATTTCGTTGAGTATACGCAATTTGGGGTGGCTCTGTATTTTCTGCATTATTTGCAGTTTGTTGAGACACTGTACTTGCTTGAGAAAATGCAGTTCGTTGAGTTACTGTATAGCCTTGAGGAAAAACATTTTGTGGGGTTTCTGTTTTTGTTATTATGTATGCAACTTTTTGATCCGTGTTTGTCTGAGAATCTGTATTATGTTGTCCTTGTGAATATGCATTTTGCTGAGCTTCTGTAGTTTCTTGAGAATATGCATTTAATATAACCTCTGTATTTGTTTGATTCTTTGTAATTCTTTGATCTTCAGCAGTTTCTTGAGAATATGCGTTTTTTTGCACCTCAGTATTAACTTGAGTGAATGCATTTCGTTGAGCGTCTGTGGTTTTTTGAGCATACGTATTTTGTTGAGCTTCTCCATTTTCTTGAGAAAATATACTCTGTTGGGCCGCCGCATTACCATGTGAAAACGCATTTTCATACGCCTCAGTACTTACTTGAGTAAACGCATTTTGTTGAGTCACCGTACTTAATGGAGGAAATGTATTTGAATATGCTTCAGTATTTATTTGAATAAATGCATTGTTCTGGGCTTGCACTGCATTTGGTTGGGCCTCTGTACTTGCAACAATAAATGAGGTTTGTGGTGCGTCAGCATTTCCTACATTAAATGCAATTTGTTGAGCCATATAATTGGCTTGAGAATGTGCATTTTGTTTGGCTTCTTCATTTGCTTGAAAAAACATCGATTGAACTGCCTCGAATTGATACGGAGATATGGGCACCGCCTGATAAGGGATCATTTGTAGAACTTCCTGTTCATAATTAGGTAGAAAACGAACGTACGCTTCCGCATTATTATTTTGGTTAGAAATTTTTGTTCTGTTTTTTTTAGGAACATAAGGAGTGGAATATTCTTTTTCTTTGTATTGTTGTCGTGCCTTAGTATTTTTGTAACGTGGAGTAGTTGTTGCAAGCTTTTCTAGGCTACCTTTAGAGCTCTGTTTTTCCAATGTCAAATCATCATTAATTTCTTGAATGTTTAAGAGCTTGTAGTAATTTTGAATTTCATCATCATCTTTCTGTGCTTCGGCTGGACTCATCCAGGTTTGATATCGTTGTACATTTTGTTGTTCAATACTTTGCTGGAACTGTTGTTGTAGTTCAGTAAAAGCATTCTCATATTCTGGGTAAGGTTGAACTACTGCGCCAGCTGCTTGTAAAGTTTCTACCTGTTCAGGTGTCAGGAATAGTACAATTTCTTTCATTCCTATGAGGTCAGGTTGTTGAGATTGCGTTTTAACCGGCGCTGGAGATGAAGACTGTGGTTCCTCGTAGAATGATTGTGCGACGACATCATGTAGCCCTGCTCTCACAGAAAACAGGAAAATTGGTGCTATCAAGCACCATTTCTGAAAATGAGTAAAGTTTTTGTTAGTTAAAAATTTCTAGAACAATGCTTGATAAAAGTTTTGTATATTTAATTGTTTTACTTACGGGTATCCCCATGGTTGCTGTTTATTGGTTGACTAGCCTCTGACCTGTTGAGCCGTGCTTGGTCGATTGCACTATAATGAAGAAGAACAACATTTTATATAAGTATCCCACACATACATAAATTCAATAGATTAGTAACTATGACGGTCGAATACTTCCGTAATGATTACGTTTATGAAATCATAGTGTGGTTTGTATCAATATTCAACACCATCGCAATCTTATTAATATTTTGGTGAAAGTTGTAGTCATTAGAGATAAAAAAGGATCTTTAAACCATAGCGAACATTATTTAAGTTTTATGTGTGTTGCTGAATACCGCTATGAAGCATTGTTTCACGATTAAAGATAAGTTCTTAAAATTGCTTGATCATGTAATTCAATTGGTGTTAATGGCAATGGACAAGTTATGAGTATAAACCAGTTCAATAAACGTGACTAACTCCATCGAGACCGAGGAGAAGAAGGTTTTAATGGTTGTCTGTCATCAAAGAGTTTGACAGACAATAGCGCAAAGGGCCGGGGTAGACATCAGCCAAGATAATTATAATATTACATGATCACTATGAGGTAAAAGTTAAAAATATCAAACATTGGAATAATACCAAACGTTTTTGAAAGCGACTTCCAATAGGTTATGCTCATCATTCCAAAATCTCAAGTAACTGACGCAGCGACCCGAAATAAGCCCGAAGAATAACGAAGAGAACCGACTATAAAACAAAGTGATAAAGCTAGGCAGTCAGAGGGAGCTTACACGTAGCCTAACATTCATAACAATTGCATGAAAACCAGTTACAATCTCGTCAGAAATAGTAAATAGGTAGGTATACATACCTAGTTTTAATTCGTTAGCACATCTCACTTCTCCAAGATGCAACTTTGCTGTGTCAAAGATATTTAAGAAGGCAAGGATTTAGATTTATTGTAGTCTATAATCGTTGTTTTTAAATTACATATCGATGTGTCATTGAACTCAAACCAGTTCTGCACTAATCAACTGCTTTATTTTTATTTTTAAATCTATTAAATTCTCAACAGGGGTGCACTCAACTGCAGCTTACCTAATCTAATGGTTCATTATCATTTTTGCTTCCTCGCTTTTATATAAACTTTTGCCGCGACCCCCCGAGAGGAGACTATTCGTGCCTTGCTATCCATTTTTAATTAGGAGACTATCAAAAATGTTCGCGGTTTATTCAAATGCCATTAATCTGTTAAGTAATACTGTTGAAAACTGGTTTAGACATCCTCTTATCCAATTTCCGACTATTCGGAACTATCTTGATTTGACGTAAATACCGCAGCAAAAACAAGTTATTCATCCGTTTTTACTAGCTTCGAGACAAGATGATGACGGTGTATTCAAAATATGATAATGTAGGTGTTATATTGAGCAAGATAATTTTACTTGAGAGAGCTTTTTTTTGCGGTTGGGAAGTTATCAAATAACTGTCCCAGCTCTGGGCCAAGTATTTCTGACACTCCCCATGTCATATTTTTACTGACTAAAACCCAAACATGTTCCTTATTTTGCCCTTTATGTTCCGGGGTAGTAGTATCTGTTTCGAACAACCCACAACCCCCGACTTGAGAGAGCTTATGGTTCATTTAGGATGCATGTAATGGTCAAATGACCCTAAAAATTTAATTGAACTGAAAACTTACAAAATATTCAATACAAATTCTGAGTGAATTTCATTTGTTTATTGCTGTTTACCCCAATGTTTATCTGACAAACAGAATTGCCTTTTATAACTACTTGAAATAGCTGGTTTCCAAAGTATTTAATAAAATACATTAATCTTAGTTAATGGACGAAAGTAGCTTTTGCCCGCGGCTTCGCTCGCGTTAAATTAGGGGTAACACAGTTCCCCTTGCGCCTTACAAGTTTGTAATAGCAACGCTAACTTTTCCCGTTTCTTCCCTCTTTCTCCCTCACATCCCACTTTTTTCAAAAATAATATTAGCCTATGTCCGTCTCCTGGTTCCCAACTATCTCTGTACCAAAATTCATCAAAATCGGTTTAGCCGTTAAAGCGTGAAGAGGTAACAAACAAACAAACAAACTCACTTTCGCTTTTATAATACTAGTAAGGATATAGTAAGGAAGTAAGGATATGAAGGATATGGCTAGAACGAACGAGATTGCTGAGATGACGAGTAAAAGATCCCAAATAAGGTATAATATGGCCAGGAGAAAGATGGTGACATTAATCTTAAAACAATTTATGGTATACTAGCTGGAGCCTACGGTTTCGCCCGCGTGATATCGAAAAAAAAAGTATCCTATGTGTTATTACCTCTGTGCCAAATTTTATCAAGATCCGTTCAGCCATTTTGACGTGAAAGAGTAACAAAACTCCATACATCCATCCTCACAAACATTCGCATTTATAATATTAATAGGATATAATGTTCTAGAACAGGCATACAAACTCCTATTAAGTTTTAAAAGTAGTATTAGCGCCTACTCAAATTTGAACGGTAACGTGTTGTTGCTCAACTGCAAACAAAGTGAAGATTTAAGTAGAATGGCGGCTTGGTGCCTTTATTATTTTCTCAGGGAACATGTGGACTTTTGAGTGGCCGTTGATGGAACAAGAAAATTTTAATTTCTCCTCTATTACACGCCATTGGAATTGGTGGCATAGCAGCTCATGTAGTCAGCGACCCGAAAGCGGGTTGTGGAAGTTAGATAGGCAGTCGCTTTATTTAATATACTGGTATTCAGCTGCACCCGGTTAGACTAGAAGCCGACCAAGACATAGTTGGGTAAAGGCTAGAAAGAAAGAATAAAAACATAGCAGGCTATAATGCCGTCATTGGTGGATATAAGTTAGCACACGGGAACAGAAAATTGGTGGATACCAGCACCTCCCCCCGTCCCCTTCGTTAATCGTTGTCTAATTTTTGAATCTAAATCGTCCAGTGTTTTCCAATGTTTTGAAAAGAGCAGGCAATTCGATCTATGTGATGAGAAGAAATTACCGGACGCAGATTTTTAGACATTCCTTAAACCAAATCTCCTTCATACGAAACCATTGCATAAAGAAAGGTTCCAAGACAGATGACTCACAGATTTACAGTTGTTCACAGATTAGGAGAAACGGTGATCATTGCCACACCTCGTTATATCCGTCATTCAAATTCCGATCAGTATCCGAGTTAATTCGGAAGTAGGTACGCGATGTATATATCCGTATTTGATGTTTCCGTAGCAAGTGGAAGTGTATACTTAGCAGCAAGTGGAACAACAACCGTTATTAATAATCATGAAGTTTACTAATTAATTGGGATCGCTTCATTAAATAAAAAAAAACTCTGTTGTCCACGTTGTTGGTTGTGGTATGACTATTTAACCATGTCAGGCTTTGCTCTAGGGAGACGCCCCGGGCGCCGGGCGCTGCATGATGACTCCCGGCCACCGTAGATGCGGGCCTGTGGAAGCAATGGGTAGCTCACCATCCGTCCGTCTATTGACGACAGGCCATGTCGACGGCACGTTCGTGTTTCACGCGCGCCTCAAAGAGATGTCAGCAAAGCAGAGGAGCTTGCCAGATCCTCCGTCTGCCGGGGTTGCGGGTTGTTCGAAAGAGATACCGCGGCCCCGGAACGTAAAGGGCAACAGAGGAAACATGGATGAGTTTTAGTAAGTAAAAGTCTGACACGCCCCCCCTCCCGCTCCGCCCAGTGTGGGGCAAGTTATTTGACGCGAAAAAAAAGGCTTTTCTCTATAGCTTTACTTGTACTTGTGTCAACTTTGTTGCTTATGACCATGTCATAAGCTTTTCTCTAAAGTTTTACTTGTACTTGTGTTAACTTCGCTGGTTGTGGTATAACCATGTCCTTAGCTTTTTATGCGCATTGTTGGGACATTCAACAGGATAAAGGGCCAAAGAAAAAAGGATTGGTTGTTAACGCCATCTATCGGCGTTTTATAGAAACTTGCTGCACCTTCAAGTTCATCAAAGATTTGATGGAAGGTGAGGGATCGCTGATTGGAAGATACGACGAGGATATCCGGCCCACGTGATCGATTTCCAATCGAACAGATATACAGAAAGTACACGGTAGTTGTTTCATCATCGCTTCCTAATTTGATTTAAAAAAATGTAAATGTAACAATAGAAATATAAAGTTCAAATTAATAAATAAAAGTATCATTGAAGAGCACCCTGAACCCTTCACACACAACATCAACGGTGGTTTATCATCATCAGTGGTTTTAATCAGTAAAGCTTTAACACCCCCCCGTTCCGCCTAGAGCGGGGGAAATTATTTGATGATTTCCCATCCGCAAACAAAAGCCATTCTTCTTTTCGATAGCGATATCAGTACCTACTTAAACTTGTATGGGCTGCTAGGCAAAGTTGAACTGCTGTATGACGATTTAATGTTATGAGATAGGCACGTAGCCCATCATAATTATAATACTTGGACAAGGTAGTAATCATTACTAGTATATCTGAAAAGTTATCTGATAATTGAAATGTTTTCTCTTTATTCAGACACAGGGTTTGACCTTAGGACTTCCATGTATTTATTGTGCGCTTTCTATTCGTGAGTCACTGAGATAACGTCTGCAATAGAACAGTATTCCTAATAATTCATTCTTATGATTCTTAACTAAGCCTTTTATAATAATCAGAAGCCCATTTAAAATGAATCAGTTACTTCAGTCGTTCATCGTCTATTTAACGGCCATAAGCTCTGTAGTACTCCTTATAAGACGAAAGTGAGTTTGTTTGTTACGTCTTACCGTAAACCGATTTTAAAGGATTTTGGTACAGAGATATTTGGGAACCTGGAGACGGACATAGACGGGTATGAAAAATTCATAGTTTCGGAGGAGTATAGCAACTAAAAAAAAACTACATATAAACTACATATAAGAAGAAAGAATGATTTTGTTTAACCACGCCATAATACGTAACACAGATTTGATAGGCCGTAAACAGTCCCCAATAAAGCTGCAATAGTTAATTGTACCGGAACATTCCATCACTATGTGGGCTGCGATTACATCAAAACTCGTTTGATTATTCCACATCTGGGCATTGAATTAGCATAATAAAATTGATTGTAATATTATCTCATTTAATTTCACTCTCGCCTTAAGTTTATTGGCTTTTATCACAGAATTATGTAATTGTCTATTTTATGAGATGGAATGAATACAAACTAGGTGATAAATATATTGGCTATAGAGGATTTGTTTCTGTTGCTTGATTGTAAACAATGACTCAGGTCTTATCTATTACAGAGCTTGGGATATTTACACATAGTAGTAAATTACAAATAGTTCTTGATGACGGTAAAGCACGTAAATAATCTAGTCAACATTCTTGAAAGGAGCTTCAGCTTCAACGTAAATTAATGTTTCTTTTTTTTTAATATTGTCAATAGTAATGGTTTTTCTTGAACATGTACTGACCACCTAATTGGGATTAAAAAATAAACTGTGGATGGTCCACTAATGATCTTGGATTCAGGTAGAGAAAACGCTGAGAAATACCAAACTAGGATCTCTTTAATTCCCGTCCTGCAGATTCACTCAAATTCATGCATCCTAGATTCAAGCAATGTTAAACGTTTATATAAATAAAGATTTTTTTAATGTAAATCTATCTATCATTGCCATTCACTCACTCACAGTCATCTACACAAATGTCCTGGTTTACTAAATAGTAGCGGATATAAGAAAATGTAAATAAGCTTCGAGATTATTTCAAAACTAAAACTTTCTTATTAAAATTAGTCTGATGATTACTTAATCAACTTAACAGGTTAAAGATTAAGTAAACCAAACAGCTGACAGAAATCTGACAACGACTTGTAACGAACGTAATTTGAAACGTAAACACAGTCACATGAAGTTTCCCACAGCTTTGTCCAAATTAATGGAATGTTGGTATCTTGAATATTATCGTTGGCTAAACCTGAACATATCGTACTATGTCGCAGCGGAAGGTAGGTAGTGTCAGACTTTTATGACCAAAACCCATCCATGTTCCTTAATTTGCCCTTTGTGTTTCGGCAAGCAGAGGCCCTAGCGGGCGCTTCTGCTTTGATGTCATCTCATCAGAGCGCGCCTAAAACAAAATGTTGCCATCTACATAGCCTGGCATCACTAGACTGGCGAACGGTGCGCTACCCATTACTCCGTGACCGAGAATTGTCTCGCGAAACATGAGGCTAACATATTTAACTTTATTTTTGCTATGTTAAAGACAAGGGCGAAAAGAAACAACAAAATAAGTTGTAAAACGATACGTTTTATCTTCATCTATTTACATGTACAAACTAATGACTATCAAAGTATTTACAATTCTATTGACTATTTGGTATGATCACGACTGTTGCTGGTAGGGTCACCAGCTGTTTGAAGAACAAGGCTATTGCCTTACCAGCAGCAGCTCTTCTTCTTGTAGTGTGTGACGTGCTTGATGATGTGGAGCGGGTAGGGCTTCCACACGGGGACTGGGACCTCAACGTGCTTCTCAATGGGCACATGGACCTTCTTGATTACTTCGTATGGCCTGTCAACAGGGATGTGGACTTTCTTGATGACTTCAAATGGAACCTCTCTGACGACTTCGACGGGGACTGGCCTCTCAACATGCACGTGCTCAGTCTTGTACACGGGGTATGGAACGTGCTTCACGACTTCAACGGGAACGGGGTAGGGCTGGGGCACTGGAACCTTGACTTCCTGACGGACGGGCACGGGGACGGGTTGTGGCACAGCAACCTGGATGTGACGGGTTACCTCAATAGGGATGCGACGAATAATGTTCTGAATGACCGATTGCAGCTCGTATCTTGTAGACGCAGCATCTGGGCGGCCGACGTTAACAGTAGTACCAATCACACGTGGGGCTCCAAGTGTACCTGGTCCAATGCCGTTACCACCGTTTCCAGGTCCAGGAAGGTTTGAGTCGAGGAGTAGGCTGCCCTCGGAGTATCCGTTGCCTGATGGGGCGGGAGCAGACAGGCCAGATGAGAGGGAACCGTAGCCAGGGCCAGAACCATAGCCTGGTCCAGAACCAGGTCCAGAGATGCCAGGTCCAGAGGCGGAAGGTCCGCTTATGTAGGATCCTTGGTTGGAAGGTCCATGGCCATATCCTCCATTGCCTCCATGTCCATATCCTCCATTGCCTCCATGACCACCGTCACCGTGTCCGTGACCACCGGAGTAATGCCCGTGGCCGCCGGCGAGGGAGTCACCACCGAAGGATGCAGAAGCGGCGATAGAGCCGATACCGGGAAGAGAAGCTGTATTCAGTACTGGATGATCTTCTACCACATGCTCTTCAATGGTCACGGATTGTTGCCCATGTCCACCGCCACCGCCGCCATGGTTTGGTGGTCCATACGACGAGGAGGGGCTCCCGAACGAAGCTGACGGAGAATTTAACGCTGATGACAGAAATGAGTCTGGGCTATGGTGCTGTCCATTTAAATATCCGCCATTAGTGCTGTACACCAACGCTGACAGGAAGAGCAGTTTGACCTGGAACAAATGTTTGTATGATTAGTATGTGAAGGTGTTTGCTGAAGTTATTGTTTTTTGGTATTGAGTTATGTTTATAAACTTACAACAAATGCCATGGCTTTTAGCTAATCGCTTTGCAGCCAGCCAAAATAAAACGAGCTAGTTGTTGTCCCTTCCGAGTGTCGGTAGCTTGTGGTGTGACATCGGACGGCACCACATATTTATACAACTCGCTCTTTCCAAGAACGCCTATGAATTCATTAGATACGAACTCGAACGGACATCGCTTTATCCACTACGTCACCGATGCTAAAATATATTATGTTAATTTTTGTACTGATCTCGTTAACATCGTTTTCTATGATTATGCAAGGGAAACTGTGTTTCAAAGGTCTAGAAAACCATCTGCCAGGGGACTATTGCTTCATATTAAAATGAATATGAAAATATAATCCAAGGCGATCGTTTATAGGATTGCGAACGTTTCAAACTTCGTTTACCTAATATAAGATTTATATTTTGTGTTGTCTTTATGTCTCAATGTGTCATAAATTATTTGTTGATTGATTTACTGTTACACATATAATAACATTACGCTTGTGTTCGCCAGAGGGATAAGCAGAGGTGTACCTAATAGAGCATCTACATTGGGGGCGAGCCTATTGCCATCAACCAGGCACAACTCAAGCTCCGTGGCTACTACTATGAAATTTGTGGTGGTTAAAATAAACAACACTTTGGTCGATTCCAGGAATCGAACACAACACCTTAGGCTCAGCAGTCGCGCTTACGATCACTAGACCAACGAGAACCTGTAATAGTACTAATGTTTGAGTTAGTGTCAACGAATATCTATGTCTATTTACGTTTCTCATTTTCATTTCTATGAATTACAGTTGTTTTTTTTTCTGAAAGTTTTTTTAACACTTGCTTGCTTTGTTCGTCATCAGTTGACCACAAGATTCGAAATAGCAAGAATTTCATTAAACCCGTGACAAAAGTCACCTTACAAAACTTAATCTGTAATCTACTATACAATAAGTGTTACTAGTACTTGTTACCACTGGAAGACGAGACTTTTCAGTGTTTCTGAATTTTGGAACACAACGTCTAAACGTTTTCAAAGATAGGCGGGCTTAGCATAACCGCGTTTAGTAAACGTTGAGTTAAGCGTAAAGACTTTCAATTGACATAACCCAAGCTCGTTTCTAATATATATTATTTGTTGGACGATTTAAATAGATTTATTGGGCTATGCCATAAGGATGCTATTCCAATAAAATTACGTTGAATACGTTTGTTTTCATTTAGTTAGTGCTAAGACCTCAAAGATGACTTGAAGTCAGAAAAAAAACTCATGATAATAACTTTCTTCCATTATTAGCCAATAACATGTAACATACGTACGCGTAGCAAGATAATACGGAAAAAGTAGACCACTTGCTCTATTCAAAAAAGTTATTTAATGGTATTGTCACGGGCATGTACATGTAATGCATGCTACACTTTGGGAAAAACAGCTGAAAGCAAATTCACTTTTAAATGAAAAGTTCCTGACCACTATTTAGGTCCGTCTACCAATTAAAAGTCAGTAATTACTGTTAAATTTCTGGTTTTTTAAAATGTATTCCCAAAATTTTTTGCATTTAATTCGCCTATGTACCACTATTGTACAAGAAGTTTGAAAAAATAAATAAACATTTACCAATTCAAAATTCGTTATACCTCTTTCTGTATTTATTAAAGTTTAACGGTTTCATGAACATAATATTTTGGAAGCGTTAAACGAAATAAGTCTTATCTGAAAGTGGGAACTGTTTTTTTACGCATACTGTTTACTGTAGGTAGACACGGTTTTGAATCGTGGTAAGTGTAATAGATGTTATTTCTCGTGACTGTACAAGCATGAGCCTAACATTTTTTTATAACTAGAAAGCTACTATTATTACGCCAAAACCTGTCTAAATATGTTTCACCATAAAAAATAAAGTGATGGATGGTCTGATATGTTTATATTATGTAGCCTCTGTTCTAGTATGAAGATTAAAAAAAAAGAAAACAAGATCAATTTTCTTTATTATAACCTAACTCAAACTCCAAGAAGGTTGGCAAACACGAGCGCAACTGCTAAGCATAAGGGCTTTGGTTTGATAGGGGCCTGCCACGGCCACCGCCAGCCGGGGTAGCGGGTTGTTCGAAAGAGATTCCGCGGCCTCGGAACGTAAAGGGCAATAGAAGGAATATGTGTGGGTTTTAGTCAGTAAAAGTCTGACACTAGACAAGATTTGTTGATTTCCGACCCATAAAAAAAGAAAATGGGTGCCAAGGGACCATACGTAGAGTAATTGGATCCTTCTACTAACCCACGACCTCATCTCTATGTAAACCATGACAGAAAACACAAAATTCTTGCCTAAAAAAGACATTATAAGGATGGGCAAAATTTAACTGCCGGCACACTTTAAATTACCATAGAAATTCACATAAACATCTTCTAATATTTCCTCATCTTATTTAAATACGAATCTATAGTTTACTACTTTTCTGCCCTTGTAAATTAAGTATTTACAACGTTTATAATTTATAAATAATGATCAATAAATCAATCAAATGAATTGAAATGAAATGGCCTGATTTGTAAGTCACTTTTGTCATCATATTTCATAATTAATATCAGCCGAACGGGTCGATCTTCAAGGACTCCAAGCAACGCTTACCAAAGTTTCGTGGATGGGATCCCTAATACTTAGACCCCATGCCTCAAAAAGCAGATTAGTTGGTTCTGGCTGTCAGTTGGTGAGCTTTGGCAATCGTTACAGGGTGAGAAGCCAATCTTACAGCCAGTCTTACCAAGAGTATAATCACATACAACATCACACCTGTGGTCACCGAAGGTATAATTAGAGATGTACTAGCGAAAAGTGGATGTATCCAGATCCATCCAGTTCCAATCTTCAATACTTCCATGTAATAGTAAGTGAGCCTATTGCCATCAACCGGGCACCTCCAGACTCCATAATTGCTCCTTTAAACTTTTTAATGGAAAACCCCATATCACTTTCCCCGTCCCAGGAGTCGAACCCAAGACGTCATGCTCAGCAGTAGCACTTGCGACCACTTGACTAGCGAAGATTTATTTTTTTAAAGAACTCCAACAAAAGATGTACAAAGATCATGTAACGTAAATTATGGACGGCAATAGTATCACGTAGGTCTTAACTTACGCACTCCTTCACTTACAGCAGACCACAGTATGCACAATAAAATTAACTAAAGCCGATAAATAAACTATTAATCATGTTATTCGTTTATGGAGGTTAGAAAAACCTTTCATAGGAAATAATGGTATTCCACTCTATCCAGATAGACTGAAAGCCTTTTTTTTATTACTTGTGGAAATCCTCGATGGGTGTCCTATAACCTGGCGGAGGGGGCTGTGAGACTCCTACTAACTAAAACCACACGGCGTTTCTTCTCGTCACTTCTGGTTGGGGTGCGGGTACCCAGTAGCATTCTACACAATCACCCCAGCAGTATCGGTTTGCTTGCGGCAAACCCCTGCTCAGGTAAAGGGAGGAGTGCGCTACTTCTCTCCTTGTCATTTTAAATGAGAGGCGCGAGGATACACTACGCGACGCCAGCTCAGGTCTATTTGCTTGGGCAACAGAGTTCCCCAAGTCCATTGCCAGCAGGCCATTTTATTGGGGGCGGAAAAGACCATTGTCGGTCCTCCTCTGCGCCTTGAATGTCGGGTGCGGAAAGGTTATTAGAAGTTATCTCCCTCTCCCTTTCTGCTGCCTCTTTTGCTGCCATAACCTCTTCGGCGTAGGCAGCTACTGCTAGCCAAGAGCGTAGACTGAATGCCTAACCCAACATAGTTGGTAAAAGGCTAAGCAGATCATGACGATTTGACTGCAGATTACATAAATAGTTCCCTATGATGTCAACAGACATTTGTTGTTATTTTAAGTAGGTACGATATAAAGTTTCCGATTTCACCTGTTCGTGGGAATTTGAATGTAAATAAAATAGTCTTCAAAGCGACCATTTCCGCTTTGTCGCATGCTTTACATAATTGTAAATATATTAAGCTTATTGACCTACTTTGTTGTTTTAATTTGTAATATTAGAACACAGATTTTTACGTATATTAGCTATCTGTTTTGTCTATAATTATTTTATACAGTGAGAAATGAATATTATGTTATAAAAAAAATTAAAAAAAGTTTAAAGGTCCAAGTCTAAGGTTTTTATTTGTTGTCAATCAAATGTAAAACAAGATTGCATAATTGACTTGCTTTGCGTGCTAATGTAAGTACCATATACCTAGTAGTACCGAGACTTATCCTACTTAATATTATAAATGCGAATATTTGTGAGGATGGATCGTTGTATGGATATTTGTTAATTTTTCATGTCAAAACGGCTGAACGAATCTCGATGAAACTTGACACAGAGGTAGATTATAGTCTGCTATAACACATAGGATACTTTTTATTTCGATATCACCCGGGCGAAGGCGCGGGTGCCAGTTAGTAGCTAATAAAAATGCATGTATGAGATCTATTTCTATATATCTATCACTATGAAGTATCATTTAACTCTTGTTTTTAGTTGCACACACTGACTAGAGGAACAAACAAATTGAATCATGATAATAAATCAATAATGATGTTACGTTATTGTAGTAACGGTCGATGGCCTGATGGCCAATAGCCTCGTCGTCGAGGATCTTGACCATTTGTTGAGGCTCTCAAATTGTGTTAAAAATAAGCAAAAATTTTATTACTTATATTAAATATCTGAAATCAAAAGATAATCTACCGTAGTTGGTTTTGTGTTAGTTTTTGAAACTGAAAAAAGGCCAATTAAAAAAACAATTGTGTAAAAATGATGCAACTTGTTACCTAATCTTATTTTCCCAACAGATTTTTTTCAGCAAAGGCATTCTTTTTCTTGTTGGCTTTTTATTTACAGCGGACAGGCGTCTTTCAGAATTCTAAGGGCCTATGCACACCACGTTTTTTAAACGCGCCGTCGACGCGCGTTTGTAGCGATACAGACGCGATACGCACGCAAGTCAGACGCAGCCTGTAGACCTTTGCACACCTGTATAAATACAGACGCGCGTGTGTAGCGATACAGACGCGCGTGTGTAGCGATACAGACGCGATGCAAACGCGCGTGTGTATCTAATAATCCGGCAATCGTGAATTCCACAATATTGGCCGGTTTTGAATTTCAGTTATGAAGTTTTCTGTGTCGAAAGGCTCCATTTTTTTGTTCCAAAGACGTGCGGTGCACCAAATCGCTCGATTGCTACTAGCGTAGATTCACACTTCCCTTTCCCTCGTTGCGTTTGTATCGATACAGACGCGCCGGTGCCGCGCGTTTGTATCGATACACACGCGCCGGTGCCGCGCGTTTGTATCGATACAAACGACAACAAACTGCTCTGCAGGATAAAAACGCGCCGGCGACGCGCGTTCCCAAAACGCGCGTCGACGGCGCGTTTCAAAAACGTGGTGTGCATAGGCCCTTAGATTAACATTGGCTTGTTATGTCACATTAAACAATACAATGCGTTTGTATAAACATTTTATAATCATTAATTTGTAACCCAACTGTCATAATTCGAAATCGGAATCGAAATCTAAATTTCGCAGCAAATACGTTTTTTTTGGAGTGCACGTTTCTCTCAATGAATCACTGTATTACGTAAACTAGGCGACAATTAATCATTTGTAAGGTCGCACGCGCTTCGAAAACGAGTGAAAAGCCCGCCCACATAGATCAACCTCATTCAATCTCAAATGTTACTGGCTTTTTTTATTTCTTTATTTATAGATTTATCTTGATTTAACATCAAAGAAATATTAATAACTTTTATTTTTCTCTGGGTGAATCGAGCTCGGTAAAAATAATTTCCAAATCAAACACTAGAAAATTTTGTTTCCTAAATTTAATTATAACTCATTTGTTTACGAAATTACTTAACAATTGGACCTTAAACTACTCATCATTATTTAAGGAATCAGGCGAAATTATTAAGTTTATTTACAAGCAATCGATGCATTTATCAGCTAATCTTTTTGTTTTACCTAAGGTAAGTTTACTTGCCGTTTTCAATTTAAATGAATATTTTTGTGGTTTTATGAAAAGAAAAGTTTCTAAATCATAGTTATACATGTACGACATTATTCACCAAACAGCTTGTCTTACTTATCAAACGCAAATCTTTAGTGTGCAGTTTTTTTAGCTTGTTCTGAAGGTATTTTCTAGATTTAAATCAGTTGCTAGGCGTGTTTTGAATCTACGCTAATTCTGCCAGCCTAAAGAATGCTAAGAAGCAAGATTCAGTTCATCCAGACCAGCTTAAATACATAAATATTCCCTTGTTACTGGAAATTATACAACACCCTATGTTATTGATGTAGTGTGACGACATGGCATGAGAATAGCTTGATTTGGTGTAGGCGAAGTTGTGTCTATGGATAATTATTTTTATTACAGGTAGACAAAAATGAGAGGGCGCTTTATATCTTATGTAGTATTATAATGAAAAAAACAGTGATTCTAGCTCTAATTTGAATAAATGATTTGCTGTTTCAAGCTGAATTCAATTATGTGCCTGAAAGTGATATTGCTTGACTTGGCGGGGTACTGCCGTGCCCTCAGATAACTTGCAACATTATTTTTAGTACAAGCGTAAAAAGAGTCTAACATAACAAGCTTATATCTTTATGATTTATCATAATACAGCTCTGATTTTTTTAATTTAGATACTTAACATCAAAGTATTAGACACGTGTTTTGGGTTTTGCATAAACTGAAACTAATGCTGTATTATATTATTCAGCTTGTGGCTTTTATGCTTTGATACCGTTAATTTTTTTGTCAAATAAGTGAGCTGTTTTCTCTAAAATTATCATTATTTGTAGGTCAAGAATAAATAAAATCAAAAATTCTTTGGAAACTTATTTTTTATTAAAGTTATAAAGCATAACGTTACTATTTACAGCAAACATTACAAGTATTAGAACATACTGTTAGCATATTCACTTAAATTAATGACTTAGTTATCACCCTAGAGTGCAGCCTCACGATGAGCTATGAAGCGATTATATTTACAACAGACCGGACTAGGTATGTGACGATACTACTATGTACATGGATTTGTTTGGTCATCTAGAATTACCAGCTGGACCAACCGTGGCTGCTGTGGCCGCCGCCGTGGCTGCTGTGGCCATGCCCATGGCCGTGGCTCTCGTGAACCTTGTGGTGGACGGTCTTCACATGTGGTACGGCGTATTTCTTCTCGTAGGGAACGGGCACCTTGATCAACTTCACAACGGGCACCTCGACAATCTTCTCAACGGGGACAGGGTTGTCAACGTGCACGTGTACAACCTTTTCATAAGGGACTTTCACGATCTTCTCGACGGGGTAGGGCACTGGCTTGTCAATCTTGACGTGCTGGATCTTGACTACGGGCACTGGAACATTCTTGTATTGTGGCACTTGGACGGGGTAGGGCTGGGGCACGGGAATCTCGACTCTATGTGGCACGGGGTAAGGCACTGGCTGAGGCACTCTGTGGGTCACATCTCTGAACACCTGGTAGGGTTCTTCGCGAACGCGATATTGAGTGGGAGCGCCGTTACCGTTGGCAAGTCCGTGGATTTCTTCAATGACGGGAGCCTTTTGGCCTGGGGGAGGAGCATCACCACCGGCAATAGCTAAACCAGGTCCGCCCAATCCAGAGCCACCGTTGAATCCAGGTCCGCCAAATCCGGGTCCGCCGAATCCGGGTCCACTACCGATGCTGGGGCTACCGATCAAAGAGCCACTACCGAATCCAGGGCCGCTTCCGAAGCTCTGTCCACCTCCGAGACCATGTCCACCCCCGATGCCGTGTCCACCGCTAATGCCATGTCCGCCACCAATGCCATGTCCGCCGCCGAAGCCAGAGTCACCAAATCCAGAACCTCCATGTCCGTGAGATCCAGACAGTGAAGAGTCCAGAATGGCGCTGCCGTGAGAGTGGCCACCGTGGCTCAATCCCGATCCGGAGTAAGTGGCAGAAGGTAATGAGCCAGCAGGGAAGCTGCTAGGCGAAAAGCTGGAGTGGTGTGAGGGATATCCACCGGATAAACTGCTTGAATGGTCATCATGATGATGGCCGTGGAGTATGCCGGCGTAGCTGCTGCTCAATAGGATGGCTAAGCATGTCACTTTCATCTGAAAAGATAGGAATGATTTAGTTTTAGAGATTTCATACTTCATCCTAGGCTTTGTGATTTATTTTTGGTTGTAAATACTTACATAAGTAGCCATAGTGATTAGCTAATCGCTGGCCACACGGTGAACTTGTGTCTACTGTAACAAGCGACGCTTGTTTGTGATGATATCGTATACTACCATCTTATTTATATCAATGTGTCGTGTGGGTCAACACGCGTTGAGAACGAGAGTAAACGAACAGGTTTCTGAATAGTCTTTCCTTTTCTAACGGAAACAGCGTATACTTGAGTATTGAATATATTATACTCATCGGTTACTCAATGCCTGCTCTACAGTTGAAGGAGCTTATGATGTGATGTGAGTATTATAGCGATTTCTCACTGAAGTGGCATTGAGAAGGTCTGATTATCGAAATAGTGTTTAATATTCTATTTTATTATTATTTTAAGGTCGTTAATGTTAAAACTCAAAATTTCAAAACGATGGCACCGTATATTATGGCAATCAATTAAATTTTGGGAAATAGACACGTTTTAATAATTCAAAGTTTATTTGGTCCTACTTAATCCTAGCTTCGGTTAATACAAATTGGAGGTTTATAAAGTAGGTTTAAAGAATATACAAAGCGGAGGTGCCCATTACCAAACATTATCTATAATGTAAAATTCGAAATAATGTTACCTGTACTGAATTTATTTCTTTGTATCTTTTGTGTCACCTTATCCGAAAGGATGGAAAATTACTGACTAAAACCCATCCAAAAGAAGGATCTTTTAACCTTTTTTGTTCCAGGGAAATGGTATCTCTTTTCAACAACCCGCAAACGCGGCAGGAGTTTGTACCATTGGCGCACAATTTGGTTCTTTTGCACTATTTTTTCATTTGCACTTATCTTGTTTTAATCATCCATTAGTCCGTCCTCTCCTCTAAAAAAAGGGCACATTTAGGTATATTTCAATAGGTCACTGTAAGAAATATGAATTATAATACCCATCAATGAATTTTAATTTAAGAAAAGATGTAACTCTAGCCTACCTAAAGTTTAAAACATGCTCCTTATGATAATTTATGCAGATCGAAATAGAATTGCGTCCATCAAAAACTTTCGTTTTCAAGCATCGTTAGTGCTAACAAAAACCCACAGTTTTTCATTATGTCAACGTATTTAAGATTTTTCAAAAGGTTAAGATTTTTACTTTTGTTGTTGTTTTGGATGCCTCTTTAGTCAAGTAGAGTGACTAGTGACCGAGTTCGATTCCTAGGTACGGCAAAGTGTTATTGAGTTTTCCCATCCATGAATCCGTGTGGTTTTTCTTTTATATAAAAGAAAAACCACAAGTCTAAGTCGTTTATATTTTCTATTGTATTATGTAATTTATTAATGTAATTATAGGTGCTACCTAAAATAAATGAATTTTATTTAATATTTTATAGCTTAAAAGGAAAAATACGGAACGCTTATAGGATTACTTTGTTGTCCATCCGTCTATTTGTGTCTGTCTGTCTGTTAAGACCCTTTATCTCGGCAATGCGTGGAGGTGTCGAGTTGAAATTAAAATCATATACTCTAGTCTGTGATCCTTTACAGCTGTGAAAACATCGACCCTCTTAGTCTTTGCAGTCCAAAGATATCGCTGTATATGTCGTAAATTTATAGTAGTAGTAGTGCGCGAGTAGGTAACTAATGAAAGCACCGAACATTGCTCTTACGAAAACTACTAATACTACTTACTGTATTGAAGGACGAACTTGACTTTGCCATTGGGAGAATGTTGCTTTAAATCGGCGATTAGTTTAACAACTGCAAAAAGTTTTTAATCACATTTTTTGTGATGTTTCTACAAATTTTCATTTTTCGAATTTCTACCTTAACTGGTGCTCTATGAGATAGCTTTATTGATATAAAGATTCTATAGGGATCCGGGTTTTTTTCCTTATGAGGTACAGAACCCTAAATCTAAAAATAGTTCAAAACATATTATAAGTTAGTCAAATATATTAAAGCATCTAAAAAATTAAAAAAGAGATTTAAAAATATACATGCTGCTTATTTTTCAAACCTTTAACTTTCAAACTTATCGGCAGCTATATTAGTTAATACGTTGACCTTATTATTTTGACGAAAATATTAATGTAAATAAAAAAGGCTTAGGTATTTTGTAAACCAACCCCAAAAAAAAACATCGTAATCAAATATATATTTATCATAATTAAATAGGTACTATGACTTAGGATATAAATAAAAAGAAAATGAAGTAAGAGACACATAAATAACATGGAATAAACCAAACAAAACTAACACATACTTCAATCTTAAGAAATGAAAATTTACTAGTACCTACACCAGTATTTTGGCTCCTTGGCTAAATAATAGCAGCCGCTCGGGTCGATCTTTAGGATAAACCGCGCTTGCCTGGGTTGGTCTGTGAATGGGTGACCTGACCACCCGTAACATACCGAGTTTAAAATAGATCTAGAATTGACAGCCGGAACCAACGTCCCGCAGTCAATTGTAGATCTTTAACAGTCTTTAAAGGTAGTCAGTGTCTCTCTCAAGTCTGACAACCAGTCTTATCAAGGGACATCGTATTACCCAGTATTAACTGGTTTGTGGAGGTAAGATAGGCAGTCGCTCCCTGTAAAATAGGTACTGATATTCAGCTGCATCTGGCAAGACTGGAAGCCAACCCCAACATAGTTGGAAAAAGGCACAGATGATGATTATAACTAGTATATTGCCCGGGCTAAGGTCAAATATGGTACAGCAGTGGAACGGCAGAAGTCGAAGCAGTTTTGGTATTATAGTTTAGAAATACTACATATTATATCCTCCACAAAAAATAAGTACGCTTTTCCATATACATCGCCCTAGTCTGTCTCAGATAATACAATTTTACATCTAAGTTGAAAGTATTATATAAAAACATTATGAGACTTGCGACCATTGAGATAAAATAATGGCAACCTGACAATCAAGTTGTGTTTATTATAAGAATTCCAGATTTCTTTTATTACTCGCATCAAGTGAAATTTAACTGGCTCATGATTTATATTGTGGTTATTCACTGATTTTTTAGTCTGATCAATTTTCAAATTGGGACTAATAGCCTCTCGGGTAAATTTTTAGGTTAAGCCGCGCTAGCCCAATTAAGTCCATGGATGGGAGACCAACCATTACATACCGAGATTCTTCCTTAACTAAAGTTTTCTCGACTTTCATGTGTCACTAGTAGGATTCAACAGAATACCAGTGTCTGATAGTCTACCTGGCATTATGCTGAACTGGACTCCTATTTGGCGTAATCTTGAGACACACACCGCCCAGTAGTGGGCGACCGTTATAAATGTATGTGATGTGTCTAAATGCCTATGGGTCAATCTGACGTATACCTTACTTTTTTTAATGTATTTTTTTTCTCAGTTTGATAATTTTGTGTTCATTCTTGTATTGTGTCTTTTGATGCATCAAATAAATGATTAATCCATCTAACTATATAAAGTACGTTAAGCCGTCAAGCCATCAATCCCGGGCTGTCATTTGTAGATATTTGACAGTCGTTATAGGTCGTCAACTAGTCAGTGGCCCTGAAGTATGACAACCAGTGTTACCTAGGGGTATCGTATTACCCAATACCACGAGATTGTCGAGATTAGGTAGTCAGTCGCTCCGTGTCCTGTTTTCGGCAATACGAGGATCAGCTGCCGATTCCCGTCGTAGGTATTATTTATGTCTTTTCATACGATATTAAACTCAAATCACATTACATATGGTGAGGAACATTTAAAAAAGAAACGTGGAGAATTAGACTTTTTAAACGTGCAACCATAAATTACTTCAAACCCCCACAACAATAACATACTCTTCTATGTGAGATATTGGAAACGTAAATTGTTATTAAGGAGGAGGAGGAGGGTTAAGTTTATCAGTTGATCGTTGTCAATGTATAATTATGATAAATTATGTTTACTGCAGCGATCGCAAAGGTCAAAACGTTTAATATTTTCTAGAAAGTTATGATGACATAATTGTGACAAATTAAAGTGACAGCTCGATCCAGATTTATTTACATATTTTTGCATCAAACATGTTATATTTCATTTAGTCCACCGCGCATTGTGCTTACAGTATTATTATTAAATAAATATAATTACAAAGTAGGTTAGGGAATGCGTTTTCAAAATATATTTTGAAGCAAAACTTTATATCTCTGCAATACAAATTAAACGATGTTTCTTTGTTTTTCAGATATGCAAATCTCTACAATTATGCATTCTTCAACTATTGAAGTTCCTATAAAAGCAACGTCTATTTGCGACAAGCACCAGAATGAATGATTACTGTACATGAAAAATCAGCAACAAAGGCGTGGTGTTACATTTTCACCAATAGCTTTTCTCTAAATTATGTCTTAGTGGAAAATCCAGATCTAATAATAATAATATCACAAGAAAACCATGCGTACGCGACAGATGTTTAAAACGATTAGCCAATTATAATGACCGATGCGTTTCATAATTTGAATTGATCGCAAAACAAGACGCGCCGTGAGTCCTATCGGGCGACGCGCGATGCGGTCAGAAAGCGAGACGCACGCGAGAGCCACCATATTTCATTATATTTAACGCATAACAGTGAGTACAATGCGTTTTTTAAATGAAATATTAGTAATTACTAAATTGAGAATAATAAATAGTTTTTACTGGCAATATAACTGGATGTTTTGTAGGGGCAGCGCCAATGTACTTTTGAATTTCAACTGGTTCGTTCATTACGCTGCTCTTGTTCTAACACGTTTTTTTCTTCCTTTTTGTTTCAAATCATTCCTCACACAGTTGATCCATAGTGACTACTTAAATGCTGACCAGTAATAATTTATTGCGTACTTGGGCAATAATACAGTCAGATTGATCGTGTATGTCTAGAGACTTCTCATTGATGGTAGTAAAAGATAGACAGATAATAACTCGATTGAATGATCGTAGTATGTTATGTCATAAAAGTAAATGTAGAATGAATAAATTGCCACCTCTATTACGCTCATAATATTATGATCTTCTTTTACGTATATTACGATCGTGAAAACTGAATCGACTTCATTTTTAATTCTCATCTCGCAATAATTAACACTTAATTACGTAATTTTACGTCTCTGTGACATCATCCTTCGCAACATATCATTAACATTGTTCGGGAGAAATCAGAAGAAAATTATGCAGAGATAGATTTATTTCGTGATACAGTAGGCAACTTTTTTGAACAGTTTGCAAACATGCATCACTTGAACTATTTAGACTTGCGTGAAAGACTTCAGATTTTATTGCAAGAAAGACTGAACATAAATCAAATAATACGCAGTTTATTTATATATTTTATTTTTGTAAAACATCGAGAATTCTTACAATAATTTAACAACAACTTAAACAGCTTTAAATGTAACTTATCACAACAATAAAATTAGAACAAAATAATTATTTTAAGAACAATATTTACAATACATTTACATATATCTATACTAGACGCATTAACATACAAAGATGTTATATACAAAGTCGTAACAAGCCTTAAAAATATTTGAAACCTTACTCATTAAAAAAATAAATGCCAAATTTTAATAATACATCGTTTTAAGCAGTCCAATGAAATACTTCTAGTTAATTAATTACAGTTAGTAAAAAGTTAAATAATACAAACTTAAAAAATAAATACAATACAGAACATTGTACATCAGTTCAGACATGATTAAGTAATAAAATAGTGATAATACTCTACGTCGTATCGTCTTCACCAACGGTATCAGATTTTGACTCTGCGACCGGTGGAGGCGGTCGCAATAATATTGGTACAGAAGTTTCTAGACTTTCAGGTTCAGCACCAGCCTCAAACAATGGCTCAGTCTTCATAATCCTAAGGAGTTTTGGTTTGTTAACACGCCGCCGGCGAGGTGAATGTTTTTCCATCTTCATATGGCTACCTCTCCCCATAGGTGAATGTGGTGGAGGAGGTTTTAACAAAGGATAAGGTTCATCGACATCAGTTTTGGGATACTTTCTCTGATACGAATGGCGTCCCGATAGCAAATTAGGATGTCTATGTCTCTCGTTTACTGATCTAGATCCTGACATATAACCACTTTTTGTTCTACTATCTTCAAAACTACTTGAAATATCCGCACCTTGTCCTGTTAGATCTGACGCAGAGCTAACTTCCCTTTCACTTGCTGAATCATCTTGTTCAATTACAGCGCCTATAGGATGGGTACTTGATGCGTCAGCAATAGGTACGATACTTTCTTCCTCTTCTTGACTTCGAGAATATTTCACTCCTTGATAAGGAAATCTCCCGTTGTTATAAATATCCATGTAAGAGCCACCTAGCGCACTAAGTCCGTCATTTATTGGTGCTAAGCCTCCATTATTTTCATTTTTTAATAAGAATTGTAGCTGTGAAATATCAAATTTCATTGGAGCCGGCTTTAAATATTGGTCTCTCATTGCCATCATTTGCGAATCGTCTACAGCAGGCTTGCCTTTCAACATGTCTGCTACTAATTTGAGATCCATATTAAATGGATTTGCTACTTTAAAGCCATTGATTGTCGATAATAAACTGCTATCTATTTCCGGTCTGTTTATATTCATAGCCGGTTGCTTATTTAATAATAACTTGTTGAGTAAGCTTGTTGTGACGTCAATCTGGTGGCTACCAACATTTTGATTGATCCTCATAGGTAGAGGAGTGGGAATGCTCCCTTGATCGAAATTGATATTGTGTAACTTGAGAGCATCGTTATTCATACCTTGAGTTAATTTGTAAGGGATATCATTGAATTTTAAAATGCTGGCTAAGTCTGAAGGTAACTGGTTTTGGTTGCGATTGTATCCTGACTGTTGCCCACTTTGTGATTGTAAATTATCTTGGTAGTTGTTCGATTGTTGAGATAAATAACTGCTGAGTCCTTGTGAACCAGAGTAAGTTCCTGAATTAAAACTAGATTCCGGGGATTGTGGCTTGTTTCCGTAAAAAGTTGACTCTATTTGTTTCATATTGTCAGCTGTTAAATAATCATCGGACTTTGTTTTAATGTTAAACCCGTAGATAGCATTTTTATCTTTATAGAATGAATCTGTAACAGGTCTTATGTACTGCCTTATGTTTTGGTCTAATTGGTCTTTCCCATAGTTGCTTGAAGTGTAACGACCGTTATTTTCTGCCTTTGAGGGATCTGAATTGGCCACTACATTTGAAACATCTATTGGGACGATATTTTTCAAAGCTTTGTCGTGATCAAACGGTTGTTTTGGCTTGCCATCTAGATTTTCTCTCGATGTAGAAAGGAAATAAGGAGATACAGTTATAAGATCGTTTTGTGTATTATACAAGTAAGGATTGTTTGAATTATCAGTGTATTTGTTTTTCTGTTTATCGTTATTTCCATAATACCCAGCGTTGTTTATATCTGAGTTACCAATATTAGAAGATCCGTAGTTATTGTTATTGCCGTAAAGCTGTTGTTGCTGTTGTTGTTGTTGCTGTTGTTGCTGCTGTTGCTGCTGCTGCTGCTGTTTCAATCTCTCGTGTGCTTTGGCAGCTGCTTTCGCAAATTCTTGAGCTTCGATTGCTTCTGTGCCTGACTTAGAGACTTGGTCATAATTAAATGGCTTACCAGTTTCCATATGGAAATTCATCTGACTCACTGCTGGTCCATCTGATTGCATATTTAGCTGGGAGTACCTTGGAGGATACCCAGAACTATATTCAATCAAAGGCTTTTTACCAGTTAGTTTCCATCCAAAATCACCATTGGAGTATAAATCTTGACCTTGACCTGTTTCATGTTCTAGGTCTCTAGTACGAATTTTTATATTATTCAACATTTGGTTATCCGGCTGTACGTAATTGACAAAAAGGTTATTGGCTGCAGCCATGCTTCCGATGCGATGTGTCTCACTGTTGCCATTATCCGAGTTTGAGTCTAGCCTCGAATCCTGTTGGGAGTTTTGATACTGATAATTTTGAAACTGGTTATATTGACTTTCTTGTAGAGATTTTGAAGCAGCGTTGATATTGGAGTTCATGGCGTTTTGCCATGATTCTCGTAACTGGTCCTGATAAGGTGACGTGGTAGTTGTTGTTGATGATGAGTACTCGTTTTGATATTGCTGTTGGATATTGTTCGGGTACCTAACTCCGTTGCCAGCGTAATCATAATGGTCAATTTGCATCTTCTTACCTTGTTCATTACTATCGTAACTCACGACATTGTTACCGATGGTGGTCGTAACTCTATTGTTATAGTCAGGCGACCCTGTTTGTAGGACTGATAACGGTGACGAAACATATGACTGTAAATTAGATGGACTGGAAAGGTACATTGGCGATGAGCTAGAAACATATGAACTAGACTGTGTACCACTGTACTGACCATTATTCAATGGTGTAGATAAATAAGCTGGTAATGGAGATGCGGTACTTTGTACGCTATCTAAAAACGAATTCGGTGTACTATACTGATAAGGACTCGGACTAGAAAAGTACGCTTGACCAATTGCCGCTTTAGACTCTAACGGTATTTGATTGTTTTGTTCGTTGTTGTTATCGTAATTAGATGGAGAGACTGTCGAGTACTGGTACTGTGGCTGCGGAGTGGCTGTATACCCTAAATTCGGAGCTGGGGTGGACATCTGTGTTTGTTGGTAGTACTGATTTTCTGCTCTCAGTTGCTGGAGAAATTCCTCTGGTGGTAAGGAGTACTGCATGGATGCATACTGGTTACTAGCCCCTGCGCCGCTGTCCTGCGATTCGGTATTCTCTGGTTGCTTCTCAGTTTCTTCTATCTGTTGCTGGAACGGGTTTTTTATTCTATATATCTTTCGACTTCTTGAGTAAAATGTTCGACCGTAGTTATTGTTCTTATTAGTGTCATCGTTGATGTTATACTGTATGCTGGGTGAACTTAAAGGCTGGCTGTTCTGGTCTCTTTGCAGGATGTTGTTGAAGCTCGTGATGGTCTCAACGTGACCATCGTTAGAAGCCATCTGTTGGTAACGGAGAATGTCTTGCTCGGCGAATCCATTTTGACAGCGGGTGGATTTTATCAGTTGTATTATGACTAGTAGCCGTATCTGGAACAAAAAAAAAAGAAATATAAAACGAACCATAGTTAACAAAGCCAACAACACCAAAAATACAAGATAACACTCAAACAAGCTAACGAGCACGTGCAGTTATGTTACACAATATGACTTATATGCCGTATGATTTCCGCTGCGTTCATTCTATTTTTAGCAATGGACGGTAAACAGGTTTTACTTTTTTCATTTTTTTTGATGCACTATGTCCAAGAACTTGTTTCTGCACACTTATGTTACTAATTCATATATGTCAACACATATGTAAATAAATTACTTAACTATTGAACTAAAAGGTGGCTAAGGCTTAACTAACATCAACAAGTTTCAAGGCACCTGTTTAGAAATTACCATGTTGATGAGTTAACTATAGATTTAGAAAACCCTCAGCTACTATCTAATAGTCCCGCATTTTTAGAAAGGCAGACGCTTTCATTAAAGGACTTGCATACTGTTGACTTTGTATCTGACCTATCCACTCTCGATAGTTGCTAGTTCCTAACTTGTCCATCCAGTAGTTATTTTTATCTAAGGTACAAGATTTTCCCTTTCAACTACCACTTATCAGGGGTCAGCCCGCCTACGGTCAGTTCTGGTCATACCCACCTACTCCATAAATGATTTTAATTTGAGAAAACATTGACTAGTACTTTCACAAAACTAGTATTTTGAATTTGAAATTAATATCTTATCAGAAACCTGTTAATATCGTGTTATAGAACTGTAAATTTCACAAAGTTGCTAATACTAATTTTAATCACTAAGGAGTGTAAAATATGTATCTCGTGCAGTTGTGCTAAAGCGTAATTATGACACGCCTAGAGAAGAGAAACTAACAATATTTGCATCAGTTGCATGTTATAAATAACGACAGAAAATGAAATCATTCATTCGCTATCCGAAACAGCAGATTCTTACAAATCAGTACTCGTGAGACTAACACGACATGTAAAGTATTTATTTTATGTCATCGAGTTTTCATGCTGAGACCGACATGCTTTTGCACTGTAATAGTTACTTTGCGTGTTTGTCTGTTGGTTAAACAGTATTACGAACATGCTTTAAATTTTGTTCTTAAAACTATTTTAAGCACGGATACTAATGTTTTAATAATGAAACTGAACACTTATAGCTATGATGATTAATTGAAATTACTTTAGGAAATATTAACCTTTTTATATTTTGGTAAGAACTTTTGTAACCGATCAAAAACTTTCCCCCGAATACTGAAACGTCACTCAAAATTTGAGGGCTGCTTAACATTTGAGCAGCTCTTAAACTTTAGATTTTGTATTGTCAAACGTCACTTTTGAGTATCTGTTAAATTTAAGTGGTACTTAAATTTTGAGACGTTTCAGTATTGGGGGGTTAGACTCCTAAACTCTACCACTGTTATTTCTATCTTCCACCCGATCACGCTTATTACCATTAATATTATCATATGCCAAAATAAACGCAAACTTCAACTGCATCGCTTGTCTAGTGATCGCAATTGCTACTGATGAGAATTAGATCCTGGGGTCGATTCCTAGATCAGGCAAACTGGAATTTCTCAGTAGCCACTAGCCATACAGTTTGGATTCGTGGCAGGTTGCTGGCAATAGGGATGAGTCTACATCGTTCTCACATGTATGTATAATCTCAACATGAATGATGTTTCCGTGATTTTGTAAAGATATTATGATTTAAAAGAGTGTCCATGGGATTTCTTGCCCATTCTTCTCCATAGAGATCTACGCTTTGGAATGGGCACCTACAGTACTTTCACAAGTTATTGCGTCTTGTGACTGGGACTGTAGCAGTATTTTTTTTTTCATGACATTCAAAAGAAGCACGTAGTGGTCTAATGGCAATAAATAATTTGAATTTGTATCTAGGATCGCCCTCTTAAACATAGGTAAAATAAATAAATATCTTGGGACAACTCACACACGGCTATCTGATCCCAAGCTAAGCAGAGCTTGTGTTATGGTAACCAGACAACTGATATAGGTACATACTTATACAATTTATAAATACATACATATTATAGATAAATCACACCCAGACACAGAACAAACAATCATGCTCATCACACAAAGTTTGTCCTGGGTGGGTATCGAACCCACGACCTCCGGCTCAGCAGTCAGGGCCACTAACCACTGGACCAACAGATGTACTGTGTAGGTCTGCCTAACCCTTTGATTATTACAGGTGTAGAGTTGCGTGCACAACTAAACGTCCACACGTTCGTCGACCGTGCGGTATGCACGGGCGATAGTGAGACGTCTAAGCGTCCTCATCCGTGAAACTTTCCTACTCTCCATGCTGATTGGTTGGATTCCTAGTTAATATTATTACGGCTAGACATCTTTATTCAGTCTCTGCCCTGAGGTTTCACTCGCTGCTCAGCTCCTAAGTGTCGTAGCGAGATATTAAATAGATTCTGTGACAATCAAATAAGTGACTTTCTATTGGTAAAAGAATTTTCTAAATCGGATCCGTAGATCCAGAAATTACCCCCTATAACCTCACAAAGTTAACCTCTTTGGAATAGATTAGCTAGTAGCAAACAAAAAAACTATCTCATGACAGTAAGTGAATTGTTTTGGTAATTCTCACACAAAAGTTTTTTTCTAAAACATACATAAAATATGGTATTTATCTCGAATTTTAATATCGATAAATGACAGTATAAGCTAATTCAAAACATCACATATTCTGTGAATATTTTTTCAAAATTATTACATGTACAAAGTTTTATATTTTTTTCCACTTGACACTGACTTAATATAGGTACTCTCAGACAGTTTTGAAAATAAATATTACCTAAGAATGTTTACGGCTTAATTTATAAAAAAAATGGTAATTTAAACAAATGCATTAACAATAAAAATCTTCAAATGTAAAAACCATTAGATAACATCCTGCACATTCGTTGAACACCCGTTCTTGTAATTAAGTAGCAATATTCATGATCTACTCAATACATGTCATTTAAAGTCCGTTTATCATTTACTAGCTTCTGTCCGCGACTTCGTCCGCGTGGCATAGTTACTTTGGGCTAACGCTAACTTTAACCCGAGTGATAATCGACTAAAATGTATCTTTCTCTCCCCTTTTTTTCCATTTTTCTACCCTTTTCTCACTTTTTTTCCGTCTCCAGGGTCCCAACTAGCGGCTGCTATTCTGTAGTCACGAGTTCGTCTGTAGGTATGTATTGGGTATTTTCAAGGGTATCAATTAGAAGGTTTATTATAAAAAAAAGTATGAAACTGCATATTTTTTCTATAGAGGACCGGTGCTTATAGCACAGGAATCTTCCTAATTTAAGTCCAGTTGCAAAAGTCTTGCCACTTCACTCAGTGTAAATCAAAAAATATTTTTAACTACAATATTGATACATAACTACGATTTCAAACAGGATTGATGATGAGCTTTTCAGCGGTAAATTTCATTGCTATATTTTTAACTTTTCCATTATAATCGTACTGTTATTATGTTGAATGTATTTTTTAAATCGTGACCTTCTGCTGCTGTTATTGACAGATAAATCAATGTCATCCTCAACTTAAGCATCATTATTTATAAAAACCTCTAAAATTTCAAAACTAGGCCTAAAGGAAACCAAACCAGTGAAACGCGGAATTTGGAAACCCAAAAAATTATACCAAACTACTGTTTTATATTCATCACTGTATAATAAATAATTCATACAAGATGATATAAAACTTAGAGGCCCAGTATTAAAATTGCGAATCCATTGATTTACGTCAAAGGAGTCGTGAACAGATTCACACAATAGAAAGTGGAAGAAGCTTTCAATTCGTGACCATTATGCATGCAAGACAGGATAATACCCGTTTGGGGTGAAAGGGCAATGGTATAAGTTAACAGCCACCCACAGATGTGTATGGGAGATGAAAATGGATAAATTTAATAGTTATTCGGATGTAATAATAATTTTATAGAGGAATTAACATGCTATTGAACGTAGCCATGCAAAAGCATTTACTTGATGTTAATGATTGGTGAATAAAGAACTAGAAGAAATTAGTACCTACATTATCTATTTACATGTAAATCATTGTTGTTTCAAATAAACACCATGACATAATAAATATTTTATTTCTTCAGATAATTTTAATTCAATGTAAATACATAGCTATTTAGTGCTTTAAACTATGTTCAAATACTTAATCAACATTCGTTTCGTACAAATTCGTAAAAGTTTTTGACGTTTATTCAAATAAATAAACATCGTCTTTAAGAGCCTACTGCGTGCCTCCTCAAATAAATAAACATCACCTTATTTTATTTCTATTTTTTTGACAATTTCTTGACAAAGATCGAAACACATCGCCACACACCTGTACTTACTTGTATATAAATCATATGGGCAATGCTTTGTATGCATATATATTGCTCTTGTCATATAATCCACGAGGATAAAGCAGAGGTTTGCCAAATACGACACCAACATTTCATCAGTTATAAAAGTCCCATGTAATTGGGCTTATTACCATGAATCGGTCACAAATCTAACCTCCGTGATTACTGAGAAATTGTATCACACATTCTACATTTCGTGAGATAACTCCATAAATCTATTGAATATAAGCACTATCTCTGGATATAAATCTCCTAGATCTACATAACGATTAACTATCTCGTGTTCAAACGCTATTAGACTACTTAATACCCTGTAATTCCTTATGTTAAACTCAATGAAATTGATAGTTCCTCTTAAGTTTGACCCGAAGGTCAGTGTTAAGTGATGGCAAGTGCTTTCAATCGTGGTACAGGGGGATTTGCAGTCATGTTTATGTCTGTGATGTTTTTAACAAACTCATTTGGTTTTATGTTCTTCCTTACCTATATAAAATGGTCGTAGAGAAGATTTAATGGCGTGATAAAGGTTGTTCTGTGATACTGTGATATAAATAGAAATTGGATATAAAAGTAACGGCTTATAAACTTTTTATAGAGTTAAAAGAAGGAATTGGAGACTTTCGCATTGGATTTTTGTTCTATAAAGTAGTATATAAATAAATGATACTAAAAATTTTTTTTATTTAAGAAATGTTACTAAACTAAGTTGGTTTAACGCATCGATTGTATCTTATTTGGTCCTCACTAATAATTTTATATTTCTGACTGACTCCCTTGAACGTAGGATTAAAATAATCTCACAAGTCTTTCTTCACCTTCACTTCAGTGCTAAAACTCGTCAACATTGAACGTTTTTAAGGATTGACACCTCATTCATAAATACGGTACAAACATATACTAGCTTACACAGAGTGATTAAAACCGAAACCATTCCTTGTCTTTACCAAAGTCAAGCAAAAACAGCTATTAGTGAACGAAACCCAATATAAACAACGTTCAAAGTCGCATAAATAAGGTCTTCGCCAGATAAGCGAACGTCAAAGGTCGTGAAGACATCGGGACGTTCGATGTTCACCGTTTCTCTGCCCTCAACGGTCACGGGTTTCACCCGTGTGGCCAGGGAAAGTGCGCTTCTGAGCATGCCATGTCGCTTTTAGCACTAACTACCTGTTCAAACAGGCTGTGAGGTCTTTGACGTAGTGTGGGAACGACAGGGAAATTGATTGGCGCGAAATGTTAGTGCAATGAAAGTGCAAGTCTGGACGGTGGGTGATTTGATACGGTTGCCTTTTAGATGGTAATTGTTTTGAGTGGCGTAGAATTGTTGGGGTTATGGTGATTGGTGTATTGGATTGGCGTTGGGTGTGTTTGATTTTAATATGGCTTCTTTGTGGTTCTCTATTTTTTTTATTACGTCACAAATAAGTTTAGTATTACGATGCTACATTTATTCTCCAATTTATGATAGTCAAACACAATTTTTTTAAGTCTAATATATCAAAGAAAACTAACGACACGTGCAAACCCATTTTAATGACTTTAACCTTTTACATACAGAGAAGTAATGTTTTTTTATATATATATAGAAATGGACCTTTCTCGTACTGAATCCAATATACATCGAATGTTTACCTACGTTTCTTGCAAGCATAATAATAAACTTCAGTGCTACGGCATTTGCTACAGCTTACATCGCTACGCACCATATTGGGTAAGGTTAGTTAGGTGACTACGTGTTTATACATTTTATAGTAAATTTATTCCTCGTAGACATTTCACGACTTAGCCATTTATTAATCGATTTAGCGGCAGATGATACTTTTGTTTATAAAATGTGAAAGGATTTTTCGCAAATGTTAAATAAACTTTCTTTTGACTTTGAAACTGATCGATTAGAAACAGATAAATGGATTCGTCAAATAGTTTTAGAAACAATATTTTTAGTGTGGTCTTTGTTGTCGCTTAGTCCATCACCTATGAGCAACGATGAAAAAACTAACATGATTTAAATAAAGATGCGATGCCATTCGAAAAGGACATTTAATTATATTTGCATAAATTTTAATTTTGAGATCTCCAGCTGGCATAAACTAAAAAGTAATTAATATTTTTTGTGAAAAGGAGTCCGCATTTCCCAACATACAATGTTAATCGTTCATATTGTTGGCAAGTTAAAAAAGACTACTTCACAAAACTTTATTTTAATTCAAACATAAAATAATCTGTGTTTTTAGACCAAAAACCTCTAAATTACCATTCCACTAACACGTTTAAAGTTAAAGGGTCTTCGACATCCATTTTGTGACATAACATAACGACCATTTTGTATGGTTTACGGCTCTTAAGTGGGACGACATCACTTTAAACGGGACCAAACGTTATATAACTTTAATATTATCAGAGAAAGTGAGCAAAGCAAGAACCAATAATTTATTGTTTAGACGTAAAACTGATGGAGACTTTCATAATTACAGCTTGAGGCGGTGGAAACATTATTGTTGTATTGTAAGCTGTGTTTTAGCTTCATTTTGAAATAATGTTGCTTAGGTTTGATAAGATAATTCACTTCAGCTTTGTAGACTATAATATCTATCGACTATTTTGTACCTTACACGCATGGTTTGAACTCTGATTGGTATGCTTAATCGATGATTGAATTTGAAAAAAAAAATATTTAGAGAAAAGTGTCCATGGAATTTCTTGTCCATTCTTCTCCATAGAGATCTACGCTTTGATTGCTACAGTACTTTCGCAAGTTATTATGACTTATGACTGAGACTGTAGCAGCATCTTTTTTGTTTTTATGACATTCTAAAGTGCGTGTAATAGTATAATTGCCCTGTCGGGGTTGCGGGTTGTTCAAAAGAGATACCGCGGCCCCGGAACATAAAGCAAGTCAAATGCCAATTGGCTGAATAAAACACCAGGACAAGTTAAGCATTTACCTCGTGATATAGAAAGTACTATTTTGCACTAGATATATCGGCATTAAAATAAAAGCTCTGAAAATGACAGTGGCAGTGGTTGAGAGATCGACTGCTGCGCTGCGTGTCGCGGGTTGGATCCCCGCACGGAACAAATATTTGTATGACCTGCAGGTAGTTGTCTCGGGTCTGGCAGTTTGTGTATGTAAGTTTAAATGTTTGTAATTGCACCCACGATACAGGAGAAAATCCTAGTGTGGGCCAAAGCCTTTTTTTTAAATAAAGATTTTGACGAGATTGAGATATTATATAAATGGGTTGGGTTTATTCAAATTATGTCTTGATGTCATCAAAACTCTTTGTCACGACAATCTTTCGGTCTAATCTACATAAACAGAAAGACCAGTTTCGGTCACAGTTCTTGATTTTGAGCTCTGAAATAGACACGGTAATTTAAACTTTATTGTTTTATGTTTAAAACGCTGTTTATGATGTAATATTTATGCCTCTTGTTACAGATGGATTCATTCATAATTACACCTTAAACATAATCATTGCTATTGTGATACGATTTTTAAGCATTTAGATACGCTACATAGTTTCGTTTTCATTGTTCGATTTTATAGATAGACATTTTATGTTGGATAAAATATTTTATTACGAACTTTTATGGCGAATTTAATTTCTGTAAAGACCCTTTTAATTCCAATGTTGCTACTATACGTAAACATTTCAATGAATATTAATGAATTTTGAAATCATTTTAATACAAAATATTTATAAATATTTCCACATTATTGTGAGAATAGACAGATTATGTGTTGGATATTCTGAAAGCTCCACAGATTGACAGTTTTCATTACACACTAGCTGCGCCCCCCGGTTTCACTCGCGTAGTGATAGAATATACAATATATCTTTATGAATATGTGTTATTCTGATGTATCCTTACTATAATATTATAAAAGCGAAAGTGAGTTTGTTTGTTTGTTACCTCTTCACGCTTTAATGGCTAAACCGATTTTGATGAATTTTGGTACAGAGATAGTTGGGAACCAGGAGACGGACATAGGCTAATATTTTTTTGAAAAAAATGGGATGTGAGGGAGAAAGAGGGAAGGAAAGGAAAAACTTAGCGTTGCTATTACAAATCAATAAGGCGCAAGGGGAACTGTGTTACCTCGAATTTAACGCGAGCGAAGCTAGTAAACTATATTATTGTAAAGTGTCATTAATCCATTCAGTAGTTTTTGCGTGAAAGAGTTACAAATATCCGTATATCCAAACATACATCCTCAAAAACATTCGCATTTATAATATATATATATATATATAGTAAAATAAGATGACACCTGTGACAAGCAGCGCAGCAGTCAATTGCTCAACCACTGTGCAAACAGTTAATCATTCTAACAAAAAAAATAAGAGCTAAATTGCCAGCTGCAAAAGAGGCAACAGCATTAGTGTTAATATACCAATATATTTTTAATTACGTACAATTTAACCATAATGTTTCTTCGAAACGAAGTAGCATTAATCTTTCACACTTCTCATCACCATAATTGCGAATAAATATGTCATTATTAAACACTGATCAAGTGTAAAGTTTCACTAGTGATTACCATTAATCAGTTACGATTACCTACTAAGGACTGAATGATTACAGGAATAAGATCAGTTACCGTAACGGATCAGGCTCAATGGCCACACCGATCCATCATGATCATGAGGTATGATGCTTCAGTCAATAATTGTATGATAATGTGGCCGATGAACTTTTGTAATTGATAGTTGATGTGAGCATTGAATGTTGTGCGATATTGTCGTTTATGTAGTGGGTTATGTAACTGATTTCTCTGCTGTCTTGAAAATTCTTCTAGATAAAAGTAGTTAGTTATTTTATAACTAGCTTTTGCCCGCGGCTTCGCTTGCGTTTAATTCGGGGTAGCACAGTTCCCCTTTCCTGATTTGGTACCTGTTACCTGTAGTTTTGCCCTTGCGCCTTATTTATTGTAATGGCAAACCTAAGTTATGCCTTTACTATCCTCTTTCTCCCTCATAAAAAAAATAGACTATGTTCGTCTCCAGGGTCTTAACTGTCTCTGTACTAAAATTCATCAAAATCGGATAAACAATTTTGGCGTGAAGACGTAAGAATCAAACAAACTCACTTTCACTTTTATACTATAAGTAAGAATTTATCTACAAACAGTAAAATACAGGAAGATCGGCCGGTCATCCCATCTATTTAAAATCACTGTAATTCAGCTGCAAATCCAAAATATTTTTTTGGAAATTCAGTGAAGATTATCGTTCACAGATATTTCAATTTCTTTAATTCGCGTATGCCTACGCATACATCTTTATTTATATGTTTAAAGTTTCAAAAAAAAAATGATACAAAAAATAAAACTAGACTTAAAATCTTATCTAATTTATTTTGCGAATGTATTCATTTCACAAAAACTTTACGTATTAGTAACCTACATGATAATAAATAAAGAGAATAATTAATACTTAAATACTCGTAAATAATATACTGCTCTAGCAGTAACGCGAAAAGATGAATGTCTTCTAATTATTATTAATCGCACGATATCATTAGATAATGAAGCTGGTAAGCTATTAATTTTATTTCGTTCATAAACCACACCAATGTTTTTGTTGCGTGATATTTACGCAGAATTTCACTTACACTTTTTTCGGATGGGTAATTATCATATGAATCCTCCCGCTCTGGTTGGAGTGGAAGGGATGTCAGACTTGTACAGACTTATAACCTACCCATGTTCCTTTTTTGCCCTTTGTGTTCTGTGTCACGAAATCTGTTTCGAACCAACCCACAGCTTTCTTATACTTTAAGACATCTTAAAATGGCTTAATTCTTTAATTAAGCCATTAAATACAGCATGTTTGACTTTCCACCCTCTACTTAATACTCAAAGTTGAAGTTCTAACAATGCAGTAATTTTATCATGTGCTTCTAAAAGAAGTAAATGAGTTTTCTTGATACCGATACATTTTTAAGTGTTTCTGAATATGTGAAAATATATATTATAAAGTTGATCCTTGGATATTTACATAACATCACACTTGGAATCCACAAAGGGATAGGCTGAAAGTTTTACCTAATAATACACCTTCGTTTCGCTAGTTATGTTGAAGTTCCATAAAAAAGGAGGCGAGCCTATTACCATCAACCGGGCACAATTCCAGACTTCAAGGCTGCTACTGATTTCAAGACCTGGGAATCAAACTCATGTTCCTCATGACCCCATATTCGCTTTGCCCGACCACAAAACCAACGAAACGGTACATCCTTTCTTTAAATCTTACTAGCTGGCGCCCGCGGGTTCGATCGCGTGATATCAAAAACAAATGTCCTAAATTTGTTTTTCCAGACTATAATCTACCTCTGTGTTAAATTTCATCAAGATCCGATCAGCCGTTTTGACGTGAAAGAGTAAGAAACATCCATACATCCATCCTCATAAACATTTGCATTTATAATATTAGTAAAATAGAATATAAGTATACTGGTACCCTTTGCATACTTAATTTAGCATATAATCATTTCGATTTCCCAAAATCTATGTTAATATACAGTAGAAGTAGACTTAATGGCGTCTGTTTTCCTTTTTAAGTAAGGTTTTATTATGAAGTATTACGTAATCCTTTAGAAGTTTAAGCAACTTATTTTCCTTGGATTTGATTTAGAAATCAATGAGTTATGAAGTAAAGCGTTACGTTAACTTCCAATGTGTCTTACTAGGTAATTCATCTTCGTATGGGTTTTTCCTAAATTCTGAGATAATGAGATAATGAGATAGTTTTGTCTATATTTAGTTTGTATGCTTTGTTAGTTTAATTGAATAAAGTATGATAATACTGAAAATAAATCTATTAAGTAAATGTAACTAAATTATGAACTCCTCATCAGCTTTTTTTATATTTGCTGTATTTTTGTTAGTTTTACTTTTTTCTATGATAAAATATTTGAGTAAAGTTCAATGTATTAAAAACATTTCACATAATATGATTACAGATAAGTAATATGCATTATCTTCACACGCTCCCGAAACTTAATGACTTCACTTTGCTTTATCACCGTCAAAATTGTCGAAATAAATACCAAAGAGTCTGGATATTTGTCTAAAGAAAAGCAATAATATATTTTCTCACTAAAATAACGGCATCTTATGCAAACATTATATCTTTCTATTGAGCCATTACGCCAGCAATCAATTGTCATTATAATGAGAAGATCGACACTCTTGCGCAGTGCAATGTGTCACTAACAACATTAGCTGTCACCATTTCTTTGCCTATATCCACTTTCATCTCTCCATTGTTCTCTTGGAATATTTATTTAGGAAGGAAACTACATTGTTATTTGTGGGAACTTGTGAAGTTATTTACATACATAATATGAAGTCGTTATCGACACTGTAATAATTATATATTTAATTTTTTGTGACGCAGATGGCGTTTTTATCGTTTTTTTTTCTGAAAATTATATTTTCATTTTGTATTTCTTTGTAAATTACTAGTGAAATGTGAGTGTGGGGACTATACTTTTTTTGCGGATGGAAAATCATCAAATAGCTTCCCCCTTTACTGACTATATTCCACCTATGTTCCTTCTTTTGCCCTTTATGTTCCGGGGCCGCGGTATCCCTGTCGAACAACCCGTAACCCCGGTAAGGACTATAATAGTAACATTCGGGGATGATATTATGTTATTGATATGTTTTTTTTTTATATTCATTCAAGTTCTCTTCTATTCTATTCTAATCCTAACATATTGTAAAAAATAAATACATAAAATATAATAAAAAAAATATAAATAAAATATAAAATGTGCCTGTAATGGTCAAATTAAAATAAAATGATTTGATATGATTTGAACACTTTAATAAAGCATCGTTATACGAATATAATATTTAGCTACCAGTTTATATACCCTTACTAACAGTTACAGCTAAACATAATTGGTACTATGAACTGTGAATACTCTAAAAACAATTGCAAAAAAATATTACTATCTATGAACATTTTATTTTATATCTGTGATTTCTTTGTCCAGGTGCGCTTGTTTTCGCAATAATAAATATGAATAAATTATACCGAATTGACCGCCTATTAGAACATGGAAACATTAATGGACTACTAATAAAAACAATTAAGATAAACAACGCAGATGATTTGCGGAGTCTTTTTTGGGTAAGGTGTTTAATTAACATAATTTTTATGTTTTAAAGATCTTTAGTTTTTAGATCTCATATATGCTACATAAATTATGACTGAACAGTAGTATTTTGTTTTATTTTTCAGCAAGCTTCAGTTTCCACTCTTTCATCATTGAACATTCAGAGAGGATCTTGAGCATAATTAATATACGAAGTAAAAAAAAATATTAAGGTACTTTTTCTTTAAATTTTGTTTTTTTTTTTGTAATATAATTTATATTTATTTATTCTATTCAGTTATTTCTATTTTAAAGTCTCATAATATTTTTGTTGTTTTGTTAATTTTATACATAACTTTACATAAGACGTAACGTTTAATTCGCCTTCTTCTACATATCACGTCTGTCTACTCGAATGTTTTTGTAAGATTACTTAAAATAAACAAAACAGTATATTTCAACTCACGGTTTGCAGTACGGTCATCATTTTCACGCGTGTATCAGAAGACACCAACACACAGTTCTGTTCAACACAACATAGTTTATTCACTGACACCGTAGTCCAATTCCTAAATCTTCGGTTAAGGGTTGGTAATGTTAACGGGGGTTTAATACGGCCGTGTGTTCGTTGTAGCCGTGGTGAAGTGAAGTTCAAGGCTAGGCTGAGTTAGGTTTATATACGGGGGTAGCGGACCGTGGAGTTTTGTATGTGTGAGTGTGCATCGGTGCAGTGGGTGCATAGACGGGAGTTGAGCTAGACGCACACTGTTGTAGGATGGTGGTGCTCAAAGTACGCCCTTTGATTTATGTGACGATTGTATGGAGATGTTGGCGGTTGATCGTGAGTAAAGTTGGTTCTAAAAGTTTGTTGCGTTGTGATGTAACATTTTCTATAGTGCCGCTTAGTTATTCTTAGGCGTGAAATTCTCATAAATCTAAGTTTACAGCTAGTTTAAAAAAAAGGATTGTAAGAAAACATGTTATAAAAACCACTCATTTAAATAAATGTGCAGTAACGTAATATTAATCATAGTTTTGATATGAAGAAACTTATCATTATATTTTTAGAATACATTTCCATAATTTCTCAATAGCGTGTTCTACACTCTTCTTCAGCAGGGTCCAGTTATTGGACGAGATCATTGATTTACTGTTATAGTTAGAGGTCGCAAATAAACAAATGTTGGAATATAAACCCTCGACGCCCTGCCCAGCGTTCAAAATCCGTCAAAACGCTTTTTTTTTAACGGTGTTCACAACATTTCTGATTTCTTAGAATATATTATTATGTTGCACTTTTCTTTGCCCGGGCCTGCTCAGTGTTTCTCCTGGACATGCCTCCTCCTCTTCTTTCATTCTTCATGAACTTGTATTGTGCATTTCCAATTTATTTGTGAGGCATAATAAAACAACATTTTAGTTTTAATTGTGTATAATTTAGTCAGATAATCTTCTTTAATGAACCTCGTTTATTCTAGCACGAAAAATAGATCTCAAAAGCCTCAGACTTCACGTAAGAGTAAATAAACAAAACAACAACATCAAAACACAAAATTAAAAAAAAACAAGCCATGTGTCTATTGGTCACAAATGTTACATCTGTCAGCCTATTTAAATAATTAAAAGTTGCGATAGCACCATAGATTATATTAATGAATTTATGCCGAAATATTAATACTTGTCATGGCTGACGATGAGTTAATTAGAAGCGAACAATATTTAAATTAGATTTGTAAACATATTGAAGATAAGCTTTAGTATTTACATATCACTTAACCCAGTTTATTAAAACGTTCGCGAAGCCATTAATGAAAAGTCATGCACTCTGTACATTTTGGGGTGAAAAAATACGTTTTATAGTACAACTCAATCATCACCTGCCTAGCCTTTTCAAAACTATGTTGGGGTCGGCTTCCAGTCTAACCGGATGCAGCTTAATATCAGTATTTTACATGGAGCGACTCCCTATCTGACTTCCACCACCCAGTTAGTACTGGGTAATACGATACCCCTTGGTAAGACTGGTTGTCAGTCTTTCGGAATACTGATCACCTGTAACGACTGTCAAAGATCTACAAATGACAGCCGGGACCAACGGCTTAACGAGCTTTCCGAGGCACGCAGGAAACTCGGTGTGTAATGGGTGGTCACCCACCCATAAACCAACCTAGGTAAGCGCGGCTTAACCTAAAGATCAACCCTTATGGTACAACTCAATGTTACACACTTAAACATTGTACTGATGGATGCATTGTATAGTACAGGGGTCGGGAAGGTATTTAAAGCAAGGTTATATCATTAAAAACTTAGACTAAAAAAAGGCATGTGAAAAAGTTGGAACTTGACTCTGACACTCGGGGGAGTATCAGACTTGTACTGACTAAAATCCACCCATGTTCCTTCTTTTGCTCTTTATGTTCTGGGGCCGCAGTATCTCTTTCGAACAACCCGCAACCTCGATTTTGACTCCCTTAGGTCTGGAAAAAAATGCAATGATGGGGAGACCACGTGCTCTTTGGTTTCGTTGTGGGTACTTTTACACACTTTCTAAACAAAAATCAATTAAAAGTAACTGTTATGAGTTTTTATTGTAACTGTTGTAATTTTAAAAAGATTTTTTCTTCTTTTTAGAAGAAAAGAAGAATTGTTACATGATTATATTAATTATGTCACTGAAAATTACGATCATTAAAAGCTATTATTTTTTGGTTTCAAATAGAAAATAAAAGTTTTTCAGTTTCTTTCTCTATGTTTTGACTACTTTAGATGGTTTGAGCCCATGTTGATAGCAGTATCAGTGGGGAACCGGTCTTCCAGTTAAGCCGCGCTTGCCTGGGTTGGACCGTGGATGGGTGACCCATTAAGTTTTTGGTCATTACCCGTTGGTTGGTCCCCGTCTGTCATTTTGTCATTACATATCGTTCCAGTTATTACTCAGTTCTAACTTGATTTTGGACGTCAGATAGGTAGTCGATCCACGTGAAATAATGGTATACAGCTTTCGGTTAGACTGGAAGCCGATCCTTACATAGTTGAAAAAGGCTAGTAAGCAGGTGATAGCCCTCGTGACAACTTTGATGACTCCAAACATCAACTGGCAAATGTATACGGGTAATTAAAATATACGGTCGAAGTAATTAATTAATTCGATTTATTTAAGTAATTAGAAAACAGAAATCTATATTATTAGTAGTGCACCTTAAATCTAGTGTAAGTGCATGATACACAAATAAAAACAATTTCAATGATTTATGAAATAGTCATTAATTAAAACTTTGAGTAACACTGTACATCTTTGCGGAGCGTTAACATTTCCACGCCTAGGGCGCAACTAATCGCCTTAAAGGGTAAATTTAACGTTTATTTATACGTTATATAATGAAGACTTTTACATCATACGTTGAGTCGTTAGAAATAAATCTGGTAGCAAAATATCCAATTGGCATAATGTCTGATTTTCTTTATGTGTCTAATTTATAATAAAACAAAAAATAACATTTATTTACACAGAGGCACTATTATGTTTGTTTGATTTATTCTTTCAGTATTTTAACTCGTTACATTCTGTTTGTGACGAATTAATAATTAAGATTCAGTTGTAAAAAATTACATATTGAAAAAAACACGATTATCACAAATCAAAAGTAAGTTACACTGACTGATGGTTTAGTTAAAATATTGTTAATTAATTTAAGAACTTTGTCAACATCTAACTGACTGTTTGTCAATGAGAGGCATGACTAGCCTTATAACTGTAAGATAAAAAATAAATAAATAACTGACTGTGTATGATAGAAAATAAATAAATAAATAAAATAAATAAATAAAAAAAAAACTCTTTAAACAATACATGGGATTATAGAATTTAATCTGATGAATTTGGTCCATAAACAATTTCGGAAAGAAGTTATTTAGATGCTACGACTCCCAACAAAATTTAAAGTTATCTTAGCGTAGCGCCCGATCGGAAACTACACTGCATATGTGACCTATGCTCTCTAAAAAAGATATATAGTCCATGCGGCGCGAGCAGCATCTTAACGACGCGACGTCGAAACCTACGCACGTTCTACGTACGCACAATATCTAATCACTAACCCACTGCAATATCTAATAATTTTGTACTGTGTTTATCACTGCGATTTTGTGGTTTTTGGACGATATGGTATTTAAATTTTGAACTGGCGAAACTGAACCCTAATTACCACTTTTAACCTTTTTTTCAATGAAAAATACAGAACCCTTTTAGCCATTTCGCTATTCGTACCAGATTTTTTACTGATTAAAGCCCGTAATTCTTCTTTTGCGTTTTGTGGTCCGTGGCCGCTGTATTTTTAAAAAACCTATTTTATTTTAAATTATATAATAAACAACGAAATTACGTCAAACGCCGATTTTAACTTTGGAATAAACATGTCATAATAGTCTCAGTTCCAAAATATACAATGTTAATTACAGCCTAAAATTGCAATCAATAAAATACGAGAACACCAATGTACTGCTTTAATACTAGCTGCTTAGACTATATGCTCTAAAAGTCTTTCCATCTCTAACAAATCGTACAGTATAAAGATACCCGTCAAGTTTCCTATCGAGCACCATAACTTCCCAGTATATAAGTTAACAAAGCTATCGGCGCATCTAGAAAGGGAAACTATTGTTTATTAGACCGATTCGACGATATAATTCACACGTAGTATGTCATTGTAGTGTTAAAACGTATTTTAGTGTTGTTTCCTTTCGTTTAATACGTTTATTACCTTTTTTGCGGATATGAAATCATCAAATAACTTCCCCCGGGGTGGAGTGTCAGACTTCTACTGACTAAAACTAAACGATGTTCCTTCTTTTGCGCTTTATGTTCCGGGCCGCTATATCTCTTTCGAACAACCCGCAACCCCGGCTGTTTGTTGCCTTGAGTAGACTGTAATGTCTAGGTAATTGATATTGTTAGTTCAGCGTGATAACTGAACTGACTGGAGTATGAGGTTCTAAGTTCAATTTAAGTTCTTAAGAACTTGAGAACTCGGCTAGAGTATCCCAGTAGTAGTGCTGGTACTGTTCAGAGTTTAGCTCTAAAAAAACCCTGGCAAAAAAACCAACCTGCACTGTGACGTGTATTATATACATAGCATAAGTAATGCTTATAATTCACGAAGGCATCTATCTAATACCTCACCTCATTTCTTCGGTTATGTCGTCAGTTTAAATCCCATGTAGCAAGGGGCAAACCTATTAAAGTCTCGTTTTGTTTTCAAAACTATTTCTATCGACCACAAATCCTGACCACTGGCTGCCACACATGGCGAAGATGTGAGCAAAATTAGAAGGGACCATCGGGGCGTATTCCTGCCGCAGTTACGGGTTGTTCAATACAGTGGACTGAAAACACAAAGTGTGCAGGAATATAACGGGTTTTATTCAGAAAGGAAGCTGCAATACATAATTTTCGCACTGGCCTACCGAGTTCCAAAAAACTTCGTTCAAAACTCGAGGCGTCACTTACTAATCGACCTGATACGGGTTTTATTCAGAAAGAAAAGTGAGAAAGATATAATCAGAGTGAAAAAGATATAATTTTCGCACCGAGTTCCAAAGAACTTCGTTCAAAATTCGAAGTCCAGGCAGTCACTTACTAATCGACCTAATTTTTTTATAAATGGCATCTCACATTTCAACCTTTATAGGCTGAACTGCAAGATGCCATTAAAAAAACAAATAAAGAATGATAAACGATTTGTATTGTCAGGTTGAACAATACAAATCGTTCCTAAAAAGCGCCTATCCAAAATATACTCAGTCACAACACAACAGGTCAACACGCAACAGCTTGCTTTATTCTGTCCATAGCGGTAAACACTGGACTCAACATCCATACAAACAAGACTACCTCTACAACACACCTACTTATTACCGGCTCTCGAGAGCAACGCGACTGTAAATTATCGTCAGACTCAATTATCACTTGTACTAACAACTACAGATAACACCATAATATGGGGTACTACTTTAAGTAATTGAAAATTGCCAGTTTCCGTAGCGTTTCCTACAATAAAAGCTGCGCCTTGGTTCGGTGTTGAGCGCCTGCGCAAAAATTTAGTCGTTTACCGCGTTTGTGCCATGATACTGCGTTGCCGTGTTTCGATCTGAAGGTATTGTGTGCTACTACGTGGTTTTCGATCTGAAATGTTTATATTTACAGATGTCCATAGATTAAAATATAAATCCTTACTAATATTATAAAAGCGAAAGTGAGTTTGTTTGTTTGTTTGTTTATTTGTTTGTTTGTTTGTTACCTCTTCACGCTTTAATGGCTAAACCGATTTTGATGAATTTTGGTACAGAGATAGTTGGGAACTAGGAGACGGACATAGGCTAATTTTTATTTTAAAAAAGTGGGATGTGAGGGAGAAAGAGGGAAGAAAAGGGAAAACTTAGCGTTGCTATTACAAATCAATAAGGCGCAAGGAGACTGTGTTACCCCAAATTTAACGCGGGCGAAGCCGTGGGCGAAAGCTAGTAATATATATCTTATCTTCTAATACATACAATTCTCTTGTCGCGGTGCTTATTACAAAACTACTCCAAAACAGCTAGACCGAATTGAATGAAATTTAGTGTGCATATCGTGTAAGTCTGAGCATCGGTCAACATCTATTTTTCAGACCCCTAAGAACAGGGTTCACTGGCCACATGTAGTTTATTATATTATTGTAAAATATTATTAGATATTGATATATACATATTAACACTCGTATAAACACCTATAAACTCATTAGTCAAACACATCATTGTTCTTTGCCAACCAAAGATTACATATATAAGGTTACAGATGTAATTATAGCAACATTTTCGATCCAGTACAATATATGTAGCTTCAGATGAATTTGTCATTCCAAAAGACAAACATAGCCCGTGGTCGCAACAGCACGCATTACCTTATAAACTTTACATTTCATGTAAAGTCTCCAAAACAAATTCCGAGAGTATAAATAACAAGTACAGTTTCTTTTTCATACTACTACTTTGATGAATGGCCTGTAATGATCAGCATTTATGTCATTTATCTTCATTTGATTCAGTGACAAATAAAGTATCGTAGCAAGAAACACTTGGGTACATCCAATTTATTATTGTACCTCACAATTAATGTACTTATAAGTTTTCAGACTGAAGAACAATAATATTTTCATTATTTAGGGTTGTGTTACTCAAAGGGGAAAACGGGACCGTTATTGGATGTTTTTCAAGACCGAAAACGCGTGGAGGAATTGAAATTAAAACCATATACTTAAATCTGTGGTGCCTTTGTGCTGTCAACCTTCAAATATACGCAGTCAAAGGACATGGCCATTTATGTCACAAGTCTGTAAGGAACCTTCGGTGCGTGAGACTGACTCGCTCTTGGCCGGTTTATTTATTATTTAATAATTAAAATGTAAAAATACATGTAAAGTAAATTAATAAAGAAACAAAAAAAAAAAATAATGGACATAAAATTAAGTTAACACCAGGAAAGTCGGTATAATTAAATTTTTAAAAGTTCATAAACTAGTATTTACAAGACATATTTATCACCAGAATAAAATACATCTAATAAAAGGTTTACTGTTCGATTCCGTCCGCCAGCTTTTACAACGGCGTCCACTCAATCTAATGATAGTTTACCGTCCTTGCCTTTTTCCTGATTCCTCATAGCTGGTTTAGTTTGTACCGGAAAACGCGGAAGTCGGAAGGGAAACGAGAGTGAAATGCGCACACCCAGTCACCCAACCCCTGAGATAAGAATATTGGTAGTGTTACCAGTTTTGTGGCCAGTTTTTCTACCAACCTGCCAGTTGCAAGTGGCAATTAGTAGGTTTTCCTGGTCAAGCTTCTTTATCCAATTATAGAATGCTACTTTGTGAACAAGAAAGTATCCGGTTGGTCGTTTATATCCTAGTCGGTGTAAGTTGGGAATTATTAAAGTATTTAATTATAGAAAGTTGCGTTTTTACTATATTTGTATAAAATTTTACCATTACAGCACGTTTGCAAGTGACCATACAATAAAATACTGGCTGGTTGTAGTTTAAACGCTAGTTCCAATTTTGAATACGTTAAAGGTAATAAGTTGGCTCTAAGTTTTAGACTAGGAGCCCGACGGAATGGACAACATGTAATGTCACTGCTCTATACGATAGTTTTGAGTAGCCATTGAGGTTTAGAATTGAACAGCTCATTATGTTAGGGCTGAAGGCTGTAGGCTGGCGCTTTAGATACTAACTCATTATTATGTGCCATGCCACCATTTTTACGAAATTTTTAAAATACTAGCTTTTTCTTGCGGCTTCGCTCGCGTTAAATTCGGGGTAACACAGTTCCCCTTTCCTGATTTGCATTTACCTGCTACCTGCAGTTTTTGCCTTGGCGCCTTATTGATTTGTAATACCAACGCTATGTTTTCCCTTTTCTTCCCTCTTTCTCCCTCATATTCCACGTATTTTTTTTAAAAAAAACCTATACCTCCTATATAATCCTGCCTATCTCCGTCTCCTGGGTCCCAACTATCTCTGTACCAAAAATCATTGAAATCGGTTAAACCATTAAGAAGAGAGGAGAGAGGTAACAAACAAACAAACTCACTTTCGCTTTTATAACTTTAGTAAGGATGGGTATGACACCCTGTTATTAATATCTTATTTTGATCAACACCAAGAGGTAAAGAAGAGAAACAAGAAGTAGAGAGAATTAATTGCGCCTGTTTGGAGACGTTTATTTTCTCTTACGTAAACGCTCAAATTTTGTATATATATTAGTAGCTTCAATAAACTTATAACTTTATAACAGGCATTTCTAAGATGAAACCAAATGTCAACTCAAAGGGAATTCTACATGTGAATAAGATCTATAACAGGCTTTGACTCACCGACAATACACGTCTATATTGCCTTCTTGCAAACTCAAACTCAAAGCATTTAATACAATCAGACCATTACAGGCACTTTTGAATGTCAAGAAACAAAAGAATGAAGTTACAGACCCAGACACAATGCCTTATAACTTGTGAAAGTACTATAGTTGCCTAGTTATCACTGTTTTATTTGGGAATTAGTTTCTAGCACATTTAAGTGCATAAAAGGTGCAAGTCAAAGCAATGACCTTTGAAGAATGGCTTTCAAGAACAGATCAATCTACAGTAGAAAAAAACTTACAAATCATTCTCAGCTGACATCTGAAAATTGCAGTGCAGATTGATAAATAACTTATAAATTCATCTTCAGCCAGACGTTATGTTCGTGATAAAGGAAATTATGGCAGCAGTATTATATTATTGCAGCCGTGATTCGCTTAAACATAGGTCAAGTTACAACGCGTGAGATGTAACTGACAGGTAGGTAGATCCTCTATGTTTTGCCCAGAGGCGTACAAGGAGGTAATTATCAGGATTCCTGACCCGATGTCCAAAATTACTTTAATATGTCATATTATTCCTGAGTGTACTATATATAGGCTATATTTTAAACGTTCCTGGGGGTTGATTTCCGCCATAACACGAGCGATTTTACAGCCAAAAGCTGCAGCAGTTTTAAAAGCTTATCTTTGCAATCACCCTACCATTTTTTTGTCAAATTATAGTTCGTATATGTTTACAGTTTAAAAGATAAGAAGATTTCATCATCGCCATGCGAATCAGGGGCGAGATGCTAGTATTATCTAAATTAATTTTCAGCCAGACTTCTTTATTGTTCGTGATAAAGAAAATTACAGTGCGTATGTTATTAAGCGATATTTAATTATTGTATCATTACTGGGTAAGACACGGCCATTTCGCACGAATGCTCAATAAAGCGTGATTTATCGACGTGACTCCTACTTTTATTACAAACTTAAAACTTAACTATGTTCGGATGTTTATTACACAATTTCCCAAAAAAGGCTGAACGGATTTCAATGCTTTTTTAGGGTTTCGCACCTCAAAAGGAAAGAACGGAACCCTTTTTTTTCGGGTGGGAAATCATCCAATGACTTCCCCCGCTCGGGAGATGTCAGACTTGTACTGACTAAAACCCACCCATGTTCCTTCTATTGCCCTTTACGTTCCGGGGCCGCGGTATCTCATCATCTATCCGTTATACGATCACTTTGTTGCCCGTCTATCTGTCTGTCAAAACCCTTTATCTCGGGAATGCGTGGTAGTCCCTTGGAGTTGTGAAAAAATCAATCAACCAATCCTCCAATTTTGTATAGAACCCTCGGTGCTTGAGTCCGACTCGCACTTGGTCGGTTTGTTTTAGTGTTGCCCAAAACAATTTCTTGTTTTTCTGTGTCGTGCATTTACAAAAAATTTTACTCACAAACATAAACAGTCAGACTTGGAACAAGTGCTTGTAGGCATACTAATGTTTTTTCCGTGCGGGAAACGAAACTGCGAGACGCATCGGAGCAACCAGTTGCTCAGCAACTGAGCCTACCGATACAAATAGTTCTTAACCTAGATACGTAACGTTAACGTAACTTTTAGCCCAATTCTGAAGCCTCCGCATACGAAGTCGCCCGCAGAAGCTAGTCCTTACTAATAAACCCGAAAGTGAGTTTGTTTGTTTGATTGTTACGTCTTCACGCCTAAATAGCAAAACTGATTTTGATGAATTTTAGTAGAGATTGTTGGGAACCTGGAGACGGACGTAGGCTACTTTTTTTAAAGTTTGATATATGAGTGAGAAAGAGGGAAAAGAAGGGAAAACTTCGCATTGCTATTACAATAAATAAGGCGCAAGGGCAAAAACTAAAGGTAGCAGGTACCAGTAAATCAGGAAAGGGGACCTGTGTTACCCCGAATATAACGCGAGTGAAGCCGCTGGAAAAGCTAGTATTTAATAATTGTCTCATTACCCGATCTCGCACGAGCGCTCAGTAGGTCGTGAAATATGGACATGAATAATGATCAGTAATTGAAATGGCTGTCATTTTGCAGATGCCTATGCTTCTGGTTAATTTAACTTCAAATTGTTGTTTCGTATTTTTTATAGTTTGACTTTTACTTTTGCACATAATTTAAACAACTTGCATAGGCATTGCAGTTATATCATTTTAAAGTCATTTATCTCATGTCCAGTGCGTGTAAGTGGTATTTAAATTACATTCCCTGTCTTCGATATAATGATTCCAATGATTTTTTCACTCTCCTGCCCGTATACAAAAATATATTGAAGGGTGTGTAATGTTTTTAAAACCATAATTGGTGGGCCTCTACATATTTTCTTTGTTATTAGCCAAATTATGATCTCTTTCTAGAGCCATTTCTTATGAAATATGGTTATTTTTCTAAACCTTTTTATCTAGATCTCTATTCCATATTTATAAAACTTTCTGGTTTTCATATTTTTGTAATTTGATACACTGTTGCTGTTTAACGTTGTTAATTCCTTATTTCTCGCTCGACTAATAAGTTTATAGGGGTTCAATTTCAAACACAACCAAAAGCATAGTTTATTAAACTATTTAATTTATTACACACTAAGTATATACCTATCCCAAATTATTGCACATCAAATTAGGAAGAATACACAACAACAAATTTTGTAATAAATAATTCAAAGCATTGATTTATAATATTGCATTCACACTTAAACATAATCTGTTGTAACTTAAACTAAAGCCTCGTCTCGTTCATTCTGTGTGTACACAGTACATTTTTTGTTTTATATAAACACAATAAACCTTGCATGTTTAGTCAGACATTAAATATACTGCTAAATGGTGTGGTTTAATGTCTAAATAACAGCAAGTTGTGTGCTTAGACTATCATCTAACATATTATCATTAAAATCAATGATCTTGTAAATTGTCGTACTTGTTGGAAAAAAAACTCCATTTTTTCTAAATGACACCATTGATCTCTTCTACAAAATCAATAATCATATTGAGTCTTGATTTTGTACTATACTTGATGTACTTATTTCAAATGTTAATAGGTTCCTATATTTACATCACCTATATCATTCTAAACCGTTCACATAAATTGTGATCTATTAGTATTTACTTATGATAACCTTTTCTTTTCGTTTCTTTCATTTTTGTTCTTAGAGAACGCTGATGAGTTTGATTCTGGCTTGTTCTCAGGTTTGATCATGCGTTTGGGATGTGAGTGGTAATTCCTGGGGTAAGATGGCGGCTTCTGTTTACCAACTGGTGGTACATAACGGAATGGAACTGTGTATTCTGCCTCAGGATTGTAGTCTTGATGGTTCACCGACTGGCTGTAAGATGATGTCATCGGGTGGGAGTTCACATATGTCACCTTTTCTGTAGACGGATTGTGAAGGAAGGTCTGTGGCACCATGACTCTGTATGGCATCTGATACCTCGGATGAGGCATAGGGGTAACATAGCTCACGGTTTGAATCATACCAGAGTTCTGTTTACCTGTCTTGTAGTGTGTAGGTAAGACGGTTGCAATTGTATGATCCTTGCTTGGATAGTTCTCTGAAAGAACTAACCCATGAGCATCGGCCTGTAGCGGCTGCTGTTGTTGCTGTTGCTGATACACGTGATTTTGCTGTTCACCTGAATCTGATTGATATGAATGGCTTGATTGTGCGTTTTGAGACGAATAGCCAGTATCACCTTGTTGATCATGTACAGTTTGAGTGTAATAAGATCCATGAGAAACTTGAGACACTGCGGATTCCTTTGGACTCCCATAAGACGGAGCGGGTGTTCCTGCTGATTCGTATCCCGCCGACACTGAATGTGAATGTTGTTCTTGGGGTGTTCCGTATTCAGGAGCAACAGTGTTTGTGTGTTCGTACTCTGCCTCGGCGTGAGGAGCGGGAGTAGCATACTCAGGAGCAGGCGACCCATATTGAGGGGCAGGAGACCCATATTGAGGGGCAGGAGAACCATATTCAGGAGCAGGAGAACCATATTCAGGGGCAGGAGACCCATATTCAGGGGCAGGCGAAGCGTATCCAGCACTTGGAGTTCCGTATTCAGTGCCAGGAGTGACTGCAGTTTCATATCCAGCACTGACCTGCGCAGGAACTTGATATTGATAATGAGGATTGGTATCATGAATACCACCTCCTTGCTCCAAGGAAGATTGCTGAACCTCTTGTGATGACACATGTTCCGTTTCTTGTTGGTAATGTGTTGCAGGCATGTAAAATTTCTGCGAGGACACGCCCGACTGCGGAACGTATTGGTATTGATACTCGTACTTCTGGGGCAGTGCAGGTTGTTTATATAGAGAGTAACCTTTAGGCATTGTCACATAGTGGTGACGAACATAGCTGGCCGGGTACCTGGCCATTACAGGTTGAACTGCCGAGTATTGTACTCCATCTGAAAGGTGAGCTTGGGTGTAAGATGGCTGGACGTATGGATGAGCGTAATGCTGAGGCTCATACTGTGGCACAGACGAAGCATCATTACTATGACCCTCTTGGCTATAACTCTCATGACCCTGGCTCTCTTGGCTAGAACTAGGATATGCCATTACCTGAGGAGCAAACTTATAACCGGCTTTCTTAAAGTACTGATTCACTAACTCTTGTAAGTTCAAATGATTTAAATAATTGGATAATGGGTAGTTTTGCGGTAAATTGGCATACAGTTCAGCTGATGGATTGGTCAGGGATGAACTAGGTATTCTCAATACTAACACTGGAACAACCTTCTGTTCTAAGTGAGAACCGGGTGTACGCAAATGATCCTGGGTCAACCCAACATTTTGATACTCTGGGTTTTTGATCAGCTGGGTAGGATCGACTAAATAATCTGGCATAACTGTCGGGAACTGTCCACTTAAGCCTGAAAATTGTTCACCGTTGTATGTGGTGTATAAAGTTGATGGATGCGATGAGTACGAATTACTGCTATGTTCGGCTGATGAGTATGGCTGCGGTGCAGGTGTCGTGAACTCAATCGCTGGCTTCTCGTAGTGATAATCAGGTTTCTCCTGTTTCACAGGTACCAATTCAAAGGCTTGTGATGGTTGGATTTCAACGCTAGTCTTAACATGCTTTCCAGAGTGATCGTAATGACGGAAAGAATGAGTATTGGCTGGGGGAATATCTTCCTGCGAGTAAGGGTATACCATGAATTTTCCCTTTTCTTGCGCAGGTTTTCCGAAATAAGAGTAAGTGTATCCGTTATTTGTTTTGTATCCATAACCGAGGTTAGCATCAATGGTACGCTTTCCTTTAGATTTTGTGTCAGTGTCATTAACTATTTCAATAGCTATGACAGCTGGGAAATGTGTGTTTATGGCTTGTGGTGCTTTAGATTTAGTTTCACTAGCATTTGTATTTTTCTTTTCCTCTTTTGGAGCATCGGATTTAATTCCATACTTTTCTTCCACTTCTCTGAGGAAATTCTTCTCATCCGCTGTCAGTGTTGTATTTGACTGCTTCTCTTTATCTTTAACTTCTGTTTTGTATTTTTTTGGATCTGGCTCGGCCCATGTTGTTGCTAGCGCCACACAAAACAGCATCTGAAATTGATATAAGGATATGGTTAGTATAAATATGCAGTATGTTTAAGCAAAACTATCAGTAGTAGAGCCTATTACAGATCCTAGATTAAATTATATCAGAATTCAGCTGCAGTAGTAATGCTAAGCATTTACTACGCATTTATTTTCAACAACCTACAGAATGTATGAACGATCATCAATCACGTCTTGATTATCAATTGACTTATCATCATCAATAACAATCACCCTACCCACCTACTTCCAAACATTCATAAGAACTGCTCCTATAGATGCTTTGTTGTTTCTTTCCCAGTACTCATACTACAGGATTTAATTTTTTATTTAAGACCTTATTTATGTTCTTGCACCTTTGCACTTTCAACGAAATGCAAATGTGATAACGTCACCACCAAAAAGGCGCGTGTACACACCTGTTCCGTTAACCACTTCTACATAAATTAATCAGTATCTTAACCGCCATAAAACAATGAAGTCTCGATAGCATGTGGACTAGCAGTGTCGGTCTGTACAACGTCCCATTAACTGATTGCGTGTCTGTCTCATCGTTCACTCTCTAAGCGAGCTCTACAATTAGGTAACATAACATTATCTTTATTTCTTAGTATTCCAACATTGAGTCGATCTTGTGAAATTTACCATCTGTTACGAGGTGATGACGCCAGATGATCACTTCATATAATGCACACATCCGCATACAAATTAATGCACATATCTGAGTTTAGATTTATTGGGATTTCTCTAATCACGACGCATAAGCTTTCCATTCAATGAAATAATATTTTGTAAAATATCTACGATATTATAAGTTGGACATTTTGTTTTATCTCGATCGTTAAACTGTTCGTAAAAGAATGAGTATAGTGTTATGTGGATGCGCGCTATCGTTCCTTATGATCTGTCGCTTGCGCAACAGTGATTTTCTCGCGGAGCGCGCGACCCGTCGCGCCTGCGACTTTCCACGACCTCAGGTTCTCGATGGTTACCTCGCTGATTAATTAACGACATGTTCGCATTATGTGGAAGTTGTAACTATGAACTTACGTAACAGTCGTACGCTCACCGGCGACTACTCTGCGAAATTTATACGCGTCCGCCGTTGGTCGTAATATTGTCGGCTAATTGGCTACAAAGTCTGTAGAATAAATAAATGTTCCTACTGAAGATGCATTACTTTTTATAGCTGCAATGTCCGCATAGAGAATGTGTTTTATCTAAACGTACAAATAATTACATATATCACCTCGCGGTGCTAAATGGCTATGATCTTGATGTGTTCGTGCAGTTAGCGATGCAATTCGAGATGAAAGTAATCGTTGGGAGCTGATATAAATGTTCGGAGAAAGTCTGCAGACCAACGTCCAGTGTTCAGGATTGCAACACCGAATAACAATACGTTTCCTAGTTACGAACTCCTGCCAACTTTAGATAACTGTAATTTAAAGTGTGTTTTAAACTCGTGACTCCTTTGTTTTGTTGTGTTGGCAATGTTACCGAGAAATACAAGAAAAATAAATTTGATAGTAGAGTTGATTTAGATAGTTAATAATAAAAACGGCGGTGATAACGAGGTGTAAAACCAATTTAATAAAATTGTGATGACTGATGTAGAAAAAAGGTATCAAATTAAGAATTTCCTCCTTTTGTTTACGTCGGTTAAATGGTTATAAACTTATGATCGAAATAAGTCGACTCATTATGAATTCACACTATTTCAATACAGAGCACATGCAGATACTAGTGTGTACTGGTGTTTAAAAACAACATAAATAACTCATTTACTTAAATAAAAAAATATCTAGTTTCATGAAGTTAAAAATACCTTAATGAAAATCTTACTGACACATCGTCACTGTTGTATTTAGGTCATATTGGTAGTCTAGCTAGTAACCTATTGAGGGTTATAAGGCCTCCTTTAAAATGGAGACACTTAGTGTGGTGATGGTAGATGAAGTAAACTCTTCACTAAATAATAGCCGAGATTCCGTAGAAGTGTTGGTAGAGCAATTATAGTCCAATGAAGATCGTGGAGCAAAAGGGACGCATGTGGCCTATATTTAGCAATTTATTGATGATTAAATATAGGAAACTAGTTAAAACTTCTATGAAGTAAATCAGTCTCTTCACACTCCAAGATGGTATCAATGCCGAACGCGTGCGCAATCACGATGACATATACATTATTATTCAACGAATACGTTCAGGTCACACACCGTCTGCATTTGCACATTTCTCCACTTGAGCTTTTACAGTTATTTTGTTCAGATGGCCTAATGAACCCAGCTGTGCTTTCCTTACGTAATGCCTACATTTGCAATCTTTAATCATTTTTAATTGATACATGGAAGGTAAAAGTTACTGAACGGGTAAACTTGATGAAAAGAATGAATGAAACCGGTATGTCTTTAAAAGCTTTGTTTGTTTTTTGCAATTATGTCAGATAACCGGTTGATCAGGTGGCATGACTGTCAGTCTTAATTTCGATAATTGACCAAATCTTGACTAACAAGTACTTCTTTATGGTTTTTTTTGGGACAAACTCTCCTCACCTCTTCCAGACCACTGCAATTCCTGAAAGCCAGAATCAAGAGCGACCACGACAGAAGAGCACTCATATAATGAAGCTCGGCGAAGTCTTAGAGAAACTATGTCTTGTGTCTTGCAACGAAATTAATCAGACAATAATAGCGGAGGAGTAGAAAAATCGATCCACCTTGGAGGGCAGTGGAATTATTTACATCAGCAGGAGACAGGACAAAACAAGGCCGATAAGCAAAAAGGGAAGTTTACAACTGGGATAATTTGCAATTTTGTCTATAATCACGGATAAATATGGATAACTGTGCACTTTTCAACCACTACATACCGTTACACCTACTTGTATTGTGACTTTTGGATTTGTTAGATACCTGTTTTGTTATTTCTCAGCGGTTGCAACAATTTTTTTTTGTCTTTGTTCTCTCAACATTAATATAATACTAAACTGGACTTTGTTGCGTTAACATATCACGGAAATGCTACTAATGCAACCGCTGTTCTGTGGTCTCTAATGTTAACGTTATGTAGTTCTAAACACCCTAAATAGTTATCATATTTGCGGTTAAGTAGGAAATGAGACAAATCGCTCAAAATGTCTCTGTACTGTAGTGGTTTATTTAAACGAATCGTAGATCAACATTTAAAAGTGTAAGTTAGGATCTTTAATTGTTTACTAGGTTCTTAGTGTTCCGTATCTGCCTCAAAAGAAAAAAACGGAACCCTTATTGGATCACTTTATTGTCCGTCTGTCTGTATGTCAGTGTCAAGACCCTTTATCTTAGGAACGCGTAGAGGTATCTCATTCAACAACAACTATTTTTATAGTCGCCCTTGAAAATGTGCAAAAATCAACCCTCTCAGTTTACGCAGTCAAAAGATAAAACTGTTTATGTGTAAAAAAATGTACTTAATCTCGGCCAGTTTTAAGTAGTATTAACTCTTCCCATCAAATCCTACTTTTGTGCCAAAAATATGAAAAGCGAGCCTGACAAATAATATCGTTGACCGCAGTAATACGTTTCTACTAGATAAATTCGCAATGACGTCTATCTCACAATTAAATTTCCATGTAAATGAGCAATTATGCGTAATCATAAATTAAGACCAATTTCTAGAACATTACCGGCACATGTTGCCATTACATAATAACCAAACTATTTGTCGACAGAATGCATCATCGATTACACAACTGACTAATAAGATATAATTTAATGCGGAAAATATGCGCATAATCTCTCTCTTTCCGTAAAAAAAACGGAAATAATTACGTATGTTCGTCCGTTTGCGTCTACCGCGTGTTATGTTCGAACGAATAATTTATGCATGGTAACAGGGTATCTACATCTGTATAACACGTTCCCTATGCCATAATTTTCAAAGAACTTTGGACTGGTGATTTGGAAGCGTAAAAGATTTTAAAACTAACCTACCCCTTGGTGTGTTTGAGACCTAATAAGTCTCTAAAAGATACAGTTTCTCATACTTAAAGAACTTTACACGTTAGATACTCCTGCAAGGAGTAAAATCACACGAATATATTCAACGCACACGGCACAATACAAAAGTCCTACAAAGGATCTGATAGATTTTGTAATGCAACGAACATAATAAGTCAGTGACCGCATTTTTAGCAATGATTTATTTCCATAAATTAGATTTAAATAATAAGTACATCCAGATAATTTAAGTAAGACAATTGGGCCTACGAAGCCATGGTCGTTCAAAAGCGCGTTGGGTTAATATTTACAAAAGTAACTTTATAAATTAAAATTAAAAACAGTTCATTGTCATATATTCCTTCAAGTTATACTGATTGTTTTAATCCTAGACAATCGTGCAAAACATCAAAATTAAAAGAGAATAGATATCTTATTAATTACAAGCTCGAGTCCAAAATTAAATGAAATAATAGAAAGCTATATCGTAAAAGATTACGATAGCTTTTATGTCACTAAGTAGGATCGCCGATCAATCACTTGTATCATAATATTGAAATGACTTCTAAATGACTGTTATTATCCACTTAATTACAAAGACTGACCCGTCTTTTATGCGTTATATCATAAACTCATAAGTGTTGACCAATCTCAAGTTTTAATTACGAGAGTAACAAAGTTATATTGTATTAGACAGGTAAGGCTTTAGTTGCTACATTGGTGTAATACGGAGGTACTTTTTATTCATAATAATAAAACATAAGATCACGTGTAAAATATCCAAGGAGTCACGCAGAACTCTATCTAACACCCATACTTCACCAGTTATATTAAATTCCCATATGATAAGAGAGAACCTATTCCCTTCAACCGGGCACAAATCTAGATTCCTTGCTACCAAGAAATGTCTGATTAAATAAAAATTAATTACACTTTGCAAGACTCGTAAATTGAACCTAACCCGGACCCTATGGTCAGCAAACGGACTTGCGACCACTAGACTAACGAAGCAGTATTCTCGACTGGCTGCTTCGCCCACGTGATATCGAAAAAAGTATCCCTTGTGTTATTCCAGACTATAATCTACCTCTGTGCCAAATTTCATCAAGATCCGTTACGTCCGATCCGTTTAACCGTTTTGATGTGAAAGAGTAACAAACATCCATACATCCATCCACCCTCATAAACATTTGCATTTATAATATTAAGTAGGATTCAGAACTTCATATAAACTACGTTTTTTCATTGATTTGTTTGTTACTTTTAGCTTGTTTTTGAAGCGCGTTATTATTACTTTGCATGTATGCTGTGAATAACGCAGTTGATTACATAATTGTTAATTTTAAGTTCTGTTTATATTTATGCTTTATTATGTAATTGTTTGTTGTTCCAAATTAAATAAAATTTAAAGAAACCAACACAAAATTCAACCCACCATAATGTCATCTAATCGTACGTAGAAGCTCTGGAATGTTACGAGATAATGATAATCATGACTTGAGGCTCCCCAAATAAGATTGACATAGGTAATTAATTGTTTAACAACAATTATTATAACATCATTCATTTCCAGCATGTATGTCCCCTTTTGCTGTCCTTCCCCAGCGACGACCTAAGCCGAGGTTCGTACCCTACAGGGAGTGCTAAGTATTTCCACATCCTTACTAATATTATAAAAGCGAATGTGAGTTTGTTTGTTACGTCTTCATGCCTAAATGGTTAAACCAAATTTTGAATGAATTTTGGTACAGAGATAGTTGAGACCCTGCATACGGACATAGGCTAATTTAAAAAGGATGGTATTTAAAAGAACTTCAATTTATTCCCATTTCGTTTACCTAATTTTGCCTGTGTTGCACCAAATTTACTGAATGAGCACCAAAATATGTTAATTAAAATATGTCATAACGAGCATCAGGAAAAAGACAGCACTACAATAAAAAAGTGTTATATCTTTATCCATTTTCTATTAATGTAAGTCGTTACTGGCACTCGCCGGCCGCTGCCGCGGCACCGCTCGCTCCGCTCGCTCGGCTCGTGCGTAGGGGGTCGCTATTTTAACCTAACCTAACCTACGCATTTTTTTAGCATTCAGGAAAGAATATTTGGTGCTCGATCAGTATTTTTGGTGAACACAAAATTTGTTCCCATTTAAAAAAAAAAAGTGGCTTAAAGTTAGCGTTAACTCAAAGTAAATAAGTCACGCGGACGAAGTCGCGGGCGGAAGATAGTCATTAAATTTAAATTTGAATAATATGCCCCTTTGTTCTAGCTATCCGAGCAAATAGTTATTTGTTTTTTCAACAGGAGTAATTCAGTAGCAGCCGAGATGTCTGGCATTTCTGCCCAGTTAATGGCAATATGCTCGCCGCTGTCATGTGTCTTGGAACGTATTTTATTTTAATGTTGCCCCACACTAGGAATTTCTCCTGTATCGTGGATGCGTTTATAAACATTTAAACTTATACAAACAATCAACCAGACCCGAAACAACTCCCTGTAGGTCATGCAAATAATTTTTCCATGCGGGGATCGAATAAACTTAAATATTAATGGTGAAATGTGTGTATTGACCTGCCGTCGTGTGTAGTATTAGATACACCCCTGCCTAGCCCTTCGAGAGTTACAGGCGTTATGCTACGTTTAATAATAAATCAACAAATGACCAAGTAAAACTAAGATACATCGACAACCAAGCTTTATTTTCGAAAAATTTCAGCTACGTATTTAATTTTCTTCCTTTGCTTATCAATTATTTTATTTTATTACTTTTAGTAAGGCTTACAGACTAATTACGAAATGATAAGTAAATTATGTAATTGCTAATAACAAGCCCCACAGATATATGTATAACATTATTGACTTCTTATAGCTGAAAGTTAAAGTTTTTCTTTTTTAATTTTTATTTTCCGTTAATACTAAATACCTACATTAGCAGCCGCTCGGGTCGATCTTAAGGTTAAGCTGCGCTTGCCTAGGTTGGTCTGTGGATGGGTGACCACCCGTTACATACCGAGTTTCCTCCGTGCCTCGGAAAGCACGTTAAGCCGTTGGTCCCGGCTGTCATTTGTAGATCTTTGACAGTCGTTACAGGTAGTCAGTGTTCCGAAAGTCTGACAACCAGTCTTACCAAGGGGTATCGTATTACCTAGTATTAACTGGGTTGTGGAGGTCCGATAGGCAGTCGCTCCATGTAAAATACTGATATTCAGCTGCATCTGATAAGACTGGAAGCCGACCCCAACATAGTTGGGAAAAGGCTAGGCAGATGATGACTAAATACCTACATTATATTTAACATAGTACTGTAAAGCGACATGTAGAAGATAAGTATTTAGTATTTCACAACACCAACTTTTATGTAAAACGGCTACCATTTTATTGAATAATATATATAAATACCAGTAAGTAGGCAAAGTAAAAGCTTCAAGTTACCGTACGTAACATGAACGATGTGTAATCATGTTTTACTGACATTTATATCATAATTAAATATCATCTTGCACATAAAGTGCATTCAGTCATTGTCAGTGTATTCAATACTTTTTCAATTTAAAACGTCTAAGAGAGACCGTTTTATTGTGCTATCCCCATATTGTCAGTTAGTTCCTTTATGTAATACATTTATTAGAAAGATTATTAAAGAACGCCTTTGCCTGCGTTACAGAATAGAATAAAGTTTTTATTACAAACTAGCTTTTGCCCGCGACTTCGTACGCGTGGATGAATAGTTCCCGTTCCCGGGGGATTTCCGGGATGAAAACTATCCTATGTCCTTTCTCGGGTCCCAGACTTTATCTGTACCAAATTTCATTAAAATCGGTTCAGTGGTTTAGGCGTGAAGAAGAGACAGACAGACAAGTTACTTTCGCATTTATAATATTAGTTTAGATCATGGACACACGAAAAACACAAATGCATAACTATATGACAAACTTTAGCAAGTAAGTAAATCTACTTGCCAAAGTTTTTCCACTAAAAATAAATAAGAAATGGTGTTCCTCAAACCTATATTTAAAACATTCTCGTCTCACAATGTTTGGTCCCATACTCCTCCGAAACGGCTCGACCGATTCTCATGATTTTTTATGCACATTCAGTTATTCAGTAAGTCTGAGAATTGGCTACTTTCTATCTTTCAAACCTTGTCCCTCAGGGGACCTAAGCAGCGGGTAAAACCGCTGGGCACAGCTAGTCTAGTAAATAAGTTACAGTTACATCATAAAACATTACAGAATGTCATATTATTTTATTTGTTTTGAAACGGGGCCAATCATTGTGATTGTGCTGCATGAAACTAAAGACTTAAACATAGGAACCTACACAATACGATATATTTGGGCTATGACACTCTTTTCTATCTTTTGTCTATACTTAATCCTTACTTCCTTACTAAAAGTGAGTTTGTTTGTTTGTTACCTCTTCACGCTTTAATGGCTGAGCCGATTTTGATTAATTTTTGGTACAGAGATAGTTAGGAACCAGGAGACGGGCATAGGCATTTTTCTTAAGTGGCATGCGAGGGAGAACGAGGGAAGAAAAGGGAAACTTAGCGTTGCTATTACAAATCAATAAGCCGCCAGGGGAAAAACTGCAGGTGGCAAGTACTGTGTTTTACCAAATTTTACGCGAGCGAAGCCGCGGGCAAAAGCTAGTATCGTATAAAAGTAAAAGTAATCTTCGGAAGTACTTAATTCTGTTCCGAAAATTCTTGTCACGGGAACAGAGCCGTGAGCGAAAGCAAGTTTAAGAATAAAATAAGTGTAATGTAATTAACCTCTATTAATTACACTTTTACTACCCCTAAGGTGTATTGTTACAGCTGAGCCAATGAGCCTGGATTTGGTTCAAGTTGGGTAGATGTAATTGGGCTTTCCCGTCAAGAATTTCTTTGTTGCATGAAACATCCTCGAATCTGGATCTATACCCGGTTGATAGCTCGGCTCGCCCCAAAAGAATATCGAGCTAAAGCGTAGGTACTGCTATTGGTACAGATTGGCTCGACCCTTAGAATATTAAGGGTAGGTGTCTTGGTAAGTAACGTTTCTATGCAGCGGGTTGGTGACCGTCCTGACTTTATGTACCCAATGTTGTAAGTTTGAACCCGAGGCATGTGTACCCTACCATATGTAGGTTTTAAAGTGCAATGAAGAATATATTTGTATACTTGTACTTCTTCCCTCTTGAAATGCGTTTCAGAATGACGATCTAATTTGATCGACCAATAATATAACAAAAATTAACAAAGGAGACCAGAAGACAATTTGCAGTAATAGTGCTGTAGTGTCATCAAACTTATGTGAAGCTAAAATTGAGACCTTTATGTCAGTGGTCGTTAACTTAATTTTTTGTGTATATATCGACGGTTAAAAGGAAATAGGGTATAAGCGACAAAAAGTGAAATGTTCAGGAGAGCCGTTCAAAGTTTTAAATTTTAGAAAAACCGACGTATTTTTGTCATTTATTAAGATATCGTGAAAACTAAAACAGTTATAAAATCAGAAAAAAATAGAGCAGTTACAGGTATTTTTAGGTTTAATCATTTGACGCTATTTAAAGTGGTTTTTGTCGCTTATGACAATAGGTTTTAATTTTCCAATGAGGAAATATGGCATAAGATACAAATGACAAAATAAAATAATAGTGGATAAGAAGCCTAAGAGACATACTGATTTCTCACATCGCAAGGTAAAAGAGTATAAGAGACTAGACAGTTAAATAAGAGTTATAGGAAAAGAAGGATAAGGTACTTTTCACAGTGGTTGTACAAAAGGTAATAGAGCACAAGAAACAGTCGGCTTTCAAAACAATAACAGGATATAAGACATAAGTGATACACAATGTCGTTTGAAAGCAAAGGAAAAGAAGGATAATCAACATTTGGCATTGCGTGAGTCTATGGAAATATAGATGAAAAGACACCCCAAAAATAATGAGGTAGCGTAACCAACACGATCCTTCATCAGAATAAGAGCTAAAACGGGTATTACACTACACTGTAATTGGGCCCCTAACTCGTAAAATAGAGTGAAGTACCTAATAAGTATTTTAGGGAGTCGATTTTTATAGAAAAAGACTAAGGTCAGTAGGTACTCAAAAAGAGTAAAGTCCTTAGTCTTAGGGGTCTGCTTTAGTTATACCCTACCCGTTCAAGTAATTCAAATTTACACTTAATGGTAGATTTAAAAGATGATAGTTCGTCATTATACTCATTTTCATGTCACCTACCTACCTATTTATTAACAAGCGGATAGTAGGTCAAAGCTACTTAAAAAAAGTGGGTAGGTATCAACCTGCTAATCATTTTTGGAAACAATAATACTGCAGCTAGTAAGTAGATAACTTAAGAATCAATTACGAAAACTTGGTATGTATCCATAATAGGTAGGTACATGTGTATTAAACATTTAAAAAAGTAACAAACATTATAGTGCTCTCGCCGTCACAGCACGCGGCAGCGTTTTTCAGACAAGCGACGCGCTTAAAACCTACTTTTTAACCGACGAAAAAAAGGAGGTTCTCAATTCGACATGTATATTTTTCTTTATGTATGGCCACGCATAACTTTTTGCTGATTGATGTCTAATGATTTGAAATTTGCAATTGTGAACTGATTTTGTTTAAATTTGAAACATATACGTAGCTCTGATGGCAATACGGCGTCAAAATGATCTGATGATGGATGATGGAGACGGAAAACACTTGCATTTTGCAAGAGGTCCTCAACAGTTTAAAGCAGCGATATTATCGTGTTTCAACTCATTTCATGCATGAAATGAGTTGAAACACGATAATATCGTGCACGTTGACGACAGCTTTACACCTAGCTGTAGAATAGCGCTGTCATTGAAGGTCTGACGATGGAGACGGAAGGCTTTTGAAAGAGGTTCTTATCAATTTGCAACCGCTATAATTATTGTGTTTGGGCTCGTTTTATTAACCTTGATGAGAACTTTGAGCCAATCTGGATAGTTACTGTCACTGAAGATCTGACGAAGGAGACGGAAGGTAAGGACGGAAGGCAAGACGTCCTCAACAGTTTATAGCAGCTAAATCGTGTTTGGGCTCATTTAATGTACCTTGACGTGATCTTTAGACCTAGCTGGAGAGTTACGGTCATAGAAGGTCTGATGATGGAGACGGGAAGTATTTACTAGACATTCTCAATGGCTTACAGCAGCTGTATTTGTGTTTAGGCTCATTTCATGTACCTCGATGAGAACTGTTGATGCCTTGCTGGAGTATGATTGTCATCAAAGCTCTGGCGGTGGTAATGGAAGTCAGTTAAAAGTTCCCTACAGTATGACGCCACTTGGGCTTATTACTTGAACTTTATTAAAAACTTCAGACCTCACTATTTAGTATTTCAAAAGAAAAAAGAAAAAGAAAGAAGAAAATTTATACTGGGTAAGTAGGGGGCACTTCCACTAGGAATATCTTGAATCGCCGCCTGTATAACCTGTGCCGGTCCATCCACACTATGCTTCGCTCGTTTTTTCAACCTAGCTCTCAATTCTAAGTCATCTATTGCTTCTGGTTCAGGACTGTGACAATGATTGTGGCTTTTTAAAGCCAGAAGAGATACCTGAAGCTTTTGAAATACTAAAAGAAAAGGTACTACCCAAGGATGCAGTAAAAGTCACTGATTGGTTTTCCAAATATTATATCAATGGAACTTATAAGAAAAGGACTACTCAAAACCCCGATACATTACAGACAAACTCGCAAAACCAAAAAGTGCCTCCATTGTTTCCGCCTGACATCTGGTCTGTAAATCTGTTCCTATTTCACAAAATGAGGTGGAATCATGGCATCACCGCTGACCGACTTAACCACATTTTTAGACGGTCTTGATACTTGTGCTATTTTAAACGTTAACTGATTTTTTAAAGTTTTTATTTAATGTTGGATTTGGTTATTTGTATTGTCATGGAAAAACTGTTGATTTGGTTGATTGGTTTGATTTTCTCTGTTTAGTTGATTGTTATATGAATAAAGACTTTTTACGATGACTTTTAGAGGTTTTGATATTCGAGATCACATCGCTACGGTGTTCAGTTTTTAGTGGTAGCGTACATTCGTTGTTAAGTGTTTCGAAAAAGGGAACATTAGAAATTTCGTTATTCGAGATCACATTGCTACGGCGTTAAGTTTTTCGTGGTAGCGTGCATTCGTTGTTAAGTGTTTCGTATTCGTAAACTTACGGGGACGTGTTTTTAGGTGTTACACTTTTCTAAGTCACGTATCACACTCTAAAATATCTGGAGGTCTATTCCCTCGATAGTGTTTCGAATTTATGGTAGTCATCTTAGTACTTCTCAACCTGTTTGACGGTAAGAAACATTCTTATCGAAGCTCCATCCCCGAATCCATCATCTTACGCGTCTGTTCGCCTATCAAGGGTTTTTATTAAATATCAAAAGCAACTAATGTGGATTTAAAATAATAGCTACCAATTATCTAGTAGGTAGTGTCGAAGTATACAAAAAATCGACGAAAAAGGAAATTAGATAGCAAAAGACAATATTTTATTTAAAAAGCCAAAAATAAATAAATTTGAATAACAGTCAAAAATTTCACACTAATTAGATTAAAGGTTTTTATTTTTTACTTTTCGTCGGTTCAATTTTTTGTTAAAAAGTTTTTATGTGATATCAAATGGCATAAGCACCGACTCGTAATTAAATTCTTATTGGGTATTGCAGTAAAAGTGACGTATGAGTATGATTGTAAAACGTGGAAGTAGGTTATAATCGACACCATGATATCTAATTTAATTTAAATAGTAAGGTATAACCAACAGTGTGATATTAAAATAAATTTAGGTAATAGGGCATAACCTACATAGCTGTCATAAAGTACTGAATGGTAATAGGGTATAGCCGACAGAGTAATACGAAAATGAATTTTGTATATAGGGTACAAGCGCCATAGCTACGTTAAATTATGAAATGGAAGTAGGCTATAAACAACGTTTGTACTTTTTGAGGGAAAAGCTTAAAAGACATAAGCAACCGAAACCTCGACACCCTTATGAAGTAAAAAAGCATTACCGACAACAAACCCAAAATAAGTCATTTTTGTAGGGGTACAAACACCTTTTTAGAAAAAATGATCTGAATTTTCGTCGGTTACGAAAAATAATACTAGTAAAATGTTTTTTTTTGCTAGGGCATAAACGCCAAAAAAGTCATCGTAGAGCCATGGGAGTAAGCGCATTTGAAAGAGAGGAAAATTTTACGTATGATGGCATATATAACTCATTTTTGACCAAAATGTCGCTTATGCCCTACTTCCTTTTCACCGTCGATATATATATATATTTATTAATGGCCTATTGTCTATCTATAGAGGAAAAGTCTTTGATATTTCAAGATTGATTTAGACTGTTCCATCAACAAAATTTGGCTTTAATTCGATACGGAAATAGTCTTCCGTCAAAACTTATGAATACAAGTGAAAACTAGTTTGTTTTCACTTGTGACGAAAGTGCATTTGAATAAGGTAAATATTCTTACAGGTTTAAATAATATACAGACGTAAACATAGTTTATTTACATACTTAAGTACTTATGTATCTCAAAAAACGAAAGTTCTGATTACATTAACGAGATGAATGAAAAGTTAATGATCGATGCATTTTTCTACGAGCAATTTGTTAATAACATAGTGATGAATAAATTATCAGATGGTCATTAAGTTTTGATTGTCATTTGGATTTAAATTATTTGACAAACATATAAACATCATCATACACACTTCCAGACACCTAAATTATACAGATACACACACGCACAAACTATAAATTTGAATGCCAATTAAATCCAGTCACTCCAGCTAATCTTAATGCTCTCTTTGTGTACTTCGTAATTGACGCAATGTTTAATTTAATGTTTATGTCCTGTAAGCTGTTAAGCTACCTTTTACTATAAATCTTCTGTCTTTAATTTTCACAATATATTGTACAATTTGTTTTGAATTTAGCACAACCTCTAAGTTATGCAACTTGATAAGCTTACTCGTTACAAGTTCAAATGTCAACGTTTTACAAGCAGATGACATAGTGACAAACGCACACAATTACCAATTACATCACTACTGGAGATTACAACCACTGTTGAGAAACAAACTTGAACTTAAAACCAATTGAGGAACACTATCATTACACTTATATAATACAAAAGTATTTACCAGTAAATATAACCGCATGTTGACGTCACCGCGCCGCACTTTCTGTCAAAAGAAAACAGACTTATCAGATCACAGCACTAAGGCACATCACAACACTGTCATCACACTATCACAACACTGTGTATACCTGTGTGTTGTCCGGAGTGGGTATATGGAGCGAGCGGGTACATGCAAAGCAATGGTTCAACGAAACATAGCGTTACGTTCTTTTATACCTCGGAAACATTCCCACGAGATGCGCAAGAGTCTCCGCTTGACCGAAAGCGCTCACTCCGGTACAGCGCCGTGTGTGAAGTCCGCGCGACCAATAAGGTTGCGTGCTTTCACTGGGCGACTAGATAAACTTCTTTTGCATTGATTTTTTTTGCAATACTTTCACGGTGCACTTGTGCTTCGTTTATTTGTTTTGTAATTGGAAAAAGCTATTACCTATCTGCAACACTAAGTTTAAGAATTGTATTTGCAGTTCTTTCTTATTTGACTTTAGGAACTACGACATTGTGTGCTGTAAATAGACTAACACCCCAAAAACCAAAAAACGATTCGTTTTGGTGACGGATAGCAGTATTTTGACATAAGTTCTATGAGACGTATGTCAAAATCTTACTATCCGTAAGCAAAACGACTCGTTTTTGTTTATTGGAACCGGGCGTTAATGTACTCAATGATACTTACAGTATGTGACAATTGTTCACTAGCTAATAAGGTAAAATTCTCCTAATAAACAATATAAACGAGAAAAAAGTCTAGCTTTAACATTAGTGTAATTGGCTCATTTTGACAGATCCTTAACTAATGTCAAAGTTTGTCAATAGCTGAGCGCTGAACATAAACATTAGCAATGCTAAAACGTCATGACATTGACATGATTATATTTGGAAGTTAGCATAATGTGAAGCCTACTGACATCAATATCTTTACAAGTCGTGAGTACAAGATTTCATCACTACAATCATCATCAATGAAAATCAGTAGTTCATTGAACAAAAGCTTTTTCATCAACGGGTCAACGTGAATAGCCTCTATGGGCAAATATGTTAACCTGTGTCACGTTTGCAAATGTTACAACACATACCCATATACTGTCAACCGTTATTTTTTTTTAATATTTGATTGTAGACCTATGTAGATCTTTAACAAAATTTAACACTTTAAATAAACCTTCCGTAAACAAACGGAAATTCCAAAGAAATCAAACGGCGCACCCATGTTTAGTGAAGAAACAACAGGTGGCGGTAGCGCTTTCGATTTATTTGCATACAGCCGTCAGTTAGGCTGAACGGGTAGCGTAGTGTTGCCAAAACTTTGGTTCTTCTTCTATGATGCCATAGACAAACCAATTGTTTAGTGTACCTACATCGTGTTTCTTGTCCATCCAAAAGTTTTCTGACATGAGAGAAGACCGATCCACTAATCATTTTCCGGCCCTTGTCCCGTTCTATTTGGGGTCGGCGCAACACGTTTTCTTCTTCCATTCCCCCTATCTGACGTCACGGCATCATTATCTCCTTTCTCCTTACACAATCATACCCTAGTAAGCATCACCTGTCGACGAGCTAAATAATATTAGAATAGAAAATTATAGCCCAACACTATCGGGGTTGGCTTCTAGTCTTATCTGATGCAGCTAAATACCAGTATCTGACATAAAACGACTGCCTATCTAACCTCTACAAGCCAGTTTATGCTGGGTGTACGATACCCCTCGATAAGACTGCTTGTCAGACTTTCGGGCCACTGAAAACTGTCAAAGATCTATATTAACCAGCACGTACTAGCATCTTAACATTCTTTCTGAAGCACGAAATCACCTATCTACAGAGTAATCTAGGCAAGCACTACTTGCTTATCTAAAGATCGTCCAGGGGGTCTAAATTGGACGCTTTAGCAGAATTGTAATAGGATAACAATATGAATTACGTTAAAATGGTCAAGGACGCAGATAATATTGTTAACCAGCTTTTACCCGCGGCTTCGCTTTAAATTCCGGGTAACACAGTTCCCCTTTCTTGATTTGCAGGCTCTTGCTACCTGTACTTTTTGCCCTTGAGCCTTATTTATTGTAATAGCAAAGCTAAGTTTTCCCTTTTCTTCCCTCTTTCTCCCTCATTACCCACTTTTTAAAATAAAATAGCCTATGACCGTCTCTAGGGTCTCAACTATCTCTGTACGAAAATTCAACAAAATCGGTTTATCGGTTTAAACAAACTCACTTTCGCTTTTATATGTATTAGTAGGGATTGGCACTTTGGGTCTATTAAACGAATTTTAACGTAATTCATATCATTAGGATATTATTGATATTTTTACACACTGTGTCTACGTGTTTTGTCTATCTGTCCTATCGCAAGTCTGCTGGAAGAGATTTCTTTATGAAATAAACAGTACTTACCTTTGTATTGTTTTATCCGTATGTATTTTTTTCATAAAGTTATGTGCGTACATAAATAAATAAATAGGATATTACGATTCTACAAAAGTGGCCATTTTAGAGCCCCAAAGCAGTAGTAATTATTTATCCGTGATATCCTCCATATCAGGCCATATATGTTATTCATTTTAAAAGATTCGGCGAGTATACATTAGACTTTCGAATACATTATAATTTTGAAAATTACGAAACAAATAAAAATGACTTTTAGAATTCATTTTTTGTTTTGAGAATGTATTCTTTAAAACAACTTTTGAATTCTAATGAGTGACAAAACACCTAAATATTTGACAGATATGTATAATAATACCACACGGCTGCGGCTTCGCCCGCGTGATGATCGAAAAAAAGTATCCAATGTGTTGTTCCAGACTATAATGTATATTTACGTGCCCAAAGGTATAAAATATAAATAGCTGGTCAAATCTGTCGCATGTCGTAGGAACAAAAGGCAAAAATAACATAACCACAGGCTCAGAGAGACGGCGGGTTAGGACTCTCTCCTATAAGAATGGCCTACAATCACACATACATTTGCCCTGCTGTTTAGCAATATAAGTGTATAATAATCACGAAAAGGCATAACAAATATAGGAACGCCTATTTTTTTATTCCCATGTAATAGGGGGCTAGTCCACCTATTAAAATCATTCGAGCAGTTACCCACCGTCAACAATTTTTATTAAGAAATACCTGATGGAAAACCTAATAACACTGCGTCCAAACTGGGAATCGAACCCGGTCCAGTAGCTTTAATACAAAAGCTTGGCTATCTACTGTCTAACTGTCACATGGTATTTTTTTCTTATTTTTGTCTCGCACTAGAAATTCTCCTGTAGTAGGCGTGTTTACAAACATTTAAACTCACATACACAAACAGGCATACCCGAAACATCTACGTGGGGCGCAGCAGTCGACCGCTCAGCCACTGCGCCAAGTGTGCCGTCAATTACTTCACCATTATTTTGGCAGCTCATGTAGTAATCTCTTGTTTATTACCCAGTAAATTAAATGATGAAACATAATAGAGTAATGTCGATTGGGCTTGGTTTAACATCTTCATAAATCTTAACTATAACTGGTTCAAGAAATTAACTTACGCTATATTATATCTTATGCAAACATTGCGTCCATAACTGTTAGTTATTTTGGCTCATCGGAACGCCTTTAATAATTACAAAATGTAGGTTATTTATGTTATTTATTAATGTCAGTAGAATACTGCAGTAATTAAGTGAGCTTAGCTTTCGTGAAGCGAAAGAAATTTACTTGTGGGATAATAATTAATCAATCGTTTCTATAGCATCAGCGCCGCCTATTGCAGACTATGCATTTAGATGCTTAAATATTGATTAATTTATTAGAAAAACTTTATGGCAAGTAAAAACTGGAAAGAAGCGGACTTAGTACCTTGGGCATTTTTTACCAGTCTACCTTAGTACTATTAGGTATATATATTATATATCCAATAGTACTGAGGTAGACTATGAGGTAGCCAACAGACTTGAGTAGATGGTTACTCGATACCTCGTTGAAATTGAGATCAAGGGTCTTGACAGACAGACAAACAACAAAGTAATCCTATAAGGGTTCGCTTTTCTCCTTTTGAGGTACGGAACCCTAAAAAGGATCGCGTGCCGACAATTTACATCTAGACAAATATGTCTAACAATTAGTTTCTTATCCAACTGACTAATAATACTGCAAAAATTATGTATTCAGTTCTTGTAACTGGCAAAAAAACATTCCTCACATAATTTCCGTAAACATAATAGGCGATTTAATTGTTTTACTTCAGTTTTCGTAACCTTTTATTAGTTGATTACTGCAATTATTCAAAATTGGTAATTTGAGTTTTATGTGTTAATACATAACACGTATTTTGCAATGTATTTCTTAGTACATAAGCTTGCAAGATGGTTTATGTTTTCTGCAATACTGCAATGTAACACAGGAAAGTATGAACACCACAGAGTAGATAATCCTCAGAGACTGAGCTACATACAATAGCCGCAACAATACCAGAGCCACATAAATTATGAGTAAATGTCGTCATATCAAGGCATTTCTAAATGCACTTCACATGGACACTACTACTCTTATTATAGATAGAAGATACACATACACATAGGAGACATAATGTCTTGAACTGGACGTAGACATCTTATCTTTATTATGACCACGTGCATTTCCGACCGAGCTTGCGCCTTTGTTATTTGTAAACATGAACGGCCAAAAAAAAAGTCATCGAAATCCTTTTTCGTTCGACCCGTGACCCATCTGCTCTTCATCTTACGGGCCTGTTGGTCCAGTGGTTAGTGGCCCTGACTGCTGAGCTCCGGAGGTCGTGGGTTCGATTCCCACCCAGGACAAACTTTGTGTGATGAGCATGATTGTTTGTTCTGTGTCTGGGTGTGGTTTATCTATAATATGTATGTATTTATAAATTATATAAGTATGTATATCCGTTGTCTGGTTACCATAACACAAGCTCTGCTTAGCTTGGGATCAGATAGCCGTGTGTGAGTTGTCCCAAGATATTTATTTATTTATTTATCTATCGCGCTTCACAAACGTCAACATCCCCATTTTGCGTAATGATTATATTAATTTATTTATTAACAGTTCAAGCACAGGATACAAAGACGGACTTAATGACAGACATTATCTACCAATAAACCAAAATTGATGGTGATGCAAACACAAACAGACATTAATATCCACAGAGTGATTTAACTCTCTGACACAGAGTTAAATCACTCTGTGGTCGTAACATCACTGTATTACACACCCCGTCAGCATAATGTATCTCCAGTCTCCACGCTATTATCCGTTCAAGTTTCCTAACATACATGAATAGAAGATGACTATGTAAGTGTATCGAATTCTATTTTTTACTTTACAGTTAACTTGTGCGTCTGAACAGATGCACAAAAAAAACACGAACAATATTTTTTGTAATCGCTTTTATTGAGTCATAATATTGCTGTGTGCATTGACTTCAACTGAAGGTCGTAGCATAGGTAAGATGTTCAGTAACATTCACCTGTAACCGGATTCAGTTTAATATGTGGACAGGATCACAAAAACCTCATGACGGCATACATTAAGTAATAAAAAACTGATTGTAACGCAATAATAAATGGAGCAGAATTTGAAATTTGTTAGCACCTCTTTCAAAACGCCATTATACACCATACTCATCGTACGTAAAGTTGTTCACATATCCACACAATAAGAAAATCTAAATGATAACAGTTTGACGCAGGAAGTACCAGAATCATTGCAGCAAACAAAACAATGCATTAAGTAATAATCACTTTTTGCGTCAAACATTTACATCTCTATTAACTAAACGTAAAAGTCAAAATACGATAAAAAAAAAGTTTTATTCGAACGCATTTGTCTATGCCACGCAACAGTTCCGCCGTAACCTCTTTAATTTAAATTTGGAACAATGGAGGGATTGTACTCATGTGTATAATGAGTCGGAGAAAAGAGACAGTTCGCGAGAAATTAAATTCTTTACGTAATAATAACAATTAGCTCGTTAGTGAGTTCGTAATTATATAAAATTGTGAGTAAACTGTTACTTCAGACAATGTGATGCACGATTTGGAAGATTTGTAATGTAACGGCGCGTTTAGAACAAAGTTTGTTGTAGACAAGTTTCTTCTGACAATTAATTATATTTATTATAGATATATAGATTGAGAGATTCTCAAGTTCCGAAATTTATTAATTACTAGCTTTTGCCCGCGGCTTCGCTCGCAATATTATATTTTATTCGCTTGTAATAGCAACGCCAAGTTTTCCCGTTCCTTACCTCTTTCTCCTTCATATCCTACTCTTTTATAAAAAAAAGCCTATGTCCGTCTCGTGGTTCCCAACTATCTCTGTACCAAAATTCATCAAAATTGGTTGAGCCATTAAAGCGTGAAGAGGTAACAAACAAACAAACAAACACACTTTCGCTTTTATAATATTATAGTAAGGATTATGATATTTTATTCATTTAATTTACATTCTCATTTTCATACGTCCTTACTCTGTAAGACTATGGAGCGTGTACTGAATGGTAAACTCCTGGCATACCTAGAATCCAATGACATCCTCAGTGACCGACAATACGGCTTTCGCCGAAACCGGTCCACTGGGGATCTTCTAGCGTATGCCATTCACATTTGGGGTGAGGCCATTGAGAAACACGGGGAAGCGCTTGCCGTTTCCCTTGACATCTCTAAGGCCTTCGACAGGGTGTGGCATGAAAGCCTTATCAATAAGCTTCTTTCGGTCTACCCGCTGGTTTTTGTACTTGGGTTGCGGACTTCCTGAGGGATCGGTCCATTCGAGTGGTCATAGATGGCTGCTCGTCTGACCAATTGGCTATTAATGCTGGGGTCCCTCAGGGGTCGGTTCTCTCAGCAACTTTATTTTTGCTGCACATTAACAGTCTGCTAGTGCCCGGCCGGCACCTTTGGGTATGCAGACGACAGCACTGTTGCTGAGAGATATACGTCCAACGCAGGGGCTAGTGGGTCTCAGATCCGGTCTCTTCGCGAGGCCATGGTTGAGCGGTTGAACTTGTCCTTGAGGGCTGTCTCCGATTAGGGAGATGCCAACTTGGTCAAGTTCAATGCTGCTAAGACCCAGGCGTGTCTGTTCTCCGCAAAGAGGAGTGAATTTCTACCTGCTCCTTCTTTTCGTGATGTAACCGTGCCAATTACCGACCATATTGAGCTTCTTGGTGTAACGCTTACATCTACCCTCAATTTTGGTCCGTTCATCGAGGCTGAGGCTAAACTGGCTGCTTAGAAGTTAGGTATCCTAGCAAAGGTGAGACAGTATTTCACACCGGAACAGTTGCTGAACTTATATCAAGCGCAAGTTCGATCGTGTGTGGAGTACTGTTCTCATCTCTGGGACGGATCCGCCAAATACCAGCTTGAAGCGCTAGAGTCTATAGAGAAACGAGCCAAGAGGCTCATCGGCAACGACGCGCTGGTTGAGGCAAAGCTCCAGAGACTGGAGCATCGCCGACGCGTTGCCAGCCTTTCGGTTTTCTATCGGTTACATTTCGGAGAGTGTGCGATGGAATTGCACAGCCTAATTCCGCCAAGCCCGTTCCATCATCGGACTACAAGACGTACGGCGATGCGCCACAGTTACATGGTAGACATCCCACCCACACGCACTAAACGGTTTGGGAATACTTTCATTGTGCGTACTGCTAAGGAGTGGAATTCCCTGCCGGAGTCTGTGTTTCCTGACAGCTATAACCTGGGGGTCTTCAAGTCAAGAGTGAATAGGTTATTTCTAGGTAAGCGTGCTTCATCGTCGACCACATCATCACTTACCATCAGGTGAGATAGTGGTCAAACGCGAACCTATCACTAATAAAAAAAAAAAAAACATTTATTTGAAGAAGGTTAAAGATGATAAAAATAAAACTCCAAGTAAATATCACCGATACAATTAAGTTCCGTTGATTTGTTACCAACCACTCTTTTATTTTAGCCTTTTTAAGGGGTTCTTACCACAAAATGAATAAACGGAATCTTTATTAAATCAGTTTGTTGACCGTCTGTCTGTCAAGACCATTTCTCGTCATGTCGTAAATGGTCAAGAAACATTTACTCAAAATCGGTGGTCCCTTGATGCTGTGTGAAAATCAACCCTGAAAATTCAAAAGGTAGGGCCGTTTATGTCTCAAGCTTGTACGGAACCCTCGCACTAGGCCGGTTTTTTTTTTTGTGGCATCTGGCAGTGATTTTGTCAGCTGCTCAACGGCGGCGACCGGACTATTTATTTTAATTGCACGTTCTCAATTTATTGCTGTTGCATCTAAACGCACCTTAATGTGTGCTGCGTTTAGAATTATTGTAGCTTTTATGCAAGTGAGAGGTAACATCTAAATGTCACTGTATTATCCGTCACAATCTTAGTGCTTAACGTTTTTGCAACATTTTTCCTTACATAACACTTTACTACGAAGGTTACCCTAGACCTATAAGCATATATCTATATTCAAAATACCTATGTCAACGCAAATTCCTATGCAAAAATGATCAAGAAGAAGATTCTGACGCACAAATTATAATTGCTCATATCGGTTCGTGCCAGTTTGTTATGTAAGTTAAGCAAGCTAAGCTTAGAAACTTGTTCCACAACCTTTATTCCTTAGAATAATCTAAAAATAACTTCAAAATAAATCAATTCATCGATAAACATAAATAAACGGTCATAGATTACGTTACCTATCAGTTAATAGCAAGCGGAAATATCATGTTTTATTGATATAGTACCTATTTTGATTAATTGGATTTAAGTTGCGTCTTCTAGCTCCGCATTTCAACACTTATTTTTTTATTTTGCGGATTTGGAAATAATATTAATAATCTTTATTTACTAAAAAAGTAGCTAGTTACAAATATTTGAATTTAGGTATAGGCATACAGTTACAGCTTACAAATTATAAAACCCCTGCCTCCCAAACTAGGTGATCCTGTATTTTGGGAGTCATCAAATAACTTCCCTAACTCTGGGTGAAGCGGGGGGAGTGTTAGACTTGTACTGACTAAACCCACCCATGTCCCTTCTTTTGCCCTTAATGTTCCGGGGCCGCGGTATCTCTTTCGAAAAACCTGCAACCCCGGTAGGAACAATTCTTACTTACACAAGGGTGATGAAACTTCATCATGTGCCTAGTCTTTTCCCAACTATGTTGGGGTCAGCTTGTAGTCTTACCGGTTTCAGAGATTCCAGTATTTTACATGGAGCGACTGCCTATCTAACCTCCACAACCTATGAGCTACTGGGTAATACAATATGCCTTTGTTGCAAGATCAGTTGTCAAACTTTCGACCCACTGACTACCAATATCGACTGTGTAAGATCTACAAATGACAGCCGGTACCAACGGCTTAAGATGATTTGCGAATGATAAGTCTTTTAAAACAATTTGTTTTTACAATGTTACTGCGTTGTTACTTAAGTAGTTTGGAATATCGCGAAAATTTTTAAAACGTAAAACAAGATGAAAAGTTAATAAAAAATTTGACAATTGTATTTATATTTTACACAACAAATGAGCGTACTAATATTGTCATCAGTACCTACTGTAACTATTCTGAACATACATAAATGACACATATAGATATACGCACTTAACAAGTACGCGGTATCGCTCACAAATCTAAATATCCCATCATCTACATCATGTAGCAAAGAAAGAAATATAGGTACAAAACAAGATATGAAACGAAAAAAAACGTAATTATGTAAATATAATATATTACACAATAGTAATTTATTTGACATGCATGTGGCCTTATACAAAGAAAAAAAGTTACGGCATTTGGGTCTTACAATCTTTTTGAATCATCAGTCATTGATTACACCTGTGCATAATGATACAGATGGCTAATACAGTAACGCAATCACGACCACTTTAATAGAAGAATCGGATGATTTACACTATAACTAATCACTAATTAAAGGCCCTTTCGCCACGTACATCTTACAAAACTTAATAAATTAAAACCTATTACAAATGCGTGGCCCATTTATCTCATCAAAACAATCTACATTCGATTCTCTGATCAACTAATACGCAATCGTTAACTATTGAAACTAGCAGTAATTACAACGACCTTAGACATACATTTATTATAATAAAATAACAAAGAGTGTATGATAGATCGTAGAAAACTTACTCCTAATCTACTTGTCGAAAAAACTATTTTAGATCTTATAACAATATGGCTAAGTTCTAAATCTATTTGTTGTAAAAAGGAGATTTACGCGTAACGAATGGATGGTTATAGTAAGAGAATTGAATCTTATTGCTCGACACGTGACTCGTGGATTATTTGGCGAAATCATAATTGAATGCCGTTTCGACATATCACATCATGACATAATTTGGAACAAAGAATGATGTGAAACACGTTTTGTTTTTGCATGACCGCTAGTGTAAGAGTCAAGGAAAAAAGGTTTAACAATTTACATGCTCATTACTTCCCGTGTTTTTTCTCATGGATATTATTAAACATTGCTGCTGAACCTTTCAGTATTTACAAGCAGAATGTCATGCTTTAATCTCCAGACAAATATTTGGATTCAAAATATAAAGTTTTAATTAAAAAAAACTGACGTCATTTTATTTCTCGTGCTCTTGTCAGCAAACCCTTTCATAGGAACGCTTAACAAATAAATAGTCCACCATCTTTTGGAGTTCGCCATAATGGATTTAGAATAACGTCAATCGGAAACAGAAGTTAGTCAAATACATAACTTCTAAGATTTTTTTACATAGTAAGGTTAATACAAGCGTGTTAAAAAAAAATCTTATACACTACGCTATTCAAAACTGCCTCAAAGCTTTCCAATTCTAGACTGTACATAATAAAAAAAAATAATTGGGCGTTGTAGATCTTATCCTAATTTTATCCGTAAAATAATACATGATGTTTCATAACTACTGTGTGAATTAGAGAATCCTTGAAAGTCTAAGCTACACTCTGTTCCAGACAGAACTTTACGAAATTTTGGCTATGTATTCTAAAACCGATACGCTACTTAATATTTTATTAGTCTCAAAGTGCGTAAGCAGAGAAATAGGCGTACATTCTTGCATACACTTTGAAAAGACGTAAACGCATATTTTAATAGTAAAAGGTCTAAGAAATATCTACATTTACTCAGCTTGATATGCATGAAAATTGATCTCATCAAAGCTGTGACTCCATGACAGACTATAAATACAAATTTCAAAACGTTTGTTAAATATGTGTTTTCTTAGACCCCTCAATTTATTATCTACAGAAACTGTACATTGACCTCTGAACTGGCTCCATTATAGTGTTATGACATAAAATTAATTCATACTTACGCCTCTAACATATTTTTTTTTAAATTTTATACACCACAAATCTACATTATCTTTGACACATATTATAATCGCGCCATCTAAAGGACGTAATTTAAATATGCTCCACAGACAAAAATAATTTAAATAAAAGGTTTCATATTCTTAATTTATTACTTAACATTTCAAAATATGTATGTTGTTTTCCATGTATTCTGAGTTAATATCACATTTTATTCACGTTAAGTTAGTGGCTATTCAAAAATTAGAATATTTGATTACTAGCTTCCGCTCGCGACTTCGTCCGCACGGCATAGTTATTTTGGGCTAACGCTAACCTTAACCCGCGTGCTGATCGAAAAAAAATATCTCTCTCTCCCCTATTCCAACTTTTTTTTAGCCTATGTCCGTCTCCACGGTCCCAACTATCTCTGTACCAAAGTTCATGAAAATCGGTTTAGCCATTTAGGCGTGAAGAAGTAACAAGCAAACTCACTTTCGCTTTTATAATTTTAATAAGGATTTAGTCTTGCTTTGATACTTATTAATAAATATAATAAATAGAACCAGCTACTGTTATAATTTGGTTTTCAAAACTTGTTCTACTTTTGGTTAAATATATTAATTCATAAAAATATTCATTTAATATGTATAATCTCAACATCAATAATGTATCCATGACTTTAATTTTTTTTATGATTTAAAAGAGTGTTCATGGAGTTTCTTGCACATTCTTCTCAATATGGATCTACGCTTTGGAAAGGGCAACTACAGTACTTTCACAAGTTATTATGTATTGTGACTGGGGACTGTAGCAGCACCTTTTTCTTATTACGACATTCAAAAGTGCCTTTAATTTACTAAGTGAAATAAATACTTTGAGTTTTTAAATAATATTATTTACCATCCTCGCTTTAAGCCACTAACTAACAATTATGGTTTATTTGTTAAATATACTCAGTGTTTGTTGTAGAAACAAAAAATATAATGAACCACCGCCAGGAATTAGTTGCAATTGTAAATCCGGTGTTTTTTATATTCATCATAGTGGATCGTCATTAATCCTATATTTAATTAAATATAAAGATAGGTGATACCTGTCTTTCATTATGCTACACACATTACACAATTATAGCTAGATATGTATTTTTTTATATTTTAATATTCATGTACTTATCCACAGTCATCTAATTAGCTAATAATGACTACCGGCATAAAATTAAATATGCATTCTAAGATGCAAAATGCAACTTATGTAAAGTTCCAGATTGGAAAGCAAAAAACGTAAATTATAAAGAAATTAAAATCAAATCACATCCATTAGAGATCAGCACTTTTGGAACGGCAACAATTACGAAATATCCTGGAAATATAACTTCAAATGTGATTAAGCAGATTATACGCATCATACACTTCTACACTAATATTATGACGAGGAATGTATTATGTATTTTCGTATTTAACTAATCTCAAAAACTCATAGACCGATTTCAAAAAAACTTTTTTCATTAAAAAGCTACATTATCAATAAGCAACATAGGCTATATAACATCACGCTACTACCCACGGGAGCAGGGCAGTAACAAACAATGCAACTGAAACCGCGCAGGACAGTTAGTAATATTATAAATGCTGAAGGTTGTGAGGATGTATGCATATTTGTTCCTCTTTCACGTAAAAACTATTGAATGGATTTGGATGAAGTTTGCCACAGAGATAGACTTTATAAACTGGATGAATACACAGGATTTTTACTCCCGGTGAGTGATCCCGTCGGCAAGAGCTAGTGTATTAATAGTAACATCAACTGGGCAGTTTGGCAACTGTTACGCATTGGCTCGTTGCTCAAATAAATGATGAATTTCTCAGCTGCAGCTTAACAATATGGTAGTTTCCAGGGTCAAGGTATATTACTATATTCACTCGTTGCGAAAAAAATTACCAAGACGTGACGTCACACGTAACTTTAATGGGCTATATCTTTGTCATTTTAGGTCTAATTTACAAATAAAATAAACGTGTCCGTTATTTTTTAATAATCTCAAAGACTAAAATATAATGTAATTACTTTTTGCAATCTAGCCTTTTGTTAGCAAGCAAACCCCTTATTAAATGGGACTACAGCTAACTTGTGACATCTGAGTGTACTTTATGGATCTTTGCTTTCCCTTTGGGGAAAGAGGCATTATTTTTATGTTATTTTACCTCATAATCTCACTGATCTCAGATACTTACATTCAAACCGTTTTTCAGGTTGGGTAAATTGTAAAAGAGGGATAGGGTGAACGTAGAAAAAAAATCATTCAATATGTAATACTGAGAAGTGTTCTTAACCAAATTAACGACATACTTAATTCTATTGACTATAATTTAGTGACAGAATGTTTGAAGCAATAAAAGAGAGAGTATGGTATTTATTCCACTTACGAGGTATTTTATCTTACTAATCCATTAAAATATTGCGATTTTATCATACTATTTGTAAGATTTATTTTAAGTATCAACACTTTCCTCGTTTCAGATCAACTGTTTGCATAAAAATATGTTTTGCCAATGTAATCCCTATATAGCAAATAAATAAAAGTCAGAGTTGTATGTCACTTTCTATCATATGAGTTAGTTATGTGTGGTCGAGTAAATGCTTTTGATTATAAGATGACGATGGATGACTTAAATACTAAATCTGTCTGTTGTCCATTCATACTTGTCAGTTACGAAGATATCTCGTAATTTTGTATTTTATTTTACGTGCAGTTTCAGGAGACATTTTTCATAAATTCTATAAATTCACGTAGTCTTGTACGTTCCACGTTGTGATAAAAAGGGTTATACATAACTATGTCTATGAAAAGAACATTTACTGAAATCAGTCTAACTCATATTCAAATTCAATAAATAAAAAAACTTTCGATGCTCTAGAATAATATAATTCTTTTCAAAATTTGAGACTGACAATTAATGTAAAAAAAAAAAATTTGTTAAATAAAAACTTCTTTCATGGGTATCATTTTCGGCGCTTAAGTATCAAAAGCTAGTCTTACTGAGTACCTTTTTAAAAGTATTTTTTGCAGAAATTCAAAAAATATATAAATACTAGCTGTGCCCAGCGGTTTCACCCGCTGCTGACTTAGGGGTACGAAAAATTGATGTTGGCCGATTCTCAGACCTACTCGATATGTACACAAAGTTTCGTTTGAATCGGTCCAGCCGTTTCGGAGGAGTATGGGAACGAAAACTGTGACACGAGAATTTTATATATTAGATTTCATCTAATAATAGGAGACTATTCTCTGTCTATCTCTCTGAAAAAGATGCGTACATGGGTCGCTAGATCAAAGATCAAGACAGGCATTCCAACAGACTATCACATTTAGATTTAGAAGTAAACTTTTCCTATCTGATATAATGATGATGACAGGTATCTTTAACCCCATAACTTAAGTGACTTCCTAATGATCGCTTTCATAAGCTATATTTAAGTCATACCAAGCAGGCATAGAAGGAAAATGTCTTAAGTGGATAGGTATAAGATTAGAGAAGTGTTTTGACTTTGAAAAGTGCCTGTAACGGTCTAATTGAAATAAATGATTTGAGTTTGAGTTTGAAGTATACAGAAAAGACATGCAGAGCCGATCCCAAATAAATTGGCATAAGAGCAAGTTGGTAGAGACCTCTAAAATAAAACCCCTTTTTGTTTTTTAGGATATTATTAACTCGTCCCGCTCTGTAGCGGAGTGGGAGACAGTGTCAGACTTTTACTGACTAAAAACCCATCCATGTTTTTTCTTTTGCCCTTTGTGTTCCGGAGACGCGGTATCTCTTTCGAACAACCGAAACTGACCCGAAAACAAGAATTTTAGTTTTTACTGGATGATTTATTTAATGTAGGTACTACTTTAGAGGAATGTAGTGCGTACCCATTAAAATAAACGTCTTCTACTGAAGAAACGATCATAAATTGGCGAAAAATATCAGTTGTACTAAATATTTTGTCGCATGGTAATAACAATAACGAAGGAAACGTCTGTTGTTTTTCTTATTTCAAAGTACCTACTATAGTAAAAGTTGCACGTATTTATGAGTACTACACTTAGGCTCCTTCAAATATCACATACATTTAAGCAATCATCCTGAATAATTGCCTAATTTAATTTTTTATAAGGTAATGAAAAGTCAGACACCTTATAAAAAATAAAATTAAGCAATTATTCACTTATAGTTTTCTATGATTAAAGAATCATAGAAAACTATAAGTCATAAAGACTTTATTCACTGAGACCGTCATTTAAATAAGAACATTAAAACTTAATGTAAGCAAGTATTTAATAAAATAAATTATGAAATTACATAATTACTCTTAAAAGAGAAACTAAGCACGGTAAACCATTTAATTAGTATGGAATGAATAGTCAAATTCCATTGTGATTTTCTCGTAATTATTTGATTTCGATCTGCGCTATTTTTAACAATGAAACAGAACTGATTTCAATTAATGTGACTTTCTTACCATAAGTAGTAAAATTGCAAGTAACAGGTCCGTTAATACCCGCAGTAAACCCTTTCTTATTTCATTCTTCTATGTGACGTGTCGATGTCGATTGCAATCTATTATAAAATATATAAATAATAAAGCCCAAAATGTGGCGACTATTTTTGGGATGGGAAATCATTAAAACACTTCACCCGCTCTGCGTGGAGCGGGATTGAGGGTCAGACTTTTACTGACTTAATCCCATCCATGTTCTTTTGCCCTTTTATTTTCCAGGGCCGCGGTATCCCTTGCGAACAACCCTCAACATCGGCAGGCAGTGACCCCGGCAGGCCTCTCGCTTTTGCATTTGGCACCATATTTTCACTTTTTGTCATAATTTGCAAAAAAATCATTTGAAGGAATTGTTATTTGTATATTCATTAACATGAAAGAGCTAAAAGCTCTTTATCATCAGAATCTGCGTCGCTTAGCATGGTGAGACTGGTTGTCAGACCTTTGGGTCACTGACTATCATGGCTGTCAAAGATCTACAAATGACACTTCCGAAGAAGTTTCGAGTGCCACTGAAAAATCGACGGCTTTTGAAAATGGATATAGATCTATTTACAATTAAGGTACCTACATAGATAGACTCTTCTATCATCCAGCCACTGGGGAACACGATATCCCATGGTAAGATTGGTAGTCAGACGTTCAGCTTTTGACCAGCCGTAACGAGTGTCCTACTTACAAATGCCAAACGGCCACGTATAACCTCGCTATGGTATCATCATCTTCATATATATCTTTAAAGTGACTTAAGCATAGTCATCATGTGTGCGTTTATCAATTAAGTACTTACATCTTTGACAGTAAGCCGACAACATGAATCTATCATACAAACTACAAGTTCAAGTTGCTCACCTTAACATTGATCTGACGGCTATATACATTAAATAAAACATAAGTTTAGATATAAAAACTTGTCTGTCTATACAAGTTCAGTGAACGGAACCACTTTCTTACTTTCGTTTATATAGGACAATGTTCACTTGCTCTGTTGACCAACAAAAAACGCAATGGACTAGTTAGTTAGTGCAATGGATCGTGCATCAGTCGTAAATAAACAAAATCAATTACATATTCAGTTATAAACATCTAGAACAACATCATCTGCCTAGCTTTTTCTAAACTATTTTTCCTGGGGTCGGCTGCCAGTCTAACCGGATGCAGTTGCATACTTAATAACATTTTTCACAAAAAAAACTTTGACCTACTGTAACATGTCATGTATATTTCTTTCTTTGGGCAATAAATTGTTATTATTTTTAATCGGTCGACTGCCTATCTGACTTCCACTACCCAGTTAGATACGAATGCTTGGTAAGATTGAATATCAGACTTTCGGGCCACTGGACCTGTAGTGACTGTGAAAGACTTGCTAAAAACAGCTGGAACCAAAACCTTAGCGGGCGTTCCGATGCACAGATGGAAACTCGGTAAGTAGTGTAATGGATGGACGGAGCCACGGATCCTGGCAAACAAGGATTAACCTTAAAAGTTGATCCATGCAGCTGTTATTATTATTGTAGCCACGTTAAAATAAGTAGATCCCGGCATATTATTTGTACCCGAAAATACGTGGTTTTAATAGAGCCAAAGGGTTTCACGATACTCCCCATTAACGATGACGGGGCAAACTGAAACAAATACTAGGTCCATATTAGCCTTACATCAAAACAACTGAAGGGCTCTCGCCGGTCTCCCTACGATATGGTTATGGCTTCAAGAAGTCCATAGCTTATGATCTAATTTTATTAAAGACTAGCTTTTGCCCGCGGCTTCGCTCGCGTTAAATTTGGGGTACCTGCTACCTGTTGTTTTGCCGTTGCGCCTTATTTATTGTAATAGCAAAGCTAAGTTTTCCCTTTTCCCCCTCTTTCTCCCTAATTTCTCTTTGAATAAGAAAAATACCTATGTCCGTCTCCAGGGTCTCAACTATCTCTGTATCAAAATTCATCAAAATCGGTTTGGCCATTTAAGCGTGAAGACGTAACAAACAGAGGTATTCCTCAAAGCGCTCCCGTTTTGAAGCGCTCCCATCTAAGCGCTCCCGTTTTATTCCTCTAAGCGCTCCCAAAAGGAACGCTCGAAGAAAGAACTCCTTGAAGCGCTCCTTTTGGGAGCGCTTAGAGGAATAAAACGGGAGCGCTTAGATGGGAGCGCTTCAAAACGGGAGCGCTTTGAGGAATACCTCAACAAACAAACTCACTTTCGCTTTTATAATATTAGTAAGGATTATCTAACGCACCCTGACTTAGTTATACATACGTTAGAAGCGTCAAATATAATAGTTATTCATTATTAACACGATCAGCATCATCTATCTATAAAATTTGGTCGATTAAATACAAATTAGGACTAATAAGACACATCAATAATTATAACGCCTCGCTTATGATTAAATATCTGAATTGTAAAATAGCAGTTGTGATAGGCCACTCGATCCGTTGTTCATTGTCATTGTCAAGTGAACGGTAAAACCTGATATTTCAATCAGTATTAAATTACCCATTTAACTGCCCCTGCGCACGAATATGGTCGTTTTTTGCACCATCATTTATACGTGATGACGAACTTGTAAAACGTCTTAGATAGAAAAATCTGGATATGCATCAAATCCGTCATTGTATCAAAAATACTTTTTTTTTAATTTCTTCTCCCTCCCCGGGCGGAGCGGAAGAAGAACCTTTAAAAAAGCGGGAGTGTCAGCTTTTGCTGGCTTATACCCATCCATGGTCTTCCTTTTGCCCTTTATATATTGTGTCGACCATAGACTGATTGATTTTGACTGACGCCACTGATTGATTTATTTTTCAAAATATATATCTACATATACGACCACCAGATCAGCCTTACCAAAAGTATGGTGGCATACCCATTAATAACTTGGTTGTGGATTTCAGATAGGCAGTGTATTCCATATTAAATAGTGGCATCGGTTAGACTAGAAGTCGACCTCAACATATAACTTTACAGTACAAATGTAGACATATCACGAAAAGGGAAAGAGATATTGCGATCGAATAAGTAACATCGTGGATACGAGATAGGTACGACAATCTTTCCGGAAAAGTATTTTCCAAAAGATTTAATGAAATTATTTAAATGATGGATAAGTAGCATTAGCAACTTAATGAGGAACATTACTTTACATGAATTTCTTAATTAATTTCCCAAAGATGATAAATCGAATCCAAATTATTCTTTGATTAATTTTACTTTGCTAGAACTATTCATCTTATATAACTTTGCAAAGTTTCCACTGATTTGACACAAAAAAATATCATAAATATTTATTTTAAGTACCTTAAGTTAGGTTCATTGCACCATTATATAATGTCCAATTAGTTCCTAATATTTTTCATGTCATTATATAATTTATAACGGACGATTTAATTATATATCCGGCAATGAGCACCAACGTAACGCGCATAATTTCTTTTTATACACGTAAAATGCCTATTAAATTATTATGTATTTAGCATATATATAACGGTTTAGAGTAAAAGGTAAGTTTAATACCAATCCAGTTTTAGCATAGACCAGGGCCTTCCCTTATTTTGCGACAGAAATAAAACTAAAAAAAAAATCCATATAGAGTTCATTTTATCAAAAGTTGTTATACTAGAACTGCAACTACCTACAGGTAATTTTATTTTCGGCTTGGGGCCTGAGATAGACTATATTTTTATTTCAGTTGCAAATATGACAAAGAAGGCCAATCATGTTGTCCTACATCACCTTATTTGTATTAAAATATGCGTTTCCTAAACCTGATGCAAAATAACTTTGGACAACAAAACACAAACAGTAGCAAACTACTATGTAGCCCAATTTCTGAAGAAACGAGAGCATTTGGTTGCCGGACCACCAAGAACAGACCTAACGTCAGCAGCTGCCTTCAAGAACCCCTATTGATTTTATTACTGCGCAATGAAAAAACCAATGTAACATTAAACCTAACCTACGAAAATTACCAATTTGTCAACATCGTAGGCCTTGACACAAAATAATTCGACGATTAATAATCACCCAGCATCTGATTGTTCCAAAAACACTACATCGCGATTCACGTTGATGTAACCAAGCAACATTACACACGTTCATCGTCCCAGCTTTTCACTTTTTCTCAGATGAGGCATCTCGTTCGGCTTAGCATGCATGAATTCGGGTGTAATAACCGTTGGTACGTCGGCTATGAAATATTTATGAGTTGTTTGTTGACTCCGATCTCACTTTATTGTCACACTACGTGTCTTATGCAATGTGGTTCTGTTTTCATAGTGAGTTAGTGCGTATTTATTCATAGGGGCCATGATTTATAATGGGAAGTTCGCGTGTCTACGAATTACGGATGGTGATTCGCGAGTGAGTGTCAATTTGATGGACATATTTGGAGCGTTGGCGGATGTAGAATACATTAAGGTGGAATTTATAGGGATTTGATAAGCTTACTAAATAAACCCCTCACTTCCAAACTCACTATAGCCATTTAATCATTCAAGTAATTGTATTTTATTGCTTGTCATCAGATGTTTAATAAAATCGAAGTTTTGGTGAGACATACACAGAGGTTCAACTAATCCAGAACTTTAAACACAACTTTAAATCCTTAAAATCCAAACTGGCTAGATAAGCAGGGCCTTATCTACCCAGTTTGGATTTGCATCGGTCAACTTGAACCCGCAAACGGTTCAAAGATTTCCATGTCAGTCACTTATGTTTGTGACCGGAAGGTAGTTTTCCTACAAGTGTGATGAAGTGGATCCTTTTCTAACATAATTGGGTTTACAAGAGTGGCTCGGTACTAAAGCTATATTAACTGTAGTATGTTTCTAATTAACAGACTAGATTTAAGTGTCTGCTGCCGTAAAACAAACATAACACATCTTAATGACTAAATAAAACTACAAAAACTGTTTTATTAAGTCTAAAGAAATTTTCTAAGATAAAAGTTATGTAACTTTTACAGTCACTTTATTCAGTATCACGTATTTTAACTACCCTTCATGTAGGAAATGGATATCAGTAAGTACTTTATTTTAAACTCTCGTTAGTCCGCTGTCCTATCCAGTAAGAATCTCCGAGTAATTGAAGTGAATTGAATGTGTCACACGCAGTAATCACGGAGCAATAAATGTGTGGCTTCTAAAACCGAGATTTGAACATTCTTGACGAAGTAAAGTTACTTTTAAGTAAATAATTACTAATAATAATTACTAAAAAACAAGCCTTTTCACCATTCGTTTATTATAGTTACTATATATAACCTGTTACAATAATATAATCTCTTAAAAACTACAACCTTACTTATTTAACGAGTATCTACACATTCTAAATTGATATGGAGCCGAATGTTACGACGGTTCAGCGTCCTAAATCAATCAAATGTAAATAAAACAAAAGCAGTCAGTTTGTAACTTGAATAGCATTCTTCATCTTAGCGTGTCGATGGCAATCTAAGTTGCCCAGAATTGACATCATATTTTTTTTTAAATAAAAACTGCCCCACACTACGATTTTCTCCTGTATCGTGGGTGCGTTTACAAACATTTAAACTCACATATTCAAACAGCCAGACTCGAAACAACTAACTGCAGGTCATACAAATATTTGTTTCGGGCGGCGATTGAACCCGCGACACGCAGCGCAGAAGTCGATCGCTCAGCCACTGCGCGAACAGTGCCGTCATGTTCTTAGATAATTAGTTCTAGTAAAAAAGTCAAATCAAATCAAAATAATGTATTCCCATAATAGGGGTAAATTAATGGTACATGAATGTTACATTATATAATATAGCAATAAAGCTTCATATTCACCAATATTCAAGTGCGAAAGTGATTAATCGACTTCTAACCACATCTACCATATTTGTGAATATCTAGTGTTACTTTGACCGACTAACACCTTCGATAAAACGCATCTCATTATAAATAACATCTGACCCCAAAATATTCTAGGTCTTGTTGGTTTATCAAATTACGAACAAACAGGTTTTGACCATAACATTAACGACTCTAACAAAAATAAACTTTTTTTTTCTAGCATTTTTGGGTTTATGTAATGAAATGCTATAAGTGATGTTATAAGCGATCCGAAATCGTTTTTTTTTCAGCTGAATATATGACCTTGATAAATGATGGTTATTTTGCAAGTAGGTTTTCACAAACACTTTTAAACGTCTTTTTTAAAAACTAGATGAGGCCGGTGTTTCGTACCCAACTACTCTGAAAAGAAACAGCCGAAACAAACTCAGAGGTCATAATCTCTTTTAAAGTCCAGACAAAAAATCTTGATCAACTTACATGAGGACTGTGCAGATTAGTGTCTGAAATGGTCTTTTTAAGAAAGCACCACACAGATGGAGTAGATCTGTCCAGTCAGAGCAAGCATTTGTCAGTTATCGTGTAACTCGACTCATAACCCAAGAAGCTCAACGACACGAACCTTACTTTACTATGTTTTGAAGTAACCTCAATTAAACATACATTTAAATCAGTCACTGAAACGAAGAAGCTGCAGGAGTATGCCCCGCTCCATTCAAGAGTTAGACGCTTTTCTACTGACCATACTTTACGACTTCCGGGCACGAGATGTTTTGTAGTTTTCGCAAGTTAGAAAATTGAGTAACTCGTTGACATATTTGGGTAATAATGTCTGTTAGTACAAAAAATTACAAGATGACCAACTACAGGAATATTGTCTAGTAATCTGATCAAACACAATTGTACATGTGTTAATCTATTTACTATATTGCCTACTTACGTATGTATGTATGTATATTACTTACTTATATTTGTAAATTGCGAAGGTAAGCACACAATTTTCTTTGGCGTGTAGATGAGTAGAAATTTGCTGTCAGATTTGTTAATCTTGATGTTAAACCATTGAATTGATAAAATATTACCAATTAATGAATGATGATACAACAAAAAGGCAGGAGCCGCTCGGATCGATCTTTAGGTTAAGCTATGCTTGTCTAGGCTGGTCTGTGGCTCATCCGTTCCATACCGAGATTACAACCGTGCCCGTGCCTCGGAAAGCACGTTAAGCTGAAAGAAAGAATGAAAGAAAACAAGTTTATTTGGTACAAGCCATTAATGTACACAGTAATAAAAATAATAAAACTTAATTCTAAACACAAATAAAAATAATGTATATTATTTTGTGTCTCACGGCTGCGCCAAATAGGCCCAGTTCAGCACACTGTCCAGCAGCTACAGCTAGTGCCCGACGCTGGTTTTCAACTGGACCTGCTATAGTGATGTGACGGACGTAAAACAATTTTAAGTGTATAATATGTATGTAAAGGAGAGTGTGTAATGTGATAAAAAAAACAAGATAAACCACATAATTGGTTGTAATATGAAAATTCAATAAGCTGTTGGTCCCGGCTCTCATTTGTAGATCTTCGACAGTCGTTAAAGGTTTTCTTTGTCCCGAAAGTCAGACAACGAGTCTCTCTCAAACATCGACTCAAGTGGCTGCTATTATTTTGCCATGAGTGAGAGTACCAGACTTAATCATGTAATCTATTATGTTACGAGCGTGGGCCCACGAATAATAATAACGCAATAGGTTAGGTAATAATTTTATAAAACCAGGACTAAAGTTTCCAAAAACCTTATTTACAACAAAAAACAACGTAAGTCACAAACTCACAGCCTATTAAACTATTAATTATGTATACAGGCTACTCTTTTGAATAAAATGTAGTATAATATAAATATAATCTTTTTTCTTATCTATAAAATTCTCGTGTCACAGCTTTAGTTGCCATATTCCTCCGAAACAGCTTGACCGATTTTTATGAAATTTTGTATGTAGGTATATTTGGTAGATCTGAGAATCAGTCGTATTAAATTTTTCGTAGCCCTAAGTGATAAGGAAAGGAGCTGAGCTGCGAGTGAAACCGCTGGGCGCAGCTACTTATAATTAAAATATAATTATTTCAACTGTGGTCCAGCAGCGCCCTCGAACGGTTCGTCTCCGTACTTCTTCAATACGAAATATTAATACTTTCTATCACAGTGTTCCACAGAACTCGACTTTACGATGCTTACGACGTCAATGCCATCTACCGGTAACTGGTAACACTGTTTATTAGTAGATTTGGATTCTAACCACGTTTCCAGCCTAGTGAAAGGCAATGTTGGTGTTGCTTTCAACTGGTCTTGCGACCGCCACGACCGCTGCTCTACTATAAATGTTGGTAGTTTTGTTGATTGTCAATAGATGGCGGCTTATTTTTTTTCTCAAAAGGTCATCGTCCCGAGCATTTTGAGATTGAAGCTTTCACATTTTTGTATTGTGATATGAATAAGATACTGACATAGTTATTACAGTTGTACCAATCATTTTATTTCCTACTGTTTTAATCACAATGTGGACCAGCTAAAAAACACTTGGAATTTTGAACAAAGCAATCTGCAACACATAGACTTATTCTATATAAGAGGGAGTGAGGCATTATCCTGTACGGAGGTACAGCTATAGACAATTATCATCTTCTGCCCTTTTTTCCTCGCTCTGGACGGAGCGGGTTGGAGTGTCAGTTTCTCTCTGGCTAAAACCCACCCATGTTTCATCTTTTGCCCTTTATGTTCCGGAGCCGCTGTATCTCTTTTGAATAACTCCCAACTCTGGCAGGCAGTAGCCCTGAAAGACCCCTCTGCTTTGCTATCTATTTAAGACGCGCGGGGAACACGAATACGCCCCCCACCCATCCCTTGCTAGAGCCAGCCCGTGCTGCTGAGCCAGTAAGTTTAAACCAATTCCAAATTAATATCACTCAGATCCAGCCTGTCCCTTGCTGTCCTCCCTCAGCAATGCCCTAAGCCGAGGCTCGTACCCCACAGGGGTTGCCCTTAGCGTGTAGTCGCTTGGCTTGTAAGTTTTTTACCCTGGCTGGAGGTCTAATTTTAAGGTATCCACAGGATTCGCCCGGTTAAGCAGACAACAACCTCCTAGAAAAAAACGAACACGCCTTCGACACGGCCTGTCAACACTGGACGGACGGACGGTGAGCCACCCATTGCTGGCCGGGAGGCGTCTAATGGCGCCAGCCGATCTTCCTGCCTTGTTCCATTCTATTTGTTTTCTTCATTCTCCCCTGTCAGACGTCACAGCATCATTGACTTATTACATTAAAATATAAAAAAAGTCATGTCCAATGTATCTCAAAGTAATCACAATTTGGCTCCCAGAATTACGACCTGACTTTTAACCTAGCTGCTTGAACATCATAAAGTGAACTTAGAACACCTTTAACATCATGACACGTCCGCCCGTAATAACATAGAACTAGGTATAATAAAAATGAAGCAATCGAAAACGTAAGAACTATAATTTCAGGCAAATGTACTAAAAACAATAGGAGAAGAAACTATAATGACGCTTTTGAAGTCCATAAATCACTCGTGAAATCTTTAAAAATATTGTAATTTGCTAGGCTGAATTTAATTCAAGTCAATTTTCTTCTGAAATAAAGTTATTAAAGGAATACAATATCTGCAGTGTAAATTATTCTCATTGTGATCCGAAATTATCCCTTCAACTTTCAAGACAGGTAATCAATTCAATATAACAGCATCACGACTGTATTTCCCCTGTGGGTTGGTTAAAAGTACATATTATTTCGCCAGTTATTTTTTAAATCCCACGCAGTAACGGGCGAGTCTATTCAACCAGATACAAATCCAGGCTCCGTGAAAAGTCCCTGATTGCAAAAACCCTCTTTACCCGACATGCATTTCCAACATTATGCACTCAACTTAAAAATATGTGTTTATTCCTATAATTTATGAACTGAATACGTTTAATTATTTTGAATTTTTGTATTGAATACTTGTATGACCTATAGGTCATACAAGGTAGTTGTTTCGAGCCTGGCTGTTAATGTATGTGAGTTTGATGACTGTAAAACGCACCCAAGAAACAGGAGAATTTACAAGTGGGCGGCAACTTTTTTTTAAATAAAGCTAAATATTGTTTATATTATGATTATTTTACATAACTTTTTAACAAGTCCGTCATTCAATTGTGATCACAATTACCGTGGGATTTTGTATCGAAGTGGGACTACACTTTCGTCTAGACAATATAAATCATTTTAACTGGTCAGGCAGGAGATATAAATTACATTATTTGCATTAATGTAAACGGTGCTTTCTAGGCCGATTACTAAACTTGTAGTAGACGTTTGTGCTCGGATCTTAGGCTAGGCTATGGGCTGTCACACATATTGTCTAATTCTGGATGTTCAATAACAACTTTTGCTAGCGGTTTTATTCGGCTTCTGGGATTCAGTATTGTAGTTCTAGCCCAATTCATGGTATGTCCCTTCCACTTTGACATGCGAACTTAATGTTATATAAGTGAAAGTGATTTTGTTTGTTACGTCTTCACGCCTAAATGGCCAAACCGATTTAATTTAATTATTTTTAATTTTGGTACAGAGATAGTTGGGACCTTGGAGACGGACATAAGCTAACATAAGTAAGAAAAGGGGGAGTAAGAGGAAGAAAACGGGAGAGAAAGATATTTTTTTCGGTCATCAAAGTTACTATGCCACGAGGACGAAGTTGCGGGCAGAAGCTAGTACCTAATAAAATGTGGGTGCACTGTAGATTTTAGAACTCTGCCCAACTGACGATGACAAGCATAAAAAATGTGTGACCAATGTAAGTACACTCATAAAAAAAACACTCAACGCAATTGCAAGCCAATCAATACATCGAATTGAATTTTAACTGCCTACTTAATTAAGCGCACAATAAAGTGCTAACAAGCGTCTACATCTAGACATCGCATGGTCTGACTGACAGATCATGATTTTAATGGCAGCTTCATTAACTGCCTTTGCAGATTTGCATACAATCTTGATCGGTTTAGTAGCTCTGGGTTAATCGCCGATTAAGTGCTCTTTATAAGTTGGGCAGCTGAGATTAATTCAAAATTTAATTTGTGAAATTGAGAACATTGCACCGTTATTTGGCAATGTTTTGACACATCTTATGAATGTTCATTAAAATAAATAAAGAAATCGTTTATTTATAAAAATGGAGCACATACAATAAAACAATCAATGGTGCACAGTTGTTTATTTGTCTGAACTAGGTTGGACCTGTGTTCAGGATATAAAGAACATTAATACCTTCTTATCTGTCTTCTCATTGGCAATATTTAAGCTCTGCGCACAGCAAGAATCTTCGTTCTGCCAATAATCGTCTTCTTCGATGTCCTTCTCACCGCTCTGGTTTTATTAAATCTGCTTTCTTCATCCAGGCAGTCTTCCTTTGGAATGAGCTCCCTCAGAGTATCAGGATGGTAACCAGTCCGTTTACTTTAAAAGGAAAGTTCGTGAGCATATTTACAAGAAGTTGGTAGATTCGTCTCGTAATTAAGTTGTGGTTGTTGTCTTGTTACGATCTCTGAACTTTATATAATGTTGTTTTATGTATAAATATATAAGTATTTATAGTTATTAATATTTATATATGTATATTTGTTATATATATGTATATATATTTTTTAATATTCATTTACTAATATCCTTTTTTTCTGTTATCGCACCTACTGTTTTTTTGGCTCTGCATCACCCTAAGGTAGACTGGTAGAAAATGCCTAAGGCATTAAAACCGCCTTTGTACAGTTTTTTACTTGTGCATAAAGTTTTAATAAATAAATAATACTTATTTATATAGGTGAACGAATTCGTGTCTCTCTTTATGATGTAAGACTAGCTTTAAAACCAGTCATCCAATTGAACAGGTGGCCATATAAGTAAATAAAAACTAAAACCGCACTTACCCTTTAAAATTATGCAAAGAGTAAACATAATCGTTCAGAAATTACCTGTCTCAAGTGTCAAATTCCCTTTCACGCTTACATAGTTACATTAGTCATTCAGCAATGAAGTAGCTAACGATGTTACACAAGAGATTGCAACAGCAATATTGAGCCTACGATTAATCTCATTCTATCTAGAATGCCTAGTTGACCTGACAACCTGAGCTTTGTCTGCACGATTTTCGTTCATCAATTTCAAAGGAAAGTCTGATCTGTGTTTGGCATCAATAATTCATAGCTTAATACAAATTGATAGATGCAATCATTTTTAGGGTTCGGAACCCATGGGATCACTTTCTTGTCCGTCCGTCTATCTGTCTGTCTATCAAGACCCTTTACTTGGGAACGCGTGGAGATAACGAGTTGATATTAACACCATATACTTACTGCGCTGCCTTTGTGCTGGTCAAAAGGTATGGCTGTTTATGCCGCAAGTTTGTACGGAACCCTCGGTCCGCAAGTCCAACTCACTCTTGGCCAGTTTTTTTTTATTAAATACGATATATTTCAAATAACAAATAAGTATAATAGTGTCAGGAAGATGTGGATATTTCCAAGAGTGCATACCAAATTCTTTAACTTTCTTCATGGAACTAGGATTGCCATCGCAAAAAAGAAATTCTGAAAGTGGCACAAGTGGCTAAAAAGTTACGTGGTCAAGTATGTGTGATGCAGAAGATCGAGGAAAATAAGGAGGGGAACGTTTTAAATATGGCTGTGCAATCAAATAAATCGAAACAAAATCGAAATTAAGATAGGGGATGACCAGAGAAACGATAAATGGACTGCGTAAAAGATGATATGGCTTTATAAGGGTTAGCTCATGATATGACAACTAATAATGCTAACTCTAAACCAAGCCAAAATAAATTGAATGATGACGTGATAAGGCATATTTAGTAATACAATGTTTTATTTATCTGATTGTCTCATAGAGATAATAGCGCAAATGATTCAACAGTAATAGGCTTGTCATAACATTGAACATTGTTGACGGTCGTAAAGCCTCCTTCAATTGTGGTTACAATAATAAATAGGAAAACAACCATACATCATAGAAATGAGGTCATATTTCAGAATTACTATGATGGTAATGGGAGGACGAAGCGGATGGCCTTCAGGATTGGAAAGAGGTTGCACAAAATCGTGACGGTTGGAAGGAATGGGAGGAGATTTTTGTCCAGCAGTGGGTTTAATAAGGGCTACCTATCATCATCATCATTATCATCCTGCGTCAGTCCACACAGGCCTCTTCCAAGGCGTGCCACTTACCCCGATCTTCGGAAACACGCATACAGCTGCTGTTAGCCATCCTGTGCAGATCGTCGCTCCATCTCGCCGGGAGGATATTCCACATTACGCTTGTCTAATCACGGTATCTACTGCAGAACACGCTTACTCCAGCAGTTATTGGTAACCGGCCCACTGGCACTACATATGCTGATTCGAGTGGTTATGTTGGTAACTATGGGACTACCTACAATAATCCCTACTTCCTTACGGATTAGTAAGGTTACTTCCTTACTTAATATTATAAAAGTGAAAGTGAGTTTGTTTGTGTGTTTGTTACCTCTTCACGCTTAAATGGCTTAACCGATTTTGATGAATTTTGGTACAGAGATAGTTGAGACCCTGGAGACGGACATATGCTACTTATTTTAAAAAAAGTGAGAAATGAGGGTTAAAGAGGGAAGAAAAGGGAAAACTTAGCATTGCTATTCCATTAAATGAGACGCAAGGGCAAAAACTACAGGTAGCAGGTCAGGAGTGCAACTCAGGAATGGGGAACTGTGTTACCCCAAATTTAACGCGAGCGAAGCCGCGGGCAAAAGCTAGTAATAAATATAAGATTGAGACCTGTCCCATACATTTAATTCGAGTAGCTATGGAAGTTAAGACTACACTTTTCTTATTCGACAAGTCGATAATTTCCATAAAGAGCTTCTACCAGAACTTTGCCACCTTGATAGCGCTTGTAGCGGCTTCAGATAGGTATCTTGGAAGATTCATGTGGTTGCATAAGAAGAAGCGGAAGAGAAGTGGATCATTATTTGTGATGAAGTTCCTGATCTTCAACCCAATGTCAGATTTGCCACTACTGAAGCATGCGCAAAATTACACCAACAAACCGTGGTCGTTAAGTGGTCGCAAGCACAACTGCTGAGAATGAGGTCCTGGGTTTAATAATCGGGTCGGGCAAGGTGTAATTGAGTTTTACTATCAAGAACTTCTCAGTAGCAGCCACGAATTTAGGATTTGTGCCCGATAGCAATATTCTCGCCTCCTTTTACATAGGACTTAAAACATAACTGTGAAATGTGGCTGTACTATTTTCAGGTACTACTCTGCCTAACCATTTGGGGATTACAGGCGTGACATTAGGTTTAAACATGTGCACAGCTAGAGTCAAGCTTAAGCTTCTAAGTAGAAGTAGTTATGCTAGCGAAGGAGGTGTCTGGGCGTTTGAGGGAGATTACCTCAAACCAACCAGCCGCCGCTGGAGACGCTCCGGGCGTAGGGCGCCGCGAGATGACTCACCGTAGATGCGGGTTTATGAACGGCGAACAACGGGTATCTTAGTGTTCGGCGCGTTAGTGTTTCACGCGCGCCTCAAAGAGATGTCAGCAAAGCAGAGGCGCCTGCCAGGGCCATCGCCTATCAGAGTTGGGGGTTACCAGATTTGTTCGAAAAAGATACCGCGACCCCGGAACATAAAGAACAAAAGAAGGAACATGGATAGGTTTTAGTAAGTACAAGTCTGACACTCCCCCCCGGTTCCCCGAGCGGGGGATTAAAAAGCTCCTAAGTACCAACTTAGGTCATTAAAGCTTATATTCCTGTTCAAAAATGCTCTCATAACTTTCAATAGGATTTCATAAAGTTATATAATCATTCGTCACCCATTGTTAGTTGTGACGAGTCTGACGCATCTTTTGACAAGCGTGACTAAAAGGTGTTCAACGATTATGACAGCTTAGGAACATTAATGTTCATAATTATTATAGACAGTAATTAATGGATGTGTGCTCTTCTAATTACATTTGATTATATCAGATGCCATTATTAAGCTTTATTGATTTCACTTTTAGTTCTTTTGATTCATTAAGGTTCCGTACCTCGATAGGAACAAAACAGATCCCTAATTGGATCACAGTTGTCCGTCTATCTGTCTGTCTGTCAAGACCCTTTATCTCGGGAACGCGAGAAGCTGTTGGGTTGAAATTTAAACCATAAACTGAAGTCTGTTGTCCCTTTGTGCTGTGTAAAAAATCATCTTGAAAATCATCTCTTTACGTCAACACAGTCAAAAGATTTGGCCATTTAGGTCGCAAGTTTGTATGGAACCCTTGGTGCGCGATACTGACTCACTCTTGTCAGAATTGTCCTAGTCGGTCATTTCTTTTTCTGCTATAACAATGCTATAGCATGAAGGTTTTTTTGTAAATGTTGACGTACGTAATTGTACAGTGGTACCGCTAATGGTATATTTATAAGACCTCATAAACCTTTTACCTTATAAAAATTCAACAAAAAAAATCAAAATTTTCTAGACTTTGTTCTCTACTTTGAAAGATTATTGCAAACATTAATTGTAAAGATACTTCAAAAGCAAAATCTATACTTAATATAATATGAACTAGGTACTGATTCGAACTGGAAATTGCTTTAAGTATTTGATAGCCCACCGCTGGGCGCATATATTACAATTATTATACTCTTTGCCTGACCTGAGAATCGAACTCAGGACCTCATCATACTCAGCAGCAGCGCTCACTTTTAATCTCGCTCAGTGATAGGATAATAAAACCAACAATTATTAACAACAGTTTTATTATAAATAACAATTTATTCGAAATATACAATACTGACCTTTTAGAATTAGTTATTTAAACAAAATACTATAAACCATATGAGTTTTTTTTTTCACTTTGTCAACTTTACTAAAACATACTTACTTACTATTATTACATGTATTATACACTCATTCGTTGTACCATTGCTGCCATACTTTACATTTGATAGTATCACTACCATTTATTTCATTCCTTAATATTTATGTACATTACCTTTCGTAACTACATTCACGCGATGCAAAATTACAGCAACATAAAGTATTGTTCCAACCTCTTATTTACTCGTACGTTACTTAAATTTAAAGTATGTGTTTTCAGTCACGTGGTCATTTATGTGGAAACTTTTCCATTTTTGAATTTCTTTTGTAGTGGCCGTATGTGAAACCACCGGCACCAGTGGGGTACATCTGGTTTGGAAGAAAACCTCGCTCGACGTGTCGAGGGATCGTATGGGGCAACTGCCCATTTGCCAACGCATCGTACAAAGTCGAAGGGTCCTTTGCCAAACCCCTCTTCAGGTATTCTACCTGAACACTAGAAGGTACGTAAGAGTCAAGCAAGGAGGTAGGCCGTCTCTTGTATGGACCATGAGCTCCATGCGGTCGTGGAACCAGAGGCAGGTCACTTTCATGATACACCTGCTTTGTGTAGGGGCGTAACATTGGTAACGCCCTCGGAATGTGTGACAGATGCGCGGGAGGAGCCTTCAGCAGTAATGGATTAGGAGCAGGTAGGTCAGGTATACCATGATGACTTTTGTAAAGTCCTCGTAGGGGCGTGCGAGAATTATAGTAACGAGGGCGCTCCCGCTCTGCTGTCTCGTACTGCGGGCTTTCAGTTTGAGTTGTTGATTCATCGATTGAATTCGAATCACCGTAGTCGGCATTCGATGATACTACTCTTGGGATAACCCCATTATTGTAGTGAAGACCGGGTAAGTGATAGCCTAGTACAGGCTGTAACGCTGACAGAGAGGGGGCAGCTGTCGGCTGTGCCTGGTACACGTACGTCACTGGCTGAGGATAAGCACGCGGTGCAAATGCCTCCATGTAGCTAGTCGTGGTACTAGAACTTTGTGGAGCATTGAACTCTGCAAGCGGGCGGGACTCGGATTGTTGAAACTGTTGGGGCTGTTGTAATTGTTGGAATTGCGGGACCAGATATATTTGCATCGGCATGTTCGATAAATATCCCACCATGGCTTGTTGAGGCGCTTGTGCTTGGTATTGTACTTGGTGTCCTGCTGGCACAAATCTCTCCGGCGGCTCGGTTACTGCATACTGATGTACATACCGTTGTTGTTGTACTTGAGGATGAAGTTGCTGAGTCTGAGGGTCCGAGAAAAACTTCAGGAACCCAGTTTTCATAAAGTCCAAAGAGTTATATCCTAGCGCCGTGACAGGGCCTGAATTTTCTTGACCATCAGATTTGTCGTGGTCCTTATCTAGTTCGCTCTTCAGTTCACTCCTCAGGTTATCTTCCTCGATGTCTTGCAACTCGACTTTTTTCTCGGCTCCCACCGCGACCGCCAAAAGAAAAAAGGTTACCACCTGAAAGTAAAAGCGGAAAAGTGAGATGAAGGTGAGGTGGACGTCCGAGGCGGTAGCCGCCGCTGGCCTCCGCCGTACCAGATCGCTAGAGATGGCGCGAACAGGCGTGCCCGCCACCCGCACCCAACATTACGCCAACAGGTGAATGGCAAAAAATAGACTAGAACCTATTATGAAACCGGTTAACTTTACTAACGTAGTGAGATACGGGAATGCAAACTTTTACTTGTAATTTATGTGGTTAAAAAATACCACAGGTATCTACCATGTTACGTGTAACTTACATTATCTACTGTGATCACAACTCACGCATTATAATGTGTACTTAATATACTTTATAAACAAGTAGAATATATTTTTACATCACACGTAACGAGCGCATGTAAATCCAGTCCAAATAATAATAACGTAGATTGATGTGTGAAAGGTACATTCAAAGAAAAAAAAACAAGTCTTGCGGAATTAATTCTTTTGTTTTCGAATTTCACATCACACGCAATGATGGGTATTGAAAATGGAAACGTGTGGGCTAAATCTTTTATTCCTTCATATAAGGATGTGTTGGTTGTACCCAATCCGAGAATGAATACAACGATTTGCTACTTAGGCTTTGCAGCGGTAATTAATGTTAATTTCTCCGTCGGATTATACTCAAGCATTTGTTAATGAGCTGTCAGGTCAATCACCAGTTTACTTGCTCCGAAAATGGTCCAATGATTAGACATCGTATACATACACGTGCCGACTTATCTGTAATTTAAATCTGAAGGCAGTTTTAGTTAAATCTCAATTAACGAACGTTTTATCGCTTACATAGATCTTATAGTTTGTAATTTAACAATATTCTAACGTAATTCCGCAAACCAAACACGTGCATTTTGCGAAATTGCATCTAAAATGGTGTTAAAATATTGTATACAAACTGTTTATTACTCAATATCGTGTCTTTGTACGTCACGGATAGTTTTATTAACAAGATTATTTCATGAACAGGAAAGCTTGTATTCTAAAATGTAGATAAAATTTTGTAGTCAGGTTTTGACACAGATTTTGAAACCTAATCATCCTAGATATAGTCAAATTATACGTTAGAACTATTTTATAGATGTTCGTGGGCGATAATGTGATTATTATATAATTAATATATGTCATATGTTATATCATAAAATAATATGTTGTGTCAAATTCTTAGATGCAGATAAATAATTATTATGCAAAATGAAAGTTGCATGAGAATTTTATTAGTGTTATTCCTTTCTACTTCTTTCTATGTCTGTCTAGAAACTTGGTAATCCTTACTAATATGATAAAAGCGAAAGTGAGTTTGCTTGTTTGTTTGTTACGTCTTCATGCCTAAATGGCTAAACCGATTTTGATGAATTTTGGTACAGAGTTGGGACCTTGGAGATGAATATTGGCTATTTTTTTTTTAAATAAAAGATTGAGATATGAGGGAGAAAGAGGAAAGAAAAGGGAACACTTAGCATTGCTATTACAATAAATAAGTAATTGTTTCAGGTCTGACTGTTTGTGTACGTGAGTTTAAATGTTGGTAAACGCACCCACGATACAAGAGAAATTCCTAGCATGGGGCAACGTTTTAAAAAAATACAGTTGTTAATTGTATTCAATTATCCAATTCAATATAAATTGCAAGTATATATAATATGTACCCTGAAAGTGATCGCTAAACTGCTTTGCCCGCATGCATTTGTATGTAAATGATGCACTTTCTTCGATTCACTCTTACTTATTATTCAAATGACGCTATTGTACCGATATCCAATTTTCAAAAATATTTTCTTTTTATAAATTCAAAAATGTTTTTGACGCGCTCATCGAGAGATTTTTTTTTGTTTGCATGTAAAATATATTTTTTATCTTATTTTTATTTTTGAAAACTTTAAGCACAATATGACAACTCATAATTTGATGAAGTAAGGTACTTTATATCCATATACCGTGGTGTGAACCGACAATTCTGTTTCTATCACTTTATGTTTCTTGAATAGGAATTGCGGAATTACATTAGAAACGGACGTACTTCACGCATTCAAATGTTTTTATTCTTTGAATTCGGAATGGTGCAAAAAACCTAAGTACTTTAGTACCCAAATGTGATTTGGGAATAGACTTACGCTAAACCAATAGAAAGTTATAATAATCCGTGATGCATTTGCCAAAAACTAGCTTTTTATTTCGGCTGCACGGATTTTCGATAAAGGTAATTCAGTACCTAGATTAAAAGCCCTGTCTTATCAAGTCTTTGACTATAGATACGTGTATTTTTCATTTAAATTCATTAAAAAGATCCGTTCGTGTCTACAATATTAGTACCTTATAATGAAAGCGAAATGAAATGAAAGGCATTACATTTTGACCGAACCTACCACATGCCATAATGCAAGTGATATTTATAACAAGTTGTCCATCACAATTTTTCTTGTACTTTTTACAAACTTACGTAAGTAGAGCCGTAGAGGTACTGATCAAAAACCAGTTTAATGAGCGGAGACCGTAATATTTCAGTCCCAAATATGGTGCTTTTGGTTTTACAAAACATATGAAACCTGCATTTAATTTTGAACCCGGTTTCTTTAAAGTCATGGCCTGAACTCGACTGGCAACAGGACCAAACATCGAAAGTAGACCGAGAAGGTCTAAAAATCAACCACAAATAATATCAGACCCATCATTTTCTAATTTTAGAATTTCTTATTTTTTATTCCGTTTAATCAAACCATACTAAATATGGTAATCATGAATAAAATAACTTTTTTTTATCTTAGACATTTAGAACTAGAATAGGTACTGGTAACCGTATTTTTTTGGAATCGAGAGTACCTATTCGAAAACTATTCATCTGAATTGAGAAGCTAACATGGTCAATACAGATTATATCAACACCGAACTTAAAGATTACATAAATAAGTAGGTACCCACACACCCTTCACACTAATCCGTCTAATAATTGGCAGAACTACTTGATGACTAGATTACGTTTGTGGGCGAAATAATTGCGGCAATACAGAGCCCAGCTGTAACAACTTACGAGCCTGTGTGAGAGGTCAATTAAGTAAAAGAAACTTACGTAATAAGATAATAACTTATTTACTTATTTGGGATTTAATTTCTCACCTTTTCAGTACAATAGTAATTAACGGCAATTAAGGTGAAATGAAACTGTACCACACATGGTGTAAGGTGTAGGTTTTATTTCCAAGTTATCTTACATATTTGAGCAATGACGCATTTCCACATTTTTCAAATCCTTATAAAGTGCTCACGAGTATATGGTCAACACTTTAATCGTTATGTTCGCGTTGATTTCAAAAATAATGAATGAATATACCCATAGGACATACCAAACTTTATAAATTTAAGACATGCAGACACTTTGTATAAATACTTTTTATGCACTTTTTTTGCCGATGGAAAATCATCAAATACTTTCCCCTGCTCTGGGCGGAGCGGGAGCAATTTCAGACTTTAAAAAAAATTAAACCCACCCATGTTTCTTTCGAACAACCTGCCACCGCACTTATTATGGACTTAGATCTTATAGTAAACGTTTAAAACATTAAAACTAGCCGAGGGCTGGCGCCCGCGGCTTCGCCCGCGTGGTTTCGGAAAAAGTGCTATGTGTTATTCCAGACCATAATGTGACTCTGTGCCTAATTTTATCAAGATCCGTTCAGCCGTTTTGACGTGAAAGAGTAACAGACATACATCCATCCATCCTCACAAACATTTGCATTTATAATATTAGTAAGAAGTTCTCAAAAGCACTAGACCACAACAGTGTCGATTGAATATTTGCTATCAAGGTTGCTAAGTTCACATAATTTTCTTTGTTCCATTTTAGTGAATTCGTCAGTGCAATCATAATTTCTAAGTATAAAATCAAGAGGTGTTACAATTGTATTGTATTGTATTGTAAACCCATTTTTATATTGCACAACTTTAAATCATCATGCTTTGACCTGGTTTTTTTTTAACACTAGACAGGCGAAACCGGTCTGAAGGATGATAAAATGTAGTCAACTTTACATACATAAGCTAGTTGTTTGGAGTTCCAAAAGAAAATTGTGGTGTATTTATTAAAACCTGCAAATGGCCAGCGACAGTTTTTCAGTTTTACAGGAATTCTTTTTAGTTTCTTTATAGTTTTTACTTTCCTAAAAAGCACAGATTATAAAAAATAAAAACATTAATTCAGGTATTTCATTATAAATAATCAGCTTAGTCATAATTCAGTCAATGGAGTTCAGTAATTAGCTATGGAAACAGAATCTTTAGACGAGGTGAAACTATTTATTTTCATTGCTTAAATGTAATTTCATTTATTAATCTGAAAATTATCGATTGAAGCATGATTAATGCAGGCATTAATGGTTATGTTTTCAGAGACCATATACTGAAAACTTTTATTTATGCTTAATATTTATTTGACTATTTTTGTGACTTGTATCGTTATTAAGCAGACCAGCATCCGGGATTCATCTTTTTCTTCTTTGGATAGCACTAACCTTTTGGACATGGGTATGGTTTGAAATAAATATGTTTTATTTTATGGCTCATTTTTGATCGGTGTTTAATATTCTACCTAATCGTACATCTTATCAATCCTACTAATATTATAAATCCGAAAGTTTGTAAATATGTATATGTTTGTTGTTCTTTGACGCAAAAAGCTAAACGGATTTGAATGAAATTTGGCACACTGATAGTTAGTTTTATTCGGGTAGTACGTGCTCGTGGAATTAAAAGAAATTACCAAACTCAATCCAGGAGGAGTCGCGGACAAAAGCTAGTGATAAATAAATTGATCTGACCACCCAGTAATGTGCACGTGTGCTTATAGACAGTGAATGAAAATGATTTCCAAGTGACAACAACTGGCTTTCTCCTTCGCTTCCTAGAATCCCATACAAATGATCATTATTGTTTGATGTGGTCATCACATACGCAAAAAATCCTTACTAATATTTTAAAAGCGAAAGTGAGTTTGTATGTTACGTCTTCATGCCTAAATGGCCTAATCGATTTTAATGAATTTTAGTACAGAGAGACGGAAATAGGCTAATTTAAAAAAAAAGTGACATAAGAGAAGAAGAAAGAAAAAGGGAAAAAAAGGGTCTCGTCTCGGGTTTAAGTTAGCGTTAGCCGAAAGTAAGTATGCCACGCGGACGAAGACGCGGACGGAAGCTAGAAAGATATAATATGTTTGCAAAAACACAAGGGTTACCAAATTATTTCCAAGCAGTCACCAAACTATTTTTAAATCCTTACTAATATTATAAAAGCGAAAGTGAGTTTGTTTGTTTGTTTGTTACCTCTTCACGCTCTAATGGCTAAACCGATTGTGATGATTTTGGTACATAGATAGTTGGGAACCAGGAGACGGACATAGGCTATTTTTTATTTTAAAAAAATGGGATGAGAGGGAGAAAGAGGGAAGAAAAGGGAAAACTTAGCGTTGCTATTACAAATCAATAAGGCGCAAGGGGAACTGTGTTACCCCAAATTTAACGCGGGCGAAGCCGCGGGCGAAAGCTAGTATATTATATTTTCAACATCTGCCTAGCTTTTTCCCAGCTATGTTAGAATAGGCTTCCAGTGTAATTGGATGCATAAGAATACCAGTATTTTACTTGGAACTGCTGCCAATCCGACCTACAACCCTGTTAGAAACTGAGCAATACGATACCCCTTGGTAAGACTGGCTGACTTCATCGGATACTGACTATTCGTAACGATATAATTTTAAATATACATGAATCTGAAAAATCTTGCATGGCGATGACTACTGAATTGACAAGCGGCAGAGAAGTAAAAAAGTATAGCTAAAGTACCTCTATTCTTGCTGGCTTGGCTTCTTCTATTCTATTCTGACTCTTTTTATATGCAGATAAAGATACTTATAAACGTTTTTTTTTTATAAATGGCGGAGGTATTCTGATGAAGCATAGTGGCTCACCTCCTATCCTGTTCTAAATGAAATTCCATCTACACTTTAAGGGAAGTCACACACAAAGCCGTCGAGATGGCTGGTTCTGGTCTGAGCTAATTTGGCTCTTAGAAAGAAAGTCATCAAAACGATGAAGAAGTAAAACTGGTAAAAAAAAATGTACCTATCTACTTTTAAAAACTTTCAGCCTCCGGCCCAGATATCCTAAACGTTTTTAGTATATTCAGTACTTGTAATAATGACAATATATGCATGACGTAGCGACATCACGAAGATGTTTTTCCCTACAGCATAAAGACGATATCTTCTTACAGCTGTTTTATTAACATCGTTACCGAAACAAAAAAATGATTGACGAATGTTTTGTTAGGTATCAATAACAAACGTATTAGGAACATAGAAATTGTCCATCTGTTTTTGATTACAAAATATTTGGTAAGATCAGTACATTGGTCTATCATAGAAAAAATATATTATAAGTATGTATGGAATTTCACTTGTTAGAATGACAGTTGTCAGAATGCACATAATTCTAACGACTTTGATAAGACTTGTTATAATTTAATTGGCCCTAATTAATAACCATAATTACATGGCGTAAAAAACTGACTGCTTAATATATATTTATTTATTGCCATTGTTTATTCTGAGCGATATGACTAAAGGTCCAGTTAACCCTTTCGCCCGTGATAAGGTTAACTTTTTTATTTAATATGTAACAAGACTTCATAAAATTGTTAGTTAAACAAGTAGTGAGCTCCAGCGACCCACCACAGTTTTTCACGGGTGCCATATAGATGCTAATATAATACATACATATTAATTCCCTTCAATCTATTTATTAAAAATAAATCTGCATCAAATTCCGTTGAGTAGTTTTAAAGATCAAGCATCCATAGCATAGGGACCGACAGACGGCGGGAAGCGACTTATTTAAACTATAAATATAGTGATGACTACCTCATCATAACTTTCTTATTTAATATTAAGTACGGACCTCTATTATATTAAATATTCTACTTAACCAGTTATGTTGTTTTATATATGGAGCTTTTACCTACTAACTACTGGTTGTGAAGTTTGACTATAGCGACAGTGAGTCATAGAGATCAACGGCTAAGTTTCAATTATACGCTGAAGAAAAAAGTTTCAATATTATAGTTAGATTACGACCCAGCGCCATTACGAGTCAGCGATTGGCATAGACAATCTAGATATCACTGTATCATTCTTTTATTTTATAGACTACATGACACTGATGGACAAATACGTTTCATAAAGTATAAAATTGAAAGTTATGCTCACCTTCAAGAAAAACATCATGAACTAAGTATTGAACACTGCACGGAGTCCCGAAAAGTTTAGTTATTCCAGTCACAAATCACCAACAATCACGATCACTAACTTCAAAGACACTACACCTCCCCCAGTTCACCGCATCTTGCCTTCTATGTCTTGCTTCGATGACAACTTCGAATGTCTGTCTTCACATCCGTCGTTGCAGCCCACTGTCCACGCAAGCGCAGCGAATGAAATCCTACAATTTGAACAAACCATCAGTTAAAAAAAGAAAAAACTTTGCACCATTGATTACACTCGATAATTGAACCTGTCATTAACATGTCACAATTCGCGCGGGAAATTCGAAAATCGAATTGTTTTTTTTTGTTTGTGTTATTTTATGAAAAGGGAAACATGTCACTGGTAATTAAAGGTTTTGATGTTATGAATAATAAATTATTGAATTAGAAATACGCACTTGTTTTTATTAAAAAGTCATGGGTGGCAAATGCGTTCGGACGGCTGCCCGCTCGGAAAGTGGTCGCGCGTATCGGCCGTTTGTTGTTAAATACCGCTCTACTCTACATATTGGCGTACAGAAAGGCGATCATGATCGCGTTTGCTATTATGATGAGCTCAATTGATGCGAAGGAAATCATCCCGTCACGGGCCTTAGATGGTTCAGTACCCACCGTGTATTTATAATATTTATAATGATTGAACCTGGTAACATCAGCTCATTGTTCTATATAGGTAATATTCCTTGGTGATTAAATTGATGATTTTTTGCTCTGCTGTTAATATTGACTTTGATTCCTATAACTTTCTATAAATCTAAACTACAACATATTAGTTTCATTAACCTGTAAGTAAGGTAAGGTAACCTTAGACCTACATAAAACTCTAACGCAATGTTAAGCACTAAAGCTAGCTAAATTTGTACTAAGATCAACATTTTATCAAATATCATTTCTGACAGGCTTGTAGTCCAATATATTGCAGATCATTTGTTATCATTATATTTCACGTCTCATGCTATCCAACAATAAATTGGCAATTGATCAATCATAGAAAGACTAATCTGATAACGCTGCCTGCATGAATATTTCATTGAAAGTTATTCCTCGTCAAGAGTTAATCCAACAGATTGACTATAGATAGGTATTCCATTCACACATAGACTATAGAAATATCCTAGAAATTACCGACTTCATCAACACCAATGTGGCTGAAAATAAACAATTATTTACCTAGCATTGACGTGAAACAATAATAAGTTCTTTAATAATGTTTTTTTTTTCTAACAATCACGGATGTAGGAATTCTCGTAAATTCTTCCTACTGGCCAGTACGCAGAATTACTTCGTGAACAATAGAATTATAACATCACGTTGTATTATGTAGCTATCTCGGATACTAGGCTAGCATGAAGCCGTAGCCTAAAGCCTAAAGGTATACAATTAGAAGACAACTGTAACTCTTGTTGTAACTACTGATATTATAAAGACAGTAATGGTACTTGAGCAGTTTGTGAATTTATTGCAGTATCGACGTGAACCGATATCATTTTAATAATGGAGTTTTAACGGCATTATCTAATGTCTCTTTTAGTAGTCCCCAAATTAATTCTTTTGTTTCGTTGATATGGATTTTAATATAGTACGTGCTTGCGATACTGTTTTGTTTTGTAATCGGATTATTCCTTTTGTGAGTTCATTCATCCGAAAGTGTAAATCGATGAATGAAAGACAATGACATTATTTGAATGAAATTGTGTGTTTTCATTGATTGAACATTAACATTTTTGGGGGTCTTCGGAATAGTGCATGAACAGTTTGGGAAAAAGATTTTAAGAAGTAATTGAACTAGTTAATGATTTCTGACATCCATTCTTGCCAGAGATTTTCTTAAAATATCACAATTTTATGCTATCAAACTGTTCTACTTGAAATACATATTTCAATTCATGTAATTTTAACTAAATCAGATCGAAGTCGTCTTTAACAGTGTGTTGCTAAACAAAAATAGGACCCATGTTGACCCATTCTTATAATTCAAAATAAAAGCCTTTCAAGGCTACCACACGAAATAATATGTAGCATCAAAAACTTACACAACCACAAACACTTATAGAATCCCACATACTTTGTAACCGCTAAACAAATAAAATTGGTGTTCACTTTTATATTTTTTAGTACTGGTCACATCCGCCATTAATGGCGGGAAGATTATGTACTTCAACGTTTATTATTACGTCATAACGAGAGATGGTTTTCTTTCACATTATCGAAGGAGGCTCGTGAGATGAAATTTTAGTTACGAAGGTAATTTTGGTATTATAAAAGTTTTATATCGTGATGTGAAAAGTAGTAAAGTTCACGTTCAAGACCATTAACGCTATTATGTATGAATAAAAGTTGAGCATTTCAATTGGACTGTGACTAAATCAATTTTAGGCTATAGTAGTCTGTTTTTGCATGGTTTGGGTTTCAAAATGTTACTAAAACTTTACAGTTTCCTGTTTTAGAACCGCAAATAGCGCTGAAGGTACTCAATTTTTCAATAGATAACTTTGATGAAAAATTGCGCAAGGAATAACGTCCGGTTCCAATAAACAAAAACGACTCGTTTTGCTTACGGATAGTTGAATTTTGACATACGTCTCATAGAACTTATGACAAAATACTACTATCCGTAAGTAAAACAAATCGTTTTCTGTTTATTGGAACCGAGCGATAGTTACTTTGCTTTTAAATAAAAAAAAACAAAGGAGGAAAGTCTAAATTTGGTTTATTTTGATTAATATGCATAACTGATATACACATAACTTTTACAGAGTTCTCCAATTATATATGTATTTTTTTGTTGGAATAGGTAATATTTAGGAGTAGGTTCCATTTATACTTAAAAAAATCGATTTCACCTCAATGTGTACAAAAATAGGGTTTGATTCTTGTTTTTTCTACTGAATTTATCATTATCCAAAATTTGGCACTAATATGTAGTTTTAATGGCACACACAGTGTGAGGGAATTAATAAAAATAAACTGATGAGCGAATAATCTAAAATCTTTAAATCTAAATAAGCTTAATTAATGTATATATAGCTTGTTATATTATCATGAAACAAGACAAGACATTCAACACGAATCAAGGCTTTCAAATCCTACATGGAACTTACCTTAATATCGCAATATCAGGAGTGGTTTAAGCGATTAACTTTTGGAAATTATTAGACCTTGTATTAGTGCCGCGAGCAAAAACTAATTTGGATTCAGAAAGATGTGATTGTAAAATTTCCAAAATTAATAGACTAACTAACTCGTCAGCGAAATGCAATCTTATGACTCAAATGCAGTTGCATAAAACTTGCACGATGTTTATAAAATATTTAAAACAAAGATGTGAACAACAAGATGTTAACATCCTTACTTCCTTACTAATATTATAAAAGCGAAAGTGAATTTGTTTGTTTGTTACCTCTTCACGCGTTGATGGCTACACCGACTTTGATGAATTTTGGTACAGAGATAGTTGGGAGTTTTTAAAAGTGGGTTATGAGGGAGAAAGAGGGAAGAAAAGGGAAAACTTAGCTTTTCTATCACAAATCAATAAGGCGCAAGGGCAAAAACTGCAGGTAGCAGGTACCTGCAAATCAGGAAAGGGGAACTACCCCGAATTTAACGCGAGCGAAGCCGCGGGCAAAAGCTACTTTTACATAAAATTAATAATGACGGGACCTCGTAAAAGACGACCAATGGACTACAAGAGCTCTTGATCGAAGAAACTAAATTCCATGCCATGCCTATCTTTGAAATACCTATGAGTAAAAAATATTTCACCGAAATAAATATACACGTCACAAAACATGTGCTAATAAAATTCATTAATTTCAGCACATTGTTAATAAAACATAGATAATCTACTACACGGGATTCCAAACCGTTTTCCATTGCCATAAAGTCTTTACTAAATTGTAGCCAGGCCACGGAAAGTGAACTGCTCTTTTGTTTTATTTGCTACACTTTTGTTTCCAAATGATAGCTTACTGGTTAAAATAATACCCGGCTTTCTCTTGCAGCTGTCATATTAGTTCATTTGAGTAATGAAAAGTCTTCATTATAGTTGTAGATAAATTCACCGTTATATGGTTTTTTTATATCTCGAAGGGTTGTATGCTTTTGAAGCCTAAAAATCTATACTAATATTATAAAGCTGAAGAGTTTGTTTGTTTGTTTGAACGCGCTAATCTCAAGGACTACTGGTTGGAATTGGAAAATTCTTTTAGTGTTGGATAGTCCATTTCTTGAGGAAGGCTATAGGCTATACAACATCACGCTACGACCAACAGGTGCTGAGCAGCGCGGGTGAAACCGTGGGGAACAGCTAGTATTTTATAAATGTTTCAATTTACAAACGCGCAAAATATAGGAAATACATTCAATCATAGTTTAATTACCATTAAAGACAAAAACATTTTTCGTATATTTCTTCGAAAGCGTATTAGAAGCATATACGTAGTCAATTTAACAGTGGAGTTCTTAGCTTCATTACTACCTTGCTGTCGGCGCTGGTGTAAGTTCCGCCTTGGCTGGAATGAAAACGTTTCCCCACTTGTATCGAAATGTATTTCCCAATTATTTAATTAATTTTGTAATAGTCAGGCGTTCGTCTGTCACAAGTTATTTTTAGTCTAGGTTTTATGTGTGTTTTTATCTCCATAGGTAAAAACATAAGTGTGTGGCAATTAAGACATGTTTATACCGACGGATATTTCGCAGACACTACATCCTTCTTCAACTGACTAATATTTATCACCGATCTTATCATTCTCCTTTATAAATATACGATTTTATTTTATTACTAGCTGTTCCCCACGGTTTCACCCGCGCTGCTCAGCACCTGTTGGTCGTAGCGTGATGTTATATAGCCTATGTTACTCGGGGATAATGTAGCTTTCCAAAGGTGAAAGAATTTTTGAAATCCGTCCAGTAGTTTCGGAGCCTATTCATTACAAACAAACAAACAAACAAACAAATCTTTCCTCTTTATAATATTAGTATAGATTTATTATTCTAATCAATTCGTTATTGATTGGGGAAGTATGGAAGAAGAACACATGATGCGCTGACCAGAAATCAATTGTGATAAAAGTAGGAGAATCGTAATGATGGTTCTGCGGTTACCGAGAGTCGCTTGAAGAAGTTTTGGTAGACCAATAGGCAAAAGGTCGAATATCATTCGGAAGAGAGCGGGAGTGACCTGAGGCCCAAGAATGAGTGTTCGGTGTTAGCGTGACGTGCCCGCTCGTGCTTGATCTAAAGGCGGGTAAACTAGACGAACCGAGCACGAATGCGCCCGCGCGGCGTCATTTGTGAACGTACAACGAACCTACAACGAAGTGATCCTCGAACATAGTCAAATCCCTTTGTTTTAGTCAAAAAACTGACAACAGGCGGAACGCAGCCGAGTACGAACGAAATGCTCGCAGCGCGCTCGAGGCTTGTAAATCTGTCCACATTAGACGAATTGTGTTCGGCTCGTGCGCTCGTGCTCGGCTCTCCTAGCGTAGACGCAGCTTAAAGCCCCTGGTTGAACCCGGTCAGGAATGAATTGCACTTAAGACTTAGACTTTTGCACAGCACTAAGTAGAACAAGGCTACCGTTGGGTTCAATTCTAATCGAAAGCATCTGAATACCAGTATTTTACATGAAGTGACTGCCCACCTCCACAACCCAGTTAGTACTGGTTGGTTGTACGATACTCTTTTGTAAGACTTATTGTCGGAATCTTGTTTTGAAACCACTTTTCTACCCTTTTATCTAGCAAAGTGCAAACTGATTTCCATCTTCTTGTTCAACATTAAGAAGGCTTAGCCCCTTTTTCAACGAACTTCAAAACAAAAGGAGGATATTATTATGTTTTGGGTCAGTTAATATTGGTTCACCGTTAACAAGTTATACTTGACCGACACGTAAGTCATCTTCAACTTGACGCATGTAGGACCGACGTTTGCAGCCTCGGGCGGCATGCTACGGTCACCTGTTTTCCGTCCCGTATGTGCCAAATCGTAACAAAATGACTAGCGCTATGCTTCTTCGTGATTCTATTCTCCTAGTACTTTTTGTGGGGTATTCACTGAACAAGTTAATTTTATTAGCGGCATTAGCATGTCCTTCATGATTCTGTTCTCCTCATACTTTCTATTCAAATTCTAAATTGAGTTTCCACATAACAAAGATTAGTTTTTATCAAGAAATTTATTTTTTACTTTGGGAGTTGACTATACCATACAAAAAATAACAGTTGTTTCTGGCTAGCGAAACAGGAATCAATATTTGAAGATTCAAATAGTTACAAAAACGTAATTTTTTTCGCTAGTTATCAAAAGGATGTAGTCACTGTAGTAGCTCTTAGCAACTTCTTTCAAGGTAAGTCTAAGTTCTGTCAAGTTATAACATAACATCATGCTTGTAATTCCCGATAGGTTAGACAGAGGTGTGCCCAATAAAATTCCGAAGAATTCAGAAGTAATTAGAATACTAAATAAAGCGACAAAGCAAGCATGTATTTACTTAAATCATCAGATTTTAGCGTGCTACACCGTGACATTTTTTACATGCACAAAAAGAGCCTCGTCAAATTATCACATAATAAAAGCCTTTACATCATCACATCTTGTTACGCGTATACACGAAAAGTAAATCTCGGACGCAATTTAAGCGTAATCAAACCTTTTTAACATTTCAGCATTTTTTTTGTGGTCAAAACTGTCGGCGACCACTTAAAAAGCCTCGTGATGTACTTGTATCATCAACATAATCATCGTGTCAGAGCAAATAGGCCGTAAGTCTGGTAAAAGCAGTAGAACTAGGCCTTCTTTCAATGTTCTTGTCATGACAGTCTCTGCTTCGTGACCGATAATTTGCAATCATCAGTAAGAGAGCTAATGGACTAGGACAGCGAACTATAAATTTCATTTATTTCTCCACTGCTAACCTTATGGGAGTAAACAGACCCTTAACAAAGCCGAAAAATACTTATTCTCGCCAACATTGTAAACTTTGTTCATCAATATCTCAATCATTTAAAGGGGTAGGTAAAACTAATTTCGTAAACACTCAGTTACTTTATCATAGTTTCTTTTTTTATGTATAAATGGCATCTCGCAGAACAACCTTGGAGGTTATGGTTTCTACCGGCCAATCATGTGGATGCATTGAGTGTAAGACCGTCAACTAGGGGAAAAACGTAAAACTAAGCCACTACGCTAAGGGCACCCCTGTGGGGTACGAGCCTAAGCTTAGGGCAAAGGGAAAGACTGGATTGGAACAAGATAATTATTTAGGAAGCATCGTTTTCTTATGCATCTACTTAATAAAGCCTAATCAACAAATTCTACACTAATCACTTTACGACGATACAGCTATTAAACCGCATACAAAAGTGTTTGGATGACGTCCACTGGATCGGTTTCACTGCATACTTTCTAAGCAAGCGGAGCAAGTCAGGCGCACCCGATGTCTCTTTAAGCACTCCCTTTTGCAATCCATACCTTTAATGTAACAGATCTTCTTTATGCTCGCTTTCATTTACATCGATATTGCAATTAAGTTGTATGTCACTAATTAGTAAAAGATATCCACCATAATAATGTTTTACTAGTGTAACTAATGGGAAAAAACCTGTGGCAATCACTTTTGTACAAATAACTTAACTACTCTATCATTGACGTTTTTCATGTACATCTGAAGAAGCTTGCGCCTAATAGGACTTGATTCCTCATGAGAAAACTGCAGATGGCAGCTGGAGGAAAGGTAGAGAACCTTTGTTTCCGTAGCCTTTTGTGATTACAGCTACACTTCAATATAAGTAAATAAATATCTTGGGACAACTCACACACGGCTATCTGATCCCAAGCTAAGCAGAGCTTGTGTTATGGTAACCATACAACTGATATACCTACATACTTATATAATTTATAAATACATACATATTATAGATAAATCACACCCAGACACAGAACAAACAATCATGCTCATCACACAAAGTTTTTCCTGGGTGGGAATCGAACCCACGACCTCCGGCTCAGCAGTCAGGGCCACTAACCACTAGACCAACAGGCCCGTCACTAGACCAACAGGCCGGTCACGTATACGACAAAGACTATCTAAAAATCCTTTTAATACTATTACAATACTAGAGGTACAGAGCACAATATTTTAGAATGCTAATATGAAACGTATGAAAAACGTTTCTATGAAAAAGACCTTAATATCAAAATGTCGAAGCATTTTGATATAAGACCTTTTCATGCTTACGTTACTGAGAGATATTTGTCGATTGTATGTTAAGCCAAGTCAAAGGCCTATGGGCGGCACCATAAATCCGACACCAGGTTAGGCACCCACCTAACTTCACGATAAAAAAGAAGATACTAACGTCAATCACAATTTCACACTTGAATGAACACATCAATCATCATATTATACATATAAAAATAATTTGACATGTAACCGATTAAGTAATTTATTTCGACCCCGTTAGATGCTCTAGTGACGGCTTCATAGAGCTACTTGTGCTTATGTAATATGTCTGTCTAAAATATATTAATGGATAAATAAAGTCAATGAAGACTTTGTGTCCTTATGTATGGATATTCCCAAACGTTTTTTTTTTTTTAATTAGCTATTGTAGACTATAGGCTGTGGTTAGCACTACACCGTCCGTCCGTCTAGTGATGACAGGCCGTGTCGACGGCGTGGCGTGTTCGTGTGCCTCAAAGAGATGTCAGCAAAGCAGACTTGCCAGTGACTTTACCTGCCGGGTTTACTGGTTGTTCGAAAGAGATATTGCGGCTCCGGAACACAAAAGAAGGATGGAAATATGGATAGGTTTTACTCAGTAAAAGTATGACGCTCCGCCTAGAGCGAGGGGAAATTTTGTGATGGTTTCCCATCCAACCAAAAAAAAGGCTATATGCTGTACCATAAAAATAGTAAAAAATTATCAAAATAACACCTTAATTTAATGACTATTTCATGAAAAAGTTATTAGATTGGATTAAATGACCGATAAACTTGTAATTAACATACAGCCAGACCTGCGAATTTCAAAAAAGTGAGAGAAATTGGGAGAGAATTTCGCAGACTACCTTAACGTACCTTAATCAATTAAACCTATCGCAGTTTACTGCTGATCAGGATTTAGGCCTCTCCCAATGACGATCGCCCAGAGAACACGGTGAAGCACACTGGCGTTCTTCCCAGCTCGGGCGGAGCACCGCTGTGTCTTGTCTTATTCGAAAGAGATACCGCGGCCCCGGAACAAAAAGGAACATGGGCAGGTTTTCCTTTATCGATAAAAGTCTGTCAGTCCCTGCTCCACTCAGAGCGGAGGAAGCTATTTGATAAAATCCCATCGGCATATAAGGCCTCTCCCAAACTAAGATCTTGTATTGATCTTGTATTTCCGCCTTCAGCATCCAGTCCGTATTAGCCACCTGTTTAAGGTTGTTGGGCTGTCTAGCTGAGGGCATCAAAGGCTACACTTAAGCTGTCATTTGCAACTGGTCTTTTGAAAAACATGACCAGCCCACTTCCACTTCAGTTGTTTAACTACCGTGACGCATGGATGAAAGTGGCTTAGGATGGAGTTCAATGGCATTCTATTACACAGGCTATATTCAGCTATGAACTGCTTTACTAAGGATGATACTTGATAGTCTCAATCATCGATCCTCAACTGTTTTCATTAATTTCTTAAAACTTCAACTTGCTAGTGAAATATTTTTTTCTTTCTTTGTTCGCTGAATTCTACGCAGAGGTATATATTTGTTTAACTCCTTAGATACTACTTTTTTATAATATCTAATGTGTAATTGTTTATTCTTCCGATTAAATAAAATAAAAGATAGACGGGGTCTCGGGTTCAGCTAGTATGTCTATAATAACGAGTTCTTCTAATTTAGTACTAACTTTAAATCGATTTTGGCAGGAGGATGAACTGAGACTGTCTGTATTACTGTAATTATAACGCAGAGCCTCTAGAATAACTCCAAAGTATAAATTAAGTTAGGAGAATAAGTAGGTGCTGTGTGTAAGCTCTCCTTTGATATAATTATACGTACCGTGAGATATTGTGTGCGTTTTTAGGCCACTGGCATTCAGAAAATCTACTATTTAAACGATGCTAATTAACTAAAGTTTAGTTTTGGAAATTACATGAGCTCGTTTGCAATCACCAACCACTTTACCGCTTCTTTGATATTTTTTTTTCAATTTTTCTGAAATTTATTCGATGGATCAACAATGTAAAAAGTACCTGAGTTGATGCAAAAGATATAGAATCGAGTTTTATAGGCGATATCTACTTTAAGAATTATCTCAAGTTGATTGATTGAAACGAAGATTTAAAATATTAGATGTGCCCTACTTCGGCACATACTAAGCCTGTTAAAAGTACATCTAACTATCTATGTGTATACCAGATGGAAGGGACATAAAAGCACAAACGATTTCAAACCCCAAACATAGAAAATTTAATCGGTAATTAAAAACAAAACAATGAATCTAATCTCTCTAAGAGCCTCTCTCTTGGAATTTTATTACCAACTTTGACCAACATTTTTCTTAAATGGTCGTGAAATCGTTAAAATTCTGAAATAAATCTATGTATAATCGTGTCAATATTATGCATCCCCTTTTTTGCAGATGTGAAATCATCAAATAGTAAAAGAAAGAACATGGATGAGGTTTATTCAATGTTGTTCTTTCTTTTACTCTTTATGTTTCGGGACCGCGGTATCTCTTTCGAACCTCCCGCAACCCCGGATAATAAATAAAAATATCTCAAATAAATATCTTGGGACAACTCACACACGGCTATCTGATCCCAAGCTAAGCAGAGCTTGTGTTATGGTAACCAGACAATTGATATACATACTTATTTAATTTACATACATATTATAGATAAATCACACCCAGACACAGAACAAACAATCATGCTCATCACACAAAGTTTGTCCTGGGTGGGAATCGAACCCACGACCTCCGGCTCAGCAGTCAGGGCCACTAACCACTGGATCAACAGGCCCGTCAAATAATAATGCATCTGTTTATTGTTATAAAGAGTTAGTAAATACGTAACCTTTATGAAAACTGGACATGAAGAAAGTTGTCCTTTCTGATAGATAGATTAAGAACTTTCATAGCACCTGCCCTATTGCTTCTATATTTTATACTTCAATATGAAATTTCAATTACGATTAAAGATTTATCAGATTCGAACGTGGTATTCAGGTATAACAACTTCAAGAGTTCAGACCTAATAAAAACCCCGCGTAAAAATAACACGAGTTATAGTCTTGAGATATCGTTTATACTCATGATTTGTTTTAAAATGTATTCATAATCTCATGTTTCGGTGTGACTAAACGTACTTCATAAAGGGAGTACTACCTTAGCAGTTTATTTTAATATTTCTATTCCGTTTGCACTCCTGGGGTGGCATATGGTTCTGTGTAACTTAGCTTACATGTCAAATTCAGCACTTTAGTTGTTACTCTTTTAGCCAAATTCATCAATTCAGTTATCATGTAGTTTTACCTCTCTTTACTTTTGTATATTGTCTATGTATCTAATATATTAAATTCTCGTGTCACAGTTTTCGTTCCCATACTCCTCCGAAACGGCTGGACCGATTTAAATGAAATTTTGTGTACATATCGGGTAGGTCTGAGAATCGGCCAACATCTATTTTTTAGACCCCTAAATGAGCAGCGGGTAAAACCGCTGGGCAAGGGCGGATCCAGCTTTTATATCAGGGGGGGGTCACCATATCGCAGACAGCTTGTCTCCGTAGTTATAAAGGAACGTGAATGTGTGTTTGTCAATTTTTTACGTTAAAACCGCTAAACGGATAAGATTTCATGGGGTCGATTGCATTGGTCCTCCACTGCAGCGAAGTTAGGTACCTAGTCGCGGACAGAGTCAACGGAAATCTAGTAAATAATACTATTTTCGTACCACTTGCTCAAAAAAGTGACATTCTATGCCACAAAAAGCGAACATAACAATAGTCATTTTTAACCTGTCAAAAACAGGGAAAGAAAGTTGTACTGAATTTCATTCATCCCCTAGGGAGAGAATGTGATTTAAAAATGGAATACTTAATACTGAACTTCATCTGTGTTTACACCATTGAGTTTGTAGGTATATAAAGCATTAAGCATCTTTTTTAAAAAGGAACATGCAATTAATATGCAGTTATGATTATTAAATAAAATTACCAAAACAGACGAGGTCGTATGAGCTTGATGCCTTTGCTTTTCCGACAAAACAATTAGTCTAGGAATTTGCCGCGATTTTGTTTTCTTCAAATACATAAACGTTAAGTTTATTTTTATAAATAAGTTAATGTTTTAAAAATACATTGTTATCAAAGCGACAGTGTATTGTCGGATTCCATCAGTGCAAATGCTGCCGCAATCATACTCATCAACAATAAATGTACCAAACAAAAGTGTAGCTCTCTTTATAAATATTTGGACCAATGTTCGAATCTTAACTTTTACTTTTAATGTCATTATCTTTAATAAATGCTTATCTCATATTATTACTGTGTTAATTTTTTCGCAAATGGTTCGAAAAGTAGAGTATTTTCCTCGGTGATAAAGCTGTCTTAGTCTTGGGTAAACTTAAATCTCTCGCTACACTCAGGACTCGTCTTAAATCCCTCGCTTCGCTCGTGATTTAAGTTTTTAACACCCTCGCTACGCTCGGGAGTAAACCTCGAGTCCTTCGTTACACTCGCGATTTAAATCGTCACCCACGACAGAAGACACTGCTTTATCCCCTTGGTTAATAATCTACTATTCCGCTGTTGCAATGCTAACGGGTATTGTCGCCAGAATACACAAAAAACTTCTTTTGTTAGGATAAAGTTCTTTTTCACAAGTTTCTATCAGGGTCGAAATGGACAGCGGAATGTTTTGATTTCGCTGCCATTTTACTTTCCACAGCCGGTACTCATTTATAATCATTGGCAATATCTTTTACAGTTTTTATGTCATCTTCTTAATTAGCATGGGAGACTTTTGGTATAAACACACTAAGTTTAAATAAGTTGAGGAAATCCGGAGTAAGACGGTCTTCTAAATTATAAATACTATCCAGAACCGGAAATATTCCTCAGGGGATTGAATCAGATAATTAGTGGCTCGGGGTCTTTGTCTTAAAAAAAATCTGGGGCAATTTTTCAAAAAGCATTGGCAAATGCTACAACTTTTCTCATTTTGCCTGAGGTATTGCGACAAGAAATGACGCCGAATGACTTATCCAATGAGCTGATTAAAACAGGAACCTCCCGAAACTTTCGTGTCCGGTGAGGACCTGTGTCAGGCGGTAGGTGAGGACGCCATGACGACTCTCCAGCCACTCCTCAAAGCAAGCGTCCCCTGTTTTCATTAACTTGTACCATTCTGTGACTATTAATTTGATTCATAATCTCAATCCGTGGTTTATGAAATGTCTGTGATTTTGCCTGCTTTGACGGCCACTTCGTGGTATTACTTTCACTGGTGTGTTAGGAGAACACCATGTTTACCTATAAAATCATCAAATGCTTTCAAAGGTTTTTTAGTTTAGCGTTTTTGTTTCTATGCCTCCACCAGGTGCAGTAGCAAACTTAACGCAATAAAACGCAATAAATATTTACAGTAAAGGCCTTGATCTTTATGCGACAAAACAAGCCAGTGAAATTGTTCCAGGTGTGACCTCTGTGCATATTTCTTTCTCACTGATGCGCCCGCCATGCGGCACGATAGTAAACTTACAACCAATTGAATAATTTTATTTGATGTTTTGCTCTATATAACTATAATATAACCAATAACAGCACAGAATTGTATTATTATGATTATTTGCGTCTGTCGCGTATAATCTGTTTACATTTATAAATAAAATTGGCCACCTGTAACCCAGCCTGTCGCCCAGGGGGGGGTCATGACCCCCATGACCCCCCCCCTGGATCCGCCCCTGCCGCTGGGCACAGCTAGATTATCATAAAAAAAAATCTGAAATTTTGCATTGCACCTGCTACGTTTTTGTCTCTGCATCATCATTAACTAACTTAATCATCGTTTGACTGGTAGAAAATGCCCGCCTTTGTACAATGTTTTTTTGTGCATAAAGTTTTAATCCTTCTTATGTTTTAAATGCGAATGTTTATCACGATGTAACGGATGTATGGCTGTTTGTTACTCTTTCACTTCAAAACTGAACGGATCTTGATGAAATATGACACAGAGTTAGATTATAGTCTGGAATACATAGGAAACACGTAGAATACTTTTTTTTCGATCATCACGCGAACGACGCCGTGGGCGCCAGCTAGTAAATAAATAAATTGTTAGTTGCAGTTATTGTAACAAGCTACCATTTACCCTGAAATTATTACATAACATAACGATCAAGCCTGTTTTCCCCGTAGCGTTGGGCAGAGATTTACCTAGTGATACACCCACATTTCATCAGTCCCATATATCAAAGGTGCAAGGTCCACGGTTGCTACTGAGAAGTTCCTATTGGTAAATGGCAAATAGCACTTAACCTCGGTATAGAAACCAGGACCTCATGCAGCAGTCGAGCTTGCTAGAGCAAAGAGGCAGACAACTCATTAGGTACTTATTCATTATTTTGCAGCCAAAAAGCAGAGACACGTTTCAACATCCTTATCTCGCAACACATTTTCTTTCTACATAATCCAATGGAATTTGTAGGAAATTGATAAGCAATTGCTTAAATCATAAAGTTTGTCCAGTCGACTACCTAAATAATGTAATGAATATTATCAAAATAGTTAGCAGGGTTGTCAGTATGTTACACAATTTCTCCGCATCTCAATCATTGAAGTATTATCGTAGTATAGCAACACATCTGGAATGTCTTTGATATTGCAGTTATCCCAGGCGTCTGTGCACGGGGTAGTCTGGCCTGCAATACTATAAAAACATGACGTCACAAACCATAGTTCCCTGTTTTCTAATCTTTGCAATAGAACTTTATATCCTCAATATGATTATACAACTTCGCGTAAAATAAGAGCGGAGTACACTCTAAATTGTTTTACACCCCAATGCTGTCTAGATTGCCACTCAATAAAATAATCCTCATTTACCACGCGTAAGTTATTGCGTGGTTTTACAAATGCTCAACTAATTAAGCTATCTTCTAATATCCATTAGTATTGCATTACAAACTGGCCAATAAAAAAACGAATCATTCACGCCTCACGTTGTACCTGTTATGGTGCGTAATCTGCATTAAAATGAATTGCCAAATCTAATTACTTTGTAAGTTAGTAAGTACAGAGATACATTCATCAATAATAACGAGATCAATTTAATGTTTTTTAGCAAAGAAGGTATTGCATTATTAGGTGTGGTAAAAATTGTAATAGGTACCTATATCAAATTATATAAATAATAGCAAAGATTGAAATCGGCTTTTTGCTTATTCAGGAATTACCCGTCTGGTTTGGCCAAAAAAACATACGTACGTTTTGGGTAACTTTGAATTGCAGTTTAACTTTGAACAAAACTGTGAAAAAGGTTTCTTATTATATTACCTGGAAACTTTTTGCTGTTTCAATATTGTGACTGCGGAAAACGGGTCGCCATTATGTTTTGTAGCAAACGAATTGTCAAAAAAATAAACTATCAATGTCATAATTTTAAAAATCTCCCGCCTTTCCGTAGTGAAGTTATTACAAGTGTTTGTTGCTCAGGTTTGGAATCGTAATTAAATATACAAACCTTATAATAAACAGGTATGTTTTGGTGTTTTTCTTTAAAATGTAGTTTAAATATTATTATTTTCAAATAGTTGTCCGTATTTGATATTAAATCTTTTGTTAATCTGGTAAAATTTTAACGACGATCAAAATCTAAGAAATTTGGGTAACATTGAATGGTTCAAAGTTACCCGTGTCATAAAAATATTATTATGGGTAAGTTTGAATATGTACGTAGATAATGTTGCCCAGTTCTGATTACAATTATTATCCTTTAGATGTGGGTTATTTTTCAGGTTTAAAAACTGCCTGAAAAAATGTTCTCAATGATTATCGACAAACTAGTAAAGGAAAAAAGGTACAAGCACTGCCAAAGCCTCTCTTTGCCCAGCTGCTCAATGATAAAGGTTTTCAGAGTGACCAGGTTAAGAATGGAGAAGTAGAAGATACAGGTATTATTGAATAAGAATGTGATAATGAGTCTCAAGAAATTGAAAGAGAAGTAATAGTTATAGAAGCTTTAGTTCACCAACCTCCTCCTCAACACGCCAAGACACCTGCTGGTGAAGTAAGCAACACTTTGAAAAATCAAGCCGTGGCAAATGATATAAGGCAGAAAATAGAAATGGTAAATGAAGAAAGTACAGACATAACTAGTGAAGTGATTTTAATGGATGAAGAAATTATAGAGGAATATGTAGTAGACAAGGCAAGTGGGGAGCTAAAGGTTTCAACGACTGAAAAGTGTGCAGGAAAGGGAGATATTGAAGTCCCGAAAATCAAAGAGGGTGCATATTGTATCTTTACAGAAGAGGGAAGTTTGTTCCCAGGAAGAATACAAAAAGTTAACCGCTTACAAGTCTGTGTGCTCCAAAAAAACATTTTAGGGGGTTGGGTTTGGGCTTCTAAAATTGAAATATGTCGAATCAGTGAGGCCAATATAATAAGTGTTTTGCAAGACAAACAGGTATCCAGAAAAGGCGGTCACACTTATATTGACGATGACAATTTGTTTATGGAATGGGGTGAATGACTTTTAAGAATTTAAATATTGTTTAAAATAATGTTGCTAGTAATAACGATTTTGATCTCATTCGATAGCCAAATAAACGTATAATTAATTTTGTTTCACACTACTTTTCTACTTTACCTTGATTTGATAAATAATTATAATAAAATAACGATCTTTTTTCCACCAAAATAGTCCACCTTGTTTTATATGGAAATACCAAACTATCTATCATATTTACACGTCAGTGTCAGATGTTATTGTGGCAGATTGGGTTTTTGAAATAAAAACACATCATTTATTGTTACCCAAACCTTAAATTATTCGAATAATAAAGGTTTTTATATTCTGAAAAAATCATATTCAAAGTTACCCAAAACTCATGATAACTTTGAATTTCAGTTTTGGGGCAAATTAAAATAGTTCTATTGTTTTTTTGGTTAAATTTATTATTATAGAAAATAAACCAACTCAAAACAACACTATTTATTCAATTAAATTAACACAAATAATTTAAATGAGATTTGTAAAATCACAAATATTGTAAAAAATATTCAAATTTACCCAAAACGACGGTACTGAACAGAATGTTTTATATTTAAAACATGTTAAATAGGATGCATCATGGATAATACCTTGATGTGTCAAGGTATTATCCATGATCCATCCTATTTAACTGGCAAATCCAGAATTGCGAAAAATATTTAAATCTTGGGTTGATCATCCACTTAGATTTTTCCCAACTAAGCTGGAGTAGGCTTCCAGTCTTACCGGATACAGCTGAATACCAGTATTTTACATGGAGCGACCGCCCATGTGACCTCCACAACCCAGTACTAACTGAAGTACTGGGTTACCATACCCCATACCTACCCCTGGTTGATAGACTTTCGAGACACTTACAACCTATAACGACTGTCAAAGATTTACAAATGACAGCCGGAGCAAACAACTTCACGTGTTTTCCAAGACAAAGAGGAAACTCAGTATGTAACGGGTGGTCAGCCATCCAAGGCCGTGTCGACGGCGCGCTAGTGCTCAAAGAGATTTCAGCAAAGTAGAGGGGCTTGCCAGGGCCTCCGCCTGCCGGGGTTGCGTGTTGTTCAAAAGAGTTACCGCGGACCTGGCACATGAAGGGCAATAGAAGGAACATGGGTGGGTTTTAGTCAGCACAAGTCTGTCACTCCTCCCCCCCGGTCCTAGAGCGGGGGAAGTTTTTGATGATTGCCCCTCCGCAAAAAAAAAACTTGAGAGGTGTCAAGGTACACCCATTTAGAACGTAGTTATTATTTATTATGTACAAATAAACTGTATAGACTCAACAAAAATAATCGTCGCGACACCACATTGTTCGATGCGAAATAGAAAGACGAAACGAACATAACTGGTTTTGCTTTCCATGAGAGCGAGAGGGAGAGAGAGACAGCCAGAGAAACACGCGCACGCCGCACGGTTTAGAAAAAAGTGTCGTTACAACTTTTGGTCTTAATCTTTTCCGACTAGCCCCTTTTCGCAACGTTTTAACTTCGTTTCAAAACCCATTCACAGACCAACTTAGGCAAGCGCGCCTGCCTGCCGGGGTTGCGGGTTGTTCGAAAGCCTGCCGGGGTTGCGGGTTGTTCGAAAGAGATACCGCGGCCTCGGAACTTAAAGGGCAAAAGAAGAAACATGGGTGGGTTTTAGTCAGTACAAGTCTGACATGCCCTCCCGCTCCGCCCAGAGCGGGGGAAGTCATTGGATGATTTCCGACCTTAACCTAAAGATCGAACAGAGCGGCTGCTATTAATGGTTAAAAAAGCAGTCCCCGCAGTCAGTTAAAAGTAAGTTAGTACGTTAAATTCGCTCCGGTTAGATTGGAAGCCGACCTCAACATAGTTGTGCAAAGGCTTGGCACATGACGAAATCCAGAATTAGGAAGGATAAAGGAAACTTTGAATCAATTTTGCAAGACGCTCTAAAATATTTTGAAATTAATGTACCAATCTGAATCAGCAAAGTTAAGCAGTGTGAAGCTACATAAGATTTAATCATCTATCCAAAAAACCACAGACTAAATACGTATTGCTGTGATTGTTTCATCAAAAAACTTTCTCAATTAGTCTAGTTATTCATACCTACGAACAAAATAAGTTTAATCAAAACTGCATAAAAGAATATTATGCATAATAATTATAACCACAAGGAAATATTGCAAACGATACTCGAAACAATTCCAATACAATACTAAAGTCACGGTTGTGGTCAAAAACAATCAGAATCACAAATTATTCAAATGACTTGCATACTTCCTATTTCTCTTTAAAACGATTTGCTACATATACGAATTAAAAACTACGTAACATTCAACATAACAACAGCATAACGGAATAGTATTGGTGTTGTAATAAGATCGCATTCGATAAAAAAAGAACTGTTTCAAAAAAAATGGCCATAATCTGAAAATTAAAAATATTTTAAAAATGGAATGCTGGTAGACACGTTTTTAGCGTCCGGGGTCAGACGTATCGAATTTGCTTATCCTGTAATATAATGTTATGTACAATTGTGGAGTTTGTGCCTCAAGCAGTTTCTGCCATTCGATTTTTGAAAGATGCAGAAACAGTTAACAAATACATAGTTTCGGAAGCAAGATCATGAACTTTTAGTGCTAATCAACGAACAGATGAGTGTATACAACTGTAATTACAATTTCTAGAAACACGTGTTCCACTTACACCAAAAGCGTGATGGCCTCGATGCCTTTAAAGCAAAAAACGTTGGACCTGTATACAGGATAGAAGTAAGAAACACATAAACTAAATACAGATACGAACCAAAAAGGAAATTCAGGCAATTATTCTGTGCGTGTAGGACGCAAAAAGTAGTAAATCAGAACTAATCTAGGACATATGAGAATATCATTAACACGCCCAAATCAAACATGCGTTTAAGTACTAAGGAATGTTTTCGTAAAATAAACTTACATTATACTAGCTTAAAGATCAATTTATTGGGTGTCAAAATATTGGCTGATCTCTTTGATTGATCAAATTAGCGATCGCAGTCTAGGTACATGGACCTCTCCCAGGTTTCGCCACTCCAACAAATTACATAAATTGTTGAATCATTGTGAATCCTTGTGAACAATACATTCCAATACACAAAACTTTAATATTGAATTGCAAAAACAGAACTGGTTTACTGCATTCGAAACCCCAAATCGAAGTATCATCTGATAAAACTGAATCACGTGCAAAAGATGTCACAATACCTCTTTCTCTCGAAAACAAAGCTATGTTAAGCAGCGGCATCCGCGTTGCTTGCATAACTATTGTGTCGCGGTTCAGGGTTCACGCACGCTGACTTTTGGCAAGGCATCGGCGCACCAGGTGGCGTGGATCGATTAGGGTTGTCCTGCTTCAACAGTTTTGTGTCCGGAGGCTTTTCTTTTTAACATGTGCGTTTTATTGCTTCAACACGTTTGGTAAACCGAAGCTTGAAATGGTCGAGTTTTGTTTCTTATACTATACAGGTTGTCCCTAAAAGTGAGCATCAAATCTAATAGGGACATGGACACGGTCATTTTTAAACATTTTAAAGCTGAGAATGTTGGTCCAAATATTTACGGTTAAAAAGTTATGACCAATTTTTCTTTGTTCAGTCACTTCCCATTTTACAAAAAAATCGACCAGATTGCGAGCATGCTTCCAAAGTCAGCCTATATTGTTCAAAGCGCACATATATATCATAATTATGTTATACAGTTGCTACTCAACGTGAAGTGACGTTGAGTAGCAACTCTCGAGTCGTTCAGGGATTTTTGTGCGAATCTTAATAAAATAAAGCACACGTACAAAAACCTTCAAAGTCATTACCGCGGATTGAGATCAGGGGCTCTTAAATGGCTGCTTAAGCAGAATCAAAATAAGTGAATAATTATGAATCACGTTATCATTCGTAAAATGGCCAAGAAAAATGGTGACAATTCACAATATCTCTTTTAAGAATGTTAACATACCTAATTCATATTATTATCCGATTATGATTCTGAAAAAGCGGTCATTTTAGACCCCCAACTATTAATTTGAGATGAGATGTTTTTTTTTTTTTAAAATAACGTTGCCCCACACTAGGACTTTCCCCTGTGCGTTCACAAACATTTATACATACATACACAAACACGCACACCCGAAACAAATATCTGCAGGTCATACAAATATTTGTTCCGTGCGGGGATGGAACCCGCGACACACAGCGCAGCAGTCGATCGCTCAACCACTGCGCCAACCGTGTCGTGTTGCAGAGCTAATACGTCTGTTATGAGCTTTAACCCGCGAATAAATTCGTGAGACTCTTATATGTTTATGAACTTTTTAACCGTTCTCGAACATTTAGATGCCTTCTCATTTTGATAGGTACTATGTTCAAGAGTCACTCGCTTCACATCATATGTCAAGCAAACACACTGACGACTGACACTTGGCTATCTGTTCATGGGAAAATGGGCGTGAAGTAGTGACCAGTGTAAACATGCACCATAAATTATGTATCTGTCTACTAATTTGGCGTCTCAAGGCTGACGGAGAGGAAAACATTCTTGACTTGAAGAGTACGTAACCTACGTTACATATACATTTAATTGAATTATTGCAAATTATAAAAAACTTTTTACTTTACATAATAGACACTATACGACATTATCCAACTTTAGATCTGCGAGGACTGAAGAAGGTATCCTTAATAAAATTATAAAAGCGAAAGTAAGATTGTTTGTTACGTCTTCACGCCTAAATAGCCAAACCATTTTGATGAATTTTGGTACAGAGATAATTGGGACCCTGGAGATGGACATTGGACATAGGCTTAGGAAAAAAAGGGAAAAAGAGGGAAGAAAAAAAGGGGAGAGAAAGATTTTTTTTAGATCATCACGCCACGCGGACGAAGACGCGGGCGGAATCTAGTTAAAGAATAAATTGGTTTTGAGTTTGAAGGCTAAGTTTTGAGCCCCACTTGTTGAGGAAAGAATTGCGAAAGAAGTCTGGGGCGTTCAAGTATGAGGTAAGATTTGAAAATGTTATTTTTTGTCCTATTTAGTCTACAATATACAAGTTTAGTTGAAACTTTGAACATAGCTTTGACCTCTATCGTGGGTGGTCTCCGTCTACGTTCTATTAATAAATGAAACATTATTATGGTAACATCGGTGTAGATCCTTGACAGTTGTTTTAGGTAGTCAGTGGCCCGAATATCTGAAAAAAGGGTCTTACTAAGAAGTATCGTTTGGAAATCAAAAAGGCATGGAGTGACCCATGAAAGATACAACAGCCGCATGCAAAACAATGCATGTATATTCAATTGTATCTGGTTAGACTGGGAGTCGACCCCAACAATGCTGGGAAATAGGTTAGGCAGATGATGATTTTAAGTTAAGTTAAATTGGGTCACAATTTCTTTACAGCCCCACTCACAAGTACCTTGTCAAGCTAACATATTATACACTAGCTGTTCCACGCGGTTTCACCCACGCTGCTCAGCACCTGTTGGTCGTAGCGTGATGTTATATAGCCTATAGCCTTCCTCAAGAAATGGACTATCCAACACTAAAATAATTTTCCAATTCCAACCAGTAGTCCCTGAGATTAGCGCGTTCAAACAAACAAACAAACAAACAAACTGTTCAGCTTTATAATATAAGTATAGATATATATAATACCAAGTCCATGAAGCAACAAGAAAAAATAGATGCTACGATTTTGAACCCACAGCAAACGTATGAAAAATTTCTTTATGAAATACATTTAACGGTGTACAATACGTATGGTAATCTTGGCAAAGACGATGACGGCCTACCTTATAGGAATTGGCTATCGCCGCAATTGGACACCTGCAGTTCTAAAGACATTGCCGACATTAGAAACGATGTTGAAAATCGTCGTGTGGAACGAAGAAAGGTTAAAACAAAACACAACTGTTTATAATTACCTGGGATTTTACTTAGTCGTCAAAAAATATATATTCGGCTTTTGTATTGAAACGTTCTTTCAGTAACTGACTAGCTGTTTTGAAAACAGGTCATTATCAGTCTAACATTTTTCCAACTATGTTGGAATTGACTTCCAGTATAACCGGATGTAGTTGTCTAGCAATATTTTAAAAGAAGCGACTGCCTGTCTTACCTCCACAACCCAGTTAGTACTGGGTAAAACGATACCCTTTGATAAGACAACGTGACAACCATCTCAGACATTCACACCACTGATTACATATAACAACTATCAAATATTTACAAATAACAGCAAGGACCAAAGCCCTAACGAGTTTTCCAAGGCACGGAGGAAACTCGTAATTTAATTTGTGGTCAACTATGTACAGGCCAACCTAGGCGAGCGTGGCTTAACCTAAAGAATCAAGCAGCTGTTCTTAAGCAGCCAAAAGGTCTTCGCCTTTTAAAAGGATATAAAACTTTAACTTCACAACTGACAAAATGTAGATGCTTGTGGGACACAGAACCATCTAGTGGACTAGGTGGATAGTGCTGAAATCATCAGAGGCATTGAGACCGAAACGACCTCAACCTGTTCTCAAACTTTAAATGGGTGAGTAGTCCGGCTTATTTGAACGTTGAAGCCGGAGATCTGATGACGGTGCCAAGTGGGTCAATAGGCTAGTTTCCAAAAAAAAAAAATTGCTGAAGTTCGTCACTCGTTGCGAAGAATGCAGCAACGCGTGACGTCACACGCAACTTTAATGGGCTATATCTTTGTTATTTTTATTGTAATTTACAAATAAAAAAATACGAGTCGCTTATTTTTGAATAATCTAAAAGACGGACTAAATAGAATGTTATTACTTTAACCCTGAAAACTATCCTAGTATAACAAACTCAACAGGCGCTATTTACGAACGCACCATGATCTTTCTGAATCACCCCAATACGCCTGTACAGAGTTTACGTTTATGTAACCTTAACAAAATGCGTACATGTCTTGCCTTAGACGCAGTGATGTAATGAGATACTTCCCTTTTCCCTTACAGAGGCGGACGGAACTGTGGGCTGCGTACTGCGCTGGAACCTGTGTTGCCTAGATTACTTTCACGTAAAGGGATTGGTGTCCAACTATCGATTACAACCGGCTTTAGTTCGTTCAGACTACTGTGTGTGTGTGTGTGTGTTCAGTTCTCTTATTAATATAAGAGAACATAATAAGTGTAAAAAAAAAATGATTATACCGTTTATTCATTTCACATCTATACTAATATTATAAACCTGAAGAGTTTGTTTGTTTGTTTGAACGCGCTAATCTCAGGGACTACTGGTTGGAATTGGAAAATTCTTTTAGTGTTGGATAGTGCATTTCTTGAGGAAGGCTATAGGCTATATATCATCACGCTACAACCAACAGGTGCTGAGCAGCGTGGGTGAAACCGCGGAGAACATCTAGTTAATAATAATTAGAACAGATCGAGTACGATAGGTTAGCACCCACATTAGCGGGCTGTCTGCCAGGTCGGCTATCGATGGCATGCCCTGCCAAGGCAAAAGACCGAGGCTCTGGAAAAACTTAAAGCTCTGGAATTTTTCACGTACCTTTCAGCGCTGAGAGAGAAATTACAAATATAATGTTTGGAAACTTAGAAATTTAATAATTTTATTTCTCCTTGGGTCTCCTATCTTCGAGAATTCCTTTCGAGATTTTATCGATGAAAAAATCCAAAAATTTAATGATGTCTCAGAAAGATTGCTCCAAATTAACATGCATTCGGCTATTACTATAATTCGTTACTGCTGTTTTGGCCCTAAATTAACATATTTCCTACGTTCTTCCCCATTATGGAAGCACACTAATCTTTTGGATAAAATGGATCAAATTATCAGACATACCTTATCTTTAATTTTAAATGTGGCTCTCGACGACCGAGCTTGGGCTCAAGCCACTCTTCCCATTCGTTTGGGAGGACTCGGCGTCCGCAAAATTTCTAGTATTAGTCTACCAGCTTTCTTATCCTCGGTCCACGGTACTGAGAAATTAATCAGGAATATCCTGGCTTCCACACTGATTGATTTTGATGTGCCATGCTTCTCCGAGGCTAAGGTTGCTTGGAAAGTCGCTTGCCCGAACACTGAACAACCCGACAAACCATTTTCCCAGAGACAGTGGGACGAGCCGCTCTGCAGAGTAGTTCAGAATAATCTACTGAACACGTCTGCTACTACTGCTGAGCGTGCGCGCCTTTTGGCTGTGGGCAAGTGGGAGTCGGGTCTTTGGCTTTACGCACTACCGTCGTCGAGCATAGGTACTTTGTTCGACGACACTACTTTCCGCCTCGCTGCTTCCTTACGTTTAGGTGCTCCTTGTTGTTCTCCTCATCGCTGTCATTGTGGTGAAGTAGTCAACAGCCTTGGACACCACGGCCTATCATGCAGCCGAAGTGCGGGCCGTTTTGCGCGGCACGCGAATATTAACGACATCATCCGTCGAGCTCTTGTCACCGTCGGCGTTCCAGCTGTTTTAGAACCCAATGGCTTGGCACGCGACGATGGCAAAAGACCGGACGGTATGTCTTTGTTTCCTTGGAAGCTGGGTAGGCCTTTAGTGTGGGACGCAACGTGCGTCGATACTCTTGCGCCATCCCATCTTCCTAGCTCTTCGTGCTGCGCTGGCGCTGCTGCTGCGGCTGCAGAGAACCTCAAGCGGCGTAAATATAGTAACCTTATTGGGAACTATATTTTCGAGCCGTTTGGGGTTGAAACTCTGGGACCGTGGGGTCCTTGTGCTCACAGCCTTTTTAAGGCAATATCAAAACGTTTGGTTGACACTTCCCGTGACCCAAGAGCTGGCTTTTACTTTGGCCAGAGGCTTAGCGTTGCCATACAACGTGGCAACGCGGCCAGTCTCTTGGGGACATTGCCAACTGACAGCGTTGAGGACGAATTTTTTGACGCTATTTTTTAATTTCTTTATAAGTTTAGTTTAGTTTAATAATTTTAGTTTAATTTATAATTAGTTTAAACAATATAATTATTTTATTTTACTATTTTCTGTCTAATCAATTTCAAAAAGTTTTATTTGTAGCTAGAACACTGTCAGATGTACATATGTAAGACTTCACACCTAAGCAGGTGGCTACATCAACGAAGCCATCAAAAACCAATCAATATTATACACTCTTACATAAAGAGCTGTACCTACAGATTTTACTCATCACAAACACCAAGTTTCCGACCTTAAATCAAGTTTACCACTAATAAATTCTTCTTATTAGTTTCACACGCAATTAATTATATTGATGATTAAAAAGAAATGCCGAAAATACGAGCTTTTAATGTTAATTAGTCTCTTCGAACGTAAACTGTGAGGCAAATGGCGCCGAATATAAATGATTACTTGGTTTTTTTTATTACGAAATTTTTATGCTCCATTTTGGGTAATAAAATATTTGGAGATCATTGAAATTTTTAGCAATAAATATCCTAATTGGAAACGCTTAATTTTATAGCGTTACGTACTCGTTTAAATCTAGATTTATTACGATTGTATCTAGCTCGTGTGAATAGATTGGTGTTCTTAATACTCTGGACTAGACAGACAGACAAAATTCGATACAGGTTTTTTATATGATGTTTTCAGTTGGGTATATAAAAACTTACTTGAAAATTATCAGCATAGGTTTGGTGGCCAACATAACTTAGTCAAGTCATTTACTAGAGCGAAGGTAAAAACACAATATTAGTCAACAAGACTGCCAAGATTCAAGTAACAATGGGTTATTTTGTACAACAACTAACTATATTTTTTAAATGATCCAATAAGGGTTCCATTTTCTTCTTTTGAAGTACAGAACCCTAAAAGTGAAATAAAGAAAGAATTTCCAAACTATTTGACACTCAACTATTTTATAAAGAGTAACGTTTAATGAAGAATCTACGACCAATTATCTGAGCCCCTCCTCAAATCAAGTGACACGGAAATGATATAATTAATAACATCTAAGTGAAGCTTAAGTTGTTCGCGAAAGTTGTTCCAACCACAAATAATATGAAATAGGACTCTCGTATGAGGCTTTGGGGCCATTTTATAATTAATGGCTATTACGTGGATGGGAGATGCGTTACAGATGTGCAGACCGGTCTTCATACAAATTGAACAACTTGTACTGAGGTTATAGGGTGTGACAAATATTGACGGTGAAATTTAAATAAGGAGATGTTTTTTTTTTAAATTACCATCTTGTATTTGACCGTTTTTTATGGATTTCTTCTACTTTTATAGCCATCTAAATTCATGCTTAAAATATTCCTCGTTATATTTACTTCATGTTGTTTTCTATAGTCAACTTGATTTTATACATTATTTCATAATTTCAGCCTAGAATCACCAATCCTCTCCTTTTTTCTGTTACAAAAGAGGACGCGTGACATACAAAACAAACACACATTAATAATATTAGAGAGAATAAGGATGCAATCAAATGCATCTAGAGACTAGAGAGGTTAGTAACACAAATATTTAAATTAAATGCTAATTCTCTAAATAATTGAGATCATTGGTATCCGTTTAGCATTGCTTTGCATATTTTAATGTTACCAGTCACATGCTTTTGTAAAGTTTTCATAATATGCAGATTTTTGCATTCCTACTCAAACTACGTAGGTAGACTACATTTAGCAATAGCACGAGACTTTTCACATTTTAAATCTGTAATTTACATTATTGTATAATCAGCACAAAAAAAGTAACCAGTGTCGATACAATTGAAATTTTCTTGAATAATTTTAAATTTATTTGAAAAATTAGAGTATAATATAAGTTTTCGTAAACAAATAGTTTTTTTTAAATAATATTTTTGTTATCACAATGTTGTTGTGTTTTACCCAAATGCTGACTGGTAGAGAATGCATTATGGCAGTCAGTTCGCCGTTTTCATTTTCTATATTAAACACACATAACAATATAACATCACGCCTGTTCAAACTCAAACTTAAAGCATTTATTTCAATTAGACCATTACAGTACGTCACATCCATTATGAAAATAGACTAAGTCTAACTCCAAGAAAGAAAACAACATTTTTAAAATATCTAGGCCACTTTTCATAGCCACCTCAATTACAGCCTTCTTCAAAAAAACTCATCCCACATACCGCCATGTTCGTAACACCATGTTATACAATAAAAACATTAGTGAACACTCCCTATAAGACAGGTGCGTCTGATTGCGCATCTTAGAAATGATACAAATAAAACGCGAGGCAATTAAGTAAGCACGCAGCTTCCTTTCACTACTGATATGAGGTGTCCGAACTGTAGTGATTGCTAGAGGTGGGCTTAGTTCCATAATTATTCGGCTTTGGTCAAAGTTTGGACAACTCGGCCGCAGCTTTGAAGGTAATTTTGCCTTAAGTTACGTATAAATCATATAGAAATGAATTGTTAATCTGTTATAATAATGGTTGATAATCAAAAAAAATATATTCTGTGAAAGTGGATCTTAAAATTTGCTTTATAACTACAGTGAAAATACAATGTCACGTATATATCATTTGTTTGAAAAAATCTAACAGATAACGCAGTTAAGTCTGACTACCAGCTTTTCCAATGGATACCTAATTGTACTCTGGAAAGCATTGGAAGCCAACGAAATCATCAGCCGGGTCGTGACAGAAAACTTTTGCAGAAAATTTTCGGCTCTACAACTTCTTCGGCTTTAATCTTTCGGCCTATAACATGACCTTGCGCTAACCTCTACTGATAACTCTTACACCACCCAGTGGTTATGTTAATTCACATGTCCATCAAACAGATAATTTCGCTCAATTTATTAACAGGCCAGCGCATCGTTTGTTAACACAATTTTTATCAGAACGTGTTTTGACTAGCCGTGTCGTAAATTATCTTATGCAGACTTTTATGACTTTAAGAATTTAATTTCATAAGAATGTCAGCGTTAACACACTAAACACACCCGTGTTTAGTGTGTTAACGCTGACATTCTTTTTAGAACTTCTTCTTCATCATACGACTAGAGTTACAACAAAAAATTACACTTTTAAAATACTTATGTGACCTACAGGTACTTGTTCCGGGTCTGGCTGTTTGTGTATGTGAGTTTAAATGTTTAAGTAAACGCACCCATGATAATGGAGAAATTCCTAGAGTGGGGCAACGTTTAAAAAAAAAGTTTCCAAAAATTTGTTGTACTTCTTGATTACTATATATAATGTATTTTGGAAACTAGATTGACGCAAAATAACTTTATTTATTAGAATTAACATATCTCCATAGAAACATGTTGTAATATAGTATATCATGGGAACAATTTCTATGTACACGTCGTATCTGACAACTGGATTATAATTACTGATAACTTTATAACGTCAAGTTTCACTTTCCATAAATAGCTAGGAAAGACTTTCTACTCTAGCATAAACTTACTGATCCAGCTATTTAATACAATGAGAGGAGGTTCCTGTTTCTGGAGCCCTAACCACCGGGAGATTGAAACCTGCTTCCGTTATATGTCAGAAACCTATTTTTATATTTATAAATATAATTTTTTATATTTTTTTTAGGTATATTAAAAAAATAGAAAAACATGTATAAAGGTACAAATGAATAAAAAATATCATAATAGTTTTATCCAGATAATAGATTTTTGCGGATGGCAGAACATGAAATAACGTCCTCGACTCTGGACGGAGCTTGACCGTGGTATCTTTTTCGATCAACGTGCAACCCCGTGTTTGGTACTCTTAAACGACTTCTATACAAAAGCAATACAGCCAATGGTCATAATAAATTAAACAACACTTCCCAAAAAACAATTTCCCACATACTTCGTTATCTGACCGATAGCCTTGTTTTCACTTACATTACAAACATGTGAAAACCCGACAGCACATTAGTAACAAGCAAGACAAATAGAGGGCGTGAAAGAAATCAATTTGAAAGAACAACACCGTCCGTATTGCACAGTGCACAAAGCAATAGATAGAAAGTAATACCTTGCATTGTGTTCCCACCAAATACCAGTAATACTGAAAGGAGAATTAATATTACCTCAGGGAGTTCTGCCTACCATTCTACGGTTCGATGGTTTGAATAGTGCAAACAATTTAGGGCAGGCAAGCCTACTGTTCTCGAAGTCCGGAGTAAATTATAGAGAGCAAGTGTTGCGTACGAAGATGTTATATCATCTTTGTGAAATTGGTTTTTTTTTGTTGGTATTTGGATTACATACCAAAAGTTTAAAGACTGTCATTATTATGGTTCTAGAACTGAGGCTGTTATTGAAGTATTAATAATGTTTATTTTTGTGTTGTATAAATGTTTCTGGCAGATTGATGGGGTTTACTTCCATCAGCTGCTATATTCTGCAGCGCCCTCCAGAATTAATTTTAAGCATCATTGTACAACAATAACAAAATTTTGGCAAAAGACAGGAGACTAAATAAAAAACGACATAAAAAAACATGCAACATTTATTTCCCAACAAAAATCGATAAAAATAACATTATGCAAAACATAACTAATGACTAAAAACTAAACAATCTCCCATTGACAATAAATATCTGTGGTTAACGTAATGGCAACTATATGTCCAACAAATAACTAGGTAGGTACTTCTACTCAGGCGCTTAAAGCTAGACATGGCTATAGTTTAGCGTAAGTATTACGACTAGCCGAATAGGCGCTCTTATAGTTCGAGCTGGCATCAGACGGTGGCCCAGTGTACTCACTCGCATGAACAATATCATTGTCCTCCTTTGGAACACTCTGCGAAATAGGACCTTGCAACTTTTCATACTCAGTGGTTGATCCTTGCGGAACGTACTGGACATTGTATTTGCTTTGGGAATTCGAAGGATAGTAGTTATAGAAGCTCTGGACAGGATTCTGGTACAGCAGATTGTTGTATGGAGAAGGATTTGGCTGAGCAAACAGTAACATAGTCGATGGCTGACTCAAGTAAGATCCACCAATAGACAAAGGCTGGTAACCAGGCATATTGTAATGGCCCTGTGAGACTTGACCAATCACAGGGTTCTGATGAGGATTTATCTGGCTTGTAGGATTTGGTGAGAACAATTGAGGAGCATATGGAACTATAGGCTGTGTTGGATAACTAGTTGGCTGCTGCAGAAATGCCAACTGAATATTCCCACTTCCCTTCGAAGGTACTATTTGGTATTTGGACTGGTAACCAGGATTTGGTACAAAGTTCAGAGGTACGAACTGAGAGGTGGTTGGTGGAGGCAAAAGGTTTATTTGAGGTTGTTGCTGCTGAGAGCCGTAAGAGGGTGATGATGGTTCGCTCTGCGTACTTGGTGACGAATAATACTGGTTGCTTCCTTGACTCGGGTAGAACGAATTTGGCACTTGAGATTGGTAAGATGATGGGCTGGTCGAACCGCTCTGTGAACTAGGATTCTGTGTGTAAATGCTGTACGTGTAATCCTGTTTCTGCGCTCCAGTTGGAATAGAATTTATACTCGTCCCCTTCCCAGCGTTCCGTTTCTTCTGCTCGACATCCTCAACCTCGGTACAGCATACTAGTGTAGCGAAAGCGACGAAAATCTGAAACAAATTACCGCTTAATCAATCATGGCCTTTCTACGAACGAGTAGAAGCCAATCAATCAGCTCCCTCCCTAGCCACTCATTTATTTCGCATCATACAATAAACTAGAGAGCATTTACATTTGCTTCAACAAGTTGTAATAAATGACTTCAGAAGTCACGCCCGAACACATTTATCAGCTTACAATTGAACGGTTGTTAGTACTTGTTAGTATCATTACATAAGAAGGTTGTAAACTCACCAAAAGCTCCCATTTCGCCATTTTGTATAACGTATGCAGCAACGCGTATCTCTGTGAATGTAATTACATTATTTATTTGAGTGGAAAACGCGTATTGCGAAAGGAAAAGTGTTCTATTCACCGGGCCGCTTGGAAAAGTGTAAGACGGTATCAAGTTCATGCATTTATATGAACGGCCGTGGACAACTTTCCTTAGCCCCAGATCACAGCGAGGGAAGTGACCGCTCGATAGGTCTTTGTCCTGTATTGGAACGTATCCAGTTTACTCTGATAGTGTCAGTTTCCTAGCGCGCCAAGCGGAAATGCGTCGCGTTCATGCCTTCATATTTCTCTTTAAGCTAAAGCATTCGTGTTTGGTTCTATCGTATAAATTAGACCGAATATCGAGCGCATTTGAACGTGATTTATCATTAGAAATATCTCTATTAACTGTGGTAAATGTTCGGTTCGGTAATTACATGAACTAAAATCCCTTTCACATTAAACTTGTACTACAAAACAAACCAAAAAGACAAAAGCTTAAAGAATTTGTAGCAGATTACAATCTACAAAAAGCTCAAGCGGGTTATGTAACTTGGTCTTAACAAATCAGTTCACAATCAGCATTGAGGTAATACCAATAAGTTTATCTCGTTTTTTTTTTTTGTTAAATCTATGTATTTGAACGAGGGGTTTTATGTTAATTGCGACCAATATTATAAACAAACCAATCAATGTAATGTAACTTGCCTGAACTGTTTCTGTATCAACTTGTCGCTTGTGTTATTCTAGTAGCTTTGAACAAGCCAATAAATTATTTAAACTCGAAGCGGTGAGGTTTATTGAATTGTTTTAGATTTTTTCACCTGTAACTAATAACTAGATATTAGGTTATATGCACTATCAAAATGCCCAAATATGCACTAAAAAAGAGTGAATATACACTTGAAATAAAAATATGCACAATCATAACGCTATTTACTAAAGTACCAAAATATGCAATATAGTTAAAATTGCGTTTTATTCATTTGCATATGCAAACAAGCAAATGCATAAAATAAGATGTTTACTTATAACAAACCAAAGAGCGCACTGGTTATGGTCAAATTTTACACATTCCTATAATATGGGCATCAAATGGAAGAGTTTTCAGAGAAGAATACTGAAAGATATACACGCTTCATTTTATTTGTTTTGGTGAAGAAATCCCTAATGAGGTTTGAATGCCTAACAAAGTTTAAATAAATACTTTATTTTTTTTAAACTTCATATAGGTACAATAGTGTTACAAAGGCGCAGTTAATGCCATAAGACATTCTCTACCAGACAACTTTTGGGCTAAAACCGATAACATTGTGATAGGGTACAATATACCTGTATAAATATAACTATTTAAAATATAATATTGTAAAAGCGAAAGTGAGTTCATTTGTTTGTTCGTTACGTCTTCGCGCCTAAATGGCCCAACCGATTTTGATGAATTTTGGTACAAAGATAGTTGGGACCCTGTAGACGAACATAGGCTAACAGTGAGAAAAGGGTGAGGAAGACGGAAGAAAAGAGGAGAGTATGATTTTTTTTTCGGGTTCAGTAATTGCTATGACTTTTAGTTGATTCACTTTTATCTCAAAAGGGGTCTAAAACGCTATCACAGTTCTTATCGAACAAGTTTTAAAGAAAATCATTAGCACCAACCACGTGCAAGTAAAAGGGATCGCGAATTATCTCACGAGCTTTCTACCACGGCTCGCGAATTACCTCTAATTGTGGCTAGCAGGTGGCTACTAATGAAAATTGCAGAACTCCGCTCCTTTCAACGCAATTGAAGGTTACGTAAGACGTGTTTATATTTGGTTCTGTGGGAATCGAAGCAAAACTGTTTGAGCTGTTTCCTGTGTCCTTGTATGTGTATGTTTATGTAGGGAGTGGATGTTGACCACGATTTCCTTTGGCATACAAACTTCAATTGACTCCCAGTTGGCAAATAACAAGTATTGACGAAAAAGATCTTACAAGCTTTTATTTTTATAAATATAATAGGTTATATCTTGCAACTGAATTTTAAAACAGTTGTGTCCAACCGATTGAGCTGAAGTTTCGCATACACATTCAGTTTGTATGACAATGCATGGTAGCGGTAATTGACGTCATTTTATCCAATATGGCGGACTCCTGAAGATGGCGGACTAATTGTTTTTTAAGCAGTTACATCGTATCAATTAGAACGGTTTGCTGAGAAGAACATGAAAACAAATACGACACCAATTTGTTTTTTATTCTATTGCATTTTCTTACCAATTTTAAGGTAAGAAACCAAACCGATACATCAAGAATTTATAAATTAAATAAAATAAGTAAGAAAAAAACGCTTTAAGAGCCGACGTTTTTATCATTCTAGAACTTTTTTCTGCTTTACATATCGGCTCTCGCTGGTGGAGGAGGGCAATGCCAGACTTTTACTGACTATAACCCAACCTTCTTTTGCCCTTTAATTTCCGGGGCCGCGGTTTCTCTTTTGAACAACCCGCAACCCTGACAGGACCATTCTTGAGCCATTCCATTTTCCGATTAAATGAGCCAATGTCACTCCTCTACTTAATTCGCTCATAGCGAGAGCGATAAAGAAATTGATGTCCGGCTCATCCATTTAAAGATGTCCGCAATCAATCAACTTACCAATATTACCAATATGATTGATCTTACGAAATTTCCGACAGGATGCCAACCTAATCATAAAATAAGTGAGTGCTTCTTTAGCCCTGAATAACGCAACTCATATCTAAGTATGTACTTATTATCTACGGCACCTAAGATATGTACCGGAAGTTTGTACGTAAGTGGTCATTTCCACCATCATCAATCAATAAGTCATGTCAAAAATTATATAAATAATTTATTGATTCATATTGCAGTTTGATATTTGATTTTCTTCATCTGACATAATTATGTTCTTCATGTCGAATATCATAGTAAGTTTGTCTCAGAGGGTTTCATAGTTAATAAACTGTTGCCCGCGGTTTCGCCCGCTGTGTGTCCAAAGAGTTGTGATGACAATAGCCTCTAACCTTCATCAAAATTTGATCTATTAAATGCAAAAACCATTTTCAAGTCCACCTGGTAGTTTCCGAAATTAGCTCATTCAAAGAAACGTACAAGCCCTTTTTGTACCTATAGATTTAAATTATGATATGCCTTGTAAACAGAGATAGTAATCTTGTCTTGTGAGGAGTAGAGAAACGTATATCTTAAGTACTGCAATGTGCTCTTGGGATATCCCATCAGGAATTTCTCAGTAACAGCTTGATTAATATTACCCAGTTGATAGTACTGAAGAGGTTTTATAACCTGTATCAGACCTTAAAACGTACTGGCTGTTTTTTAATGACGTTCGAATCTTAAAAGCGTTTGAAATTAGAAAGGATTTTTTTTATTTTGATTTGGTTTTATATGACATGTGGTTGTAAAATTATGTTTATTTAAAATAATATAGTTTAAAAGTCTTAAAAAGCCAATTTTATTCTAAGTAAAGACTGAACCATTGCGTTCAGCTTTTTTTTACAGTACTATTCCCATACCATCAATGTCAATCGCATTAATATGGAACTAAAAACATAACGGGATAAATTAGGTCCTCTTCTGCCTAACCTTTTGGAAACTACAGACTTGATGTTAAATCTACTGAAACACCGTAACTAATTCGTTCCTTTCTAGCAATACTAGAAAAGCTTTGACCTAAGCGGACGCACGACCTAGAAATTGACAATAAATACACACCACACGTGCATATTTAGCGCGGATGCCTTTTCAGACTAATGCAATGATTGTACCAGATCGAACTATAAAGATTGATTCTTTGAGATGGATCGAGAATTGATGCATGGCAAAAAAAGATTTTATTCACAAATTCCGGATCTGATTTAAAACCTATTTTCAAGGTGTGGAAAAAATGCATACCTAGGTATTAAAAGACAGTTTTTTATGTGATTTTTTAAAAAAATACTTGTTTAGAGTTTCTCTATTTGTTTATAGTTTTGCTTTTAACTTTGATTCATCTCAATGAATCACCCCCTAATGTACCATTCTCTTTTCTCCAAATGACTTTAATAGCGAAGCATTATCACGAATCCAACAATAATGTTCTGTAATTACTTAGTTAAGTGCAGAAAAATAAAGTTATTATATGATTACAACACGTTCGAAACAAAAACGGGCGTGTTACATACGTTGTTAATATAGAAAACAATTACGATGTTATTAGCAAGATTGTTGTGCAAAAATAAATTAGTTTGCTTCTTATTTTCCTTTTATATCCAAACTAGCTTTTATTTAACGCTCGCGTTAGATTTCGGGTAACACAGTTCCCCTTTCCTGATTTGCAGGTACCTGCTACCTGCAGTTTTTGCCCATGCGCCTTATTGATTTGTAATAGCGAAGCTAAGTTTTCCCTTCCCTTTCTCTTTCTCCCTCATATCCCATTTTGTTTAAATAAAAAATAGCCTATGTCCGTTTCCTGGGTCCCAACTATCCCTGTACCAAAATTCATCAAGATCGTTTTGGCCTTAAAGGTGTGAAGAGGTAACAAACAAACTCACTTTCACTTTTATAATATTAGTAACTAAGTAAGGATGATAAAACAAATGGCATAAGGAAAATGTTGTGAGGAAATGGGTATGAACGTGGATGGGTATAAAAATCGATTAATGGATTTTGCAAAGGATGATAAGTCAAGAAAGGAGGTTCCTAAAATAATAACGAGTAATAGAGAAGTATGGATGTGGAATGCATGGGCCGTGGGCTGCAACTGAAAATCAGCTTCAGGTGGCGGCCTTGTGTTGCCATCTGGCATAATGCTGAGCTGAGGCCCTTTTGGCATTATTTATTTTATTTTGTTAAGGTGTTCCTGATTTTTTGTTTTTAATCATGCAAAATAGTCACATTTTTTTTCTTTCTTTATTTCTAGAAGACATGTTGCACCAAACCCAAAACAATTTAGGGTAAAGACAGAAGAAATGATAAAGCTAATGACTCATGTGATCCTTGACTGCTCTGATTGCCCAAAAGTGCATTTTTTTGTAAGTTACTTGTAAAAGCTCTATTAATGCTGATACTAATTCAGTAATTACTAAGACAGACGTCGTCTAAATTTTTGCAATCTGAAAGCTCTGAGAGCTTTTGAAACCTGCATTTGCCATCACTTTATCATTGACAATTTTTGTAATTTTTTTAATTGACTTATTCATTAATATTCTGCTATTACAAGTAATCTTATGCAATGAATCTGAATCAATGTAACTGTATTTCATTAATATAATTAAACTACATACACAATTTCATTAATTTATTTGATCTAATTATTGTAATGTCTATGATTTGCTTACACTTATCTTATTTAATATTTCTACACCAGCAATGGTAGTAGTGGTAGTGTGATTTAATGTAGGATCTAAATGTACCATATACTTACAAATAAATATATATTTCTTTTTGGGTGGGAAATCATCAAATAACTTCTCCCGCTCTGGGCGGAGCGGGGGGGAGTGTCAGACTTGTATTGACTAAAACCCACCCATGTACGTTCCGGGGCCGTGGTATCTCTTTCGAACAACCCACAACCCGGAAATAAATATATCTTATATTATCTGTAGACTCTGCTTATCCAATAAACTACAATACTCGTTCGTATGTAACAATTTATTAAAAGCGCCATCTGTAGTGCTCTAGGAAAACGTTGTATCGCAAATAGAACCTTTCACCTGCAGCGAGTGGCTCTATGGGAAACGTAAACTCGACTGTTTATAGTGAACCACTTCGATTTTGTATAGATGGTGTTGTTTTTAAAGAGTTAAATGAAAAATTAAACTGAAGTTTGTTCATGAATGGCAATGTTTACCTAACAATAAGAGGGATGATTGTTTTTTTTGGATGTGTTTTTTTTTATAATAAGGACGGACGTTTATTGGGATTCGAAGGTAGATTTAATTTCTTGCGATTTCCATGTTATTAATTTTAGAACAATGAGTAAATAGTTGTTTTTCTCTAAAAATAAATTAAATGAGCTTCTGAGAGATGAGACAACACATACACCATGCAAACATACATGTTGCGCGGCGCACTGCCTTCTTTTCGGATGATAAATCATCAATTAATTTTTCCTGTTCTGGGCAGAGCGTAAGGAAATGTCACAATTTCACTGACTAAATCCCATCCATGTTGTTTTCCGGGGACGCGGTACCTCTATGGCCCTGCTTTGCTGACATCTCTTTGAAGTGCGCGTGGAGCAGTAACGCGCCGTCGACCCGGCCTGTCCTCACATATACGGATGGACGGTGAGCTACCTTTACTCACCTTCCACAGAACCGCGTTTATAGCGGCCGGGAGTCCAGTTTCGGGACGCCCAACGCCCGGAGCGTCTCCCGCAGCAGCGGTGTTGGTTGCCGGAACCTGTTTTGCTAGCATAACTGCCTCGCAGACGATACGTTTGGCGCAGTGGCTGAGCGATTGACTGTTGCGCTGCGTGCTGCGGGTTCGCGTGACGCGTTGCCTCCAGATTCCACGATGGCAATCCGGCTGGAAATCGTACGGTAGCCCCGGATTAGCCTTATGGCGACCACCTTTTGGGGCGCGTTCAGGTAGAGGGTGGCTTGCCGCCCCAAGGAACGCGCCCACACCGGGACCCCGCAAAGGGTCATGGACTGTACGACCGCGGCCCACCGCCTGCCACCACCTATGAGCTAGTCGTGTAAAATCCTATTTGTCGGACGACTAAGAAACCAATCTTCCTTCCGAATTTTCCTTCTAAGATCGATAAAGTAATAAAAATAAAAATATGTACCATTTCTAGACTCCATCTATCTATAGACTCAGAATTTTTCTTAAGTAGATAACACAAATCTCATTATCTTTTATCTTCGCATTAAAAGCTACAAGTACAAATAAACAGGAAGTAGTACGCAGTCTATACTGACAAGACAATCTACCTTACATTGAACAAACTGTCGTATATTTTCTTAGATCCAGCATTTAGTGTCAATTAAGAGATCACAAACAAGATTCCGATAAATCTGTAGTAAGTAGAACATCGTAAGTTCTGGTTAACTAGGCACAAGTACATCTTTGATTTAATGAAGTGTAGTGAGGTCCCGGTTAAGTGAACTGAAGTAGTAACTGTATGACCTTTTCGTTTGCATAATGTGCACTTTTCAGCAAGTAATAGATAAGTAGGCAGAATAAGATATACTGCACCAACTTCAAATTGTATAAAGCAGTTTTATTAAGTTTGGTCCCCAGAGATGAAGGAAAATATCGAGAGACACCATAGTCTGAGGCTCAATCGCTAGCGTCTTTAACGATGAGACCAGAATATTGCCGTAATTTTTTTCATTTAAATTTTATTTACCATTTACAAATATCACCAAATGTATTTAATAATTTTAAATATCTATTTATTTTACGTCGCACAAAATGAAGTCGCTTCCACTGTCTGTTCACTTAGATCTTTTAAACTTCTCAACGAATTTGAATGCAGTTTTCAGCAATAGATAGAGTGATTTAAGACGAAGGTTTAAATGTATAATATAATGTAATAAAATATAATGTATAATATTAGTTTCGACATTGCACCTGCGCGAAGCGGGGTCGTTAGTAGTATTAAAAGTTTGTTAGCTTAGACGTACATTCTCCCTTTAAGTGTTGTTAAGTTCCTACGGGGGAACTTTAGGTATGAGGATATTAAAAGAAAAATATAATTAAAACATTCAATAAAATAATGCATGTTGTGGTCTCCTGTAACTGAAGAAGTTCATTTACGTGATACTTTTGTCGTGCATAATTTATTTCTCATGATCTAGGTAAATCCCTTGTTTGAGTTCCTTAAATAATAAATACAAAGTGTATTTATCAATTACACCGTGTAAGCAAATTAACGATTAACTGTGTGTATCATTCCTAGTATAGTCTATTGCGCTATTTATTTGTCAGGGCTATAATTTCTTTAAACATAAGAAGCAATACATTCTGAAATATCAGTCAAACCCTTTTGAATTCTGTTAGCGTCTATAATAAATTTTATATGTTTTCGATTTATTAACATGCAACAATACCACTATTTTATTGATTGGTAACACTCAAAAAGTGCCCTCTGACTGGTTGAAAACCAACCAATCACAGGAACGCGCCCATTTCACTATTGAAATGGCGGTAATTGGAAATAACGACCGATATCAGCCCGGCTAAATGGTCAGTCGTTTCGGAGATTCTCCTAGTGAACATCTTCTAAAATAAGTTGTGAAGTGTGTCAATAAAACCTAAGGTAATATGATATTGTTCTATGATGAATTATGCGTATCTAAATGTTATTTTTTTTTTTATTTATTTATTCCAAATTTCTACAACAGTAGATACAGTATAAAAAGTCGGCCAAACTGCAAAACAGTTTGTCGGTTTTAATGAAAAATTTATAAAAGGTTATAATGTGTGATTTTCAATAAAACTGTTTTTATTGAATCATTTATGGAGTTTTTCTTACAATTGTGACGGAAAGTTTGTTACACAATGGGGTGCTGGTAGCTAGCTATACGTTATAATAGTAGGTAATGAGTAAGTCATGCACAAAGGTAATTTATGGATCCATACAATCATCCAACTATCACTGACGTTTGATTGCAGCCGTAATATGGCTCATAAAGCTGTCGTTCATTATACAGAACGTACAGGATTACGAATAAGGAAACATCAACATCAGTTCGGCATAGTTTAATAAAGCTACAAATTCTAATCGAGAAACAGAAGTGTATTGAGTTGTGAATCATTCATTCGTAGGATTCTTGCATATGGCACTGGGCAGATCACGTCTGCCAGATGATCTGTTTTCCCATCGCAAAACTGGAGCCCCGAGACAGATAGACGGAGTCGCGGCAGACCGACGGGAAGATGATGGCCTGGCACATCTTGAATCGCTTTGAGAAGCGCAACATCGAGAAAAGTGGAGGGCTTTTGCCTCGGAATGGCTTAGTTAATTCCGCAGTTGCTAATATCTGCTAAAAAGAGGCTTATGATCGACTCTGGTAGTTAAACCAAGATATTGTGTAGGTCCAGTTAAAAACCAGCGTTGGACACTAGTTGCCCGGCAGTTTGCTATACTGGACCTATTTGACGCAGCCTTAAGACACACAGAAGTTTTAAGTTATAATATTTTAATATAATTGTAAAAAATTGCGTAGAGACGTTACGTTTGCAGTGCGTACATATGTACCATCCCTCCAGTAAAATACAGACGTTATGCTAACTCCATAAAAGGTGTATTTTCACTTTCATCTTTCTTCATATTTAAAGCAGTTATTACACTTGTTTAGTATTCAAGAGAACAAGATCTTGATGTTATCTTAAGATATGGTAGTGCCGACTTGCTCTAGTATGTAAAATTAACTTTTCATAGAACAATTTGCATTTCAACTTTCAAACAGATATCTCTTGCATAATGGACAATCTAAGAAAGTATAGATCAATTTAAAAAAAATCAAATACGCCCTTATTTGTTTGCTAGTATTATCAGTAAGTTTCTGCGGATATTCTCGTTCCATTGTAACTGAAAAGTTGATAGCTTTCATAGATATAATTTTAAGCTACTACGGTTAAACAAAGAAAAACTTGTCTTTCAAAAACTTCATGTAGCTGAATCATTGTACCTATCGTTTCTGAATTAACTCATATCCAAACTACTGATTATTAAATAACGGATAAAAAACATATCGTTAAATTAATTACGTGCGAATAGAATAATAAATCGCATCACGGAAAGAACCCAAACTTCAATCGTTTTATTAGTGGTGTGTTTTACTAAAAGTGTAATAGTTTGATAAAAATTTACTCAACTTTTGTACCCCATAGTAATAATATTAGAGTAATTCACTTACAGCAAGTTATCAAGAACATCATTAATAACGTTTGAAACCGCATATTTATAACCCCGTTTCTATAATTTCCCGGTACAAATGTTAGTGATCGTGTCAGTTTATAAATTTATATCAAGAACATATCTGTAATATGCAAACTGCCTATTTCTCTGGAGAATTCCTCAAAGTGCAACAACTTTTTAATGCACGAAATGGTCAAGATTAGAATGTCACCTTGACTATTTGATGCGTTTTAAGGAATACTTTTGGTGCGCTTAACTTGGTGCGTTTTTTTTATACTTTTGCTGTAATCTCGGGTCCCGCTCAGACGCTCCTTATATTCTACACTGGAGATTCCGGTTATATCTTCTGGAATACATCGCCTTACTTACCAACCTAGTTGACTAGCTGATATTTTCCACCAAGGAGAGTAAAGCAAGCTACATTGAACTTCAACTTACACACATCAAATGATTGCAACTTGCAACCATGTCGAAGAAAGATAAATTGCATTTTTTCCACAGACTATATAATGGTTCCGAACGATCAAACAGTAAAATTGAACGTGATTTATTATTGGATGAAGTAAGCGCTATGTTAATGTGTAACTATGCGTTTTCGCACATTAGGTATAATCGTCAGGTGGTTGGTTCGTAAAATTGCATTATTACCTTATACAAGTAATTTGTTTGTATCTGCTTCAGTATCTATTAAGTGTTATTGATACCAGTTACAGAATAATATTGCCTCATGTGAACAGTAGAAATCAATACAATTAGTGAGACTATGATTACGCCTGCGGCGGGTTGCGGGTTGTTCGAAAGAGATACCGTGGCCCCGGAACATAAAGGACAAAAGAGGGAACATAGGTGGGTTTAGTCAGTAAAAGTCTGACATTAGCCCCGCACCATCCAGAGCTGTTGCTGGTTGAAGTTGTTTAAAGATTTCCAATGCACAAAAAGAAAGACAACGTGAGATACATATATTTATGCCTAAATAACAGAAACGGACTTAACATTTGGCAAGAGTAGCGTAAATAGCAAAAATTCTCCTTCAAACATACTTTCTATAAGTATGATCTTGTGTTTGAGGCCTAGGGAACTCACGTCACTTTCACGCGAACATCATTTCCCCATTTGGGGACAAGCTTAAAGCAATAGTAACGTAACTATGAATCTGACTAAACAAAACAAGTTCGATTCAGCCGCATCAACTCAACCGCGACAAAATTGAGTCACTCGGTCAATAAAGCCGGTATTGTTTATTTATAAAATAAATCAAGCATAACTTTTTGGTCAATCTGATTATGGGTTTAACCACGAGACCGTAACTGAACTTCCATAGTCCCAATTTCAACCCTATTAATGAACCATGGTTCATTGGACGCAACACTTGTTTCCATGCTTTTCGGAGTTGAGTCTGGGTGTTTTTTTTATATATCGATACTAGCTTTCGCCCACGGCTTCGCTCGCATTTAATTCGGGGTAATATAGTTCCCCTTTAGTGATTTGCAGGTACCGACTTCTTGTAGTTTTTGCCCTAGTGTCTTATTTATTGTAATAGCAATGCAGTTTTCCCTTTTCTTCCCTCTTTCTCCTTAATATCCCATTTTTTTTAAATAGCTTATTTCCGTCTCCAGGGTCCCAACTATAGTTCTTTACCAAAATTCATTAAAATCGGTTTAGCCATTGAGGCGTGAAGACACTTCACACACTTTTTAGCAATTAGTAATATTGATAAATAAAGGACAAACTTTTATTAGCCGCTGAATCTAACTTAGGCTGAAAGAAAATTGACATGCTCGCCAGTGCCACTGTCTACCAGACCTGTTACCCTACTATGACGTGTTAAAGCAGAACTTATTCCGCTGAGGGAAAGGGACAGAGCTATACAGGGTGTCTAGCACCATCTCTTTCACTCAGTGGAATAAGTTCTGCTTTAAGATGTCATAGTAGGCCTACTGTTTGTTGTTCGAAAGAGGTTCCGCGGCCCCGGAACACAAACGGCAGTCTAGAAGCTTCGGAGCACCTTTCAACTGAGCCGAACCTAATAAAAATACACAGTCGATTAAAAGCCAAATTCACGTTGACTGTTTTATTTGACTGTCGCGGTGTTGTAAGCTCGGAATGTTTGCCGGAAGATCAAACGGTAAATAAAGAATATTATTTCAGCGTTATACGGCATCTTAGAAAGCAAATTCGATCAAAAATGCCAAAATTGGGGAAAAAAAAATTCTTGAATTTTGCATCAGGATAATGCGCCTTCGCATGAGGCCATCACTGTGAACGAATTTTGGACCAAATACTCAATAAGAACCATCAAGTAACCACCTTATCCACCAGATATCGCTCCAACCGACTTCCTTCTTTTTCCTAAACTCAAATTACGATTTCGTGATACACGTTTTTGTTCGGTAGAAGACATAACGAGAATTAGCAGCGAGAACTGAACTCAATTCCGGTAAACTTGTTTAAAAATGTTTTGTTGTTTGGTCTATTCGTTTGAGTAGCAAGTGAATTGTTTCTGAATAAGCATACATTGAAACCGATACAATAATTTGGATAAATAACAAACACTTTGCATATTATTCATCCTTTCCCGGTACTTTCTTGACAGAAGAGTAAACTTTTAAACTAATAAAACTGTCAGTTCAGACGAGAATAGCAATTTTATATTTATAACAAGTCGATACTATAGAGTCAACAAGTTACGTATAGTCGTTATTTTTTTAAACAACTTTCCTCAGTAATGCGAAAATGTAAAATAGGAAACGTCAAGTTGTCGGAATATAGAACGTAACCTATCTGACGTCAAAGTGACGATGATATCAATCTATGTACACAAAGAAATACGAAACAAAAGAAATGACAAACAAAATGCGCCGCATAAACATTAGCCATTCTTTTCTGTATAAATAAATATTTACATGTTGGTTGCAGAGTTGGGTGATTGTTATTTAATTGTAACAATTTGCTTTACTGCAATGACGAATGAATTATGTACATGAGCTACTGGAAGAAGAATATTATTAACAACTGAATATTGAAATAACAGTAGTAGCTATGGGGATCAGAACTGTGCCTGGGTGATGGCAATAGGCTCGCCCCCATTTACAGAGGACTACAACGTAACTGGCAAAATGTGAAGGTATTCTTAATAACATACCTTTTGGAAACTACAGTACAGTAATGTTATTGAAATGGCACTAGCTAAATGTATATAGAAAGAAAAACCAAACTAAAAGAACTCAGCGAAAATTCCTATCGAAACGCCAAACATTTGCAACAGCTCCAACTTAAACGAACGCTCACAAGAATGCTAATATTGTGTCAAACAACATCAATCTGAGGTACACAATAGAAATCCAGATTGCAACAACGGTACCCTGAATGCATAATACCTAGGTGGCGGTTAAAACGTGAATCGTTGCGTAAGGAACGTTTAAGAATTCGGAAGTGAATGCAGTCCGCTTCCATTCTGAGTTCTGACTGTACATGTTCCCTCGACCATGAAGTATTAAGTAACTGTTTACTCAAAGCGTACAATAACAACTATCATCTTATGCGCTAAGTGTCATACGACACGTAAGAGCTAATCTGATCTTGATTTGTTTTGAACATCATCGTTCCCTATGTTACAAAACTTCTGTTATGCTTATAAGTCCTACCTACAAAATAATCTTTGGTGTGTGTGAATTGCTCTACTTTTGTAAGGACAAACCCATTGTTCGTATCCGTTATGTAACTTTTTTTATTACAAACGGAACTGAATCTGTCCATCCAATGTTCAGGTTATTCACCCACTTGTTCCTACTGTTACAGTTTAATTAGATACTAATGTTCTACTTTCACGTCAGATCTGACGGACACTCGAATTAAGATCCGGTCCCCAGTTAATTGAGATGAAATCTATTGCTCAATCAAGTTGACAGGCTGCCTGCTCTCAACATGGTGTTAGTTACCGGTCGAGTTCATTACACGGAAGTCAGGCGACATCGGACGCGTGAGGCGGTATTAGGCTTATTTCAATTTCCTATAGTACTTTCATATGAGTGAAACTGGCGATGCGCGCCAAGTGCTGATTACCCAAGCAATATCATGTTTCCTGTGGATATTACGCACTCTGAATGATTTTCCATTCAATAGTGTCCAACCTTTAACAAAAATGGAACCAGGGGTAATTAAAGTCAAACATTTTATTGGCATTTTATTATAACAATAACAACCATAGAAACTACATTTATAAAATAATAAATAGACAACCTTAACTATTTACTATATTTACAGAAATTCACGTCGTTACACACAACAGTTTCAAGAAGCGGTTGTTCAGATTAGATGCGCATCACGATTCGATATTGTTATTGCTAACAAAACAAGTTTCTAACCTGTTTGCGATGAAAGATATCAAGCTACATGATTATATAAATTATACACACATGTTACCGAAAAGAAAGCACTCCAACGAGATAACCGAAACACGACACGTACGCGCTGCCGCTCATGGCGGCGGCGAGTATCACAGGGGACCCGCACAGCTAATTAGCGGAACGTACGCAAATAAATAACACTGTCAAGAGCAATACTTTCGCTCACACACACCATCCGACCATTCGTACCACGCCTACTACACACCCCTCACACAATACTGTCAACTACTATTTACACAAAATTATTCGCGAAACCTTATTTTAATGAGCTCGTGGCTTCAATTCTTCGCTGTACTTGATGGTATTGTATGAAGTCTCGCTAGCAGCGCCGTACGCGTCTTTTGGTGAATAATGGGAACTTGAACCTCCGAAGCTGTGTTTAGGGCCAGAGGAGTAAGAACTTAGAGAACTGTGGCTCGAAGCGGGCGCCCTGTACGATGAGCTACCTTCTCCAAAACTACTAGGAGCCGCGTGGTGGATGTGTTTCGTGCTGACATAATAGGGTTTGTTGGAAGAAGCTGCGTGAGCATTGTTGGATGAGTATGAACCTGAAGGAAAGCCGTATGTGGTACCAGGAGGAGCAATATGGCCTGAAGAGAAAGCGCTGGCACCATCTAATCCTTCATTCTTGCCAGAATGGTAAGCACCCCCAATGAATTTAGATGAGCCGCCACCGAAACCTTGAGATCCTCCGAAACTGGCGCCATGACCACCAGAACCAAGAGACAGAATACCGTGACCAGCGCTGCGGTGACCACCGAAAGATGGTGCACCGTAAGATCCAGATAAACCAGACAGCCCGTGGCCCGAAAGACCTTGGCTAGACAATCCGTGGCTAGAAATACCCTGGCTAGACAGACCGTGGCCGGAAAGACCTTGGCTAGAAATACCCTGGCTAGACAGACCGTGACCAGATTCTCCTTGAACAGATGAACCTAGGTAAGCAGATGGTTTGAAAGAAGATTTACCAGGGCCAGCATAGCTGCTTAATTGTTTGTAACCACCACCGAAAGAATGTCCAGCTCCACCGAAGGAATGTCCAGCTCCTCCAAGAGTCAATCCGGATCCCAAACCAAGTCCAGCTAATGAGTGACCGCCGCCGCCGCCGAGAGACAGAGAGCCTGCATCGAACGAGTGTCCGGCGCTAGGAGATCCGTATGACTGCGCGGGTGCATTAGATTGGCTCTCAGAAGGAGTAAACAGAACCGGACCAGTGGAGTAAGAACCCAAGCCTTTGGTCCCAGAAGAGTAAGAAGGTGCACTAGATAACTGCTGTTGTAACTGTTCAGATAAGACGAATTGTTGCTGCTGCTTAGGGGCTCCGTATGAGAACTGAGGGAACGAGTACTCTTGACCGCCTTGGCTTGCTTGAAGACCCTCACTTCCCTGGCCTTGGTGGAACTCCGCAACGGTAGTCGATGGCTGCAGTGAGACTCCTCCGGCGCCCAGGCTGTGGGTAAGCTGGCTCATGAACTGAGAGAGGTCTCCGGTTGAGAAGGCACCCCCGTGACTGGGTTGTAAAGTAATAGGAGCCAGCTGGATGCTGCCGTGACTGTTTGGGGATAGCTGAGATAACCCTTCAGCAGAGTATTGTAGAGCTCCGCTGGATCCTTGGCCGCCGAAGCTGTAGCTGGGCTTGGCACCGCCGATGCTGTAGCCGGCACCGACGCTGATGGCGCTGGCGTCGCCCTGGCCGAGCGATGAGGGTGACTGATAGCTGTGCGCGGAGAGACCAGGTGAGCCGTAACCCACAGGCGCCTCGCGCTTATCTTTATCTTCCACCTTCTTCGCCAGCACGGCCCATGACGTCGATATACACAAGAGTGTGGTGAAAACGATCTGCAACAGATAAAACGTAATTACATACTTGTACTTTCTTCGAGATAGTGATCACTGGAGAGAATCGAGTCGAACGGTAACAATAAACATTATATTTTACGCAAAAGTAATTCAGAAACGGGTTTCCAAATACTGCGGTCGTGCAAGTGCAAGTTTAACGACAACCCGCATGGCTATGTTAATATTTACGCCCACATTATAAAAATTTCACTTTTCCACTTTTACTTTAAACAAAATAAATGTATGTTTTCTTGTAATAAATATCGCAATCGACGCTCATCAATCACTTTATAAATTACATGTTTGAATGAGCAGTTAACGATATAATGGTTCTATACACAGTTATAGCACTCGATGATGTTATTAAACTCTTACGTACTTATCATACTATGAATTTACTATGTTAAAAAAATCGCATTATTATCAAATTGATATCCTTTACAATTAAGATTCCAAAAAAAAAACTCTATAAAAATATATCTCTGCACACAGGTCCTTAAAATCCAACTCAAGCCACTCTCGTTTTCCTCAACACCACAAACACTTAATTCTAATTGCACTTTTCCATCACAGAACGCGAACTCACCGTGAATTTCATTTTAGATGCTTATTTAGTATACTCGTCGCGTAGATGAAACTAAATCACTTCACAATGTTTGGCGCACAACACAAACAAATATCTCCGTGTATCGGTCGGCCTGCCGGTACAGCCGCCGAATTCGTAATGTGATGTCGCTGTGTTTTCACCGAATTTATAAGAGAGCGATCGGTGGCGCGCACCCGCCTGTCGGAAGGGTAAAAGTGTATCGGAGGACCCTTTCACTGCACTGGCTGAAAGAATGGGAGCGAGCCAGTGAGCTTCCGAACCCAACAATGAGGTAATAGAAGCCGGAAGCGTTGCGTCACACCCGATCACGGTTAGATGCACTTATCGACATAGATGTCATACGAACGAAAGCCCCTGCTGATGACCTGGTTTCTGCTACAAATGATGCTCTTTTTTTGTATCAATTGAAACATTCGTTCGGTACATTCATCTGACGGTCCGGAAGGAAACTAACGATAATTTTACCGTCGAATCTAATCTGCTCGTGTTGCTTAATCTTCACGCCTTATTTATTTATAGTTAGCAAGTTAAATGGTTTTATTTATGTCCTTTATTAATTTTTCGTACTCATTATTACATTTATCCTTACTAATATTATTAAAGCGAAAATGAGTTTGTTTGTTTGTTATACCTTTTAGTGAATTTTGGCACAGAGATAGTTGGGACCTTAGAGACGGACATAGGCTAACTTTTGTTTAAAAAAAGTGGGATGTGAGGGAGAAAGAGGGAAGAAAAGACAAAACTTAGCGTTGCTATTACAAATCAATAAGGCGCAAGGGGAACTGTGTTACCCCGAATTTAACACGAGCGAAGCCGCGGGCAAAAGCTAGTAAATATATATTTTTAAATGATATATGAAAGCTTTCAAAAATGTAAAAATACTTTCTGCCGGTATCGGGAGCAGAGTCCAAGCTATCGATGGCTAGGACCCCAGAGACAGGATCCTTCTTACAATACGGGCCGTATCGAAGAATATTGCCTTATTTATGTACTTGCTTCAGTAACATATTTCTAATTGAGTTTGAGGGATTGATTAATAACCGATATTGTTCAATAACAAATACAGAAAGCTCTGTGCTATAATCTGGCCACCAGATCCAACGACCCATTTATTTGAATACCTGTAAAATATATTTATACACCTGCCAGAAGTAGTAAGTCAAACCTCATATATAATTTCACTTTCATTTCTAGATGTTACGCGTTAATATTATTATGCTCTCTGAAGTTATAACTTGTAACAAGGCAATTTAATTAGGAATATACATAAATTACTTTATATTAGAATTGTTTATGTAGATACCTTGTTGCCCGTGCATATATTCTTTTTTAGATTGTCTTTTTAACTGCCTTTTACGTTTTAGGGTTACGTACCTCAAAAGAAAACAACGAAACCGTTATTGGATCACTTTGTTGTCGTATGTCTGTCTGTGTCTGTCAAGACCCTTTTTTATCTCTGGAACGAGTGGAGGTATCGAGTTTAAATTAAAACCGAATACTTATGTCTGTGGTTCCTTTGTGCTGTGAAAACATCAACCCAATTAACATTATAAGTCTACATAGTTTAAAGATATGGCTTTTTATGTCGTTTTTACGGAACCCTCAGTGCGCAAGTTTGACTCGCTCTTAGACGGTCTTTTTTGTATTGCTCTTCTACTATCAAATATTTGAGAACCAGTAAACCTATAATATGTACAACAATTCGAGAATCAGTTTGCAGAGTATCCCAAGTTTTACTTCGCACCAGCATCATCAATTTATGTTTCCTCTGTTTCAGCCATGCGGGGTCAGTACGTGTAGGTAGCCATAATTTCCTATGTTACCAACTTTAGATCATTGAAAGTCAGAATATAAACTGACTTCTTCTTGGCCTGTCAATTGCAATCTGAATTGATTCAGCCTAAAATTTGGAGACTAGTTCGGCAATATCAGATCCTGTAATATGTAACAGCTGGACTGCCAGGACAAGTTAACTATCAAGTGTCCTATCGTTTGTGAAACAACAACAGAAAAACTGACTATTAAATGTCTATGACATAGTACTCAAAAACTATGTTAATCATCACGATTAGGGTGTTCAATCACACTGCATAAACCCATCAAGTTTACGTTCAAGTTTATAGCACTGACATTACAGCTACAGACTACCGAGTTAGCGAGAACGAATGCACTTTCATTCATTGATGTCATTTGTACGCGAGATGAACACTCAAGTAGGTACAGTAAGTGTATGTAGGTATCTCTTCACATCACCGCAGCAGACAAGCGTTAAGTATTTAGACGTTCTTATGCTCTGGTGATGAAGGTTGTAATTTGCTAGGCAAACACTCTAAAAAGGTGTATTTAGGGTTCCGTAACTCGAAAGGAAAAACGGAATCATGATCATTTTGTTGTCCGCCTGCCATGACCCTTTATCTCGAGAACGAATGTAGGTATCGAGTTGAAATTAAAACCGTATATTGATTATCTGTGGTTCGGTGGTTCCTTTGTGCTGTGAAAAAATCAACCCTATAAGTCAACACACTCAAAAGATATAGCTGTTTAGTAAGTAGTAAGTTTGTACGGAACCTTGGATGCGCAAATCTAACTCGCTGTTAGCCGGTTTTTTTCTTTTGATTGTTGCTATTATCAAATACAGATATTAAGGTAGGTGTGTAAAGGTGTCTGCACACAGCCGGCGTGGCGTGACGGGGCGCGGCGTGGCGGGGCGGCGACGCGACGCTGGCGCGGCGGCATCGGTCACACTGCGGGCGCGATAACGTCCCGTCCCGTCGCGCCCATTCCCGCCGACCGTATACTGTTTTTATACTGCCTATGCCGCTCGCGTCCCGCCGCGCCCGTCCCCGCCGCTTCTGACTTGTATTCCCGCTCGGCGCGGCGGCGGCGTGGCGCGACGGTTACCGTCGCGTCGAGCGGGACGGCTCTGTGTGGCGTCGTCCGTAATATCTAGTACATTACAACTGCTCAGTGTCGCGTCGCCGTCCCGTCCCGCCGCGTCGCGCCCGCTGTGTGCAGCGACCTTAAGAGTTAAATTCAAATACATTTATTTGTCTGAATATAGTACATTTTTATCGTCTTAAATATAAACAAAGGTATCATCATATTCTGCCACTGGGTGCGTGCAAATATTTAGTGCATAAACATAATTATTTTTGAATTAAATTAAAATAGCATGGCAGTAAATTAAAAATTATCGGTATTCAATACAATATGAAATTATTATTAGACACTGGTGTAACTGCTCTCTGCCTTAACTCTTCCGGAACTATTATTATCCTCATCTATGCTTTGATTTACTTTCATCGTCTTGACCTTTCATATGGATAATGCGGAGGATAAAATAATGTGTTAGATTCCCGCCTAGAAGGCATAACTGCTAGTAGATACAGATCCTGCCATCTAGCCATTTCCCAACTTACTAGGAATTTCCAACCGTATCAATATCAGATGCACGAAATGGTTACAGCATGAGAGAAAACCAATATCCCTGTTAGACAGACATAGGTTTGATATAATCAGTAATAACTCTGCTAACGATTCATTGAAATGCCAGAGATATTGGAGATTTTCTTCGCACTTCCCTACGTTATTTATTAATGGTATCCCTATTTCGGCCACATAGGTTGATTTAAAAATATAGTTTTCACCCAGTGGTCTTATCGCTAAAAACTTTATTTTAAATCTACGTAAAATGTTAAGATAATTTGTAAATCTGTAATTTGTATCGTATTAATTTCATTTCAAACTTGCAACAGCTGTAAAATGTTGATCTGAGGACTTCTTATTTTAAAATGGATGGTATTTAAAAGTACTTCAATTTATTCCCATTTCGTTTACCTAATTTTGCCTGTGTTGCACCAAATATACTGAATGTGCACCAAAATATGTTAATTAAAATATGTCATAACGAGCATCAGGAAAAAGACAGCACTACAACAAAAAAGTGTTATATCTTTATCCATTTTCTATTAATGCAAGTCGTTACTGGCACTCGCCGGCCGCTGCCGCGGCACCGCTCGTGCGTAGGGGGTCGCAGTTTTAACCTAACCTAACCTACGCATTTTTTTAGCATTCAGGAAAGAATATTTGGTGCACGATCAGTATTTTTTAGTGAACACAAAATTTTTTCCCTTTTAAAAATTACCTGCTTCTTTTCCTTATAAATCAGCGTCAATTTTCCACACAATTTAATCTACAATTATTCCCCACACGACTGCGTTTACGCGACCTGTGAGTTTGTCGCTTTTCACATCAGATCTTCGTCGTCAGATACTTGAAGAATCTTTGTCACTTCCTTCGATTCAATCTGCACTTTCACTTGGGTAATTTTATAATACGTGTATTAAGACCCGAGTAAGGTACTTAATGGATAATTATGATTTATTGACTGTTAATATTATTTAATACACATCATAAAGCAAGCTATATACACTAGCTGTGACCCACGGTTTTTCCTCTGCCATGTTGTCATTATGCTAAACAGCTTATAAATTTCCTCGTACAATAAAATATTAATAATTAATTTATATTACCTCAAAAGGAAAAACTGATGACTTTGTTGTCCGTTGTTCTGTCTGTCTGTCGACAACCTTTATCTCGGGAACGCGTGAAGGTATCGAGTTGAAATTAAAACCTTATACTCTACTCTTTGGCCCCTTTGTACTCTGAAAAAATCAACTCAAATCTAGACAGTCAAAAGGTAATATCAGTTTATGTCCCAAGTTTGTACGGAACCCTTGGTGCGCGAGTCTGATTCGCTCTTGGTAGGTTTTTTTTTTAATCCAACTGACAGTTGCCAGATAGTAGCGCGTTCAAACAAACAAACTCTTCAGATTTATGGTTTACTAGCTTTTGCCCGCGACTTCGCTCGCGTTAAATTCGGGGTAATACAGTTCTTTTTTTCTGATTTGCAGGTACCTGCTACCTGTAATGTTTGCCCATGCGCCTTATTTATTGTAATAGCAAAGCTAAGTTTTCCCTTTACTTCCCTCTTTCTCCCTCATATTACACTTTAAAAAAAATAGCCTATGTCTGTCTCCAGGGATCCAACTATCCCTGTAAAAAAATTCATCAAAATCTGCTTAGCCATTTGGGCGTGAAGACGTGACAAACAAACAAACTCACTCTTGCTTTTATAATACTAGTAAGGATAGACATGGCCTTCTCAAGATATGGGAACTGTTCTATTGAATTGGAAAGTGACTATTACATAGATAATTATGATTAGTTTTATTTCGCTCCGTGTTATGTTCTGTTATTTTGACAACGGACACTAATACACTATTGTTGGAATGTTGTGTACTTTCATATGTTCCTTACAGCCTGAGCGTTCTGCTTGCCAGTCTAAATAATTACTATTACATAAACACTATTGTACTCGTGATCTGACATTGATCGCTTATTCTACACATTGTTTCGTTATGACGAAAGTGACTGTGATGTGACTTAACTTTGAAATAAATAAAAGAAGATTTGAACAATTAATACCTTAGTGATTAAATAAAAAGGTTGTGAAGGGCAAGATGTTTAGCGCCTCGCCTCTATTCCATGAGGTTGTGGGTTCAAATTCGGGCAATTACCAATGTGACTTTTTCAATGCATATGTACCTACTTTCTAAGTTTATCTTGGAAATCACACACAACGAGAACCTCGTGACAAAACCTGGACTTATACAATTATAAGTCCAAGTTTCGTCACGATGTTTTCGTAAATACCTTCTCAAGATATCTATACAATTATTAACTTTATACTAACTCAATTAAATCTGAAATACTGTAAGACTTATATCAATACTGACGCGTATTAAGCATGCTTGGTGATGTTCTCGTACCTTATCAGTTGGAGAAGAGGCCTTTTATTTTTTTATTAAAAAATCATAGACACAAGTAGCATAAACGTCGTACAAAGGCGGACTTAATGCCTTGGGTTTTTATACCAGTCAACATTTTCCTTGCAGTGGGACAATAACAGGCTGGTACAATACAGTATTTAAGTAAAAAAGGATTTTTTTACATAGTTAGGCATTTAGGGAAAAATACTGCAATAAAAGGCTGGTCGTGGGTTCGATTCCCACCCAGGACAAACTTTGTGTGATGAGCATGATTGTTTGTTCTGTGTCTGGGTGTGATTTATCTATAATATGTATGTATTTATAAATTATATAAGTATGTATATCAGTTGTCTGGTTAACATAACACAAGCTCTGCTTAGCTTGGGATCAGATAGCCGTGTGTGAGTTGTCCCAAGATATTTATAATATAACCATGCATAGTCCTCTAGATAGAATCGCGTGGTCGTCTTACCGTCATACCATACGAACATTACAAACTTAAGCATGCACTGCTCCCAATCTTTTTAACACTGCCAAACATTGTTATAGCAGAAACATTACAAGTATAGCAAAGCTTGTCATAATGTTAATTAATCTTTTATGCAGCTATTGCGCAACCCACAAATCATATAAAACACACGAGTACTTATTACCAAGCTGTGCTTGATAACCTGCGCCTAGCACGAACACACATAACGTATTATATTGTTCCTTTTTCTTGTTTAGATTCTTTTTTACCAATTCTTTATGAGTGAGTGGACATTGTGAGCCTAGCAGATTCTAAGACGCTTGTTAACTTTTATTAGCTTCTTATCTTATTTTACGTTTTGTAAGTACCTAATGACTAATTTAAGGGCCTACGCTGTCCTCTCATACGTAAGTTCTAAAGCTGAAAGAACAACATTGTAAAATCAAATGATTCAATAGAGTAACTATGGAGTTTCTTGGCGGTTCTTCTCCATAGGAAACGACCAACCCGAACCGTGCACCTTTTCTCGGCGTTACCATGTATTGTCCATGCAAGTGCCCATGTAGGCCTATGTGAAATAAAAATATTTTGAAATGAATGAACACGTAACATTATTTTTCGTTTTTCTCCAAAACGAAAAATAATGCTTCTGTATACTATATATAATACTTCTGCATCAACACTAACAGAATCGGGGAGCTTTTGTCTCAATAACAGCCGTACGAGTAAATTTTCGGGATTAAGCTTTGCTTCCCAAGAGTAGTCTATCTGCGGGAGACGCTCCGGGCGTCGAGTGGCGCGATATGACTCACTGCCACCGTAGATGCGGGTATAAGAACGGCGAGCAATGGGTAGCTCACCGTCCGTCCGTCTTTCGACGACATGATGTGTCGACGGCGCGTCCTTGTTCTACGCGTGCTATAAAGAGATGTCAGCAGAGGGGTGCCAGGGCCACCGCCGATAGCGATACCGCGGCCCCGGAACATGAAGAGCAAAATATAAGTTTTAGCCAAGTCTGACACTCCCCCCCTCTGCTCTGCCTAGAGCGGGGGAAGTTCCCTTACGCAAAAAAGGTAGTCTGTCCGATCCTAAATTACCTAACGAAGTTCCCAAGTTTTAAAAAAAATAAAAAATTGTATCTGACGAGCCTGGTTGCTGTATTCTTTTGTTGACTGAACCCAGGTTATATTAGTGAGCAGGGCCAGATTAACCATCTCGGGGCCGCCCGTAGGCACAGCTCGTTTCGCCCCCCCCCCCTTTTTTTTATACCACAACAACAACAACGATATTTGGAAATTTTTACTGTCTATATTACGAAATAGAATGAAGGTACCATCATCATCACCAACAGACTTCAGCCATCACATTGCAAAGGTATACGCCTTCCTTCAAGTGAAAAAAGTTTCACTTTTACCTTGGTTTCATTTAATCACACAATCCCCCTTTTTTTTCATTTTTTAATTGGGTTTGCTGGGCCCCTGGTCATAGTGGGCCCTGCCTAAAGTGCCTTATGGATAATACGGCACTGTTAGTGAGTGAGACATACATACCATATTTACAAAATCAAACCTAAAGTTATTCCTAAATCATGTTAATAAATTATTATCCATGTTAAGTTTCCCCCGGAAGGTAGTTAGATATATATATGACAGAAACTTTAGCCTAAATGCCCAAATAAAACAATTTGACGACCTGTCTCTACATAAAAAGACTGTTATATCACACGTTTACAAACATTATGTTATTTTTATGATAATAATGTATATTAAGGCAAGACAAAAGTTGCCACCACATGCTTCGTTACTTCTTTTCTTTTTGTATGAGATAATAAATACATTATGTTGTGTAAACCCATATGAATTGTATGAGTTGTATGAACAATTTGCACATTGTAATAAGAAACTGTATATATATATATCGTGGGTATTATTAGTGAGCTTACATATAAAACTAAACTAAACACGATTTGTGGGACAGTTGGAACAGTGGCTGAGAGATCGACTGCGGCGCTGCGTGTCGCGGGTTCGTTTCCTATACGGAACAAATATGTTTAATACCTACACTGCCGTGCAGGCCCTAAAGTGCAGTATGACTAAAAAAGCGGTTTCGAGAAAACCGCGAAAAACTTTTTAACACCGTTTTTTTTTAGATTATTTATGTGTATGGTGCATATTTTTGTTGTTACGAGGACTAAGTGACAACAAAGATGGTATTTACAAAAACAAATGTTAGTTTTGTTAACTAGATTTTAATTAAAATCGGTTTTTCTAAAATCTTAGCTTTTACTGCACGCAAAAAGTTACACATATGCAGATTAAAATGCGGAAAAAAAACTTGATACTGCAAAATATTTGAGTTTTTTGCCACTTTGCGGACTAACTTGCAGCATAAGACTTTCTTTACTGCATTTTAATTTGTATCTTGAACTAATTGCACATGTAGTATATAACAATTGCTTCCAACTTACGGTTATGTTTAGGTAGGAATTTTCAGAAAAAAAGTACATTATGTATAGAATTTGTCGTTTATTTTATAATATTATAAGACAATTGTAAATTAAATTTAAGGTACTTTGAACACAGGCGGTTATAAAGACATTTCGATAAAAATAAATGGTATACTTAAACCTTTTCGGTTTCGCAAGACACATGAGATCTTTCCTTTAAATGGCACATTTATTAGTTTTATATAAATGTGCCATTTAATTGAAAGATTTTGATTTGTGATTTTCTTTCATCTTGATCTTTTTGTTTAAAGATTGTTCCAAGTTGCGGTGAAATACTTCAATATAATTTTGAAGCAGCTATGTAACTTACTTTTAATAACTCCGATCAAATAAGTTATCAGGCACCAGTTTTCCTTGCCGGATTGCCTCCGTGGGATCTGGAGGCGATAGTGCTCGCGCGCCTGTTTGAGTGGCGCGCGGAGGCACAACACCGGGGGGAAACTCCGCTGCCGCGGCAGATTGCCGCTCAACGGACAGACCTCCGAGCTCCGGTGCGATCTCATGGTGGCATGGAGAGAGCGACTGTCGCAACCCCGTGCAGGGCACGCCAAAACAGTGGCGGTAGGTCCCCTCTTTGAGGAGTGGCTGGAGAGGCGTCATGGCGTCCTCACCTACCGCCTGACGCAGGTCCTCACCGGACACGGAAGTTTCGGGAGGTTCCTGCACATAATCGGGCGGGAGGAAACGCCCGGGTGTCACCATTGTGACGATCGCCCGGATGACACGGTGGAGCACACAGTGGCGGTCTGACCAGCGCGGGGCGGAGCACCGCCGTGCCCTCGTAGAGGCGATCGGCGGCGGCGATCTCTCGCGTCCGGCCCTGGTTCAGTCCATGGTCCGGAGCGAGTGGGAATGGGAAGCGGTCACCTCCTTAATGCTAGCAAAGGAGATGGCCGGGCGTTTGAGGGAAAGAACATGAAGCCAACCCAGCTGCCGTGGGAGACGCCCCGGGAGCCGAGCGCCGCGAGACGACTCCCGGCCACCGTAGATGCGGGCCTGTGGACGGTGAGCAATGGGTAGCTCACCGTCCGTCCGTCTATTGACGACAGGCCATGTTGACGGCGCGTTCGTGTTTCACGCGCGCCTCAAAGTGATGTCAGCAAAGTAGAGGGGCTTGCCAGAGCCTCCGCCTGCCGGGGTTGCGGGTTGTTCGAAAGAGACCCCGGAACGTAAAGGGCAATAGAAGGAACGTGGGCGAATTTTAGTCAGTACAAGTCTGACACTCTCCCCCGCTCCGCCCAGAGATCAAATCATCAAATAACTTCCCCCACGGAAGTTATTTGATGCTTCGATTTTCTATCTTTGATGATCGCTTCGATTTGTGAGAGTATCGTAGCGTTTCTTTTTGTCTTGGCATTGGTATGAACTAGACCTCAAGATAAAGTTCTCTGGATTACCAGTCCATAGACCAGTAATCAGCAATCTATCCAAGATTGCCGTTTATCCTCATTTAAACTTAAAAAACACAGTTTTTTGCAGAGATTGTGACACTGTAGTCTCATAAAATATTTGTCTATGTTCTTTTTTTAACTTTTTACTATATTTTGTATGTTTTTGGTTTTTCTTATTTTAATTTTTCGTTTATTAGCATTCGTTTTCCGACTGCTTGCGTATGATCTGATAAACTACTTTCTAATGAAGGCACAGGAGTATATTTTTTATCTGCTACCGAGTCGTCTGAATCTTGAAAAACTGGTGTTTTAGCTAATAGTGTCACGTTCTGAAAAATATCTGATCATATCCTCAGAACATAATAAATCTTCTAATGTAACAAGATCATTGAATGAATGTTCAGAAGCTATTTCAGTCGTAGCTAAATCCGTTAGACCAGACTGAGGGAGAGCCTCAACAAGCCTTCGCTGCCTACACTGGCTGGCGCAGACGTCTTCCTTCCTCGGCAGTAATCGACACACAAACACGACATATTGAGCGAGAGAGATAGCGACAAATTCTGACTAGAACGCAGTAAAATATGACCTTTACTGCAGCGAAATTAGTAAAATCGTTCAAGTTACCAATTATAATGCAGTAACAGAGTGTCATACTGCGTTTTAATTAGCATATAACTTATTTTCATCTTTTGAAAAATACCGACTATACTGCAGTAAATAATGAACATACTCCAGTTTAAATAGTTAGTTCATATGAAATTAACTAGTGATCAACCATGCAGTATTAACACTGTTGGTACAAAAACTACTTACTGCGTTTTAATTTATACCCCCCAATATTTTTTTGGGTGTAGAATACAGTTTTTTTGTGGTAATTTAGATATTTACTGCGTTTAACTTGGTAAAGTGACGAATCGTGGTAGACGTAACAGTTATTACTGTATTTTAGTTGGTATTGTAATATATTTAGACATGCAAAGTTAAGTTACTGCGTTCACAAATTTGATTTTTAAACCGTTTAAAGCATCCTAACAAAAATCTGATTAGATCTTCATGTTCCTTATAACGTGTGTATTAAGGTTCAATATTCAACAAAAAAATGACAAAAAGCCTGTTACTGCGTTTTAGGGTCTGCACGGCACAGATATATACAGATAGTTGTTCCGCGTCTGGCTGGCTATGTATGTGAATTGAAATGTTTGTAAAAGCACCTGCGATACAGGAGTCCATTGTTGGGCAAAGGTCTTCCCAAACTGCGCCATAAAACCCTGTCCTTCGCTACCAGCATCCAGTCCGACTTAGCTTCCCTTTTATAGCCACCCTCAGTCTATCTTAGTGAGATGCATTACACGCTATGCCTGACTTGACCACTTTTAAGCGGTTAATAATGCCTAATGCATACAGACCGGGGATCGGCTTAGTCATTGGCTTGCACCCACTAAAGAAAGGTGAGCATACCTTTTTATTTTTGGATGGGAAATCATCAAGTAACTTCCCCCGCTACGGGCGGAGCGGGGGGGAGTGTCAGACTGTCAGACTTTTACTAACTAAAACTTACCTATGTTCCTTCTTTTGCGCATGTTCCAGAGCCGCGGTATCTCTTTCGAACAACCCACAACCCCGGCAGGGCCGTGAGCATACTGTGCCTTCATGAACTAGGTTAACCCACAAGCTAGTTTCAGACACTGCTAACACGCAAGTATTTCGCTTCTGGCTCTAATTTACACAAATATTCAAGTAAAGACAAATGTCAAGTTCTCCGAAACATAACTACAACGCCTCATACACAAGGTACATAATATAATTCACACATTGTATATAAACGATATTACTTTCTTATGATAATGTGAAAATACTACGTGCTGCCTATGTGGTTATTTAAATGTACATATGTGTGTTTTAATGGTTTCCTCGTCTCTCTTGATAATTATTTTTTGGTATGGGTAATTAGGATTATTATTATTTAGCGGCGGTGGTTTTACACAGATTAGCACGTCTATCAATCAATCTATACAATACCTGTTTATGCAGATTTCGCATTGTATTTGAAATCTGTACAAAGCAAGGTCATATTGAAAATTTATAGCTTGAAGTGTCGCCTATATCTACTTATTAGGGACAATTATAGGTCACCCCTTATTCATTGACAACTAGCTTTTGCCCGCGGCTTCGCTCGCGTTAAAGTCGGGGTAACTCAGTTCTCCTTGCGCCTTATGGATTTGTAATAGCAACGCTAAGTTTTCCCTTTTCATCCTACTTTCTCCCTCACATCCCACATTTAAAAAAAAATTATAATGAGGAGAGCTGAAGGATATGTGACTAAAAAAGTGATCGATCTGAATGTTGATGGACGAAGAGCGAGAGGAAGGCCAAAGAAAAGATGGATGGATTGTGTAAGGAATGATATGAAGGAGAAAGGAGTAAATCATGCCGTGACGTCTGATAGGGGAAAATGTAAGAATAAAACGTGTTGCGCCGACCCCAAATAGAATGGAACAAGGGCAGAAAAATGATGATGAATGAGTGAGAGATATTCAACACTAAATGTTAATGAATTGCTTCAGGCAATTATTACGAATAAAGTCAATAAAATAGAGGGAACAAAATAATCACCATGCAACTGTTGATGTCGAGAGTTGCATTCGTTAAAGCGAAGTGCGATGCTATCGACCTAAAGCTGTCAGTTTGCATTTTAATTGAACACCCGAGGCGCGAATGCAATCGCGGGTGTTCGCGAGACGCGAATTTATGCGCGAAGTAAAACAGGTGCAAGGTGTGCGTCTTAGTAGAACGTGTTGGGATTAATTACGAGAAGACTTAATTATGTATTATATATACTATGCTTACTCTGTCACGATAATTTCTCTTGAACAAGACGAGACAATCGTGTTAAGACATACCGTTCAGACAGAGGTATATCGTATACAGTACTCAGTCAAAGTTAAGGTTACATCGAAGTAAAGTATCTAGAAATGTTGACATTAATCATGACCCGGATTAGATTTTTACCTATTTTTATAACCGAGTTATTCAATCATCCATAAAATTAAAACACTAACGACCTAAGCAAAGACAGACAAATTCATTACGCTTGATTACTACTCTAATCAAATCACCAATTACATAAGAATTTATTAATAAAACAACACCGAAAAATTAGGAGCGATCAATTTTGTTTTTATTACTAGAAACTTTCCGTTGAGTTTTTCTGAATGAAACACTAATTTAACTAAAAGTAGAACATTGAACGCAAGCAAATACAAATGTTTCTTTACGTTACATAAGATTTAAAACATGACCATGACTAGTAAGCATGTAGATGAAACTTTTCTCTTTTATCGGACCTTCTCAATTCTCACAGTGGACACACCCAAGGAAAGTCGAAATGTCGCAATATGCGTAAACCGAAGTAATATATTCGAAACGAAACAAATGCATGCATCGATCTTACTGAGGAAAGTTTCCCAATGCTGCAACAAGATCGAAGACAGATATAACATAAGACAACTTCATGCCTGTGATCTCTGAAAGCTTAAGAAAAGGATCACTTTGTGTATACATTTTGCCAGTTATGTTTTAAGTCCAATGGAATAGGGGTGAGACTATTCCCATCTATCGAATACAAACCCCGAGTAAGTAACTACATTCTGAATAACGTTATCTCTAAAAATTCAAAGTTCGATCCAATATTTCATACTAATCTCCCATCTGTTGCCACACAAAAGCTGGGCTCGGTTTGCGGAATTCAAAAAGAGAATTGTGCAAGAAGAGTTTGAAAAAAGAATCAATTTCCATAGATCCATTATGTCTGCGTCATTTGATAGCGACAGTGATGGTGTAACGTCCGATCACTGCCTGAGTGACGTGACGTCATCTCCTATTTCTGTTCCTTGTCTGCTTAGAAAGCGGTTACTGGAATACCAGTTAGTCATGCACCGATTCTTAATATAAACAATTTTGTTTATTCAATTATTCATTTAGTTTTGTACCAGTTAGCAGGTATCGACCTACATTTGATACCAAGGACCGGTTCATTAGTTGGAAGTAAGCTCAATTGCGAAAAAAATCATCACACTTCAAATAGCTTTCGTTCTAAATTTTTTGTCGTGATGAGTTTTTAACTACCGATTAATAGCATCCGCTGAAGATTTTGCGGTCATTTATTTTTATTTGATTGTTAGATCCTGTCTAATTTCTGGTACAGTAAAAGAAACACACTATTTCATTGCCTAATCAACTTTTATTGCTCATTTTTAAACCAGCTCGGACCATCCTGTACTGAAGAAGGAAGTTCTTCTCAGCTAAACATTGCAAAATAAAGCAATAAGCGGATGATACCCACTTGACAAACTTAATCAAATCTCTCACTCAGTTACGAAACTCAACGCAGTAGGAGGTATTTCTCATTCACATAATCGTGCGTATGTCCCTTTGCTATGTCATCGTTAGTTGGCACGTTATGTACGGTTTCTATCACCGAAAGCTAATCGTTTTACCTACTTATTTATTGGTGCAATATGGTAAGGTCATACCACGGAGTAGATACAAAGCCAAAGTTAAGATGTTTTTGGATTTTCACTCTATTTATTCACATGGGACCTTTTCAGGAGTATATCCTTACGATATCAAAAGAATTTTGAAAATCGGCTTACATTCGAAGTAAAAAGCATACAAAAAAAATATAGCCTCTTCCTTTTTTTAAAGGCGGTTAAAAATAGCATCATTCACCGTCTCTTATTCCAATTTATTTGGCCCGGCACAGCATCAAGTAAAGTGAGTCATGTCGAGTAAAAACAATTTGAAACACCGTTTTGAGCTTAGGTACACAGTTTATAACTATATTAACACAGTCACTTCTCACAATAATTGTGTCAAAAATTCACTCAACTTAGCCTACGTAGTCCATTGTTGGGCAAGGTTCTTCCCAAACTGCGCCATAAAACCCTGTTCTTCGCTTTCATCATCTAGTCTGACCTAGCTTCCCTTTTATGATTATTTACCCTTTTTTGTGGTTGCAAATCATCAAATAACTTCCCCCGCTCTGGGCGGCGAGGCGGGCGAGTGTCAAACTTGTACCAACTAAAACCTATCCATGTTCCTTCTTTTGCCCTTTATGTTCCGGGGCCGCGGTATCTCTTACAAACAAACCGCAACCCCGGCAGGAGGTAACCCTGGCCCAGGCCCCTTTGCTTTTCTGACATCTCTTTGAGGCGCACGTGAAACACTACGCGCCGTCGACAAGACAGATTTCCGTGACTTGTAGTTATTTTCTAGGATAGCAACTAATAGCTAGAAAACCGGTACTGAGTATTGCAAATCTCGGAACGAGAACAGTTCTGTGGAATCTATTACTTTGTCCATTTAACGTTATTTGTTGTTAGGGCTGGCATTTATATCGTGGAAATTATGATATCGATGATATCTGGGTCATATTTAAATGCTCCTCCTAATGAATATGTTGAATAAAGATTTGATGTTATTCATGGTGATAAAATGTCGATAAATCAGTGCAATTAACTAGAACTAGTTTTCAAGGGCTAAAAATAGTTTTCTTCGAGATTATGTTTCTGTGTTTTGCAACTTGCCATTATTTATAACGGCTTTATCATGTACTTACCTAGTGTTTAATTTATTTTCAAGGGTAGATCAGGTCAGGCAGCAAAGCAGAGTTGCCCGTTACAGCCACTGTCTGCCGGTATAGTACCGCGGCCCCGGAACATTAAGGACAAAAGTATGAAAATGGATGAGTTTCAGTCAGTACACGTCTGACACTCCCTTCCACTTCGCACAGAGTGGAGAGGAAGTCAATAGATAATTTCCCATCCAGGAGCATGAGAAATTATTTGATAATTTCCCATCAACAAAAAAAAGAGATAAGCTTCTAGGTTTGCATGAAAGTACCACCACTATCTTCAACAAGAACCCTTGATACAAATTGCTTCGCTCTCTCTAAAACCACATTTGAATAATGCGGTGCATAAGTTTTTACATAGACACGTGATATGTTGGTTTTTGTTGCAAAACATGTTTTTGAACACTATTATACATTACGGTGACCCGCTTTCTACGTAGACTAATGCAATTATATTGTAATTTCCTATCTATTTCCGCTTGTGATTAATAAATTAATGTTTGGTATTTTTTCGCATCATCATAGGGGTTTAATTGTTGAACTCAATTCCCCATTGTGTTGTAATGTGCCTGATAACCACGTTAAAAAAAACGATAAGCAAGCCATCTGCATTAATACTCGTCAAAAGAATACCGTGGATTGGTTTGCCCAGGATAGCCAAAGTTCTTGCCCTTATGATTCGGAAAACATGTTAAGCTGTTGATTGTGTACCTGATCTCTCCCCGGTCGTTTCGGATTGCCGTCCGACTATGAGAGTGAGAGAACAGAGAGTGCACCTGTGCCTGCGCACACACGTGTGCACTTAAACGTGTCCCGCGCCAATGGCAAATCTTCTCTGAGATTGGCTGATGTGACCGAAAACGGTCAGGAGAACTAAAATATGACGATTAACAAAAGAATTATCTAGAACGTCTGTAGACATTAACAAGCCTAAAATCAGCAAAAAATGAGGGCACCTTTTTACTTGAACGCAGATTGCGAGAATCCGTCAAGTTTTTTCCGGTTTATTGTAGATCTATAAATCAGTAACTGATGGAACATAAAAACGTTTGGGCTTTTAGTATTCACTAAAGATCACGATGCGAGAGTTTTTTTCCGGAAGTAAGAAAGTATGTACAAGTATTTACTGGTTTTCGAAACAAACTCCGGTAATGTTTTTTTGGAACTGGCACTGCAGGTAGCTTTAACGTTTTAGTTATTTTTTTTAAATTCAGTATGTAAAAGATTAAATCCCCGTCATCGACTTCATATCTGTCTTAGAACAAGATTAAGGTCAAGTAGGACTATTTAATGGAAAATAATAACAGCCGCATGATGATGATGATTATGCCATCTGGCTAATTTCGGCCACAGCTACATTGAATGGCATTCTAGGATGGTTGTCAGGGCTTTGCTGTGCTGCTCTTTCAAGCGCTCTTAAGTGGCTAGCAAATCCAACATGGCCGAAAAAAACTCCCGAGCACAAAACGGAGGTGACAGAACACCAATGATGACATTGTAGGGTATAGCTGCAGATTGTCTTGCGTTAACCAAGCAAGCGTTTACACGTGTTCCCACAAATACTTTTAATTGAAAATAACAGCAGATCCCCTCGTTTACTCAACAAGCAACAAAAACATTGACATATTATTACCGTGACTAATTTTATATAAGAGGTTACATCGGAGCACGCCTTTCGAAAGCCTTTCTAAGCTGCACCAGCTGAATCCTCTCATTATGATGTAACTGGATACGTGGGACTATGGAACTGGTAACGTACATTATTGCACCTATTACTTAGGTACTACAATCTCTTTGTACTCTTTCCTTCCTGAATCTATCGTTTAAAGATGACTAGTATGTTACTAAATTTCTTACTATTTTTTTACGGGACTTCTCGGTGAAGTAAACGTTCGTAGATATCTTTTGTTATTACCCTCTCAATTGCCCTACAGCAGTAGGGCAATTGAGAGGGGCAAAGTCTTGCCCTTTTTTCCCAATCCCATTCTGTCAAACCAAATCGTCACACCACCTAGGCCGCAGTCTACTTCAGCGGCATTTGGCACCATAGGAGCAACAACACAATCCATTGTTCAATGCTATAACTAACATATGAATATCTTAGTGAAGTAAACTTTGAAATTTCAATAGACCTTGGCCTTGCAGTCCTGGACTAGTCATTATTTTGACAGGCACTTTATCGACAGGCTTAGTAGTGATAGTGTATGGTGTGACAGTTGAACTCGAGTTATAGGTACGTTTGTTCGAACCCAAGACACGCATTTTCGAATTATTGTGCGTATTGCATAATCACTCGCTTCGCTGAAATAAAACATCGCGAGGAGACCAGAGTCATGCAAAGCTAGTTATGGGCGGAAGAAAAACTCTGGCACCACGTAAGACGGCAACCAAACGATAAAGAAATATCAGGCTCTTAAATATATTTTTTTTATTTCAAAGAGTTTTCTTATCACTTAATTAGAATTGCGATCAAGTGACTGCAATGTTAATGCGAAAATAAAAATTCTCGAATCTTATTAATTAGCGAATTATAGTCATATTGTCGCTTTAATTTAATGCCGTTTCCGACGTGCTTCGAAATAAGAGCGTCAGTTATGTCGGTCGCGGCAAGCCAGTTTATAGTTGTCTTTTTTTACAAGTCTGACCACTTTTACTATCTCTCTAAAATCGACGACTCTGTTACGAGGAGTGAGTTTTACATCATTTTTATACCAAATTACATTGTATTACATAACACGTTTAATAATGAGAACCTTTATTGAGTGAATGCCAAAAAAAACAAGAAATTAAAATGTTTTTTTTCCCTTTCGTTGAGCGGCTTTTTGGTTTTATTTTAGTCTTGTACGAATGTTTGTATAGTTAAATTGATTTCTTACGGATCATGCTACCAAGAGCGTCGAGCGTGCCGTTCCGCTTTAAGATTTTGCAAACGCATATGTTGTGTTTATTTTTCTTTATTTCTAGAAAGTGTAACACCTAATGTGAAGTCCTTCACAAATGTTAGTACTCCTATCTTATTTAGTAGTCGTAGATTGTTTAAACTTTCAAATAACATTTAGACATAAACACAAGCTTGTAAAACATTGGTTACAACTACAAGAAAATTGGTTTTGTAAAGTTCTACACGCGTTCTGAACGCGTCGGAAACCAACCACTACAATAATTTCGTTTGCCTAGAAACAACATATTTTGCAAATTGCCCATAAACATCCGAATTATATAAAAATGACATCATTTACGTAACTGCATTCAGAACATTAAAATTCCTTGAATACTCATGAATCTTAAACTATGTTAATTTTAGCCGTCGCTGACGTCACTTATGAGACAATTTCTACCATAAAATATAACTTTCACGAGTTTTGTCTATCAATAATATTGATTGTCATTATGAGTTCATTAAACTTAGTTCTATTCATAGAAATATTCTGCTATCTATGGTTTTCATGGTACCTGTTGCTTTTAGCGCTGAAAATGTAACTGTCCCTTTGTGGCATTGTCACCTCTTTGTCATAGAGGTGACGATACAGCAGCCCAAATGCTTTTTCTACACTGCTCAGCGGTTGCCGCATACAGGAAAAAGTACTTTTCTTTTTTTTGCAGATAAAAAAGAAAATATAAAAAAGGAAATCATCAAATAACTTTGCCTGCTCTAGGCGGAGCGGGTGGGAGTGTGAGACTTGTACTGACTAAAACCCACCCATGTTCCTTATATTGCCCTTTACGTTCGGAGGCCGCGGTATTTCTTTCGAAGAACCCGCAACCTAGGGAAAACTACTTTTTTACCGTTATCAAGCGTTGTTGATCGTTAGTAGCACATAGGCGTTGCTATCCGCAGGGAGCTGGGAATTATTTTCCCCCCCTTACGCAAATAAGGGCTTTATACACAAAGTTGCAGATACATCCCTTTAAACAAGAAAATTCAAGATTTTGGTTACATTTCCACCTGTACCAAAATTTCGTCAAAAGTTCTGTGAGAAATGTCTGGCCGAAAGAACGTACGCACGATGACAATCAAACTGTACGAAACCAGTGTGAGCGGATCTCTCATTAAACGGAATTCTAAACGAAGAGAGGCCAAGTTATAATGGAATAGTAAAGCTTGATGTGTCATCGTATGTACAAGTACATTTTTATTAGGGTTCCGTAGTCAACTAGGAACCCTTATAGTTTCGCCATGTCTGTCTGTCCGTCCGTCCGTCCGTCCGTCCTCGCTTAATCTCTGTGACCGTTAGCGCTAGAAAGCTGAAATTTAGTACCAATATGTATATCAATCATGCCGACAAAGTGGTAAAATAAAAATTTAAAAAAAATGTTTTATTAGGGTAGCCACCCTATATGTGAAGTGGGAAGTGTTTTTTTTTTAATTTCAACCCTAACGTGTGATATATTGTTAGAAAGGTATTTAAAAATGAATAGGGGTTTACTAAGATCATTTTTTGATAATGTCAATAATTTCGGAAATAATCGCTCCAAAAGTAAAAAACAATGTGTCCCCCCCCCCCTCTAACTTTTGAACCATAAGTCTAAAAAATATGAAAAAAATCAGAAAAGTAGAACTTTATAAGGACTTTCTATGAAAATTATTTTGAACTTGATTGACACAACAGTTTTTGTACAAAAAAGACAAAAAGTTGTACAAAATAATTTCTGGACTAAGTTTGTAGTATAATCGTATATGCAAGCTTTTTTTGTAACTTTGTTTACATATTTTATTATCCTGAACGTATATTTTTTCAAACAAAAAAAGAATTATTGAAATCGGTTCTCGCTATCCAAAATTACCACCAAAATTGCACGTCTTTGTATTAATTAGTAACCCAATTCCTCGAGAGATGGCGCTGTAGGTACTTATTACATTGGATCGGGTATTACCGAATTGTTCGGTTGACCTCATAACTGGGAACACTTATTGTGACGGACGGGAAACTACGGAACCCTACACTGAGCGTGTCCCGACACGCTCTTGGCCGGTTTTAATTGTAGCATTGCTCTATTGAACAAAGCATGTCTCTTATTTGTTGCACATTGAAGCGTCCAGCTGTTTAATTAATTAATATATTAGCAGCGTTATTTATATAGAAACACTAGCTTTTGCCCGCGGCTTCGCTCGCGTTAAATTCGGGGTAACACAGTTCCTCTTGCGCCTTATTGATTTGTAATAGCAACGCTAAGTTTTCCCTTTTCTTCCCTCTTTCTCCCTCACATCCCAATTTTTTTTAGCCTTTGTCCGTCTCCTGGTTCTCAACTATCTCTGTACCAAAATTCATTAATAACGGTGTAGCCATTAAAGCTTGAAGAGGTAACATACAAACAAACAAACTCACTTTCGCTTTTATAATATTAGTAAATTTTATATTATTAGCATATAAATAATAATCCTTATTTATATAGAAAGCAATAGTGATCTCAGTCTAATTTATATTATTTGTATGTCATTGTATTTATACATATAACTTATTGAAACTAAAAATTTAGTTTTGTAAATATATCTTCTAATTATAACTTGTTACCATGTCTAGTTTCTAATTTTGATGATGGTGATGTCTAGTTTCTAATTTTATTGCTTTAATCATGTTTTGTAATTTAATTTTGTTATTTCTTACATTTATACTGACCTATAACTCATTTGTGTGGTGTATAACTATTAATTCATTTTGGTTATTAATAAATAAAATATATTATACATACCAACAAAAGAATTTATTTATTTTTTAGTTAAAAGATGCATCTCAGCCTAATTGATACAAAATACCTTTTTTTTATTTTCAATCGTATCTTCAGACTATCTGCTCTGATTATTTTGGCCGTACTTAATAGCTTATTGAAGAAATTTTAACCAGATTAAAATCGCAGTGCAAGTTGTTATACAATAACCTGTCCATACTCATTCGATTCAGAACAGCCATCTTTGGCGATCTTTGGCGACTGTACCGAAGGGAGATTAAAATCTGTATCTGGTTTTGACAATTAATTCAAACTTATTATTTTTTTAATTAATTTAATTAGATAACGAACAAAAGTATAGAAATAGTGGTAAATAACTTTTCTTCCGGAAGTCGGTAAGTTTTGTTGGTTTCGTTGACTTTTTTGCCATTTTTTTTATTGGGAAGTCGTTTCTACAATTTTTTTTTTATTTCAGCATTTTCAGTTATGGTACTTATAATGATATTACATATTTTTATATTGAGTATCCATTTTCCTTTCTATAAAAGATTAGCAAATCATCCATATAGATAAACAAAAAAAATATGTATTTTAGACAGTAACTCATAAACAACCTAAACAATATAAATAAAATTGACATGGAACCACCTGGAAAATATACCCTTTCAAACAAAAAAGAGTTTCGCTAATCGGTCCAGGCGTTTTTGAGTAATCGGTGTACCTGCACATACATAAAAAAAATATTTCGACGAAATGAGAACCTCCTCCTTTTTTTGAAGTCGGTTAAAAACGGGTCGTTTGGTTATTAATTTAACTAGTATTATTTTATTGTAATAAACGTTATGAAACTTGTATAGAAGATTTTTACACAGTGATGATGTACCGTGATTGTAAGAATCCTCACTATAGATGGTTATTCCACAGAAGGGGGAAACCAACCTTAACACTAATATTCACATGATTTGACAGCGTCACATATATACAGGGTGGCCAGTTGATAGACGTCCAAAGAAAAAAATTAGATGCCTTATGCTAAGGGGTACCCGAATTACCCCCATGTATGTTCCGCGATTATTTGTAGTTTAGGAGCTAGAATTTTTTTAAGTACTATTTTCAAAATTTTCACCTAACATTGGTTTTTAATTTTTATATCTTTATTCCTATCATTTTTAGATATTCTTTTTTGTAGAAACTATTAACGATAACAATAGCTACCATGCAAAAAAAAATCGTTTGCCTAGGCATTGTAGAACTTACCACAAAATTAGTCTAAAGTTCAAAATTACCATTAGCGTTCGATAATCAAAAATGTTCAGAGCTTAAAAAAAAATAAGTTAGGGGTGCCAGAGGTTTCTAAATGATCTTAAAAACTTTTATGGACCTTCAACAGACAAAATCGGTAAAAAAATATAGAGCTTGATCGGGGATTATTTCCTGTAATTAGCGTTGATAGCAATAAAGGTATTTTTACAGTTATTGTTATAATTTGGGATTTCTTTATTTTTGCCACTTTTATGATAAAAAAATACGGTAGATAGTTTACAAATTTTATTAAAACACGTTACAAAAGGTTTTCAAAGTGCCGCCGTACCACAGAAATGCACAATCTACATCTACGGAGGAAATTGTCTTTTAGTTGTAAACCATGTCTCGTCTCAGTGCTAAGTTAACGTCTGACAGCAAAATTGGTAATTCTTCAAGAACTCTTTGTAGGTGGCTCCATCGAGCTTGGACAGCGGTCTGGCTATGGATTCTCCATAGTCCGCTATCGAGAATCCTCATTCCGTAAGACCATAAAATTTTCAACACCACTTCAGTGTGAACATGTGGTCCGGCGTTCTCAACGGTGAACTACCAATTACTTTACCACCACCATTCGAGCTGCCGTCCAGGCTCGTGATGGTACGCACGGGACACTAACAATGAGGAAGAGCTTAAACGGAAAATTGAAGAAGCGGGAAATGTGGCGGGCCTGTTGGTGTAGTGGTTGGTGGCCCTGACTGCTGAGCCGGAGGTCGTGGGTTCGATTCCCACCCAGGACAAACTTTGTGTGATTTTTTAACTTTGTCTGGTTAACATAACACAAGCTCTGCTTAGCTTGGGATCAGATAGCCGTGTGTGAGTTGTCCCAAGATATTTATTATTTATTTATTTAATGTTGTAAGAAGTAACAGAGAAGCCTTTAGACTTTACACAACTAAAAGACAATTTCCTCCGTAGATGTAGATTGTGCATTTCTGTGGTAAGGCGGCACTTTGAAAACCTTTTGTAACGTGTTTTAATAAAATTTATAAACTATCTACCGTATTTTTTTACCATAAAAGTGGCAAAAATAAAGAAATCCCAAATTATAACAATAACTGTAAAAATACCTTTATTGCTATCAACGCTAATTACAGGAAATAATCCCCGATCAAGCTCTATATTTTTTTACCGATTTTGTCTGTTGAAGGTCCATAGAAGTTTTTAAGATCATTTAGAAACCTCTGGCACCCCTAACTTATTTTTTTTAAGCTCTGAACATTTTTGATTATTGAACTCTAATGGTAATTTTGAACTTTGGACTGATTTTGTGGTAAATTCTACAATGCCTAGGCAAACGGATTTTTTTTTGCATGGTAGCTATTGTTATCGTTAATAGTTTCCACAAAAAAGAATATCTAAAAATGATAGGAATAAAGACATAAAAATTAAAAACCAATGTTAGGTGAAAATTTTGAAAATAGTACTTAAAAAATTCTAGCTCCTAAACTACAAATAATCGCGGAACATACATGGGGGTAATTCGGGTACCCCTTAGCATAAGGCATCAAATTTTTTTTTTTGACGCCTATCATCTGGCCACCCTGTATGTGCGATGTAGGTGTAGTGATGTGTTTATATAAAAACATCGCTTACTAACAATTGTGGTAAACCTCATCTGATAGTAAGATTCTTAAATTTTACTTAACTATTAAAAATAATAAGCATCTAATACACTGTTTTCAATATTGCCATACGAGATATCTGATCTGAGAGATTATTAAGCTCCTAAAAAACTGAATCCTTGTCCAATAACTAACAGTAGTCAGGGTACACGCATTTGGCAAAAAAAAACAGCATGAGATTGCTCCTTGCACTGCAGCAACTCCCCAATCCTCAACTCAGTGTCCCCTACTACCGATGCGACTACTATCAGGAGATATATAAAAGAAAACGATATAATATATATACTTTCAATTTATTAATTACAAATCAGTATTTACAAGATGATACAGAATGTGAACCAATGGCCAAAGTGCAGAAAGGATAGCTAAAGCTAAATGCTTAGAAGTAAGCTGGACCGACGTATCCGGGGGCAACGTAGCGGGCTCCGAAGCCGTTCACCACGGTAGGACCAGCAACCAGGGTCTGTGGGGAACATCGAGAACGTTTAGTAACAAAAAGTATACAGATTCCTTTTATATCTTAAAGGCACAGCATTAACCTAGAGGCTAGAGTTACAAAGAAGGTCGAGATTCATAGATGTCTCTGCCTTGGTGTGTAAATATGGTTGTATCCCACAAGCAATGGGACACTTGATATTGTACCATGCCTTTCCAGTGGTTTGCACATCACAGGAGCTAATGGACGCTACTAAGTGCGAAATCAGTCGCTGAAGACAAGCACAAAATTTTGTAGAAGAATTCCTAATACAGGTAACACACAATACAAGTACTCGGTTGTGTCAAAAGGCAGTATAATGAAAAGTTCGTCCCCTAAATGACACGGCATCGCGGCAGGACAGCTTGTATTGCAGTTAGATTTCGCCTATGGGAATTTCCACTGGGACACGTATTGTATTAATACAATTTAACACCTAGCAGGAATAAAGATATCGGAAATCTTAATAAATAAATTACATCATAGCAAAGCGTTAGTGCAATCAAGTAAGTAAGTATGCTCCAAGACCCACTAGTGCAATTTATGGATTTTCTTTTTATTGATTCTTTGATGTTCTTCGCCTGTAGTTTCAGTAATTATGCATTTATCACATGATTATGGAATAAACAGAGTAAAAGATTGCTTAAAAAAGAAAAGCTTTTGCTGTTAGTTTAATACATACATACATCTACTAATGAAATGCGATATTTTTATTCGAGACAGTGATAGTTTTGCATTAGCTTGTCGCATTTACATTTCTTATAAAATCAAAGATGAACTGTGACCCCGAGAGTTATTTAAATATATATTAAAAAGGCGATTAGACAAAATATAAAGAAAACTGCTGTTAATAAGTTTTCTCTCGTGTCAATTATATCTGCTTTATCATAACAGTATTACAATTAATTCTATGTATTATTTTAGCTTTTTAACTAACCTTTATTTTTTTCAAAGAATCCAAATTATCAAAACAATAACGTGGTAACGCCACCAGTCTACTTGGGGACATCACCTATTGACAGCGTTGAAGGCAAATTTTTGGAAGCTGTTGTATACTTAGATATATGAATGTGTTTCTTTTTTGTAGGAAGTTTAGTTTGTTAAGAGATTGATAGAAAATAATCTATTTTACGAAAACCTAACCAGAATTAACTAATTACAAGGTTATTATGTAAATGGTAAATGCATCAATTAACAAGTTGGTTTGAATCGCTGCCTTTGTGGCTCTTGTGACTTACCCTAGCAGCGGGAGCAAATCCGGTGTATCCTGGCCAGGCAAAGAACTGAGGAGCAGCGGCAGCCATAGCCACGCAGACGACGAGGAAAACCAGCTGTGGAGCAAAGCATATCTGGTTGTGACTATCATTACGCTTGTGATCCCCGAAATATAAGTCAGAGATGTACACACGACGGCATGTCAACCTATTCTAAACTATTATGACCTGATCTCTCTACTACGGATCGCACACCGTACTAGAGAGATCAGGTTAAAATGGTTGGGTTAGGTTGATGTGCCATCGTGTGTACCAAATAGTTATTAAGTAATACAATCACAGTTCGCCAGTTATGTTTAAGTATCATGTAACTACCATGTGTCCACAAATCCAGACTTCGCGTGATTGCTTTTGAGAAGTTCCTGGTGGAAAAACCCAATAACACTTTGCACGGAAATTGAACCTACGACCTTATACTCAGTAGTCGCGAGCGACTACTGGACAAACAAGAATAAAGTTTTGGATAAGTATCTAGTTATCAAATTAATGTTAACATGCTGCAAAAATCTTCTGGTGCTCGAATGAGGCTGATAGAGGGGAGTTTTGATAACTTTTTTGGTTGTGTTTTTTCGCCCACGCGCCAATTGACCCATAAACGGGAATTTAAGCTAGTTATTCAGTGTTTTGATCGATGGATTGTGTAAGGAATGATATGAAGGAGAAAAGAGTAAACGATGCTGTGACAGGGGAAAATGATAGAAGAAAACGCGTTGCGCCGACCCCAAATAGAAAGGGACAAGGGAAGGAAGATGATGATTAAGTGTATTGATTTTTAGCCTTTAACGAGTAGGTATATATTTTTTAATTATGGACTACGGCGGCAACGCAAAAATAAAGGGTTATGATTTTTCGCTTGAAAATAAGTAGTTTCGACCATAATTATTTGAATTAAAAATGTATACATGAAGAAACAGTAGAAATTCTATTACCTAATCTTTGTTTTTCAGAATATAAGAAATAAACAGTTTATTTTTAATTTCTTAACAGCAATCATAGAACATAACTTTCGCGGAACTTTTTTAAAGTGCAAAATATAAATTATACCATTTCATTTATTTGACCCATATTAAAAGAAAATAATTATTTTAACAATATTATAATAATAATAATACTTACGAAGTATTTCATTTTGATGGATGTAAATGTATGTAGATCTCACTAGAACTGCTGTTGAGCCTTCTCAGTGCAAACTATACTGTCTCACGGAAGGCAGACGCATATATAGGGCTCTTGAAGGTCGCCAGCAATGCAGCCAGCCCAACACAGGCCTAGACCAGCCTAGACCCTGCTAAGGTCAGAACCGCCTATCTGAATATCTAATGAAAATACCAGTTGTCAGGAAAAAATGGTGCAGAACTTAATTATTCTCTCCACTACTAGATATGGTTCGCATAATAATTTATTAGGTCGACTTTGTCATCTAGCTGTGGCGATAAGGTTGATATTACTTTATCATTGCAGCGATTAATACAAATATTTAAGGTAAGGTACTGAGGTCACTATACAAGGTGGAAGGAACTGCGAAAAATTTACCACGTTTTCAGTACAGAATTCTGAACGGAGAAATTGTATGTAGGTAACTTTTTCTACGGTGGTTTGAAAAAAACAGCTTTTACATACATTTTGAACGTGTAATTCTTGCATTTTTGTAGGCAACAGCTGTTTTTAGAGTTTCCTCAAAAGTATCCCTTTGTTATCTTTCTGTCTGTCTGTCTGTCAAGACCCTTATCGATCCCATTTACGCGTGCAAGTATCGAGTTGAAATTAAAACCATATACTCAAGTCTATGGCTGTGTGCCCTTAAAGCTGTGATAATGAAAATTAACCTTTAAAGTCTACGCAGTCAAAAGATATGGCCGTATATATCGCAAGTGTGTACGGAACTCTCGGTGTGCGAGTTCGATTCGCACTTGTTTTTAATAAACGACGAACTATTTCTATAAAATGTACTGACACAAACCGCCCAATAATGGTCGACCGTTTTATATTAGGAAAATTACCGTTTTAACCGACTTCAAAAAATGGAGTTAGTTAGAGTCGCAAATTGGATTCTGTTTCAGTTAAATGCCCCTCTTTAACTGAAACAGAATCCAATTTGCGATCACAAAAAAAAACTATCAGTTAACAAGAGACTGACGAAAATGTGTGGTTCTCTAAGAATAGGTTACTATGAGTTATTTAATGTTCAAGTTGTTCTTATCTGGTTTTTAGACATATCTTTTTATTTTAACATTTTTCTTTTTATAAAATTCTCGTGTCACGGTTTTAATTGTCCTGAGAAACTCCTGCGAAATGGCTTGACCGTTTTTTGAGAAACTTTAAAATTATATTTGGAAGGTCTGAAAATCGGTTGTTATCTATTTTTCAAACCCCTAAGTAAAGGCAAGGGCGGCCGTCATGAGAATTTAGAAGTATTTCTTTTAAAAAAATAATTTTAAAAGCGTTTCACATTTCCTATTTCGAAAAAAAAAACCATAAAAAAGTGGAAAATTAAATCAGTAAAACTTTTAAGAAAAACTTTTTTTTTATATCAGACTTTTTAGTTGCGGTATGATAGTATCTCACACACATTCTTGTTAAGTATTCCATATAGAAGATAATTCACAAACTACGCCATATATATAAATTAAATTATACATAGACCACTCCGCGAGGTTGATCTACCAAATGAAAAAGGAATCATGTAAATCAGACCAGTAATCACGGAGCTATGAAGTAAGAAACATTTAAAAAATACAGCTGAATTGAGACGGCATGATTGGCGCAGTGGCTGAGCGATTGGCTGCTGCGCTTCGTGTCGGAAATTCGATTTCCACACGGAACAAATATTTATATAGCCTACAGGTAGGTGTTTCGGGTCTAAATGTTAGTTTAAATGTTTGTAAACGCACCCATTATACAGGAGAAATTCCTAGTGTGGTGTGTGGCATCATTTATAAAATAGAATAGAGAACCTCCTCCATTTTTGAAGTCGGTTAAAAAACAGTTTTTTCAGCAGTGTTCTTTATTTTGAAGTTTAGTTTCCATTTCGTTTCATTCAAAATCGGGAGATTCGCAGCAGCAACGGCAGCAGTGAGTTCCATGTTTATCCTGTACTCAGTGAATTCGTACGTTAGGCTTCTAGACTTAATTGCTATATAAATATATACTAGCAGTACCTAGCGATTTCACTCGCTACTCAGGTCCCCCTTATCACTCAGAGGTATGAAAAATAGATACCTAGTAGCCGATTCTCAGACTTATTGAATATGAATAAAAAACTTCATAAGAATCAATATATTTAGAAGAATCGGTCGAGCCGTTTCGGAGCAGTATGGGAACGAACATTGCGACACGAGAATTTTCTTATATAGATCTACATATAGGTATGTATAAGCTATACACCTATAAGCATTCTAAAAACGCTCGTGATACTGCTGTAAGGGCCTTCTGTATTCGAGCATAGTTGTTACTGTTCCAAGATCAAATGTCAGAGTAAGCTGTTAATTGTCTAAAAAAAAAACCTGGCTAGTGCGATTGGGACTTGCACACCGACAGTTCCGTACAAATTTGTGACATAAATGGCCATATCTTTCAACTGCGTAGACTTACAGATATGATTTCTATAGTCTCCGCCAGATAAGAAAAAATTAAAAGTCATTGACCCGACTTGTACCAAAAAACTCCACAAAACTTCATTAGCGATCGCTCGCCATTCAAAACTGTCGGCCATACTGCACCGGTCGAGTTTCATAATACCAAACACTCATCCCAACGGAAATAAGTAGAAATACGTAAATTTGAAGAATAAATTGTGGTATTTTTTTAAGCTTCAAAAAATACATTTCATACATTGAAATATGTAATTGCTGTGGTCTATGCATTTCAAAAATAATTTCCTTGGTGTATTTTTATTTTTCGATATTTCTTATGTTTTCAACTTATATTTCAATAACAGAGCATGCAATAATTGGATTTATTTATCCAGCTTTAAATCATACTCATAGAAGTATACAATGAATTTAAATAACCGAATTTTAAAGTTCATACCAAAAAATCTAATTTTTTAGGTTATGCCCTCATACTCATGCGCTGAGTGTGACGTCAGAGCAAGTCAGGGGTGCATTACCTATCCACCTTTTTGTAATTAAGTACCTATCGTGTCCTTCGTCTCGAGTGTCATTCCAAATTGGTTTGCGCATGGGATTGACTGAGCGAACTCATACTCGAAAACTTTGCATTTGTTATCTTGCTGTTAATCGTTCTAGTGTTTTGTTAGTTTGATACTGTTTTGTTTTATTTTTGTTATCATTGTTTATCAAGAGTGAGGAAGTGAGTATGGATCCACGAACAACCCAAAAAGGCGACGACAGAGAATCGTTGAACCTCAAGCAGGTTGGTTAATTTATTTTTAATGTACCTATGCAATTTACCTATGAAATGATAGACCAAGTTAAGTAATTGAGTTACTAAAGGTCGAGGAACGATTTTTTCAAGGTCAAAGTTATTGCTAGACCCTTATGAACTTGGAGGATTGTATTGATGCTTTGGATGATTATAATTCTATAACTACATACATTCTTATATTATCACGGATGAACTGAAGTAATTGCGGGTGGATGTTTATGTGCAGGCGAAACGGTCTACCCTCTTTCTTGTTCGTTTTTTGCGATCAATGCCACACAATTCCATTCCAAAACCATATGATTTTAAAAGAGTAACAATGGAGTGTCTTGCCGGTTCTTCTCCATAGGAAACGACCAACCCGAACCGTGCATCTTTTCTCGACGTTTTATAAGTGCCCATGTAGGCCTATGTGAAATAAAAATATTTTGATTTTGATTAAGTTGGGCCCGAAATGGAAAGTGCTAGAGTGACTGTTGTGTGTTCCATTATTATTAAAAAAAATATGTAATTCGTTACGACACTATGTGCCTATTTTTGCTTTTATTTGAAATAAATGCTTCGAATTTGCATTTGGTTTAAGGGTTTCATTAAGTACTACATATTAGGTACCTTCCAAATAAATATGATTGAATAATAATTATGGTTTTGGCCAAAAGGTTTGTAATTCATGTCATCAAGGACGCCCCGTACCGCGATACGTTTGTTTACATCGTGCGGCGACACTTTTTACTACTACACTTTACAATTGTTCGTATCGTTTGAATACATTGGTACACGGGGGTTAACGACCTTTATTTTTTTCTTATCTGGCGGCGACTATAGACATAAGTATAGGGTACTAGCTGTGCCCAGCGGTTTTACCCGCTGCCCACTTAGGGGTGTGAAAAATAGATTTTGGCCGATTCTCAGACCTACCCGATATGTACACAAAATTTCGTTTAAATCGGTCCAGCCGTTTCGGAGGAGAATGGGAACGAAAACTGTGACACAAGAATTTTATATATTAGATTTTCAACTCGATACCTTCCCGCGTTCCCGAGATAAAAGGTCTTGACACAGACATACAGACGGACAATAAAGTGATGTATGGGTTCCGTTTTTTCCTTTTGAGGTCCGGAAACTTAAATAGAGCTAAGAACATAATATAAATCATCCGCATACATAGCTAGTCTTCACACGCCGCACTTTCCGAAAGAATACTAGCCTACACAAAAAGCTAACTCAATCAGCATAACAACACAGAGTAAGGTAGTCGATAACAATGCGGGCTTCCCTGATAATTTAGTCATTCATTCAATTAGCATACTTACTTGCATTCGTGCTAATTTATGGACATAGTCCATTGCTTCTTAGAAGTTACGTTGTTATTTTGCATGTCTATTATCAGGCCTAGTTATCAATCATACATAATTTAGTTTACAGTTACTTAAGCAACGTATTATAACATAATCGATTTGGTAGAGGTGTACCTTATAGTATACTAGCTTTTGCCCGCGGCTTCGCTCGCTTAAATTCGGGGTAACACAGTACCCCTTTCCATGTTTTGCAGGTACCTGCTACCTATAGGTTTTGCCCTTGCGCCTTATTTATTTAATAGCCATGCTAAGTTTTCCCTTTTCTTCCCTCTTTCTCCCTCATATCTCAAGCTATTTTTAAAAAAGGTAACCTATGTCCGTCTCGAGGGTCCCAACTATCTCTGTACCAAAATTCATCTAAATCGTTTTAGCCATTTAGGCGTGAAGACGTCACAAACAAACTCACTTTCGCTTTTATAATAATTAGTAAGGATTTCGCCAATAAAGTTTAAGCCCTTGATATAGAGAGCAATCCTTAAGCTGACAATATTTCTCTTACGAGCAATGTTATTAGTTTATGCTGCGATTACATAATATGTACTATGCATAATTATACTCTTTCCTACTTCCTATTGATAATAATTAAAGCCGAGAAAGATAATTAATCAAGTATATTAACGCTCTCGTTAGGCAGCTGGATCAAGGGTTTGATACAGAAAGAGGTACTCTTGGAGACGGCTCGTATGGTTGTGTTTATGGTTCCTTTTTCTAGAGCCTTGCGCGCCATTAGCTTGGACCCTGGTTAAGAAATATATAAAAATGTGTGTAAAAATGAATAAACGGCATATATATAAATGCTAAGGTTTGTGAGGATGTATGGATTGTTCCTCTATCACGCAAAACCTACTGAACAGATCTGTATGAAATTTGACACACAAATAGTTTATAACCTGGATCAAGTAAAAGGAAACTTTTATTCCGGTATACCGGAAATTTATCTATACTAATATTATAAAGCTGAAGAGTTTGTTTGTTTGAACGCGCTAATCTCAGGGACTACTGGTTGGAATTGGAAAATTCTTTTAGTGTTGGATAGTCTATTTCTTGAGGAAGGCTACTTATAGGCTATATAACATCACGCTACGACCAACAGGTGCTGAGCAGCGCGGGTGAAACCGTGGGGCTAGTATCATATAATACCGTGGTAATATATTCCCTTGGGATAAATTTCGACGTCCACGCGGGCGAAACCGCGGGCTCGAGCTGGTAAACAACAAAAAGAAAACAAATGTATATTCGAAGTTTATTGAAAAAATGTGTACGGCGCGATATTTTGACAGTGTAAATTGTTCTTCTTTTGACCGTCTTAATTTGAATATAGGCGGGTCTTTTGTAAGATGGATAGGTGAATGGCTCCTGCTACCCGCTGAGGGAAAAGGACAGCGCTATACAGTGTGTCTAGCACCATCTCTTTCACTCAGTGGAATAAGTTCTGCTTTAAGATGTCATAGTAGGCCTGCTGATCGTCCTCCTAGCTGTTTCAGACGGTCGTCTCATTCATACAACATCATCGAACTGGCGCTCATAATATTCAAAGTTTATTTTCAACTTTATTCCAATGTGTGCAACGCTGATATAGCAATAAAAACTGAACGCTACGTCAGGCGCTTCAAATTCAAAACGGTCATATAGGTAGCATTCTGGAACATGAAATGAAGGTTTTGTTTTATACTATAAAAACGACAACTAATTATAGACAAAACCTTTAATTTTATTTGGGTATATAGTTACAAAAGTTACAGATCAATATGTACAAAGATACGAGTGTGTTCTGGTTGGAACGATGGACAAAGTGCAAGTCGCAAGGGGGTTGAGGTGGGGGGTTAGAGGTAATCATGATGGTCTAGTAGAATGCGGGCCAGCCAGGGGCGAAGTAGCGGGGGGCCGCTTCATTCACCACGGTGGGACCAGCAACTACGGTCTGTGGACAAAGTAAGAAGGGTATTAACAAATTAGAAAATTAAAAGGAAGATAATGCAGATATTCGTTAATTAAAAAGAGACTAAGCTGAAAAGACTGCTTATGGTGTCTGTATTTTTTTTCAACCTTAAAATGTATGTTCTTCTTTACCCAACCTCTCACCAACGCCTGTAAGTCGCAACGCCAGCTTCTTAAAATGTTGCTTTTGCAGAAACATTATGCAAATGACATCAGATATTAAACATAAACACATAAATATAGAAAATGAGCAAAAAGATATAATCAATTGCGAGTGCTGTTAGGGGTTCTGCCCCAACGAAGTTTCAGGCCTTATGTTAACCATGCCAAATGGATCACATGTGAACCAAGAATGTGAATAAAGAATAATCTGATACATACCCTAGAGGCAGGAGCGACGCCAGCATATCCAGGCCAGGCAGCGAAGAACTGGGGAGAAGCGGCGGCCAGAGCCACGCAGACGACGAGGAAAACCAACTGAAAAGAGGTTTAAGTTAAGGTTGTCAAATGCAAGCATCTCAAGCCGAACATATTCAAAAAGATACTAAACGTGAAAGAGTAATAAGACTTTAAAATTCCTCCTGAGACTCAAGACAAAGGTCTTCTCTGTGTGGGTTTAATACCAACCGAGGAACAAGAGAAATATACGGGATGGTGGATGTCACATGTCTTTGAAGCTTTAGTTCTGAGACATTTCCTCACTATGTTTTCAAACTACAAAAGTTGTTTGTTGAAAAGCAAGCTGAGTAGTTAAACAAGACACACACAAGTGTGTTGCACAAGACTTTTCTTCTTCATATTTAAAATTCTCATTAGCTAAAATCAAATAATAGTTATGGATAGTCATTATCAGCATTTTTCTTAGATACATCTTCACTTTTTCTATTTGGTCGTACTAGATAAAATAACTTAGCAGTAAGTACTCACAAAGTATTTCATTTTGTTGGATTGGGTGGAACTGCTGCTGAGCCTTCTCAATGCGAACTATATCGTCCTACGGAAGGCAGAAGCATTATATAGGGCCCTTGAAGGTCATCAAGTAAAGCAGCTTTGTTGCCAAGCTTTGTAAATAGATAAAAGTGGCTACTGCATATTTATCAAAGAACGGTATTTGATAACTTGCTACACCTAGTTCATATTGATGACAAAGATTGTGGTTGATACGTGCAATTTTCTGTGGTGTAGGTACAATGTGCTATATTTTGAGGGTTAACGGCGGTCCATCATCCAGGTGGTTTTAATGAGGTGAAAATTCAAATTCCATAACCCCCTGTCGATCTCATACGTGAAGACCGAATTAATTGTGAAAGTTGCCGCCCCACAATCTACTAGGGTATAAGAACTTCAGTTGCTACGAAAGGTCTTAATTTTGGTTAACTGATGAATACCAGATATGAATGTTGATAGATGGATAGCGAGGCCAACGAAAAGAAGGATAGATTGTTTCAGAAATGATATGAAAGAGAAAGATGTAAAGGATTCTGTGGCGGCTGGCGGAGACAAAACATGTTGCGGTAACCCCAAATAAATTTGGGCAAGGGCTAGAAGATGATGATGAATATCGAAAAGAGGCTAGACTTCCCAAAAGCTTGCGGGCGAGTATCCCTCATACTCGCCCGCAGGCGAGATATAAGTTCAAATCTGTATTTTTTTTAAACTTGCCCCACACTGGATATTTCTCCTGTATCGTGGCTGGGTTTACAAACATTTACAAATAGCCAGACCCGAAACAACTATCTGTAGATCATACAAATATCTGTTCCAGGCAGGAATCGAAGACATAGACATCGACACAGAGAAATTCCTAATGTCTTTAAAAAACTAATAGTAAATTATTTCCTCGTTAACTAAGTGCCGTTACCTATAAGCTGCAATCAAAAATGCCATTATACCCATGCCATTAATTCATAAGTATAGCATACAGAACATAACTTCTTTGTTATCCAGTATGCAAAGTACATAAAAGTGTAAATTAAAAGCATAAACGTCGGTGTAAATACTGGTATATAAGGTTACGTATATAATTATACATAACTAGATCAAAATGTAGGCGTTTGTCATAATTTAGTCATTCGCTGAGCTCACATTAAATGCTTGTTATGTAGGTATGGACGCGTTTCAATTGACAGTCGTTTATTGATTTATGTTATTGCATCCATAGTTTATAAATCATGCATGAGAAGATTGTGAAGTTTCCTTGAAAACTTTCTGATAGGAATTCTTTTATTAACACACACTAAGTAACTTAGTCTTACTAAGTAACTCTAAGCAAAAATTATAGCTGGAAAACGATTTTTCTCTTTAGTGAAAGTTCAGGTTTAATGGTAGAACTCAGGAAGAAGGGCAGCCTCTATCTAAGATATCATATTAAATGAGGCTATCGCTTTGATATTGAAATTGACAATTTATCATTTACCTGCCCTTGTCCCAAAGTATTTAGGATCGGTGCAACTGTTTTTATTTCCTCTTTAGCAGAATTTCCGAGGACTTTTAACATTGTCCTCTGTATAACTTTTGACTGGTTTCGTACTCGGAGTCGTAACTTGGAACTTGTTAATAATTGACTATGTATCGAATTTGAGACTCTGCTAATCAAATTATGACTGTTTAAACACAGTACAATCGATGTTGGTGTTTGTGTGGCGTCCCTAAGTGTGAAAATTGGGACTACATTGTTGTATTGGGTTCCCATCTTTAAAAACGATTAGGTGGGAAAGTCCTTACTGCCTTACTAATATTATAAAAACGAAAGTGAGTTTGTTTGTTACCTTTTCACGCTTTAATGGCTAAACCGATTTTGATGAATTTTGGTACAGTGGTACAGATAGTTGGGTTTAGTAACAAAAGTGGGATGTGAGGGAGAAAGAGGGAAGAAAAGGGAAAACTTAGCGTTGCTATTACAAATCAATAAGGCGCAAGGACAACCGTGCTACCGTGGGACCGTAAAAATTGTCGGCGAAAATATTTTGACAGTACCGACGCCGAAGCTGTTGGCCAGTAGAACTGTCTAGTTTTCTTAGTTTTGAATACAAGTCATGGTATCATACGGTGTAGTTGTACTCTTTTAAGTAGCGTCTATGAATAGGCGCCTAGCCCAAAATGTCCAGACAGTCAACTCACCTTGCAATTTGAACCTTAGAATAATCAGCATTTGAGTGGTGTTTCAGCATCAAGACGTATGTGATCATCAGGTCCCTTGGTTATTCCAAGGGGCTCACAGGCATCAGCTCGGTAGACCACGTTCTCGATCCAGACCGCGATGCGATCGGAAACGGCGACCATAAACCGAGCGAGGCGACCGGGATTCGTTCGGGTTGGTTTTGGTTCACCTGGCATTTAAAACAAAGCGCGTAAGTTTTAAAAAATCTATCTATATTTAAAATATCGGTCCTGTAAAAACTAGAAAATCTGGTTAACAAGTAGCATTCGCAATAAGAATGAGCTTTGAAAGGGAAGTTAAGTTATGGCGAGCCCTACAAATTATTTCCCAAAGTGTGTCGTAATTGATTTGCCAGACCAAATTTAGACTTCAATATCCAGAATACTAACCCAGGATATCAGCAATTCTCTCCAAAACGACATCAGCGATACTTCTCAGGCGATTGGAAACCAACATTTCTTTCTGTCCCTTAGCTATATAATCACATAGACGATACGCCACCTGAACAAAACAGATATCTTTTATAATACCTAGGTATTGCTAGAGGTTTTATCCTTGCTTTGACAACCAACCACTACGGTAATTTTAGGTATTTTTGATCAGTTAGTAGACGGGGAGCAATTGCCAGCCCAGTTACTAAAAAGTAGTAGGTGTACATTCGCCTATCGTACCGTAAGGAATATCCTAGTTTATGCCAAAGGAATGGTCACCCGAATTATGGATGGAAGTAAGACGCCTTGCTGCAATTCGTGTCGCAGTTTTCTGCGTTGCGAATTCGGATAGTGCTGATTCACAGTTTAGTGTACAAACCTTCAGTCATGAGGGACTGTATGAACTAACTAACTAACTACTTTAGAGTAGAAAAGAGATGGAGCAATACTTCCCGTCATGCATCATATCTTTCCCACAAATAATTAGGATTGAAGTACTGCTATCGAGCTTCGCCCCCTGATCTAACCTGAGCACTAAAGTTCACGAGCCAGGTCTGCCTCTGGCGGAGCTCCTTGTTCTTCTCATTCACATCCCTGCGGTTAGTCGTGCCGATACCAATCCTTGAAGCTTCGCTCAAGGCTAAGAAGTACTGCTCAGTTTGCCTGTGTATGAAGATCGTGAATGAAACTTAAAATAATGATATCTTTTATCCAAGTATTAAACTTCTGATTTATAGAGCAATCAGGACGCGACTTGATCAAGGAAGAAGAGAAGAATTGGGATATTCATAGAAGGTTCAAAATTAATAGGAATGGCGTGTATTGAAAGAAAGCATCAATGGAGTTGGTCATTAGTTCAATTTCTTGCGTATTGTCTAAGGGAGGTCCAGAATTTCCATGGAAAGAGTGTCGCAGGAATTCTTATGGGAGTTTGTAAACGGACACGGTAGCACTGCGCCATGCCGTCATATGCTCCGTGTCTACACACAGCGAATCAATGATTTTTCTGGTCTCCTATGCCCCACATAGGAACTTTTTGGTACGATCTGTGTCACATCTCATGGAAATTCGTTCGGAGTACTGTTTGGTACATATTTCATCACGAGCTTCGCATGAATGGGCATTCACAACGAGCATTACCTACTATGTCCTAATCGTCATTATATTAAAACGCGTATTGGACAATTGTCAACAGTTTACGCAAAATGGCTTTGTAGTCATTTCGATTGTATAAGATGATACAGTCAGCAGGAAAAGTAGGTTGGTTTTTTTAGTCATACTTTTCAATCACTACTGATGAAAAATTCAAACAATAGCCATACTTTTCAATCAGTACCTATTGACGAAAAATTCAAACAATAGGTAGGTATCTATTAATTAACTCTTTACTAAATATTACATGTTATGCTAAATATTTTCCGATACATTGCATATCGGAAAATATTGCATCAATGGGGATTGGGGAAGGTTGCTCTACGAAATGAATATATAGTCATTGGTTGAAAATCTGCAAACGTTATAGTCATTTGTAATATCAGTTAGTAGTAGCCTAGCTATGCTAACTGATACTACACACGCCATCTACAATGAGCATTGAATTTATGTCATTTTGTAAAACCAGCAGTGTTAATAGACTTCTGTCGCTGAACGTACTTTCTGAATTGTGGTGAATGATGTGTACGTTTTATGAAATCACATACAAAACTACAAAGTTATTTTGGCGCGTGATTGTAGCCGCAACTAAAGCACCATGTTGATTTTAATTTCAACATGTCACTGTAAGTTAACGTTACTGAAATTGTGTGACTTAGGTACCCTGCAATGTCATTCAAGACCCAAAATTGCCAGGTACAGTCAGCATCAAAAGTTGATGACCACATTTAGATTTACAAAATCACTGTACACCGTATTACACCTAAATCGATCAACATGACGAGCGCCAGAAATGAATGATTTTCATAAAAGGGCATAAGTGAGGTATTCCTCAAAGCGCTCCCGTTTTGAAGCGCTCCCATCTAAGCGCTCCCGTTTTATTCCTCTAAGCGCTCCCAAAAGGAGCGCTTCAAGGAGTTCTTTCTTCGAGCGTTCCTTTTGGGAGCGCTTAGAGGAATAAAACGGGAGCGCTTAGATGGGAGCGCTTCAAAACGGGAGCGCTTTGAGGAATACCTCGCATAAGTAGGTGACCATCACTTTTCAAAAGTCACTAAACAAAGTTATAGAAAAAAAAGCATAACATTCTTCGTCTCTAAAGTCCCTGAACAAAATGAAATATTTTTTGGGTTTTATGTGTGTGTATTTCTGTACGTATATGTATTTGGTATATAAACTAAGTAAACACATGCAAATGTAATTCACCACCCTTTTACTTATTATCAACAATTTTTTTTTTTATTAAGAAAATAAAATAGATATCTCTCCTGCACGTGTGACAGCTATCAATCCTATTTAAAACTCGACGTTATACCAATATGAATATTAAATGTGTAGCGCGCATACTCAGAATTTGAAAGGGGTTAAATATAATGACCACCATAAAATGCTTTGATACCCTTAGTTATGTAACCAAAAATATATACTTAACACCAGAAAAATAATGTCTAAAATTACAATAGTACCAGCTATTTTAGACACGACTGCACTTTAAATTGTATTCGACCACCAAATGTGTAGTATAAATATTATAAAGCTGAAGAGTTTGTTTGTTTGTTTGTTTGAACGCGCTAATCTCAGGGACTACTGGTTGGAATTGGATAGCCCATTTCTTGAGGAAGGCTATAGGCTATATAACATCACGCTACGACCAACAGGTGCTGAGCAGCGTGGGTAAAACCGCGTGGAACAGCTAGTGTGTAGTAAATGATCACCAAATCTAATCGAATTATAACCTCAGTATGTTTAACACCACGACTCAGAGTACCCCTTTTTTTTAAACTACCCAGAAATAAAAACTTTGGTTATAATTTTACTTTAAAATGCTGGTTTAATTTTGGTGATCAATCAATCAGGGCAAACATGGCACTCGGATAGATAAGGACCCTTGAAGCACCTATGGCAAACAGGGCAAAAATGGCACTCGTTGAAATAAGGGCTATATGGGCACCTATGGCAAACAGGGCAAACAAGGCACTCTTTGCAATAAGGGCACATGGCAACCAGGGCAAACATGGCACTCGGATAGATAAGGACACTTAGGGCACCTATGGCAAACGGGGCAAAAATGGCACTCGTTGAAATAATGGCACCTTTGGCAAACAGGTCAAAAATGGCACTCGTTGAAATAAGGGCTATATGGGCACCTATGGCAAACAGGGCAAACAAGGCAGTCTGCAATAAGGGCACATATATGGCAACTAGGGCAAAAATGGCACTCGTTGAAATTAGGGCTCTGTGGACACCTATGGCAAACAGGGTAAACAAGGCACGTATGGCAACCAGGGCAAACATGGCACTCGGATAGATAAGGACACTTGAGGCACCTATGGCAAACAGGGCAAAAATGGCACTCGTTGAAATAAGGGCTCTATGGGCACCTATGGCATACAAGGCGCTCTTTGCATTAAGGGCACATATGGCAACCAGGGCAAACATGACACTAGGAATGATAAGGAAACTTAGGGCACCTATGGCAAACAGGGCAAAAATAGCAGTCGTTGAAATAAGGGCTATATGGGCACCTATGGCAAACAGGGCAAACAAGGCACTCTGCAATAAGGGCACATATGGCAACCAGGGCAAACATGGCACTCTGATAGATAAGGACACTTAGGGCACCTATGGCAAACAGGGCAAAAATGGCACTCGTTGAAATAAGGGCTATATGGGCACCTATAGCAAACAGGGCAAACAAGGCACTCTTTTCAATAAGGGAACATTTGGCAACCAGGGCAAACATGGCACTTGGATAGATAAGAACACCTAGGGCACCTATGGCAAACGGGGCAAAAATGGCACTCGTTGCAATAAGGGCACATATGGCAACCAGGGCAAACATGGCACTCTGATAGATAAGGACACTTTGGGCACCTATGGCAAACGGGGCAAAAATGGCACTCGTTGAAATAAGGGCTCTATGGGCACCTATGGCAAACAGGGTAAACAAGGCACTCTTTTCAATAAGGGCACATATGGCAACCAGGGCAAACATGGCACTCGGACAGATAAGGACACTTAGGGCACCTATGGCAAACGAGGCAAAAATGACACTCGTTGAAATAAGGGCATTATGGACACCTATGGCAAACAAGGCACTCGGTGCAATAAGGGCACATATGGCAGCCAGGCCAAACATGGCACTCGGATAGATTTGACGGGCCTGTTGGTCTAGTGGTTAGTGGCCCTGACTGCTGAGCCGGAGGTCGTGGGTTCGATTCCCACCCAGGACAAACTTTGTGTGATGAGCATGATTGTTTGTTCTGTTTCTGGGTGTGATTTATCTATAATATGTATGTATTTATAAAATAAATAAGTATGTATATCAGTTGTCTGGTTACCATAACACAAGCTCTGCTTAGCTTGGGATCAGATAGCCGTGTGTGAGCTGTCCCAAGTTATTTATTTTTATTTATTTATAGATTAGGACACTTAAGACACATATGGCAAACAGGGCAAAAATGGCACTCGTTGAAATAAGGGCTCTATGGTCACCTATGGCAAACAGGGCAATCATGGCACTCAGATAAATAAGGACACAAAAGCATCACTTTTTAAAAGTCACTAACAAAATTCAATCGATCAACATGACGAGCGCCAGAAATGAATGATTTTCATAAAAGGGCATAAGTAGGTGACCATCACTTTTCAAAAGTCACTAAACAAAGTTATAGTAAAAAACCATAACATTCTTCGTCTCTAAAGTCCCTGAACAAAAGGAAATATTTTTTGGGTTTTATGTGTGTGTTTTTCGGTACGTATATTATGTATTTAGTATATAAACTAAGCAGACACATGCAAATGTATTTCACCACCCTTTTACTTATTATTAACATTTTTTTTAATTGAAAATAAAATAAATATCTCTCCTGCACGTGTGACAGCTATCAACCCTATTTTAAACTCGACGTTATACCAATATAAATATTAAATGGCATTATAATGTTTATTTGTCACTAAAGCACAATACGGTATTACACCCATTTTTAAAAAGTATCTCATTTTTATCCTAGAGTCCTAGTAAAACACCAAAAAAAAAATTATAAAAAAAATTCAAACGATAAGTGCCATAAAACTGCATTTCAATTGTACAATTTCTATTTTCGCGCGTAAAATCACAAAAACGCTTGACGCCATGTTACTCTGTGGTAATGACGTCAGTTGGTCATGTAAACAAATGCGCTGTTATTAGTCTTTCTGTTTAGTTGTATTTTTCACTATAGTTTATGGTATTATTATATGGTAGTATTTATGTCTTCCATGGTATGATTACTATTATTTCAATAAAAATTAAAATGTAAAGTTCTAAAATACAAAAATAGTAATAGTTGCTCAGTTGACAGTTGTCACTTTTTGTTTTCATGACCATATGACGTAATAATCATGGCGGACACTGTTTCGCTTAGTAAAACAACAGACTAAAAGAAGTGAAAACTTTGAAATCAATTTAAAAATTTATTTAATTATTTTATTAACTAAATTTAACATTTTCCGACTGCTTGTTGCCTAAGCTATCTGAATTGTATATTTTTAGAATTTCTTTCATATAGAGTAAAATACCCTATTGATAACTGACACCATATTCTTCTGTCGTCTTTTGTTTTTAAACCAAAATGAAAAACCGGCCAAGAGCGTGTCGGGCCACGCTCAGTGTAGGGTTCCGTAGTTTTCCGTCCGTCACAATAAGTGTTCCCACTTATGAGTTTAAAGGTCCGCAGCAAGCGCTCCGGCTCCGACTTGTGACGGTTTTTAGCGCGAAAATCTTAACATCGACTTTTAAAAAATTACGTCATTACACAACGCCATCTATCGAACCATTTATGAACTGGTTTTTACCTTAACATTTTGATGGTGTTCAAAAATTAATTTTAGTTTTGTTCTAAATTGCCTTAGCATGTTCTTAATAAAAGTTTTATGTAGTTATAAGATACCGCCAATGCCAAGGAGAGACCAACCGAACAATTCGGTAATACCCGATCTAATGTAATAAGTACCTACAGCGCCATCTCTCGGGGAATTGGGTTACTAATTAATACTTTTTTAATAATTTTGGATTGCGAGAACCGATTTCAATAATTCTTTTTTTGTTTGAAAAAAGATACGTTCAGGATAATAAAATATGTAAACGAAGTTAAAAAAAATGCTTGCATATACGATTATACTACAAACTTAGTCCAGAAATTTTGTACAATAACTGTTGAGTCAATCAAGTTCAAAATAATTTTCATAGAAAGTCCTTATAAAGTTCTACTTTTCAGATGTTTTTCATATTTTTTTCATATTTTCTAAACTTATGGTTCAAAAGTTAGAGGCGACACATTGTTTTTTACTTTTGGAGCGATTATTTCCGAAATTATTGACATTATCAAAAAATGATTTTAGTAAACCCCTATTCATTTTTAAATACCTTTCCAACAATATATCACACGTTAGGGTTGAAATTAAAAAAAAAAAACACTTCCCACTTTACATATAGGGTGGCTACCCTTATAAAACATTTTTTTTCAATTTTTATTTTACCACTTTGTCGGCATGATTGACATACATATTGGTACCAAATTTCAGCTTTCTAGTGCTAACGGTCACAGAGATTAAGCGAGGACGGACGGACGGACGGACGGACGGGCAGACAGACATGGCGAAACTATAAGGGTTCCTAGTTGACTACGGAACCCTAAAAAGAGGCGTTGACAGCTGCCTGCCATGCTTTTTTTATGCATTTTCACTGAGTTCAAGTAGGTTGGTAGAAAAGATCTATCCCTTTAACTTTTTTTACATGATTTAGTTTGGATAGGACAAGATTGGTTTTAAAACTCTGAAGATAGTAACGCGCACATTTTTATTTTGCAGTTCAGCTACTTTTGATAGTATTGTATTAGTTTACACTAGGGAATGCAATCCCGATCTCGCGAGATCTCGTGTAATTTTGTCGGTTAGCAGATAGTACTCTTGATACACTTTGTTTTTTTTTTTAAGAAGTTACTTTTCAAAATCACCCGTAACTACTTTTTAATTTCCTGGAACCTACCTACCTTAATACCTACTTTTTTATTATTTTCCTGTTAGTGAAACTGTTAATTAGTTATTAATATAATTAGAGGTTTTTGTTTTCTTTCAAATAACATTTTGTTTTAATTAACCTCACTATCACAAACAAGCAGTTTTCATCGTATTAGTCATGTGATTTTTTTTAACTAGATGAGATCCTAAAATTTTCGGGATCCCGCGGGATTGACATTTCTAATCCCGAGGGATCTCGACTTTACGATCTCGAGTCGGGATTGAATTCCCTAGTTTACACGCTACGTATCAGAAACAAAATAATGTTCAGTAACTTTCGTTCTTTATGATGTTAAGTTATTTTTGGACGTTTCCATGATTACACTAGAAAAACAAAACAAATATTTTATATTGTTCAGTGACTTTTGTAAAACTGAATGTTAAGATGTTTTCGGATATTATAACGATCGGCAATTTTTGACATATGGTGTTCAGTGACCTTTGACGAGTAGTGTTCAGTTAATTTTGAACTCTAATGATGTTCATTCAATACTGGCGCTCTATCTTGTTGAGCGATTTATGGGTGATATAATGCACAGTGATTTTGAAAATCTGAATGTGGTCATCTACTTGCGATGCTGACTGTACCTATGTTAAACTGTAACTCCGTAACTATGGGTTTCTAATTTCAGAATTTCAAATTGAGAACCTGAAACTCTGCGTAAGCAGTAGGTAGGTAAGTACCTTTCCACTCAAGGTGATTCCTTCGAAATTTAAAAATGGTAAATTAGGTAGGTACTGGTCAACTTCTCATCAAAAATTCTCAGATCAGAAACCGAGTCTTAATCATACTCAGGACTAAGGAAGTAGTCATCCTCCAAAGCGCTCTTGATCTTATCTCTGCGCTCACGAGGCAACGTCTCGCACTTCTCATCCCAGAGGTCGCGGAGTCGGCGGGCGTTGGGGCGAGCCAACATCTCCACGCGTTCCATGTTCCGACGTAAACGTTCCGACTTTTTCATAGGAACGCCACCTTGGGGGAACAAATTGAGTAAATTGATTGTTCTTTTTTGGGGCAAGCCTGCCCGACTATTTCCAAACGACTACAACTTCTGAAAGTCATAATCTAGCCGAGCCAATTAAATTAAGTATGGCGAAACCTGGTTAGGCGGGACGATATTTGAGAAACTACTGATAGCTACTATGAGGTCCCGACACATTAGCATTGATATAACTCTACAGCAGCGGCTAGGAAATATTCTAACCTATATATACAGAAAATTAATTTGTTCGATATTTATATACAACTAGTTGTGCCCAGCGGGGCATGAAAAATAGATGTTAGCCGATTCTCAAACCTTACCGATATGCACACCGTTCAAATCGGTCCAGCCGTTTTGGAGGAGTATTGGAACGAAAATTGTGACACGAGAATTTTATATATTAGTTAGATAATCAGGACTGTTTAGTGCCATTATAATAGCCTTTATAAGTAGAACAACTAATAATACGTAATTTATCACTTTAAATATGCATTTATAACGGTAATTTCGTTCTATCTTTGGAGGGGTCCCTGACTCTAACTATAGGTACTGACGCTAAACCGATCCAGGTCATCGGACTGTCATTAGCAGAATCATAACAGGATAATAAAATGTGTGGAATGATTTTTATTTTTGCTTTATTGATGTATGTTAAAGTTCCTACTATAATATGTTAATAGTGTGATAATGCTGCTTTTTGAGATACCTATGATCCAACTAATTAAACCTAAAATCTATTGAAGTTCTACTTTCCAATTATTTGTATTTCTACTTTTAGGTAGGTATGTGTATGTTGTTAGTGTTATTTATGTTCTTTTTTAATCAGCCTGATCTGTCCCACTCTTCAGTTAAGGTCTCCCTTCCACTTTGCGCAGTTTAAGGTTTGTTAACTTAAAAATATATTTATAGTATTAGCACAAGCTGAAGTTTGTTTTGGTTCTAACCTTTTGAACGCCAGAGCATAAACACACGGCCGTGCCCTCCACGCCAAGATTTTACCTCAATATTTTTGTCGTTGGCTTCCAGAGCCCGCGTTAGCTTGCCACTTAAATATGTGACAATGTCCTTCAAGAGGTTTAAGTTGTATTTAAAGGTGTAAATGAATTGTGAACGATGTTTGTTTTAACCACAAGTGGAAAAAAGTACACATGTAGATATCCACGACGAATGTTTGAAAATGCCCAGGGCCATATGGCATCAAAACATGCGGTTAAGTTAGGTTACCTTCCTTTTTCTTTCTTTTGTCTGCTGTATCAGGTTCCCTTTTATCGCTCTTAAAGCTCTTGTCAGACTGGGATTGTTCAGTTAAGACCTGACTCTCCCTCGGGGAAGGTTTCATTGACGACGTCGGCATGTTTGCTTACGACAATATAGCACTAATAATTTAAATAAAAGCTTCCCAAATATCACATTACATGTTGAGTTTTGTAAGACGTTCGACGTAAGAAAATATATTTTGACGTTAACATAAAGAGTTTTCAGCCATGATTTTTAGTAAACATAGAGAAAACCTTTTTTGTGACCACGGCTTTACTCGCGTGGATTAATAATAACCTATTTATTTAAGGTCTCTGCACACAGCCGGCGTGGCGTGACGGGGCGTGGCGTGACGGGGCGCGGCGTGGCGGGGCGGCGACGCGGCGCTGGCGCGGCGGCATCGGTCACACTGCGGGCGCGATAACGTCCCGTCCCGTCGCGCCCATTCACGCCGAACGTATACTGTTTTTATACTGCCTATGCCGCTCGCGTCCCGCCGCGCCCGTCCCCGCCGCTTCTGACTTGTATTCCCGCTCGGCGCGGCGGCGGCGTGGCGCGACGGTTACCGTCGCGTCGAGCGGGACGGCTCTGTGTGGCGTCGTCCGTAATATCTAGTACATTACAACTGCTCAGTGTCGCGTCGCCGTCCCGTCCCGCCGCGCCGCGCCCGCTGTGTGCAGCGACCTTTATTCACTGCACTGGAACGCCATACAGCAATAACATTCGTGTGGAAGAACGGGAAGTGCCGGTCACGCTCACTTACTTAACTTAGTCCCAAGTTTCTAACGCAGATCATCTGTACCCGAGTGGTGAAGTTGATCGAGCTACTTTCGCCGTCTTAAAGCTTTGATTATTTATTAACTAGCTATCATGCGCGGTTTTACCCGCATATTTGACCCTCTTCCGTGGGTAATAGCGTGATGTTATATAGCTTATGTTACTCAGTAATAATATAATGGCAAAATATTTTTTTAAATTGTTTCATTATTTTTTGAATTCATTCGTTACACACAAAAACACAAATCTTTCCTCTTAATAATATTAATGTAGATTGAAGAAAACTATAACCTCCGTACCTACATAAAAAGAAAACATTTAGTTACAAAAATTAAATATATTTATTTATAATTTTTGCCTTAAACAGATCCAGCTGTAAAGATCAGGTGTTCCATCGTTGATTTGTGAACCTGTTGTAAGCATCTCTCGGTCGAAAGGAAGATGCCAGGCGTTATTCTTCTTTTGAGCACAAGGGGTAAACTTTAAAGGTGCCTGAAAATAATAATAAAACTTTTTAGCGCTGTTTAAATATTAGATACCCTTAATTCCAGTATTATAAGTGAGTGGGAAGAACCGTGTAATCGCGCGTGTAACTTGTTTCTGTACAATCAAAGTTTAGTTTTTTTTCATTAACTCCTCAGCTCTGGTAGCTGGTAATGTACCCAAGAGACTGGCGCCATTGCCACAATTTACGGCAATACTCAGCTTCTGGCCAAGGTAAAAGGCCTTTCGTCACGGCAAGCGTCAACTAAGCGTTTAGAAATTACTAATTTTAAAAAAATACTAAATATGCTTTGAGCACTTAGATCTTGAATGCCGTCTCACCAACAGCGTTAAATATATTGCTCAGAAAATCGGAGTTTCCGATTTTTTATTTAGTTTTTTGTATTATGTAATAATTTTTCATCTGCGCGCTTTTTTTAGGTGGGAAATCATCAAATAACTTCCCCCGCTCTGGGCGGTGCGGGGGGGTGTCAGACTTTTACTGACTTAAACCCACCTTTACGTTCCGGGGCCGCGGTATCCCTTTCGAACAACCCGCAACCCCGGGACGGAAGCCTTACTGAATCATTTTGTTATCCGCCTGTCTGTCTTTCAAGACCCTTTATCTCGTCAATGCATTAAGGTATCAAATTGAAATTAAAACCATATACTCAAGTTTATGATTTCTTAGTGTTGTAAAGAATCATCTTAGTCTACGCAGTCAAAAAATTTGGCCATTTATGTCGCAAGTTTGTATGGAAGCTTCAGTGTGCGAAACCTCTCGCACTTGCCCGGGTTCTTTTTGTTTTAAAAAAAAAAACGATTGCCCACACTAGGATTTCTTATGTATGGTGGGTCCGTTTACAAACATTGAAACTCACATACACAAACAGCCAGACCCGGAACAACTATCTGTAGGCCATACAAATATTTGTTACGTGCGGGGATCGGACCCGCGACACGCAGCGCTACAGTCGATCGCCCACCCACTGCGCAAATCGTGTCGTCGTTTTTGTTTATGCATTAACTTAAGCAATAATCTATTACCTGTAAAGGTGTTTTATTATTTGGGTAGACCATCCACTGGTGCTGCCACTGCCACCTTTTAAATATAAGTCTCAGATTCTCTTCCTTTAAGAGGAACTTGTGACCCCTCAATAAGTCTTTGGACACTATGTCAGTTTTTGGACCACTTAGTATGGCTGCTGTTATGAAGTATGGATCATCTTGGGATCTGCAAAGAAATTATCATATAACACTTATAATTCCTGAAGGGATATATTCCTGGAGGGTAGAGGATGTATGGTTATGCAAGGGTCATTTCTAAAACTTTTTAAACCTGAATAGGTTGGTCCAATTTGATGTTTTAAAAGTTATGACGAATTTTCTTTCTTTAATCACTTCACATAATTTGTGCGAAAACTTCTATTATTTGTTTCTTCAGCTTATTGGGTGGTACCAGGATTGCGGGCGAAATTTGAAAAGATATATCACAATGTTGTCGTATTTTACCCAAAGGTAGACAAATGCCTTATTTATGGTATAAAGTTCATCATGTACCACTATTGTACATGAGGTTTAAAGAAATACATAATATGTGGGTACAGAAAAAAATATCAACTTACAAATTATCAGTAAAGAAAAAACTTGTATTATTCATGATTTGCTTCATGATTCTTCTATCCCATCTCATCATGTGTTCCCTGCCTAAAAGCAGGATCTTTTTGTTTTGTCTCACAAAATGTTCAACAACATTATTCAACAATTTGACCTTAAGCATATTATTACCTAGACCAACAGCATAGGCTATGTTAAGTCCATCTAAAACAATATCATAAGGTGCAGTTTTTTCTACAAAGTTTGAAAACCTCTTTAGTTCCTCAGGAGAAGTTTTTAAAAATAAATCTGAACCTACAATTAATTTCTCCTTCACATTTTGCTGTAGTGAGGTGAATTCTTCATCAGTTAATGATAAACAGTCTAATGTATCGTTACAGCATGAGCACTGGCCACTGAAAAAAAAAAAACATTAATAAGTGTAGAAAAAAACTTCAGTTTAATTATGAAAGATACTGCTAGCCACTTACTCCACTTTCCTTATTCTAGTAAACTGTGCATTCCAGCCCATAGAGATATACAACTCTTTTAATTTATTGGCGGTATTTAAAGGAATAATAGCACAATTTTTAGCAACAAAAGAATAAACTTCATCCAAATGTTTCGCTATTACTTTCTTATCTTTGTATTTTCTTAAAATGTAATTCAACCAAGCTTCATAAGCATTTTCTAGAAGAGGCCTCTTATACTTGATGCTTTCATCAATAAGTTCCAAAGCCTTTTTCTTTTTATTTAGTTTGAAAAAAGTAGCTATTAGGATACTATAGGCAGAATGTGTGGGAACTGTGCTCAAGTGTATCTCACCTAAAACCTTCAAAGCTTTTTCCCATTCATTTATAATGCAAAGTGCATGTAATAACCTCTCACATGTACTATACTCCAAAAACTTGTATTTATCATGTAAACTCTTATGAGCACCTAAAATAAACTTTGTTTGCTCTTTTGATAAATTGTCTGTCTTTCCGATTTCATAGTAAAGATTCAACAAAGCATTGATTGTGCCTAAAGATAGTTCTTCAGTTGAACTTTTAATATATTCGGCAAAAGACAGTGCTGCATTATAATTCTTTGAGCCCATCATAAACTTTAACATGACAGCATCAACATTCTTTTGGTTCACATTGCCTTGTTTGGACAGAATATCATTCTTAACAACGCCCCAGTCTTCTGAATTATTTTCAATTATTGACTTCAGGTAGTCTATTTGCTCATCAGGGTATTTTTCTCTTATAAATGAAGCCTTTTGACTTAAAACTCGTGTGACAACTCTTGCAACTGTAAGATAAGAATGTGAGGTTTAATATTTGCTAGATTTCAGCACATTTAAGTATGTTTACAGTCCAAAATCGAAAGGGATACTTATAGGACACTTACTTGAACTACGAGGGGAAATAATACGAGTTAATGAATACAACATTATTGAAAATTGGTGGATATTTAAGTAACCAAAAACTATTTTTATTTTTAAAAGTATGCTACTTTTAACTATTTTGATAACGAAGTTTTTGAATCGGTCAACATTGAGGTTATATTCAAGGAACTTGACACCTGTCAGAGTGACATCTCATCTTTAACTATGGAAGTTCAAAGGTAGCAGGAATTACGGCTCTGATAAGTTTCTAGTGTGTACCTTCTATACTTTCTTTCTTCTTCGAAACATACTAGGAATTCAGCTGTCAGACTCGCTGCAATAATACACAGTGTTCTGTACAACTCACACGGCAGCTTGCAATATAATTATTTTCATTCTTGCACACAAAATGATGAAGTGCAGCAAGCATATCTGGCCCGGTGGCTTTAATTGGAACTAATTAAATCGTTCCTGTTTACTGACAGTTTTTACACGGCTCATGTAATTTGTCTTCAATGATCTTTGTAAATGTGACGAGTCGACTTGTGGTCGCATAGACGCATAACAGTATATAACATAAGAAATGAGGTAAACATTCGGCTTGGGTTATTGAAAAATTTACTGTGGAAAGAGATGACAATACTCTTGTCAGTTAATAAGTTTACAATTTTACATCATCGGGCGAGTTTAAATTACAAAGAGTAATAATATATATGGTTTACTGTTTGAATTTGAAGCAACTTGCTCTACGCTATTTTTTTTTTCAATTATTTTATAGTCTTTGATTTGTCGTATTGTCAGTACTCAGTTTAGTTGTCAATTGTCTATGTTATATTTACACACGACTTGCACTGCACCGTTTCGTCGCCTATTTACGATATTATACCTTTAATTTAGTTTAATAATTACAGAAAGTTAATATTTGTAACTTAGAAAAAGCCATGGACGGCAAAACTACAAAAATGCCCAAAGTGGCAAAGGTAGCTTTTCTTGTTTATACTCAAAACTTTATAACTACAAGAAACCAGGTATAACCCTTTTTATCTGCAACTTGTATACTTCCAGGTTAAAAATAAAGCACCAGCAGAGATACAAATTACTGCTGAGCAACTTCTGAGAGAAGCCAAAGAGAGAGATTTGGAAATTTTACCGCCACCACCGAAGCAGAAGATCTCTGATCCAGAAGAACTGAGGGATTATCAGCATCGTAAGAGAAAGGCTTTTGAAGACAATATCCGAAAGAACAGACTTGTAAGAAAACTAACACTATTAATTTTAATGTACTATTATTTTGTTTTAAAATACTTAACCTAAAAACTAATAATATTCTGTATTTATTATTCTTCCGCTAGAATCATAACTCATCATCGAAAGCAGGCTTTTAACTGTTTAATAGGGTTTCAAGATGTCATAATGTGATGATGTGAGGTCATAAGCTTCAACCTACTTTATTTGCATTATAAAATTGATTTGTTTGTAAATCAGCTGAGATGAGCAATGAGATCTAATACCAAACAAAAATCCTTCAAATTTCAGGTTATTGGAAACTGGCTTAAATATGCTCAGTGGGAAGAATCACAGAAGCAAGTCCAGAGAGCAAGATCCATTTATGAGCGAGCTTTGGATGTGGACCACAGGAATGTTACCCTATGGTAAGTTTGTGATTTAATGTTGCTCAATTTTTGTCTGCCAACACCATTATATCCCTCAGTATATATTTTTAAACAGTTATTGTTCTTTAATTATCTATTTTCTAGGTTGAAATACACTGAAATGGAAATGAGGAACAGGCAAGTGAATCATGCTCGGAACTTGTGGGATAGAGCTGTGACCATACTACCTAGAGTATCACAGTTTTGGTATAAGTACACCTACATGGAAGAGATGTTGGAGAATGTTGCTGGTGCTAGACAAGTGTGTATTGATTACAAAGTTTATCATGAAAGTTAAGACATTGCCTCAAAGTTGTTTATAGTAATTTAATATCTTTTCTAGGTCTTTGAACGCTGGATGGAATGGCAACCAGATGAACAAGCATGGCAAACATACATTAACTTTGAATTAAGATACAAAGAACTGGATAGGGCTCGGCAAATATATGAAAGGTTTGTCATGGTACATCCTGATGTAAAAAACTGGATAAAATACGCAAAGTTTGAAGAAAATCATGGATTTATAAATGGTTCAAGAAAAGTATTTGAAAGAGCTGTTGAGTTCTTTGGTGATGAAGAACTTGATGAAAGATTGTTCATTGCTTTTGCCAAGTTTGAAGAAAACCAAAAAGAACATGACAGAGCAAGAGTTATTTACAAATATGCTTTGGATCATATTCCTAAAGATAGGAACAAGGAATTGTATAAAGCCTACACAATACATGAGAAGAAGTATGGTGACAGATCTGGTATTGAAGATGTTATTGTCAACAAGAGAAAATACATGTATGAGCAGGAAGTTATTGAGAATCCTACCAACTATGATGCATGGTTTGATTATATCAGGCTTGTCGAAAATGAAGGGAATGTTGATGACATCAGGGACACATATGAAAGAGCCATAGCAAATGTTCCTCCATCTAAAGACAAACAGTTCTGGCGACGCTATATTTATCTGTGGATTAATTATGCATTATATGAAGAGTTGGAAGCTGAGGATGCTGAGAGAACAAGACAAGTTTACAGAACATGTTTAGAACTAATACCACACAAAATATTTACATTCTCCAAAATATGGTTGATGTATGCCCAATTTGAAGTCAGATGTAAAGATCTAAAACAAGCAAGAAAGACATTGGGCATGGCTCTTGGTATATGCCCTCGAGACAAATTGTACAGAGGTTATATTGATTTGGAGATTCAATTGAGAGAATTTGATAGGTGTAGAATATTATACCAGAAGTTTCTGGAGTATGGCCCCGAAAATTGCATAACCTGGATCAAGTTTGCTGAATTAGAGACATTATTAGGGGACATTGACAGGGCCAGAGCCATTTATGAAATTGCAGTGGGACAGCCAAGACTAGATATGCCAGAACTGTTATGGAAAAGCTACATAGACTTTGAAGTTCAGCAGGGAGAAACTGAAAAAGCAAGACAACTTTATGAAAGGTTGTTAGAAAGAACAGTACATGTGAAAGTATGGCTGTCTTATGCCAAGTTTGAGCTGAATGCTGAAAATGCTGATAATATAAATGTAGAATTAGCACGGCGTGTGTATGAGCGTGCTAATGATAGCCTTCGAAGTGCTGGTGAAAAGGAGGCAAGAGTACTTCTTTTAGAAGCTTGGAAAGATTTTGAAACAGAAATTGGTGAAGAAGAGAAGCTGGAAAAAGTTATGGCTAAAATGCCAAGAAGAGTCAAAAAGAGGCAAAAGATTATCAGTGAAAGTGGAGTTGAAGAAGGGTGGGAAGAAGTATTTGACTACATATTCCCAGAGGACGAAATGGTTAGACCTAATCTTAAATTGCTTGCTGCTGCTAAAAATTGGCGCAAACAAAAAGAAGTCACATTACCTTCAGAGACTGAAAACAAAGAAGATGATGAAGAGGAAGGACAAACACCACCACAGAGAACCAATGAATCAGAAGATGATGAATAATATAAGTTATATATTTTATTTAAATAAAATGTAAAACTTTTATATGAATGATTTATTGAGATGTTAATCTACATCTTCTGGTCGAACAGGATGTGTCAATGGTATAACAGACTTTTTATGTATGTCTCTTGAACAAGCCTTTCGCATATCTGAAAAGAAAGAATATAGGAGTAATATTTACTAGAAACTTTTTTTTATTTTATTCCAATTAAAATCTCAAGAATACCATACCGTAAGCATCTTCGTCTGGGTCTCCAGAATAATATTCTAGTACAGTCCTATAAACTATGTAACCCAAATTCTTGTACATATTAATTGCAACCTTGTTGCTTACTCTTACAAAGAGATCTACAAAATAAGCCTTCTTCCTGAAAAAAAAACATGAAAGTAAGCAAATATAAAATCAAAACAAAAAAATATATATAATTAGAAGGAAACTGACTTCTCAGACACATCTTCCAAAATATTCATAAGTGTTGCAGCAAGGCCTAGTCTTCTGTACTCTGGGCCAACAGTCAAGGCAGTTACATGACCATGCCAGTTGTCACCATGTCCCTCAGCCTTTCCCATTACTGAAAGGATAAAAAGATAATATTACTTTGTTATAGATATCTACAGTAAGTACAGTACCCGGCACGTAACTTGGCAAGAGTTGTTAGATGCACAGAAATCGTTTTTTAGATCTATTTGGTGGTCAAGCGGGACACGGGGTATGCGGTATCGCCGATCCGAGCGCGCGATTGGTGCGTTAGTCGACCTTTGCCCCCCGCACTGCGTCTACGTCCCGTTCGCTCCCAGTTACACTTGCGTTCACGAAAATTGTACCCTTTGTTATTGTTTTTGTTAAATTTAATTTTTGTTAAGAGTTGTTGTTATTGTTTTAAATTTAGTTTTTGTTAAGAGTTGTTGTTATTGTTTGAAATTTAGTTTTTGTTACGAGTTGTTGTTTTTAATTTAGTGTTTGTTATGAATTGTTGTTGTTATTGTTTTAAATTTTGTTATTGTTACGTTGACTGCAATGCCAGGAACAAATACAGTTTTACGCAGACATGCCAGAAAAATGGTATATGATGTGTACTGTTTCATGGAAAAGGAAGCTCGGACTGAAAAAGAAACTGTACTTACAGTAGATATCAGTCAGAGGGTAGTCTTAGGGGCAAAAGTAAAAAGTTTAACATTGCCTAAATGGGTGGATCATGAAAATATAATTATAGTCCGTTTTACAATGTGACTTACTGTATCCCATGATTTCTCCACTTGGTGCCTCCACAACTTGGAAATATTCAGGCCAATGGGCTAAATACTGAGTGTAAAATGATAACCCATAAGTCTCAGTCAGGGGATCCAAGTTCCTATAAATGAGATATTTATAAAATGTATAAGTTATTATAGTAAAGAAAAATCACAGTTTGAATTTACTATAATACAAAAACTCACACATTGTTAAATTTTAACATATCTTCACACACAAATGGTCTGATTGTAGTCATTATGGATAGTGCATAAATTTTCAAACACAAGTGATTATAAAGTCCAGCGTTACGAATTTATTTCATTATACATAGGACCAATCAAGTCACGCACATTTCACGTTTTCTTCTAAAAAAATATTGCTAAACCTATCCAATCCGTCACATTTGACAATATTACAAGCATGACAAGATTGACAAGGGACATTGTGACAACCTGACAAAAGTATAGTTCTGACCTCTTTGCCACAGATTAATAAGATTGTTCCAACCTTTTGATACCCCAAATAATCCTATTTTGGCCATCCACTCTATCCAAAAAAAACTATCTAGTACAGGCTTCTTCCACATTACTCTCAACAGGACAATAGTGGCGCTTACAGTTTTCACTAAAAGTGCAAAAAGTGAACATCCATTATTTTCCCAAAGCATTGAAATATAATTAGGTCTATTAATATTTGACCAAACAGTACATTACTGCTGATAAAGTAAAAATTGTTTATTGCTTGTGTTGATGTTACCATTTGTAAACCTTGTTTAATATACATAAGTATACACTGAAGTTGAGGTTTAATAGTTTAAACATAACTAACTGTCCCATTACTCTGGCTCGATGAAAAGACAATGAAAATTATAATACAGATAAATTGCTCAGGGCATTATTAACTTTCTGCAAAATAGAAACATTCGCTTGTGTCAATTGTTGGAATTACTTCACAATCTTGCCTTTTCATAACAATTCCATTTCATGGGCATGTTAACAGTCGTTTTAGCAATCCTAAGTTCCAAAATAATAGTGCAGTAAACCTGCTTCCCTGTTATGATTTTAAATAAACGATCAGCTTTGAATGTAAAGTCATAATATCTTAACAAAGTTTTGGCTTCAGTTTCAGCGATTAAAGCATTATGGTTTCAGGATGGTCTATGGTCGAAAGGACCATAGTGACATTGATACGCCATTGAGTAAAAAACTCGTAGAGAGACCGTAAATCAAATCACCTAATCTGCCACTTTTTAAGGGGGGAAAGGTAAACCCCTTCCCCCCCGTAAAAACCACCAGGTTAGTTGTTGTTCATAAACAGCGAATGCATCCTGTAGTACGCACACGGAAAAAAATCAACCATATAATAAAGAAACTCAGACACATTGACCTATTAGCGTGCATAGGTCACCAGTGGCGGCAACAGCACTTATGAATTTACTGGAAGCAAGATGTAAACATTTTCGAGCTCATTCTCATAGTATTATTCTAGTTAAGATCTAAGAGAAAGCTTTGAGATCTTAACCAACTAACTACTGTGTGATGAATCAAAACAAATCTAAAGCTGCCTAAGGCAGGGTGTCAAAATCATCGAGCCGGCTGTGCTTGGTTTTCGAGCATTACTTTCTAACAGCCAGTTTCTTTATCAACAACTAAAACTACAACACTAAAACAGATAAGTAACACATATTTATTTCGGAATAAAAAGAATGAGGAAAATCTAACTTGTCTGAAGTGAGAAGCTAAAATATTCTTTTAGTTCCTATACTTTCAAACACATCGACAAAATTATTTTTACTTAAACGTTAGCAAGTAAATATATAAAATACAAGCTTTTGCCCGCGGCTTCGCTCGCGTTAAATTTGGAGTAACACAATTCCCCTTCCCTGATTTGCAGGTATCTGCTACTAAAAGGGAAAACTTAGCTTTGTTATTACAATACATATATTGTAATAGCAAAGCTAATATTTGCCCTTTCTTCCGCTTTCTTTTATATTATTATATATTTTTTTCATGTAAAAATATAGCTTATGTTTGTCTCCAGTGTCCCAACTATTTCTGTACCAAAATTAATTCAAACCGTTTTAGCCATTTAAGCGTGAAGACGTAAAAAACAAACTCACTTTCGCTTTTATAATATTAGTTTATTATGTAAAGTTATATTAGCATTAGTAAGGACAACCAATCCGAGATCCTAACTTGTTAAAGCTATGGCATTTTAAATTTTCGGACAAACTATTGCTGCCTCCGTAAATCCTGCCATCATTAACAATTAAAAGTATTTCGAGTTGAACATGCGATACGAAACACCATGATGTTGCAGATTTGAAGTGTCAGATCGTTTCACATAACTGTCATGGTCTTATGGCCAATGAAATTTGGCAGAAGCCATATATAGCTATTTTCTCTGAGATACGCTCACTCAATCTCTTTTTTATTAATCGACTAAAACCACTACGATTTTACGATTTACAAAATAAGTAATGCTTAAAATTGAATTATAAATACTGATATTTTGCATCAATCTAACTAATAAAACAATATAATATCATTAAAACTGATTTTAATATGTCATGTTTTGATAGAGATACCCAAAATTATAAACAAATAACAATAAATTATCACAACATGACGCGCATACCGCGTTGCTCAACATTCAATAGAAAAATAGAAAGATGTAAGACATTGTTGCCACCATAAAAAAATCTCCTGGAACTAAAGAAAATTATTGTCTGACTCGTTTTAACACATGTCGAAAGACATATTTATTACTCTTTTTACAAGCTAAAAGCTCAAGTGGAGCGATCTATGGGCTTCATGCAGTTTACCAACACGACAATGGCCGAATTGTCCGTATAGGATATTTTTTATTGGCCCGTACGTCCCAACCTGCCATGTCTTTGGTTTTAAAAATGGCGTATACAAGCTTTTTGTTTGCCGGTTTACGCTGTTGAATAGTTTCCAAGACCTTGCGCGTACTCGGATAACATCTAAACGTCGTGAATATGAAATTAAAGTACATGTGTAGGTATATAATCAACGCTGTGGACCCCGTGAACGAAATTTTGTAGCGTTATGGTGAATTAGAATGGTGCCTGTGGCTTGTCAATCTCGCACGTCGCCAGGTTATCCATTCGTAACGTAAATATCACCCAGCGAGCGTTTTATATTTCAGATATGACAGCGTCGCAAAACAGTAGATAATGGAGAGTTCAGAAGATGATGCGGGCACAGCGACGAACGCTTCCCGCCGTGCATCGGCGCGGGAAAAGGACGTCGGGCTGGCCGAGGAAGTCAATGCAACTAGTAGTTTCCAGCAGGAACCAACCGAAGCGAGGCGGTCGTGTGAAACTCCCGCGATGTCGGAAGATAACTTCGACGGCGATAGCGTTCCGTCGCCGTCGGCGCAGGACGTCAACACAAGCACCGAAGCGATTTTGGACATGATAGATGAGATCGTCGACGGCCCGGGCGCACCAAAGCGGGTACCGCTAGATTCAGAATCTGCTGACTTGCTTTTTGATGAACTCGAACTCACCAGTGAACACTCGAATATCATACAGGAATCATCTAAGAGTAGCGACAACAACTCTGCGCCCCTACCCTTCGAAGCATCGGCTGTCGACAGTGCCAAAAGAAAACTATTAACTCAAGCTGGCATTGGTACACAAGCCGAATCATCATCTCTCAGTGAAATATCACATGTCATTTTAAATCCAGCTAGTGTTTCTTCATTACCAGAAAGTAATGAACCTGTAGTGTCCACAAAAACTGAAAACAGTGCTGTGTCAAATGTGATTGCTGAGGCATCTGTTAGCTGTGTTGATTCAGTACCTGAAAGTTCATCTTTGTCTGAAAATAATGAACCTGCAATATGTATACAAACTGAAAAAGGTGCTATGTCAAATGTGGTTCCTGAGGTGGCTGTTAGCTTTGTTGAATCAGTACCAAAAAGTTTACCTGTGCCGGTGGGTAATGTACTGCCAGTATCTCCACAAACTGAAAACAGTGCTGTGTCAAATGTGGTTCTTGGGGCTGTTAGCTGTGTTGATTCAGTACTAGAAAGTTCATCTTTACCTCAGGATGACAAACTTGCTTTGTCCACACAAGTCGGACAGAGTGTTGTGTTGAATGAGGCACCTGAGGCATCTGTGAGTAATGAATCATCAATACCAGAAAATTCCTGTTTGCCTGAAAGTGAAGAGCCTGCAGTGTCCACTATTCCTGAAAACAGTGATATGTCAAATGTGGCACCAGCTGCTAGTGGTGTATCATCATTACCAGAAAGTTCATCTGTGCCTGAACATTATGGGACATTGGTATCTACACAAGTGGAAGACAGTGCTGTGCTAAATGTGGTTTATGAGGCAAAATCAGTGGCAGAAAGTTCTCTGCCTAAGAGTGATGAGCCTTCAGTGTCTACACAACCTGAAAAGAGAGTTGTGTTAAATCTGGTTTCTGAAGCAATATCATTACCAGCAAGTTCATCTATGTCTGAAACTGAAGCACCAGTGGTATCTACAAAACTGGAAGATAGTGCAGTGTCAGAGGTGGTTTTTGAAGCAACCTCAATTCCAGAAAGTTCATCTCTGCCCGAGAGTGATCATCCCACATTATCTACACAAACGAAAGATAGTGCTGTGCCAAATTTGGTATCTGAGACATCAACAATACCGGAAAGTTCATCTATGCCTGAAACTGATGGACCCCCATTGTCTTCAGAGCCAGGAAAAAGTGTAGGGTTGAATGTGGTATCTGAAGCATCATCATTACCAGAAAGTTCAACCATACCTGAAACCGATGGGCCAGTAGTATCTACACAACCAGAAGATCCAACAGTGTCTACACAATCAGAATATGGTGCTGTGTCAAATTTGGTATCTGAAACAATATCATTACCAGAAAGTTCATCTATGCCTGAATCTGATGGGCCTGTGGTGTCTTCACATGTGGATGATAGTGCTGTATCAAATGTAGTATCTGAGGCACAAGATGCATCAGCCAGTGGCATTGATACAGTCCCAGAAAGTTCATATTTGCCGGAGGGTAATGAACCTGCAGTGTCAACTCAATCAGAAGAAAGTGTTGTGTTAAATGTGGTACCTGAAGCATCTGCTAGTTGCCCTTCACCTAATATTCCTTCCAGCAGTGAAGAAAAGACTGTGCAAAACATTTCAGACATTGTGTGTGAAACACGGGAACGAACAGTGAAGTGTGTATCATCCAGTGATAGCAGGGACAATGTGACTGTAGAAAGTGCAGAATCAACGTCTAGTGATAGTAGTATTAGTGAGGGTAGAGCAGTGCTTGTAGAACCACAGGTGCGGTCACCACTCAGGCGGCGGCTCATACGGCCAGCTCCAAGTGACCGACGACCTGACTCTACAGTGTCCTCTACTGTTGATTCTCAAATAATTAATTCACCTGCTACTGAACAAATAAGTAGTGAAAATATCACCAAGGATGTGACAAGTTCATCTGATGCTGTGCCCACAATACATGGTAATGTAAAACCAGAAGAGATTAGAAATGTTAGTGAAATTAATTTCTGCAAAGCAGAAACATCTGTGAGTCCTCCTAAAAAAATTAAGCTTATTAGACAAAAAGTTAATACTGGTACTAAAAGAGAGCCCTCTAGTAATCAGTCAGCTATTCAATCAGATAAGGATCAGTGTCAGTCAACTTCATCTGATAACCATTCATTACCTTTGCCTGAGCCTCCTAAAGAATCTTTAAATACCATTAGTATCTCACAATCTCTAGACAACAATGAAACATCAATATCTCTCAGTAACTGTGTTGTTGAGAATCCAGTTAAAACTTCTGAACAAGCAATATGCTCTCATGAACATTCCCAACCTAGTAAAGAACATTTACAGCCACCAAAACAAGAGGAAGTGGAAAAACACGATGACAGTGTCTGCTTACTACCTGTACCCTCCACCTTGAGTCTACCAAATTCCTTAGAACCAGAGGTTGATGCCAATTCTAGTAATTTAATACAAAAAACTAGTAACACCACACCAAGTTCAGTAGACCCTGAAGCTGGCATCATATTAAATGATTTAGAACATGGGATTGTAAGTGATGTTGACAAAAATGAACACATTGAAACAAAACATCCAAAATTTGCTCAAAATGAAGTCTTACCTCCACAAGAAAGCATAACCCCGAGTGCATCAATTCTGTCAACCTCAGATCATTCTGAACCAGAAAAAAAGAATAAAGAAGTGCAAGAAGATCAAAAAAGGGTTCCACCTTTTAAACTTAACTTAACCATGTCAAATTTGTCTGAATCTAAATTAGAGACAGAAAACAGCAGTATTACTAAAAACAGTGTGGTTCAAGAAGAATCTGAGGTGACCAAACAGGTCCCAAAATTAACAATCAAACTCAAACAACAAGAAGAAATAAAATCACCTGTACCAAAAGTAACAATCAAACCTATTAGGCCACCTGCCGAACAAGATTCAGATGACAAAACTGACAAAAATCAGCACATACCTAGTGTGACTAAAATAAACATAAAACCCATTCTTAAACCACCAGCAAATATCAGTGAAAAATCAATGAGGTCACAACATGCTGTAGATGGGGATGCTAGATCAAATGCTGTTGAACAGTTACCTTGTATCACAAAATTAAATATTAAACCAATTCTTAAGCCACCAGAAAAAATAAATGACATTCACAGAAAATCCAGCAGTAGTGAAATTTCAGAATCAGAATATTCTGAAAATGATGAAACCAGTACCTCAGACCAAGCTTCTACTTCTGATCATGGCCCTTCTGATGTTGTCCCAAAAGTTACTATAAAACTAGGAAAGCCTGGCACTGAAAGTGAAGGTAAATTTTATACTGAAAAAAATGTTCCAAAGGTTACAATAAAAGGGTTTCCACAAGATGAAAAAGAAGAACAAGAACCTAAGTTGAAGTTGGTAATTAGCCAATCAGAATTATCTTCAGACACACCACTTGAGAAAATACCAAAACTTACAATTAAAACTGTAGCAAAATCAGAAAGCCAGCCCCTGAGCCCAAAGCTGACTATTAAACCATTAAAACCACCAGAAACCCCCAGTAAAGAAGGTGAAATTCCCAAGATTAAGATATCCACTGAATCATTTTCTTCATCAGCTGAAGTAAAAGACAGTCAACATGTGCCTAAAATAACAATTAAACCTGTAACAAGATCTTCAACAATGTGTGACAGTGCTGAACATATCCCTGTAGTAACAAAATTAAACATCAAGCCTATTTTGAAACCTTCAGACAGTGGAGAGTCCTCCGAGGACTTTGATAATACAGTTCCTGTTGTTTCAAAATTAAATATTAAACCTGTAATAAAGCCTAAAGATAATGATGTAGATTCTAGTGTAGATGATGTACCTAAAATAACTAAATTAAATATTAAACCAATAAAGAATCCTGAGGAGAATTCTTCAGAGGAAAAAGACTGTGATGATTTGAATGCTGACATTGATGAAAATAGTATACCTGTTGTTACTAAAATTAATATTAAGCCTATAATTAAGCCCCAAGATGAAGAAACATTAAAAGATTCAGAAAATCAATCATCAGAGACAGGGAATTCAAGTGATGATAATGGAGATAACATACCTGTGGTTACAAAACTGAATATTAAACCCATTATAAAACCTGATAGTTTAGACGAATCATCTAAGGCAGTTACATCAAGTGAACAAAGCATTCCTGTTATAACTAAATTAAATATTAAACCATTAGTAAAACCAGGAGAAAGTATCTCACCTTCATCCCCTAAAAAAGAACCTACAAAAATGGATGCCCACAGCCCTATACCTGTTGTGACTAAATTGAACATTAAACCAGTTCTCAGGCCTGAAGAATTTGAACAATCAAAACCTAAGGATGATTCTGGTGAAAAAGTTATAACAAAAAATCCACCATTGGTTATGAAAATAAATATGAAAACCGTGACAGAGAATTACAATAATGAACATGCTTGTAACAATATAAAAGACGAAAGATTATCTTTGTCGCCAAAAAAGAAGGTAGCTAATGCACTAGAAACAAAAACAGAAGTAAGCCTGGACATCAAGAATCTTAAAAAGAGTGGTGGACCAGTTAATGATATACCATCTTCAGCAAAAGATCATTCTTCTGAAGAGAAACCCAAACAAAACTGCATACCGGACTCAGTTGAAAAAAGTAAAGAAAGCGACGATAAAACATCTGTAAGAGATAAAAACTTGTCTATAACTGAAAAAGAAAAGCATACAAAATCAGATAAAGCCCCTAAGATTGATTCTGTAGTTATAGGCTCTTTATTTCCCGAGACAAGTACATTGAAGGAGCCTAATGATGTTAAAGCAGGTCAAATTAGCCAAGAACACAAGAATATAAACTATGGCACTACTGATGCACTCAAAGAGTCTAGTATGATGCAAGCAATTGGTCGACAGAAGTTTTCATCAGTACAAAACTGTACTTTGTTGAAAAAACTTTTAGAAAATACTAAATGCAGTTTGGATAGAAATCTTGAAGTATCTCCAATAGTAAATTATGCTCTACCAGTTGAGAAAAATGACAAAAGTATTGTAAATAGTGATCATTTGGTAGAATCTGGAAATACAAGTTCGGATAAAACAAATATTGGAAAACTGGATAAAATTGAGAAAAGAAGTTCTACTCCTGATAAAATCAATGATTCAATTAAATCTTTAGATTCAGAGTTACGTTCAATACAAGACCATAGCGAAAAAGCAAATGAGAGCATAACTAAACCATTAGAAATCACCATATCTGATAAAATAACAAATCAAAGCTCTGGTCAAGATTCTCCAAGAATAATATTAAAAATAAATAAGACTGACCATGGATCCTCAGCTAAAATAATTACCGAAGAAGTAAAGAGGCCTGATACACAACAGAATTATACTGAAAATACTCAAGATATTATTAACGATAAGCCAAGTCCGAGAAAATATGTAAATAGCAGAAAAAAGCAAGCGGCAGATACGTCGTTAAATTTATCAGCAGGGAAACGATTACGAAGCTCAAGGATAGTAGAAAATACAGAGAAAATTCCTATTGCTAGGCGAAATATGGGTAAGAGACCCTCAACCACAGACACAAGCCCTCCACAAAATAAAGAAACTGACCTATCTCTGCTACAAACAAAGAGGTTAAAATTAGGACAACTTCTGTCTAATAAAACCTTAACTATTACTCCTGTTACAAAAGCTTCTCCACCATCACCTACAAAGAGTAATTTAGACATGAAACAAGGACTAAGGACTGTAAATCATTCAATATTAAATAACGAAAATTGTTCAAAGAATGGCAACTCGAAATTACACAATATCTTGTCTAATTTACAAGCGAAACAAATGCAAACATTGCACAATAATACAATTTGTTCAGAGAAAGCTCAAACAGTGGCTACAGATATAGAATTACATGCCTCAGTGAGTAATTCAGCAGCAGTTGAAATTGCTCCTGTTGATAACTCGCATCCGGAGTTACAGGAGATGATTATCAACGAGAACTCAGACTACCGTGATCTTAGCACTACTGAAGAGGTTTCTCAAGATCCTCTGGATGTGAAGCCTACAGAAGAAACTGCAGAGGTCGTCGAAATTCCTAAACCAGCGGAAGTATTAACACCGCAACCCAAAAAACGTGGACGACCACGAAAGTTGCCAGTATCAGAAGGTGCGAAAGCTGTAACGTTACCTGTTCCCGCCCTTGAAGAGCGGCCGCAGCGGTCGCTTCGTCTAATGAGGTGAATATAATTTGTTTAAAAATATAATTTTACTACTTTCTTTCACTCTTTATTATGTCAAAATGTGATTGATACATAATTATTTACAAATTTGCAGGGATAGGCCGACGATATTGCAGAAGCCGCGTGGACGAGGCAGAGGGCGTGGGGGGCGCCGCGCGGCTACTCCACCGACTGAGATCGAGACCATAGTAGTGATCGAAACTGCCGAAGAGCCCGAAGACCGGCCGCCTACAGTCGATATCGACCCCACCAGCTCGAGAATCAAGCTCCCGCGGATGACGGAGGCTCTCGACAAAATGCCTTCCGTCTGCGTAACGCCATTATCAAGTAGACGACGGAATTCCTCGGGTAATTTTTCGACTGGTGAAACGCCGGAACTGAAGAATGAGCCTGAAAGTCCGAAATTGGAGGAGTTGGAGAAGACGCCGGAAGCAAGTGGGTCGGGGAAAGGACGAGGAGGGCGGGGCGGGCGCGGGGGGCGTGGCAGAACACCACGGAGTCGCGGCCGGGGGCGGGGCGGAGGGCGCGGTGCTATGTATATGAAGGTAGGCTAAATCCTAAGTACAATATAGGGTAAAATAGTCTGTTATAAGAGCAGTACGGCCTAACACAAGAAAAGTTAAGTAAATAGTTGGAATAACTAATAATGTATCGTATGTATAGCCATAATGTTATGTTTCAGGAAACTTTGGGCATCTACGGGCGGGTGTGCGGGCCCGCTACTACGACAGTGCAGCTTTTCGAAGAAGAAACGTGCATGATGGACGATAACGCCACTCCTGCCAAGTGAGTACGATTATGTCGTATAGATAAAACCACAACAAAGTTTTTTTCTGTAAAAGTGAGTTAACTAAAAAAAAAGACAATTAATAAGCAAAATTGTGAGGTGTTATGTTGCTCATAAAAACTTTTTGTTATTGTAGACCTTCGCACTTACTCGACGAGGATTCTCAAAGTTCTGTCAAGAGTTCAACAAATGAGAGCAGTAAAATGAAGAAATCTAAATTCGCCGATTTGTTTGACAGGTATTTAGCGAAAACATTTTACTGACTACACTTACCACCATTTAAAAATAATAATTAAATGTAATAATTATGAGTTTTATTTTTGTTATTTGCAGTAATAAGGTGTGGACGGCAGCTGATGTAAAGGAATACACGTGGCCTCCTCCTGATAAGGCTGATGTTGAACATAAGGTACATTTTTATAAACCAACTACCTGCTGCCCGCGGCTTCGCCCGCGTGATTATCGAAATAAAAAGTATCTGATCTGTATCTTATATATATATATTATCTCATCAGGATACTTTTTCTATTTGACTGGAATAATCCAGACTATAATCTACCTCTGTGACAATTTCCTCAAGATCCATTCAGCCGTTGTGAAAGAGTATCAAACATCCATCTATCCTCACAAACATACGCATTTATAATATTAACATTAGTAGGATAAGGTAGTCTTTAAAAAAAAAAAATCTAGGGTATAACATCGCCTAGGAAAATCTACAACAGACAACAAAGTTCATGAATTCTCTTAGTGTTAGAACCTTGTACTGACTATAGGGTTGTCCCTATAATGGTACGGTATGGACACACTGAATGCGGAAAACGGCGACTCGGGTGTGTGGTGATTGAGTTCATTGATTGAAAAACCTTTATTTTCCCACAACACCTTCCACATTTTTGTATCTACGTCTAACGATCAGACATAAATGAAAGACTGCAGCATATTTATAAACTTTATATTTTGGTGCAATTAAAACAATATTGTTTTAATGTTACAGGTGATGATGATACAAGAGCAGGTCGCAATGTTCTTAGGAGTAAAGAGCTTCAAGCGGCGATACGCGGAGTTGAAGAGGCGAACAATCTCAGGGGAAGAACGAGACTACGTTCTCAGTAAAGGTCTTGTGACTGAAGCATTGTGCGACCTTGGTAAGTTAACCATATTTAGCACGGAACCTAAGATAGCAGCAGGGAGTCAGTGCTTCTTTACATAACGTTTTACGGACATAAAAAAAGATATGATTATTCTAAATCTATAATAGACCACTTTGTCGTCTAGAATTCCTTTTTTGCTCATATATCTTCTTCCAACAGGAATCACCGCGGTAGACGCCAGTGACGTACTCGACATCATGTTGTCAGACTACCCTCATAAATACGAAGAGTATCGGTCTCATCAGCGGCAGAGACAACTGATGGTATCCGCTGAGGAAGCGTCGGAAGACGTTAAAACTGAAGAGAAGGTGATGAAGGTGGAAATGAAGCCGGAGAAACCGGTGGAACATAAGCCTGAATTGCCGAAAATCGACCCGGAGAAGGCTAGACAGGTACGTTTTAGTTAGACAGCTGTTGATGAAGATAGGCGGATTCATCATCATCTATATCATCTTGAATCATACAATCTCACTTCAAGTATTCTATCTTGAAAAAAAGCTCCGTAATTCCTACAATTGGAGGCTATATTATTTTGGAACTGACAAGAAATAATAATATAACGTTACACTCGATACTTAGGAGCTGAGAAGCGGGTGAAACTATTGCTAACACTCCATAAGCCATAATCCGTAATTGTAACACTTCGTCCACGTTTGACAGGAAGTACAGCGTAAAGCGGTCATTTCCACCATCTGTTAACCCAGCTTTAGAATATATAACGTAGAATCGTTAGTACTTCCAGAAAAAAAAAGAATGATTTGTACTTAACACATGTTTGAGTACAGGACATGGCAGCAGCAGCGATAGCGTCAGCGAGCGAGTGGAACGCGCGCATGAACGCGCTGCGGCGCGGCGCGTGCGCCGACCTGCAGTCGCTCACCGTGCTGCGCGCGCGCACGCCCGCCGCGCCGCGCGCGCACCACACCCCGCCCGCCGGCTTCTACCCGCACGCGCTGCTGCCGGGACAGTACCAGCACTCGTATCGGATCTATACGCCCGATCAGCTTAGGTGACTATTACTTTATATGACTGTTTATTTTTCAACTAGCTGTGCCCCGCGGTTTCACATGCATAGACCGGGATAAAAAGAAAAAAAAGCCTTTGAATATATCCACGATATAAACTATATTCATACCACATTTCATGCAAATACTTTAAGCCGTTTGAGCGTGAAGGAGTAACAAACATACAAACAAACTTTCGCCTTTATAAAATAAAATATCAAGTTCCGTTTTGGAATTTTACCCAACAGAATACTCAACCGATAATGAAAACATAAACGATACGAGTATATTGTGCTTTTCGAAGTATAATATTAAACGAATCATTGGTTGACTATCCGCCAAAGCTAAAACGCGTATTAAATTACGGTTTGGCTTTTCTTGCAGTCCAAAAATACACAATATGTTACTACACTATAAAAAAAAGAAAATGAAGATCGAGTGGAAATGAAGTCGTATTTCACGTCATATGTATCCCGCAGGTACTTCCCGCTGAACACCGTGCTGGCGGCACCTCCCGCGCCGGCGCCCGAGGCCTGGAGCTCGGACTCCGAGCCCGACTGGCCCGAGCGACCTAGCTCCGGGGCCGACTCCGACGCGCCCACACACCACTCCGCTAAGGTATGCAAACTCCACCAATAAAAGACAAAGTCATAATCATTGTAAATTTGGCTAGAGCTCGTTACTCCACATCCAAGCACGTAATTGACCGAAGCATTGATCATTCGAATCACCAGATTGAACGAAACAGTATCGAACTGTTTCGTTATAACAAAATTGAGATATTATTTGAGTTTGCCACTGCTGAGAAAAATCTTTTTGTGACATTGGCCACACCATAGATTGAAAAAAACCTTTTCAGTCATATTTTGCGACATTGTAATTTTACCTCATTGATTGTCGAGTTTTTGGGTTCCGGACCACAAAAGGAAATAAACGGAACCCTTATAGGATAACTTTGTTGTTCGCCTGTCTGTCTGCCAAGATCCTTTATCCCGAGTAGTCGTGAAGGTATTGAGAAATTATTACCATATACTCAAGTCTGTGGTCTCTTGTAGCTATGAGCCTTCTAAGTCTGTGCAGGCAAAAGATATGGCTGTTTATGTCGCAAGTTTGTATAAATGCCGCGAGTCCGACTCGCACTTGGCCGATTTTTATTCTGTGGATACCGGGTATATTCTTAAAATTCCCTCATAATAACTTGATTATGATTTTTGTTTTTTTTTTATCCCTGTAAACTTGAATTTGGTCCTTTCATCCGGATTTAGATTAAAGATAAGAATGTCGTTAGTTTCTAGTTACTTATTCTTCAGATAAGATAATATTATTTTCTTTTTCTTACCAATAGCGCAAGAAGCTAACAAAAACGAAGCGAAGCAGTCACACGGAGGTAGCAAGCAGTAGCAAAGAAGAGCCGCGAGTGACTGAAGAGGTGGATCTGTGTCGCGTGTGCAAGTTGCGCCTTGAGGCCAACCGCAAGTACTCGCACGAGCGCTTCCTTGTGTGCGCGCACTGCAACGCTAAACGTGAGTATAGTGATGAAAAAGAGACACATGATAATGATATGTTATTGTCACTAAGAGTAACGGGCAATATCCTTCATTCTCTTTGGACTATCTACATACTATAAATGCTGCAAGCGTGGATGCAGTCCTGACATAAATCCTCTATCAAAACGTTCATAAAACCTGGGTTTTGCATGTGAACGTGTGCAAAACTAAGTGCCTAGCAGGAGCTACAGAATCTATCATATTGAAGCTCTGGCAAAGGCGCAAGCAGTGCGCTATGACTGGTACCATCAGCAATGTGATGAAATAACTTAAATAGAAATAAATGAGTCCTTATTTCTCAATCTTAGCTTTATTAGCGGATAAATGGAAAAATCTGAAAATGATCAGCACTTTTTTAACGTAATTACACATGACAGTCCCCCAAAACGCCACCGTTCGCCACATCCTAGTGTTTTAACTGGGCTAAAAGTTCAAACAAGTTTTTTTCCAATAATTCCTAATGAATAGTATTACAATATCACGTCCGTAATCCTCGAAGGTTCAGGAAAAGGTGTACTTTATCCACACCCACATTCCGCCAACTTCATTTGTTAATAACGTTACTTGTGTTCCCAGTACACCCATCGTGCCTAGAGCTAGGCGCGGACACGATACGCAAATGCCGCGAGTACGCGTGGCAGTGCGCGGAGTGCAAGACGTGCTGCTCGTGCCGCCAGCCTGCGGACGACGACAAGATGCTGTTCTGTGATCTGTGCGACAGAGGCTTCCATATCTACTGCGTCGGACTGGAAACTGTGCCTAGTGGTATGGCGCTAATATAATAATATTCTTCCAGGACCGAAGACTAGCCAACTACACGGGAAATATCATAGAGCACAAGTGTGCAGATGTATGATGCGGACAGCTGATATCTCGCGCCCCCCTTAATTAAGTTCAATTGGACTCCATTCGACGTGTTCAGTGAGAGAGACAGACAAACACCGCAAAGTTTCCAATTACAGGCTGCTACTGAGAATGTCTTCATAGAAAAATCGAATAACTATGCTATACTGTTACGATAAATTACGCACAAATGCACCGAATACAAGCAATGAATGAAATACTTATCATATTTCGGAAGTGTGATAACAGTTATCTAGGTGATTGTATCACGTGTTTGGGTAGCGTAATATTATGTTTGTTTACTAACAACGCCAAAGCGTAGTGGGATAGGTTGCGTAAAATGGCAACATTGCGTAATAGATTTGGAGTTTAGTTACGTTGCACGACGCGATCCCGTGACCTAGGTTGTTGATTCTTTTTGTGGAGTAGGGTGCACCTTCGTCATGTTCGTAGGTGCAACTTTTTTTCGCGCTTGGGAAATCACCAAATAATTTCGCCGGGAGCAGGGCGATCGTGCGACTTTTATTGCCTAAAACGAACCCATGTTCCTCCTTTTGCCCGTCATGTTCAACAAACCGCAACCTTGGCAGGCGGTGGTCCTGGCAGACCCCTCTGCACTTAGGTGTACCTTTGGTATAGAAATGTTTGAGGACGTTTTGAATGCAGGAGTTACAGGAAGCGACCGTACGGTAGTTTAGTCTATATCCAAAATGTCGGTGGCAGCTCAAGAGTAATTTTGGCTGCAAGTTTTTTAGTCTCTATTGAATACGTTTCTTTGTACATTCCAGGTCGGTGGCACTGCGTGGAGTGTGCCGTGTGCAAGTCGTGCGGCGCGCGGTCGCCCGGGGGCGCGGGGGGCGCGGGCCCGGGGGGCGCGGAGGCGGGGGGCGCGGGCGCGGACTGGCACCACCAGACGCGGCGCGGCCCGGGCGGACACAAGGTGTACTCACACTCGCTGTGCACTCCCTGCGCCAGGTCAGTACACAAGTGCTTCGGTCGCGACCCTAACGATAACACCTCGGTTACAGAAGCTCGTGTGATGTGCTCTGGTTACCGATTTTTATTAATTGCCGGTTTTTGAATTGAGTGATTGAACTCTACTTAACTGTTTAATGTTAATTTATGAATGCTACATTACACTTTATTAATCATCAAGTACCCGGGAGTTTCTTGGCCATTTTTCTCCATTGAGATCGACACTTTGGAATGGGCAACTTCGGTACTTTCACAAGTTATTTGCCTTATGACTGTGACTCCATTCTTTTGTTTCTGGTATTCAAATGTGCCTGTAATAGTCTGATTGAAATAAATGCTTAGAGTTTGAGTTCTACCCTAAGTAGAATTCGACTAGTTCTCTATTCAAATAATCAATACAGAAACTGGCAGTGACACTCTGAGGCCAAGGCCGTACTGACAGGTGGTTGAGCACAAAGGCAAACACATGGTGTCTGTAATCAAAATTATAACTGGATTACTGATTTTTTTTAATTATTACTAATAATCCAATGTTTATATCAGTAATGGACATGGATGGAGAAAAAGTCCAATGTAGATGAACTCGAAAATTTGTCAGCATGGTCAAAGCCTTTTATATTACTCAAAAAGTTTAATAAACTCCAATTGCCTACCTCAAAATCAAGCGACCAACTATTTTATTGTCGCTACAAATTGAAAAAAGCCGGAAAAAGTAAAAGCATTGTGGGAATTATCCATATTTTATGCAGTAATTTAATATTATAGATTTGTGTGTATATAAAATTCCTATCCTATGAATTTTATAAAATTATACCAATACCATAAACATACACCTTTCACAGAGGTTTGACAAGCTTTTAAACTATTATAAACCTTGGTTATTTAGACATAAATATATTTATCACCTGAATACCTATTTTATAGTAGAAATATCATGAAGTAGTTTCGTCATCAATCTTCAGAAAAATCGATGCGATTTATGTTATTATATTGAACCAACACCTAAGCCAATTAAGTCTAATAAATGGACTAAACTATGAGTTAATTCGGATTATGTGAAGGTTTGAGGAGAATCGATTGCCTTACCTTACGTACTTCGACTGGAGTAAACTTATAGACAGGTATATTTTTGTTTTTTATAAAAAAAAAAAACAAAATATTAAAATAATTTCATATTATTTTTCAAGTAATGCCAAGAGGGGCCCCAACAAAACCTGAACCTTCTCAAAAGAAGAGTATATATCGAGGGATGCAGATAAAAAGTACAAAGTTTCATACAAACTTCATTAAATGAGTTTATGTGTTATATGTTTACGTATTAATTGGTCTTGGTAGTTGATGTGTTCTCACGTCATTTCATGCGTGTTTGATGTGGACTAACACGTGATGTTCATAGTGTCGTCTCGACGTTCGCCTTCACTTTGTCGACATCCGCTTTGTCCCTGGTATCGTAGCATTTTGGCCCCGCAGAATGATTACTTTTGCCCCAACGCAGCGTTCTTACTCAGCACATCCCAGTATCATATAAGTTGCATGCCATCCCCATAGTCATAAGTTTATTATTTATGCATATTTGAAGAATGTTTGTTGATTGTTATAATCTATTAATAATTTCTTTAACTTTGTATATTTATTGTATTAAAGTCTAATCATTTGCGAGCAAACAGTCTTCACAGAAAGAACAGCAAAGTGGACCATTTATACGAAGCACCGCCAATTGGTATGAGGGAATCACTTTCTCTAGCACTGTCTTTATACAAAGTTGCTTTATTTGCAAACACTAGATCGACAGTTGAACAAAATTCTGGGCTTATTGAGAAAAACTGCCAACTTTACTGTTCCTCCTATTTTTTGATTATTTTAATACTCTCATTTGTTACATAATTGATGCAATACACGTTAGGTAGCTAATAACTTTTTTGTATTTCTGTATATTGTTGTTTCGATGGTTGTACTGCGTCAATTAGCCTTGTATCATAAATGACAATGGGTGTCGACATCTCATCCGTCATCCTGCAGTCGGCTGCGACTAACTCACATCCATACTGTTAACTAACAAGGGCATAGTACCATCACTCCCCGGCGTTCACTAACTCGACTTTATGTTTGTTGCTCGTCTTCGGACTCGATACACACCGACACTTCTATCGTTTATTTGTAGTTAGAATTTTAAATATACAGGCTGTATTTGTTTTCTGCCCAGTAAATTAGTTTTTTCGCTAATATTTGCTCATTTACTCTCAATGTTTTTAAATGGCATTGCGGCGTAAACCTTATAAATTAAATAAATGTAAAATAATATAGCAATTTTTGATAAAAACGCGTTGAATTTTTTTTTAAATACATATTCAAACCGTGCTTCGTAAGCGTAAATTCCCGCACTTCCAAGTCATTCGAGGACAAGCAACAAACTCGACGAATGAAGCGAGACCGTCCACTCGGCGCGGGGTTTCGGTGTTTAATACTAATGGCGTGTTTCTGTGTTCCGGTGCTTGTGCGCGTACGGTCCGTATGTGTGTGTGCGTGCGTAGGGCGTATCGCATTGGTCGCTACTGCCCGCTCTGCGAGCGCTCCTTCATCGGCCCGAAGGGGACCATGCAGCTCGTCATATGTAAGCTCTGCGATAGGCAACTGCATCAAGGTACGTCATAACCACCGAACGTGTAGACGCATACGCTTGCCCGCCCGCTGAACTGGTTAGACACGATTGTGACCATGCATGATACAAGCTTATTCTCGTTCTATGAGTCTGTCCTTGGGTCCAAACAAAGCTTAACCGTAGATACATATCAACCTAAAATTGAACATGAATTAATTTACCTCTAAATTGTTTTCTAGGTTTCATAACAAAAAGGGTTATGCCATAAATGTAATGATCCTATGCTACAGGTTGAGTTTAGTTGGAACCGGACTCTCAGAGCGAAAACAATCTTACCGGCCTTGTTTAGAACATTTATTGTCATTATTACCCCGTTTTCTTTTACAGCGGGGCAAATATTATTATGTATTTACCCTACCGCGCACGGTCATGTCTATCCCGTTGCGGTTTTCAGAAAGTGAGGATACACTTTTTATGTTCATTGTCCGAAAACCGTTTATTTAAACTAGCGCATGGTACTACTGTTAGTGAATGCGCTGTGCATGTTCTGTAGCAGATACGTGAAAGATGTTATTCTCACATAGCTTCTCTCAGTCCTTCATTATTGTCATGATACATAGTTTCGTTTCCATAGACATTATGTAGCTTTATAGTATGTATATTTATGCTTATTTTCCATCTATATCGCTATATCCTATATATATAACAGTCCAATATTTGTGCTACCTGTAATGATTGCCTACAGAACAACTTGTACAATATATCCTGATATATACGTAACAACACGGTTCGCCGTTCAATCATAAACTTACGAAATATATACCGATAGGGGAAGCTTTTGTTTTTGTTAGATGTGATTAGATGACAACGTATAGGTGAAAGCATGATGTATAATACACAGTAAGCAATGGTCTGCCTAAATTAGAACATAGCTGAAAAAATAATGGGTCGGAAAACACGAAGGTTACCGAAACTTGCCGAATTGTGTGTGCCATGCATTGTCGTGGTGTAGGTAAACGGTTCGATTACGAGCCAACGGCATGGGGATGAAAGGGAGAAATAATTATGGCTTAGGTATGTATTAAAAGTACTAAAGTACACCATTAACAATTATGTTTATTAACGCCCTGTTATGCTGACCGCCTACGATTTTATTGTGCCTAAGTAAGTATAAAAGGTTGGGTCCACCACCATCTAAATCATATAATATTGTTTATTTACTCCGAACTTAACTTTGTAGTATACGTCAAAATGCCAGCCTTACATAATAAGTAGGTAATGTATCTAAAAACTTGTGGAAGGGCACTGTTCTCCTGGCTATGTTTTAAAACCTAAGGAGAAGCAGTCCGGTCCCTAAAGTATAATGACGTATATGTTACTGATACAAATTCAGAGTAGTTAGTTTGGCAATTAAAATATAAATCAAGAATAAACTCCTGTATCTTTTATGAGAAGTTCCAGTCAAGAGAGGACAGGGCCAGGGAAGGGGAGTCAAGAATACTATGGCCCACCCTGTACCAGCTTCGCTTCCTCTTGACTGATGTTACCTTTTTGTGCGTGGTGGGGCCAACCATAAACGATAGAACGTGGGTGGTCAGTCAGTCACGGGGTTCCCGTGCGATCATTAACCGGGTTCTTTTTGTTTTGAATGTAATGCTGTCTGTTATGTTACCAACTGCAGTTATGCAAACACCGACTGGAGCGGGGGATTAGAGCGTTTTGCCCACATGTTAAAGGAAATTAAAGCATTGAAATTTAATGATATATTTGTATGACATTTACACAGCTTGGGACTCGGTTGGATCTGCTCATGTTTCACGGTAGCCTGTGTAATTTTCATGCAGACATTTATTTTTGTTGTATATTTTAACATTTTGTAAAATGCAGGCAAAACGCGCTGGTCGGTGTAAATCGGCAATTTTCTGCTATTTATGAATGGAAATTAAGAATTGTGAACTTTCATTCGGTAAATGATGGCACGGGAGCTCCGGTATAACGGCGAAACCGCAACTTAATTCTGACATGAACCTTAATCCCGTCGCAGAATGCGTTAGACAAACGGTGTCGTCGCTGAGCGTGCTGGACTACACGTGCGCGGAGTGCCGGCGCGGCGGCATCACGTCCCGCGCGGCCGCCGTGCGCCTGGCGCCGCGCACCATCGCCACGCTGTTCATGGCCAAGCGGCGCTTCAACAAGTACGCGCACCGCCAGTACCTCGCCAGCCGGCGCCGCCAGGCCGAGGCCGACGCGGCGCCGCTGCGCGTGGACGTGGACCACGACTCCGACGCGTCCGACGCGGGCGCCGACGCGACCGACACGAGCGACCCGCTGGACGCCGCGCCCGACGCAGGCGATACGCTCGACGCCGCGCCCGACGCTGCGCTCGACGCCGAGCCCGACGTCTGAACTAAAGTGTCGAGTGAAAACGTGAACTGTATAAAAACTGACCGTGTAATATATTATGTAGCTGTTCTTAGTTCATATGTAACTCTTATTCGCTTCGGTACTACGGTTGTAAGGTAAACTGTTACATAAATCTGATTAATATAACGATTAACCGGTAGGTGTAAGTTGTCGGATAGTGAGGAGATACTAGGTGTATTGTCTCTTTGTGTTATCGCTGCGTTTTGTTTTCTGTACGCTGAATGTTTGCGATTACGAATCCCGGAGGAGCCGGCGCTGTCGAAATATTAATGTATATTATTATATCCCTAGTGGGAGTTAGACGGTTTGATTTAACAGAAGATAAAGATCATAAAAGTGGTTAGATAGATAGTGTAGATCGCAGGACTCTTAACATGTAAACTGTACAGTAATTTAATACTAACTTCACTATATGGGTAGCTGGGCAATCATACTATTTTTAATATCATAGATTTGAATAAAAGTATCCTGCAAGACAAATCATGTATTGTATTGTGTATTCGTCCACAATTGGTTATGTTGAAAGTGATTAGATTATGTGAGATTGTGTAGTTATACTTTACGAGAGGATGATGATTTCAAACATGTTCGTTTCTGTGCGTGACTCTATATTAGAACTGTAAACGGACATGGTATCTTTTGTCATTTAACAATTAATTAGTTCTCAAGAATACAAAGTAATAATAAATGCATACAATAGAAATCTGCCTTTTAATGCATTTTTTATTTTTGTTTCTAAATTTTTATTTGTTTTTGTCACTGCTGCTTATGAATCGATCCACACGTTATTGAAGACAGTGCGCATTTTGTTTTATCTTTGATATAGTATAATTTTTAGATTATCGTTAATTTCGCTTAATAAGGTATTTATTTTAGTTGTACTTTTATATGGATACAGCTGTATACAATCTTATGTCCCAGATAATAATCGTGGAGGATTGTAACATTAACGTAGGGAGTTGAATTCATCAGAATCTTTATGATAAGATTCTGTTGCCTGATATGAATTTTATTTATGAATCGATTGGGTATGATTTAAGAAATGTTTCCCCCTAATACGCACTTTATGAAAGTTGTTGATTAATAACACTATTTAGATTATTTTATAAGATTTTTATCGTTTCTGTAGTTTAATTACGTACGAATGAAATTCAGCAGCTCTTTCAAGTGACAACTGATTATTTTCCTTACTTAATTTCAAAGTACAAAACACATAGCTACCTTTATGTACTATTACTTGCACTCGTTCTGGAACGCAATATGAACCCAATGAATAAATATAGTTTTATAGAAAGATCAAATAAATTATTTAACTCAGAGTATAGTATGTTTATTTTTCATTATGAGAAAATTATTTATTTATAACGACGGTGTTACAAAGATAGTATTAAATATAGCTGAATTGGGTGGTATTCATTTCCAGGGCGAATCCGGAGATGTTTGGTTGGACATTGGTCTGTTAGCAGCCACAGGTATTCGTTTCCGGTATACGTAACATTCGATTCACAAGTGTATGCATTTGCTGTACTTACGATATAATCTCTGCGCGCTATCGTCTTTTAACCACTGCTGTGTGCAATTATCCCCATAATGTTGTGTATTATATCTTGTATTAGAATTATATTGTGTAAGTGCAGGTGATGACCGTAGTAACTTCATTGAATACTGACACTAATGTATCAATGTTTTAGTTTTTAATTATGCTTTGGTTAATATTAATCATAATTTACTTATTAGTGATGACTTTTAAGGTAAAATTGATGTCCTCGAAATCATGATATAAACCTTTTATACAATATACACAACTGATCCCGGTGTGGCCCACGCCGTTATTCGCATTGCTTTGTCGACACAGGTGAATTTGTAAGACTTACTTGTAAGAGAATAATGATAACTTTATGTCTACTTAATGCAAGTGTAAACGTTCTAGAAATCTCGCACTGTTCGGTCAATTTTGTAAAAAAAGTAAAATAAATTTTAATTTGAACTTTTGGTTTTTTTTTATTGCAATGCACGATTTAAATTAAAGGATAATAAAAGACAAATGTGCAATAAAAAATAATGTATATATAATTTGACTTACAGTATGGTAAACTCGGTAGCATAATTAACAAAATTTTATAAACACTGAAAATATTCAGCAAATATATTTTATAAACTGGCAATAAAGCATCTGTATCCTTATATTTCGATGAAACCTGTGGACAAACAAACACGTTACACATTAATTTTAAGATAATACAAATACATTTATGCTTATCTTCCTGATAATTTAGTTTAATATTGACGAAAATATGTTTTAAAGGGGTCTAGCAGTTTTGGATAAACAAAAAAAACTTTACAATTTTTTTTATATAAATTTCTATTGGTAAAATAAGTAACCTGTTGTTATTTAAGGAGGAGTTGCAGCGTCAATCAGAAAGGCGTGGTAATTTTTATAGTACAGTGGGAAAGGCAAGGCTAAGCTGATTGTAGATGGCGTGTCCATGGCTGTCTGAATTAGACCAATGACGGCATGGTTGGCGCAGTGGCTGAGTGATTAACTGCTGCGCTACGAGGTTTGATCTCCGCACGGAACAAATATTTGTATGACCTACAGGTAGTTGTTTCGGGTCTGGCTGTAAAAGAAAATGCGACCGTTGGAAATATAAAATGGAATTGTCAGATTTACAACCAAGGGAGCCCGCCAGCTGCTATGTACGTATGTAACACCGCTCATATAAGCGCTTCCACACATTAATAAGTTTAATCGGTTGTTAGTTTGATTGTAACCTTTCTGATAAATGCTGTATTTTGCCGCCCAACTTGACCAAATAAGGTCGAACCGAATATACGTAATTGTGTAGCTTATCTTATTAGAAACATTCATCATTTTCCTGCCCTCATCTCATTCTGTTTGTGGTCGGCGCAACACGTTTTCTTTTTCCATTCTCCCCTATCAGACGTCACGGCATCATTTACTCCTTTCTCCTTCACACTTATCTCTCTTACACAATCCATCCATCTTTTCTTGGTCTTATTAGAAACAAAACATCGGAAATCAAATAGCATAAAAACGTCGTTCTGTAGTTACTATACAGGTTTGCGTACGGCCGCCACATCAAAGGGTTCTAAACGTAATCACCAATATTACCAAACCGTTTTAACGTTTGAAATCGATATTTTAGTGTTAACAACATCGATCTGTGACGTCACTCAGCCTCATGGCTTGCGCCGATGGAAAGGATAAATGCGTTGTGTAGGTAGTACTAGTAGCGGAACCACGGTGATATAAAATTATGACTTTAAAAAGTATTACCTGTCTTAATAAGTTTATAGTGCGTCCTAGTTCTTTTGGTATGTATTTACAAAAAAAAAAAACAAGATGGCGGTGTTGGCTTCAACTATGGCTACGCGCCCAAAAAACATGTCGCACTCTAGTTCCAATTTAAAAATTAATTATTATAAGAGACTACCTTTGGCCCGCAGCTTAGCTCGCGCTAAATTCGGGGTACCACAGTTCTCCTTTCCTGATTTTCACGTACCTCCTACCTGTCCTTTTTGTCCTTGCGCCTTATTTAATGTAATAGCAAAGCTAAGTTTTCCCCTTTTTCTTCCTCATTTCTCACCGGTTTTTTTAAATAGCCTATGTCCGTCTTTAAGGTCCCAACTATCTCTGTACCAAAATTCATCATAATCGGCACAGCCAGGCGTGAAGACGTTACAAACAAATAAACTCACTTTCGCTATTATAATATTAGTAAGGATGTTCAATGACTATCGCTATTCATTATAAAGCATCTATAACATACCGTCTATCTACGAGAAAAAACGTAAAAAATCTTAAACATCAATCTATATTTTAGTATTAGTAACATTGACCTGTGCGAATACACGTCACTCGTCGAGCCTCAGGCCGCTGATGGAAAGAAAGGTGAATGCGTTGTGGAGGGCTAGCACCGGCACCGCCGTCACTGCTGCGCTCACGCCGGTACGTTGCCGGACTGCTGATACCGCCTCCGTTATTATTGACATCGATGGGGCACTCCATACCTGGAAGGTGATGACGGTGTTGGTTGTTGAGTAAAAAAGATTGAAAATTCTCGACTTAGGAAATAATTTCTAATAGGGTATTTGACCACCAATCAATTGATATACTTTTTATGAGCTGTCAAAACGCGCTTCCCCCATAGATTTTGTATGAGACTTGCAACCGATGACGTCACTAAGTTGTCCAAGTCAATGATGCAACTATTTATTGATATAAAAGCAACTAAAAATCGAATTTTAAAGTTATTTTGAAATGAATGGAGTTCTCAGGTCTAGAATATATAATTGCCAGAGCCTCCGCCTGCCGGGGTTGCGGGTTGTTCGAAAGAGATACCGCGGCCTCGGAACGTAAAGGGCAATAGAAGGAACATGGGTGGGTTTTAGTCAGTACAAGTCTGACATGCCCCCCCGCTTCCCCCGCCGCCCAGAGCGGGGGAAGTCATTGGATGATTTCCCACCCGAAAAAAAAAGGTCTAGAATAGGGTGTTCTTTCAGAAAAAATGTGTTTTTAAATTATTGGTTAATGGTGTCAACTAGCCAATTATTGTTCCTTTAAGTTAATATAAGTAGAATAATTTTAATCCAAGCGTTGTTGCGTCGGGGGAACGCTTTGTATGTCACTTTCGGTGCGTGTCATATCTGCTTGCACTGTGCTGTGCAAACTTCAAATTTATAACCTCCTTTTGGTCGGATGTTAAAAAAATCTTATATTACGAATGACAGCACGGTTGGCGCAATGGCAAAGCGATTGACTGCTGCGCTGCGTGTCGTAGGGTTCAATTTCCAAATGATTTTTTTTTATGGTTTTGGAGGTACTTGTGCCGGGTCTGAGTATTTGTGTATGAGAATTTAAATGTTTGTGAAAGCACCCACGTTACGGAACATCCAAGTGTGAACAACATTTAAAAAAGGGACGAATTACGAATCATGCTAGCGTGTCTTTTTTTTTGAAGATATGGCCCGCATTGTACGCTTTGGGACTTGATGTTACGCTCATATCTAAATGTTTAGGCTATAAATATGATAAGAGCATGCAGCCGACTAGTAACGTCGTCAAAAAAGACAATTTACTTTGTGGTCAAACAGGTAATCTATCACAAATTGCTGTAAAAAACGAACATAGCTGTATCACCCAAAGCCAACGTACCTGATAGAGTATCCTCATTTTGACGGCATGCCTGGCATCCATGTCCCGCTCCTGCGTGAGCTTGCGCAAAGCGTACTCCAGCACCTGCTCGATCTGCGCCTGCGACATGCACGCCGCGCGCGAGCGGTGCGTCGCGCACACCTCCTCGCTCGGGAACGATAGCTGGCAACTTGACGGCGATGAACCTGATTCATATAATGAACTCGGATCTAGACTGTAGTCCCGCTAAACAACTAAGATCCCCATAGTTTGACTCACGAGATGACTTGACCCAATAATAAAATCATTTTTAGGCTCAATAGCCAAAAGAAGTCAGTCAATACAGACTTTGATAGAAGTGTTTGTCAACATTTGGGAAAAAAATATGGCGGCATAGTAATGATTTTGGATATTTGTTGCACACTGCAATTTAAACCTAATGTTCAAGTGACAAAAGGGAAAAATGTCGTACTCTCGATTAAACAATTTTTTTCGAGGTAAATAAGAAACAAAGTTCTCGGCTTAATTACTCGTCGGAATACCTGGAATTTAGCCCTGATTAAATCTTTGCATAAATGAAATAGTAAATGAGTACGTTACCTGTAGCAACATAACAAACAAAGGCGGCAACAGTATTCTCGTAGTTCCACCTCCTTGTGATCGCCACTTTGTAATCACCTACGTTGCATCCAGTTTCCTCATCTGGAACGCATAAGAAATGATGCAATTTACAAATTATACCAATATTATTTCAGGGGACTTCACTTCCAATGAATTTCAAATCGGAAATATAGCCAGATGGATTGATTGACGGACTCCGAACATAAATAAACATCAATAAATCATCATCTTACGCTATACGCTACATAAGCGCATGGCGTACATACATAAGCGACACTACCTATACTGCAAAACCAACGAATACTTAAGCTTAACTTCGTACTAAACAAAATGCTCTCAATCTGAACAGCCATCGTTATTGTGGTAACATTGTGTTGACCCTGTAACCCTAAACTGTAGCTATAAGGCCTATAAGCTAATTATTCGAAATTTAAACGAGTTCAGGGTTGTAAGTAGTACTCACACTCAAAGCGGTTGTTATCAGTGTGTGCCCAGGCGTGCCACTCGACCTGCGCGTCCCGCGGCAGCGCCTGCACGACGGCGTACTGCACGATGGCGCCGGCCGTGCGACGCTCCAGCTGACGCCGCGCCTCGCTCACTGCACTGCCGTGGGTCACGTAGCACACGCTCTAAGGAGAAAAGGTTTGAACATATATTCTGTTAAAGTCGCTTAATACTAGTGAAATCACAAACAAAATATTTCTATTTCACATAGGCCTACATGGGCACTTACAAAACGTCGAGCAAAAGTGCACGGTTCGGGTTGGTCGTTGTAAGAAGTAAGATGTAGGAGTAAGTCGAAAACGTTTGTAGTGACTTATACCTACATATCCAGTCAACCCCACCAGACTCGCTGAGAAAACGCTAAGTACTTAAAATTGCTTATATGCTGGGTGCATTGATGTAATATTTCACTTTGTGAGCGATTCAATTTGTGGTTGTATTCCATTAGCAACTTGCATAAATAAATGCATCCTTACCTCGAGAAGCCCATTCAGTCTTGACCAGCAACCGACTTAATTTTGACAAATCTCACCAAAGAAATTAGAAAATAGACTGGAAGTCGTTTGTGATGGTTGCAAATTAGGAATAAACTAAACATGATAAAGCAAGACATACCTGTACAACACTACGTATGTGTGCCCTCGGATGCAATGCCCTCAGCACTCGAGTGAGATGTCTGAGCGAGAGTGCGCTCTGTGCGCGCGGCCCTCCGCCCGCCAGGCGCAGTGTGCCCGGGACTAACGCGATCTGCCCGCACGTGCCCATTACTTCACCCACCTGTGCACAAACATCGTTATAGTAAAAATACAATACAATCTAGTCTAGTCTATACAGTCTTCTTTATCGTTCTCCCATGTCCCCAAGGCATACAATACCTGCAGAGGCCTACTAAGGCCACCGCCTGCCGGGGTTGCGGGTTGTTCGAAAAGATACTGCAGCCCCGGAACAGAAGGGCAAAAGAAGAAACATGATGGGTGGGTTTTGGTCATTGGACACCCCCCCCCCCCCCGCTCGGCCCAATACGGAGGAAAGCTAGCTTAGATGATTTCCCATTCGCAAAAGGCATGCAACACCTACTCGATCAAAACTCTTGCTCTTCGTCCTCTCATAATCAGCAGTATACAGTACCTATAATAGTACCTATGTGCTCTTCTATCATTATGTTTTTTTTTTGTTTAGGAAATGTGTTGTAATTTAAAAATTGTGATAAGCCTTGACACCTGAACATCTTTGATACCAAATACCTCAGTAAAGATGTTGTCAAAGGCTAGATGCATGTTTTGAATTGATTGTTGTCTATAGAGAAGAACCAGAAATAAATTATTTATCTGTTACAATATTTTACATAACACACATACCTTAACAGCCTGACTATAAGGTCCAATATTAGCAGGCGCCCAGTGCGATATGCCCTGCACGTGCATGGTGACGCGCTCCTTCGTGATTACACCTTCGCAGTCATGAGTGTTGTTGAACGTTGACTTGTGAGCCACCTTGTGAGAGAGAGACGTACTTTAGTAATAAAATGTTTTAATAGTTGTTGGGCGGATATGAACCCGCGTGGAATAGTGGCTTACCTAGGAGGCAACAAAACGGCAAGCCCATAAAGCTACAAGTCCAGATACTCATAAAGTGACAAGCAACATGTTTTACTTAGTTACAGAGGAGTTTGTGGTTAAATAATAGCTTGGGCTTGATTTTTATTTCAAGCCGCACTTGCCTAGGTCTGTGGATTGGTGACCACCTGTTACATAACGAGTTTACTCCATACCTCGGATAGCACGTTATGCTGTTGGTTGGCTGTCATTTGTAACAGATAATCAGTGTCTCGAAAGTCTGACAACCAGTCTTAAGGAGTATTGTATTACCCATGTTTTTACTGGGTGGTGGAGGACAGATAGGCAGTTGCTCCATGTAAAATCCGTATTTTACCAGGCTAGCCGACCCCAACATAGTTGGGAAAAGGTTAGGCAGGTGATATGCTGGTAGGCAGCTACACCAGGTTTACAACATGGATACCTTCGCCAAACTGTAGTCTACGGAATAAGCTTTTTGAGCGCCATTTTTACACATATGTGACAAGTAAGCGCGTGCCCTGAATGTCAACGACACAAATATGTGTCAAAAACGTAAGTAAAATGAGTTTCTTGGCGTGGAGGGCACGCGGGTGCTTTTAAGCTCTGACTGGCTTTCAAAAGGTTAAAGCGAATAGGCTAAAAGCGGTGTCGAGTAGCGTCGTACGAATTGCATCCAAACGACCCCCGTTTTGTTTTCTCGCTTTTATTGCATATAAACCAGCGTTTTCCGAGTATCTCTATTTCATTCTGTCTCGTAAAGGTGTCATTTGGTAGAGATAGAAGTTCGGTTGCAAGCATTTATTTGCATCGGAAGCACATTAACGTGCTATTAAACTTCCCACTTTAAAGTTAAGAGTTTAATGTCTGTTTTGGAACAAAAAATACTGACAAATCCATCATTCCCTTGAACTTGTACCCCAATGAACCCTATATCGTATCAGGTAAATATCAAATCACAATCTTCGCTATCTTGTTAATTCATTGTATGTATATCAGTGTTTAACTATTGCATAATGCGGTTTTTTATCGAGTTCAAGATTACTTTTACAAGGTAGTTGAAAAACGTATGAAAACATTATCAGATTGTGTGTTGTGGTAGGCATAAATTGCATTGAGGTTTATTTTATAACACATCCACCATAATAAGTTGTGTAGGTTACTAAACTATTATATTTTATCTTAGCGTTATACACTACACTTTTTAGGGTTCCGTCATCCGTGGCTCAAAGGGGATAAACGGAACCCTTATAAGATCACTTTGATGTCTGTCTGTCTGCCTATCAGTCTGCCCTCTATCTCGGGAATGCGTGGAGGTATCGAATTGATTTACTCATAAAACCGAGGTCCCTTGGAGCTGTGAAAAAATTAACCCTCTACCTACGCAATCAAAAGATATGGCCCCTTATATATTTGTGTCGCGACTTTGCTGGTATTTTTTACTTTTGTACCGCTATAAAGTTTAATGATTACGTTAGGATAGTTCTGAATGAAAGTTTATCTTTTTATTTTAAAGGTATTTAAATATTCAAGAAGTGTATTTCAAAATACTGCGGCATATTTTCGTTGTGTACTATTACCAATTCACGAATACTCGTCAGTGGAAATTATGATTTCCAAAAAGACTTAATCCCCTTGTTTATAAAGATTATACGTAAAATGCCAACGTAATCAATATCACTTGTTTTCCTACTTCTACTTTATATCGCTAATAGACACAACATAAGGTTGAAATTTCCCTAAAAACTGGTCTAACATCATCAGCTTGCGGTCACTGTACGCAATCGTGCGTCGATTATTCTGCACGAAATTTTACCTTTTATGTAGCACCTTATAAGGTTGAACTTTACTTTATCAGGTACCGGGCATTGATCGCACACGTGGGTTAATTTTTCGCTATTGAATTATACAAAGTATTTTGTAGACTGAAAGGATCAATTTCACTTACAGCACCAAAATGACTTCTCAGCGACGAAATTGCCACGCTATTTCATTCAATATAAGGTTCGTTTTTACTTACAGCATCAAAAATAAGTCCAACATCACTAGGCAGCGGGCACTGCACGCACACACGGGTTGGTGGATTAGGGAAATTGAACGTGTTAACATAAACTTCGTTTAAAGCGGCATATTCTTTCATGTCCCTCATATAGATGTTGACTGAGCATACGTCGCATAGACGCAGTGACTCGGAATCCAGCAAACCTGAAATGTGGAATGGGCATAAATTATAAGGTTTTTTTTTTAATGTTGCCCACTACTAAGGAATTTCTCCTGTATCGTGGGTGCGTTTACAAACTTTTAAACTCACACACTACACAAACAGCTAGACCCGAAACAACTACCTGTAGGTCATACAAATATTTGTTCCGTTGTGTTGTGGGGATCGAACCCGCGACACGCAGCGCAGCAGTCGATCGCTCAGTCACTGCGCTAACCGTGCCGTCAAATTCTTTCTATTTTTATTTTATTAGATACAGTTAAAATCAAATTGAAAGTACTGTAAAATAAAAGTAGACCCAAAAAATCTAAAAAAACAGTCAGTTATTGATTTGGTCACTTAATAAAATTCATAATTAGTATAGTATTCTGTGTTTCAGGGAAGGAAAACATCGTGAGATAACCAAGTCAGCTTCTGACTATGCTTAACGACAAACCAAGTCAACCACACGATAAAGAAAGAGAGAGAGAGAATCTGTGTTTTAATCATGCAGAGGATTTTACCTCATTAGTAACCATTCAATATATAAAAAAAGATTTTAACAACAAAAATAATAAAATAAACTACATAAAATAAAGCTCGTGCACAAGTTTACCTACTAATGAGTTTCTTCATAGCATTCTCCGTTGCCAGCCTCGTATCGACGCCTTCGCCGACTATGCCACCGATGAAGTACCATCCGTGCTTGTTCCCATAAATACTCCTGTGGTCCAAGATCGGCAGGCTCTCATGCTTACTATGAGCTTGCTCGTAAGTGTAACCAGCCGGGACTTCTATACTATCTTCATCATTTTGATATTCAACCTCTACACTAGTAACCTTATCACCAGAATATGTGAGCAAAGGATTCAGTTCATTCTGTTTCTTCTTCTCCTCCTTCTCTAGCTTCTCTATAGACTCTAGCTCGGACTCGCTTAGTTCAATATCGCTTATATCGCTAAACACCGAATCGCTTAAATCGTTTACAAAATCTAACGGGTTTTTAACAGTGGGAGGTAGTTTGATTGCTTCGTCGAAGTTCTCTTTTGGCGCTAGATGTAATTTTAAGTTTAGATAACCGACGGGGGCGACGGGGTCATCTGTGTGTAACACCAGCTCTTTATCATCTCTGTTGGAATAAAAGTTATATGTTTACACAGCTGACACAATAATTGGTTTTTAAATGTTGTTTGTTAACAAATGATATAATGAGTCGTGTAAATATCCATGTAATTAAAAAATAATATGTTTATGTTCACAATCTGTAACCAATCCAAATATTATTAAAAGCTCAAGTTAATTATTTAGAAACTTGGGCAAGGATTTTGCCACAATGGGAAATTAAAAACAATGATAAACAAGAGCGACATTTTGCAGATATCAAACTCATAAATCAACCTCGAAACCATACTGATTAATTAAACACGGATAATGCTTATTTTGACAAATATGCTATCTGTCAGTGACCACGAGTCCACGATAATGGCGTCATAGAGACGCATTGTCTATTTTGAATGAGGCGGAACATTTGCCACACGCGTGTGACATGATCGATAAGACTCTGCAGTCAATATATTGATTATACCCCGCTTAAGCTTATCAAATGTGGTACACAGATAACAGTGTATTACAAACAAATCTGTATTTATGAAAGAGATAATGAGTTTTATGGCTTTAATAATAAGCTTTAATATTTGTTTTTGCTCAATATTGATACATCGCTTGTTTAGGACGATCAAGACTTTCAAATAGCGACATATAGTACACAGTAACATTCGAGGTAATATAGTAAAAATCTATTTGGATAGTCATTCCAGATATTATTTTTTAAACGGCTTTATTTTCAATGTTACGTAAAACGCCTGCTTTCTCAATCCGCTTTTTAGTATGTATCACACTGAGAACTTCAAACCGAATCCTAGGTGATTGTTAGTACAAATATTAAATATTCACATTTTAATTACCTATTTGTCTGCTGCAGTTCATAATTTTAATCAATACTTTGTTAGAAAATATTTGGTCTGTGTTTATGATTCGTCAGTGGTATTAGTCACGATTGATATGAAGTTTTAACAGACAGCTTTAGAACGCGTTTTCCATAAGCTAACTGCGATCAGAATTGTAGAACATATTTTTGCCCTTTGCTCTACAAGGAGACTTAAACAGATATACTCACATAACTAATTTCTTCTTAAACAAGGGACAGTCTAGCGTGAAGGTCTCATACTCGCCGCCCTCGCCACACATGTTGAGCCCGTACTTGTCCTGCATGACTAGAAGGTGCGGCTGTATGTCGCGGAGAGACAGGCCTAAGTGTACCCGGGGGTCAAGCCCTAGTGCTGCCACCTGTTGCAGAAAAAGAACTAATGATTAAAGAGTATACCAAAAAAAAAGACAATATGTTTTTCGAGATTTTATTGAACTTAGATAGTCCTCAGACAAGAGTATTTAGCATATCCTTGATGAGATTTTTTGTCTGTTGTGTTTACACGAAGATATGTGTTTTTTTTTTAAATAACGATTTCATTAAACAAAGTTACTAAATGACATAGTATCACGCCTGTATTTCCAAAGGGTAAGGTAGAGGTGTACCTATTAGTACACCCACATTTAGCCAGTTATGTTTAAGTCCCAAATAATAGTGGGAGAGCCTATATTGCCATCAACCGGGCACAAATCCAGGCTCCGTGGCTACTAAGAAATCCCTGATAGAAAAACCCAATAACATTTTGCACGAACTGGGAATGGAATCTAGGACGTCATGCACAACAGTCGCGCTTGCAACCAACAAACCCAGGTCGCACTCGAACTAAATAAATATCTTGTTATTTGGCATTTCATTTTGAGAATTTCAGACAGACAAGTGAGTGCCTACCGATGAGTGCTAATCGTATCTTCCACATGTTAAAATAAATGACAATCTGAATGATGGACGTCAAATAAATTGAATAAACAATCATTGACGAATGACGTATGGCCTCATGTGTTAGGAAGTTATTTTTAACCAATCATTATTGTAAACATTATACTTCGAATACTAATATTACTATTTGAAAGGTTAAATAAAGAACACAGTGTTTATACTTCCCAATGGCGAGGCATATAATTCAATATTTCACTGCACTTCGCAAATGGATTAAATATGACAGGTTTATGACTAGCAGACTGGTGGAAGTGCGTGCGTACGCGCAGTCTGACGCTGGACACTCATGAGTTATGTTGCTATAATTAGTGCCTTTTTATATTTATTCAAAGTTTTCATCATGTTTGTTATGTATGATGCTAAAAACACACGTTTATCTTCCTTGTTTACTAGATAAAAAGTTAATTCTTTAAGCAAGAATAGTACAATATAAAGGATTTTAGTCTACGTCATCAACAGACGCAAAGGTGGAAATATATCACAAATTTTATGAGTGCGATTGTGAATATAAGAACCTCATCGAAAGCTTTTTTTTAGAGATGGCAAATCATCAATAAATTTTCTTTGGGCCCGCTTTGGGCGGAGCCGGAGGGAGTGTCAGACTTTTACCGACTAAAAACCCATCCATTTCCCTTCTTTTGCCCATAGTGTTCCGGGCCTTGGCAAGCCCCTCTGGTTTGCTGTCTCGTATCTCTTTGAGGCGCGCATGGAACACAAGCGCGCCGTTGACACGACAGGTCATCACTAGACGGACAGACGGTGAACTACCTATTGCTCACCGTCCAAAGACTCACGATAACGGCGGCCGGCAGTCGCGGCACCCGTCGACCAGAGCGTCTGGGTTAATTTGAGATTCCTCATCGATCTAACCCAGAACGCTTTATTTTATACGATAAAATCCTCCCGTTTTTACGTTCACTTTATCAATTGCATGCACACACAATTATACCTACATTCTTTATCAGAACATGATTGCTATGGTTGCAAATCACATTTCCTTAATACTGATAATATCACAAAGGGTATTGACACAATAAGTAGGTAATCGTTTGCATGAATGAGTTTGAATTGCTACGACTGTACAGATTAAATGTTTATAGGACGGCTCATAAATTCCCCGTCACCGCCCACCGTTGAAAGCGCCAGGATGCCTCGCAAAATAATTTTATAATTCTGCAAGTGCACTTCTCGTGACGAACTCACTATAATCTCATTGTTTGTGATTTTTGTGTAGCTATATATGTAAGTGAGTAAGTCGTTGAATTGCCCTAAACAAATAAATAAAGAATGAAAAAAAAACATTGTTCTAGTGGATGCATTGTATAGGAGGGTCGGAGAGGTATCTAAAGAATTCTTATAAGTCTATAACATTAAAAAGTTGGATAAAAATAAAGACACGTGACAAGGTTGGCACTTTGATCCCCAATATATCCTTAACTAGAAGGTATGGTGTAGACTCTTGACCTAGAGAACAAAAGAAATATAGCTATGATGGGAAGAGCACATGCTTTTTGGTTTTTGCTTTTTAAAAGTAAGGCTAAATAGATCAATTTTTATCTTACCTTAATAATGATAGCTTCGACACCGCTTGCTATCATTTCTTGCAACAGCTCTTTTTGATTCCGCCTCCATAAATACGCGAGGGAGACTAGACCTAACCGGTGACATCTATAAAGAAAAAAAAGTGCCTATTACTCACGATAAAAAAAGATACTGAATATTTGGCTTATCGGTAAAGAATTTTCTGCGTTGACGATGGACTTAACAACATGTATGTTTATAGTTATGGCGCCTTTGATCATTAGTTGGGTCAACTGAAGGTCTGAGGGTGAACCATTGAAGTGTAAAGGTATGGCCTTACCCAGTGCCAGTTTACTGAAATTCTAGAACAGTACTCTTTTTACAAACAACCTATTTACATCGTTTAAAACTCGTTGAGTCGACGATATCGTAAAATCGCGAGAAGCAGTTGGATAAGTAACGTACAGCACCAGAAAACGCGGCAGTATAAGATTATTTAAGACCTGTATTATGTACAAACCTATGATCCACAATAAAGATATTGAATTGAATTGACGAAAGGGGAGACTTATACCCAGGTGCGGGTAATTTCGGGCTGATCTGATAATACGATGATGACACGAGATCTGAATAATCTATATATTTGGCTATACTTGCTAATTGGCTACTGCTAAAGGGACTGAGCAAAAAAGTATCTTAATTTTATTGGACAGTCACGAGCATACACGGAGTGAGCAAATTTAAAAAGTGATTTTCTCCTACTGTACTGATAGCAGATTATGTTATTACGAATTTTTCGTTCATTTATTGTTTTCTCCACATATCATTAAATTTTTAAATATTAAATTATAAAAAAAAACACTTAAAAATATAAAAATAGTAGCCCACCGGTATCGGGAAGAGGGTCCAAGTTATGACCCATTTTTATTATGAAATAGGTCTTATCCCAAAGTTGCAATCGTTATTCCATGATTAAATAGCTCTACTGCTAAGAAAAAGCACTGAAGGGCACTGTGACATAAGCGCAATCTTTCAATAAATTATTGAGGGTAAAACACTTAAAAATCTATTAAAAATAAATCATGCGCGCACGCAGTTGCTACTACGCACATTAGTTTTAGTGCGGACATAAATATTAAACACTATTCTTGAGCTGAATGATACAAAACAGAATTAGTGCAACATGAAACATCTTATACGGATATTTAGAAGTCACATTGTGTATTTAACAATATTTTATGATAGTCCAGATAAAATAATGTTGAGCCAACCTAGCTACATAAACAAATATCAGATTTTATAATTTATTTCACCTAAATTACATATGCAATATTTCTCAGGTTATCTTTTAGATGGCACAGTTGGCGTAGTGGTTGCGCGATTGACTGCTACGCGGATTCGATCCCCGCACGGGAATTGTATAAAAATAAAAATAATTGTATGAACTACAAGTACTTCGGTTCTGATAATTTGTGTGTGTAATTTAAAATGATTTAAAATGCAACATGTTATATTAAAATACGCGTTCTAATTAAATAATTAGAATGTTGACAGTATCATAATTACCAAGTAAGACAATGTTGTAGGTATCTGATTCCAAAGTACAAATAATGTTTAATATGCAGATATGTACTTGATAAATTAACTACTTTTCCATTCATGTACCTTACTGTTGCATTCTAAGCTTAATAACATTTCATTGACTGAAAATTATAAGTAGGATTGTCTATTTGAAATTAACTTTAAATCAGGTTGGTTATTTGATAAGCCTAGCTCCATTCCGACACTCAAACTATTCTTAATTAAAACAATTTAGTACAGTTTGGTTATTGAAAACAATGTAAAAATACTTACACATTTTCAACCCTAATTCTTTGGTAATCTGATAAAATGGCACCAACAGCGACCGCCTCTACATCTAAATCATTCTGAAACAATAATTTTATCATTTAATATAAATACTTTCAAACAGACAACAGTTTATCACTGCAAATTTTGTTTACATTCAGATTACTCTGTGAATATACTCTCTGCAGTATATAATATAAATATTATTAGCACATATTTACAATGTCAATGTTCTTTCAAAGTCACATATTTTCTAGACACTAAAATGAATCACTTCTCGTTAGGCTTTTGTTTCTGAAGATAATGCATGCAAGTGTATGATACAATGTATGGCATGATCATAAAGTTGTCTTTAAACAGGATGCTAGATTTTATAGTTTACTTACAGGAAATAATTAAGAATGACTCAATGAGTTTGGGGATAAATGTTAACAAATTGACAAGTGATAGGAAATTAATTATTAAACAATATTTAAGGGGTAAATTCGATGCCGTGTCGACGGCGCGTTCATCCACGGGCCACCGCCTGCCGGGGTTGCGGGTTGTTCAAACATAAAAGGCAAAAGAAGGAACATGGGTCGGTTTTAGTCAGTAAGTCTAACACATCCTTTTTTTAGGATGGTAAGCCATCAACTAATTGGTGATTTACCATCCGAAAAAAAAGGTAAATTCAAATTTACCTTTTAAAAAAAAGGTAAATTCAAATTTACCTTTTTTTGCAGATGGTAAATGGAGATAAATTGAAAAATGAAGATTAGCACAAACATAGAGACGCTTTTACTGTTGGGTGAAACCCAAAAATGGATGAAGTCAGGCTGTGGATGATGGAAGCTTGTGGCTAAATTATACACCCTTTAAGTACCGAGTTTTCTCTGTGATTAGGTATACAGGCTAAGCCATTGGCCAAGACCTGACCAATCGCTTAATGTCTCATATCTTTCACATCTGAAGATCATTAAATGATGCTAGTTTTTTAAACAAGATGGCCCGTATTTTGTACCCAACTACTCTGAGAAGACAGAACAGCCAAAACAAACTGAGGTGATAGACTCTTTTCAGTTCCAGACAAAAACCTTACATGAGGACTTTGCAGATAAGTGTCTGAAATGGTCTTTTTAAGAAAGCACCACAAAGATTTGACTGGACATGTCCAGTCAGTGTAAGCATTGACAGATGTTACACATAGTAAGTGGCCCAATCTCACAACCAGTCTTACCAAGAAGTATCATTATTACCTACATATCAACTGGGAGGTGGAGGTCAGATAGGTAGTATTCAGCTGCATCTGGTTAAACTGGAAGCCAACCTCAACATTTTTGGGAAAAACATAAGGCAGATTATTGATTGCAATGTTTTCAATTTTCTTAATGTTTAAGAGAGCCTCAAAAATGTTGACCAACCATGGATATTGCTTTATTTCACATATCTTTTTAATTGATATCTATTGGCTGCATTGACTTTCATTCAAGTCAGACATTGATAAGCAGATTCACACCAAATTATAAGAGCATCATTCCCTTTTCATTACACAACTTTATCAACTGTTGATAATATGTTTATGTACTAGGAACACAGATAAAATATGTAGCTTCATTACTGTATTTTATGATCAGCAGGCCTACCATGACGTCTTAAAGCAGAACTTATTCCACTGAGGGAAAGAGATGGTGCTAGACACCCCGTATAGCTCTGTCTCTTTTCCTCAGTGGAATAAGTTCTGCTTTAAGACATTGTGGTAGGGTAGCTGTTTTAACCACAAATCATGGTTTAAGCTGTGGTTTTCCATATAGGAAATATAAGTGTTTTTGATCATACTTTGCGTTCCCGACTAAATATAAAATTATGTAAAACTCAATAAAAAAAACTTTAATAGAGTAACCACAGAAATGGCATAATTTGGGTAAAATAAAGGATTAAATGAAATAAAGTAACTTTCTATCTTTCTATAAGTTAAACTAGGAACCTCCTTGCTTAAGTCATTCAAAATATTATTACAAAGTATCCACAACTAATTTATACATTATTCACAATATTGGTTATTAAAATTAGAATCACAGAACCAGTCCAGTTCTGTGTTCACTTAAAGTGGTCATTTAAAACCTGTTGCATGACTGTTGTTTTGTAGTATAATTTATGTAGATCTATGTTGTAAATGTTTACATTATGTACTTAGTTGACCTTCTATGTACATTTCAACTTATAATATGCTTGTTTGTTATTACATGTAATAACATAATATTTTCTTAAACTGCCAGGAACTGTCATCTGAGACAGTTCTCAAATTCATATTTATCTAACAGCTGGTTTTTTTTTTCATTAAAATTTGGTCAAGCCAATCATACCTTAATTTTAGAAAGGAGTCTGTACAAGTCCTCAACCTCATCATTGTCTGTGGGGTGATAATTCTTGCCCTGGTTAACTGCTTCCCCAGTGATTGCTTCCCTGTATAGCGGCAAACCCATTGCCTCAGCATATAGGTCTATACCTTGATGCCCAACTGTTTGGTACATATAGCTGTCCATCTCATCTGAAAAATATATATTTTTAAGTTGAGTAAATTATTTTACGAAGTGTAAGAACATGCTATTCATAATTTAGCCTTCAGAATTTTGTAATTGTTGTATTGTTGTGTCATGGTCAAAATAAAGACAGTGTAAGCCCAAAGAACAAAAAAAAAACACTACAATAATTTGATAGACCTGCACAGGTAAACTTATAACAAAAACAATTGATGCCAAATCACAGGTAGGGCTTAAAATAACTTCTGATGTTTTTATTTTAAGACATATGTTACAATATGTGACACTTTTAATTCATGAATCTTTATTTCAATTACAGGGCTATTTTCCGAATGTTGGAAGTACAACAACAATCAATAAGCGTTAGACATAGTAAATATAGGTATCTAAATTGGTTAACGAGACGAAATTAACCTTTATGTATAGGTTGGAGGTTGGCCAGCGCGACGATCGTGTGCCCGGCACCGACACACTGCATCATGTTGTAGCAGCTGTCCTTACCCCCGCTGATCAACGCCACCGTCCTCATCTTCCTCACAATAATATAAGCACTCACGATAACACTACAATACACATTACATAACGTTCACAATAATTGTGCGCCCTTTTTGGCAAAATAAAGAACAAAACGCGGTACTGATCACGACAGAGGCATTTCTCTCGACGCCTCGTTAGAGAGTACTTCTTCCTACTATCTCTGACGCGAATTTACCACCTGTTCGTGAAGGAATTACAACGCAACATAATCGTTATCTATTTTGATAACATTCTTGAAACGTAAAGCAAAATTAAAATGTTCCCAAAAACCTCGGCAACAGCATCTGTCAGACTGTCAAACTGCGTTTCGTTCTGAAATCTGCCGTAAACCAAACCTAGATGTATAACATGACTTCTCAATTCAACTTTTCTTAGCAATTTATTTATCTTTGCTAGCTATTGTTATATTACCAAATTTTATTTGAATTAGCAATAATTTAAAAAATATGGGGGAAAATTGATGTTAATGATGATTTTCTATACACAAGATTGTGTCAGAAATAAAAAACATATTTGTAAAAAAATATCCACATTGTATAGGTTAAGGCCGTAAAAGGCTTAACTGCAGGGAAATCACAAAAGTTTCATAATAATTATATATGACCATTAGCTGAATATGAGCTGAAAATAAATGGAGAATATGGCATTCAACAAGTAGTTGAAATTCTCCATAATGCGACCTATGCGGCGACTAGACCGACGCATTAGAGTTTTGTGCGCATGATCGCAAAGAAATCATTAGTTGCTGTCCACAAAAAACCGAGCCATTGCAGCTTTTCACTGGGAAAACCCCAATAACTTTGTTAAATTGTCATTCCCTTGAAACCGATTCAATATTCGCAACGACCACTGCTCTCGCATGTTGTTGACGAATAGCTACGAAAACTCTTTCATCGTCATCACCTGCCTCGCCTTTTCCTAACTTTCTGGTTCAGTCTTACCGGATGAAGTTGAATATCAGTATTTTGATTTACAAGGAGTTGCCTTTCTGAACTAGGTATTTTATGGTTAGTCACCCATCCACAGACCGACTTTGGCAAATGCGGTCTTTTCTCATAGATCGACTCGTGCAACTGTTACTATCTAGCCTCTCTTTATTAACCCGTTATGATACGCAATCATATGAGAAGAGGTTTAGGGGGAACTCAGAAAATAATAATGGTTTCTGAATAAGTTAAGAAAACAGTTTATTACCATTTTACACGTTCATAGAAATTTAATTTCGGATTTAGAATTCGGTGCAAGTAGTTTGCTCGTATGCAGTGGACTAGCGGCCGCGCAAACGCCACACGCTTGTGACCGGCTTGCGGGAAAGAGCGCGCAATACACCTCACTCATTGTACCGTAGCGGAACGCGACCGCAGGACGCTCTCATAGGTTGAATCGAGTATATAGCAACCCCAAGATGTATCTCGGGGTTGCTTACACTCCCCCTCCAGTTCTGAAGAAAAAAAACGCCCTCGCTCCTGGACTGGAAGTCTGGAATATTCCCTACATCAATAAGTACTGGGTAAGGTGTAAGGTCTTCGGAATAACTCAAATATTATGTGACTCTAACACTTACATTACCGTTTTACATACGTTCAACAAACTTTTAACGGCATTGCTGAACACATAAAGGGACTTTTGACTATTTTATACTTATGAAAACTGCTAAGGAACTATGTAAAACCTACTTTCTAAAGAATTAGCTTCACAAATTGTACAATCCCACAGATTCGTGGTTTTTGGGCTTTAATTGCTATAATCTACCTGTAAAGTAATATAATAATTAATGAAGTATACCATTGTGTAGTTAAGGTATCAAAAGTACAGTTTTCTAATTTTTGAATGTGGCACTTTCACCGCTCTCAAGTCTCGGGCACCTCACAATGTTGCTGAATAGCGCCATCTCTTATTTAAAAAATATAAACAGTACAAATTTAACTCTAAGTTGGTTAGAGGCGTTTTACTTGAAAATAAATAATTTTGATGATAAAAGTTTACAGCGCAGATCTTCTTACGTTCGATTATTTAAAAATGAAACTATATCAATCAAAAGAACGAGGATAATTGCTCATAAAACTAATTAATTTACGGCTGATGTCTTGTTTCATTCGCAAAAGTCTGTAAATAAAAGTTACTAGTTCGAAAAAAAAATAAACTGTTGTTGCAGGAATAAGATTTGTCTTTTTCATTAGAAAAAATATTTTTATGATTCATCAAAAAATAAGTAATTTACGTGAAAAGTTTGCAAAAATTAAAATGGCATAGTTATTATTTCATCTGAATATTATAAAGTGAATGCTCAGCGAACTACAGACGCCATTAAATGAACCATTACGTTCCGTGGCTGGTTTGTCAAATTATTGATGCGGTGGTTTGAATCACGTTTGAATTTAAGTGCGAAGCTCTTAATTCTTTTAATTTCCGATAATCAACCACAATATCCCTTAAATGAATTTATAGATTGTGTGGTTATTAAGTGAAACCTGTGTTAGCAAGTGCGTAATCATGGTTTTGGCCGAAAGAAGTACTGATGTTCGAAACGGGAAGCGGTCAAGGGGGCCAAGCCCCAATGGCCATGGAAGTCCAGATTCCAGTTCTGAAGACGAGAATGGTACAAGATATTTCAAAATTTGTATTGCTTAATATTGCTTTGGATTATTGTTTTTACGGCAAATCGGGGAGCTTTTAGCATGTTGACTGGTACCTAACTTCCGATTTGTACAATACGTACACCTATAATATGTACTTACTCGATTTTAATCTCAAAGTGAATATTAATCCATAACATGTAATCGCTTGTGCAATACGCTCAGCGGTGGAGACATGAATCATCATCATCTGACATTCGTGCTTTATTTTTTATGCTTACCATCATCGCCTTCCTGCTGGGTTCATCTCATCCACAATAAAATTGTAACACGAAACCAAGCAGTGATACCGTTTGCAGCTGAGAAAATCAGAGTGGGTAGAGATTATCAGGCTGTGTGCCCTGAACTGGAACCAGTTGACCAACGCAGACCTGAACTTATTTCTGACAGAGCTTTGTTGGTTTGGTCACCCACTTGTGACATATCTGATATCAAATGTAAGTAAAAAACTGGTTTTTGAATTCATTGAGTTTTTTTTTTGTGCAACATCTCATATTTTTGTAACTTTTAGTGGATGAATACATTACCACAGCAAAGGAGAAATATGGGTATAATGGTGAGCAAGCACTGGGGATGTTATTCTGGCACAAACATGACCTAAACAGGGCTTCAATGGACCTTGCCAACTTTACTCCTTTCCCTGATGAGTGGACTGTTGAAGATAAGGTGCTCTTTGAACAGGCATTCCAGTTTCATGGGAAAAGCTTTCACAGAATAAGACAAATGGTAAGGTCTTTCCAACATAAATGATTTGATTCTGCAGTTGTATATTAAAACATAGCTAAAATTATAACTTTGTTTTTATTTAGTTGCCAGACAAATCAATCGCATCATTAGTTAAGTACTATTACTCATGGAAGAAAACAAGAGCACGTACTTCACTGATGGATGTGGTCAGTGAAGGTCGCAATGCTACCAGCTCAGGAACTGGCAAGCGTGAATCAGGTGCTGGTTCTGAACCTGGGGGCTCTGACAAAGACTCTGATAATGATGAGAAGGTATGTACTGCTTGTGTTTTAGGTTTCATTGCTTGTTGTAAAGTTGAATCAGATATAATTTGCTCCTTTTTTATTGTGTGCAATGTCATTGTATTACCAATGTACCAAATTACAGATACAATGTCAACTGTATCATATTTTTCACAATTTTAAACCACCTTGTGATAGTATATCTGGATTGTCCAAATTATTGATTGTGTACAACTTCTAAGTGGCAAATTTTTTAGTAAATAAAATCGCAGAGTGGCAGAAATTAACTTATGCAGAATTAAAAATCAACATGGGTTTAATTTGTAGCTGACTAACTATTTTCTAGAGTCCATAAAAAATATATTTACAGAGTAGACGATTTGTGTCATTGTAAATTATGTACTCTGCATGTGGACATCCCATTATGGGTGTAATGATGTTAAAACAAAGTGATTCACCATTATTAAAAGTAATTATACAAAAAATATAATAGTATAGCAACATGTTGGGTGCTTGATGGGTAAATTATTTTTCTGAGTTATGGACTTGTGTTCAATGTGACAGAAGTGGACTTTCCACCGTGGTATTGTCCGAGGAGGGAAGTCCCTAGCGGCAGGTGGGGCTCCGCACCGCGCCGCCGGCCAGCAGGGCGCCCAGGTGGGTGCTTTGCTTCCCCACAATGAGTATAACATTGCTGTCACCATGGAAACTTGATGTTCAGTGTCTTCTTCCATCCTCTCACATATATGTCTATTCAATTGGTGTTTGTCATTCACTATTTGATGTTAGCATCTTCTACTTGAGTAATGCTGGTTCCTGTTTCAAAATCCAATTTCATAAAACGTCTTTTTTAGTCATGCCATTTCCAATAGCATTGCACTTCATAGCATTACTTTGTTATCATGCAAGTTTTGATTGTGGCAACATGAGCTTGTGTACTAGTCTTATGTATAATACTGCAGTTATTTGAATAGTTGAGTCAACCAATGAGTATGTTTATCAATGGTTGCTTCAAATATCTGTTAATATTAAATATTGTATTCAACTGTCATTATTTTAATTATCATAATTTTTAAATATGTCCAAATGCTTTATGTATTCTGATAATGCTTGTTCATTTTAATTTTGACGCTCTGCATTTTTATTTACCAACTATGATTGCTACCACTCTCATATGCAACATTCATTTATTATATTCTCTATGTATTCATGACACATTAAAATATTATATTGTATTTACACACAATTATTACACAGATATAACTATTTTGTTATTATCCAAACACATTCTATACCCAAATTCTTCTTTACGTAGCACTAACTATATTATGTACTAGTATGCAAATGGATTAAGTTGGTTTTTCTTTCTTTTTTTTTGCAATATGTATATGTTTGGTACAGAATACGATAATATGCATAACTGAAAAAAGGAGAATGTTTGTTAAAATTATTGTCTGGTTTTGAATGATGCATCAAATATAATATTATTGTGTTTTATCTTGATGGACCTATAAGACTATAATCCATCAATGTTAGTGCCATAACTGTGTACCCACTGTGTTTCCGCATTGTACTAATTTCTAACATGTAGCCTGCCTCCTCCTTTCCTTCCAATTTCCTATGATATTCCCGCATGCTTCCTTTAATAGCCCCGTACAATGAAGGACTACTTGTTTAATCAATCTAATGTGTGCAGAATATCATTTAATATTCTAATGGGTTTTAAAAGAAGTGTGTGAGAAGTCATTGTGTACGTCTTGTCTGTCCTTACACGAGAGCTCATGTATTTCGTGTAGCTGGTGGTAGTCGTAATGTGACAGGAATGTAAAATGTTAATTGGGGTTTAGGGCGAGGGCGGCGGCGAGAGCGCGGGCAAGTGGTGCACTGTGTGCGGCATTCTGTGCAACCAGATCACGGCGCACAATTCGCAGAAGTTGTGTCAGGCATGCCTCGTGCACGCCAGGTCGGTAACGATACTATTCATACTACAGTTTTATTAGATTATCCGCTCGTTACAATCATTTGCATGTTACACAATGCAGCTCAATAATTTTCCGAGTGTGGTTTAATTAAATGTATATAGGGATGGTTGTTTGAATATTGGCGGTAATGTAACAGACGCACGGGGACGATGAGACCGCTGTGCGGACCGTCCGGGAGACGCGGGACGGGTTCCAAACAGCAGCGGTACAAGCACCGGCTGCCGCGTGGCATTTACATCAATCACGACGATCTCGTCGCCATGGCTACCGGGCCTCAGCCAGGCGACCCCCCGCAGCCCGGACTTATCAATCACGGCGATGCCATGCTCAAAGCTATGGACAGAGAAGTTATATCTCTAAAGAGACAAGTAAGATGCAACCCGCTACGATGTCGCTATGTAGTGTCGTTGCGAGACACATTCTCACCCTTACGTCGACACTCGGTACTCGTTCTTTCAATACGTTGGTGTTAGTCAATAGTCCAGATAGAGCATGGATGTGACTAAGCGTTTGTGTGATGTAATGTGAGAATGTGAGATTCAACTAATTTTTATTAATTCAATAGTCAATAATTTCGTAGTAATTCATGCTAATTATACTACAATACTGTATTAGGTAGTATTGTGGGAAAATGTATTCTGCACACATAGATTAGTTGATCAACATTTCTTTTTTTAAGTTTATTGATTTAAAACCATTAAACCCCCAAAGTCTGCGCTTCAAATGTTGCTGGCGCCCAAATCCTAAGTCCTACTATGTAGTTTCTTGGATAATCCAGATATGCACTTTATATTCTATGTTCTGAATTTATTAGTTCTAAATTTGTGTTTGTATGAAGTGAAAGTGTGGATAAAAATGTTGGTTTGAATAAAGTGAGTATAACTTTTGAAACAGGTGCAACAGAACAAGCAACAGTTGAGTGCGATGAAGCGCAAGGTGGGTGACACTGGAGTGGAGGAGTTGAGGCCCGGTGAACCTCCGGCAAAGATCAATTCGCGCTGGAGTAACGACGAACTACTTATGGCGGTGACGGCCGTCAGGAAATATGGTAAGGGATTCCCACTAACTTATTGCGTCACATTTTTAAGGAAAAATCACACGATATTTCTTTCAATATTGTGACGTAATTTTTTGAGTGATTTCTTGTTTATAGCCAATAAAACCAATATGACGGATGCGTGTTTATAATTTGAATACATTTTTCCTTAACACGAAAGAGAAGAAATTGAGAATAAAGTAGGAAAACTTGGGTTGTTTGAAAAACTAGTCAAATTAAATCATTTGTTCCTTGGTACACAGGTAGAGACTTCCAAGCAATCGCTGAGACCTTGGGCACGAAGACGGAGTCGCACGTACGTTCGTTCTTCATCTCCTATCGGCGACGATACAACTTGGATGCAATGGTGCGCGAGCATGAGGCTGAACGTGGAAACGCCCATCACATACAAGCCGGTGCGTATGCTTTCACCACAGTTATTATGTGCAAAATAACAAATTGAAATGCTAAACAGACTGCTGCACTATGAGTTAACCTGACATTAGAAGATAAAATCTCTTGTATATTTATAACCTAGTATAAGATTCGATCTATGACTGTTTATTTTCCCAAATAAATAATAAAAAGTTTAAACTACAGGTACCACAAGTACAGAATCAGCTGAAAGTGGTGACAATGTTAACAATGGAACAGACTCTCCCCAGTCCATAAACAAAGATGAAAAAGTGAGTATCAAACTTCGTATTTTATTCAGGACAAATAATGGATTTAATAAATCTTGTTCTCCCTGCGTCATTGTGAACCTTCTAGTTAAAAAGATATTGAAGGTTAACTTTTTGCCATGTTTTTTTTCAAGTACCAGTTTCTTATGTTATAACAGTAGTCTGATCCCTGTACTGTACTATTTAATGCTTCCATGAGTACAATAGTTTGAGTGTGTACACACAATGACACACCAACCTATAAACAACATAGTTTATGCGGATCTCTCATCATACGGGAAATCTACGTTGTAAAATCCGTAGTTGAGAGATCAGCATAAACTGGTTTTGTATAAGTTGATGTGTCGTCGTGAGTACATTGAGTCCTACCGTAAGGTAACTAAATGAAAATAAAGTAACGATCAAAACCGCGATAATAGAACCACGTAAAATAATAATCAGAAGTTTTATAAAGGTGTAACAAACCCTACACAAAGGCCGTCAACCAAGCATTCTAAACATCAAACTTAGTAAAACGTCGTATACAAGCAATATTTGTGTCCAGTTACTTAGTTTGATGTATACCTATAACGCTTGGTTGACGGCCTTTGTGTAGGGTTTATTACACCTTTATAAAACCCATGATAAATATTCAAGGTGGTCCTAAAATCGCGGTTTGCTACAAATATTAAGATGGAATGCTAATCATTATGTAACTGTTTCAATTATTAGCATTTCCCTTTTTGTTGAAGACGGAGGTAGACAGTGAAGGCGTAGCTATCGGCGCTTCGGCAGAGGCGGGCGGGCCTCCCACGACGCCGCCCAAGCACAAGCCCGCCAAGTGATGCGCGAGGCCGCCAGCGCGTATGCCGCGCTTCTAGCGACAGTAGTGTATGACCCCACCAGACATTCGGGTACACATCCCATTCCATATGATATTACAGCGTGGCGGGACATACTACCGCTTATTATCCCATTACTATTATAATTATACATTAGAAGAACTCGTTTATACATACATCTATCAAGTAGCAAAAACAAAATAGTATATTACACAAGCTGTACATTATGCTGTTTTCAGTATGCAGTCTTGTATCTCCGATGGGCTTTAATGCACAACTCGAAACTCAATATGTAATGTATTTTTAATGGTGCAGATTCTTATTATCAACTAGACGTACTAATCACAATGTCTGGTTGATTATAAATTCTTGAAATATGATGGAATAGGGACAGAAATGTTTGTATACGCTTTAGGGAAGCATCAGACTTGTGTAAATAATTTTATAATGAATGCTAATAGGTTAGTTTCCAAATTAGGAAGATCGTGTAAAAATATAATCATAAGTGTGTTCCTGTCTCTGGTATCTTTATGACTGACGCCCAAGAGCTGTGCTCTGATGATGAGTTGTCGTGCTTTGTCCAATCTTTCTTCAGATTTCTCGAGTGTGATAGATTTAAAATAGAAATAACATATTAATCACTTGCCTTATGTAATAAGTTTGTCTCATGTACTCGCATGTTTAATATGACTTACCACAGGAGAATAGATTCAGATCTAACAATAGCCCTGTGGTATTGTAAGAGTTTTCTATGTAAATGATTATAAGAGATAATAGTAGCTAGATATTTTCATGTAAGACTTATTATTTTATCGGTAAGGATACTATCAAACTTGAATTATAATGTCCAGCTATAGTTTTATAGGTACAATAACAAAAAGCGAAGGATGTTTTAGTAGTTACGCAGATTTCTACTATGGATACTCATATATTAGGTAAACTAAGGTGGCATTTATAGTTGCGAAAGTATAAAGTTCCATTATAACGCCGTAGTTACTGCTCGGTTCTCAATAAAAGCAATATATCGAATAATACAAGATTTTTTATGCACACTTAGAATAGCTATATTATAAAATTTAATTAAAGAAACTTTTTCCATACATTTAAATAGAGAGAATATTGACGATATTTTTGTACTAGTAAAAGACCTCCCGAAGATGAGAACATTTTGGTATGATTAATGAATGTTTTTAATGATGGTATTAACTTTAATTTTTTACTTCATTCTAGGTATTATTTAGTGTAATGGACTATCGCGTCGTTTTTAGCATAATTTACTGTATGGTTTTAAAAGTATGTACATCACAAATGAGATGAGCTATTCGTACCGGTTGCTAGGAACCCGAAGATGAATATTGTTACCGAAATATCAGTTTTCTTATTCAGTGTGACGAAACTTGGCTGTACATAGTTATGTAGTATTATTTACTAATAAACTTCAAATGGTGCATTCGGTAGTAAAATTATGTTCCATACAACTTGGATGAGATTTGGTTTCACATTTTTTTTCTTTGTTAAATTCAATGTCCGCCTAACATTGACGTAAGCAATATTTTTTAATCCAATTATTTCTAATTGATGTTAAAGTATATTTGATTAACAGGATACTTACAGATTAGTCTGTAATAATTTTATTTTGGGAAATGGGTTTTTGAATAACGCCTGTAAATATAAGTTCCTGGATTTAAATATAATTTGTAGCTAATTTGTGGTCAGACAAAAGCTGGTTATTCTATAGATTTAGTTCAAATCCTTAGCATACTTACGAACGGCGTAAAACCTTAATCACTCCAAAGAGATCCACAAAATGAAGTCATCTTATTTATTGATGCTAATTAGGGCTAGTAAGAAGATTGTTACTGAATTTAAATTATTTTTATTAGGATTATTGTTTTCTGTATATTAAGAACTTAAATCAATTGACATTGTGTTTTTATTAATTAAGCCATGCTCAAACTTTATTGTTTTGTCCCATCACTTGACAGTGGTCTCCACAAATTATTTAGTAGCTATTACCGAAGTTAAGGGAGTTTTCATTTTAAGAATAATAAATAATTTTAAGTATGTATGAATTTTAGCTTTTTTATTTTCAATGATCCTAAGCGGTTCTAAATATTATAAAATTAAGCAAATAATAAGGTAAAAAATGATGTCAATAATAATACTATTTATTATCTTTCTCTCTTTAAAGAAGTTAACAAGTAACATATAATGAAGTATAATGAATATTAATAAACGCAAGACCTCACGCGTGTTCTATCAGATCACGAAACTGAACAACTTTCATTTTCATGAGTTCTTGAAATTCGAAAAAAAGGGAAAACTAAAAAAAACTTGTCTTCGCAAGTTTTTCAGATTCATGGTCCGAGAGAGATGTTACAACCTGTAGATGTAAATGAGAATAACTTTAAAAAAATAGACATCAGTTGAGGCAAAAGAAGTACGTTAGCGTCGTAACAGGTCCGGGTTTATTCGTAATAGATACCGCCCAGAACATAAATGGCAAAAAAAGGAACATGGGTGTGTTTAAGTGTCAGTACAAGTCTGACACCCCCCTGAAGTGTCAGTACGAGTCGGACACCCACCCCCCTGCTCCGCCAAAAGCGAGGGAAGTTATTTGATGATTTCCCATCCCCAATAAAAGGGCAACTGCCTGCCGGGTTTGCGGGTTGGTTCGAAAGAGATGCCGCTGCCTTGAAAAACAAAGGGCAGAAGAAGGAACGCGAATGGGTTTTAGTTAGTACACCCTTTCGCTCCGCCTAGAGCGATAGAAATCATTCGATGAAGTGAAATTCGCAACACTACCCGACGCAATTTAAAACAATGTCCTCGAACCGTCGTATCGTTATATTCAGAGGGCCAAGAGGTTGTAAACTTTTCACCGACAAGGACTTCAATGCAAGTAGCGGGTTTTCGTACCACCATCACCAGCACCACGACTCCATATGAAGCTCTTCATTTTATATAATCATAAAAAAGAGTAGTAAGCGAGGGCTACTGCTGAGCATGAGGCCCATTTTCATTAGAAATTCATAATAGCAGCTACAAAGCCTGGATAAGTGACTGGTAGACGGTAATAGGCGCGCCCCTGTTCAACATAACTGGCGAAATGTATTTTTACTACCACATACAATACTGCCTAACCTTCGGAGATTATAGGCGTGATATTATGCAATGTATTTAAGTTAAAAAAGGCTCAAGGTCTGATTTTTCAACCGGTAGACAATTCTATCGGAACATTAAACATGACAGTTTGGACAGTACCTAAAACTAAAAGAAAAATATAACTGTCTTCTTTTCTTTCACTGTCATCCTCAATTTTCAGGTTATGATTATTTTACTCTGGTCAGCTGTTCGTGTTTGTGGATCCTAGATATCTGTGGATTAGTTCGATCTTCAACTGCTCTACTCATACATGCCTAAAAATAAAAAAGAGTTTTAGTAACGTTATAACTAAAACATTGTGAATTGTAAGAAAAAATGCCAAGCCATAAGGTTTTGGGTCCCGTGCGGATAGCTAATGTTGAAGATGCTCCTCAAATACTTGATTTGCTGAATGACCCAATATCTCAGAACTTCAGGGTCAACTGTACCTACGATATCACTCGCCTCATGTAAGTTATCGCTGTTTTTTAAAATAACATTAATAAACTCGTCGTTTCTAAATATCCATGACCCCAGGATTCTTTGGGGAAAATCTTGGAGATTATCTTGTGCGGCGAGTTTAATACCTAGGCATCGCTTAGACCAGTGGGGGTGGAGTTGGTGTAATTAGCACTCAAATTAACTATTTGTACCTATTTGGTTTTACAGTGAGAATAGTGTTTTGTGCATATGCCAGATGGACCAAAACAACTATATTATAGGATTTCTGGCCGCTCGAGATTATCCGCTTCTGCCATCAGTGCATCCATGTGCATGGGAGGATTATTTATGGGCCAAATACAAGTGAGTTTTCCATTCACGTTCCTACCAAGCAATCTAGTAAGTACAGAACCTTATACCTGGCGACGACGACACCCTGAATTTTCAACGCACGGGTCAGCACTGAGATAGGTATTTAGTTTTAGGTAGGTATAGTTGTTGCGTAGTGATAGTGCAAACTGGCATTAGTTCTATAAATCATAGGATTTACAGGACTAACGCCTGTTTGCACTATCTATATCTATGTTTGTATTTACATAAGATACAATCTGATTTTTTAATTTTTCTAATCTGATTTTATTCGGAGCAAAATATGTCGAGCTGGCTTCGCTCGATCTTACAGCTTACTTCCTCTTGGATCTATAAGTCGCCCAAGTAATTGTGGAAAGCCAAAACAATTCAAACTTATCCAAGGCACGTATAGCGTAAAAAAAATGAGCTTTGCAGCCCACTCTCTATTGGCCTAACTTGAGTAACCACTACAAATGGTCAAAAGAATTTCTGACCTAGCCTTCATAATATATTTCCGGTATTTGTTTTTCCTTCGTTTCTAAACGTAACTTCCTTCATAATCGCACAGTCAAAACCTTCAGTTCCCCTAAAACCTCACTAAAATGTAGCCAGGAAAATTTGTAATCTATAGAACTTGGTTGACGCGCACGCACTGGAGAATGATTCGAAATTTGCGTTGACGTCTTCTTTTTCTATTCCTTATCAGAGTAACAACACATACTGCTACCGTGAAATTCATCTTCAAACTGCGGGTTGTTTCGCGATTTTAATCGTGGTGTGTGCGTCTCAAGCGGTTTCGCGGTTGTACCTAACGATTATTCGCTTGCTGAAAAAAATCGTAGTGCGGCCTCAGCCAAGAAGGATATTTAATTCTTATAACAACAAATTGATATTTATTTGAGTTCTAAATTCAAAAATTGTCATGTCATGTCTTTGTTTCTCCTCAACAAAGCGCTGGGAAAAATCAACTTACTATAGTACGGCCAACGAGAAGCGATACTTTGGTATCGCTTCTTGTTGGCCGTACCCATGCTAAAACCCCATCTAATGCCGCCCGAATGTTGGCGAACCCGTCTTAACGTTGTCATGTTTTTGCCGGGAGAACGAGACATTACGACAAAGGCACAAGATGGAAAGAGCTAAATATTAGAATGTCAACGCTACAGTTGTTCTTTAGATTAATGACCTTTCGTATCGCTTCTCGTTGGCCGTACTATAGTTAAAAGTACTTTTTGTTCTGTTATTTAATTTCTCCGAAGATTGAAAAGTACGTCGTTTAATTCAGTATCTCACTGCTGCTCTCGGTTCTATAACGCTCTCGCCAGGCGGCTCGTGCGTTAAATCCGCCTCGTCTGCAATGACAAAGTTTCCTCACTTAGATCAAAATGCACAAATTTCCGCTTTAAAGTTGTTTTAGAAGTCGTTTAATATTATAAAAAAAAAAATCGCCTCAGGGAGTAATGTTGCCTGTTGACTTGCCTTGCAAGAGTCATAGTTTTAAGGATCTATTTCTATTAGATGATGTTAACGCGGTCCCGAAACAAAAAGGGGAAAAGAAGCATAATTTATGGGATTTAGTTGGTAATGTCTAACACTCCCTTCCACTCCGCCTAGTGCTGAAGCAGTCATTTGATTATTGCCCGTCCGAAAAAAGGCGTCAAGCCTGGGCTGTGATATAGACGTAACATTGAAGGCATAACTTTCGTGCGAGACATGATTTTGAACTATATTTTCAGGGTAAAAGAAATGACTGCCCGTAACACCATGTTTCTACACTTGTTATGCTGGCATCCGCGATACGGACGCGAACTTATTGAAAACATGTTTAAGACCATGTTCATGCACGATGCCTACATTATGAATATCGTCATGATGAAAACTGATCTCGCACATCCACGTAAGTACATATCAATCTAATAAGGTATGCTAAATGGATAACAGTCATACCAAACATGATTGTAATGTTGTTAAGAGCAGCAATGGCTCAGTTGTAACGGGCGTATGATTTATAGGTACTGTAGTAACTACCTAAAAGCTAGACTACTTGAAAGAAAGCGCATATAATATTTTTATTAGAATTATAATTTAAATCATATTTTATTTTAATTTACATCTCACAGTTTTATATCCAAACCTACTATACTGTCATTTTTTATTCTTTCTTTAAAACGACCTGCTACCCTACCATGACGTGTTAAAGCAGAACTTATTCCGCTGAGGGACAGAACTATACAGGGTGTCTAGCACCATCTCTTTCACTCAGTGGAATAAGTTCTGCTTTAAGATGTCATAGTAGGCCTACTGAGTTTTTAAACATGGTGAACCAGCCAGCATCGGTTAGGTTATAAAACCTCTTACTCTCTTTGTGTTACTTATTCAACGCTTCTTTCAAAATGATGTAAGAAAACATTGTGAGAAAACGAGCATGTTCTAGAACAAAAGATTCTTAAACAATTGACATTTATCTACCCGCACTAAACCCGTCTGGTGGATTATGGACCGACTCTCTCAGGAAGGACGTTACAGCAGGGCTATAGGTTATGCCAAAGTAATAACTCGAAAAACTGCGGTAGTCAGAAAATCCCACAACGGACTAACATAGTCGTGTCAAAATTTAAGGTATGAAGGTGATGTATTTACTAGTAATAATCGAGATTATCTTTGGTAGACTTGGTGCCCGGTCAGAACCGCGCGGAGGGTGTATTCAAGCGAGTACAGGTGAGTGAACCCGGTGTATCGGGGGACAAGATGCCGGCGCTATTAGTCGCTGAACGCTCGGAGGTGTGCCCACGACTCAAGATAAGAAGAGCTGTGTAAGTCTAGCGACTCATTTTTAAGGTAACAATTTTAGCGCCCGTGAAATAAAGAGTTTCAGGTTGTATGGCAGGTAGTAGGTACTTTATTTAATTATTTAAACGAAACCACATTAACAAAGTACCAATAATCATAATTCCTGTCCTTGTCCCATTTTATTTGTGGTCGGCGCAACACGTTTTCTTGTGCCATTCGCCCAGACGCTTCAGTTCATTCGCTGTCAGACGACACGGCAGCATTTACTTCTTTCTCCTTTATGTCATTCCTTACACAATACATCCATCTTTTCTTTGGCTTTCCCCTCCGTCTCCATCCATCAACATTCAGATGCCTCTTTTAGTCACATGTGCCTCGTCCCTCCCTATTACATACTTAACAAAGTAAGTATATGTAACCAGAAGTTTCCCTTCGCAAAATTTCGTAAGTAAATTAGCCAGTGTTATAAGAATCTTGAATGATTGTATGCGGGCGTTATTGATGTTGTGTTGAAAAATCAAGATGGCCGCCATAATCCATATTTCGGCCACGCAACAAATACCTTTTAAAACATAAATAGTTTTCACGCAGCGAAGAAGACAACGATGATTTAGTGCCGATCCTAGAGCAGCACTCGGTGCGACTGCGAGAGCTTTACGGGGACTTCTACATTAGTGAGCTGATTGCCAGGTGTCCGGGCTCGGAGAGTGTCCTACTCGTTTGTGAGGTGATTATATGATATTTTGATTTGTAGAAACTAGAAAAAACCGTGAAAAAGCCAAGCCAAGCAAGTTTTTTTGCCATAGGGTAAAGTCGGGCTAGATACGACACTTTTAGAAATAATTGTGTAACTCCCGGGACATAAAATCAGTTGTTTCCTCCAAAAGTGCATGATTTACACGGTATAAGTGTACAGAATAGCATTTTTTTTAAATTACCTATTAAATTGTATGTACCTACTTGGTAACCCTTTGTGTGATGGTGTTCCTTTCACCCTGCGTATACGTCACCTGTCACGGTCTGCAAGTACACCAGGTATATTAAAACCATATTATGTGACTAGTTCTCAGAATAACATGATTTACGTATAGGACTTTGCAAAATCGACGTTTAACGTCTTTTTTATTTTATTAAACAACGTCGTTTGACTCACGTAGGAATGTATCACTGTTTTTCTCGGCTCCATAACACCGATAGACTAGTTAGCAAAAAAATCGGATCAGTCCCGTTCTTTTAGATTATTCACGTCACTCGTTGCGAAAAAATGCAGCAACGCGTGACGTCACACGTAACTTTAATGGGCTAAATCTTTGTCACTTTTTGTCAAATTTACATATAAAAAATACGTGTCCCTTATTTTTGAATAATCTAAAAAACGGACTAAAAATAATGTAATTACTTTGAACCTGGAAACTACCCTATTCCAGCTCGGCCGCGATGACGAAGTTACCTCTCTTGAATCAAAATGTAGATACTATTCTTTTAAATGTCATCTCACACTGTACGTACCTAATACGAAGGTCAGTACTATCATGGGGTCTCATTGCGAAGAAAGAAAAAGTAGTTCAAAAAAACATCAATAGATGGCGTTATGTGTATCGATTTGTTTTTGAAGTTTGTGTAACTGTTTAAAGACCATGGAACAAGTATGTTCTTGTTTTTAAAAATCCCCATAACACAAAAATCAGGAATAATGGGCTCCTAGTTCCAAATTCCATGATTTTTCTAAATAATATTATGGTGTTGGCTCTGGTGAGAACAATTTGTACTACGTTGTGGTTAGGTAACTCATTTACTGTTATTTCTATGAATAGATGGCGTTGTTTTCATTTTCTGAGTTTTACTACACAGCTCAATATTACCATTTACCATACCTATTTAGATAGAATGAAATATTATGAAATACAAACTATCTATACCTACTTATAATAAATCTGTAGAGAGGTCAATTTTGTACATGAAATATATTTCCAAAATAACTATCAGAGGGTGATTAGTGATCGATACTGATGCCAAAAATGCAATCAGTAATATTTTTGTCTGTTTGTCTGTATGTTCGTTATAAAAACAAAAACGGATTTTAACGAAACTTGATCAAATTATTCTTTATACTCCTGGGCAGGTTATAATATACTTTTCATCACGCTACGATCAATAGGAGCAGAGCAGTGAAGGGAAATGTTGGGAAAACGGGAGAAGTTACTCCATTTTTTAAGCTTCTGTCGCGTGTGTAGCCTTAATGGTTAAAGCTACACAGAAATCATGTATGACGGAAATATTCTCCTTAAAATTATATAAAAAATAATTATACGACAGCATATGTCTATCTATAATGGTTAACTCACAATAACACGTGTAACTCCCGATAGCTAAGTAGTTCGCTTTTTTATTATAGTTTAGCGTTTTCGTGTGTTTTTCGCGTGTTCGTTTAGCTTTCTGATTATATTTGTCTACTCTTACGTTTAATAACACTCTCACTCATCTCTTATTAAAAATAGTTAACATTATTACCTATACAATAAAAAAATAATCATATATATCGGTAATTATAAAGCTGAAGAGTTTGTTTGTTTGTTTGTTTGAACGCGCTAATCTCAGGAACTACTGGTTGGAATTGGAAAATTCTTTTAGTGTTGGATAGTTCATTTCTTGAGGAAGGCTATATAACATCACGCTATGACCAACAGGTGCTGAGCAGCGCGGGTGAAACCGTGGGGAACAGCTAGTCATATATATCGGTAAAGAAACACCAAAGTTATACATGAAATACGCTAATAAGCCATCGCGCATGAAAACTGGATCATGGCATAAGGATTATTTTTGTGTGCGCTCGACGCGGCTACCGTAATATTTGGCTGTTGATGCGAATAGACGTTCAGAGTGTTCGGCCTTATTGACAGACAATGCTTATCACCGCGACTTTTAGTCTTTAAATAATTTATTTTTAGATTTCTTTTGTTGTTATTTAACAAAATAGGTACTTATTAGTTATTTTGGTAGTGTTTAAATAGGTAATCGTTCAAATTACGAATTATTAATAGTTTACATTTAATATCTTTTTAGGTAAAGTAGGTAGGTACGCATAGATTTTTAGATAGGTAGGTACCGAGTTTTGGTTAATTTAAGTTAAGTTATTTTATATCAAGTAGGTATAAGCGTAGGTAGGTACTTTTATTAATTATAATATTAAAGGTATTATTAATTAAGCATAGTAGTGATAGGTTTTTATCACAGTTTTAATTTTTAAGTGATGTAGGTATAGGTAGATAGTATTGGAGAGGCGTTTTAGCTTTATTTTCATTTCTTTTTTTGTACAACACGCAAGGTCATCCGCACTCTATCGTCTAGCGCCCAAGATTCGAGCCGGTAAGTATACTTACCTACTTTTGTAGGTACCAACACAACATAAAAATATTACTACCTACTTAGTTAAGTAACAACTTGTATTTAAAATAAAATAAAAATATTCTACACACTCCTGAGTCTGTTAAAAAATAACTCCCTGCTTAAAATCATCTAATTTGCAGCAAATATCATTTCAAGAGCTACCTACCTATTTCGATATTATAATCATCAGCCTAGCCTTTTCCCAACTATGTTGGGGTCAGCTTCCAGTCTAACCGGATGCAGCTGAATATCAGTAGGTACCTATTTTATATGGAGCGCCGTGCGACTGCCTATCTAACCTCCACAATTTGAGGAGGAGCACAACCCAGTTAGTACCTACCTACTGGGTACCTAATACCATACCCCTTTGTAAGACTGGTTGTCAGACTTTCGGGACACTGACTACCTGTAACGACTGTCAAAGATCTACAAATGACAGCCGGAACCAACGGCTTAACGTGCTTTCCGAGGCACGGAGAAAACTCGGTATGTAACGGGTGGTCACCCATCCACAGACCAACCTAGGCAAGCGCAGCTTAACCTAAAGAACAACCCGAGCGGTTGCTATTTTTTAGCCACGAGCTCCTCTATTCGCTATTTCGATATTATAAATAACTTTGATTGACTTAGATACTTGATACCTAATTATCAAAATTTACGTTGACTTTTACGCTGAACCTAACAAATACCTCAGTCTACCGAAAAACATGTAGCTATACACCACGCCTCAGATAATATAATACTAGGCATGAAAGAACGTGAATTTATTAATGGCGATTGCCGAGTGACTGACGACGTAAGCTTCAAGGTCAAAGGGCTATATACCTACCTTAGTTTACAGTACAAAAGTATAGTTTGGTTTTATCGCCATCTATTGGTTCTCTGTAAAATAAACTGAACTTGAGCTATCGCTGCAAGCACCATCTAGCGCCGTTGTGAGTAAAAAAAAATAGCCCGGATAGCCCGGCGAAATGAGCAAGTTATGGCGGTCGCGTTTCTTTGTATGAGATGGAGTATCTGTACGTTAGTATTATATTATCTGTGGTACTATTAACTCAACCATTTAACTTTCAAGGCAAAAAGAAAACTCCGAGGTTGCGGGTTGCTCGAAAGAGATACCTACCGCTGCTTGGAACTTAAAGGGCAGTAGAAGGAACATGGGTGGGTTTTAGTCGGTACAAGTCTGACACCCCCAAAGCGGGGGAAGTTATTAGATAATTTCCCACCCCCCAAAAAAAAGGCAAAAAAAACTAATTTTTTTTTATTAAAAAAGGCTAAGTACCTAAGTAAGTAAAGGCTATGTATCTCGATTCATGCATCGTGTCGCTAATTAGGTCGATCGCTAAACCCTAACGCATATTGTGTTGTTTGATTGTATTCTTATATACTCGTAACACTTTCTACAGCATAAAGAGTTGGCAGTTGGAGTGATGTGTCTTGGCACAACGATCAATTATGAATCTTTGGAGGAATCCTATGTGCTATTGCCGTTTGGTGGTCTTAAGCATCTTAGTAAAGAACCGAAAGACTCTAAACCTATAGCTGATGACTCAAATACCAGGTAAAATGTCTTAAGAATCTTTGAGCGCACATTAGGAACAATAACATTTTGGACAGTTTCCAATTTGCATGTTTGTTGTATTCATTAGTTATCATTCATATTCTTCAAATAGTTCTTGTGTAGACCTTATTTAAGATCATTGGATCTATTTTCTTTTATTAAGTGTACGAACTAAAAAAACAACAACCTGTTATTATTATGTTAATTCATATTGAAAATAGTGACAAAATAGGATTTTAAAATGATTGCATTTTCTAGTTTCTTACTTAATGGGGACACCCCTCCTTCGAGGATGAAACAAGAAACGACTCGCTTTGTCGTGCCGGATGATCAGAGCAGACCCTCAAGGGTAAGGAGCGTGGCACATTTATTTTAGAACAGATATGGTCACGGCCGGTACCTACGATACGACCACTGTAACGCAGCTAGTAGCGAGCATCGTCATTGGTCAAAATCTGTTCTCTTCTTTATCGTGTGGTTAGTGCCCAACCTGACCGACCATGACTAAGCTTAACGTGCCATCAAGAACTATCTCTCAGGCGTACTGGTTTTCTCATAATCTTCACACATGAATCCAACAATCAGAGGGAAGGTAAAGATATTTGCAAAAACAAAACCACTGCAACGGAATTAAGATTGTAATAGAGTTGTGCGATTACCTACCCTACAGTAGTAAGTTTAATTCACCGCTGAAACTGGAACTATCCATTAGAGCGCTTTCACATTTAGGCGACTTTAGCAGCGCGACAGTCGCGCGTCAGCCGCGCGACTGTCGCACGACTGACGCGCTCTCAGAATTTCATAGTTTGAACAGAAGCGCGGCAGTCGCCGCGGCCGCCGCGTGCGCTCAGTCGGCGATGAGCCAGTGTTGCAAACGCTGCTAACGCGCAGCTGTTCTTATAATGTGAAGGAATGCGCTTCTGCCGCGCTACTGTCGCGCTGCTAACGTCCTAATGTGAAGTGACCCTTAAACTTTTCTTTGGCCCTGTTTTCTCCTTCTCTTGGACAAATTAATGGACAGAGCACAGGCTACAAGGTATTGACTTAAAGATATGTTCACCTTTCACTATTTGAACACACAGATCACATGGATATTCGAAGAAAACGGAGACCAAAACTTCAAAAGCGTTGGTGTGATGCCGCCTGTAGCGGAAGGGGTAAGTTTGAGTTCATGTTTTGCGTCACGTTTGCGTATTCACGTTTGCGTAAAGATTATTTACATAGTATAAAACGAAGTCGCTTTCGCTGACAGTTCGCTTAGATCTTTTAAATTTCATCAGTATATGTTATACTAGGTTTTGACCGCGGCTTCGCTCGTGTTAAATTCGGTATAACACAGTACCTGCTACCTGCAGTTTTTGCTCTTGCGCTTTATTGATTTGTAATAGCAACGCTAAGTTTTCACTTTTCTTCCCTCGTTCTCCTTCATATCCCACATTTTTTTTTAATAAAAATTAGCCTACGTCCGTCTCCTGGTTACGTACGCCTTCACGCCAAATGGCTAAACTGTTTGGATGAATTTTGGTAGAGAGATATAGTTGGGTCCTGTAGACGGACATACAATAGCATTTTTAAACTGGGAATGAGGGAGAAAGAGGGAAGAAAAAGGAAAACTTAGCTTTCCTATTACAATAAAAAAGGCAAAAGAGCAAAAACTGCAGGTAGCAGCCTAGGTACCTAAAAATCAGGAAAGGGGAAATATGTTCCCCGAATTTAACGCGGGCAGAAGCTAGTTTTACTATAAAAAGCACATTGCAAGGCATATTCACAAAAGCTTGCTGATAGATTGTGTCAAACTAAATTGATGTGAATAGCTAATTATAGTGCGCTCTATGGATCAATGATAGTGACATGGTCGAGGTTGAAACTATCTTTAGATATTCAAACACAGCTTAAAGATCAGTTAGTTTCACACACATCCCTCGCTAGGCAACCTCGCTCATCTCGGGTGGAAATGCAGCCTTTATGTCGTTCAGCCCTTAATCTCGATGTTGCCTTAAAGAAAGCGATGTATGAGCCTATGATGGACGAGTGTGCCCAAAATGTTCATCGTACCACTTTCCAATTATACATAAATGATATCGTTATAGTATCAACGAGATCTTTATGTTGTTTTTAACGCAAGTCACGGAGACGCTTTATGGTCGCTACTAGAGACGGTACTGCCCACACTTTCATAAAATCCAAGTACATGTCAATAATGTTAACTCATAGGAACTAGGAACTGAAAGTCTGTGCCAGTTCTGACAATTCCGCTGACTTAAGCGGAATTACTACGAATATTATTCTTGTGGACTAAGAAACGTTAGGTTGCAAATATTATGGCTGATCAAAATGGTTAACTGTTATATTTTAGGATTTGAAAGCCGAAAAGGATAATAAAAAGCTGAAGTTTAACATGTCGTGGGTAAGTGATTCGTAGTAAAAAAGACCTGTGCAGACGATGGACTGGATGGATTTGTCCAAATACGAATAGAATTGCATCGAAAATAAATAACCGCGTAGCTTTTTTTATTAACCAATGTTGCTTGCATACCTGTAAATTCATTCACTCATGGTGGCATGGAGAGAGTGACTTTCGCAGGACACGTCACAATAGTGACGATGATGTCCTCTCTTTGGGTAGTGACTAGAAGGGCACAACGTTGTCCTCAGCTACCGCCTGATTCAGGTCCTCACCGGACACGGTAGTTTTGGATATGATTGAGTGTAACCATTGTGACGACTGGAAGACACGGTGAAGTACACTGTGGCAGTCTACTCAGCTTGGATGGCACCTCTGTGTCCTCGTAGAGGCCATTGTCAATGATGATCTCTCGCCTCTGACCTGCCCTGTCCGTTGTACGGAGCGAGAGCGAATAGGAAGCAGTTTCCTCCTTTTCTGAAGCAATTATGATAGCGAAGGAGGTGGTTGGACGTTTGGGGGAGAGATCCTCCAACTAACCTAGCCGCCGAGGGAGACGCTCCATGCGTTTGGAACCGCGAGGTGAATTCTAGCTACTGTAGACGCGAGTCTGTGGGGTCATCTTGAAGCCACCTCAAAATAAGAGAACGTGCTTTGTCACATCAACACACACACGTAAAGCGCTCAAGACGAAGGTATCAGGCATGATGATGTGATCGACAAATAATTGCTCACTGTGTGCTGTGAGTACTTGGCAAGTTCTCGCCGGACATTTTCCAAAGTTGGTTGTGTTTCGTCCTCCGCGGACCAATAACCCTCGTCTGCACAGGCCTTAAGTGACTCTCCACAAACAAGAACATCAATGGTACCACATTGATGTTGTTATTTACATGCATGCATTGGAAAGTGGTAGGCAGGTGTGAGATAGAGTTTGGATGTATCTTGTTACTAAAGCACTGAGCAGACGTTGGTTTATTTGCCCGCCGGATAGAAATCACCGTTCCTGTTCATTGGTGGCCGTGTTATTATTTTCATCTGTTGGTCCTTTGTTTGTTGGTGGTCCGAGGACAAAATGTCCATCGTCTGCTCAGCGGTTTAGTGTATTCGATTGTCTTGAGAAATCTTTTTGCGTAAAAATTACCCAAAGAAGGTTTGTTATCTTATAAAAATATTTTTTAAGGGTTTTCTTAGAAGCTGAACAAACTGTAGAATGATGTTCGCACATATATATTTTTGAAGTTATACTTCTTTTGGCGCGATGGAGAAAAATGATGAGAGTGATTTGCGCGCGAACAGCGACATCGTGAAGTTAGTTATAGGTGTTCTAGTAACTATGTTCATGTTGTATATTCTAGTATTTTTTTATTTAGAACATTTTTGGTGTTTTTATTAAGCTATTGCATAGCTTTTAAAACAATTTCACATTCCAAGCTACCCTTGCTGAGGTTTAGAAATGAATGGGTAACCACAGGGGGCCAGGTTAAGCAACCTTTGCCAAGGTTTGGAAATGGATAGGTTAACACACGGGGACTGGTTATGCAACCTTTACCAGGGTTTAAAAATGGATGGGTTACCACACGTGACAAGGGGACAGGTTAAGCAACCCTTGCCGAAGTTTGGAAATGGATAGGTTACCACACGGAGCCAGGTTAAGCAACCTTTGCCAAGGTTTGGAAATGGATGGGTTAACACACGGGGACTGGTTAAGCAACCCTCACCAAGGTTTGGAAATGGATGGGTTACCACACGGGGACAGGTTAAGCAACCCTTGCCGAGGTTTGGAAATGGATGGGTTACCACAGTGGGCCAGGTTAAGCAACCCTCACCAAGGTGTGGAAATGGATGGGTTACCACAGGGGGCCAGGTTAACCAACCCTTGCCAAGTTTTAGAAATGGATGGGTTACCACAGGGGGCCAGGTTAAGCAACCCTTGCCGAGGTTTGGATATGGATGGGTTAGCACAGGGGCCAGGTTAAGCAACCCTTGCCGAGGTTTGGATATGGATGGGTTACCACAGGGGGCCAGGTTAAGCAACCCTTGCCGAGGTTTGGCAATGGATGGGTTAGCACACAGAGCCTGGTTAAGCAACTCTCACCAAGGTTTGGAAATGGATGGGTTACCAAAGTTTTTTTTCTTTACACCAAAGAAGTATAACTTCTAACGCGTGTACATAAGTACACACACCCCTTTTTTTTTAGTTTATATCCTAGCAGTTTAACTATAAGACTGCTCAACCGAACAATCCTGGGGTGACTTCAAAAGGAAGGGAATTTTAGGCTCCCAGCCAGTTCTTACACATCATTTCACTCTCTAGATTGTATGGGCAAAGTAGATAAATGTGTTAAATAAAATAAAATATTACATTACAGCTTGTACTAGAAGAAATCGAATTACTTGAGAATCAAAAAGATATCTTGAATCTTTTCGAAGATGATGATGAATTAGAGTTTGATATTATTAATATTGATACTCAACTATTGCGGATTCCTGAGATGGTAATATACGATTCTTTTGGTGCCGGGTAAGATGCTACTTCATCTATATATAAATATATTCTAGTATATAAAAGGAAGACGTGTTAGTTACATCCTTACTAATATTATAAAAGCGAAAGTGTGTTTGTTTGTTACATACATACGCCTAAATGGCTAAACCGGTTTGATGAATTTTGGTACAGAGATAGTTGAGACCAGGAGACGGACATAGTCTAATTTTTATTTAAAAAAAGTGGGATGTGAGGGAGAAAGCGGGAAGAAAAGGGAAAACTTAGCGTTGCTATTACAAATCAATAAGGCGCAAGGAAAACTGTGTTACCCCAAATTTTACGCGGGCGAAGCCGCGGGCGAAAGCTAGTCTTATATAAATTAACTTAATAAAATCCATAATCTGCTGATTTATTGCCTCTTAGGCGACACAAAGTGCACCGGGTTAGCTAGTTTGTTGATATTTTAAAGTTAAGATACAGAGTTCTTACATTTTTTGAATACTTAACCCCTTTCATTCATATTGTGCCTGATATAAAGCAAACATCGCAATGTCTCATGTAAAAGGGGTCGAGCCTTTTGTTATTAACCGGGTGAAGTGAATACGAGCTTTTAACAGAGAAGAGAGAACAACATTTTGCTTAAACTGGGAATCGAAGCCAATCAAACCTTTTTTTTTCGAAAAATACTAGAACTTGGGATATTTCTTTTATTTTTTCAGACCTGCCGACAGTATGATGAAAATCATAGACGGAACAGGACGGGGCGAAACAGGACAGGAAAAAGTGGAAAAACCGAAATTGGATAAACAGAAAAGAAGCCGTGCGTTTATTTCTTATTTTTGGATGAAGGAAATAATCCTTGTTGATTTGCCTTACGAATCTCTAAAAATCCAATGAAAGCGTGTAGCATAGTGAGTTACGGCGTAGCATGGTGGGTTACGGCGTAGCTCTGCGCGTAGTTCTGTGCACGTAGCCGGCCCATTTTTTTTCAAATCATTCCTCCCGCTCTGGGCACAGCTGATGAGAATTTTAGACCTGCTACCCTACCATGACGTGTTAAAGCAGAACTTATTCCGCTGAGGGAAAGGGACAGAGCTATACAGGGTGTCTAGCACCATGTCTTTCACTCAGTGGAATAAGTTCTGCTTTAAGATGTCATAGCAGGCCTACTGTACAGACTAAAACTCATCCATATTTCTGTTTTACCCTACTCCGGCCTTGGTATCTTTTTCGAAATAGCAGCCCCGGACGCAGCCGGTCTGGGATTTAAATTGGAAATATTAAACGTATTGAATGCAATGACCTAATATTATTAGGTTTTTATAAATAAGTAGTTTTTATGGAGGACCTAATTTTCTTCTTCACTCACTGCCTGCTTAGTAAGTGAGGAACAAAATTACCTCGAAGCACGGCTAAACCGACACAACGATACAACTGCTGCGCTGCGTGTTGCGGGTTCGATCCCCTCACGGAACAAATATTTGTGTGGCCTACAGATAGTTGTTCCGGGTCTGGCTGTTTGTGTTTGTGAGTTTAAAACCTTGAAGATCGACACATACGGCGGTCACTATATAGGTACACCTCTGCCGAGACCTTCAGGAATTACAGGAGCGATGTATATTATGTTATGCCAGCTACAAGCATGTGTATTGCTGTCTTTAAACCTGTCATGATTCAGTTCCGAAAAAGAGATGCAATCGCTCATGAATAGCTCTGTCTCCCTCGCACTGATATATGATGAAATAATATTTCAAATCTCAGCCCCATGTGTTTGAGTTTCCCGTCTAACTATATACGAGTTTTCATGCCTAGTTTACATGAAAATACGTGCATATTCGCAGAAACAACAATTGCAACAGTTTTCGAAATGCCGGAACCTGTACGATATTCAGGAGCGCCGAATGCCTTCATTCTTGAGTTGTTTGCTGTGCACCCCAGTTATGACGAGAGGTAAGTTCATAGAATTCGTCTTTTCTGTAATAGAGCCAGCTTCTAGCCAACTAATCATGTCATCCTTATTTTCATCATTCTCCTGGCCCTTTTTACAATTTATCTGGGGTCGGCTTAAGATAGATAGATAGATAAATCATTTATTTGATGCAATAAAAGACACAATACAAGAATTAAAATAAAAAAAAACATCACACAGAAAAAAAAAATGGAACACGTTAAAAAAAAAAGTAAGGTAGACTGAGTTAAATCGACCCATAGGCATTTAGACACATCACATAAATTTACTGAGGTCGCCCACTAATGGGCGGTGTGTGTCTCAAAATTGCACCAAAAAGGAGTCCAGCTCAGCATAATGCCAGGTGGATAACCTGACGCTGGTATTCTGCTGAATCCTGCTAGTGACACACGGATGTCTTGCTTAACACGGTCTTCTTTTTCTATACTTCTCTATTACTCGTCTATTAAACTCAACACCCACCTCTTTTCTAGCCTTTACACAGTCCCTAACAATCGAATACTTTATTCTCATATTCGAATCCTTTATACCGAATGCTGATGAGAAGATATAGTTTCTTAATGAACACAAAAAAAAAGTTTTATAAGAATTAAGTTTATCTATTTAATCTGACATCCTATAAAAAAACAAATAAAATGAGAGGAAGAGGAAAACCATAGAAAAGATGAATGCATTTTGTGAGGTATGAAATGAAGGAAATGAAGTCAATGTTAGCGTGGAAAAAAAGGAATGTGTTGCGCCAACCCCAAATAACATGGGATAAGGGAAGGTCGATGATGAATCCGACACTCTACATGATGATGTTTGATGAATCTGACATCCCACGTCATGATGTGTGTTGAATCTGACATACTACGTGGTGATGTGTGATTAATCTGACATCCTATGTGATGATGTTTTTTTTTCAGGTATGGATTTGATATGCTGGAAGTAGCATTCGAGATGTTTCCCGACAGAGACTATTGTGTTATATGTCTTCCTACAGGCCAGCCTGCTTTTCCCTTGTTAGAGCATTTCACGGTTCGTATAAAAGTATTGATGTGTTGAGCTTTCAATATTTAAACACGTAAAGGGATTTGAAAAGGGTTTGGTAATGAAGGTAACCTACTTACCTATGTAGGAGACTTACCATTCTATGTTATATTAATTCGTTTTAAATTTTGCAATTTAAAAGAAAAAAAAAGACTACAATAATTTTTGTAAACAAAACTTCTTTACATTGACTTTTTTATACGCATCAAGAGATCTCATGGCATACTTTTATGTATTATGAGGTGGATCATAGTAAAACATCCCTAAAATAAAATATTGTCATTTTATTTTGTCTTTGTTTACCCTTATCCTATCTTCATTTTATTTTATTTGACGGGCCTGTTGGTCTAGTGGTTAGCGGCCCTTACTGCTGGAGGTCGTGGGTTCGATTCCCACCCAGGACAAACTTTGTGAGATGAGCATGATTGTTTGTTCTGTGTCTGGGTGTGATTTATCTATAAAATGTATATATTTATAAATTATATAAGTATGTATATCAGTTGTCTGGTTACCATAACACAAGCTCTGCTTAGCTTGGGATCAGATAGCCGTGTGTGAGTTGTCCCAAAATATTTATTATTTATTTATTTATTATTTGATTTTTAAATAAATCGATTTTTACAGCTGGTTACTCCATTTGGCTGCAAAATGAGGTATATGAACGAGTCGTTATATGTGGCGCACGTGAACTCCATTCGAGGGTAAATATTACAACATAGTATTATCAAGTTTCTTAAAATTTAATATAATCTGTAAGTATGTAATATTCAAAAGGCCAGAGCATATTATCAAATGTAAGGAAGGATATTTTTGGAGCCTCTCTCTGAGGCTACGTGGAGCGATGATGAAAGGTGCTGAAAATCATATGAGTAATGCAGGCTGATGGTAGGGATGGATACGGCGTTTTTTGCTCCATCTTATCAAGATTTGATCTGTGCCCAACGCGCTATTAGTAAAACCCTTTATAAAATTCTCTGTATAATGATTGTTTTGAAGAAACCAGATGGCAGCGTTATTTCCAATTAATCACAAGCTAATGACGCCATCGTCACACCACCTTCGCAGCTGTCTCCCGACGGCGATTTCCTCCCTCAGGATTCCAGGTTTCCTGTGGACAGTGAGCAATTGTCTACTATTTACAGCAAAATGTCAGTTCGTCCTGGAGAAGCGAGCGATTTGTCACCTCTGACGGACGTATTGGAGAATGCTCCGCGCAAAGACAAGCTATTAGACCTGTTCCAGTGCTCACTGGAGTCACAATCGCTACAGTCCTTCACACTGCTCAGTGAAAACCAACCTATTGGAGTCGTTGTTCTAGGGTGAGTGTTGCCACTTGACACGTTGGCATTTTTACCATCCTCAACTAACCTTAACAACTTGAAAACTTTTTTTATTATTTACCCACCTCATCCGGCGTGTTATTAACTTGCAACTCCAAGATCACATTTCCCCAAAACCGTGAGTATTGTTTTATGCTTAACAACTGTCAAACACGACATTTACGCATGGATTTTATTGCCATTAGACAACCGTTGAACACAAAATGTATTTAAAGGCAGATGTGTATGGTTCATCTTTAATTCGCCAATGATATACAAACCTTTTTTAAGTAACAATCCTACTAATACATATTATAAATGCGAATGTTTGTGAGGATGTATGGATGGATTCATGGGAGTATGGATGTTTGTTACTCTTTCACGTCAAAACGAATAAGCGGATCTCGATGAAATTTGGCACAGAGGTAGATTATAGTCTGAAATAACACATAGGATATGTTTTTTTTCGATATCACGCGGGCGTAGCCGCGGGCGCCACCTAGTTACAACATAATATCCTCGTAGGGTTAGGCAGGGATGTACCTAATGGTGCAACCACATTAGCCAATAATTTTTAAGTCCTATGTAATATGGAGCGACCCTATTGACATACACATCATGACAAAATTCTGAGAGGCGCATTTAGTTAGTTAAAAAGAGATGCCGCGGCTCCAGAACACAAAAGCCAAAAGAAGGAACATGGATGGGTTTTTATCAGTACAAATTTGACACAACCGCTTCACCCAGAGCGGAAATACTTATTTGTTATACAAGAGTGCAAAGTTGCTTTTTAACCGCGTGTTCAATTTTGATGACCGAGCAAGCGAAGGTTTCTAAAATTGAATCACGAGCGCAGCGAGTGATTCAAAATTAGAATCCTGAGCGTTAGCGAAGGAATCAAAAGAGCACGAGGTGAAAAATCTTTGCACTCGAGTGCAACACGTAACTTTTCATTCCACCTCAGCGAGGAAATGACTAAATGCAAAAAAAAAAACGTTTACAATCACAAGATAGGTACACTTTTATTTCAGTTTATGTATTAATTACTACATTATGACAGGTAAGTATTACAGAATAATCTTTAAATTATAACAAAATAATAGTAAGGTATAATTAAGAAAATTTTAAAGTAACGTTGCTACAGTTATTTAAATTGAGTGTAATATTTTTGTTTGGTACTAGAATCACTTATTTCAGTTTTTTCACTTGTTTTCAAGTTTCTTGTTTTTAATATAAGGTTTAACAATGACGTGAAAAAATGCCGCGTAAAGAACCGCGTACAAAGCAAATTGAAAAAACACCAAGAAGGTTCCGAGTCTGAGTTTTTAACAAATTAAAAAAAAGTTGTATGATATATTCGGCACGATAGAGGTAGCAGTAAATCGGTTTAATGTTTTTTTTTAATTCACAAACTTAGTGCACTCGATGTTCTAAATTCAATTTACTTTATCCTCTAGAGAATAAAAACGGCTTTTCCACTCAGATATTGAAGATTAAAAATACTCTTTCCGAGATGGTGGGATGAAAAAGACATTTGACGATTTCCAAAAAAATGATTATCGGTCACCGCTCAATCAAACTAATTTAAATGTATTGTTATCAGTCCCTTAGACAATGCGGCGTCTATTAGAACACATTATGACTTGGAACCGGAGCCACGTAGGCCAGGCACCGATGCAATGGTAAGTGTCCCTCGTATCTTTAAGTTACCTACTGTGTTGGTAAATGCTTTTTCATATTAGAAGGGATTGTAGATTCATTTTCTTTCTTGACATTCAAAAGTGCCTGTAATGGTCTAATTGAAATAAATGATTTGATTTGATTGGAAGTCGAATGAACCATGAACGTCTATCTCTTACCAATATCTAAGTGTTAATGAGACACAAGGAGCTTTAGAAAAATTCGCATTTGTATAGCGTCCTTTATGCATTTATTTTCGTCCGGGTTTTTTCGCGCTTGAATATCAAATGTCGCGCGACTTGAGACTCGCGGTAGAGTTTTTCTCTCTCCACAAATCACTAGATATGTTTTTGGAACGAAGTTCCTTAAGACGGAAAAAAGTCTTACGAAAAGTTGTCATGACACCTTTTGCTATAGTAAGCTATTGTAAGCTGTGCGGCGTCGCATGTTTCTCTGTCTGTCGGTCTGTCTCTCTCTCTCTTATAGAAAGCAAGCCAGATATTTTCATTTCTATAGGAACTTCGTTCCATCCGGGTGTCCCTTGACACCTCTAATTTTTTTTTTCCTCTTTCTTTTATGACTGATTGGCTCATAGCGCCAGGGTAGCCAGCAGAGTTCTACCTACCCATTAAAATTATCTTTATAACCATTAATAATGTTCATGAAATCTCAATAAGTGAGTATTTCACGCAATAGTCTTAAAGGATTAAATATACAAATAGGGTTGTTAAGCAACTTAAAATCTAACAAAAATTTCCACCAATGGCGACGGTTGGAACCAGCTATACTAGCGCCATTAGTTTCCCATTGATCAAAGCGTAGCAGTGAAAGTTAAACTCTGATTTAGATTCTTGTTCATTTCATTGGTGAATTTTCATTTTACATTCTAGATATTAGCTGGTGTACTTTCTCCTGCATTTGAGCCTCACGCCCGGTGGTATATGAGGGAGCTGTTAAGACTTTCGAAATTCTCCACTCTTTTCTGGATCTGTAAGCTGTTCGCCAAGGGTGAAGCGGTAAGTTTAACTTGTTTAAATTCATATTGCTGCAAGAAACGGCATGAATGTAGTAGAAAAAAATACGGTTAAACATATAACTTTATCCTTTTTTTAAGTCGATTAAAAATAAATCATTTCAACAATGAACACCAAAACTTTGATGAACACTTGCGGTTTCGTTCGTCGACTGTCACGCAGATAATATAATAGAATAGAATATACTTTATTGCACAAAAGTTAAACATAACTGTTTTCTAGAAATTGCTAATTCTATGGTTATGTAGCCTAGAACTTTTGACCAAGTTTGCGGTTTCTAACCGCATATTGTATGAGCCTAATCCTCAAGTCAAATTCTATGATACTTTTTTTTTAAATCTTTTTTTTTAGTCCCCGGCTCGTAATTTGATGTCACTGGCCAGTCACATGAATCCAGTTCACCCACGGGTGTCTTTACCCAATATAAGTGGAAACAAAGAGTTGGGAAAAATAATTCACGGTTTGTAAGTTGTTTTTTTTTTTATTTCTGTCACAGGGATAATATAAGCAAGAATTCATATCCTGTCATGCACCATATCTTCATCATAGTTTAAACATCTACCGTACAATTTGTCGTGTGTAATAATGTGCCATCTAGCAGCAGATTTAGCCATCCCTCAACCGAAATATTAGGAACTAGCTTTTGCCCGCGGCTTCGCTCGCGTTAAATTCGGGGTAACACAGTTCCCCTTTCCTGATTAACCTGTAGTTTTTGCCATTGCGCCTTATTTATTGTAAAAGCAAAGCAAATTTTTAATTTTTCTTCCCTCTTTCTCCCTCATTTCTCACTTTAGCCTATGTCCGTCTCCAGGGTCCCAACTATTTCTGTACCAAAATTCATCAAAATCGGTTTAGCCATTTAGGCGTGGTAGTCAACAAAAAACCAAACAAACTCACTTTCACTTTTATAATATAAGTAAGGATTATAGGTGTTGGGGCCTCAATATCTCCAATGAAACTCCCGAAATTTAGGTATATATATAATTTTGATAGTAAAACTGTATTTTAAACAATAAATTTGCGGAGCAGACAATTTCGTGTTCGGTATATAATTTTGACAACAAAAAGTGACTAATGACGGTGATCGGAAAAATTAATTGATTAGTAAGGCGCCTAGCCTTTTATAATAGCAACTGCACACATTTCTACAACTAAACGCTGGCGTAAACATCCTCCCCCCGTTGAAACACGAAGCTTTCAACCCATAAGTTCCTCTTCGGTTGGTAAGGGACAGATGCGAACAAGAGCGCGCCGCACAGTTCCTCGTACAGTATTTATATCGGCTACTCGACAAACCCCATCCTTTCCTGGGAATAGCCGTACAATGCGCCCAAGCTTCCAGCATAGCGGAGGGACGCCATCTTCCTTTATTATGACCAGGTCTCCAATTTTGACGGCGTCGTGGTTGGTCTTCCATTTGCGGCGAAGTTGCAACTCGGCGATGTACTCTTGTTGCCAGCGCCGCCAAAAATGTTGATAAATTTGCTGCAGCCTGGCATAGCGCTGCAAGTTGGTGGGGTGGCAGTCTTCTAAATCGGGTTCAGGCAGCGCGGTAAGAGCCCGACCAATGATAAAGTGCCCAGGAGTAAGGGAATGAAAATCGTCAGGAGAAGCGGATAAAGGACAGAGAGGTCTACTATTTAAAACCGCTTCTACTTGAGCGAAAAGCGTTTGCAGTTCTTCAAAACTCAAATGAGAATTACCCATTACTCGCCTAACATGAAACTTTGCTGAGCGGATACCGGCCTCAAAAATACCGCCAAAATGAGGAGCGTAAGCAGGTGAAAAGTGAAACTGTATGCCTTCCGAACATGCAAAATCAGATAGCTCGTTTTGGTTAATCTTAAAAAAATCATTAATTTCCTTAGCTCCCGCGACAAAGTTTCGCCCATTATCGCAGAATACTTCCGCCGGCCTACCTCTTCGTGACACAAACCTTCGGAACGTCATAATAAAGGCATCCTTTGATAAATCGCTCACGGCTTCGAGGTGAGAAATCTTATAGCGTAGGCATATGAAAAAACAAAGATAACACTTGACTAACGAAGCACCCCGCCCCTTTCTATTTAAAATAAGAAATGGCCCAGCGAAATCAACTCCTACGGTGTGAAATGGAAAGTTTGGCGTGACACGTTGTGAGGGCAAATGTCCCATCATTGGTGCAATAGTCTTACCCTGCAGGCGTCTGCACCTGAAGCAATTATTAAAAGTGCGTCTGGCTAACTTTCTGCCGTTAATCGGCCAAATATATTCCCTAACAATGGCCAACAATAATTGTGGACCAGCATGTAATCCGCGTTTATGCTCGTACTCGAAAATCAACTTGGTAAAATGATGCGAAGCATGCAGGAGAACAGGGTGTTTTTTAGCATAGTTATATTCAGATGAGCCTAGACGGCCGCCAACGCGGATTACCTTATCGCTACTAAAAAAGGGACTCAATGGTAAAATATTTGATTTGGAACTTAAAGTCTTATTTTTGCACAGCAAATTGTATTCAGCGAAACACGAGTCTTGCTGTGCGAGACGACACAAATGAATGAAGGAATTATCTAATTCATCAACAGTCAGATTTCCGTGCAGCTTATCATTATTATTTTTGAGATTATTAATAAATCTTAGCACGTAAGCAAAAGATCGTTTTATTTTAGTCAAGCTAGAAAAGTTTTTAAAATTTATTATAAGTTCATTTTGAGTAGCTACATAAGTAGCACAGTTAGGTTTAGTTTCCGGTAAATCACTAGAATTAATTTTACTAGATTTTAAGATAGGCCAATTACCTTCAGGTTCCGTGAGGAATGAAGGGCCGGACCACCATAGATTGGTACTGCCAAGCTTATCTGGACTAATTCCTCTAGATATAGATAGGTGTACATAACGCAGAGTATCCTCGCTTTCAGAGCCGGTTAGGAGATCGTCTACAAAAAAATCGTGCTGAATTATTTCCTTTACCATAGGATCAGAGGATTCTTCACCAATCTGCCACAGGCACCGAGTGCTCAAGTAACTAGAACTTGCCATTCCGTAAGTCACAGTACCTAGCTGAAGCGTTTTGATGGGCAAAGACTCATCTTCTCTCCATAACACAAGTTGAAGGTTGCGATCCTGCTCACGGACCTGGACTTGACGGTACATCTTCTCGACGTCACCCGTGAGGAGGAACTTATGTTGTCGAGCTCTTATTAAGATGGAGAACAGAGAATCCTGCATATTAGGCCCAACCATGAGGATGTCATTGACAGACTGACCTGATGATGTAAGAGCTGAGCCATCGAAGACGACTCTAATTTTCGTTGACTCACTGCTGTCTTTGAAGACGGCGTGATGGCAGAGGAAATAAGCTGTAGAAGGTATAGGTATAGCGGATTCGGAAAGGTGACCCAAGTCTGCATATTCACGCATAAATTCTACATATTGCGATTTGACATGTGGTTGTTTGCGAAATTGCCTTTCTAAATTCAACAAGCGTTTTTTAGCTAGTGAATAAGATTCACCAAGACAATCAGGTGTATCCAATAAAGGTAGACTGACTGAGAATCTACCAGTCTTTAAACGGAGGGTGTGAGACAAAAAATGTGTTTCGCATGCTTTCTCGGTATGACTCATAAGTGTTTTAGTTTGAGGAATATTTTCTAAGTCCCAGAATTTTGTTAATTCTTGATGAATTCTGTCAAAAGACGACATAAAGGAAACGGCTGTATGATTACAATCTATAATATTACCCTCAGTCTCCTTCAACTTATTGTCTGTGGGTAAATTAAAAAATAAAGGACCTGAAACCAACCAACCGACCTGAGAACTTCTCAATACGGGTGAGTTGAGGCCTAGAGAGAGTTGATCTCGGCCAATAATGTCCCAGAAAATATCAGCACCGATGACAACATCAACAGGCGCTGGTTGGTGGAAGTGAGGGTCCGCTAAAAAGTAATCACTTGAAATATTAAGTTTATTGACGTCAACGGGCATTCTAGGTATATTACCCGTCAACACTGGCAACACCAGAAAAGAAGAAGTGACGGTGAAATGATTCATTAATGATTTTAACTGAACTACGCAAATCTCAGTGGCCTGAGTGGTGGTTTTGTTGCCTATACCAATTATATTGACCTGCAAAGTGGTGGTCGGTTCTAAAAGCAATCTGGTTTTAAGAGATTGAGTAATGAATGAAGACTGACTACCACAATCCAAAAGAGCACGAACCTTTAGTGTCTGATTGGTCGTTGGAGTAACTACCTCAATATAAGCAGTAGACAGCAAAACTTGATGGTTATTTTGATTTGCAAAATTAACAATAGTGTCATCAGTGATGTCTGGTGAAATTGTGACAACACTGGAAATATTTTTGTTTTCAGGTTGTTTATGTAAAAGTCTATTATGCCTTGTGTTGCACATGCGACACGGATGCATGCGACAATTGCGTGCAGAATGGCCTGACCTCAGGCAGTTGTGACAAAGCTTCAAGCTGTTCACCTCACTGATACGTTCATCCACACCTTTAGCCAAAAAGGTGGGGCAATCATAAAGACGATGATTACCACTACAAACACCGCACGATATATCAGAAGTATTATTATTATTGTGTTCACTATTAGAAACATATGACTGATGAAACTTTATTTTATTGTTAGAATCTATAGACTTTGACGTAGCCTGAGTCTTAGGTTTAGAATATGGATGGCTGCTATTTATTGACTCAAGTATATCAGCGCGTTTTTTAAGAAACTCGAAAAAGTGTTGCAAATTAGGTATGTTAGTATCCAACGTACCCCGGTATTCTTCCCACTTAGCGTTGGTATGGCTATCAAGCTTAGGGCTCAATAAGTGAATGAGTAAAATATCCCAGTCACGTGATCCTAGACCGAGACTAGACAAAGCGCGTAAGTTTTTATTAACATGATCCACTAGGAATCGTAATGATTTATCAGACTCGCTTGTAATTGGTTTCATGTATAATAAAGAATTTATATGATGAGTTATTAATTGTCGCGCATTGTCATATCTGTCACATAAAAGTTTCCAAGCACACGTATAATTTGCATTAGATACCTCTAAATTAGCAATAATGCGCGCTGCATCGCCAGTCAAGTATGAAATAAGATAATGGAATTTATGAACGGGAGCGATGCGCTCGTTATCATGTACTATAGATAGGTATGTGTCACGAAACTCAAGCCAACGAAAACAAGATCCGTCAAACTTAGCTATTTGGATTTGAGGTAATTTAAAACCTATGTCATGATCATGACTACATGGAACTGTAGTTAATCGACTTGAATTTAAATCGTTGTAATTACTTTCATCGTGACGATTATGTTTTTGTGTAATACTTTGAGCAATTGCAATGTTTGATATAAAAAGTTGGTCTATGGTTTCACGTTCGTCTATCTCGTCAGATAAGTTTGCAGAATTTATTAGTTCTATCTGACTTTGCAAGTCATCGAAACGGCTGTAAAGTGATTCAAATTTACTTAGTTTTATGGTTAATTCGGCTAACTCAATCTGAGTAAGCTCATCTTTAGATGTAACATTAGATAATAGGTTTCTAAATTTAGTTATTTGACCTTTTATTGAACTACGTTTCACTAAAAGATCCTGTAATTCCTGAGGGTTATGTGTGCTAGATTCACCTCCATGATCCTTACCCATTGTGACCTAAAACTTTGCCAATATTGTGTTTCAACTCGGATTTAATTTAGTAAATGGTCACAAGTAGGTGAGATAATGGAAATGAACAAACACAAACTAGGCGATGATAATAAAAAACTTAGCTCACGCTCCTCGTCTAACGTCACCTGAGGCCGGCTCCACGCAGCAATAGGTAGGGCTCCGCTCCGGTCACGCGGTGACACGGCCGGCGGCCCGTGGACGCGTCGCGCGCGCAAGATCGACCTGGAATGTTCGGCGAGGTGGGTGAAATATATGTTTAAAATGATTGGTTTAATACCTGTTGGATAACACGAATAAAAACTTATTATAATGTCTTAGAAAAATAGCCTGATAATATATTCGTATTGACAGCTAAAACGTCTGCCAATAGATGAAAAAAATATGTGAAATTACTTCAATAACTGCCTATGGTGTATTGCTGTAGGTAATTAATTTATTGTTATCCGGTAATTACAGTCACCAATGCACTCATAGAAGCTGTTTAAAATAGGTATTGGATATAAATATAAAGGAAAAAGGTGAAAAGGTAAGGTTGGATAGGTATATGGGGAATTCACAAGGAAAAATAGGCACTTAGCTGCATTGGCCGATGGCTGCGGTGCGATGCTGGATGCTGATCGCTACCGGCGGTGGCTGCAATGGCTGGTACACCTCCAAGGAACTCGGGTATGATGCTGCGGTGCAATGGTCACACCGGCAGCGCGTGGTCGCAAAACTCGAACTTGATTTAAGCCTGCATTGGCCGATGGCTGCGGTGCGATGCTGGATGCTGATCGCTACCGGCTGTGGCTGCAATGGCTGGTACACCTCCAAGGAACTCGGATATGATGCTGCGGTGCAATGGTTACACCGGCAGCGCGTGGTCGCAAAACTCGAACTTGATTTGCACCGAAATTGCAGGTCCTGTCACGGTCGCCAGATGTTGGGGCCTCAATATCTCCAATGAAACTCCCGAAATTTAGGTATATATATAATTTTGATAGTAAAACTGTATTTTAAACAATAAATTTGCGGAGCAGACAATTTCGTGTTCGGTATATAATTTTGACAACAAAAAGTGACTAATGACGGTGATCGGAAAAATTAATTGATTAGTAAGGCGCCTAGCCTTTTATAATAGCAACTGCACACATTTCTACAACTAAACGCTGGCGTAAACAAACTAGTATAAGTTCTAAGGGTTATACTCTAAATATTATACTATCAAAATTATATATATACCTAAATTTCGGGAGTTTCATTGGAGATATTGAGGCCCCAACATCTGGCGACCGTGACAGGACCTTATATCTAGAGGAATTAGTCCAGATAAGCTTGGCAGTACCAATCTATGGTGGTCCGGCCCTTCATTCCTCACGGAACCTGAAGGTAATTGGCCTATCTTAAAATCTAGTAAAATTAATTCTAGTGATTTACCGGAAACTAAACCTAACTGTGCTACTTATGTAGCTACTCAAAATGAACTTATAATAAATTTTAAAAACTTTTCTAGCTTGACTAAAATAAAACGATCTTTTGCTTACGTGCTAAGATTTATTAATAATCTCAAAAATAATAATGATAAGCTGCACGGAAATCTGACTGTTGATGAATTAGATAATTCCTTCATTCATTTGTGTCGTCTCGCACAGCAAGACTCGTGTTTCGCTGAATACAATTTGCTGTGCAAAAATAAGACTTTAAGTTCCAAATCAAATATTTTACCATTGAGTCCCTTTTTTAGTAGCGATAAGGTAATCCGCGTTGGCGGCCGTCTAGGCTCATCTGAATATAACTATGCTAAAAAACACCCTGTTCTCCTGCATGCTTCGCATCATTTTACCAAGTTGATTTTCGAGTACGAGCATAAACGCGGATTACATGCTGGTCCACAATTATTGTTGGCCATTGTTAGGGAATATATTTGGCCGATTAACGGCAGAAAGTTAGCCAGACGCACTTTTAATAATTGCTTCAGGTGCAGACGCCTGCAGGGTAAGACTATTGCACCAATGATGGGACATTTGCCCTCACAACGTGTCACGCCAAACTTTCCATTTCACACCGTAGGAGTTGATTTCGCTGGGCCATTTCTTATTTTAAATAGAAAGGGGCGGGGTGCTTCGTTAGTCAAGTGTTATCTTTGTTTTTTCATATGCCTACGCTATAAGATTTCTCACCTCGAAGCCGTGAGCGATTTATCAAAGGATGCCTTTATTATGACGTTCCGAAGGTTTGTGTCACGAAGAGGTAGGCCGGCGGAAGTATTCTGCGATAATGGGCGAAACTTTGTCGCGGGAGCTAAGGAAATTAATGATTTTTTTAAGATTAACCAAAACGAGCTATCTGATTTTGCATGTTCGGAAGGCATACAGTTTCACTTTTCACCTGCTTACGCTCCTCATTTTGGCGGTATTTTTGAGGCCGGTATCCGCTCAGCAAAGTTTCATGTTAGGCGAGTAATGGGTAATTCTCATTTGAGTTTTGAAGAACTGCAAACGCTTTTCGCTCAAGTAGAAGCGGTTTTAAATAGTAGACCTCTCTGTCCTTTATCCGCTTCTCCTGACGATTTTCATTCCCTTACTCCTGGGCACTTTATCATTGGTCGGGCTCTTACCGCGCTGCCTGAACCCGATTTAGAAGACTGCCACCCCACCAACTTGCAGCGCTATGCCAGGCTGCAGCAAATTTATCAACATTTTTGGCGGCGCTGGCAACAAGAGTACATCGCCGAGTTGCAACTTCGCCGCAAATGGAAGACCAACCACGACGCCGTCAAAATTGGAGACCTGGTCATAATAAAGGAAGATGGCGTCCCTCCGCTATGCTGGAAGCTTGGGCGCATTGTACGGCTATTCCCAGGAAAGGATGGGGTTTGTCGAGTAGCCGATATAAATACTGTACGAGGAACTGTGCGGTGAAGTACTTGGCTGTGCGGTCGATAACGCGATATGGACCGTTGTACGTTGGAGTTAGCGGTTTGCGCACGGCGTCATTTCGTACGTAAACATGTGACGATTTATATAGATCGTCGTGTTAATAAAAACTTACGCGCTTTGTCTAGTCTCGGTCTAGGATCACGTGACTGGGATATTTTACTCATTCACTTATTGAGCCCTAAGCTTGATAGCCATACCAACGCTAAGTGGGAAGAATACCGGGGTACGTTGGATACTAACATACCTAATTTGCAACACTTTTTCGAGTTTCTTAAAAAACGCGCTGATATACTTGAGTCAATAAATAGCAGCCATCCATATTCTAAACCTAAGACTCAGGCTACGTCAAAGTCTATAGATTCTAACAATAAAATAAAGTTTCATCAGTCATATGTTTCTAATAGTGAACACAATAATAATAATACTTCTGATATATCGTGCGGTGTTTGTAGTGGTAATCATCGTCTTTATGATTGCCCCACCTTTTTGGCTAAAGGTGTGGATGAACGTATCAGTGAGGTGAACAGCTTGAAGCTTTGTCACAACTGCCTGAGGTCAGGCCATTCTGCACGCAATTGTCGCATGCATCCGTGTCGCATGTGCAACACAAGGCATAATAGACTTTTACATAAACAACCTGAAAACAAAAATATTTCCAGTGTTGTCACAATTTCACCAGACATCACTGATGACACTATTGTTAATTTTGCAAATCAAAATAACCATCAAGTTTTGCTGTCTACTGCTTATATTGAGGTAGTTAATCCAACGACCAATCAGACACTAAAGGTTCGTGCTCTTTTGGATTGTGGTAGTCAGTCTTCATTCATTACTCAATCTCTTAAAACCAGATTGCTTTTAGAACCGACCACCACTTTGCAGGTCAATATAATTGGTATAGGCAACAAAACCACCACTCAGGCCACTGAGATTTGCGTAGTTCAGTTAAAATCATTAATGAATCATTTCACCGTCACTTCTTCTTTTCTGGTGTTGCCAGTGTTGACGGGTAATATACCTAGAATGCCCGTTGACGTCAATAAACTTAATATTTCAAGTGATTACTTTTTAGCGGACCCTCACTTCCACCAACCAGCGCCTGTTGATGTTGTCATCGGTGCTGATATTTTCTGGGACATTATTGGCCGAGATCAACTCTCTCTAGGCCTCAACTCACCCGTATTGAGAAGTTCTCAGGTCGGTTGGTTGGTTTCAGGTCCTTTATTTTTTAATTTACCCACAGACAATAAGTTGAAGGAGACTGAGGGTAATATTATAGATTGTAATCATACAGCCGTTTCCTTTATGTCGTCTTTTGACAGAATTCATCAAGAATTAACAAAATTCTGGGACTTAGAAAATATTCCTCAAACTAAAACACTTATGAGTCATACCGAGAAAGCATGCGAAACACATTTTTTGTCTCACACCCTCCGTTTAAAGACTGGTAGATTCTCAGTCAGTCTACCTTTATTGGATACACCTGATTGTCTTGGTGAATCTTATTCACTAGCTAAAAAACGCTTGTTGAATTTAGAAAGGCAATTTCGCAAACAACCACATGTCAAATCGCAATATGTAGAATTTATGCGTGAATATGCAGACTTGGGTCACCTTTCCGAATCCGCTATACCTATACCTTCTACAGCTTATTTCCTCTGCCATCACGCCGTCTTCAAAGACAGCAGTGAGTCAACGAAAATTAGAGTCGTCTTCGATGGCTCAGCTCTTACATCATCAGGTCAGTCTGTCAATGACATCCTCATGGTTGGGCCTAATATGCAGGATTCTCTGTTCTCCATCTTAATAAGAGCTCGACAACATAAGTTCCTCCTCACGGGTGACGTCGAGAAGATGTACCGTCAAGTCCAGGTCCGTGAGCAGGATCGCAACCTTCAACTTGTGTTATGGAGAGAAGATGAGTCTTTGCCCATCAAAACGCTTCAGCTAGGTACTGTGACTTACGGAATGGCAAGTTCTAGTTACTTGAGCACTCGGTGCCTGTGGCAGATTGGTGAAGAATCCTCTGATCCTATGGTAAAGGAAATAATTCAGCACGATTTTTTTGTAGACGATCTCCTAACCGGCTCTGAAAGCGAGGATACTCTGCGTTATGTACACCTATCTGTAACTGAGGAATTAAGGAAGGGATGCTTTAATCTTCGTAAGTTTAAGACTAATTTACCATCATTGTTCGATTCAAATACTGAAACTGACAATCTTTTAGTAAGCGAGTCAACTAGTACTCTGGGCATGGGATGGAATCCATCAACCGATCAGTTACATTTCCCAATCAAATGCCCACTTACCTCTAATAATAATTTAACTAAAAGATCATTTCTATCTTCTATTTTTAAAATTTTTGACCCCTTAGGACTAACCAGTATAAGTTCTTCGTGTTAATTCTCCCATCATACTATTTGTTTTTTTATCGCCGCTATACTATAAGTCATCTTCTCCGTACATAAGAGTAACCATGAAGTTTCTTGCCGATTCTTCTCCATAATAAAAGAAACGTGCACCTTTTGTCGTCGTTTTATACAGGGTGGCCACTAGATAGGCGTCCAAAGAAAAAAATTAGATGCCTTATGCTAAGGGGTACCCGAATTACCCCCATGTATGACATAAAAGACAATTTCCTCCGTAGATGTAGATTGTGCATTTCTGTGGTAAGGCGGCACTTTGAAAACCTTTTGTAACGTGTTTTAATAAAATTTGTAAACTATTTACCGTATTTTTTTTTATCATAAAAGTGGCAAAAATAAAGAAATCCGAAATTATATCAATAACTGTAAAAATACCTTTATTGCTATCAACGCTAATTACAGGAAATAATCCCCGTCCATAGAAGTTTTTAAGATCATTTAGAAACCTCTGGCACCCCTAACTTATTTTTTTTTAAGCTCTGAACATTTTTGATTATCGAACTTTAATGGTAATTTTGAACTTTGGACTAATTTTGTGGTAAGTTCTACAATGCCTAGGCAAACGGATTTTTTTTTTGCATGGTAGCTATTGTTATAAACCAATGTTAGGTGAAAATTTAGAAAATAGTACTTAAAAAAATTCTAGCTCCTAAACTACAAATAATCGCGGAACATATATGGGGGTAATTCGGGTACCCCTTAGCATAAGGCATCTATTTTTTTTCTTGGACGCCTATCAACTGGCCACCCTGTATGTGCCCATGAAGGCTGACGGGAATAAAAGTAGATGTACAAAATTTCTATTGCTTATCATCGCTGTAGACAACCCTATCTAATATTCCATAGAAATATTAAAACTTTTTTCTGTTATATATGGTAACATCCTTAGTCTTTGCGGCATAGGTTAAATGCTATTATAGCCATTTTCATATCACAGAGGCTGTCCATTTGCGTTGTGGGTATGCGAGCGGCCCCTGACCAGTCTGCCCAAAGTCAACGTGAATACTAATATTGTGGTAGTGGGCGCCAGTCGCACGGGACTCGCGTTCCTCGAGACTTTGCTTATGGGGTAAGTTTGAAATTCTATTGAAGACATAAGGGCAATCGCAGCCCCGAAATAGGGATTTTATTATGTGCTTTTTGATGTGGAACATCTAAAGCCGCACGTAAAACCGATTTTGCCTAGGTTTGGAAATGGATGGGTTACCACACGGGCCAGGTTAAGCAACCTTTGTCAAGGTTTGGGAAAGGATGGGGTACCACACGGGCCAGGTAAAGCAACCTTTGCCAAGGTTTGGAAATGGATGGGTTACCACAGGGGCCTGGTTAAGCAATACTTGCCTAGGTTTGAAAATGGATGGGCTACCACAGGGAGCCAGGTTAAGCAACCTTTGCCAAGGTTTGGAAATGGATGGGTTACCACAGGGGCCTGGTTAAGCAACCTTTGCCAAGGTTTGGAAATGGATGGGTTACCACACGGGTCAAGCTAAGCAACCTTTGCCAATCTTTGGAAATGGATGGGTTACTGGGTAGAAACTATCGGCTAAACATAAGTATCATAACGACTTTATTTGACAACACGGTTGGCGCAGTGCGTAAAGAGCTTGTCTGCTGCGCTGCGTGTCGCGGATTCGACCCCGCACGGAACAAATATTTTTATGACTTACAGGTTCCGGGTCTGGCAGTTTGTGTATGTGAGTTTAAATGTTTGTAAATGCACCCACTATACAGGAGAGATTCCTAATGTGGGGCATCGTTGTTTAAAAAAGAAAATAAATATATAACACATTCCATACAAATCGGTTCAGACGTTTAAACTTCCGCCTTTATAATATTAGTGTGATTATTTCCCAGACCATCATCTCAGTATCTAACGTTCAATAACGTGACCCTCATCTCGGAGTTCGGCGTGCCCGATGTAGCAGATTGTCTGAAAGCTGCGGATATTTGCGTGCCCAAAGATGGCCGGTATACCGATCGCTACCTCAAGAGTATACCTTTCTACTTCTATTTGGATATCATGACAGCTGTCATGGTTAAAATTGACAGGTGATTTTTATTTTAGTTCTTTAGTAGTACGTGTAGAATATTTTATAATTATACACGCTGTGTAGACCCTTTGGCGTGATAGTTAAGAATCATGTACTAAAACTATAGTAAACTAGCTGTGCCCAGCGGTTTCACCCGCTGAGGTTTAGGGGTATGAAAAATAGATGTTAGCCGATTCTCAGACCTACCCAATATGTACCCAAAATTTCATAAGAATCGGTCGAGCTGTTTCAGAGGAGTACGGTAACTAACATTGTGACACGGAAATTTTATATATTAGACCAGCTTTTGCCCGTGGCTTCGCTCGCGTAAAATTTGGGGTAACACAGTTCCCCTTTCCTGATTTACAGGTACCTGCTACCTGCAGTTTTTGCCGTTGCGCCTTATTGATTTGTAATAGCAAAGCTAAGTTTTCCTTTTCTTCCCTCTTTCTCCCTCATATTCCACTGTTTTCTAAATTGCCTATATGTCCGTCTCCTGGGTCCCAACTATCTCTGTATTAAAATCATCAAAATCGGTTTAGCCATTAAGGCGTGAAGAGGTAACAAACAAACTCACTTTTGCTTTTATAATATTAAGTAAGGAAGTTGTTGGAATGATGTCGCTTATACTATGTAAATTAAGTCCTTCTCAAAGCAAACTCTAACCTCTGAACAGTACGACTCAAACTTGCTTCCATTGATGCCGTTAGACATTCTGCAGCAACCTTTCTACCGTCACTAATCCTTCCTTTGGCGATTTGGATAACACAGATACTCTCCACAGAAACCTCAGTTTTAACGTTTCTAATGTCTCATTCATCGACACGGTTAGCGCAGTAGCTGAACTATTGGCTGTTGCGCTTCCTGTCCCGGTTTTGAATCCCGTACGGATCAAAAAATTGTAAGTAAGCGCTCCTACGATACGGAAGAAATTCCTAGTGTGGGACAGCGTAAACTGATTTCTTAAGTTAGCTTTTGTTCTATTATATTTTGTTCATGTTCCAATATATTTATCTATACTTTGATTGCAGAAAAAGAAAATGCATTATTTTAAAAGGCGGTGGTTATAAATACTACGACCAATTGGTGTTGACTTGTGGCCGACAGTTTCAGCATCCGGATTATTTGAAGGAATCCCTTGCACTTGTGAAAGAAGTGGCGTAAGTACATTTTCTGTTATTAGCTGTATTAGATGTTTGGGTATGTGAGTTTAAATGTTGTTGATACAGGAGAAATTCAAAAAGTATTTAAAGTTCGAAATTTATAAATAATAATTTCCTTTCATAGCCCATTTATCTATTAATACAATTTAAACATAGTGACTTTTTACCTATATATTGTGATCTAAAAAAAAAAAATCTTATCTTTCCCAACAAACACTAATACGTTTTCTGTCTCCAGAAAATCAATTTTTTTGGGTTGTTGAACTTTAGATCTTGGTGTCCCGATTGATTTAATGATTTTAACACTTACCTTCGTTTTTTTTTCATTAGATATGGAATACTTTAACCATCCTGATGGAATTTTGTTGGTCATGACTTCTCAAGACTGTATTTTTGCATGTGGAGAGCTCTCAATTCTCTCTTCTTTTTGTTCAGAAAAGGAAAACCTTGCGACAGAGGGTTGCTGGATGATCCTAAGCATATCCCGGATAGTGTTCCGATGCCCCCCGACCTACCTGAGAACGTGTTTCTGATCAACTCACTGTACGAAGCCAATATCTGCTTGAGGAAAGTTATGCGCATGATCAGTGACGCCAGTAAGTAAATGTACAGCCAACAAAAGAGGCAATGTAACTAGGCTCGCTAGAAACAGTTGAAATTTTCTTTAAAATCTCTGAATGTTTTCGAATAAAGTTAAATTTATTGTATAGAGAACTTTAATGTTTAATTTAATAAATCAAATTTAAGTAGAAAGCGTCCATTGCTTTCTAAGAAAAATCCTACAAATACTGACTGTACCTTTTGTTATTTTTTGCGGATGGAAAACTACCAAATAATTCTGGGCGGAGCGGAGGGAGTGCCAGACTTTTGCTAACTAAAACCCACCTGTGTTCCTTCTTTTGCCCTTTGTTTTCCGGGGCCGCGGTATCTCTTTCAAACAACCTGCAACCTCGGTATGATTTGCAAGGATACTGTCTGTACTTTAAATATCAAAAGCAGACCACTGGATTTTCAACCGTCGGCTGGTCGTGAGTCGAAGCGTGTTTGCTTAGTCTTGTATTTGCAAAATCAGCCTATAATGGCATATTTTAGGCTAATTTTGCAAATACAAGAGTTGGGATACAGGTTTCCTCTTTACGGGAGGGACTGAGCGAACAGTTTGCGACATAGGCAAATGGCAATATCTTTTGACTGCGTAAACCAGAAAGATTAACTTTTTCATAGCTCCAAGGGACACTTATTTAAGTATGTGGTTTATTTTCAACTAGATACCTTCGCACGTTCTCGAGGTAAAGTGTGTTTGACAGGTAGACAGGCAGACAGACGGACGACAAAACGGTCCTATGAGGGTTTAGTTTTTAATTTTGAGGTACGGAATCAACGGATCTAAAAATAATTGGATACGATCCCGCAATTACCAAACTTTGGTTGAAACCGCGGGTATACGCTAGCATAATCAACGAATCGCAGAAAAACCTTCAATCGTTCATAGACTAACAGTTAATTTTTATTTTTTATACAGAGGATGCATTAGCCATTAGCAACCATAACCAAGTGATTGTATACGGAGACTGCATCGAAGCTTACAGCTGTATCGCGGCATTATTGGAGCTTGGCATATCGCCGGAGAAGATCGTCTTCGTTGAGCCGTTCCCTTCGATCGATGATCCTGCTCCTCTTAGAGTCAACTGCTTTAATGATGAGTTGGTATGTTTCGCTTAGTTCCACAAATACATACATAAATAAATAACGCCTTTTCAACATAGGGTGCAGGAACCATATAACTCCACCTGATATGAATGTATCGAACTCATTTTGTTTCGTCAACGCTCATTTCAAAGCGAGAAAGACGTAGGTATCTTTTATATGAATTTACAGAAATAAGACAAACTTTTGGAATGTGGTCCTTGCTTATAGCACCTCAAAGCGGCAATTTCCGTATTTATTTAAAATAAAAACTAAAAAGACGACTTACTTCTGGTAGTCGGTGGCAAAAAAATCTATGATTCAAACAAAAGTCACCGACTTCCGGAAATAAATTTATTTTCCGTTTTTTAGTGTCTTTTATGAAGTCTGTTTTTATCATACATTCTCAGCTCAGTTCATTGTCAAAAATCCTAATTTAGCAAAATTTGTATAAGATGTGTTTGATTGTCGTTCCTATAGGGTTGTGTCTTAAATTAGTAGTCATTATCAAATCGAGTGCAGGTTTTATCGCCGCATGATATCGAAAAAAAAAACAGTATCTAATTTGTTATTCCAGACTATAATCTACTTCTGTGTCAAATTTCATCAATACAGCCATTTTGACGTGAATTAGTAACAAATCCATCCTCACAAACATTTGCATTTATATATATAGTATATAGGATAGGATATCATATTAGTAGGATACTTATAATAAGTACTAGCTGTTCTCCGCGGTTTCACCCACGCTGCTCAGCACCTGTTGGTCGTAGCGTGATGTTATATAGCCTATAGCCTTCCTCAAGAAATGGACTATCCAACACTAAAAGAATTATCCAATTCCAACCAGTAGTCCCTGCGATTAGCGCGTTCAAACAAACAAACAAACTCTTCAGCTTTATAATATTAAGTATAGATTAGTAGGATTATAATATTAGTAGGAAGTAGGATGTCAGGCACGCCAATATTTTTTTCTTGTCTTACACAAATAAACTTAGTTCATACTGTAAAATCTATAATTGCAGATTGACGCAAGAGTCCAAGACACCGTTGAGAAGCTTGGCATACGTGTCTTACGCCAATGCCATTTGGCTGCATGGCATCAAATAGACAACCGCGTGGAATCCATAGACTTCATGGCTCCCCTTACTTCGATCTCGCTTAACAGCTTCGCTCTTTTCTATTATGGATTGCGTGCTATCAACTTACATGCGTTTAAAGGTACTTGCAAATTATTTTCCTTGAAATTTTTGGAATAACCCTATCAGGTGGACATTTTTTTTTCGGGTGGGAAATCATCTAATGACTTCCCCCGACTCTGGGCGGAGTGGGGGGGCATGTTTGATTTGTACTGACTAAAACCCACCCATGTTCCTTCTGTTGCCCTTTACGTTCCAGGGCCGCGGTATCTCTTTCGAACAACCCGCAACCCCGGCAGGGTCAGTTGGACATTACATTTAGATTTAGAGAAATAATTATGTAACATTATGAGTGAGAATAAACTACTCTATTATATTTTTTTGTCGTATATATACAGAATACAAAAATTGGGCCCTGGAGGGAAACTACCTTAAATCCTTAAGTTGGCTCATTTTAATTAACGGAGACATTCCTTAGTTTTAAAAAAGAAACTAAACTGCATTCATCATGTTTAAAAGATTCGCTTGCCTCGCCTGGAACTATTTTTCCACACTTATAGTAGGTATATCCAATATACCTATCATGGCGAAAATAAATCATGACTATTTAAATTGTCATTTACGGGAAAACTTCCGTGATTTCCATTTGGGGTAACTCAGTCATTCCGCGATCAAGGCGCTCGCATAAGCGTCGAAATATCGGGCGCTCATAACAAATGACAATCAAGGAAGAAAAGTAAATGACAGTTTAAATAGTGACATAAACGGTAAAATCTTAAAACAAAGATCAACGTTGTTTGACCCTACACAGCTATAAACGAGAGTGGTTTGGTGTACGATGGTGGTCTGGTGGTGAGTCCCACATTTGAGACGAACGACCCGTGCATCTCTGGAGCGGGGACCTGCGTGAGGTACTCGCGACGGCTCTACGCATCTCGTAGCATGCATCGGTACCACTGCTCAGAGGACATTGGAGAAGCGGTAACTTTTTTTTAATGTTGCCCTATTAATTCTCTTGTATAGTGAAAAGTTAAAGACGTGATGTTATGTTATTTTCAGCTGGGACGACTATTCTTACACAAGTTGGATCCGTTCATAATGGGCGATCCAGATTTGAAAAACGCGCCAGATGATTTGTTACCCAGATACAGTTCCACTATGTTCGGGTAATATGAATGTATTTATGCTAACTTTTTGTAATGTAATGTAAATGTAATGTAAATAAAATATACAGGTTGTGAAATAATAAACGCAACACCTTCTGTGTGACTTTTGGAAAGTCGTCATTTTTTTTAGTTTATCCTAACATGAAACGAAATTTAAATCTTGTATTAAACGCACACTATGTAGGCAAGCATATTATAAGTTGGGGGATTATATTGATGATAAAAATGCTTGGCTCAATGCTGGTCCTGCTCCTCAAGCATAGGGGTAAACTTATTAATAAGTATCCGAAGCTATAGTGGAAGCTGCAGAAGATTGTAAGACTATCTTTGCAATGTATAGAATCAATTCTCTAGTATTGTATAATTATTAAGCCCATATGTGAGTGCTATGTATTATCATTGACTTGACGAAGCCCTGGTGGTTAATAGTGTCATGCTCACTTAAATGTCTCGCTGATGGTGGCGGGTGTGTCGGGTCATTTAGCTCCCTTCAAAATGGTCGAGCTGAATGGGGCTGATCCATACGTCATGTTCGTGAACGGGCGCTGTCAGTTGGGACTGGTCATTTTTTAACTACCACGGTCATTTTTAATTTATTTAGATTTAAATTGAATTTTGTTTTTTATTTACTCTGGACGCTCTTACTGTGCACGTCTTTCTACATCGTTCTCACATATTTGTATAATCTCAACACGAATGATGTAAATACTATTTTGTAAAAATATTAGAATTTAAAAGAGTGTCCATGGAGTTTCTTGCCCATTCTTCTCCATAGAGATCAACGCTTTGGAATGGGCAACTGCAGTACTTTCACAAGTTATTATGCCTTGTGACCGGGACTGTAGATTCATTTTGTTTCTTGACATTCAAAAGTGCCTGTAATGGTCTAATTGAAATAAATGATTTGATTTGATTTGATTTGACATATTGATCAATCTGATCACGTCAATTTATATCATTTTTTTTTTGCAAATAAATGAACTCTTTAAAAAAATGTTCTATTTCATAGTCCAAGAGATCACGCATGAATATTGTAAAATTGCTTTACTAGTGGCTCGAGTTGTTGAAACTGTTTTAGTTGCATACTAAAATTTTAAAACTTTTTGGATATTTTTTGCGAATTAAACAATTAAAACTTTCTTTTTTATTATAAATATCGCTTTCCGATGTGACTGGTAAAGTGTTAGCAAAATTATAGCCCTACTTGAAATTAGCAAACTTCCGTGTCTCTCGGTCTCGCTAAATTAATCAAAAATTGCCGGAATTGAAAACAGGCATATTAACTTACACGATTATAAGTAGGTATAGGTACAGACTACGTCAAACAAATAAAAAATGAAAGTAATTTAAAGCAATTTGAAAATGTGCCCGTTTTTTTTGCAAAGCAGTGTATTACTTTGTGCTTGTTATTACGTCTTGTCTCCTTTCTAATACCCATTAGAAAACAAATATTATGTTGCTTGGAGTCACAAATTTGTGGTTATAATATCAGTTCTTTTCTTGAAAAAAATTCTCAATTTTTTGTTTATTCACTTAGGTTTGTCATTTAATCTTACTTGGTAATTTTCAGCTTCTCTCGCTCCACAAATAGCTTGAATAGTTTTTCGCGGCTTGTGGGCGGTGCCAACGATACGACAAGGTCAGTACAGATCCTGAACTGAGACTGGTTGACATTTGTGACTTGTAGTTTTCAACAACATTCACACATATGTATATCAAACTTCCTACTAATATTATAAATGCGAATGTTTGTGAGGATGGATGTTTGTTACTCTTTCACGTCTGTGCTTGCAAGAGCTCTAGCTGCCAATGCACCAGCAGGCCAACGTTTAAAGAGGTGGAACATTCTTGATATAGACAAGAGACAATGACATGTGATTACCATGCTTAATGAAGCCTGGTATTATAATATTTTTAGAGCCCTCGCGAGTCGCTTTAAACATATTATTGAAAACAATTTTTCTTTCTTTTTATACTTTACGTGCTTATTGTTTACAGATGGCAACCAGTTATGAAATTTGAGTCTCCAGTTGTGCAGTTTGCCATACTACCGGGACCCTTATACTATTTGAAGCTGAGGAAGCCTGGCAAAGAGATACCTATGGCTATCCAACAGTGCTTACCGCGACAGGTATCAACACATTACTTACATATTTGAATCGCCCAGAATTTGCACCTTCAGTAGCGTCTACCAGTTTCTGTGAAATGCAGACAAGAAATCACAGCAACCACGATTTTAAGTACTTACCCTATCGTTTGTGTAATAGATCTTTAAACAACGCTTATAAATTATAGTGTTGCTTGCTAGCCTATTTTCAACCAAATTAATTTATGGTTCTAGTCAAATCTAATATTGTAATATTTGTATGGTCTATAGATAATTGTTTCGGGTTTAGCTGTCGTGTATGCGAGTTTGTATGTTTTTAAACATACCCACGATACCGGACAAACTCCTTGAGTAGGGCAACGTTAAAAAAAAACCATGTAGGCTATACAGCTGTGTGAGTAAACTATAGCAGGTCAATGTGAGTGTCACACTCACGCTTTACTTTTCTTTTGATTTTTAACTCTTACATAAGTGTGTTGTAGGTAATTCCCAGGAGGTTTTAATGATCCCCTCATTTCTCTTTACTGTGAAAGGTGCTCACAAGATGACGACTATAAAGCCTAACTACAGGAGACAAAATGTTATGACAAACAATATCATTTTTCACTAAAACACGTCCTACGTACAGGTAGTCGATGACTCAACTTAATATACACATAACTACAACGTTTCTGTGGAACAGATTCTATGTAGATAACGTGGACCAATAGAAACACAGTAAAAATTTTCGGTACTCGTCTGTTGAAAAAAAAAACAGACTTTAATAGAAAAGTCTAGAAGATTAGCAATTGAAGAAAGAAGGTTTCTCTTACCTTCACCTTCTTTAACTAACGTTTTCTATCAAGCTTCTCCCCACTTCTCAGGGCCATAACCTGGTAACGGATAAAGACGACAACTATTTCCGTGTCCATCTGAACGTACTTCACGTGATTGACGCGGTGACCTGCCTCTCTCACAAACCTTTCTCTTCAGAGACGTATCAGCAGCTTTACGGCAAACATGAGGCGTTCTTCAATAAACTGTATTCTAGATATCAGGTAAGATTGATGGGTTACGTAACCATTATCAGCTTTCAATTGTCACACAGCTGGGACACTGGCCTACTTTTTGTGGGAGGGAATGGATCGCAATTTACCTCTCGATCCCAGTCTTCGGCCTAAATTGTTTTTATACTTAATAGGCTTGCGTTTGGACGCAACTCGCCTAATGTAAAGCCATAATGCAGCCTAGGGTGGAGCACACCTGCCTATGAGAAACCCATTCACTCGTACTTTGGGGAGATCCAGATTATAGTGATCATTCGTTAGTAATAGCCGTGGACACTGGGTTTTATACTTTGCACTTATCGTAACAATGTTCAAATTAGTAGTTCAGTAGCCTCAGCTTGTTTCAATACCTAATCGTAACCAAATGCGGCACATTTGAGTGTCCAAAAAAGTTCAGTATCTCTGCCATAGTTGGCAGAGATACCGAACTTTTTTGATGACCTGTATGACATACTCCTTCTCAATCTCGACGTGGCACATTATCGCCTGGATGCTGTATCATTTGCCATTTACCAGCTATTTTTTCAGGAAAATCTTATTAAAGATTTCTACGTATTCTTTACGCAACCTTGGATGTCGACATTATACCAGGAGACGTTTAGAGATCTTATTAGTGATATCAACGAACAAGACATTGGCATGGTAAGCTTTTATTCATTGTTATTGTAAGTGTTTTTTTTTTTTAATGATCGTAAAAAAATCGCTTCGTAGAACGTGCCATAAAAGTTAAAAAAATATTTATACTTTGTTTATAACATTTTTTTTACTTGAACTAAAACCTAAATATCGAAGAGATGTTGTTAAAAAAATTAAAAAAAATTACGACCGATTTTTTTTTACGACTGTTATTTAAACATTTATTTCAATTACAATTAAGAAGCTAGTTCGAGATTTTATGAGTTAACAAACAATATTCAATACCTTAAATAAATTAATTAATGTGCCGTACTCGCTTTTGACGCCACGCGCGCAACCTGAAAATGTCGCGCGCAGACCTATTTACAGCGTTAAATTAAAATTATAAATAATGGAGATAGATTTCCGAGAGTTAAAAGTTTTTTATTGGAAATTTCCTGTTCTTTCAGAATCTTTTTTTGAAATTTCTTAAATATTAATAGTTTATGAAATATTGGCAAAAAACTAAATGCTATTTTTTGCAATCTGCTTATAACTTTTGCATTTTTTTATGTGCTAATACACGCTTTTAGCACATTTTTTTGGGCGTCATTCCGGATCCAATGAGCTATCGCACATAATTTTAAGAGCAGTATCTCTATTTTGTAACATTTTCAACTTCGACTAGACTATACCTGTGTTTTTGGTCTGTAACTCTTACTGATAAAATTAACCTTCGAAGGCGTCTTAAACACAGTTAAGTTATGATATTTCAACTACTAACGCCATCTATTGAATAGGACTGTGTACTAATATCCCACCTTTATGTATATTAACCATCACACTGAACAATTTATAAGGGTGTGCTGTGCTTGCAAGCTGTAGTAGGGTTGTGATAAAACTTTGTTACAACAATAGATGGCGTATAGTGCGTTTAAATGGTGACTTAAAATATTATGTTTTATAGAAGTATATTTTGAACATTTTTGTCCGTCTGGAAATAAAAAGTTGAGTTCCATATTCACCCGACTAGGGCATAGTCAAAAAGAATTGTCGGTGTTTACCTTTGTAACATTTAAACAAAGTAGAAACATCGATGCACAAACGTTTACCACTTAATCAGGTCATCATTCACACCATCAGTAAGAAAAAAGAACCAGTTGTTTCGTACACTTTGATTGTGGAGGTTTTGTTTGATACAGGGGTTTTTTTTCCACAGGCTGTTTATAAGAATTGCTTTGAAATCATAATTTGCAACAGCATCTATGTAGGTTTATTATAGGCTTACAGCACTTATAATTATGATGTCATCTGACATTTGTATCTGTTGTCCGTGCATGTTGATTTGCTTGAACCTTCAAAACGTCATAACAATGATAAATGATGTTTATTTTGCAAGTAGGTTTTCATAAACACTTTTACACGTCATTCTTTCGAGGCCGGTGTTTCGTACCCGACTATTCTGAGAAGAAACAGCCGAAACAAACTCAGAGGTCATAGTCTCTTTTAAAGTGCAGACAGAATAATCTTGGTCAACTTACATGAGGACTATGCGGATAGTGTCTGAAATGGTCTTTTTTAAGAAAGCACCACACAGATTGAGTGGACCTGTCCAGTCAGTGCAAGCATTTGTCAGTTATCGTGTAGCTCAACTCATAACCCAAGGAGCTCAACGACACGACGAACAATACCAAAAAAAAGGACATTTGAATGCTGTTAACATAACGAAATATGATCAAATAAAAGTTTGTGGGGTTGAATGAATATTTGTTACTGTTTCTCCCAAAATCCAGTGACGGATTTTTATACAACTTTTCACACAGATAATGATACCTAGATAAACACGTAGGCTACTTTAAATCCCGGTGCTATGATTCCATAGGATAAATTACGACGTCCTAGCAAAACTTTTGGCTACAGCTAGTTGTTTAATATTTTCTTTGTCAGATTAACATCAACAACAAGAACATAAAACATAAGATGACAACAACATTAATGATAACATTTTCTATTCAATTTCAGATAAGCGATTTGGTGAAATCAAAGTTCGCCTTATTTGACTCGGTAATGCATCAAATGAAATCAACAATGGTTCAATCGTCAGAGTCAGCGCGATCTAATGACTCCGGTTCTTCTATCAGCAGTTATGTTCAGGTACGTGTGTATATATTTTCGTGACTATATAATTTAAAAAGCAAGTGATCTTATGGCTCCGGTTCTTCTATCAGCAGTTATGTTCAGGTACGTGTGTATATATTTTCGTGACTATATAATTTAAAAAGCAAGTGATCTTATGGCTCCGGTTCTTCTATCAGCAGTTATGTTCAGGTACGTGTGTATATATTTTCGTGACTATATAATTTAAAAAGCAAGTGATCTTATGGCTCCGGTTCTTCTATCAGCAGTTATGTTCAGGTACGTGTGTATATATTTTCGTGACTATATAATTTAACAAGCAAGTGATCTTGTGGCTCCGGTTCTTCTATCAGCAGTTATGTTCAGGTACGTGTGTATATATTTTCGTGACTATATAATTTAAAAAGCAAGTGATCTTATGGCTCCGGTTCTTCTATCAGCAGTTATGTTCAGGTACGTGTGTATATATTTTCGTGACTATATAATTTAACAAGCAAGCGATCTTATGACTCCGGTTCTTCTATTAGCAGTTATGTTCAGGTACATCATCTGCCTAGCCTTTTCCCAACTATGTTGGGGTCGGCTTCCAGTCTAACCGGATGCAGCTGAATATCAGTATTTTACATGGAGCGACTGCCTATCTGACCTCCACAACCCAGTTAGTACTGGGTAATACGATACCCCTTGGTAAGACTGGTTGTCAGACTTTCGGGACACTGACTACCTGTAACGACTGTCAAAGATCTACAAATGATAGCCGGGACCAACATCTTAACGTGCTTTCCGAGGCACGGAGGAAACTCGGTATGTAACGGGTGGTCACCCATCCACAGACCAACCTAGGCAAGCACGGCCAGGTACGTGTGTATATATTTTCGTGACTATATAATTTAACAAGCAAGCGATCTTATGGCTCCGGTTCTTCTATCAGCAGTTATGTTCAGGTACGTGTGTATATATTTTCGTGACTATATAATTTAACAAGCAAGCGATCTTATGGCTCAGGTTCTTCTATCAGCAATTATGTTCAGGTACGTGTGTATATATTTTCGTGACTATATAATTTAACAAGCAAGCGATCTTATGGCTCCGGTTCTTCTATCAGCAGTTATGTTCAGGTACGTGTGTAAATATTTTCGTGACTATATAATTTAACAAGCAAGCGAACTTATGGCTCCGGTTCTTCTATCAGTAGTTATATTCAGGTACGTGTGTATATATTTTCGTGACTAAACTTTAAATACCTTTCCGACCCAGTACTATACAATGCCATCCATTAGCACTGTGTTGGGTGCGTAAGACTGAGTTCTTTCTTATAGTAAAACGTTACACCCAAAACAAAGTCGTGACCCTGCAATATTTTTTGGGTAAAGTAAGTTTAGTTTTATATTCAGGTTCTATGGTTGACGGCTTTTTGAAAGTTTATACCCTGTATGTTGGTAGGTATTTGATCGACACCAGCTCGGTATACCAAGCGCTATTCCAAATTATCTTAATACTAGTGTTATCCTACTATATTATCTAATACATAAAATTCTCGTGTCACAGTTTTCGTTCCCATACTCCTCCGAAACGGCAGGACCGATTTAAACGAAATTTTGTGTACATATCGGGTAGATCTGAGAATCGGCCAACATCTATTTTTCATACCCCTAAGTGGGCAGCGGGTGAAACCGCTGGGCACAGCTAGTAATATTATAAACGCGAATGTTTGTGAGGATGTATGTTACTCTTTCACGTCAAAACGGCTGAACGGATCTTGATGAAATTTGGCACAGAGGTAGATTATAGTCTGGAATAAAACATAGGATATATATTTTTTCGATATCACGTGGGCGAAGCCGCGGACGCCAGCTAGTAGGCTATATTTTTCTTTCGATTTCCTCGATCAGTAAAATAATTGAGAACATTGTATATCGTTCCGTACTTATAAATATTTTGGGTTGTTTGGGCCCTTTGGTTCCGCCATGGATTGAATATTGAACATTTTTTGTGATGCTATGTTACAGCCCCCCCCCCGTCGGCAGGGCACCTTCCGTGATGTGATTGATAAATATGTTACAAAGACTCTTTTTGTAAGTATTTATTATGTTTTTATTACTTTAGTAAATTAGTAGTTTGCAGGATTGGTGCCCGATTTGTGGCTATTGTCTCTATCACGGCGGAAATTCAACTTAAATACCTTCGCCCAACTTGTCGAGAACCACAGGCCTGATTGATAATATGTATCATGCGAAGAATTTCTAAAAAAAATAATATCCACTGCTTCTTGTGATTGAAAACATCGCTAGCTCTATAACGTATACCACGCATCGTATATTATAAAATTGTGGATATTCTTCTTTCTAGCGTGTCGATGACAATTTAAATTAAGTCAGACTCAAATTTAGAAACGAGTTTGGTGCTTGCAGTAGCTTCCATTAGCTTCTGTATTGTGCAAATAACAGGACAAGCAGGACACGGGAAGATTTATAGCATTGGTATTGCAAGTTTGTTACGTACATTTACCCCGTTGGCTGTAGTTGATTGTGCCGACATAACTTGACCTGTTCTTGTACAGCCCACGGAACATCCTTACTAATATTACAAAAGCGAAAGTGAGTTTGTATGTTTGTTTGTTACGTCTTCACGCTTAAATGGCCCAACAGATTTAATTTGAAGATTTTTGGTACAGAGATAGTTGAGACCCTGGAGACAGACAAAGGCTAAAGAAAAGAAAAGGGGACTAAAATATATTTTTTCTCGATCATCACGCGGGTTAAAGTTAGCGTTAGCGCAAAGTAACTATGCCAAGCGGAAGAAGTCGCGGGCGGAACCTAGCTAGTTTTTTAATATAATTTTGTTGTGCTCAGTTTGGCAACAATATTCTTATGACTTCCTAAACAATAGCTAATATGGTACTTGCATTGCACAAAGTGTGATTCATTTTTGTTACCTAAAACAAAATCACTTATGATTTCTTCCCAGCACACATTTGACTGTTTGCTACACAATAAAATAAAGATATAATCAATAGTACCTTTCCACCAAATTTACTGGGTACAGGTCTGGGAACAAAACGCCCGTTCTACTTTCTTATTTCTGTCAATCATTCAGATGACTTAGACATAATTGGTGATATGTGGGTGCAATATCGAGGTTTATATCAGGGTGTGATGTAACATAATGTATAATAGCGTATGTTATTCTGAAAAATGACAATAAATATGGTTTTACGCGCTCAGATTACGGCACGGTTGGCGCAGTGGCTGAGCGATCGAAAGCTGCGCTGCGTGCCGCGGGTTCAATCCCCGTACGGAACAAATATTTGTATGACCTGAAATATTTGTATTTGTATGATGTTTCGAGTCTGGCTGTTTGTGTGTGTGAGTTCAAATGTTTGTAAACGCACCGACGACTCAGGAGAAATTCCTAGTGTGGCCCAAAGCTTTTAAAAAAAATATACTAAACTTGACATTTATGGGAGGAAAAAAAAACAATTTATTTAGAGTCGGCAGCATGTCTTTTCTTTCAATATTATGACCAATGTTTTCTAATAGTAGTAATATTATTGTATGTATTTTCAGACCAAATCCCTGCTTGCAAAGACCAATATACCATCGGTAAGATAATATGTTTATTGTCATACACGTTCTTATTTACAGCATCTATTGTTTTTATTTCTACGATGAAGCACAACGAGAACAACGCATATCGATTTGATATTCTGTAAAAACCTCTTTATATATATGTGGCAGTTCTTTTTTTTAAAAAAGGTTTATTCATTTTTACAAGAGTTCCTTAACAGCTAGTGATTGAAACCTCCTTTTAAGGGAATGCTTGTATTAGGAGATTCTGCTCTTCCACATCATGTGTTATTTTTGCTACATTTTTACTTGCACCTTTTCAAGTTAATGCCTCTCTTTTTTTTCTGTTTACCAGAAGTTCCTTTCACGTTTCATCGTGTCATCATCTGTTCATACGGGCCAAAGCCATCCTTTGGAACAATCAAACGTAGCTCGTTATTTCTATAATCCATTTTTTTTTCTCAAATTGTATCTACTTACTTATAAAGATTTTGTATCATCTTGATTAATAATATCTAATAAGTATTTTCATGCTTGTAGCAGATGTATTCACGGTGGGATACCAACGCTAAAACGGTGACCACGTATTCATTATATATAATTTTGACATATAAAAATAATCATATGTAAATAAAATAAAAAAAGAGCTGCTCCTTACGTTTCACCGTGTAAAACTGCTGTTTTGTTTGTTTTTTTTTTTACAAACTACGAATAATTTTCGATTGGAGAAAAATGAGGGGGTTCAGTTTTGGTGTCAGTGTCTCTTTCACCCTGGAATTCTCTTCATCAAAACTTTCATATTTCTGGAAAACGAGGCTTGTAAAAGTGCATACGTAGTGTTTTGTTTTACGTTCATCTTTTTTTTACAGGAATGTGGTCAAAGTCAGGAAATTCGCTCCCAGGCGGCCAAGTTCTGGTCGAATGCCGGCGGCGAACGTATAGTGTTGGCGCATGTGTCCCGATATCTTGAAAAGAATTCGGTTATTAATCCGCACTTCGCGACACCTTTATCTGAAGACCCTTAATAGAGACGGGCGCTGATAAAGATTTAATACAGAAAGGAAACGATGACTATGATCAAGAAAAGAATGTATGATGATGCAAGGATTAAGGTGGAACGCAGAATGCATGTAAAGGTATTGAGGGTAATTTTAGAAGGGGTTGGATGATTTTTGTTTGAAGCGTGGCCTGCCCAACTTCCGCAATAGTAATATCAATCAGTAATATCAATAAAAACAAGTTTAGAACTAAATATTCTTAAACGTCACATTTCTTATAAGCTATCAAAGTTGTTTTGATAGAAAAGAGTGCTGGTACATATGTCGGAAACGTGACGCTTTAGAAAGATTGATTTGATACAATACTTCTTTGTATTGATGCCAGTTATTGAATAATACGGGTTTACAAAGTGGCAACTATTGAAAAAAATGGCAGTGGTTAGGTAGGTCAAATTATCCAAAGCCTTTTACAGGTACAGGTTACAGGTAACTGTCACTAATAATCGCAGAATAAATTATAGCTTTTATTGTATTTTTGTGTTCTTTAAAAGTAGAAATAACATTTTCATTATTGTTTTACTATTTTAGAAAGAATTTGAATGACTATTGTTTATTGTGTTAAATTAAACCAGACAATTACATTTTAGACAATTTATTTCATTTTACACATGTTCATTATTAGACAAGTTTCCTTACATATTATATTTACATTAAAATGCACAGTATGGCCACTGACTGTGAATGGAAATCGCCGAAACAGTCTTAATTGATATGATTTTGTTTTTGTACAAAAGCCGAAACAATTATATTTATTTTCATTTTATTTTATTACTATAATAACTTACTATGAGATCAAAGGGCGTTGATATATGTGTATAAGTTTTGACTAGTAATCTTTGGGTTTAGAGCCTTTTCACACGAGCGATATAAGTGCGATACGACGTCGTTTCACTTCCACAGGTTTATTAGAAAGCACAATTTATACCTGTAGAGGTGCCGTGTGTGTCGCCACGACATCAAAATTGTATGAAAAGGCCCTTATATTATTACAATCTGTTTTAAAAATGTAATGAAAATGGCCTCTTATTATAGATTTGACTAAACAATATCTAGTTAACATACAATATCGTTGAGCTGTTAACACCATAAAAATGATCATGCAAACCGATTAATATTTACATAGGCTGTATTGTTTATTCGCACCTTATTCTATGACAGCTCTATATCATAAATCACAAAGAAATCATAGTCGGGAATAAAACCTATTTATCTTTTTAGAGTTAATTCAACTTTAAGAAAATTCACTTTTCGAGTTTCACACTAATAAAATCTATTATGAAAAAAAAAATGGGCTATAGGTTTTTGAGCCGTTCATTGTCTCTTCTATTAATTTTAGTGCATTGTCTTTTTATTTCTCAATTGTTAAACTTACATCCATAAAAGTTATATCTAAAATTCTATCCGGTTAAGAATAGAGCCATCAAAGATATAAAGGTCGTGTGTTTATCTCAATGAATACAACAATCAAGAAAATACGTTACTTACTTACCTTATTTGATTTAAAATGTCTGTACAATAATGACTAGCATACACAATTTACGTATATCGTGAAACAAACGTTTCAGAACTGTATTCATAAAACACTCGTAGAATCGCCATGTCGACTTGGAACTTAATGATGACAAAAGTTATTGGAAAATTCATGAAATCGATTAAAATTAAATAAAGGTAATGTAAACATGATCTGCACCATTTTTCTCCATAGGGAACGACCAATCCGAGCCGTGCACTTTTTACATATTAATATACATAGTGTCGAGATATGTGAAAAAAAATGTTTTGGGTTTGATGAAATCGCATACGCTTTGCACATTGATGCAAAGGATCATTCAAAATCAAATTCATTTAAAAAAAGAAAAAAACTTGGGCAGTCTCTAAAAGAAATATGGTCGTAAGACCAACATAAATATTATATTCTGGGTAGCTGCCTTGGAATCTGGATTTAAGCCCGATTGATAGTAAGGTCATCATAACTAACGAAATATGGATGTACAATTTGGGACTTTTTTTCGTATTATAGGCGAAATAATCTAATTTACAGTATTATTTGGACTTTGTTACATCTTAAAATATTAAGTAACCAAATCGCTTTTTTCAATTCATAAGTCCTTGCTAAAGTTTATCTTAGACATTACAAGTCATGCCATCTGTTTTTGACAAGGCTTTAACCCAATGGGACAGTTGTAGGCTGATATAGTATTCTGTGATAATGATACAGGTAGTCCCGCAAGTCTGACAGATAACCAGTATCTTACCAAAAAGTATCTTATTTTCCAGTACTAACTGGGTTGTGGAGATCAGATACTGTCGCTCCGTGTAAAATACTGGTATTCAGCTGCATCGGTTAGACTGGAAGCCGACCCCACAGTCGGGAACGTAAGGTAGGTGATGGTAAGAATGGTCTATGAATACAGGTCTTATTAAATTAAATACTATTTAAATCTATGTATAGGCTAAAACGTATTGACGCGTGAAAGTAATTTCATAGAACATTTAGTTTGCGCATCAACTTGTGACATATTCCAAATCGTTTTACTTAAATGAGCTTTCTTAGTGGAAACAGGCGCATTGCAGTGGTTTTTTAAGAACACTATTAGAAAAGATTTTTACAAATGAAAGTCCTCGAAAGCCACTGATTTATGAGTCAAACATGAGAAATCTTATAATGAAATATGTATATTTTTTTACAACACTTAAAAATGAAAAGCTCTGTAATGAATTGTATTCTTTTAAATTGGGAATTACTGTCAAAAATTTATTAAATGATAACATCAAATTTTTACAAATCTGTTGGAAATCTAGAAATCGTTGGGTTGATGTATATGTAAAACATTTGCTTACCTACTTTTTAAAGTATTGTTAAAAAAATACTGGTGGCGTGAATTTTCAACATTTGGCGTTGGACCAAATCCGAAAATTCTTTGATTCGTACATACTCGCTAGTACAAATGTATCCGCCATCATTACAAAAACAAAAACGAATCCTGAAATAGACCAGGAGCCGTAGAAAAGAGACGGAGCTATACAAGACAAAGCACTATCTCTTTCTCTTTGAGACAACGATGTCTTCTATACGGCCCGCAAAAAGTATAATGCACAATTTTAAAAAAAAATATGGTAACCACAAAAGTTATGCGACGTTTCCACATGTCACAGTGTTCGCATTCAATTGCGCGCCGACTACGGGGGTGCGTAGTCATGCGCCGGCGCCGGCGAGTAATCGGCGCCGTGCAGCAGCGATTAGGTCTGGTATTGCAGCATCGGCGCGGCCGCTAGGTTTGCGTGGTGGCCGCTGTTCATCCGGAGTGCGGACAGCGATTTGTTGTACCATTCGTCCTCGGCGCTCATGCCTGTTGATGAAACAAGTTTATAAATAAATATTATAGTAACAAAAAAAAACCCTTTAATTTGATACCTTTATCATGGGAAGTCATAAAAACAAATCGAGTCCGCCATCTTTGGAAGCTCGCTACATTGAATTTTGAAAGACGAAAGACGTCACGTAGCTAGCAATAGACTGTCGTTCAGTTTCATCATGAATGCAATATGTATTTAAGCTTTTAGGAAACCGGCAAGTGGATCAAATGTAACATCTAAGATTTGTTTACATCCTTTCCTTATCCTTACTAATTCCTTACTAATATTATAAAAGCGAAAGTGAGTTTGTTTGTTTATTTGTTACCTCTTCACGCTTTAATGGCTTAACCGATTTTGATGAACTTTGGTACAGAGATAGTTGGGAACCAGGAGACGGACATAGGCTAATATTTTTTTTTGAAAAAGTGGTATGTGTGGGAGAAAGAGGGAAGAAAAGGGAAAACTTAGCGTAGCTATTACAAATCAATAAGGCGCAAGGGGAACTGTGTTACCCCGAATTTAACGCGAGCGAAGCCGCGGGCAAAAGCAAGTAGATAATAAAAGCGGGTTAAAATAAATTATTATCGTGTAACCAACCACACTGGGCTAGCGAGGATAATGATGACCCACTCCCATTCACAAAAGAGATGCCTGCCATTATACCAGTATCACTTGTAGACAATAATTCCCAATCTACTGAAAAATCTGAATTTTTACAGATTTCATTGCTATTGTAACTAATAGGTGTACAGAATGTTTGAACTTTTGATAGAAGCGTTTTAACCTTTTAATTAAGAAATGGCTGCAAGGAAATGATTGACCTAATAAAACTTCTTTATAACACACCTTTCCTAAGTATGTCAATACATCTAAAACTGAAAGCCTCATGGAAACCAATAGAACAAGACAAAACACAAGATTGGAACACAAGCTCAAGTAATATTTAACTTCGTTCAATAAGACATTAGACATTGTTAGTACGAAGAACATATTAGCAGTCTACGAGAGTTGTAGCAAGTTCGTAGCACGTTCGGCCCGTAGTCGCGTAGCTCGTAGCACCGTTACGTAGCTATATACTCGATATACGTAGAAGGAGGGCAGGGAAGCGAATAGTGAGGTACCGAATCGACCCTCGCGTTTTCTCAAGATGCAATCTCGCCGCAGGAAATAAGATATTTGCCAAGACGCCGCGAGGACGCCCGCCAAAGTAAATGTAGTGGAAATTTTCTTATTAGAATATCTACGGTACGATGCCTCGCCTCCATTACTTGCTCGTTTTTTCTTACGCAGGAATCTTTGCGCCCGCGGCCGCTTCGTATTTCACGGTTTATCGCTTCGAGCTTTTTTTTCTCGTTTCTATTTTTGAAATAGAGTGCAGTAAATGGATTCTGGGTACGGAAACCTATTAAAATGTAATATTGAAATGGCGAGATTTTGTAAGTTGTCGACTTTCCAAACCAAGAAATTAATTGTTTGTAAGATTTTTTTTTTCAAAGAGGATTGGTGTATCGAGCTAAACCATCAAGTCGAGTTATGTTACTTTGGTGTATTAGAATATTAGGTCACACATACCGTCTTGACTTGTGCATGGCTAATGATCAATCTCCGGCCGCATGCTCAAGACGCGATCAATTATATATACAACATGGACGGCCTGAATCATTATGTACAGCCTTATATCGATCGGTAAATTAAATGTCATAAGGAATAGCGAAAGCGCTGATGGATTTTCGACTTAAGATTGCAACGTCGAACGTTGGAAATGCATCAGCGCTCTATATCGCTCTTATTTGAAGTTTCCTTTGTCGATGTTATATGCAATCGATATGTGGGACGTCTTGTCGTCGACACATTCGCGACGTATTGCTTTAGGATTTATGTGCGCACCGCAGTTTTACTCGCGTGGTTATAGAATATACAATATATCTTTATGAAATTGTAGCCTATGTGTTATTCTGATTTATAAGCTATATTATTAAAGTTTTATTAAAATCCAGTCAGTAGTTTTTGCGTGAAAAACTAATAAACATCCATACATCCACCATCCATACAAATTTTCGCGTTTATAATATTAGTAAGATTGCAACGAACGATTTATTATGTAAAACATAACAATGATAATAGATTTTATGTTGAGTTTAAGTAATTTTAGAGATGCTTTTTATTCAACATATTTGTATACTAGAACATATTTGTATATTATCATAATTAAATAAAATATTAAATAATACTTTTTCCAAAAAAATTTAGTACTATATTCTGCTTCAATTCTCAGCAAGGTTTAGAAGAACATGGTCACGCATGTACGAAAAGTAACTTTATTAATTTCACCTGTAACTAACGTGAAAAAATCTTAGAAGTTAAATTTTACCCACTTTCCAGTTTAGCTAAAACCTTACGAGAACATGTTCAGTTAGAATGACATTGGTGTCGATTCTCGAAGCACCGGATTAAACTCGACTACGATTAAAATACCATACCTAATCACATCTAATTTTATTCCACACCATTTTAGTTACGATTAAAGAAATTCTGATTTATTTTGACAACCACTATTTTTGGTGATAAACGTCAATTTCAGAATAGCGAGATTGCCTTTTTCTCTACATTGAGTAACTAAACTAACATTAATGCTGTCAAACTATAATGTAGTTAACATGTGTCACTTTCAATTTCAGAATAGGAAACGTTGTTTGGTAGGAATAAAATAACTTTAGTGATTTTTGGAGTAATTTTAGCTTTGTGATTACAGAATCGACATCATTGTATAGTCAACTTAGTAACGTCATTCTAAATTCAATATGGCGGACTCCCAAACATTGCGGACTAGCTATATGAAAGGATTTCCCGAGAAAAATACTAGAATTTGTTATTTTTTTTATTCTACTTGTCTGATATATAAAATTCTCGTGTCACAATTTTCGTTCCCATACTCCTCCGAAACGGCTGGACCGATATAAACGAAATTTTGTGTTCAAATCGGGTAGGTCTGAGAATCGGCCAACATCTATTTTTCATACCCCTAAGTGAGCAGCGGGTGAAACCGCTGGGCACAGCTAGTAATTTATAAAATACGAATGTTTGTGAGGATGTATGGATGTTTGTTACTCTTTCACGTTTTTTCGCTATTTCACACTGGCGAAGCCGCGGGCGCAAGCTAGTTACTAATATGTTTATTTTATCATTTTCAATCAAAAATAGTCCAGAGTTATAAAATATCTAAATCGTAAATCACATTTATTTCAGTAAATTGGTTTTATACAACAAATTTGACTCGTAAAATCGTTTTATGTATTAAACTACAGAGCATGATGTCCTGGGTTCATGACTTCATCCTCAAACAAAGTTTTGTTTAGTTTGTCCATCAGGTTTTTTTTTGTAGCAAGTCTGTATTTGTACCCAGTTGATGACACAAAGCTCGCCCCGATTACATGGGACTTAAAAACAAAATTTGCCAAATGTGGCGGCTATATAAGGTACACCTCTGCCTAACTCTTCAATCCTTTAAAGTTAAGGCAGGCACGTGTCATATTATTATTACTTTACGCAGATAAATACAATTTAATGGTCGCGTTAACCCTACTGCACTACTTAGATTATACAATGTGTCCGGTCACGGACTAGCGATATTCTATGTACTTTAATAACAAACATTCTAGTACTCGAATTTATTGATTAAAAAAAACACAAAAATGTTTACAAAACTTTCGTTCATTATTTTGCATATTTTTTTTAACTTTAATTTTGTTTTCTAAAGTTACGAAAATGTAAGCTCATCATTTCTTAATTTAAACGATAGACAATATTGTTGCCCTCTGAATAAACCTATTGTCGTCTCAGTCTCAAAAAATAACCATATCTCTCAAAGTGTTGGTCTTACCAACACTTTGAGAGATATGGTTATTTTTTGGATACGCATAGAGAATATCTCAAAATGGCTGCCAAAAAGCAGGAAAGTGAATTAGACCTAAGTATGTAGCGTAATAGTGTAATAGTATATTAAAACACTCATTCCATAAGTATCTAGAATATCGCTAATCCATGACCGGACACATTGTATATCGATCGATTGACATACCTACTCCATACGTCGTGACAATAAACTCGTATCGGAAACATGTCACACGAATACATAATTTCAATAGAATTTAATATCTTTCAATATCTCTAACGAAAGATAAAAACCCGTATGTCCGCAATCACAAACCCCAACAAAGAGTAATAAAAAAACCAGAGCGGTTGGTATTAATAAATTGTAATCAAGTTCTTTTTCTTTCGCGATCATCTGTCGGTACCGGCGGCCGTGTGGCGAGGAGCAAGTTTTCCCATTATTACAAGGGATATTTGTATAAAAACGAGGCATCATCTTCGCTCCAGCCAACTTTATAATTGCCTTGACGGGTCTAATAGAAACTTGATGAAAGCTGCCGCTCTCTCGCTGTCTACCGCTTTTTGTTTTACGCTACAAACTTATATTTTAGTTGGTATCGCTCTTAGTGTAATTTGTTGTATGAAAATATTTTAAATTTTAGGGTAGTTATTTTGTTAGTCGGTTTTGGTGGTTTTAATAGAGTTTTGGTCGTTCAAGTCTTCCTTTTTGATGGTTTTCTTATCAGTAAAAATCTGTTGGGCATTACAGTTTGTAAATATAAAGCAATACATAACATGTTCTAGCACGTGGCTGAAGCCAGCGTAAAAATAAAACCATTAACTCAGTTAATTCAATATTGGGTTCGAACATCATCATGTCATCTATGTAAACTGAAATATGCTTCTTGAGCCAATATTAATTTTTTTAAGTTTCCGCACACGAGAACGATTTCTATGAAATCTAGAGAACTTTGCCTCCAAATACGAGTTATTTTGAAGGAACTCCTCTCTGTGGTGTGCCATATCTCTGTACATTACAAATGTGTCTAAATGTCTTCTATACATTAATTATTCCGGTTTTATTGCACCGCAATGTGAAGAAAAAACCAGCCAAGTGCGAATCGGATTCGCGTACCGAGATTCAGTACGAACATAAATGACCTATATTTGTTCTGTATCCTTTTATTGCGTAGACTTAGAGAGTTGATTTTTTTCATAGCTCCAAGAGACCACAAAAAGTATATGGTTTCCATTTTAGTTTATTAGCTCCACGCGTTACCGAGATAAAAGGCAGACAGACAGACGTCAACAAAATGGTCATATAAGGGTTCCGTTTTTCTTTTGAGGCACGGAATCTTAAAAATCCAAATGTCAATAACTAACTACGCCACTTCAGTGTCGTTTAAACCCACTCTCTCCACATATTTCAACCCAGAAACTTCACCAAATATCTCCAACTCACCCATAGTATCCTGCCTCATGCCAACAGCGCTCATGTTGGCACCATGTCCCATGGAGAAGCCTTGCGGCATGGGGTAGGAGCCCCCACCCATCTGAGATAGGGAGAATATGTCTTTCTGCAACTCTTCGTAACTGCCGTGGTGCTGTAGGAAAAATGGGGTGGTTAGTCTTTGACATACAAGGTTTTGGGGGTGAATCGTGATTGTAAGGCTTTTCAGTCAATACAGTTACCATGAAGTCTTAAAGCAGAACTAATTGCACTGAGGGAAAGAGATAGAGCTATATAGGGTGGGTGTCTAGCACCATCTCTTTCCCTCAGTGGAATACGATCTGCTTTAAGACGTCATGGTAGGCCTACAGGACTAAAAGAACATAGTTTTCTGGTGTACATGGTTTTTGTGATGTGATTATGTATGTACTCTGAGACCTTATACGTTATACGTCGGATTTTCAATAGTAAATACAATTATTATATACCAATGGATAGGAAAAATATAACAATTAAGTAATCTCATAAAATGTTTTATGTAAAAATAATTTATTAGTTTGAAAATCGACATATTTAAGTAACGTTTACACCGCACGCTCGTGTTGGGTCTCTGATTTCTCAAGTTCGTTTATTTTCCAGTTTCTCAAAATGTCTGACGAAAATTTAAATTTTTATATTTCTATATTGGCTACAGGATCAGTTGGTAAACACAGTTAATTGTTGTAATACATACGTAGTTGACGCTGTAAAACAAAAGTAATCGAAAATGTCTTGCTATACCTACATAGAATATTACTATCTCGATTAATTTATTAATAACTATGACTGTATAAATTTTGCATGCCTTACGGTAGAATCACTTGATACATGTAATTCTTATAACACCATTGTAACAGTGTATTCAGCAAAAAATAAATGATTTGATTTGATTTAATAATCCTACTAAAAACTTACTCCTGAAATATTTTAACACCGAACCAACATACAAAAACCCACGTACTATTATAAAACACAGTATTCGCAATCTCGTCATCGCATTACTGGCACGCAGCTTCGCGCGGCTGCGAACATAATGATTTTTCCCGCCCTGTTTTATGTTAATCGCGTAAATTAAACCGTGGCTTTATGTTTTATACCGATTAACACTTGCGTTAATGGGATAGCGGTGTGGAATTACGTTAGGTCAGCGAAGCGGTCATGGTTAGGTCTGATTTTATAACTTATTCCCACTTAATTGTTGTATGTTTCTGATCAGATAGTTGGAAGCTTGTATGAAAAGTGATGGGCATCTTTCAGCAGCCATTTTGTTGGGTATACTATAAAACTATGTACCGAAGAAAATTGCACGTTAAACTTATTTAGATAAGGTTAGTTTTTAGTGCGGTACGATATTAAAATCATGTTAACAAACACTCCGAATGCAGCAAGTGATTTTTGACAATTTGACAAATGACAGATAAAGGGGAGTTATACTATTTAATTTTATACAAGTAGATAAATTTATTAATAAAAAAAAAATAGCATATTCCGGGTTAGGGGTCTGAGTGCTCACCTAGTTTTTCGGGATATCGCAAAGCAGTTTTTCAACTCTTCAAGTGACCAGAGGGTCCTAATTTTTGACGCCTTATAATTGTTTAATTGGCAAAACTAGAAAATGCTTTATTGAATTCTCTAATAAATGGCTGAAAATAGATTATTTATTAAAGTTAAACTGAATAAATATAACCAGGAAGACGTTTTCTCTTCAAATCTATCTTTTTATATTTGTGCTAAAATGAAAGGATTCGTAACTTTCCAAGTAAATACCTAATTATTTATCTTATGGGTTGGTTTCGTTAATCACAAATCCTATTAATAATATAAATGCGAATGTTTGTGAGGAAGGATGGATGGATTGATGGATGAATGAATGTTTGTTACTCTTTCACGTCAAATCGGCCGCACGGATTTTGATGAAATTGGCCACAGAGGTAGATTATGGTCTGGAATAACACATAAGATACTTTTTTTTCGAAATCACGCGGGCGAAACCGCTGGGGCAGCTATCAAGAGTAAATAACGTAATGATCCCGAGAGAAGCGCAACTTGAATAACTGTTACTTCATTTCTAGAGTTTTATTTTTATTTTTTTGACATGGCTGGCAGGTTGGCGCATTGGCTAAGCGATTGACTGCGCGCTTCGTGTCGCGGATTCGATCCCCGAGCGGAACTAATATTTGCATGACATACAAATAGTTGTTTCGGGTCTGGCTGTTCGTGTATAAGAGTTTAAATGATTGTAAACGCACTTACGAAACTAGAGGAATTGCTAATGTGTGGCAAAGATTTTAAATAATAATAAAAAAATTGCTTCTTATATTTTAATTATTTAACTTTATCAAAACAGATTCGATTAAATAATTTATACCTCTACAGCTCAACCTACAGTTTTACCCACAGCGCTTTTCTTTGAAGTCATAGAAACAGACGTAGTCTAGTTACAAGCGATAAAGTTAACAAGAAACGCCAAAATTGGTTTCCACTAGGTAACAGATTTCTGTTCCAGTTCAACACGTAACTGGGAAGCCAAACCCTAATCCATTTCACACAATCTCAATCAAGTATTCAACCTGTCATCCTGAATCTACATGGTAAATAAATAAAATAAATAAATATCTTGGGACAACTCACACACGGCTATCTGATCCCAAGCTAAGCAGAGCTTGTGTTATGGTAACCAGACAACTGATATACATACTTACATAATTTATAAATACATACATATTATAGATAAATCACACCCAGACACAGAACAAACAATCATGCTCATCACACAAAGTTTGTCCTGGGTGGGAATCGAACCCACGACCTCCGGCTCAGCAGTCAGGGCCACTAACCACTAGACCAACAGGCCCGTCATGGTGATACATTTATTTATACATTTCCAGAATTACTGGAAAGTTTGGCGTGTATTTGCATTATTTTCGTCGGTCAGTCGTTCCGAGCGTTCAATCGCATTATGGCGTAATCACGGAGACTGATTAGCGCCGCATAGTAATGGCGTCCAAATTGTGGCGAAAACGAACACACCTTGTATATGCATGTGTTTTAGGTACGTCATTAATCGCTTATGTGACCAAAATCTGGTTTCTAAAAACCTGATCAAGTGATAAACTACGTGGCAAATTATATGTGACAAATCTTTTGGTAGAAATTCTGATGGAACAATAAAAGGATGGTTTTATATAATTATTTTTTTGTTGATGAGAAGATGAGAATGTTGTCGTATTTTACCCAAAGGTTGACTGGTAGAGAAGGCCTTATGGCATTAAGTCCGTCCATTTACCACTGTTTTACATGATGATTAAATAAATAAATAATGTATTGAAAATATCCGCTGTCTGTTGCCAACCTGGGGGGTCTAAAATAACCACTTTTACAGAATACGAATTACGTTAAAATTCTTAAAAAAGACGCAATTAATATTGTGAATTGCCATTTTGTGATCATTTTACGTATATAGTAACGTAATTTATATTTTCCTTTAATGATTCTGCTGAAGCGAATATTTTAGACCCCCTGCAATTTTTAACATGCAATTCTGTATTCATCTTACCTGTGGGTATCTGTTGATGGTGTTAGGATGCGGGTAAGGCTGATATCCTCGGTAGCCCTGGATGTTTCTCATCATGCCGTTGCAGCCGGGCAGCACTGCGGGTGCCAGCGCCTTTTGTAACTGCTTCTCTTGTTTGCGGTATTTGGCACGGCGGTTTTGAAACCACACCTGTTCACAAAAAGAGTTTTGTTAGAAACGGATTTATGATACCATAGACGGTGATATAAGAAGAGATTCCATAGAGAAAGGGGTGACCTTGTATTTTTTTTTGCCGTGGTGTGTGCGATGCAAATCGAGACAAATTAGTATCTTCTTTGCTAGTAAATGAGTAGTTTAGTAGAGTGGATTGTTTTCCACTCAAAAAAGTGTTTTTTTTCAAAGACATTTACAATAACTGCTATCAGAAGAAATATGATTGGAAAACTGTGATCCCATGTTTCAAACTCGTATCTATAAACGATTTTTATTCTGTAGTTTAGTAATCGCTTGAAGTTTTAATTCTTGTTATTATTTCGGTCTAAAGTGTCTATTGCATAAAAATGGTTGAGTAAGTAATTACCTAAACTTAAATAATTGTTGTAACTTACAGATACAAGTGTAAGAATAATACGATTCACAAGTTTCACATATTACACGTGTACAGTAGGACCACTTACAGTTTGTAGTTCAAGGTATATTTATTATAGTCTGTGTTTTCCTGGCCACGTTGATAAGTTGGTTGAGTGTACAAGCAGTAGGTAGGTACTCGGTCCCTTTGAATTTCCTTATTTGAAAATCTTTCGTCATTATATTAAAATGTTTGGTTAGTTTTGAAGTATATGTATTAGTATTTAAATCATCGAGTGGTGTTATAAAAAAACATTATTGTATACGTGCAAAAAGTTAGCATCTTTTTTTTAAGGCGAAGGATTTAACAAGACTAAAACTAAGGTGAATAATCAGTTTTTAGTGTTATGCCTATAAGTTCAATGATTTATATAGCTAAAACAATGGCCAAACACACGAGCCCCTAATCTGTGTGTTGTCAACGGGAATGAAAGCGTGCGTCGTTTGATATGGTGATTAGAGCTGATTAGAGGGAGAGGGTGGAGGCCCTCCCCCTTCCACCTCGCAAGCTCGGGAGGGCGGAGCGCCCTCGTACGCACTCTCCATATAAATAAACCGATATACCCTATACCTAACAGTTAGTGAAGCCACCCTATCCAAAATATACATTATGTAGGTATTTTGTGTCGGTGGTTCTCAATATTGTCTTCTGTGATTCATTCCGTTTTTGTATGAAGAATAAACTTCTTCTATCTTGCCGAATTTTCTTTAATATTGCCGTATTCAGTTATAGATCGAGATTCTTGTCTGAAAGCGCTGTTTTACGAGTAGAAACAGTGAGTCTTGATATTGAACCAACACAATTTTATGTTGCCCAAATGTGAAAGCAATATATTTGCAATAAGGCAATGGCTGGCAATATTAGATCCAGTTGATATATTACACTTATGTCAGTACTAGCTTTTGCCCGCGGCTTCGCTCGCGTTAGATTCGGGGTAACACAGTTCCCCTTTCCTTATTTATTGTAATAGCAAAGCAAAGCTAAGTTTTCCCTTTTCTTCCTCCTTTCTCACATTAAAAAAATTGCCTATGTCCGTCTCCAGGGTCCCAACTATCTCTGTACCAAAATTCATTCACGTAACAAACAAACTCACTTTCGCTTTTATAATATTAGTAAGGATAATATACGATAAGATTTAATATCGCCAGCCAAATATGTTCCACAACGCAAATTTTTTTGAAAGATGTTATTCTGTTCTTAAATTTTAGCACATTCGTTGCTGCTATGATAAAACTACTCATCATCGTCTACCCAGCCTTTTCTCAACTATGTTGGAGTCGGCTTCCAGTCTTACTGGGTACAGCTGAATACCAACTGGTTTCGTAAGTTTAGGATACAAACATACAAACAAGTTTTACCTTAGTACATTCGTAGATAACGGAAAATCATTTGAAATATGAAACAGTTTTATATAACTTTTGTTTATTTCAACATTAATTAGAGGCTTAAGTAGTATTCAGTCATGCTTCTTGAACAAGTGCAAGTAATATTCATTACCACCACTCAAGACAAAGGTTCGGTAACCAAGCTTTGTCTGTACTGTTATTAGCATTTTTTTAAAACTGAAAACTAAATAATTACTAAGTGTATTAAAATATTGTCTACCAAAAACACACGCACGTTCCATATTTATGTTTTCGTTTAGAACGGAACCCCACAGATTGGGAACCGCTCCCTCCTTATAGGTGGGTATGGATGGAGGGAGGAAACATAAATGGGATATTAGTTTTTTCGCAAAGCTACCCGGCTTCCGGCCGCATTGCGCGTTGTAATGAAAAACGAAGCGATTTCCTAACGTTTTAAATAAACGTAGCTTTATATAAATGGATTCGATTAGGGCAGTAATATCCAAACTCTTTTGTAGTTTTGAATACATACCTATTTTTTTTTATTGGGAATGTTCGAGAATTTTATAGGCTGTATATTCACAAAACTTTCTGAATGCAAGCAATGTGGTTAAAACTAAGATCGACATTCAAAAGTGGAACGCTAAAAATGTGGGGTGCAAAACCGGAAAAAAAATAAGAGTACGTTCATGTTATAAAACCACATAAGTAAAAATAACAACTTTTATAGGAGAGTGAAAAACCTGTCTAATTATCTAGGTAGCGGTATACAATAATTTCATCTCGAATTAAATAGAGACAATGCTGTTGCAGTAATTGGCTGAAGTAATGTTTTCGGATTCTTTAACAACCAGTATCAGAATGTCTGTCGTATGAATGTAGTTGGATCTTTTGAATGCCCTTATGACATCCCATACTTACATATTTATGAAAACAAATACATATCGTAAGACTAGAACTAGTAACCTAAACTAATATTGCAATGTTAATTATCTATCAAACTGTAAGAGTGCTTAATTATTTTGTGTTCAAACCACTAATTGATATGCTCTTGTATTATTTTAAATGCATTTTTTTCGTAAATGATTGTGTGTTTTTATCTAAAAGAAATAGCAATAATAAGACTTACTACTAAATACAACATCAAAAATGTTCAAAAAGAAAAATCCCAATCAACAAGAAACAATTTAGATAGAGTTAACTTAGTAATGATCCTCCTCTAAGACACTTTGTTCAAGATAAAACAAAGTATAGCTATCTAATATCGTGGCAGAGGACCGAGTTATCCGAAGAAAACGGTCGCCTTTAAACTGAAAAACACGGGGATCCAACAAAACATTTTCTTATTTCCAATTGTAGAATTCATTTGAGGGCAGAGACAATGTCGGGAGGCGCGCGGGGAGGATGAGCGGCTAACTTCGTTACGGATCCATTTGATGGGATTGCAATGCCTCAGGGGCCACCCGCCCCCGGCCCGCCGCCCGCCGCCCGCGACCCTCGCACACCCGACGACGTTGTATTTTTATATCGAAATTTCCTCTAGAAGGAGGGAGCTCGACGTCGTTGTCGTCTTTAACGTTTACATTCTTATGTAGCGTCGCCTAAACGTTAATAGCCTCCTACGGAGCGCGCGTGCACGAGCACACAGCGCTATACATACATCATGTATCGGCTCGAGTGTACATACATACATGTAGTCTACGGTACTCAGTTCGCAAGTGGCGCACGCTCGCCTACGCGCATTTCACGTGCTTTTAGCGTCGCCACCGACGTAAAAGTATAAAATAATGTCGTTTCGTCCATAACCTTTCATTTCTAAGAAAAGCTTCGACATTCGTTGCGCTTGAAAGAAAAGAGTAATTGTCGTGTTGATGGAGCGACAGTGAATAAAATATCACTTGAAAGCTACTTCATATGTATGAGAGTTAATACGTGATGATTAGATTAGGTACTTTTTAGAAAGAAGAATTTATTTGTAAGTAAGGTGCGGTAAGTAAAACCGTTCGTAAAAAATAAAAGCAAGTCGACGAAAAATTCATAGGTAGACAGACAGACGCGACGGTAATAGAGGATGCTAAAAGTCATGTTCTGAATAAAACATCTAAAGCGACAAATTAGGTGCTCCGGGGACAAATCAATACGGAGGGTCCCGGGGGATTGAGCAATTTTAAAACTGAGATAAAGATCTCTCGCGAGTTACTGTGAGCATTTCGTATTCATACGGTCGAGCCCGACAGATGCCACTTTAATTCAATCCGCCTCCGGCCTACGCTCCAAATTGTATTATCCGAGTATTCGCGCATCATTGATATTTCGACAATTCCATCCAAGAACGACTGGCGTGATACTATTGTACGGCCTGCAATATTTTGTACGTTTATTCGCACCGTGGGTGGTCCATTTTTGCCGACATTCCTGTGTACGTTAATTGAATCGTGAATGTGGTGCATATTTAACATAATGCATCTGAATAAAAATCTACGTAGAAGTTTTCTTTGGAAAATGAAAATGTATATTTCAGATATTATGCGGAGTTGATTGTCACAGAAATGATTTAATTTTCAGAAATAATCACGAACCTATAAGTTCGGAGGCGCTTGTTTTTATGTGAATGTTGTATAGTTTTTTATGCCGATGTGAAATCATCGAATAACTTCCCCGCTCTGGGTTAAGCGGGGGCGAGTTTCAGACTTGTAGTCACTTAAACCCACTCTTGTTCCTTCTTTACGTTCCGGGGCCGCGGTATCTCTTTCGAACAACCCGCAACCCCAGCAGGCGGTAGCCCTGGCAGGCTCCTCTGCGTGTTGTATATATAGTCTTGGATCAAAAATCCGATGTACAGGTTAACATCAATCCGTCCGTCTATAGCCAAAGCTTGACTGGTGTCATGGTGGTCATTGGAGCAACGCATAAGCATGTGCTTGGGCAAAGTCAATTGCATATTTCAGTCCAGGTGAAAGTGTAGAAAAAGATCGACGCGAAAACGCTTGTAGTACGCTTTAGGATAATGAGGTGTTGTACTTACGCTGGTACCTATATATTACATAATATATGTGTTGAACATGGTTGCGGTGTAAGTTCAGTACATAATAAATTATAGGTAACTGACCTGTATCCTTGCCTCGTTGAGTTTCGTCGTCCGTGCCAGCTCTTCTCTACAGTAAATGTCGGGATAATGTGATTTGGCGAAAGCCGCTTCTAATTCTGCTAATTGTTCCTGTCGCAATAAAAACAACAACAATTTAGTTATAGTAATTGACCTGTTTAAAATCTCGGCAAATGACACAGTGGTTTTATATGTGGTTTATTGGAAATAAATCAGGAAAATGGCAGCAATTGGACACTGTATTTCTCACGTCAGCGCCAATGACAAAATATAATGTTAGATAAATCTTGGCAAAACTACTCAATGGTATTTACCATTGAGTAGTTTGGAGGAACAATGAAGTATTTTCCTTACATATAGAGAAACAAAGTGCAGCTTGACTATGCAATAAACACAAAAAAAATGAAGCTTGACGAAGGCATGCGCCCATAAAATAATATCAGTAGGTTTCGTTTTTAGGGTTGATACTAGGACTTGTCAAAAACGTCAACATAGTGCTCTTCAAAAACAGTCATATCTTGGACTAGTGGTACTGAAAGTCAGAACAAAGCTGTGGGTGCAAGACTAGCTTTGTTGAACAAAGGATGTACGGTTCTACAGGGATTGAAACTCGTAAATGCAATTCTCTAAAATACATGCAGCCTCATGTTTATTTTTTTTTACCTAATCAGGAAAATTATCGCTACTACCTAGTAAAATACACATTCATAAACGAATACGTAGAAGCTACGCCTAATTTATAGTTCACAAAAGATATCACAATTGAAATGAAACGGCCGGAATTTTATTTGTATAGAGCTGTGCCCTAATAAAAAAATATGAATGTACAGACGTCTGCACATCAAGCTACTACAATCTGTCAGATTTCTTTGATAGATTTTCGACTTTATTTCTAAAGTATAAAGTCCAAGGTTCATTGGGAAAAATGTACAGTTTCGGGTAGCTTGACCTGCAGGCGTCTGTACATTAATGTACAGTACGTCATTTTAAAGCTTATATGGAGGGCTTTACAATCAGTTATGTTTTATGATAGGAGAATAAGCGAGAGACACTATAAATAGGAAACAAAAATAGCGCCTTGACAATTTGAATAGCAATGATGTTTGTCACTTTATCTACGGCTTGAGACGGCTGAAATACTACCGTCTGAAAGATCCACATTGATTTAAATGGCCTGTTTCAAATGGGTTCTATTCCGCTGGCGACGAACGCGTGTTAAAAACACCAAGGTATGTCCTGCATGATTAACACTTAAAGCTAACACGCTCCATCATGGTCTAAAGTGGCAGCTTTTCTTCTGCTAAAGCAGAGTCATATATATCGAATTTAGTTAATTAAGAGGTGACAAAGCGGGAATCCATAACATAGTATCAACACCTGCGTCTACCGTCTGCCGGGGTTGCGGGTTGGTCCAAAGAAGTACAGTGGTCCTTAATCATAGTCCTTTCTCCCGATCCACCCAGAGCGGGGGAAGTTAATTGATGATTTTCCATTCGAAAAAATAGGCTCATTTCTTTAAATCCTTTTACAGATTCGAATGGTCTCATACGCGTAGGACGGAGACTTCACAAGTCACCGTATGATTATAATGTTAAGCATCCAGTATTATTATGTGGAAAGCACCATATAACAAAAATAAACAGTCACAGTGTGAAAGTCATATTGTTGAACAAAAGCAGTAATACCTGTGTAAAGGTGGTCCTATGCCGACGGCGTGCAGGTGTAGGACACGATGCTGTAGTGGGTGTATGCCCTGCGTGTTGAGGACCTAAGGCCGGAGACAGGGCTGAGGCACCACCGGAGACTCCGCCGCTAGCCCCACCTGGCTCCGGCTTTAGTTTTTTGAAGGCGCCTTCCGCTGTTAATAAAAAATATGGATTAAACATTGGAAATATAAGTGGAAAACTGAATTTAAATAACAATAATGTTTGAAATATTGTTTTCTTGTGTCGTTATTAACTAAGAATATTAAAAGACCGAGTAATCCTAAACATCAATCGTAAAATCTATAGTTTAATATCATATATCATAAATATTATAGTTTAATAAAACAAGCTTTATCAAAAGAATCCTTCTCAACAAAATGAAAGGTTACATTAGATACCCATATCATGGGGATGCATAAAAAATAACTAGTCCTTTATCTTTGGGAGTACGCCATATTGAATTTATAATGTCGGTTCGTAGCTGACCATGCTTGCATTGTCACCAAACTAAACATGTTTGCAAAATTAAATTTCAGGTCAATCCGATTTCCGATTGAGCTGAAATTTAACTGCTAAGATATGGAAATAGTTACAGATAAAGCTATTAAAATGCGTTAAAAACGTGTTGTACAGTCAGCAAAAGTGATAAGTATTGGTATGGGTAACTAGGTTCGTCAAATACCTACAGATGAAATTTTCTTAAAAATCCATTATCGTTTTTGAATAAAGTTAAGATTATACATTCAAAATCATTTCTTTGTTTTAAATACAAAAATGTTGGCATGGCAAAACACTCCGTATAGCCAAATCAGGTTCTCTTAAAATTTTCTTTAAGTCGTAAGATTATATTTAAAAGCAACCTTTCAGTTGACTTCAGCGACCAAATTAATAATCAAACCATTCAAGTGACCTACAAAACATCATCCCTAATAACATCTCAGCATCTCACTCCAAAATGACACAAAGACCCAAATCCTTTACTTCCTCCTTCCCAAATCTCGTCAACTTCACTACTAAAGAAACGTTCTTATTTGCATACCCGCGTTGCGCATCGACCCCTTGCCGTAGGTCAAGATCGCGCGGCCCGCGTAAATGTAATTGCGTTGCTTTAACTAACGCTGTTAAGAGGCTAATGATTCCCGTCCAGAGGTGCGCCGCAAATGTTTGAACTGGACTACTGCTTTTGAACTTTACTGTGCGATGGAGATTTTTATTGCTTGGGAAACTTTGAGGTGCTTGCTCGTTGCATGTTATTTTTTCTAAAGATTAAGATATTTTTTATATCTATTTTGCAGTCAACTTATATATTATGTATGTATACCTTGTAATTATAGTTTTCTTCATAAAATTGTTGTATTTTAAACCGTATTATTTAAAGTTTAGGAACACAAAATCACATTCATCAATCGAGAAAATCTGTAATTAATTGTTAACCGACATATAAACGTAAATTGATCTAGACGTGTGAATTTCAACTGAAATTTCCCTCACAGTCATGAAAATCCGTTTAGGGAAAAATATAGACCGTGTAGAAGAGAAACGTAAATTCAAATTTTAAAGTAGTTAATCCTCACAACGAATTACAAATAGCGATCCTTAGCTCGTTTTAATTGTATTCCCACATGACGTTCCTAACAGCTATGCTGAAATGCCTCAAAGGTAACGTTCATTTTTGTGAAAAATTCGCATATTGGCGACATAATCACTTTACCTTCGGTTTCTCTGAGCTTCTGAATTAAGTGGGGGAGATTTTAAAAGCACCGTCGGAGGTCGGTTAGGAAGTATTCATGCATTCCCTTTGACGCTGTTCCTGGCTACTTACTAATTAACATGGAGCTAAGTGTTTGCGTCCGCGGTAAACGGGGCCTTTTAACGTTTAAAAGGTTGTTTTTTTTACTGGCTTCCATGTTTTTAGGGGCTTTGATGGCGTATATATTGGTTTCGCTTTTTACCTGACATTTTTCCGAGATGCGATTAAGCCATTAGAGATAGAAATTAAAAATGGATATTTTAGACGTTTCCGTTAGAAAAGTTGTGTTTTGTGCGGTTTGTGTTAATGGACTGACGTCGTTATGAATTCGGTTTTAGAGTTCCGTACCTTAAAAGGCAAAAACGGAACCCTTTTTGGATCAATTTGTTGTCCGTCTGTCTGTCAAGACCATTTATCTCAGGAACGCGTAGATGTATTGAGTTGAAATTAAATCCATATACTCAAGTCTGTAGTCCCTTTGTGCTGTGAAAAGCCTAAGTAGTAAAAATATATGCCACATGTTTGTACGGAATCGACTTTAGCGGACAACTATTTATCTTCTATTTCTCTTCTTTGCTGTGCCCTAGCAGGGTTCGTGTAAGAAACAAACTATACTTGTAACAACCTCTAAACTGCAATAAACGATGAATATGAATATCAATCTATCCAATTTTTTTTAAATCCTTGCCCCGCATTGGGAATTTCTCCTGTATCGTAGGTGCGTTTACAGACATTGAAAATCAAATACATAAATAGCCAGACCCGAAACAACTATCTGCAGGTCATAAAAATATTTGTAAAAAAATTACGTTGAATAGAATTAATTAATCAACAGGAAAGTCACATAGATATATATCAAACAGCTTGAAAATCATGTCTCCAGTTTCAATAAACAATTTTATCTCGGCGAATCACTAGGGGTAGCATCAATTAGAGTCGAAAAATTGCGCCTGACTCGTAACAAGTCAGCGAACAGTATTTATTTGTTGAACATTTGTTCGGGGCGTAAGAGAGATTCAATGTAACATGTCATTAGGGGGTTGTAATCCCATAATTATGACGATTGACATGAAAGCGCCATCTGTGGCTGTCGAGAGTGTCGGGTGACTGCGCGAAGTGTTGCAAATAATAGATTTTGTGTAAATTGAGGCGTTATATCTTGGGGATTATGTTAGTGCAAACTTACTGTTTTTTGGTGTAAGTAGAACAAAGGATACATTTATAAGAACACATGTTGATTTTGACTTTTGGTTTGTTTTGCCAAGTTGCCAGTGCATTTATCGTAGTAGCAATACAAATATGAGGTGTTAAAGAGGATCAGAGAACTTGGGCGCCTAATTCCTTACTAATATTATAAAAGCGAAAGTGAGTTAGGTGGTTTGTTTGTTACGTCATCACGTCTAAATGGCTAAACCGATTTTGATGAATTTTGCTATAGAGATAATTGATTGGGGACCTGGAGACGGACATGGGCTATTAAAAAAAAATAGATATGAGGGAGAAGGAGGGAAGAAAAGGGAAAACTTAGCATTGCTAAGCGAAGTTGTCTCTTTTGTTTAGTGGGGTGATACAAAAATAGTCAAACTGGCAGGTCGGTTAGTCCTGCACTAACCGACTTGCATCCTGAATCACGTGAAAGAGTCGTGAAAACCAGTTTACCGGTAATCCTTACTAATATTATAAAAGCGAAAGTGAGTTGTATGTAACGTATTCACGCCTAAATGGCTAATCCCGATTTTGACGACAGACAGACATTACAGAGATAGTTGGGACCCTGGAGACGGTAATTTTTTTTTAAAGTGAGCTATGAGGGAGAAAGAGGGAAGAAAAGGGAAAACGTAGCTTGCTATTACAATAAATAAGGCGCATGGGCAAAAAATACAGATAACAGGTACCTGCAAATCAGGAAAGGGGAACTGTGTTACCCCGAATTTAACGCGAGCGAAGCCAGGGGCAAAAGCTAGCGTTCGTATAATCGTAGAAAAGCTGTCAAAGTGATATAACAACTGGGTTTTTGAACTTCAGAGCAATGAATAAAGAGGAGTGGAGAAATAAAGGAAAATATCACAGAAATGTCGTAGATAAAAAGTATTGAAAATTTAATGTGATAGGATTTTTCAAATATTTTATCTGATTTCTGATCTGATCTGATGATAAGATCAATTATATAGACATCTCCGTCACAAGACGGTAGAACATTTCAACCGTTACCAATAACAACCACAAGGATTAAAAAAATACTTTTTGATTTAAAAGTCAATTTCTACTTCAAAATTGTATTTTTCGTAAAGGGGACCCCAGTGGCTACCCCCCGGGCTAGCCGCGGGGTGCTGGCAGATCGTACATATGTTCTGTACAATAATGCACTTGTGATCGACACAAATGCCGCAAATCCTATAGATTGCTGTTTAATTGTTGATTTAGAAAATTTGCTTAGAATATCAATGTAATCTCTAGAACAACACTAACGGTGTCGACGAGGCAGAACCCTGGTCAAATCTATTATACAATTTGTATGTGGAATACGACGGTCTGAGGTAGAAGAACGATAGACAACTAAATAAAGGACTAAGAATAAAAATCGTATGGATCTAAATCCATGGAAAATTAAAACGTAAATACGAAACATAGATACCGCGGCCCTGGAACATAAAGAAAGAACATAGATGGGTTTTAGTCAGTAAAAGTCTGACACTAAGAGCGGGGAAAGTTATTTTATGACTTCCCATCAGCAAAAAAAATACATAGAATCTGAAGGCTAGCTGTTTTCTAAATAACACCGGACAAAGGTTGGCCTCAGCAAGGAAAGTCTGCTACATTAGGGATTCACAGATGACTCTGCCCTGAAGTAAAAATGTGGTATTGCCCCATAAACGATGAGGCACTAGACATTGTATCCTGCCTGCCCTCTTGGTTCAAATTCATTTAATTGTGTGAATATGGTATCTACATTTTTAGGAATTAAAATTACAGTTAGTGTCATGTCAATTAAATAAACACTACCGGTATTCAATTCACCCCCGAATACTGAAACGTCACTCAAAATTTAAGTCCCACTTAAGTTTAACAGAGACTCAGAAGTGACGTTTGACCATACAAAATCTAAAGTTTAAGAGCTGCTCAAATGTTAAGCAGCCCTCACATTTTGAGTGACGTTTCAGTATTCGGGGGTCAATGTCATACAACTTTAATAGAGATGTCAATGATAACATTTTAATTAGGGTGTCAAATTACCATTCAAGCAATTTAGTGGTGGCCGTTGAGACAAATATTATTTGTAATGTTCCAACGTCCGCCACTGGTGGCCGTTGGCACAAAAAATAATGCACTGTTTTAACGGCCGCCACTGGTGCCCGTAGTGGTGGCCGTTGGGAGTAAACCGTTCATTTAAGTCACCAATTTAGGGGTGACTCAATTTTGTTTGTCACTGACACGCTATGAGGAAGATCTAAATAAAACCGGAAAATGAATTGATTTGACCATAAACCAGGTACAATACGCCTCAATTTATTAACACGTCAACTCATAGTTAAAGCGATCGCATAGCAGATTCCTAAATCATGGCTGAAATACTAAAATCAGAATCAAGAAGCAAAACACCTCACTTTACAAACCGTCAACTCCCAGTCAAAACAATTGGATACACATTTCTAACCCGTTAAATAACTTTTTTTTCGAGTGCCAGCTGATTCCTGGGGTCGATGTGTAAATCACAATAGGCTTAGCGGATTTGTCAGAGGGTGCGCGTGCGCTGACAATCGGCACTCTATTATGTCGAGAGGCTCTTACAACCAGATTATTATGCGCATATTGGTTAGCTGTTTAGGGGAATTACTGGTGCTTTTATTTACAGTTTAGTTTTTTTTGGGTTCCGTACCTCAAAAGCATAAAATGAAACCCTTATTGGATCACTATTGTTGTCCGTCTGTCTGTCTGTCTATCAAGACCCTTTATCTCGGGAAAACGTGGACGTATCGAGTTGAATTTAATTAATAAACCATAATTATTAAACCATATATGCAAGTCTGTGGTCCCTTTGTGCTGAGAATAAATCAACCCTTAAAGTCTAGGCAATCAAAAGATATGGCCGTTTATGTCGCAAGTTTGTACGGAACCCTCGGTGCAAGAGTCTGACTCGCTCTTGGCCGGTTTTTTTGGGTCTTGGTATTGACCAAGACCCAAAAAAACCGGCCAAGACACAAAAAACCACTACGCACATTGGTGCGTAGTGGTTTTTTGTGTCTTAAAGGGTGATCTTCATAAACGGTGTACGGTTAGGTTAAAATTTGTGTGGAAGATTTCAGATATGGTTCCGGATGGCCGATATTTTTAGCGGATTATATACTCGCGCCCGATCCGCAATCCGTCAAAGCTAACCTCTTCAGAAATCATTAATCATCGCCCTGGATCATGCAGATATGTATTTGGATCTATAGTGACAAGATTTGGATTAAGAAAGTTTTTCGTTATTTTAGTTTTATTAGGTCCAATAAATCAAACTGAATTAGATAATATTTCATTGATGTAAGCTAACTGAGAACCCGTTTTATTGCCGCCAAATAAAATAATTAAACCCATGACTTGAGTTTAAAAACAGCCTCCCTTTCAACAATACATAATAATAACATCTGCATTTCTTCAAATGGTAGACTAAATGACCACTTCCGCCCAAAAATGTTGGCCATTACTGGGATTATGACGACCTCATGGACAGGTGTGAACGGCACACGCCGCCACGCGCCACGGATTAACTGTTAATACGGTATTTTGTTAAATGATGATGAGTGTTGACGTGATTCGCTTCACATGCTATGAGGGTAGTAACAGGCGGTGGTAAAAACGATCACCTTATGGAGAGAAAATTATTCTATTTACGAAAGCTTCTCACTTGCTGTTTGGTTGGCAGTATAAAATTGTTCGGTCCGGCAATTTTTTTTGAACGAAGTTCCTTATTGCTCATTGCTATAGGGGGCTAGATGGAAAAAATTAAGACAAAAAGCGGTAACGACCCTTTTTGCTATAGTTGTAAGCCGTGCGGCGTGCGCGTGTTTCTCTGTAACTGTAAATAATAACTTCGTTCCATCCGGGTGTCCCTTGACACTTCTAATTTTTTAAAACGTTGTCTCACACTACGAATTTCTCCTCTATCGTGAGTGCGTTTACAAACATTTAAATTCAAATACACAACAGCCAGACCCGGAACTCCTACCTGTAGGTCATACAAATATTTGTTCCGTGCGGGGATCGAACCCGCAACACGCAGCGCAGCAGTCGATCGCTCAGCCACTGCGCCAACCGTGCCGTCTAAATTGTTATTAGGTTTTTCCATCAGCTAAATCTCAGTATGCCTTGGAGTATACATTGGTATCCAGTTGATACATAGGAGTAAAATGAATAAGTACCAGTATTTAACATGTAGTGAAAACCATCTCAGCTGAATGCCAGTATTTTACATGGAGCGAATGCCTACCTGTCCTCTACAACCTAGTTAGTATTGGGTGATATGAAATCCCTTGGTAAGACTGTCACATTTTCAGGCCATTGACTACCTGTAACGCCTGTATAAGATCTGCAAATGAAACCGGGAACCAACAGCTTAACGTGTTTAAGCGTGGCTTAGCTAAACGTGGTTACCGAGGGTCAGAGGAAGTGTCCTTTAAGCCTTCCATACCGAGTGCGGTACGTAATGTATAGGCAAGCGCGACTTAATCTGAAGATCGACCCGAGCGGCATTGCTTCGTAATATAGTCACAATGTTAACTGCGTCACCACCACCATTTACGAACGGACCATTTTAGGATGTCATTCATATCCTTATCATTTTAAAGTTGCCAATGTGACAATTTCGGGCCAGAGCTAAGCACCGTTAAACACTTCTTAGTATAAAACCATGCATCCTTCTTGTAAAGATGACGGTATTTTAGCCGTATGAAAACTTTTCTGTCACATTGACGGAATCAGTCATGTCATGTGTCATGAATATAAACGAGTTTTCTATAGCATTTCTGAATAGGTAAATATCAGTTTTATAAGAACATTATTGATATTTCTACGAAAAACAGTTTATAAGCAAGTGGAAGATACTTGTTATTTGTATGCATAATATTTCGTTTAGTTTTTTGTACATTGTTTACAACAAACACGTGGTTGCTCCGAAGGAGAAGTTAATTGATGAAATTGCTTTGATATTAATTGATTTGTTAATTAGCCCGACATAGTGAGGGGCTATTAGCTCGCTTGTTCATCAGTATCATTTCGAATATTGTTCAAACAAACATGGAATCATTTTATCTGTTATTGGCTGTAAATGTGATTTTGGGTAAGTAATACTTTGTATGCACTATTATTTTTATATTTCTCTATTTTTGACATACACACGCAGTGCTAATTTGTGTGTTTGTAAAAGCTGGGTACAGTGCCTATTAAAAAAGAAGATATTGTCATAAAGATAATTATAAAATAACGATAGTTTGTTGTTCAAAATATGTACTTATTATATTGAGTTTAGGTTTGTTTTTATTATCCCTATGTCACTTTTAATGCCTTCTACTCTTATCAATTCTTATCCATTTAAAAATTCTTAATATAAAATAAGTGAAACTGCATCAGTTCAAACACTATGCCATTATGTGCAGAACCGAAAGTGCATATTACTTTATTTAAACAGATTTATCAGCAGAATTCACAACTTAAAAATAAATAAATTTATTATAAAGAACTTCGTGGTGTTAGCATAAAATAGTTATTTTAAAAAAGGTTGCTAATTAGAGGCATTGAACATTTTCTATAGAATTGTGTGTTTGTACGACGTGTTGACGAAACGTTCACTGAAAAACAACTTTCTCTTTTTCTCTATCTTTTCATAATGTAGTTGATAATTTTCTGTATCATGTGATAGAGATTTTGGAGAATGGTTGCTAGATCAGATGCACAGATACCAACACTGCAGAAATAGTAACCTAAGTAGGTACACTAAAGCAAATCAGTTAATTATTTATTTAAACTTCATGTACAATTGTGGTACATAGGCGGACTTAATGCAATAAGGGATTCTCTACTAGTCAACCTTTGGGTTAAATACGACAACATTGTGATAGGGTCAGCACAAAAAATATGTTAAAAATAATATAATTATATAAAGCTATTTGTTTTCGAAAACGTTTACACTTATTCAGATACTAATACACATATGAAATAAACTAATAAATACATATAAAAAATAAATTAAAATTTATTAATTATCAATTTAGCGAGCTTCGCACTAAACATATTTTTACTCGACTTTGCCAAAAACCAGATAAGGGCTCTATCAACTTGTTTTGTCCACGATAGTATTGCAGTTGTGATTTGAAAACTTAAGTAGGAAATCAATTTGTTAATTAGTGATTTTCTTTAACTTTACTTATTTTTCCAGGACACTCAGCTCCGACGACTGAAGCTGGGCTCTTAGATCCAATCAAAAATATGTTCAATCCGGTCCGAATTCGTCCTCAGAGTAAACCAGAACTGTCAATTGACCAATTGATTTCACAATTTCGAGAAAACAAGGGACTACTAGTAGACAGAAACGACCATTCTGACTTTGATCCAAGTAATCCGACTATATCTGCTGATTCGAACGATCAACTTTCAAACTTTGATTCATATCAAGATCACGACTATATGCCCGACTCAATGTTAAATTTTAATCTAATTAAAACAACTCCTGATAAACCTAAGTTTAAACCCAAACCTAAAGAACAAAAACCACCTCCTAAATGTAAACATCCTCCAAAAGCATATCCCTCGATTGTAATAAAACCTAAACCAAAATGTAAAGATAAAAGTAAACAAAAGGACGATTCCAAGTTATCGTCTGTTAGTTCAGAAAAGCCTGCTGTCGATCCTAGTAAATCGAAACTTCCTATTGAAGAAACCCATGATTCAAAACTACCATATGATTCAAAACCACCATATGATTCAAAATTACCTTCTGACCCGCTCAGCAATTCAAAATTACCTTCTGACCCGCTAAGCAATTCAAAATTACCTTCTAATGATCTCGGAGATTCGAAATTACCTTCGGACCCGCTAAGTAATTCAAAGTTACCTTCTGACCCGTTAAGTGATTCAAAATTACCTTCTGACCCGCTAAGCAATTCAAAATTACCTTCTGACCCGCTAAGCAATTCAAAATTACCTTCTAGTGATCTTGGTGATTCAAAATTACCTTCTAACGGTATCGGTGACTCAAAATTACCTTCCAACGACCTCGGTGATTCAAAATTACCTTCTGATCCGCTAAGTAATACAAAAATACCTTCTAGCAAACTCGGTAATTCAAAATTACCTACCGAAGATCGGTTTAATCCAGAATTACCCTCTGATGGACTAAGTAGTTCAAAATTACCTTCCGACGATCGTAGTCAATCTGGATTGCCAACTATTGATCCGAATAATTCAAAACTACTTTCTGATGACCCTTATAAATCTAAACTACCTTCTGGTGACCATTATAAATCTAAATTACCTCCTGATGATTCTTATAAATCTAAACTACATTCCGATGACCATTATAAGTCTAAATTACCTTCTGATGATTCTTATAAATCTAAACTACCTTCTGTTGCTCCAAATAATGCAAAAGTACCTTCCAATAGTCCACATAATTTAAAGTTACCTTCTCATGGTTCAAATAATTTAGAATTGCCTGTTGACAGTCTGAGTGATTTAAAATTACCCACTAATGATCTATATAAATCAAAAATACCTGAAGATCTATTTAAATTTAAAATACCTTCCGATGGGTCAGTTAGTTTTGATTTTTCTGCAGGCGGTTCATATGATCCAGGGCAACCATCTGAAGATTTTAGCAATTCAGAACTATTTTCTGATGATACAAATAATAATTCAGAACTACCTACAGATGGTCGATATAATTCAGAATTGCCTTCAGATGGTCCATCTGATTCAGGAATAGGTTCTGGCGGTCCATATTATTCAGTAATAACTCCTTATAAATTACCTGCTGATGATCAAACTTATACCGGTATTGCATCGGTTGGTCAAAATAATTTTAGATTCCCATCTAACGATCGATATAATGCAAAGTTTCCTTCTGACCGTCTAAGTGCTTCAAATGGTCGTGGCTATTCAGGATTACCATCTGATGTCGAAAATACTCCAAATCTAAGTAGCTCTAGGTGGAATACCGACGAGTCAAATAGTGCAGATACACAGGATGTCGACAATACGTGGCCTTCAAACATCTACGATGAAGCAATAGCCAAGAAGTTTCCTGATACGGTTAAGTTGCTCGAGAAGTTAAAAGAACTAAACAGACTAAAAGAACAACAGAAACATAAGAAACCTTTTGAAAATAATGAAAATAATAACATCAATAACAATTTTCAACATAACGAAAATAATAATATGAATAACTGGAATAAAGGAAATAATGAATACTCTACTGCTACGCCTCAGCCAGCGACATCAGTAAAAGATAACCAAGTAGAAACTAGCACAGTAATTGACAAGAACAAAAGATATATGATGAGAAAAATAACAGGAAGAAAATTTTACATGCAAGCAAAACCGGTTAGACCCGATAATGAGTTAAGTGACAGTAAAGAAACAGTCTATTTCGTTGACTCATAAATTGTATCAAGATTTTAGCTAGGTACTTAGACATTTACGTTCAGATGAATATATATTACGCTTTTGAATAAACTGTTATGAGAATTGAAGTACAGTTGTTTTTAATTGTATCGATTATTAGATTCCAATCATTGGTTTCTGTTTAATGATTACAATATTAATTTCAATGATACCGATAATGCTTTTCGTAATTACTAACAGAGAATGCAGTATTTGTCATTATACTAGTATTATCGTAGACATTACATTTAACTGTTTTATCATCATTCAAAGCATCATCAAAATTATATTCTCTTTAATCCTTTTGTAATTTTTATATTTACGAGTATGATATCAGATACTAACACTAAATAGGGTTTAACAAAACTTACACTTACACTTACGGGTAAACTGCCGTGATTTTTCTTATTACTAGCAGATATTGTTCTTGATTGTGATATTTTTATTCGACTAGCGGACCGGACAGACGTCCTGCCCCTTGCATATCAAATCATGTTTAGCTTGGTCCAATTGTGTTGTTAAACCCTCTAAGAACCCATTGAAATGTACTAAAAATTCCTAACAAATCGGTCCAGCCGTTTAGGAATAGTTAGGTGACAAACATACATACAGAAGAATGATATATATTACGATTTGACACAGCACATCCTTCAAAAATCTCCTGTAACACAAAATTTTCAGTTTTGATAAATGCATTTTGACTTTTTTTTGCGGATGGGAATTCATGAAATGATTTCCCCGCTCCCAGAGCGGGGGGAGTGTCAGACTTTTACTGCCTAAAACCTTGGTCCGGGGCCGCGGTATCTATTTCGAACAACCGGCAACCCCGGCAGGCGAGGGCCTTGGTCATTGACATCTCTTAGAGGCGCGCGTGGAACTCACAAGATAATAAGTGGCAGGACCTATTGCCATTAACCGGGCACATACCGGCTCCGTGCCTGCAACTGAAGAACTCCTTGTGAAAAATCCTGATAATACTTCGCCGGACCATTAAATCGATCCCAGGACCTCATGATCAGCAGTCGCGCTAGCAACTACTAAACCAACGAGGCAGCCAGTTAGTTTCAGCCATACAGACCCGAAAATTTCCCAAAATACCTGTTTTTTCATATTTTCAACCCTCCTTCAAAGCTATGCCTCCTATTTCTGGTTCCATTATCTGCTTTGTAATCAGCTCTAATCATATCTTTATCATAAAATCGCGCCTGTAATCCACGAGGGGTAGGCAGGGGTATGCTTAATAATACACCTACATTTCACTAGTTTTATTTAAGTCAGAATAAGAATCCTTCTTATCCTACTAATATTATAAATGCGAATGTTCGTGAGGATGTATGGATGTTTGTTACTCTTTCACGTCAAAACGGCTGAACGGATCTTGATGAAATTTGGCACAGAGGTAGATTATAGTCTGGAATAACACATAAGATATTTTTCCGATATCACGCGGGTGCCAGCTAGTAAATAATAGACTTGAACCTATTGCCCTCGTTCCCGTGGCTGCAACTCAGAAATTTTTGATGGAATAACCGCAAACACTTTGTCCGGCCAACAGCATTTGAACTTGCGACCATGACGTCTTAAAACAGAACTTATTCCACTAAGGGAAGAGACAGAGCTATACAGGGTGTCTAGCACCATCTCTTTCTCACACAGAAATAAGAACTGCTATAAGATGTCATGGTAACCCTTCTGTTTTACCAACTATTGCAAGTTGCATAGTAGGTTTTTTGTATAGCAAAATTTTCCCAGTCACCTATGCAGTGACTATTTGGAACGGATGTCGTATTTCGGACGCTGTACACAAAGCGATGAGGCACGTTCCTATGGCCATTGTTAGTGCTGGCCTACGTGACTAGCTGCTGTATTCCGTGAATGTTTCCTTTATTATGTACGTGTTGCCCACTGTCGATGAATAAAATCATTTAGCATCCACTGAAGCATACTTTTTCCTTGAAATAATTGAACGTGTGGCTGCTTCTCATAGTTTTTTATTTCAGTATTGGTATTTCAGTCCTAATATAAAGCATTCTATAAGTTGCGGATTTTTAGAAACTCCATTTTATTTTTATTAAACTAAAAAATATCCTAAATCTGGATCCTCAAACGTTACGATGAAAGTTGTTGATTTAAATGTAAAATGACTTAATTTCGCTGAAACCCATTAAACTAAACAAAGTTTGAGTAATCATTTCCCATACAACGTTACCGCCACACATTTTCGTCAATGTTACAATTATTATTCAACGAACATGTTTAACGTGCAGAGCGTATATTCAGCTCGACAACCCGACTCGCTTGAAAATTCAGGCTACGCTCGCGGCGGGGGCGCGACGGTTGTGTGGGGTGAGGGGCGGGGGGCAGGGGACGGTCGTTAGTGACATTTCGTATTCATGACGTCAGCCGCGGGCCGATTGTTTGCAATATTACTCTAATTGGAATTGTAATTATACGCACATATCCCGCGTAGAGGCTAGCTACGTGCTCGCTTCAGCGAATATCGCTGTTTAAAACATAACTGTGAAATAAATTTTGTTCAAAGTACATAAATACACTTAAGTACCTACCTATAGTAGGCCAAACAATTGACACTCCACGAGCAGTCCTGAGCAATAAAATAACGCTTCGTAAAATTGGAAAGCAATTTTCTTGTGAAATAACAAATTCTAAATTGAGATAAGACTTATTTTTAAATAGTATGGCGTCCAACTTACTTTTCGTCACCACGCACATTGTTGTCTCATCAAGTTTTTAAAAAAGTTCGGCTTCTTGAAGTATTGTCTATGCCACTTATAGGTCTATCTCAAAATTACAGACTATTTCACTTAAGTGCAGATGGTCCCATCACTATGTCATGTAGCACCTCCGCCCACACATTGTAACTGACTGCATGCATATAATGCACACTTGGATCATCAAGAGGATATTCTAGATGCTTTTCTTATCTAAGAGGCGACCGTATCCGCATATCGTAGCGGAAAAGCGTGGCGGTCTATCTCACTAATTTCCTTGTAACTCTGTGTAAACGACAATAGCGGTCATAAGGAAATAATTTCATTGAATTTCTTAAGATGCTCGAACTATTTTGTAACGGTTCTGATATATACTAAGAGGTTACTGATGCAAAAGTGTTTTCGATTTGCCTGGAAATTGTTGCCTCGACCAGTTATTTTCATTTAATTCAAAAATATTTTTGACTTAGTTCAATTAATAATCAAATTCTCTTTTGTTATTAAGTTAGGATAAATACCTTTTGACTTGATCGGACTATTGCATAGTGACTAGATCGTTAGTTGATAATATCGACCAAAATGGTCTACACTTTGACCAATACAGAGTTGTCTTCAGTTTTTGACCTCTCTAATAGTGGCCAATTTATAAAGTAATGCCATAAATTGTACAAACATAATTTAATGAATTTCCTAGCTCCTGCGCTACTGTACAATGTATGTTACAGCAGCTAAATATTCTTAATTTAAAAATTGAACTGTTTGAACCTGTCGGGCATGGGTGGGCAAAAATAATATAGGAACGGACGTGTTAATCAATCAGATTAGCCTGCCACAACCCACTGCTGGACATAGTCCTCTTGCGAGCTGTGCCTCAGCACCAAGTCAGTGTCCCTAAACCAGCTCAAAAACAAACATCACAACAGTTGTTATTGCTGATCAAATAATATTTCTCTTACTCACACGTTGATGGCTATCTAAATGAAGTCGCCTTTTTTACGGGTTTTATTAATTACTTCCCCCGCTGTGAGCTCAGCGGGGGCGAGTGGCAAACTTTTATTGACAAAAACCCATCCAAGTTCCTTCTTTTGCACTTTGTGTTTTGGGACCACGGCATCTCTTTCGAACAACTTGCAACCCCCGCAAGCAGTGGCCCTGGTAGGCCCCTATCCTTTAATGAAGTTGGCTCAGAATACGATTTGGAGTCATCTCTGGCGTTCACCATACCCATTGAATTATATCTTTTAGATTAAGATTAACTATTTTGTTTTTATACATTTTGAAGTATGAGCGTATAAATATACTATTCTCATGTTTAAGTTTTTAGTATTTGTGTTGTTTATAATTTATGAGAGAAGATCAATCTTTTTCTATTGAGTAGCTTGTCACTAAATCATAATAGCCGCTCGGATCGATCTTTAGGTTAAACCGCGCTAGTGTAAATAGGTTTGCGGATATAGGTGGCCCACAGAGTTTGCTCCATGCCTCGGTAAGCGCTTTAAGACGTTGGTTCCGACTGTCAGTTGTAGATCTTTGACAGTCCTTACAGGTTGTCAGGCTCGAAAGTCTGACAACCAGTCTTACCAAGGAGTATCGTGTTACCCAGTTATTAACTCTGTTGTGGAGGTCAGATAAGCAGTCGCTCTATGTTAAATACTATTGATATTTAGCTGCATCCAGTTAGTTTGGAAGCTGACCCCAACAAGGTTGGGAAAAACTAGACAGATGTTGATTGAAAATCATTATTTTTCCAGGAATAAAAAAAGAGCGGAGCAGTTCTTTAAGATAAAAGATACAATGAACAGGGCCAGGATGAAATGGTTCCATTTCTGATCATTGTCACTTTCATCTTAAAGATCTGTTCTGCATCCCAATTGCAGGCCTTGTAGATTCATAGACGCTTGTTAACTTTTGTTATCGTATTTTTTTATTTTACATTTTGTAAAGTAAGCAATGACTTGTTGTCGGGCCTACGCTGTCTTCTCATACTTAAGTACTAACTCTGTAACAACAACATTGTAAAACCAAATGATTTCACAAGAGTAACCATGGAGTTTCTTGCCGGTTCTTTTCCATAGGAAACGACCAATCCGAATCGTGCACCTTTTGTCGACGTTTTATAAGTGCCCATGTAGGCCTATGTGAAATAAAAATATTTTTATTTTGATTTTGAATTCTGTCATACACGTGACCGTGGTTTTGGGGATAGCAGTTTAAATATTTTAGTAAGGTGCCTGGTCTGACTTCTTTCTTTCATATTATTTCATTATCAAAATATCGGACACGATTTAAAACTTAACTTATTATTAATAGCTTATATCAATACAAACATGTATTGTGAGCGAGAAAGTATTCAAAATCGTCACGATTCCGAAAGATATGCTATATGCTAATTTAATCTAATACGCTATCAAAGTTATACTGATGGTGCCCAGTTAGAAAAATCGAAATTATAAGTGATGTTTATTTGAAAATAGGTTTTACAAACACTTTTAATCGTCTCCTTTAAACTAATGTTTTTAAGGTCTAGACAAAAATGTTGGTCAACTTACATGAGGATTATACAGATTAAACTGTATTATGGTCTTTTTTGGAAATAACTACACAGATTTGTGTGGAGCTTTCCAGTCAGTGTAAGCATTTGTTAGTAATCGTGTAGCTCGACTCTGTAACTCAAGGAGCGCAATGACACGACGAACAGTCCCAAAAAAAGGACATTTCTGGAGGTTACTTATAGTGCTCAAACTGATAAAAAATCGTTAAGACCACAGAAATATTAAACCAGGTCAAAACCAAAAAGAAAAACATACAAAACAAAATAAAGAAATTACCCATGTGACGCTCCATTCACAATGTAGAAAAAAAAAGAAAGAAAAGGTAGTAGGTAAAAAGTGAGAAAAGGGCGAGAAAGACGGAAGTATAGGGGAGGAAAGACTTTTCGGACCAAAAACAATTAAGTGTCCAAGTGAAAGTCTTGCCAAGTGATCATGTCTATCTAGATTGAAGATCCGTGGTACAAGTAAGTATAATTATGTAAATATCGTTAAGAGCCATAAAGCCTTATAACCGGTTACTTCTGAGAACACCATTTGTCTAGCCTTTTCCAAACTATGTTGGGGTCGGCTTCCAGTCTAACCGAATGCAGCTGAAAATCATTATTTGTACATGAAGCGACTGCCTCCACCACAACCCAGTTAGTACTTGGAAATACGAAGCCCCTAGGTAAGACTGGTTGTTGGACCACTGACTACCCGTAATGACTGTTAAAGATCTACAAATGAACGAGACATGGAGAATCCTACTAATGTTATAAACCTGAAAGTTTGTATGGATGTCTGGATGTTTGTTACTCTTTCACACAAAAGTTACTGAAACTGAACTGACTGTTTGTTCTCTTCACGCTTTAATTGCTTAACCGATTTTGATGAATTTTGGTACAGAGATAGTTGGGAACCAGGAGACGGACATAGGCTAATATTTTTATGAAAAAAGTGGGACGCGAGGGAGAAAGAGGGAAGAAAAGGGAAAACTTAGCGTTGCTATTACAAATCAATACGGCGCAAGGGGAACTGTGTTACCCCGAATTTAATGCGAGCGAAGCCGCGGGCAAAAGCTAGTATTGTATATTCTATCACCACGCGAGTGAAACCGCGGGGCGCAGCTAGTACTCAATATGTGGTGATGGTCACCCATACACGGATCAATCTATGCAAACGCGGATTCAGCCGAAGATCTACCCGACCGGCTATTATTATTTAATCTAGCGCTCTTCCTGGTTACTTGTGAGAAGAATTTTATTTTGTTTTGTTCGATGTTTAAATTAAATTATCAGTCTGCTTGACAAACAACACGCTACAGAATATTTATATCAACGTCTTGTATGTAGCGATTTTCATTATGGGTGTCATCATACTGTTCTAGAGACAATTTATTTGGAATCAGTAATTAGTCTTTATGACAACCCTCTCTTCTTTTCTATCAATTTTATATTTCACATAGTCACTTTCTTTAGTCAGCTCCAATAAATTTATCTAGTAAAAGAGATTGAAGTTCAGAAAAAGACAAATCTGCCCCGATTTTAGAATAAATAAGCCAATTAAAGTGAAATGTGGCAGACTAACAAGCAAAAAAACATAATTTTGCTTGAAATTTTCATTTAAAAATAACATAATTATGTTATTCACCTAAATTTGTTTGCAACAAATCAAGAAATAGCAAACTCACTATTTTCGTTACGTAGTTGGACTAAATATCTATAGGTAAAGACATAAAGAGGTTGTAGGTTGTTAACAAATAAACTAACACGTTAACTTATATAAGCATAGGATAGATCTCACAAATAAATAACTGGATGGTCAGCAGCAACAGCCATTCAGAGGCACATCCTGACAAATATAATGATTTGACTTTTCTACAAAAGTTGAGTTCTCTACTAAGATTGAGGGAACAACAACAGAGTAGGATTTGTGGATTGCCAGTGCAACTATTGTTCCCTAGGCTCTACCTGCTGTCCAAATATGTTAAGGGAACCTCAAAACGAGCTACTAACGGTTGGAGAACTTTCTATAACAAGAAGTCGGCTACATACCTGTGTTGTCTTGTAAAGAGCGGCTGAGTGGCTGCGCAGGCGGCGTCGCAGCGTGCTCGCCGCCATACAGCCCGCCGAACTCTTCCGCAGACGAGGATGAGGCGTTGCTGCACTTACGGCCCTTGTCCGGCGTGTACTTGCTCTCACCGCCCGTGGGCAGGAACTTAGCATCTTGTTGATGCTCATCTAGAAGCCCCGGCACACCCAGCAGCCCCCCGACCAGATTCGGTCGCAACTCTTCCATTATCTTAGATCCCTGACCGCATCCACCGCCACCGCTGAAGTTGAGCTGGCGGCTGAAGAAGGCCGGGAAGATGTTGAACTGCTGCGGATCCGGCAGCGCGGCGAGCGGCGCGGGCGGCTCGGAAGCCCCCGCGCACGCCGCGCTCTTGAACTCCACCGTGCTGTGGCCGGTCCGCTGGCTGAGCGACCAGCGCGGCTCTCCCGCGCTGCGGTGTTCGTGATCCGTGCCGTCGCCGTCGCCGTCGGCTCGGCCCCGACGCTCACTGACTAACCACATTATAGTGACGTCGCACGTCGCGCCGCACCGACCACGCCGCCCCGCGCGTTAATTGTTCGCGACTGCGCGAGAGGAACTCACGTCGCCGCCCACGGGCGAGACAGAAACGGCCTGCTCCCATACCCCCATAATCGATGTAAAATCTTTATAGGGATGCTGCGTCTCATTCATCCGCGGCGGAGAGCATGAGCCGGCCGGGGCGGGCCGATGGGGCGGCCGAGCGCGTGCTCTGATTGGTCGACGGGCGCAACGCCCGCCCCTCGCCGCATACCGCTCCGGGCCAGATACGCTTTTCTTTGTTTTATTGTCCCCACGGCTCCTCGTCGATCTTGCGTTTAAAGTTTATGCATTGCACTATGTTTTGTTTCACAAAACGCAAAATCATGTATGGAAGTTCTTGAGGTAGAACGTGAAACAGAGAAGGGTGGATGCTTTTAATGTAGCGAGTGCATTGTGTCGGTGATTGTGTCTGTATGCCTGTCTGTACAATACGGGGTGTAGCGGCGGTCCCGGATGGAGCCACGTACGCGATGACAAATCTTTGTTAAATGTTAAACGTAATTATTATGTATGTAGGTACGCCGGTATCACGTAATACCTGCGAGCTTATAACTTGTGAACTTATGCCGCATCTCTTTGCTTTGTTACATAATATTATGAATCTCAGGAATAAAGAGCAATTACACAAACATTGCAATGTTTGTTTAGGATAAATGAAGCTTATATATTTCAGATTTCAAGTATTTGAATCATCATTTTTCCATCTACTCTGCATCCATAGCATACACATAATGTCAAGGTTGTTGGTAAAATAAAGAAATAATTTAATGTGTTTTATTGAATTTTCACAACTTTTCTAAACCAATTTGGTAAAACCTTAGGCAAGCTACAAATATGAAAGTTAATTGTAGTACTTTACAATTTAGACAAAAAAAAAACAAAAAGATTTTTAAATAACCCTATTCCGACATAAGGGTTACAAAAAAACTACAATGTTATCATCACCAAATCTTTTGAACAAGTGTTCAAAAACCAACCCCTTTGCATACAACTCTACACTGGTCATGAATATCATTACCAGTATCAAGTTTGTGAGATTCGTTACTAGATGAAAGATATCTAATTGATATTCAATTTCAGTTCAGATCACTTTGAGGGTCTTACCGCTAAATGATTGATGATATTCTATTAATTATTCTGCGGATTCTAATATGAAATGACATTGGCTTTGAATGCATAGGGTTCTTTCATTGGACATATAATGAGGAGGGATGAATAACATGTGGCTGAAAGAGTAATCTGAATGTTGATGGATGGAGAGGGAGAAGAAGGCCAATGAAAAGATGGATGTATTGTGTAAGGAATGATATGAAGAAGAAAGGAGTAAATGATGCCGTGATGTCTGATAGGGGGAATGGAAGAAGAAAACGTGCTGCGCCGACCTCAAATAGAATGGGACAAGGTCAGGAAAATGGTGATGGATGAAAATGCGTCTTGGTTTGATGCAAGGGTGTAAGACATCAGAAGAATAAATATCTTGGGACAACTCACACACGGCTATCTGATCCCAAGCTAAGCAGAGCTTGTGTTTAACCAGACAACTGGTATACATACTTATATAATTTATAAATACATACATATTATGGATAAATCACACCCAGACACAGAATAAACAATCATGCTCATCACACAAAGTTTGTCCTGGGTGGGAATCGAACCCACGACCTCCGGCTCAGCAGTCAGGGCCACTAACCACTAGACCAACAGGCCCGTCAAAAGATTACATTCCCAATTTCCTTTTCCCATTTGTTTTTGTAAGTCTCAGTACCGATGCCTTGCCCGTGTGTGTGTGTGTGCGCTGTGCATGTATGTAACTATGTATATAACAATTGTGGTTTATATATTGTTATACAATTAATTATTTTTATTTTATTCCATGTGCCATGTGCTGCTTATCGCAGCCACGACAAATCGTGCAAGCCATCACGTTTTTCATTCCTTCATATTGTATTTATGAATATTTTATGCGTTGCATGTGTTTTTTTCGTCATTTTGTATGCACGTTGATTTTTTCAGAGCTTCAAGAGACCACAGACATACAGACACATAAGGTTTTAATATTTTGACTAACTCGTGCTTTACTTTTTTTTGTTTGTTTATTGATTTGCGACTACTGTCTACTAAACCATCCACCCATGTTCCTTCTTTTGCACTTTATGTTCCGGGGTCGAGGTATCTCTTTCGAACAACCCACAACCCCGGGAGAGAAATACAGGCTTTAAGATTAGTTTAGGCAGTACCTAGTCCCTTATATTATACTTTCTTTATTCACTTGCTCCCTGTAAACCATGTATTTAATGTGTATTGTCGTAAGAAAATCCTATCCTACTAGGTTTGTGAGGATGGATGGATGTATGTATGGATGTTTGTTACTCTTTCTTTTTAAAACGCCTGAACGGATATATATATATTTTATCACGCGGGCAAAACCGCAGGGGCCAGCTATCCTAATTCCTACCAATATTATAAATCCGAATGTTTGTAATGATGTATGGATTGATGTATGGATGTTTGTTTGTTACTTTTTCACATCAAAACTGACACAAAATTTGGCACAGATAGATTATAGTCTGGAATAACACAGAGGATACTTTTTTTTCGATATCATGCAGGCGAAGCCGCGGCTGCCAGCTAGTAAAAAAATATATTTATTTATTTGAAAAATGAATAATCAGGATTGAATTCATAGGTTTGTACACTTTGTAACGACAACAATATAATTTTAAGTAGGCTAGATGTTTCGTATCTACCCCACCTTTTTCCCAACTGTTTTGGGATCAACTTCCAGTGTAATCGGATGCAGTTGAATACCACTATTTTCGAAAGCCGCTCTGAACGTCAACATCTACAAAACTAGGGTTTCCGTGCTTCATTGTCATAGTATTTTTCATCATACTTCTATAATGTTCAAAGTAACTGTTTCAAAATAGCAACTTAAAAAATAGCCAAAAAAAGGAAATTGGAAAACCATAAAAGTATTGCCGACCCTGCCAGGATTCGAACCTGGAATCTTCTGATCCGTAGTCAGACGCGTTATCCATTGCGCCACAGGGCCGTTAGTGCTTCATAGCAAAATTCCTGTTACAAACGTAATCTTTTTGCATAGGTATTGCTGTTCTGGCCTCATAAAATACATAATTATACATATTCTTAATTAAAACATAAAATTCATTCGGGTTCTAGGGGTAGAAATATGAAATATACAGATACATATTTGAATTTATCATCATAATTATCTATTAATATTATAAATAAGAATGTTTATGAGGATGGATGGCTGTATGTTACTCTTTCACGACAAAATGGCTGAATGGATCTTGATGAAACACATAGGATTCTTTTTTTAAGATCATCACGCGAGCGACGCCGCGGGCGCCAGCTAGTGACAAATGAATGTATTTTTTTATAGAAGCAAATTAGTTTCAAGTAATAATGTTTGACATATTTCATTGTGTCTCTAGCTGCGAAAAAAATTGTTACCGCGGTAGTTATTATTGTTATCTTTGGTATAATTAGGAAATTAAAGCACTGAATGTGAAATGTTAATAGATCTAGTCATAATGCGACAAGAGCCAGTTTTCGAAGAAATGTATTGAAAAACTAATGACACCAAACAAATTAACAGCCAGTGAAGAAATACGTATGTTTGCTACGCATTGAAATGCTTTATTTTGCAATCAAATTATTAAGAACTTAATTCGACTTTTTTATTTTGTATAGTGGTAGGAAAACGATTTTTAATTTTGGTTATCTTTATTTGTTAGTTTTATTCATATTGTTATATTGCTTTCCTTGGTTCTATGTTGACCCACACACCTCCGAGGGGCGCTGTAAGAAACAACATCGATGGATCATATCTCATCTGCTTTGTCTTAGCAGAAGGTGTTACTTTAAATTTGTGCAAAAATGAAGCCAAACATATGGCGACAACTACTTTTGCTACCTTTGTACCTGTAACCAAAAATAACATTACTTCACACTTGTAATACCCAGGGTTTTAGAGAACTGTATATTTTGTTGCTATCAACAGAAAAAATAATGAAAAACTCAACAACACTTTGCCCTATCTGAGAATCAAACCCAGGACTCGACCAACGAGACAGTCAAACGAAGTAATCAGAAACAGTAAAATCAACATCATCATAAACATATTATTATCGATTGGCGCATGGACCGACAAAAATTTTTGAGGGACTTAGGGGGTCATGTGCTAGTTTCCAGACTTAGACCCCATGTCGTAAGTTTCACTATAATCCAGATACGATTTTTTTTATTGTTTTTTTTTTTATTACTTGAATTTTCTTCTTAAGAACGTTTTAACTTTTCAGTTGGTTGTCGTATTTTGACCAAACAACTTTTATTACATTCTATAATGTGTTGTTATTCTATGTGGTATATAGTTGAAAAATATTTTATATTATTATTTATTTTATATTTTTTAAACGTTGCCCCACTCTAGGAATTTCTCCTGTATCGTGGGTGCTTTTACAAACATTCAATCTCACATACACAAACAGCCAGACCCGGAACAACTATCTGTAGGCCATACAAATATTTGTTCCGTGCGGGGATCGAACCCGCGACACGCAGCGCAGCAGTCGATCGCTCAGCCACTGCGCCAACGGTGTCGTCGGTATTAAACAAACTATGAAAATATCAAATTAATTTAGAATTTGTTTTTTTTTATAGTTTGTTTAATTTTTATGAGTTTGGATGTCTACGACAACAAACTAAAAAGTTATAAGGTTCTTAAGACGATAATTCAAGTGATTTTAAACAACAATAAAAAAAAATCGTATTTGGATTATAGTGAACTTAAGACATGGGGTCTAGGTCTGAAAACTAGCACATGACCCCCTAAGTCTCCCAAAAAATTAGTCGGTCTATGCGCCAAACACCCTGTGTGTATAATTTCTCGCCTGTTTTGCTTTTACCTTTTTTTTTTCGGGTGGTAAATCATTAAATTACTTCCCCCGCCCTGGGCGGAGCGGGGAGGGCGAGTGTCAGACATTTACTGACTAAAACCCACCCATGTTTCTTCTATCACCCTTTACGTACCGGGGCCACGGTATCTCTTTCGAACAACCCGCAACCCCGGTAGTTTCTTTTAGCCTGCGGTATGGCTTTCGTTTAATACGAGTATCTGTATGTATGTATTTGCATATACAAATATTGTTGAAATATAAATGTCGGGACATTAGTATTTTAACAGTTACACTTGAGTTGTGTCCCAAGTTTCAGCCATTAATCGGGTGCAATTCTGAACTCCAGGGTTCCGTAACAAAAACGGACTTAAGTTCTACGTAAATATTGGGTAAGTTATGCATAAATAAATAAATGATAATACAAACCCAAACAATTTCTCGGACCAACTCCAAAAGGCAAATATGCAAATGGTGTAATCTTAACTTTGTTTTCAGGGGAAAATCTTTCTGGGTCAAAGACATTAGGATCACTGAAGTATTTTGGGTCCCGTTGCAATCCATGACTAGATATATAGACGAACACACTTTTGTCTATTGTTATATTAGTATTAGGAAACGTGTATTCGGACACACATTTTCTGTCGATGTGGTGCCCCAATGGGTGTAGCCTCAGAGTCTCATCCATTACCATGTCTAAATATTTCAATTCAGTTACAGCTTCGGAAGTTAGTTCCCCATTATATTTTTTGAACACGTCTCTGACTTCTTTGTAGCACTTCTCCTGAATCTCCTGGTTGTGCGCTAGCTCGTAGGTAATGAAGGACAAAGTAGTAAATGTTGTTTCATAAGAGGCTAAGGTTACTGTCATCATCTGCTCCACAATGTCGTTATCGTCAATTTCTTGTATTGCTTTACCGTTGCTCATTTTGGATCGCTCTTTAAGTTTTAACAAGTTATCTATAAATACTGGACTTACAGTTTTGTTTGCTCTCTCCTGATAAATCAACGGCATCAAAAAATTATAGAATGTGTTATATACTCCTTTTTGAAATCTCCGTCGTATAACAGGCGTTAGTATGTTTATGATCGTAGGAAATGTGTATGAAGCGGTGTGTAACGGCGAAGATAAAAGTATTGGATTTGTAATTTCTCGTAAAGTTTTGTTATAATCATTGTTGCCATTGAAAGGGTCGAGATTTAAACCATAATATAAATATGCAGTTATTTGTGTTACGCATTTAGATTTTAAATCACATATTTCATGCTCAGTCTTAATGCTGACTTCATGGTCCAAAAATTTTAAATAATTTTGAAGAGCTTTTTGTATGTGCGGAACCATTTTGAGAATCTTAGTTCTAGTGAAGCTTGGTGACAGAGTTAATCTCATGGCTAGCCAGCGTGGGCCTCCCTTCATGATGAATAAGCTTTTGTTGAAAACTTGAACAGGTTTTTCTATGCACCTATTGCTGAAGGAATCATGGTCTCTAACACATACACATTTAATCACATCCGGATCTTTAATAAGTAAAACAGGTCGTACTCCCTTGTAAAGTCCAATATACTTTTCGTTTGGATATTGTTCGTAAATTCTCTTCAAAAAAATCCCTTCGGTTTCCTTTCCAAATATAACGGTACTGTAGTTCCCCACGATTGGGTATGGTGTGGGTCCAATAACTCCTCTCTTTTTCCAATAATAGTAAATTCTGAACATGTGTTGAAAATAAATGATTAATGATAAAATAACTATGATCAATCCTAACTGAACAAACATTTTGAGTTCTTTCAATATCTGAACCTCAAAGAAGAATGAATGATTGGCATGTTGAAGTGAAAATTTATAGATATATTATCACGGAATCATTTACATTTTAATTATTTCATGTCACGCATTTGTATATCAATGACGCAAAAATGACAATAATACTTATCTTTAAAATCACGACACTAATAATATTTTTAATGGCAACATTTTATTAGGATAACAATAAAAGCTACACTTTAGAAGGAGCAGTTAAGTGCGCCCAGAGCGGGGGAAGTTATTTAATGATTTCCCATCCGTGAAAAAAGGCCAAAGTAGGTAACTATACCACGCAGACGAAGTCGCGGGCGGAAGCTAGTTGTTTAGGTATAATTTTACATAATAACTAGAAGTGTTTTTAAATATAAGAAATCGATATTTTGGCACTCGGTTTTGTAGGTAGAAAATATTTTGCAAATGTTTGCCATACAGTGCCCTTATCAACGACTTTAGAATGCCTAAAAATCCATGCAGCACCGCAATACTGCAGCTGTTGTTGTTTCTTTCTTTGAGCCATTAACTATTCCTGTAAGTATGTGACGTTTCTGTTTTAAATATATGTAATGCTTTGTAAAAAAAAAAACAAAATATTTATTTCACACCAAGCGATCCGTATACTAGTGTTATCAACTTAGCCTATGTTAGTTAAATCAATAATTAAAAACAAACAAAAAGCATTAATTGGCTGCATGAACATGAGCACGCACATGTCTGCCAGCCCAGAGGTTCGTCGACCTTATATATAAATATGCAAAAAAAAAAACTGACTGGTAGTTCCGGGCATAAGTGCGTTAAAAAAACAAACAAACTTCTTCTTCCATTTCATCTTCATGGGGACCCCGCTTTTTTGGGAGGGTCCGGTTTTCGCACTTAGTCCTTCCAATTGGACCATTGTGCGTAAAAAAAACAAACTCTTCAGCTTGATAATAATAGCATTAATAAGTGTGTACATAAGTGCATGATAGATAACCTATAACCGCAATGTTTATGCATAACAATATCATTCAGTTACTGGATTATCAACACAAGATAAGACGTATAAGACTGTTCTATATACAGGTATTACAACTTTTTAGTGAAATAAAATAAAAAACCTAACAAACGATTGAAATTATGTTACTACTACTATTACTACTATTGTGAGCCTATAAAAATAGTTTATTTCCACCTCCAAGTTAAAATGTGGTTTACAAAACAAAAATATTTGAAATGCGAATGTTAGTGATGTTAAATGTAAGGATGTTTGTTACTCTTTCACGTCAAAACAGCTGAACGCATCATCATGAAATTTGGCACAGGGGTAGATTATAGTCTGGAATAAAACATAGTAACCTTTTTTATCATCACGCATGTGTATTCGCGGGCGCCGGCTAGTATGCCATAATTATGTTGCAAATTAGAGTTGCAGCTTAATATCTTGTCATATCAGCGCCCACTCTTAGAACTCATGGCTAAATAATAGCAGCCACTCGGGTCGATCTTTAGGTTAAGCCGCGCTTGCCTAGGTTGGTCTGTGGATGGGTGACCACCCGTTACATACCGAGTTTCCTCCGTGCCTCGGAAAGCACGTTAAGCCGTTGTTCCCGGCTGTCATTTGTAGATCTTTGACAGTCGTTACAGGTAGTCAGTGTCCCGTAAGTCTGACAACCAGTCTTACCAAGGGGTATTACTCAGTACTAACTGGGTTGTGGAGGTCAGATAGGCAGTCGCTCCATGTGAAATACTGATATTTAGCTGCATCCGGTTAGACTGGAAGCCGACAAGAAAAGAAAGACGACCAGAAAAGGCTAGGCAAATGATCAGCGCCCACTCTTGTTGACGTACATAATAGGAGCAGCTTGCTCTCCTTCCACCCGTTGGCAATCTATCGCGATTGTAGGCCAATCCTTTGAGAAAGCGTCCAGCTTATCCCACTATTTCCTTTTGGGTATGCCGCGTTGGTGTTTTTTGCTATTTGGTGATAAGTAAAATAAATTAGAGTACCCTTTTTTTCTTTTATACAGAGGGGTAATCATCAAATAACTTTCTCCGCTCTGGCCGGAGCGGGAGGGAGTGTTAGATTTTTACTAACTAAAACTCACTCATGTTCCTTCTTTTGCTCTTAAAGTTCCGGGCCGAAGTATCTTTTTCAAAGTACCCCCGGCAGGCGCCGGCTTTGGCAGGTTAAATAAATAAATATCTTGGGACAACTCACACACGGCTATCTGATCCTAAGCTAAGCAGAGCTTGTGTTATGGTAACCAGACAACTCATTTACATACTTATATAATTTATAAATACATACATATCATAGATAAATTACACCCAGACACAGATCAAACAATCATGCTCATCACACAAAGTTTGTCCTGGGTGGGAATCGAACCCACGACCTCCGGCTCAGCAGTCAGGGCCACTAACCACTAGACCAACAGGCCCGTCAGGTTCCTTTGCTGATATCTCTTTGAGGCGCGCTGGGAACACTAACGCGCCATCGACGGCCTGTCTGTGAGCTACCCATTGCTCACCGTCCACAGACCCGCGTCTACGGTGGCCGGGAGTCGTCTCGCGGTGGCTGGGTTGGTTTGACGAATGGAAAAGTGCCCTTAACGAAACCAAAGGCACTTGTTCACTCCGTCATTGAGATATTCTTTATAAACTTTATGTTGTTGTCACTATGGTGAAAGTTGCGTGTTGCGTAATGGGCATACATACCAGAACTATTATATATTTTTTTACTTAAATAAAAAAAACACATTTATTTAAAAAAAATTGAAAGCGGCTACCAATATTTCAGGTACTAACATCTCTACAATCCAAGTTTCACGAATAAAAGGTGTTTGTTCGCATCCAAAACAATTCTTGCCCCTAATTGAGGACTGAATGAAGGCAAAGCAAAATAGAATTCATCTTACACTAAAGGCAACTTTTTGGGGAGTAAGTAGGAAGAGAAGTAAAACGTCTTAGAACTTTATTAGTAGTTTTAATTGATTCTCGCTCCTTGAAGTGAGACTTGGCGCTTCGGCTAAGTTTCGTAATATGTATGTGTATAAGGTTGGCATGTACGTTTGAAGAGGAGAGTAGGGTCGTGTCGGCTGGTACTTATAATTAGGTTTTTGGGTGTTGCGTATTGTTAGTTTGTGATCTTTGACGTAATTAGGCGGTGGTATTTCAAAATATAGATGCCTATTTATCTCTTAAGTTTATCAAAGTCTTGCATGGTTTCCCCGCTTCTTTAGTTGCTACCCCGCTCTCGTGGGTAGTAGCGTGATGTTGTATAGCCTATGTTACTTAATATTAGTGAAAAATAGTAGTTTTTAGTAGTTTTGGTGCCTATCGAACAAACAAACAAATCTTTCCTCTTTATAGTCTTTACTTATAATATTTTAAATGCGAATGTTTGTGAGAATGGATGGATGTATAAATGTTTGTCACTCTTTCACGTCAAAACGGCTGAACAGATCTTGATTAATTTTAGCACAGAGGTAGATAATGGTGTGGAATAACGCATAGGAGACTTTTTTCAACATCTCGCGGGCTAAGTTGCGGTCCCCTGCAAGTCTTTATATATAGTTTGGGATGCGCCCTGGATGGTTTGGATTCACACACCAGCCCAAAACAAACAAACAAACAAACACAGGACAACATCTGCCGGGTCCGCTAGTATTAGTATACGGCCAACGAGAAGCGATGACAAATGTAAACAAAACCCATGCTAAAACCCCATCTAAAATGGCCGCCCGAATGTTGGCGAACCCGTCTTAACGTTGTCATGTTTTTGCCGGGAGAACGAGACATTATCTCAAAGGCACAAGATGGAAAGAGCTAAATATTAGATTGTCAACGCCACAGTTGTTCTTTAGGTTAATGACCTTTCGTATCGCTTCTCGTTGACCGTACTTGTAGATATCACATTACAGAATATATCGCCTTAAATCCTCGAAGGCTTAGGCACATTTCGTCGTTGTAATTCCCAAAGTAAATCATGATGTCCGCTGGACTGACGCTCGGTAATAACAAACGCGATGATATAATGAGTATAACCCGGTTCTAGAGATTGTCATAGCATTTTTCATCATACTTCTATAATGTTCAAAGTAACTGTTTTAATAAAATTACTTAAAGAATAATCAAAAGAAAAAGGAATTTGACAAACCATAAAAGTGTTGCCGACCCTGCCAGGATTCGAACCTGGAATCTTCTGATCCGTAGTCAGACGCGTTATCCATTGCGCCACAGGGCCGTCGGTTCTGAATTGCAAAATTCCTGTTATAAACGCAATCTTTTTGCATAGGTATTGCTGTTCTTACCTCATAAAAAACATAATCATACATATTCTTAATTATAACATTAAATTCATTCGGGTTCAAGGGGTAGAAATATGAAATTAACAAAAAATATTTTTGAATTTATCATCATATCTACTAATATTATAAATGATAATGTTTGTGAGGATGGATGTATGCTACTCTTTCACGACAAAATGGCTGAACAGATCTAGATGAAATTTGGCACAGAGGATTCTTAGACACGATCATCACGCGGGGGAAGCCGCGGGCGCCAGCTAGTGTCAGATAAATGTATTTAGGTATTTTATAGAATCAAATTAGTTTTAAGTAGTAAATGTTTATATAAAATACTTTTGTTTATAAACACATCTTTTGCGTCTCTAGTTGCGACAAGAATTGTTACGCGGTAGTTATTATTATCTGTGGCATAATCAGGAAAAAAAGCACTAGTTGAAATAAATCCACGAATGTGAAATGTCGACCCTAATTATAATGCGACAAGAGCCAGTTTTCGAGGAAATGTATTTAAAAACTAATGTGACCAAACAAATTAACAGCCAGTGAAGAAATATGTATTTCTGCAATGATTTATGAGAATTTTTCAATCAAGCAATTAAATTAATAAGTATTTTATTTGACTTCTTTTTTATTTTGTGTAGTGGAAGAAAAACTTTTTTCTTGCACTTTACACACATTTAACTATATAAAACCAGTTTATGTAGATCTTTTATCGTACAGGAAATCTTTATATAGCAAACAAGCCTTGTTATACTGAAAATCTATAGCTTGATGTATCTGGTGCGTATTGTGGGGAATGAGAGGAAATACGTATTTTAAAAGAACATAATTTTAGTTCATTTTTTCAGCAATAAATGTCACACAATGAAAGCAAGGCTCTGCCCTTCTATTCTTGTTAATTCTTTATTTAAAAACCTGAGCATTCGAATGTTTTTGCAAACCAGCCTCTTCTGCCACAAGTTTGATCAATGTTATCAGACCTCTACAGTACCGACGAATGTCAAAGACCTACAAACCATAATGCACCTATCGGTTTTTTTTACTAGATTCTTAATACTGTTTTAGAAATCCAGTAATATGAGAGAATATGATACTCTAACATGGATTTGTGACATTTGTTGTGACCATGTGTAGGGTCCGCCCATGCCCGCCCACGCTCTTGTGATAATGCCATGTCATACACGCTACAAATTGAGACATGCCATTGTGGGAGTAGGGGTGTGCAGGCAAATTGCATAGCTTTCATGTCCACTTACTAGTGGCACGTGGCTAGTGTATTCTTAGCTTTATTTATGAATAAATAGCACTCGATATTTTAAATGTTGTAAGTATCGAAGAGAACAGAAAAACGGACTTTATTAAGTACCTATTTCAAACTATACACACTATACATTTTACTTTTAATTAAGAACAAGTGGTATTTTTTTAATTGTTTTTTTATCGGACGATATTTTTTTTAATGGCTTCTCGCTGGTTTACCTATGAGGTTGTTAGCTGCTCCACATGATTACATTCAAGGCCTCCAGCCAGAGGGTTTAAGGCCTCCAGCCAGGGGATTTAAGGCGTCCGTAACTATCAGTAGATCTATATTTCGAATTTATTGGTAAACAAAACGCGATATTAGACCTATTGTGTCTTCCTATATCTGCAGATGTTAAGTAAATAGACACATTAATCATGGTAAGCCAAACCAATACACAATATTAGCTTATTTTTAGTGTTAAAATATTGTTCAGGGTTCGGTGCTTCAAAAAGAAAAAAATAACTCTTATAGGATCACTTTGTTATCCATCTGTGTCTGTTAAGACACCTCATCTCGGAAACGCGTTGATATGTCAAGTTTAAATAAAAACTCTTCAAGTCTATGGTTCCTTGGAACTGTCAAAAGATCAATACTCTAAGCTAAGTCGTAAGTTTGTACGGAACGCTCGGCGCGCGAGTCCCAGTCGCACTTGCCCTTTTATTGTTTTTATTTTATACTCTGTGCTTTTGTGTTAAGTACCAAATAAACATGTTTTGTTTCGTTTTTCAAATTGTGGCCAACAACACCCAACATTTTCAATGGAGATTTTCTCGAAATATCAAAACGAGAAACACTCGTATTCTCCGTCTATATTTTCCTTAACAATAAGAAGAACAAAAAACACACAATATTAGAGACGAGAAAACATCATCACAAAATCAATTTCTTCCGATAATTTAACGCTAATAATCTTCGGTGCTCGATATTTTATATCGAAGTAGTGAAAATATAGTGAAATAAATTCCGGTTCGTTGCCGGTGATGTGTCTGCGTCCGGTGGCTAGGCAGCCGCGGTTTCCGGAGTCGTGTCCGACGGGAGGCTCCTGGGTAAACAGCTTTATATAGAAGGATAGTCGTGTATGGACCTGGAAAATATAACGTTTGAGGTCGATAGCATTTGTTTTGTGTTCAAATGGTATTTGGAAGTTGGATGTTTGCAACCACTCTCAACTTCAATGCATGATTGTTACTCAGAAAACAACTAAACAGATTAGGATAGAATTTCATTTTGCATTACGTTGTGTTACATGACTTTTTAAAGTGTAACTTTTATTACATCGTGTCAAACTTTTTCGTCTGTGAGTTGCATGTCGCGTGAGTGTCGGCCGCGGAGTAGGGACGTCTAAATGTCTATAATATGAAAAAAAAAAACACTTTTACCGTGGTTTCATAAAACCACACAGCCCTTTTTATTCCGATAGAATGGTCTTACAAAACGTTGATTTCACTAAATGCCTCCCGCATTAAGTGAAATCCACGTTTTGTACGCCCCGTGGGTTTAAGACGTAATTAATATGCTGAAATATAGAAACATCAAATAATCGCATATCTACATCTAATCAAGTCTTATATCTGTCTGCAGAACAGAGGTCATTCAATTATTTTTTAATTTAAACTTCAAGTACAATAGGGGACATAGGCGGATTTAATACCATAAGGTATTCTCTGCCAGTCAATCTTTGGGTCAAATACTATACGATAAAATTGTGATAGGGTACAAAAATCCTTACTAGAAAGTGAGTTTGTTTGTTTGTTACCTCTTCACGCTTTAATGGCTAAACCAATTTTGATGAATTTTGGTACAGAGATAGTTGGGAACCAGGAGACGGACATAGGCTAATGTTTATTTAAAAAAAAGGGGATGTGAGGGAGAAAGAGGGAAGAAAAGGGAAAACTTAACGTTGCTATTACAAATCAATAAGGCGCAAGAGGAACTGTGTTACCTCAAATTTAACGCGGGCGAAGCCGCGGGCGAAAGCTAGTTATATATAAAAATATAACTACCTATTTGTTTTCGAGAATTTATTTATTATACTTATACAGATACTAATACACATATCCAAATAATATAAACTAAAAATACATAAAAAAACAAATATGAAATTTTTTTTTTTTATATTAATTACTATGAGTCATAATATATACGGACCTAAATACAGAAGTTTAATGTGAAAAGAAACAAAATCATTATCACCAACATGTCTTAGTACGAGAAAACTGCTGATATACGTGGATGAATTTACACCCCATTATTTTTTCAGTAAGAGCACGTTCGTAAATGCGTCCTCGATATAACTTAGAGATAACACTAGCCGGCGACAGGTGGGGGCGGTGCGTTTGCTCTGTTCAACTTGGGAGGGAGGAGTAATTGCTCGAGATGATGTTTAATAAGTTTTTAATGGCTGTGACGGTGCGGACCCCGCCGTTTAACCATGCCCGAATACATCAATTTTTAGAACCAGCTCTACTAGACACCCCAACCTCCTCTCCACTTACCATTCCTGAGAGACCGACAGGGAGAGTAAGGGGAACTTCACAGCTCAATTTAAAATAGACACACGATTTATCTGTCGTTTCAAGAAACGTTTCAATTTTACTTTATAATGTACCCCCTTACCCTTTAACTTTTCGATTTGTCTTCTCCAAATTATTGATGCTCGTGCTTTATGTAAGGGAGATTGCTTTTATTTAAGGTTCTTTCATTTTAAATTGTTTCTGTTTTTCTTAAAACATTTCTGTCATTCGGAGAACTGTTTTCTCGTTCTACACTGTTATACTGAAAATGTTTTAATAATATCGGCACAAAATGTTGATATACATTTATGGGACACCCTTTTATTATGAAGGGACTGAATTTACCGACGACTGAGTGTAGGCGACCCTTGAAAGGGGTGCCTTCACCTGCCCTGCAATCTGAAGTGCAAAAAGAGACAGAAACATCGTGTGTCGCCACGAAACGTTTGAAAGGTAATTTTATAATTCATCCTTTTTGGACCATTTTCACTGATTAATAATGTATTTAATGATCCGGATTTGTTAGGCAGGTCACTTAAGGTAATGAATTATTTCCATCGCATTTATTTTTGACCTTTCTCTTGCTTGTGTAAAGAAAAAGGCGGGACATTGATTCATCGTACAGCGTATTGTGTTTTAACAATAAAAAGTAACAACTAACTATTATGCTAATTGTGGTTTTGTTTTGTTATTTGAAAAGTGGGTGTTAAAAACTCTTGTTGAATGCGAACAAGTCAATTGTTTGCAAAAATATTTTGACAGGAAAATTCTAAGTTATCCCGCTGTCAAAATTGCCGCCTAATTTCGAGCGCGCGCTCGTTTACGCCCACTGTTAATTTGAAATTAGAACTCGTAACTTTTTTATTGCAGCCACGCGGCTTGGGCCATTGTGTTTTGATACATTTAAACAAATGTATTTTCTAGTCGCGTGTGCTAACAAAATTATACACAGTGGTATGAACATATTATTGAATGTTATAAGAATTTATACACTTGGTGGTAAAACAAGAAGTTAACGTTACTAATCGAGTATTCAACGAAATGTTGTTCACTTTAACGTTCGATTTTTGTAGTGGTTTGTAAGTACAATTACTTAGAAAAGTACTTATTTATTTATTATTATTTATTTGTGAATTCTTAGCTTGAGTTTGGTATTTTTTATGATACCTATACTAATTAACTTGTAAATAATGCATTAAAGAGATTCCTTACCAAATATGTAAAATAGATTTACAAATTATTTGCGTTGTACGTTTAAATATAACTTGAAGGAGCCGGGCGACAGAGCTAAAGCGAAATATAACCTTTTAACCGTTAGTGCCGTTTTCGAAATAAAACAGTGAAGTAGATGATAGAGTATTTGAAAGAATAAAAGGAAAACTAATACAACCAATGAACAGCAATAGAGTAAACAGAATCCTTTTTCCAACGCAACCTCAATTTTGGGTAAAGAGTGTTATGCAGACTCAAACGGCGACCTGGCTGGTAAGAGTTTTTTTTTTGTTTGTAGGTAGTTATTTTTTCGCGGCAAAACGGCTCCATATTCGTTTTAGTCGTTGGTAGTACACGGGCGACGTCAAACGAACGCGCGGCAGTCTTAAAAGCTCACCAATTACGGACTAAAAGCACCTTCGAGCCGAACCTGCTTCGCGGCTCGCGTGGTTACGTACCCTCATCAATTTTGTACGTAGCTCTCTCGTAACTTAAAAACTTTACATTCTGGATAGAAAAGTCACATGAGCTATCTAAATTGAGGGTTTTTCTTTGAAACGCAGATTTGTGGTCGGCACTTAAGATAGGTCGAAAATTCTAGTACTCACCTAAAATGATGATTACAAAAAAAGTATTGTTTTTTAAGTTTCATGTTCGTTACTGAAGTACCCAAAGCGCTTACTTCACAAGACTTTTAGTAGCTACCAGAGGTAAATTTCACTATTATACTGAACTCAATCAACAAATTTGAACCGCGTTCAAGAGCTGCCTGTTTTATTTGACAACATAAAATTCTTACACTATTCTAACATCATGATTAGATGTTAGAATAGTTATTGACAATAACGAAAGGGTTAGACGGCAGTGTATGTATATGTCTAAATTTTGCCAGTTGACTGATGCAGTGAATGGCTATTTATAAAGCTAAAATCAATCCTGTTTGGACGTATGGCATACAGCTTTGGGGCATATCCAGTCAGAGTAATATTAAAATACTAGCCTTTCTAATATTTCAAAGCTAAATAATGAGAGCTATATTCAATATCCCATTTTTCATAAGCAGATATATAGAGCTACACAGCAGGAACTATCAATCCAGACTAGACCATCACATTACCAGCAGGGAGGCAGTTTAAGAAACTGTTAACTCGAAAGACTTGAGACAAATAGTATTTCTGATCTAGCAACAAGGTTTGCCAACACACAATAAGTACTTATACCAGCAATGGGTACCTACACAACTCAGCTGAAGATCCTACTTTTAATATCCTTATCCTTACTAATATTATAAAAGCGAAAGTGAGTTTGTTTGTTTGTTTGTTGCCTCTTCACGGTTTGATGGCTGAACCGATTTTGATGAATTTTGGTATAGAGATAGTTGGGAACTAGGAGACGGACATAGGCTAATTTTTATCAAAGAAAAGTGGGATATGAGGGAGAACGAGGGAAGAAAAGAGAAAACTTAGCGTTGCTATCACAAATCACTCAGGCGCAAGAGCAAAAACTATAGGTCTGCTTGGTGTGTTACACCGAATTTAACGCGAGCGAAGCGCGGGCAAAAGCTAGTAATGTTATAAATGCGAATGTTTGTGAGGATGGATGTATGTATGGATGTTTGTTACTCTTTCACGTCAAAAAGGCTAAACGGATCTTGATGAAATTAGGCACAGAGGTTATAGTTATAGAAGGTTATAGTCTGGAATAAAACATATGATACTTTTTTTCGATATCACGCGGCGCAAGCTAGTATGCATAAATACCTACCAATGAAAATCTGACAATATTTTGGATTATTGTTTCAAGAAGAATCATGTTGCTAAGTAGCTGAATACAAAAGAAGAAAAAAAAAAGTGAATTCACTAGTTGTGTTTAGGGAGCTAGACTATTGCTATCAAACGGACACGAATCCAGACACTGTGGCAACTACCAAGAAATACCTTCTGGAAAACAAAAATTTAGAGGTGTCAAGGGACACCCGGATGGAACGAAGTTCCTATAGAAATGAAAATATCTGGCTTGCTGTCTATAATAGAGAGAGAGACAGACAGACAGACAGAGAAACATGCGACGCCGCACAGCTTACAATAGCTTACTATAGCAAAAAGTGTCGTGACAACTTTTCGTAAGATTTTTTTCCGTCTAGCCCCCTTTCACAACGCGCGATAAGGAACTTCGTTCCAAAAGAATTGGACCTGTGTATGTGGTCCTGGCCCATAGTCAGCAGTCACGCTTGAGACCACAAAACCAACGGAACTATAGACCGTATTATTTACTATTATACACTTTTTTCCCCCGCTCGGAGAGGGGGGGGGGTGTCAGATTTGTACTGACTAAAACCCACCCAAGTTCCTTGTTTTGCCTTTTATGTTCCGGGGCCGTGTTATCTCTTTTGAACAACCCGCAATTCCAGCAGGACAATTACACATTTTAACTCTTTAATGTAACATAACATTCTTATAATGTCCCACTGTTTTCATCCTTCTAAAAATGTACTTATACTTAAAGTTTTATAAAAACCGTTTAAGCTGCATTTATTACCTTCATATACCGGCAAGTGGGGAGGTAAATATCTCGACATTTTCCAACATTAAATGAACGTGGAAAAATGTTCCATCTTTTTTTGAAGCATGTCGAGCACTTTGCAGGAATATATACTTACCTACGTATATTGGCGTAAAGACTTATTTTGGCTATTTTTTAAATATGGCTTTCGGCAGAATGTTTTTGTCGTGTAAGTGAACCATGACGTTATTAACTTTAGACTTATATTTTTGTTTCCTATAAGAATTTTTTTCTATTGAAATTAGGTGAGTTTTTCTCCTTGAATCTGCTCATCAAATTCAGAATAAATAATATGATATTTACAAATCAAATCATCCCTCTCAATGCTAGTAGAAAATATTTCTCTTTTGCGTCGCTAATTGTATTAGACGATGCTTGGTTCGTATTCTATGTTAATATATACATTTTACGAGCCAAAGAATTTCCTTACATCTGCTTAACCAAATTAGGTACCTACCGTCCAAGTATTTTTCTCAAGATCATTTGAGGGCACGTGTACCTTATTCATGTTGTTTTCCTCCGAAAGAGGCTTAAAACAAAAAGATGGCGAATCCGAGAGCCACAAGCAAACCTTAAAAACTTTCCGACATGAAAGTTTAAAAGTGATCCGGGTAGGGGGAAGTCGGGGTGGTAGGGCGGGCGGTTGCCTAGCAACGCCGCCCACACCCGCCCTACGCCGCAAATCTCCGTTTGATACAGAAAACCGAAAATTTATTGTTCCTAACATAGAGATTTATGATTCATGTTTTACCTTTAAATGAAGTATGAATATATAGATATTTTTATTTGAAGTAAATATTAGCAATTACAGGTATGTTAAGTTTAAATATTTATTTACTAAAAATTTGGAAATGAGACATGTTTACAGATTACAACATTATTTATTGACGCGCCGGCGGTATTTGAATTCAGTGTCGCGGAATCCCTCGAGTCGTATTATCCTTGAAAATGAATTGATTTGATGTCTGTTTATCAATATAACAGTTATATTAATAAGCGACTGGTTCGTGGTATCAGATTCAAATAGTATTATTAGATCTGCATTAATGAGTTTCGAGTTAATACAAAACCATTCTAAACATTAACTTTGGCACTGAATTGTTTAAGCTGAAGTAGGTTCAAATTGTACTTTTTGCTAAAGATTCATCCCACTAAACTGTTCATCTACAAGCCAACAAGATTTTAATTCGTCTCAATTTACGTCACACATGCTACGACAAAAGGAATGCAGCGAGAGAAGTCAATTAGCATGCAAATGTAAGAAAACGACCATTAGGAACCAGGTACACGCAGCCAGTTCGCGTATTGATCATACAATCCCTCACACGCTTACATACGCCCGTCTCTTTTTAACTTCCCACAACAGATCGCTATAAACATAAACATTTTCATACTGAAAAGCCTTCTATAAAACTACCGCCCGAACAAAAATCAACCCTATCATAATACGTTTATGATTCACTTTCAATCTTACCACAGGATGTGTTGATAAGACGTTATACCCGTGAACGAAAGCCTTGTTGTGCCAGCAAATTCTGTTCCTATCTTTAAAGGAATAAAGATCTATTTCAAAGTGGAGTTAAGAGAAAATGAGTCGTATATAGAAATTTCAAAGGTGGTTATCGACGGATGATGCGATGAGTTTTCAGTTGTTGACAAGTCTGTGCTATGATGGTGTATATATGTGTGGTTGGCTAAGAAAGAGGGTTGTAAACACCATGATGAGTTGTTTTATGTGTAGCTACTAAGATTATGTTGGAAGGTTTATGTGTAGGGAGTTTCAGCTATGAACGGTTCGTAAAGACAAACTGTACTATGCATTATTAAAAAACGAGTTATATCACATTTAACTGAATGTAATATAACTCGTTTTTTAATAATGTATAGAACAGATGCTATTATTTATTCTTAACCGACTTAAAAAGGAGGAGTTTTTCAATCGACTGTTTTTTTATGACTGTTTTTACGCGATTTCTCCGTCGACTGTGGACGTTTTAATGTTTCATTATAAAATGGTGATTATTGATAATACCTCAAACAAAAATTGTATATAGGTCCTATATGAATTTTATCTGTCCTATCCTAAAACATAAATGTGAAATGAGAGCCAAGTTCAATATTATGAGATATGTTTTGGTTGTTGATTTCAACGACAAAAGAAGTGAGATCTAAATGGGTGCTAAGTTTAATGATCAGGACTGACTCCTGAAATGTATTAATACAACATACAAAAATTTCATTTCATCTTTTATTTAAGGATAATATATTGTTACCTAAGGTCTGACTAAGCTAGTTCTTATATACGCTGCGACACCAATTCCTGTTATTCGAAACCCAATCTGTAGATATTTGCCCAGTTCTGGGCATATACTTCAATATATAGTTCCATTTAAATTTGGTAGTTGCGATGCCTACGTCTGCAAGTTGGTCAAAGTTTGATTTGTCGAAATAAGCAAGCATAAATATAACTAATCTCTAGTCAAACAAAAAAAAAAAAAGTTTCAAAATGATTAAAAGTGCAAAGTGACAAGCTGTTCCAGGCCCCAGACCAAAGTGTCCACTCTCCGGGAATCTCCCTCACTGACCCATTCCCTTATAATCAATTAAAGTCTGTGATTTTCAATCAAGCGATAAGTGAAAATAAAAGCATGTTACGATTTCGTCCCTTCAAGACTAATAGTGACATCTAACGGAGGGTGTCGGAAACAAAGGCACCCTCCAAGATTTAAAACTTGTCATGCGCTAAAAGTGATCATGAATCAAGCAATAGTAGTCTGTGCCGTTCTATGGATAAAGTGCGAGTTTGCTTGTATTGTTTGCGCGTGCGCTGTTAAATTGATTTCTAATGTCAGCCTTTGACAGATGCCTCAAAATGTGTTACTAGGAAAGTGTGATGTTATTTTGTTTTTAAAAGGAAAACAAGTGAGAATCTGAGTGATGCTACAGACATGAGAGTAGAAGGTAAGATATTGATTCTGTTTATTTATTATTTTGGTTCTGGACTAAGGAATTCAGTGGTATATCTATCACTGTATCCACATAAGCTCATAGAATTAACCTAAAAACTCTTCAAGATCTAATTGGAGCTTCAATAGATATATTTAACACCCAATTTACCGGTATCTTAAGTTCTGATTCATAAATCCTAACATTCTTATTAATTGTTTCTTTAATAACCCCAATTAGACCATTTCATAAACCGATTCGTGATTGAATTTCGATTCGATGCACGAATGTCCATATATAATCTGTAAATAAGCTTTCTAAACCGCTTCAAAGATCCCTATCTGAAATCCTCCTTCATTAGCTCATTATTCTGCATTGTAGTGCAAAACCAAAATGTAACCAAGGCTCAGAACTAAATAAAGGAGGCTGTGACCCGTGGCGACGGATCTATTGTAATCGCATGGGATTACAGTGTTATCAGACGATAATATGGCGGGATGAAGGCCGCGAATCCCTATTCCATTCATGTTTTGGGACATACGGATGTGTTGAGTGGCAAATATATGGGTGGAAAAGTTCCCTCAATTCGAAAGACACGTGTTCTTGACCATCATTGTGACATTTTTTTGTTCTAGACCATACCTGGGAACTTTCTAGTTGCGAGATATGGGGGTGAATGATTTTTTTACCCGACTGCTGCCAGGAGGGTTATGTTTTTAGCGCGTATCTTGTATGTTTGTAATATTCTTTATTACCTTGTGTCTCCAGAACCGCTAAACGGATTTTTAATGCAAGTTTTTTATACTTTACTTTAAATACCTTCCTGACTCTTGTGCTATGCAAAGCACCCATCAGCACAATGTTTCACAACATTGAGTACCGTATCGTAAAATGTAATAATTTTCACTAAAAAAAAAAGTCATTCTCCAGTAATGATTTTTGCGTAGAGTTACTTAATTTAGTGTACAGATTCTTGGTTGGAGGCTTCGGAAAGGGTTTTATTACACTCTGTAGGTCTTATAAGAAATAACTTTTTTAATTTGCTCAGCATACAGCCAGGAGCAATTATTTAATTCAAAAGAAAACCACTGACAACTTCTGAATTTCTTAAAAACGGTCATGATTTTTTCCTGGTGTTTTTTCAATCCACAAACTTTTGATTAAGACCCTTATCTTCGTATCGTCGTAGACCGTCGTTGCTTGCAAAAACCGAATGTTTGTAAAGAAAATCTGGAACATTTCAGAACTTAAAAATCAATCAGCAAAATCTGGTTTTTATTTATTCGCCATTTTACAGTCCCGTATGTCCCTGTGGCCGTAGCACCGCTTGCTGCGGACACCCCGACATATGGACCGCGCACTTGTCACAGCGAGTGCATAATTTGTCCCCCATTAGGGCTTTATGCTGCTCTATAATAAAGTGGGGTCCGATTAAAGGCCAGTCTCGTCTTTCTCTATGCCAACTGTTCAGATATCGAGGGGCTAAAATAAATTATGCATTCGATACATTGAGAGCTCTTTGTAATAGTTTTTTTTTATCTAAAGGGTGACGGCACCTGTTGTTTTTTGTTTTTGAGAAGATAGAGTTGTCACAGTCGAGGCAGGCGGAAAATTGGTGCAAAACTTTTGGCATAAACCGTCATATCTTTTGACTGCGTAGACTTAGAAGGTTATTTTTTTCACAGCTTTAAGGGACTACAGACTTGAGTAAATGGTAATTTCAACTCGATATCTCCATGCGTTCCTGAGATTAAGGTTCTTGACAGACAGTCATACAGCCGGAAAACAAAGTGATCCATAAGGGTTCTGGTTTTTCCTTTTGAAGAACGAAACCCTAAAAGACAAGCGGGGACTTATACACATTTCAAAGACTGTACTGCGGGCCTTTTGTAGTGTAGCCTTGATTTTATTTTATTAATTCAAAAAAAGGTCACCAGTACCTTCTGTATGAAATTATATTAAAAATAAAAAAGGTTAACCAACATTTTTACATAATGATTAAAAACAATAATAATTATGTAATAATAATAAAAAAAAACTACAAAAAGAAAAAAATGAAACAATTTCCTTAGGGTTAACAGAAGACATAAAAAGAAAGAAACTTGTTACAAAAGAAAAAACAAATAAAAACAAAAATAAAAGAATGCAATTTGGGTAGGCAAGTTACCAGATGTAGGTGGCTTATTACTAAAACTGTAAGTTCTTAGGAGATTGATTGAGAGACTTAAGTATTTGGGCCTTGATCTAATCTTATGTAACTAACAAAGTAAGATATGAAAACTAATATTTAGATATTATGTTCTTTTGCATAAAAGATGCTGAAACCAATAACAGTTAAAACGAAATATTTGTTTAAGTTATTAAAAGTAGGTTATCTTAATTACAAACGCACTCATCCAAACCTATCGAACCACTCCATTACAATTTAAATAAACTCGTAAATTACAATACAGCTAATTTCAAACAGAAATCGCAGCATAATATTCAATTTGACGTACTGTTGACTAGGCGATGACAAATGTAAAGGGCAGGGCTCTTGTGAAATGAGGTGTGAATATTGTGTCCCTGCGGGATGTCAGTAGACCGCATGGGGTACGATGGACCCCAGCTGCCACCCTTTATATTCCAGACTACAATGCAATGGAAATTAAAGACAGGTATTGAGTACTGTTCGCTGATTGTTGTTATATTTGTCAGTGTTATAATGTTATTTGTCGACTGATGCGACGGATTTGTGTCGCGTGCCGCTTGTTAGCGTTTAGTAGAAGAATCTTCGTTGTGGATCTGTTCGTTATAATTTTTGATTATACAGGGTGGCCAGTTGATAGGCGTCCAAAGAAATGTTGTAAGAAGTAACAGAGAAGCCTTTAGACAACTAAAAGACAATTTCCTCCGTAGATGTAGATTGTGCATTTCTGTGGTAAGGCGGCACTTTGAAAACCTTTTGTAACGTGTTTTAATAAAATTTGTAAACTATTTGACGTATTTTTTTATCATAAAAGTGGCAAAAATAAAGAAATCCCAAATTATAACAATAACTGTAAAAATACCTTTATTGCTATCAACGCTAATTACAGGAAATAATCCCCGATCAAGCTCTATATTTTTTTACCGGTTTTGTCAGAATCAGAATCAGAATCAGTTGTCTGTTGAAGGTCCATAGAAGTTTTTAAGATCATTTCGAAACCTCTGGCACCCCTAACTTATTTTTTTTAAGCTCTGAACATTTTTGATTATCGAACTCTAATGGTAATTTTGAACTTTGGACGAATTTTGTGGTAAGTTCTACAATGCCTAGGCAAACGGATTTTTTTTGCATGGTAGCTATTGCTATCGCTAATAGATTCCACAAAAAAGAATATCTAAAAATGATAGAAATAAAGACATAACAAATAAAAACCGATGTTAGGTGAAAATTTTGAAAATAGTACTTAAAAAAATTCTAGCTCCTAAACTACAAATAATCGCGGAACATACATGGGGGTAATTCGGGTACCTCTTAGCATAAGGCATCTAATTTTTTTCTTTGGACGCCTATCAACTAGCCACTCTGTATATACAGTGTCATATCGATAGCCTGTATGTAGGTAGATGTCGCTCGGGACAATTAGTATACTTTGGTGTTAGCGTTTTCTAACTAGGCAATTTTCACCAGCTTTAACAAATATATCGAGATAATTATATGATGGTTGTGATGACATCGCGTACAAAGATGTCATCAAAAGTTGCGGGAAATACCTGGAAGCACGCATGGGACCATGAAATTTGGCAAATCCTGAAATGACTACTGATGAACTATTTTTATCCTAATAATATTATAAATGCGAATGTTTGTGAGGATGGATGGATGTATGGATGTTTGTTACTCTTTCACGTTAAAACGCCTGAACGGATCCTGATGAAATTTGGCAAAGAGGTAGATTATAGTCTGGAATAACTCATAAGATTTTTTTTTCGATATCACGCGGTCGAAGCCGCGGGCGCCAGCTAGCATCTATTTTTTATATTTTAATCTAAATTATCGTGACGCGGTGTTTGTTACCAAACACCACCGAAACGGCTGGACCTATTTGTATGAAATTTAGTGTGCATATCGGGTAGGTATAAAAATCGGCTAATTTCTATATAAGCCGACCTAACCTACCTATAACACCCTAAGTGCGGGTGTAACCGCTGGGTACACTTAGTAGACAATATTTATCAATTTTCGTTTCCTTTGTTGCTTCGAACTTTATAGACTCTAAATTAAATACAGAACCGATTTAGATGAAAATCTGAAAAAAACTTAAACGCTTTGCAAAAGCATAACCTGTACAAAATAAAAAGCCTCCACCTCAATTTCGTTCCAGCATGTCTAATACTAATGCTGAACGCGGTGACGTTCGGCATGCGCCGGGGCCCACACCACCCCCACGGGCAGACCCCGGTTGAACAAAGGCATCATCACTACAAGCCGCGGGGTTCAGACTCACTCACCGGAGACGTACAGTTGCTACACGATACCAAGTAAGTTGAATAACAGTATATATGTGAAAACTTCATAACTAACAATTCCTCTGTAACAGCTGCGGTGTCCGGATTTCAGCCCGGTTGATGGCAATAGGCTCGCCTTCATCAGGAATCATTTCTGTTTTTTTTGTTTATAAAAAACGTTGCCCCACACTAAAAAAATCTCCTGTATCGTGAGTGCATTTACAAACATTTAAACTCACATACACCAACAGCCAGACCCGGAACAACCATCTGTAGACCATACAAATATTTATTCCGTGCGGGGATCGAACCCGCGACACGCAGAGCAGCAGTCGATCGCTCAGCCACTGCGCCTATTTGCCGTCAAAACCTCTGCCTAAACCCTTTTATGTTTTGATTGCGGATAGGAAATCATCAAAAAACTTACCCCGCTCTGGGCGGAGCGCGGTGGAGTGTTAGAATTTTACTGACTAAAACCCCATACGTGTTCCTTCTTTTGCCATTTGTGTTCCGGGGCTGCGGTAGCTCTTTCGAACAACTCGGCAACCCCGATAGGCAGTGGTTCTGGCGGGTCCTTCTGCTTTGCTGACTTTTCTTGGAGGCGCGCGAATAACATGAATGCGATGTCGACACGGCTTGTTGTGACTTCATGCACTGACGGTGAGCTACCCATTACTCACCGTTCCGCCGGGTGTACTTAGAATAACCTTACAAAAGATAGACAGTTAGTGTTGAAATAAGAAGGGTCATTCGGACACTATCTCCATTGTTTTTCTACTGACAAGTCCAAGGTTAACTGTTGTCTTGTCTTTGAGCATTCTTGCTAGAAAGACGTAAGTGTTGCACGACACGAATGAAGTAAATGAACATTACAATAGCAACGACGACGTTCTGGTCGACGGCGTGGAACGTTTAATTTAAGGTTGTTAGCAAATGTGAAGTCAGTGGAATTAATTCCGAGTCTGCTGGTTTGTTTGAAGGAGATATCTTAGTCCTGGAACACAAAGGGCTAAAGAAGGAACATGACTGGGTTTTAGTCACTAAAAGACTGACACTCTTTTCCGTTTCGTTTTCAGCGAGACATAAGAGGATTTTCCATCCTAACAAAACAAGGAAAATTAATTGTAAAGCGAATTGATTCTGTTTGTGTTAGTTGTTTATTATGTCATTTTGGTATTTGGCCTAACTGAGACATGATGTCACAGTTTGTCGCCTCCACATGGGTATTAAGTATTAGAAAAATTAAGTTTTTCATATCATTATTGATAGTTTATACGAAATGGGTATATAGTCAGAAAGAAAACCAGAAAGAAAACCAGAAAGGTGTGATATTTCAGGGCAAGATTCACTGCCGGGGTTGCGGGTTGTTCGAAAGAGACACCACGGCTCTGGAACTTAAAGAGCAAAGAAGGAACACGTATGGTTTTTAGTCAATAAAAGTATGACACTTCCCCTTCTTAACAACAGACTTTTAAATTATTAGCTTTCTATCTCCGTGATGTACATGACACCCTGAAATATGACAACACCTTTCTAAAACACGCTATGTACACGTATGTGTGGCAATTCAGATATCAGTAGGGTTAACATGACATCTTATAGCAGTTCTTATTCCTGTGTAAGAAAGAGATGAAGCTAGACACCCTGTATAGCTCCGTCTCTTTACCTCAGTGGAATAAGTTCTGCTTTAAGACGTCATGGTAGGGTAGCAGTTGTTTTGAACGATTCTTCTTATTACAGACATATAGAAGAAGACACACATGTCCTCACGAGCGAAGAGTTGTCGAAGATGACGCCCGAAGAACTGGAATTCCATTACTTCTCAGCTCACGATTTTGACAAAAACTCCATGTTAGATGGTCTAGAGTTGTTAAAGGTGAGAAGAATATTAATTAGGCAGTTACCTTGAAAGTTCTTTTCGAATCAAGACTAGATTCGAAAATCTAGTCTTAATGGTATCCTTTCGAAAACTTTTTAACAGTCATTTTACCAATGGTCTGTTATTTAAATTATATCTTAAGATTCTTAACATAAAGTCTATTTTGTTAACTTGCTAATAATAACTAGTTATTTAAGTTATAGACATATTTCTTCTTTATATGTGATTTAAAAGAGTGTCTATAGAGTTTCTTGCCCATTCTTCTCCTTGGAGATCTATACTTTGAAATGGACTTCCACAGTACTTCATATATATTATAATATTTATTTGCCTATATATATATATACATATTAAATATCTCATATATTTTGTACTGCATGTTGCATAGTATTGCGGTTAGTCAAGAAAGCCTATCCACGAGAGCACTGCCGATAAACTGTACTGCAGTTTGGCAGAAGATTTCTGTAAAAAAATTATGTAATTTTCTTGGAATAAACGATTAAAAAAATATATATCGTAGTTATTATGCCTTGTGACTGGGACTGTAGCTTCACTTTACTGTAGTAATCGTATCGACAATTCTAAAGTGCCTACTGGTTTTTTTTTGTTCGATTTGGTTGATAATTTTAATAAAGACAGCCCAGAATTACCTACGAATTGATTTTGATGTTTTCCAGGCGGTATACCACACGATAGAACATGAGGCTCCAGATCCAGACGCGGATTCATCTATTGAGCCTGAAGCCAATGATCTGGATACTTACATAGGTAAGTTTTAAAGAGTTTTCAACCATATTCCAGTTATCAATGAAGTTCTGCATTGTTTGACATTCATTTCGATCTTTATTTAAAATAACAGGTCGATTAATATAATTAAATACCTGATAAGTTATCCTGAAGCACTTTTAAACACTAATACGATTTTTCGAATGAAACTGCACCCTATCAACGTAATCATTTACATAGCATTTAAGAGCTACCAGTATCAATATACTGGTAGCATACATAAATATATCTTAAATGAATTTTAAATGATTACTGAATGCCAATATTTTTATACATTAAAATAAATGACGTTCTTCAATTTCAGCTTTGGTGGATCGCACCCTGGAATCTGACGATAAAGATGGCGACGGTTATGTTTCCTACGCAGAGTATAGAGCAGCTCGAGCGAACAACGAACGAACTCCCAGAGTAATAGCTGCAAACCCTCCATAGTTCTTCTTAAAGTGGTCATAGAAAAAAAAAATGGAGTTCCATCGTTTGTGCACTGTTCGGTTTTTACAGCCCTATTCGTACGTTAGAGCTGTCATAATTAACAAATTTTGACAGCTCTGACGTACAAATAGGCCATACCAACGTACATACAAGGAACTCCTCGTATCTACGTTGCTGGCGCTTTTCAAATTCCAGTTCAAAAGTAAGCGTTAACAATACTTTGCATTAGGGTGAAAATCGTGCTAAGGACTTTGGTAGTACAGTTTTTTTTTTTAAATAATTGACAGTTGACGAAGAACCGAAAGGGCTACCCGTATAGGAATTTTAATATCGTTGAGCGACAAAATCTCAAGTAAAGGTTAATCCGTATTAGTTAGATTAAAATAAGCGGTTAACACAGAGTTTGATTAAATCGTACAAAAATACAGGAAACTGACGGAGTTAGCCCGCGCTCGGTGATTTGTCTCTTTCAATCTTGTTAATCAGCAATATTTATGTGGTTAACCCATATATTATAAGGGTTAACCCGTTTAATGGTTAAACAAACTTTATATGTAACCGTTTAACTTTTTAACCCAACCGTTCCCTGCACATGACATAAACATTTGCCGTTTGGCAAATGTTTAGTGATCACGAACAGTAAAATTCAATGTGGTGTACAACGACTTTATTGTAAGTATTTTTAAGGACTATAGTTAGGAAATTATGGACCTAATACATGTAACTTGGAAAAGTGTGTGACTTAGACTGATTTGGGCTAATAGGTATTATAGGGTGTGACAAAATGGCTAAAAATTACCGAAATTTTGGGATCCCCTAAGAATCTTTAAATGTTAAATGAAAACATCCGCTAATCTGTACAAATTAAGTTTAATATAATTAAATAGGAAATAAACTAAATTTTCTGAAAATAAAACTTTTATTTAAATTATTTATAATTATGACTACGTATATCTTATTTTATCGAAGTTGTGTGACTTACTTAGAATCAGACATTTTGTATATCAACTAATTATTATAATACTTCTGCGGCTAAGTATTAATTTTCTTTTTATATTATTGGTAAACAACTAACCTAATCACTTTTTTAAATCGAAGAGTGATTAGTTTTTTTTTATTAATTTAAAGAGGCTCACTGTTGGCCTAAATCTTGTCTAAGGACAAAGATGAAATCGACAACGGGACGAGCTAACCTAAAAGAAGCCTGTTAAGTCTTGACTTAAATTGATCCTGGTTATATGAACCCGGGAATATAGAAGCAGACAGAGAATTTCATTTCTATGCAGAATGCTTAATAAAAGTTGATGTAAAGCGCTTCGTGCGAATGTGTGAAATACCGACAAGCTATGTATGGGTAATGAGCTGCAGTACGTCTGGTTTCCCGTTTTCTTAAGGTTCGTTTAGATCATTTTAAGTACCACTGAGATAAAGAACACAATTTATTGTCCACATTTGTATCTGGTCTCGCAGTTCATGCCTCCTTCTCCCCATTCGGCTGCTTGCTTGATGCCCATTGATATTTCAGCATACGGTTCCAAATCTATACTATCCCTGGAATTCAAAAGAAAATATTAAAATCAAGGCAAACTTTGCAGAGGTTTCTTTGTGGCTGTGACCCTGTATTGCAAAGTGAGAGCCACCTACGAGAGGCCGTGTAGACGACGACGCGTTCATGTTCTTCGCGCGCCTTTAACCTTTCGTGTGTCTATGACGTGGATCCACGCGAGACACAATGCGTAATTAATTGTGTCTGTATCATAGACACACGAAAGGTTAAGAGATGTCAGCAAAGCAGAGGAGCCTGCCAGGGCCACTGCTCGCCAGGGTTTACTATTTACTTTTTTTTCGTATCTAGCGAATTGTGGTTTTATTAAATACTTTTGCCAAGTATTATAGCCGTGAAATTGCGAAATTTGTGTTTTTATAAGTCCATACATACCCTTGCAACATTTTCACTCCTTGCAGCAGCAGTTCGGCTCCGGAGGAGTACAGTGCAGCCTGCTGGGGTCTTTGGCACGACAGCAGGTACAGACAGCCGTAGTCTTTCTTCTGCTGACCAGCTAGGTAGCTCAGATACAGCAGGATCTCGTCCTCACTGATATAGGTCGCGTTCTTATTGTCTAGATAAATTATATAGAAGAAAAGACATTTTGTTAAAAAGCTCAGCTGCTTTTTATGGTGCGGTAATGACATTCAGGAGGCGATGTTAACAGTGATTTTAATCATAGAACATGCAGTCAACAAACTTACTAAGTATACCGGTTCGAAGATAAATTAGAAGTTTTGTTAGAAACCGATAAACGTTTTTAAAGGAAATTAATAAATCTATACAATTTATATATTAACTAGCGGTCCTGTGCGGTTTCACTCGCGTCTTTAGTTGTTAAAGACGCTACTACTAGCGTGATGTTACTTCCTGATAATGTAGCTACCTATTAGTGAAAAACGGTTCAGTAGTTTTGAGCCTATTCAATACAAACAAATAGAAAATCTTTCCTCTTTAAAATACTGGTATGGATTGAATAAAATTTCGTTAGAAAACGTTCATTATTAAGTCTGTTGTCTGTGCACTAATACAAAAAAAAAATGTTGTTTCTGCAATTTTTTTTATTCATTACGAAAATCTTAACTATCAACTCTACAATCAGCCAAGCTCCAGAAGACCCATCACAAACTGTTAACTAGCCACAAATCAGCAATGAAGCCATTACCCATCCATCTGCCGTCCACCTTTCAAGGGCGCGAGACAAACAAACTGACCGTGTCCATAATCCGATAAAACTAGACGATGGGTTTGTCGTGTCCGGCTGGTAATCCCATTGCCAAGGGATTATCTTTATACACCCGCTCGCAAAATGACCAGCAAATTGTATCAGTCAATGGACCACGTTACTTAAAACTTTCGTTTATATATACTCGGTAAGTAAGTTTTGTTGTATCGGGAGAAAGCCGTTTTAGATTTTAAAATAGGCTTTCAATTATATGTTGTATGAGCACGACCATTGTTATTAGAAGTGAAGATTTTTGATTTACTTCTGCGCGTTTATGGACTCAGACACGGTTTCTATGACAACGTAACTCACTTGTTTCAATAATTTATATGAATAACACTATCACGCGTATATTTATAGTCAAGTTAGAGTAAATACTTGCAAGCAATTCTTATGTTAGAAATGACATTTTAAACGAAGCTGAGAAGTAATAATCGTTAAGCCAAGCAGAGCTAATAATTCTTACTTTTGTCTACAATTCTAACTTCAAGCAATAACTAAATTATAGAATGAAATATATTAAGTAATATAATTATTATTTAAATAATTATTATTAAAATGCTTGTATTTAACATGCAATGTATATATGTATGTAACGGTAGATTTTTAAACTCAATTTTAAAGTAGATATCTTTAACTGAGCTGAAATTTTGTATACACGTTAAGTTTGGATGACAATGCACGATATGTTATGTGACGTCATTCTAAATCCAATATGGCGGACCACCCAAGATGGCGGAATAGTTATTTTTAATTCATTTCTACAATATGGGTATCAAAAGAAAGGGCTTATTGAGAGTAACTTAAAAATACCTTTTGATTTTACATAAAACTTGGAAACTTGTGCCCAATTGATGGCAAAAGAAACGCATTATTTTGGATCACATGAGACATAACTGGCGAAAAGAGGGTGTTAAATTAGGTACACCTCTGTCTCTTTATTCTAGAATTAGAAGCGTGATGTTATAAATAATGAGTGTGACTTACCATCAAGACTCCTTCCGTAGTAAGAATGTCCGCCTTTCCATGCGCCCGCGCCGAAGAAGCCAGCAGCCAAGATCAACGCTTTGAGCACGATCAGGATAACTAGGTTTGTCAAGTTTAGGCTTAGAACCTGCAATAATAAAACGTAAAATATTTTTTTTTCTCTTAATTTAAAGGGGTTTGTTCACTTTGAACACGTCGTCCTTGCAAAATCTTTAGAGAGGCTTTTCAATGTATGTTCACCGATTACGCCTGGACCGATTTGCAAAATTCTTTTTTGTTTGCTAGGGTATATAGTTCCCAGGTGGTACCAATTTTTTTATATTACTTAGGTGGTTTATGAATTATCGTCTATAATTCATATTTTTTTATCTTTGTCTATATGGATAATCTGATAATCTTTTAGTAACAATGAAAAAATTTTAAAAACTTTTTAGTAAATATTAAAAAAATGTGTAAAATAACTTTACTTCCGGAAGTCGGTGGCGAAAAAGTCAACGAAACCAACAAAAGTCATCGACTTCCGAAAGTAAACGTATTTATCTCTTATTAGTATATTTTTTTTGGAAATTAGTTTTATTTTTTTCCAAAAAGTTTAAACATGATTTTCTTCTATCAACTCGATTTTTTCTCGATTTCTTCGAGTCGAATCGAGTCATAAGGTATAACTTAGGATTGTATTAAGTGTACTTGTAGTTTCGGCCTACCTCATTGGAAAAAAGCGCGTACGAGGCAATTTTACACTTTTTATTATTTATTTCTTTAATGAAATATGAATGAAATCCGTCTAAGTACCACTGTACTTAGACGGATTTCATGCCACAAACATTAACTACCAGTCTACTTTTGGGTTAAAGAGGACAAGTTTTTCAGAGTATATTTTTTCCCATAAGGTTTGGTGTATTTCTACTACCTGTATGTCTGACTAGGCTATCCTTACTAATATTATAAAAGCGAAAGTGAGTTTGTTTGTTTATTACATCTTCACGCCTAGCTTAACCGATTTTGATGAATTTTGGTATAGAGATAGTTGGGACCCTGGATACGGACATAGGCCAATTTTGTTATCATTTTGTGCTAGGGCAAAAACTACAGGTAGCAGGTAACTGCAAATCAGGAAAGGGGAACTGTATTACCCCGAATTTAACGCGAGCAAAGCCGCGGGCAAAAGCTAGTATAATAATATATCTGATAAAAAACATGTGCAACGAGACTGCAAAATTCTTGCTGAACACATGGGTTACCCATACTGATTTAAAAACTATTTTCATAAAAATGGCGCCAGTAAAAGATGTTATTCTCGATATACAAACAGCTTTTGAATTCACTTCCAACTGATAAGCTATTTAACAGTTGCTATTGAGATATTCTTCCTGGTCTCTGCTTTAGATAAAAAATAATAGAAAGATAACATGAAATAAGAGACATAAAATAAGACAAAAAATAATTATAACAGGAACTTTGGTGATAACGTCATCCCTTGCCTTTGTTATGACTCACACTCAAACTATTCTGTATGGGTAAGTAAGAGTCGGTTTCGCGCACCGAGAATTCCGTACAAACTTGTTACATAAACGGCTATATCTTTTGACTGCGTGAATTTAGGGGGTTAAGGGTTTTTTTGCCAACTCTAAGGGACCACAAAACTTACGTGTGTGGTAATTTCATCTCGATAATTCTACGCGTTCCCGAGATTAAGGGTCTTGACAGACAACAATGTTTTCGTTTTTTCCTTTTGAGGTTTGCAACCCAAAAAAAGCAAATTACTCATGCAAGAAACGCGTGCAACTTTATGAAGATGTGCAATAAGTACGAACCTGGGAAGCGCAGTCAAAACCAACCTGACTGCTGCCTGTCGACCTGGCGATGAAGTCCTTCGCGATACTGGTCACTACTTGTCCCCCCGTACCACTGAGGAAGCTGCCTGCCGCATCCAGGAATGAGGACCTTCCGTACTGAGCTGTGTCGTTACCGTCGTCAAATCTTGCGATCGATGCTAGATCTCCTTGCTCCTCTTTGAAAACCAACGGTGGTTTCTCACGAGGTAGTAAAGCATTTGTGTCGTAGCTTTTTTTCGGATACATTTTTTTCGCATATTGTGGTGATGAGTAAGCACCCGTATGCTCCGCTGTAGATAATGCAGCGGTAATGGCAAGTAAAAAGTAGATCGCAACCATTTTGCTCGGTGGTTGAAAAGCGACTGGGACCAGGTAGTGTCCACAATGGTGACTGATAGTTTGAAGTGGTTTGTCCGTGTTCCGTTGTTTTATCTCTTCCCGGCTTCTTTTGTTTGCACGCACGATGACATCTCCTAATGGTTCTATTGTTGTTGAGTTTTAGTGGCGAAATGCCATTTTTTTACGAATAAATCGAATGAATGGGTAGGTGTATGTGCACTTATGTAAGATTTGGAGTAATGGGTTGTTTATTGAAATGTCGATTACTTATTTGGGTCAGCTTACCGTTCTAATAATTATTGTACTAATTAATAGACTTTGTTTCGGTAATGAAAAATGTAATTATGTTAGTTTTCTGCTTTATTAGATAAAACCATATTGTTATCATGATAACAATTTGTAAGAAAGTGCCATATTTTTTATCTTATGATCATGCATTTCGTTTGAAGATGGAAACCTCATACAACGTACCTGTATAATAGGCAATGGGGACAAAGAAAGGTCACTGGTTCTTCATCTTCTGCTATTGGTTCTTAAATCCTAACTGGGCCCAGAGGATGACGAAGTATTTACCACTGGTTGAAGGATCTGCGTCCTTTTCACACCTACCTGTTATTAACCTAGCTGTGTTCGATATTTTCTTTAGGTATAATCCATCCAGGGGGTATATTCCAGTTAATAACACTGCAAGAAAACAAATGTGCACAATCCACAATAGTGTCAAAAGTAGGTGACAATGTTAAACTTACTGGAACATTTTTGTTTACCTCACTGTCGATCTGTTCCGTCACGCACACATTTGGGGCGCTTTTCGTAATTGTGACATAACAATATGTCATGACGATGTTATGACGCTATTGATATCGTTTATGAGGAAAAATAATAGAGTGCAGTCACCGTAGAAAAGACAAACGGTTTAAATGTAATGTTTGTTGATTTCTGAGAAGTTTGGAGCATGATATGCCATGCTTTATCTCTAGAGCCCCAGCGGCACAAACGTGCCAGTAAACAAGTATTACCGTTGAGCCCTGCTGGCACAAATTTGTACCACCAAACCCTGACCGATTTAAAACTGTATTTGTAGTAAAGATAAGTCTTAAAAACAGATTACGCTTACGATAAGAGCCCGCCCGGCGGTGCTTGACGGATAGTTGACGTAAATAATGGCGGTCCTTAAGAGGTTAATATAGGAAGTATCTACATAGGTACTACGTTGGTCTAGTGGTCGCAAGCGTGACTGTCGAGCATATCGTCCTGTGTTCGATTTCCAGGTGGCGTAAAGAGCTGCTGGATTTGTCATCAGGAATTCTTTAATAGTTCGTGGAGACTGGCCCGGTGATGGCAATAAACTCACCTCCATACGGAACTTAAACGATTGCCCGTTAGCAAAGTAGCTGACATCTACATTCAATCTTGTTCATACAATGAGTGCACTTAAAATTGATAGAACTTTGAAAAACAAACGGGCCAGCAAATGCAATCTTGTGGTTCAACACAATCAACAATAGAGAGAAAAACAATAATTTAATGATAATGCTATAGCTGAATAATACTTGAACGTATGGACAAGGAAAGTACATTTTTCTGCCTGGTTACCTGTATTGATGGCATGTTTTCAATGAAATAGTAAGTGAAATGAGCATGACGAAACATGAGAGCATTCTCTTCAGCTGTAACCAAGTGAGTCGAGATTATGTGTAGAACTCCAATCATAATCCATTGAACTTTGAAATGATCTGCCAGATAAGCAACTGGAATTCAATCGTTGATTCTTCCGAAGCTGCGGGTTGTTTGAAAGAGTTACTGTGGCCCCTGAACACAAAGGGCAAAAGAAGGGACTTGGATGGGTTATAGTCAGTACAAGTCTGAACAAGGAAAGACACCGAGAGAATTGGCTAGGAATGGAGGAGGCTTTTGCCCACCGGTGGGACAAAATATGCTTTATAAAATAAAAAAAAGCCTGACACTCCCTTCCGCTCCACCTGACCTCCAAATGATTTCTCCCGCTCTAGCGGGAGAAATCATTTGATAATTTCCCATCTCAAAAACAAGTCTTTGATGCAATTCAGTTCTGATCCGTTTTTATGACCCCTGATAAATATTTGAATGTTTTTTTGCTCATGGATGATTAAAATCACATCTTTAAAATACTAAAAAATAACGTTGTCAAAATCATCATTATAAAAATAATAAATAAACTACACGTACTACTAAAAAAAAACACATATAAAGTTTCGTGGCCGTACTATTTATTTATTTAACGTTAAGGAGTTATTACGTACGTGAGGGGGCTATGCTATCCTAGCTGTTGGATCAAGCCATGTCTGTCATACAAATGTATTTTAACTAGAACCAAAGGTGTGCAAAATACAGTTTGATCGGTTGGAGGAAACTGGTTTTAAATTCATAATTCATAACCATACCCAAATAACTCAAAAAGCCATTTAAAAAAAATAACATTTTGAAAAAGGAAGTCACTTTTGCCGCCATAATTGAACTTACATTACTGACATCTAGTGGTAAGTGTTGAAACCATTTTGCAAAGCAGTTTCCTACAAGCTTCCAATTTGAATGGCGCTTTACACCACTGAATTCTTTCTTGAACGCGAAACGCTTCTCATTTAGATGTCAATTTGTGAAGATAGATGGCGTTAAATTAAATTTAAAAATAAAGCCAGTTTTCAATAATGGACATCAATTTGAGAAAATGCAATGCAGTCTTTTATGTGTTTTGTTTGAATTATTTAGTAAATAATTCAGTTTTGAGTTTATTTGCGTAACTTTTACAGAGGATTGTTTAGTTTGGTTGAAAGGAAGACTGTGAAATATTTTTTTTTTTTGAAATGTGATTCAGTTATTTCGTGTAAGGATGATGCGTATGTTAAAGTGATAAAACCTGATTTATTTCTAAAGTAATAACTAAAGTTAATATAAATAATTAATGTGAAATCTTTGTCTACGCAGTACCGCGATATTCCCAAAGGGACTCCGACTACCTAACTTAATCTGAAATATAAATAATGTTATCTATCTTGTCCTTGGCTTGACGCTAGGTTGATCAGTCGTTGGTACTTCATCTCAATCTATGTGGTAACAAAATTAAGAATTAATTATGTTGAGCTCTTCGCATATAAACAAATTATTTAAGAAAAAGGTCACACCATCGCAAAAAACGGTATTTTTCAGTCAACAAGGAGATCTTAGGGCTTTTTTGGATTTTAGGACTGGAACAAAAACCGTTGAATATTAAAAACAGGTATATCAACACTGCAATAACGTCACTATCAAAATGTTCAGTTTTTTTTTTTAATTGAGAATGTGTCCCTGCCCCCAGTATATATTATGACAGGTATAAGTATACGATAAGGTTGGTAAAGTAGAACGCAATGTAGATGAAGATAAGGGCGTTAACCTCTGACAGGCCACCCGAGATGGAATGAAAGGAAAAGCGACTCACGTCAAAGAGAGAGCGTCAAACGAAATGGAAGTACATAAACCTAAACCTTTTCGGAGTTCAACAGTCATTAATTTCACGGTCGCTGCAGTTGTCATGGGCTCCATAATGCGCTTAATATTATTTTAAAATGCTGCGCGGGCGCCGTGAGAGCGGACGGTGAAAAGTATCAGAAAGTGAAACCGCACCGAGCCTTGACCGTCACGCCGCCAACCAAAGAGAAGTTCAAGTTAAATTGTACTTAAGTCTTAAAGTTACACGATTGTTATCTAACGGATTATAAAGTAAAAGTGTCATCTTTGTTGTTTTTTTTAACGGTTATGCTTTTTGAATAATGTTTTGAGTGGTGAACTGAGAATTGTTTTGTCTTTCTCTTAAAGAATGGAGCTAGGTTTGAGAATATAATTAATTTAGCTTAAGGCTTTTATTAAAGTTTGAGTTTAATCCTTACTTTTGTTCTTGGAAAGGCCTGTACCCGTATGTGGCCTTCTGCACTACTCTATCATTCGCTTCTAAATCCGTAATTAAAGTAATAGCTTAATTAATCGAAAAGATAAGACATAATGTAATTAATAAAGATTTTTTTCTGAGATACGGAAAATCACTTTAATTTTTTGCATCATTAATTTAATATCTCTATAACTCTTAAATTTCAAAACTTGTAATTAAGAAATTTTATTCCAATTATCTTTGATTGTTGATTTAGAATCATCCAAATCTTCTAAAATTAAAATAATCTTTGACTCCATAGACGTCTCTAGCTCATTCATCTATTAAAAACTATTTTGGTTCACGAAGTCGTGGAAAGTGTTTTGTTTCTTGCTTTTATAACATTTGGTGGCAATTACGCTTTCGAGCGTGATGCAATTGTACGGAGACTCGGGAGTAACGAGTACGTAATAATAACAGTTCACTTGAGCTGAGGATACAACGTTCTGTTCATAATGATGTTAGAAATGTAGCGAGTTAGATGAAAGTTTTTTAAAAGACATTAAAAGAAAATAGAAAGAAAGATAGAATCGGTTGATGGACTGTTTGAAGGATAATAGTGCTAGTAAGGAGATAATCTTGCCCGGGAGAGATATCGCGGGTCTGGAACATAAAGGGCAAATGAAAGGAACATGAGTGGATTTTAGTCCGTCAAATTCTGACACTTCCCCCTGCTCCAAGTTTTTTGATGATTCCCCATCCGCAAAAAAAGGAGATAATTGCTGAAATGACGAGCAATAGATAAGTTTGAAACACAAATACATGCTGCTCATGAAGAGAGAGGAATTCTGATAAAGGCTGGAGAAGTAAAGGGTCATAGAAGAAATAAGGAAAACGATACATAAACAAGGTAAGAAAAACATAAAATATAACACGTGATGAAGGCAATTAACCAATATGGCTTCACAATTATACAATTGGTTGGTCATGTTCTCATTAACACTTGAGACACAGTTATCCCGAATCTTTAGGTTTCTGTCATTCATTTTCAAAATACAAGCCAACAGAAGCGTTTACTGAGAAAAGTCTTTGAAATCTTGTTCTTCGATTTTCTTTGACACACAAGACTTTCAGATGGATTCATCACTAGCGACTTATCTTCAGACAAAGCGATTTAAAAGACTAATAGAGCAGACATTTGAAATATATTTATACAAAAAGCAAAAACTTTGATTCTACACATTTACGATTTTGACACAAGAATGCTACCTGACAAGAGCGTGTTTGACACTAGACAGAACGATTTGTTACCAAGTAGTAATAAGTATTGGATTACGATTTTCGATTTTCTACGTCTTGTCCCGTTTACCACTCTTAAATATTTGAATGTCTTTGTCTTCAGCTAACCTTTGCACTTAAAAAAAAACAAAAACATCTGAATCCCGCTGTTGTGTTCCTGCACTTTGTCAAAGAAAGCGAACATAACAATGGTCGCAATAGAACTTAAACAGTTCGTGGCAATGGCGCTTTCTTTCTTTTTACAAGCTTGGTTATGGAATATGCAAAAGGTAGCAAAACTGTTAAGGACATTTTTTTTTATGAACGTTGGAACAGTTCCATTGTGGTTTTGTAATCGAGTCAAGTGACGGTCGTTAATTATATCGCAATGGAAATCGCAAAAAATGGTAATAATTACATGTTTTGATGTTTATAAAGGCGACATATTAAGGCTGAGTAACTAAATAAATTCCGATTTGTCTACAAATAGAATAAGATCATTTGTAAACAGTTTGTATCTACTTATGCATAAATAAAGATATTGGAAAAAAATAATTATATCGCATGGGAAAATACGACCCGTGTATGTAAGGCAGGCCAAATAATTCAGAGCCTTTACTCTGAATTATTTGGCCTGCCTTACATATACCATAATTATTATATTATTGACAAAATAGCACCCACTTGTATAGTTAAATAACTGCCCTCAATACAAACAATTTTTGTATCAGACCAAATCTTCGAAGCTGTCACGTTTCCGAGATATATGTCATCAAAGGTACAATCTTTGCCATCAACAAAATTTTGTATTTCGGAAATGTGACGCGTTAGAAGATTTTTGTCTCATACAATAGTAAACTTGTTTCTATTGAAGTCATTTATTGATTGATACAGGTTTTATGCGTGGTTAATAAAATCAAAGTTATACTGATTGTTCCATAGTAAATAGAATCTGAATTTGTTAGTTTTATTTTTATCACGAGAACGTGACGCCTTAGAAGATTTAATTTCATTAAATAATTATTGTATATTATACCTTATATTGAATATTTTACGCGGTTTTACGCGTGGCCGATATTTTGATAATAAATAAAAAGACGATTAGGTAGGTCACGCTTTATTCAAAAAATCTTCCAATCCCTTTCTATAGATACCTAAGGGTCGGATGTCAGATGCAAACTACATCCAAATCTAATAATCTGTTAAGACGTGAAAGAGCGACAGACAGAAACTTGCAACCAGAAACTGAATGCTCTGGATGGGTGTATAATAAATAATAAACAATGTTACAAGCAGTGACGAACCTAGTATCAATCAATATTAGCATAAGGCTCTAGTGTTCTCATGTAAGTGACTTTGTCTTTTAGAATCATAATCATCTGCCCAACCTTTCTCAACAAAGTTAGGGTCGATTTCTAGGATTGCATCTCAATACCAGTATTTTACTTATAGCGACTGCCTATCTGACCTCCACAACCAATTAACAACTGGGTAATACGATACTCCTCGGTAAGACTGGCTGTCAAACTTTCAAGATGTCAGTATCTTGAAAGTTTGACAGCCAGTCTTGTCCTGTAACGACTGTCAAAGATCTACAAATGACAACCGGAACCAACAGCTTACCGTACTTTTCGAGGCTCCGAAGAAACTCGATCGAGTAGTCACCCATCCAAGGACTAATTCAGGCAAGCGTAGCTTAACCTCAAGCGAACCCCGAACCCGAGCGGGATTTTTTATTTAGTCACGGGTTCTTCGAACGCGAACTCTATTGAAATTAATTATATTATTTTATCTTCTCAGAGTGGGAGATTACTGGAAGAACTGAATTGTTTTTTTCGTTGAGTAGAGCTTACCTAGTAATGCCTAATTGCTTATAGTGTTTCTAAATTAAAATAGAAACCTTGCAAATTATTATTTGAGTACCATAAATGCAGCTACTGAAATTGAACCCATTGTGAATTATTTATAAATCGATTAGAAATTAATATAAAGGAGAAAGTTTTGTTGTTGACGGGTTCTCCAATAGTTTATGAAACTTGTGTCTATGAAGGTCGTGTTTAAATGGGTCAAGATTTGCAGGATAACAATTAATTAATTTCTTGTTCTTTGAAAGGAATAATGGACGGTTTGTCTGTTCATTATTTGTAGAGTGTTTCTGTCTAAAATACCTTCTTATTTAATTAACCGACGTCAAAAAAGGGATCAGCTGCCCTACCATAACTTGTTAAAGCAGAACTTATTCCGCTGAGGGAAAGGGACAGAGCTATACAGGGTGTCTAGCACCATCTCTTTCACTCAGTGGAATAAGTTCTGCTTTAAGATGTCATAGTAGGCCTACTGATACTCGATTCGTGGGAATCTTTATTTTTGTTCATCGATTACTCAAAGACGCCTGGACCGATTTGCAAAATTATTTTTTTGTTTGAAAGGGTACTTCCCAGGTGGTCTTATATCAATTTTATTTATATTGCCCTGGTAGTCTTTGTCTATAATATAGACTCTATATGGATAATCTGCTAATCTTTTAGTAACAATGAAAATGAATACTCGATAAAAATATGCGATATATCATTATACCATAACTAAAAATGCTGAATTTTGATAAAAAATGAAAAAGTGGAAAGTAACTTTACTTCCGGAAGTCGGTGGCAAAAAAGTCAACGACACCTTTTGGAATTGGGTTTTATTTTTATTTTGACTAGTCTAATTAATTAGTTAGTCAGTACTTTGACTGACTGCCTTGTTGGTCTAGTGGTCGCAAGCGTGGCTGTTGATAATGAACTCCTAAGTTCGATTACTGGGTCGGACAAAATGTAATTGGGTTTTCTATCAGAAATTTCTTAATAACAGACACGGAGTCTCAATCTGTGACCGGTTGATGGCAATAAGTCCGTGCGCCAATACATGGCCGCCTCTAAAACCTAACTGGCGAAATTTGGGTGGTACTATTAGGGACACCTCAGTCTGTCTTCGGGGTTAAGAGGCGTGAGTAAGTTATTTATTAACTATTAGTACATCCTACTGTTTCGTATCGGCAAAAATCCGCATCGTCTTTTTCAGTCGTTGTGAAAGCGCATACTCCCGATTTGGTCCCATACCATGTCATCGATATTGTTCAAAAAATATATGTATATTATCCATTTCAAAAGTCCTTTTTTTGGTATTGTTCGTCGAGTTGTTGAGCTCCTTGTGTTATGAGTTGAGCTCAGAATAACTGATAAATGCTTGCACTGACTGAACAGGTCCATATAATCTGTGTGATGCTTTCTTAAAAATACCATTTCAGATACTAATCTGCCTAGTCCTCATATAAGTTGACCAAGATTTTTGTCTGGACCTTAAAAGAGACTATGACCTCTGAGTTTGTTTCGGTTGTTTCTTTTCAGAGTAGTCGGGTACGAAATACCGGGTTCGTCTAGTTTTTTTTTATTTAAAAGACGTGTAAAAATGTTTGTAAAAACCACGTCAAAAAAACGTCATTTATCATTATCATTTATCCAGTTATGATATGCTTTTAGTAGCAATTGAAAAAATCTTCTATAAGAATTTGAGTGAAATATATTTAAAAAAAACCGCCTTAATAAAAACTGTTCTTTTTTTAGTATAAATATTAAATACTAGTTTTCGCCCGCGGCTTCGCCCGCGTTAAATTTGGGGTAACACAGTTCCCCTTGCGCCTTATTGATTTGTAATAGCAACGCTAAGTTTTCCGTTTTCTTCCTTCTTTCTCCCTCACATCCCACTTTTTTAAATAAAAATTAGCCTATGTCCGTCTCCTGGTTCCTAACTATCTATGTACCAAAATTCATCACTATCGGTTTAGCCATTAAAGCGTGAAGAGGTAACAAACAAACAAACAAACTCACTTTCGCTTTTATAATATTAGTAAGGATTTATTTTTCAGACACTAGCTAGATAGAGGAATATCGCACGTTGGTACCAACTCAGTATCTTGTCACGGCCGTCGTGCTTGGCGACACTTCTCCTATTCTCATTTAACGCCAGCCAATTCCTTTATGCTTTCTACAACTTACAAAATGGACAACAGTTTGATTTCTAAATCTTATTATTTCATGTCTTCATACTCTTTCTATGTATGTGTTTATTGTGTGAATGGTTCACCACACAGTACCTTTTTTGCTGATGACAAATCACCAAATAAGATTTATTTATTTTATTTATTTAGGATCTCCAACAAAAGATGTACACAGATCATGATCATTTAACTTAAATTATGGACGACAATAGAATCACGTAGGTGCACTCCTTCACTTACAGGAGATCACAGCATGCACAATATAATTTACTATAAGCTAACAAAATAACAGTTCATATATTATAGAATTAGAAAAAAAAAGTTTATAATAACTAAATATTGAAGCAGGTTGTATTTGAGGCTTCCGGCGACTGGGACCGCAATTAACTAGGACCGCGGTCCCAGTCGCCGGATCTGTATAAAATAAATAATTTTCTTCCGGCGACTGGGACCACTTGTATAATAACTGAAATAAAAAAAAATGTACAGTCAAATAAAAGTTTTTAGATGTAACAATTGAAGAAAAATCCTTTTTGATTTAAAAAACATCATTTATTGATATAACGAAAACAACCACTGACTACAGTTCTGTTATTAAAAACTTTCGTTATTAAAACATACACTTAGATCGTGTTAACAACAATCAACAAAAAAAAAACACATAAATCGTGCAGAACAATCAACAATTTTTAAATAATTAACAATCAGAAAGTTTATTACAAAATCAGTCTTTAACTGGTACCGTAAATATAATAAAAAAACAATAAAAATAATTAACGTGGTACTATCTATGTCAATCACAATTAGTTTAAAATGGCCGATAAGGCTTCACACAAAATCAGTCAAGTAAGTAATTATCACAAAATCAGCCTTAACTGTGTTAAAATATAAAGTTAGAGAGAGATAGTATTATACAATGCTTTGGGTGTATTTACCTGCATGTGTAAATTATGTCAAAACGGGCTAGCTTAATCTATTAAGCTAGCCCGTTTTGACATAATTAAAATGTGTTGAGACAGTCGCTAAATTAGTAAGCACACTTGGATTTTCAACTTTAATTATAACCCACTAAGAATAATTTTTCCTTACATAATCCCACTCTTACTTTATATGTTCTTTCAAAACTGTAGTAATAGATTACCAAGCGCATAAGATAAAATCATGTCTAGAACGAGTCAATGATATTTATATAAATAATTTAATTTTTTTTCGTTTGACTGTACTAATTTTGGCTTGAATAAAAGATTTTTTTAAGTTATCTATGAGTGGTCCCAGTCGCTGGAAGAAAAATATTTATTTTTTACGGATCCGGCGACTGGGACCGCGGTCCTAGTTAATTGCGGTCCCAGTCGCCGGAAGCCTCTTGTATTTGGAATTAAAATTAGTAAAATTAACATTTTATGAAATTTTAACAATTTTATGAAATTTTAACAAAATTTAATTTTAACATATTTATGAAATTTTAACAAAATTTAATTTTAACATATTTATGAAATTTTAACATGAATCATTTAGAAACTTTCTATATTTAACAAGATCCCTTACTTTGGGTGGAGCTGGGACTGTTAGACTTTTTTCTAGCTATAACCCACCCATGTTCTTTCTTTTGCCCTTTATGTTCCGGGGCCGCGGTATATCTTTCGAACAATCCGCAACCCTGGTAAGCGGTGGCCCCGGTAGGCTTCGCTGTCATCTCTTTGAGGCGCGCGTAGAACACGTATACGCCATCGACATGACCTGTCAACACTAGACGGACGGACGATGAGCTAACCATTTGCTCACCATACAAAGACCAGCATCTACGGTGCAGTATTATTTTTCTTTCTTCCATCTATCCAAAGGTTGTCTTGAAAATATCGTTTTAAGCGATCCTATTTGGTCACCCTAGTGAGTAAAATGTCTTCTGTTACGTAAATTGAAATTTGATTGGTGGAAATAATTTAGATGATTTCATCCACCTTTACTGTTTGTGACTGAAACCAGAGAGTATTATGTACGGAAATCTAAGAAAAACCACTTTTATCTAATTTGTCGCTTTTACAAAAGAGAGAGAGAAAGATTTTTTTTTCTACTATTCAATATTTATTGAGAAAACCTTTAATTACTATTGCCTAGATTCGCAAGCTCTGTCCATGGTGTCCTGAGTTCGATTTAGATCGTGCCAAGCGATCTTGAATATCTTCATAATAGGATTTAGGTTGAAATTCGGGTGTACCACACTATACTACACATCTCACCCTTAAATTAATGGCGTGATTATATGGTATTTTCTATAAAATCATTTATAATGTATTCATTATCCAGTCATTACACAAGACTTTATTTCCCAAGAGTGAGCGGCTAATAAAAGCAAATTGTTGTACATTGACCCATTAGGGGTAATTACGCTCTTCGCTCGCGTGAACGCGTCTTCGTTCTATCGTATGACATGCTTGATCACGAGTTAGGGCTGGCCCGAATAGCATTTTTCCATGCTCCTATCCTGTTTCGTCGCTCAGAATCGTCATTTGTTAGAGCGGGAGAGCTATTGGATGTGGTCAGCAGCACACTTTCCTGGCGCAACCCTGGCAGGGTCAAGTGACATGCGTCTTACAAAAGATTCTTGCTCTTGTCCTATTCTATTTGGGGTCGGCGTAACCCGTTTTCTTCTTCCATTCTCCGCTGTCAGACGTCACGGCATCATTTACTCCTTTCTCCTTCATATCATTCCTTACACAATCAATTCATTTTTTCTTTGGACTGCCTCGTCCTCTCCATCCATCAACATTCAGATCCATCACTCACATGACTGGAGTGCGAACAAACAAATAAAGAAATTGCTTGGAGCATGCCACGAAACACTGCGTTACGACTTGCGACACAAAGGTGCGCGACGGTTGACGCACGCTCGGTTAATACCTGCGCAGGTATAAATGATTGAATGCCACATGCACAGACCCTAATTTTTTTTTTGTTAAATAATATTTTTAATAAACCCACTAAAGCAACTATATTGTCGTGTGTTTTCGGTGATGGCATGCTAGCCAACCGACAGGCCAGGATGTCTTTGCCTGTACGTTTAAAATAAACAATCATGCGTAACAATATAGTCTATGGCTCTCTTAAGTTGCATCGCCTGAGGTGGTGACAGGGTGTCACGAAGGAATTTGTGATTTAAACACTATCCAATTATGTTATTTCATCGTAGTTACCTCCTTTCTCCGCCATAACGTTAAATTGTGGTTACGTAAGTTTCGTTTCAAAAACAACGTGAGACATAATTTGTGAATGTTGTCTAGTGTATCACCGTCATCATTATTATCAAAATAGTGATGATGATGAGTGGTTAGAGCAATTTTCTGTTTTACATATTATATGGTTTTTTTGTCTCTAGTTGATCGAAGTCTCTAAGCATCGCTTAGTCACGACATGTTTATATATGGTGTAAGGACAAAAACATGTGAGAATCATTCGTCTAATTCTATCATCATACAATGATTAACGATCATTAACCATTAGAAAATACAACAAAACTGTCCTCGTAAACTTAATAAAACGCAAACAGAAAGACATCCGGATATTGATCTTAATTTGTTCTAAATTGCCGCTTATATCGCACAAACAATAACAATAATATCTCTTAGAGAGAAATGACATGACCAACAGTATTTCATATCGCTCCACGTGGTTACCTAGGAACAACAAGATCGGCTTGTAAAACATGGTTGCAAGATTAGCTTTGAATTCTCTCCTAATTCTATTTTTTTTACATCCAAATAGATACTTATTGTTAATGCAACTTTTCCTCATTAAATTAAACCAATGGGGAGAGGGAGAACTATGTTTATTAACAAAATAGACGGTCACGCGCACAATTGCATTGTTATTCCATACTAGCTGTTCCCCACGGTTTCACCCGCGCTGCTCAGCACCTGTTGGTCGTAGCGTATAGCCTTCCTCAAGAAATGGACTATCCAACACTAAAAGAATTTTCCAATTCCAACCAGTAGTCCCTGAGATTAGCGCGTTCAAACAAACTCTTCAGCTTTATAATATTAGTATAGATTTCACAGCCTGATCAAGAACAATTTTTTCCCCGAAAACAGGGAAAATACTCCCCAATCTACCAGCACTGCGGTAAAAGTGCAGTGTACAATTAGAGCGAAGTTGATCAGCATCTAGATACGGATATAAGTGGGCTTGCTATTACGGAGAGAGCAAACACGACTCGGAGGAAATAGACTAAGAGAGTTACACGTTTTAGGTCACCCTCTGCGTGGATTTGAAAGCCACAACGCAGATTATGTCACAGACATCGATATGAAGTCGATTTGATCGCTTTAGTATTGATTCCTGACATGAATATACTCTATGTTTGCAACAGCATCTACCTCTGATTGAATAAGCGAATGTTTTCAAATCGTTGTACAAATTTCTCTCCGCTTCTGTATTCCTATTGTTGCGTCATCGAGCTTATTAAGTTCTTTATTGTTGCTTTGTTGTTGTGATTTTGTGGTAGAAAGTCCGTAAAAGTTAATAAACAACATTCAATTATAATATGCTGATTTCAATCATGGATGAACAAAGCTGATTATAAGTAATTGTTTTAATATAATAACTAGTAATTGCTTCGGTATTTTAATACTTAATTATTGCACGTTATACACGAATGATTTTATTATTCAAGCGCTAACGTAACAAAGAGATTACAAGATAACACTTAGAAACTTAGGCCTGCATGTCTTTGTAGTCGATTTGCGTAAAGATTTGAATCATAATTTCACCGAGTCGTTTGTGAACCGCGAAACTTTCCTATTATCCGTGGAGAAAATATCCCATAAAATGAAAAACGGTTTCACCCGTGCGGGGGTCACGGCCCTGAGAGTCGCGATAGTCAATTAAGATAGTCGCCGGCAAACGACAATCGCCACATAATTATCTCGCTCATTCGTCGTGACCGAACTGAATCAGCATTGCATTAGAGCGCAGGGAGGGTTACTGTGCATCTACAATCAAAACTATATCAGTGGGCTGCGGCGGTCGCCGGCGCTCAGTACTAGCGCGCCTTGCTCGCGCGCCAACACGCGAACCGACGAAAGTGAAAATAAACACAATGAAAATAACAGTGCAACTTTTTGTTTTTTGCGTTCTTGTCCTTGCGAGTGCGCTTGCAAACTCCGATGATCCAACACAAATAGAAAAATATGACAAAAAAATTAAAACATACCAACTGGATGTGCCTGGAAAGGATCCAATCACTATTATAGAAAATGAACGCGATGCCACAAATCCTGAGGATAAATGGGGAGACGTCACTAATGAACATAAGAATGATGCAGAAATGAAAAATCTAATGACCCACATCGTGCATGACTTTGATGGAAACCGTCCAAGATGTTACGGCCCTTCTTGTCAAGATGGGTTTAATAGCGAAGAACAGGAAGCATTGGATGATTACATACTAACTGCGGATAAGCTTAAAGACTATGGTGACCTTCCGCAGGATCGTTTACAAGCTATATCTGCTCTAGCTGCTAAACTTAAAAAAGATAAGATAAAAGCGGATCGATTCACGTCAATAAACAGTGACTCTAACGAGGAAGATGGTAATGGCAAGGTTTATACTACTTGGAATCGTCTGAAAGTAAAACAACACAAACACCCTTACGATGACAAAGACGGATGGGTAACGTTAGAGCCTGTTGCATGGTCTACAAGTAAAATTTCTAAATGGAAACCCAACGTTAAGAAACAGAAACCGAATCACTGGAACGAAGATGAAAATCGATTCCCTAGTAATGACAGATTTCCTAGTGGTGATAGATTCCCTAGCGATGATAGATTTCCTAGTGACGATAGGTTCCACAACGATGATAGGTATCATAACGATGATAGGTATCATAACGATGATAGGTTTCATAACGACGACCGGTACCATAATGATGACAAATTTGCTTCATCGCAAGATTCAGGAAGTAATTATAACTCCAAGCCAATGAAGAGACCATCATCCAATCGACCGGGTTACATCAATAATAAATTACACTTAGCTTCGGAATATGATTCGGAAATCCCATCAAAACCATCATGGACAAAGCCACAACAAGCTAATTATCCATCATCGTGGGCCCCAGACGAAGGCAGACGTCCGCACAAGCCAAACTGTGATAACCAAGAACATTATTCCGATGACGACGCAATGTATTACGGTATGTCTGATTCTGTAGTCACCGATCATCGACCCGCTAATTTTCCTTACGAGTATGAAGCTCTTCACCAATCCTCGAGTTCATCACAAAAACGTCCCTTCAGAAGACCTACTCCAGTAGTGTACGCTGGAGGTTCGGAATATGAAAATGATCGCGTTTCCAGACCGCCACATGGTGATGGTCAATGGGTTTTGTTATCAACTACTAAAGGATACAGGAACAAGAAGCGACAACGCTCTTTAAATCCTGCAGCTGCTGCTGACGACCGTGCTGACGTTTCGACTATGACGTCACATCAAGCTGTTGCGCTAACCGTCCTTCCTGTGGATAAAGCTCACACTAACATGACGACTTCACATGGTGGTTTGCTTGAAGTAGAAAAGAGTTTCCAAACTGTTGAAGAGGCTAAAAGGGACATGGACAAGAAAAATGATTTAGAAGTTGCCATGACTCAGTTTAGGCCTGTACTCAATAAGAATAGATTAGTAAAAAGGAAAATCGTTTCAAATGTGTCACCGGACAGTTCCACGTTATTAGCTGCTGTAGGTGCCGGCATGGTGCCTGCTACTATGGCCATGGTAGTGCCCATGATGTTAGGAAAACGTAGGAGAAGAGAAATAAATAGAACTCCAGAAGATTCTCAATTAGACAATTTATTATTGTATAAATACCGATAGACTTCTAGTTACGTAAGATATTATTTATTGACTATTTATTAAATAATTTATTTCGAATGATTGATTGATTTGGAATGGTTGAGCGTTTTAGTATGATTGTTACTGTTAAACCTGTTTTTGTAAAATGTTTTAAATTTGCCTTGTGTTATTTTTATTATGAGAAAATTGTTGTGATTTCTAGAGTTGTGTTACTTTTTTTATAAATAAAATGTGTATTTGTCTAACAAATATTAATATATTTTTCATTACTTTATCTTTTACAATGTCATAATATACCTATTATGATACTACATAAGAATGATAAATTATGCTTTTAGATTTGCTACATATTGTTGATTATGTTTGCTGGGCGTCAATTGATGCGACATTTCAAAATCAACTTTTATTCGAATCATCGTTCAACAAATACTTAACAAATCTGAGGCTTCGGTAAGATTTTGAGAACATTCACAATCTTTTAGTCCAGTTATTAAGAATCTGATATTCTCTTATTATAACCTAGATAGTATCAATGTAAGATGACATGGATTGATACCAACATAGTTTCCAGGTAGAGCATCTATCGAGACGATTTACTTTCAAGTTTGTAACGGTAACTTACAGTTATATGATAGCTAATGAAAAATTAAAACACTACATTTGGGCACATCGCAATAAACCTTGACTATAAATTGAGCGAATGTACTGACGTACATTTAAACTGGATTTATTCTTAGGAAGTTAAAAGTGTAAAATATTCATCTAAATTCAAGATAATATATAAAGAATGTGAATGCAAATCTTATTTATTATATACCAGCTTTTGCCCGCGTTAAGTTCGGGGTAACACAGTTCCCCTTTCCTGATTTGCAGGTAGGTACCTGCTACCTGTAGTTTTTGCCCTTGTGCCTTATTTATTATAAAAGCAAAGCTAAGTTATCCCTTTTTTCCTTGACTTCTCACTTTTTTTTAAAATTAGCCTATGTCTGTCTCCAGGGTCTCAAATATCTCTGTACTAAAATTGATCAAAATCGGTTTAGCCATTTAGGCGTGAAGACGTAACAAACAAACAAACTCACTTTCGCTTTTATTAAATTAGTAAGGATTACCAGCGACAAATAAATGTAATATTCAAGTTCAATCGTGAGAAATAAAATATCTGCTCCATGCATTTTGTGTTCACATAAATCACGGGAATGCAGGGAATCTGTTTATTTTACGTAATTATACTGTTGGGCTTAACAAAAACGATGGTTGATTTCAGACGTTTTTTTGGACCTTTTGTCTCATTTGTAGTTCTCAGATTTTTATTATAAGAATCAAATAAATATAAGTTTTTTACTTAAATATAATCTGTGCGTTTTGTGACCCAGTCAAAGTTGCCTAATTAATAGTTTAACATTAAGTTAATATTTATAGTAAACTTCTCCGGGCCGACTGTAGATGTTCCCTGTCCGGATCGCTTCCATCAGATATTTGACGCTGAATAGACAAACTATCAGGAGCACTGAAAATAAACAAAAATGGTTTTAATTAATCAATGTATTAGGACTATTCTAGTAGCAACCCGAAGTTCGGTGTTGTCTTGGAGAGAGTGTTGATGCCGGTTTTTAACAGAGATGTGTGAGGAATGAGGTTTTGCCGGGATTTTATATCTATACTAATATTATAATCTATCTATACTAATATTATAAAGCTGAAGAGTTTGTTTGTTTGAACGCGCTAATCTCAGGAACTACTGGTTGGAATTGGAAAATTCTTTTAGTGTTGGATAGTCCATTTCTTGAGGAAGGCTATAGGCTATATAACATCACGCTACGACCAACAGGTGCTGAGCAGCGTGGGTGAAACCGCGAGGAACAGCTAGATTTAGATATAAAGTAAACAGCTTGAATTTTGACGTTCTATGACAGAAATATCTGTGAGTTGAGACTGGCAGTTCAAAACGTAAGTACTCTTGTGAAACAACAGAGAAAACTTACATTGAATCTACCTGCATAGATTGAAATGGAGCACCCTTCATTCATAACCATTGTGATATAAGAAACTAAATGGAAACACAGTAATTAAGTTATGCGGTCCGGTAATTCCAGCCTAAGGAAATAGATGAAGTTACCCATCTGTGTAAGAAACTTAGCTATTACTTCGCCCATTTGAAGGCCGGAATTAAACCCACGGAAACGTATTATTGGAATTCAAAGTTTTCATCCAAATCTGTGCATCCATTAAGGCGTGATTCATATATAGAACACCGACACCGCAAAGTTTTAGTTTGGATATTTTGGCCAAACTTTGTTTATTAACTTTCTCGTGTATACAGTATTTATAATACAGACCAATCTGCCTAGCCTTTTCCTAACTATGTTGGGGTCGGCGTCCAGTCTAACCGGATGCAGCTGAATACCAGTATTTTATATGGAGCGACTGCGTATCTGACCACCGCAACCCAGTTTATTCGGTTGGGAAATCATCAAATAACTTCTCACGCTCAGGCAGAGCGGAGGTAGTGTCAGACTTTTACTGACTAAAATCCATTAATGTTCGTTATTTTGCTGAATAGGGAATGATTTTTTATTGAAAATAATTGCACCTGGAAGAAGAATTCTATTGGAATAAACTGCTGTTACAAAGATTGGATTAATTACAGTTTTTATATTATATTTCCCACATTTTACACCAGTCATCTTACGTTTCAAGTTCCCAATCGCAACATGCTGACGACATTAAGGCGACTCAGAAATCAGTGCCTAAATCTAAATTGAAAATCCCATCGTCCGAATTTCAACTCTCAACGCTGAAGCGAAAATCAGAACCAAATAGTGATCTAGTATTGTATTAATTTGTAAAAATGAGCAAAAGAAAAAGATTATGTGTCATGTCAGTAAGCTGTTGAAAGTATATCAGGGTATTCAAAGTGATGATCGACAATTTATGCCCATCTTATTACCTTTAAAAAAATGGCTGAATTAAATTTAATATTCGCTGCAGCAAGAAAAAAAATCTTATGTGAAGATCCATTCATGACTCTGTCCTACAGTGTAAATGTGGTGTTTTTCTTCCCAAACGGCGAGACACTTAATATTGGGTCTTGCGTGTCCTGTTGTTTGTTAATTACAGGAACTAATGGACGCTACTAAAGGCGCCACACCGGCCGACACAATCAAATTTTGCCATCGAAACACTATGAAAATAAAAAAAAACGATTTTCTTATACAATTATACTTACGGTCAGACAGGGCGATCAATCCAAGTTGTATCCATCCGCTGGACAGCGCTTCCCACACGATCAACATAATTGAAAAGAACAGGTGGAAGAAACTGTACACGAAAAATGTCGTCACCAGACAATGGTTTGCCTGAAAATGAGAATAAACATGATATCAGTAAAAGCTAACATTTCAAAACACACCTGGTGCATTCTCTTTTCCCTCATTGTCATAGACCGTAGGCAATACGACAGCACCAGAGGGAGATCAGGTGCAGGACCTACGGCATAACGGCCTTTCTTCGTCGAGGTGCGATACCACCAACTATCAAACTCCGGGATGTCACTGATGAATTTTTAATAGAAAAATTCTATTTACACTTTATGCCCGGCACGGGAATCGAACCCTCGTGACTTCGGCAGTCGCGCTTGCGACCGCGCGACCACCGGAACAGTTTTTTTATTTTTTTGATAAAATGTTGCCCCTCACTAGAAATTTCTCCTGTATCGTGGGTGCGCTTACAAACATTCAAACTCACAAACACAAAGAGCCAGACCCCAATCAACTATCAGTAGGCCATACAAATATTTGTTCCGTGCGGGGATTGAACCCGCGACACGCAGCGCAGCAGTCGATCGCTCGGCTACTGCGCCAATCGTGTCGTCATTTATTTTGTTGTGTGTACGATATTAAGATATCGAATCAATAGATACGGAAATTGTTACATAATATCTGTAATGATACCCAAAAAGAGGTCTGACAGTAAAATCATTTGACAGATTTCTCTTCCTTCTTTCTGTTCCTACCTATTACAAAAGTATTTAAACCTAATTGCTATAACGATTAGGTTTGTTTCGTAACACCAATCTCCAATGAAAGTAGATACAATATTATTTAGATTTAATAGTAGAAAATAATCCGTGAAAACTAATTTCGTATTTTTTAATTTATTTCAATCGTTGTTATTTAATTTGTTGGTGTTTATTGGAGCCTCTCTAATTCTTATATTGAGTTGTGTAATGCAGTGCGTGCAGTTATTGACGTTATTGGCAGTATGATGGCCTGCTTGTACACGAGGCGTAGTGAGTCATTATTCACGTCACGTAACAAAAAAGAAGTTAAATGGACCATGTCATTGAGCTGAACTATTATATATTACTAGCTGTTCCTCGCGGTTTCACCCACGCTGCTCAGCACCTGTTGGTCGTAGCGTGATGTTATATAGCCTATAGCCTTCCTAGACTGATATAAATAATATGGTTGCCGCTGAAAAAAAATGAGAATTTTGAGACGAAAAATTTGGTTTCTTAAACATTTTTTTTCGTAGTACTAGACCATTTTTATAAACCGTTAAGTCTTTTGAATATGTATTTGACTAGACAGTATATTTTTTTTGGCTATAGTGGTATGTACAGATACGGCTAACTTTGCGACGAAAATCTAGACGTGTTTGCTATTACAGCGCCTTAACGTTTTTATTTTATTTACCAAACATTATTAGTCATAGAATATTATTTAAAAAAAATGTAGAATGTGTAAAGTCTATGGTATAACTTCCAAAACCAAAACGCGCCTTTTGATTTTAATCCCTGATGGGTAGACAGGAGTGTACCTAATACTATAAGTTTATCTACATTTCGTCACTAATGTTTTAGTAACATTTACGTAGCAGTAGCCTATTGCTATTTTAGGGATATGAAAAATAGGTTGAAAAGCATCCCCTATAGAAAACAGAAGATCCTCCGACCAGACAAGTCTCGTGTTTGATAGGCCACTACCTGACTGTTGTTTTTTTAATGGCTTGTCGCAGTTAGAACCTATGTGGTTGTCGTCTGCTTAGACGGTCCATCCTGTGGGTGCCTTGAGAGTAAGGCCTCCAGAGAAAAAAAACTTAACCAGAGCGTGTCAGACTCGCGCACCGAGGGACCGTACAAACTTGCGATATAAACAGCCATATCTTTTGACTGCGTGGATTTAGAGGTTTGATTTTTTTTTAAAGAATTCCAATAAGTGTTTCGTTTTTTCTTTTGTGGTACGGAATCCCCTGTGGCATACGAGCCTCGCTGGAAAGTCGCTGATAAGTTATGCTCGCGCCATGTTAGAACTTGGTGTTAGTTCTTAAGCTGTGGCATAGATGGCGCTGCAGTGCTTCTTGCTGTAGTATGTCTTTGCAAAGTTTTTTTGTAGTGTCGCTACTCTATCAACCGGGCACAAATCCAGACACCGTGAATACTACGTAGAAATTTCTGATAGAGAACCCAAATGATACTACCCGACGATTAATTTTAAATAGAATATCGATATCAGTGTTGGATCGGAGCGGCGGCGGTGCGGCGTGAACGCTTACATTGTTGAGAAGATTGTATCTCAGTCAGCATTACCCTGTTCAGTCCTTTCAGTTTTATTATTTCTAACATAAACCTTATGACAGTGAGAATAAAGGCCACTGTACTGCTACACTAAAAAGAACAGTAGAGATGCCATTGCTATGTTGGTTTCAAGTAGAACAATGTTACCTTTTCGTTATTCCCTCAGTCGCGAGGGCAGACGACATTTTTTCAAAGCATTACCAAGTCAAAACATTCTCTTTCGATGTCGGTATTAGCGATAATACCACTATTGCAACCACAGATTAAGCATTATTTGTAAAACAGTTTTGTTTCAATTGTGGTGTACAATAAAGTATAAGGCTATATAATGATCGGTCCAACTTGACGGATTTCCCTATTGATGTCTTCTCAATGAGTTTCGCTACGTACAGACGTTCCCTATTTACACAGTGTGAACCATGAGTGTTTGTTTATCTTGTATTGTTTTCTAATTGTTCTAGTTTTGGATCTATTTGACACAATTTTCGTTTTATAATCCTGTCTCTAATCTTTATCATGTTATATGTCATGCATACCTGTTATAAATAAATAAATATTTTATTCTATCTCTGTCGTGTAATGTAATTATTTAACAGATATTTTGTCTCATACGTATGTGGTAATTTAAGTAAGGCTAGTAAAATCTATTCATTGATCATAATTATGATCTATCATCGTAAATGCTTGGTTATACCGGTGTTTATTTAGATCGCCTAATTAGCAGTTTCACAAACAACTGACATAAATCCATTCTTATGTAGAGCTATTCTTATTCTACAAAGAACTGTGCATACTGTGTGTTAAGTAAAAGATATCGCATTTTTAGATTCGCAAACAAAAATACCAGTAGCTTATTCCCATTAAGTGTAAGTTTTATTTTTTATATAACTAAAACTGGACTTGCTTCTGGCAAAAAGGAGCCAATCCCTTTCTTAATACTTCAGTCAAATACGCCAAACTAAAAGAAAAAACTACTCGAAAACATTAAAATTCATTTTAATTGCTCCGGAGATTTTGTAAATAAGGGTTAATTAGGGTTCTCTACCTTTAGGCAAAACTATATTCAATAATAAACAAATATTCCGGGTTTGCGGGTTGTTCCGGATACCGCGGCCTCGGAACAAAGGATAAAAGCAGGACCATGGGTGGGTATTAATCAGTAGAGGTATGACCCTTCCCTCCGCCTAGAGCGGGGAACTTATTCCCCATCCGCAAAAAAAATATACTAAAAATAGTTTCTTACCCTATAAGCACCACAAGTGAGAAAAATAGCAAACACGAACAACACCAAAGCTATAATGATATACGTTAGGTAATACGTAAGCACAATGATCCTCTCCAGGGAATCTTTTGTAGAGCCAAATATGCTGTCCAGGTTCCCGAAGTTTCTGAATTTCTCATCTTTGTCGTAATAGTCGTTGGTTATGTTTAGACCTAACTGGTATAAGTGGAAGGCTAAGGTTGCTATGGCTATCAGCTGAAACAAAGAGAATATGTGATTAAGCACAACATAGTCATTTCAGTATTCTAAATGTTCTATATTGGAAAAAAAAATGTTGCCCCACTCTAGGCATTTCTCTTGTATCGTGGGTGCGTTTACAAACATTCAAACTCACATACACAAACAGCCAGACCCTAAACAACTATTTGTAGGCCATAAAAATATTTGTTCCGTGCGAGAATCGAACCCGCGACATGCAGCGCAGCAGTCAATCGCTCATCCACTGCGTCAACCGTGTCGTCAAAAAATGTAGATCCAACTAGTCTGATGATTAGCATTTTTTTACAGACTTCTAAACAAGGAGGCGGTTTTCAATTCGTCAGAATCAATAAGACAAGGCAGTCACCCTAAACGCCCACCCTTCGCCACTTCCTAGTATCTTAGTTGGGAAGAAGAAGTACCGGAACAAACTTCCAGTAACAGAACACATTGCCTTGCCCTTATTCCCAAATTATTTGGAGTGAACGCAGCCATTCTTTTTGTTCCATACTCCTCTATTATTGTCTCTTGTCCTCTCATCCGACATCTCCTTTCTTGCTATATCATCCTTTACACACACACAATCTATCCATCGAATCTTTAGTTTTCTTCTACTCTTATACCTCACATTTATATTAAAAACTTCTTCACGATATTTTCCTCAAACGCCTGATATAATAATTGAAGCAAAGCGTCAACTTGAGTATCTTTGTAGAAACAGCCGGACGCAAAACTATATTTTAGCTACTACTGCTAGTTTAACTGACACCTTACTAATAGTAGAATGTTGCTGTTGATTAATATAATATTATGTCATTATATTAACACGTTCTGCAATTCCCAGTTCCCCTTAGCAATGATTTGATTTGACAACTTTTATGTTTTTTGAATTACTTTTATTACTTGCTAAATATTCTCCAACGTTTGCTAGTTTATTATATTTTTATGTTTGACATTCGATTTTTGACATTTAATCATTGTCATTATCACGTATTGTGAATTTCTTCACAGTGGATATTGTTTTAAAATAAATGACTTAATATGACTTAATGAGTGTGACCAGCAGCCTAGCAGATGGCCAAGGCTATCAATTAGTATGGCGTTAATTAAATAGTGTGGTCTAGGCTGTGTGCATTAGGCTCAAGACGAGTCTCGAGTTCGAACCGAAGGATTCTCAATTTTTGGATACTTATTACTTGCTTTGATGAAGGACAACATCGTGAGGAAATCAGCGTGCCAAAACTCTGACATTAGCACTAACCACACAAGATAAAGAAAGAAGGTTACGTCAACTTGAAGTAAAGTACATATTACGTATTTTTTTAATAAAACTAGTTGTGCCCCGCTGTTTCACTAGCGGAGACCGGAATAAAAAGTAACCTCATTAAAATCCGTTCAGTAGTTTTTGCGTGACGTAACATACATCAATCCATCTTTACCAAATTTCGCATTTATAATATTAGCATGACTAACAAATTAAACCTAACTCTAAAACAAAAATAACCATTGAACTGACGTATCACATAGAAACCTTTTAATAATATGGTTCTTTAGCATCCAAAATGGAAGAACTACACTTTTAATATAAATGTAAATAAGGATAAGCAGTACTTACTATTACGATATATCCGAATATAATATTTCCTACCCTTAACGGGAAACAGAATAGAAACTTCCTCGTCATCTTCTCATCGGTATTGCTGAAAAGGATAAAAGGAAATATGAAAATACTGAGGTAGTATGGTGAAACGTTTTTTATACAAATATAAAATTAAATACTGCCTTGTTGGTCTAGTGCAACGGTTTCTAACAAGGGTGTGTTTACCCCCTTTTTTCGATTGGATAATCATCAAAATAATATAAAATATTTTGGATCTCCAACAAAGGATACACAGATAAATTATAATAAACAATAGAACAGGTTGTTTTAAGGCATGCACATTATATAACTAGGTGTTCACATAAAAAAGTCAAAATTGCTATTTTAAAACTATTGATGACTAGCTTTTGCCCGCGGCTTCACTCGCGTTAAATTCGGGGTAACACAGTTCCCCTTGCGCCTTATTGATTTGTAATAGCAACGCTAAGTTTTCCCTTTTCTTCCCTCTTTCTCCCTCGCATTTTTTTTAAAAAGTTAGTCTATGTCCGTCTCCTGGTTCCCAACTAACTTTGTACCAAAATTCATCAAAATCGGTTTAGCCATTAAAGCGTGAAGAGGTAACAAACAAACAAACTCACTTTCGCTTTTATAATATTAAGTAAGGATTATAATATATGGGAAAAATAAAACATAATGTAAATAAAAACCAAGATATAAAAAAAAAATTGAATATAAGATTGAAATAAAAAAAGATTTACATAAAAATTATCATATTCGTTGTAGTACAATTGTTGTAGTGGTCAAATTCTTTCATCCATATTCCTTCTTTTGCTCTTTATGTTCCGGGGTCGCGGTATCTCTTTTAAACAACCAACAACAACTTTTAATACGTGTATAGTTCGTTAATCGATGTCTTGGGGTCTGTCAGACACCTACAAAAGGTGCTTCTCCTCACTTCTGGCTGGGGTACCCGACTCAATTGCATCATCATTTTCCTGCCCTTGTCCCATTCTATTTGAGGTCAGCGCAACACGTTTTCTTCTTCCATTTGCCCCCATCATCACAGCATCATTTACTCCTTTCTTCTTCATATCTTTCCGTACATAATCCATCCATCTTTTCTTAGGCCTTCCTTTCGCTCTCCGTCGTTCAACATTCAGATCCATCACTATTTTAGTCACATGTGCTTCGTCCCTTCTCATTACATGTCCATACCAAGACAAATGACTCCCTTTAACAGAACCAGACGAGATCCTCATAAACTGGTATTATGTGATTTGCCAAGACTTGCCAAATACAACAAAAACTGCCTAGCAATGTGCGTACGTATTTTTAACAAAATACCAAGTCGCTTTAAAATATTGAACTCTAAGAAATTTAAGATAGAATTACACAAGTGGCTTACTGAATGTAATTTTTACAGTTTAAAAGATTTTATGGATGTGAGATGTTGATTCCTTATGTCAAAATAGATATTTTTTGCATGCTGTGTTATATCTAAGCAAAACATGTTGAGCAACTGTAATAATATTAACATCAATGTATACCATGTTTTACGCAAATAAATGATTTACTTACTTACTTAATTTTTTTCTGTAACAGGCGCAACTCTCAAACTTCCTCTAATATACTCATTCCTTACTTTATCCATTCTAGTCACTCCACACATCTATCTCAACATTCTCATCTCCGCTACATGTAATCCAATCCACCCACCTTTTTTACAGCCCAGCATCATGACCCATACAGCCCGACTCAATTGCATTCACCACAATTACCTCTGCAGTAACGTTTTTTTCATGCACCGACTCGTGAAGTGCCCTCACGGCTAAAGCTGATGTTATTGTAACATAGTGATTAAAGAAAAAATAAAAATCTTCTGGTTTCAGTCAAATATAAAAAAAAACATGTTTTTAAAAAGATTTTGCCAATATTCGAATGCTCCACAGATTTCTTTATCAACTTACATTGAAGTTACATTTAATGTTTCTTGCTCTTGAGATATTACAAGTTTTTACAAGATGCGCCCTATAATATTAATATTAATTATGAGTTTAACAAACACAATCTATTTTTATACGTTTTAAATTTTGATTACGACAAGGAATTTTATTATGATTTAGTTCTGGTTTGAAATAACTGTTGAGTAGCCAATTAAGTCATTTGGAGAGAAAGGGGACTGGTCATTTTTGACATCACTCTGACACAATCATCAACAGGAATAATCTTGAACTAACCTAGGTTCATTGTTCGCTTTCCACTGCTCCTTCACCCCACCACTAACAAAACAAACCAAAACAAAACTATCTATGCACAACACACAACCGAAACGTTCGCTATCAAAACACGATGTGCTATTTCAGATACCTAAGCAGCACGCCTAATCGTCGCACTGCATGTCCAACTTAATTAGGTCTTTAACGACGTTGGTTTTGAATGCATTGACGGTTTGGTTGATAATGGTCGTCGAGGAAGCGACTCCACGGTTCGCTGAACGCTGTAAAGGTTGTAGTAGGGAGAGGGTCCCAGTGCACGGGCCAAGGTCAGGAGTTTATAAAAAGGTACAATGTACCTAGAAATAAAAGGTGGGGTGGCCTTCCTCTACTTGACATGCCATAAGAGCTCTGTAGGGAATCAAACACCTGGCTTTGTAAGTAGCTTGTTTTACTTAAATGGTTATGGAAACGCGCGACGAGTTTTGTTTCACTGGATATTTTGAGCAGTGATCACTTTACCGAATTACGACCTTTTTATAAACACGCTTTTATAACATTCACCTGTAACTTACTATGTAAATAAATATCAAGTAGTAGAATGTTTTTATTTACATTATAACAATTAAATAAACTAACAACAAACTATAAAAGGGCATCAAAAAACTGGTTCTCGCTGCTGACAGCTGGTTATGTACCCAAGAGACTTGCCGCGACAGCCTCTGGTCAAGGTAACAGTTAGCCCTTCAGCCCTTGGCTTACGCGAAGCGTCAACTCATTTGATAAATCAAGTCAAGTAATCTGATAATTATTTAAAAACTTTATGATCAATAGTCTATGACCAGATGTATGGATGTGGACGAGGCAAAAAGAGTGTGTAAGAATCGTAGTAGATCCCGCCGGGGTTGCGGATTGTTCGAAAGAGATACCGCGGCCCCGGAACATAAAAGGCAATAGAAGGAACATGGGTGGGTTTTAGTCAATACAATTCTGAAACTCCCCCCCACTCCATCTAAAGCGGGGGAAGTTATTTGATGATTTCCAATCCGCAAAAAAAAGGATCGTAGCGTAACGATCGTGGCGTTCTTTGGTTTCTGCTTACACCTATGGAAAAAAAATGTGAGTTTAGATGCCTGCTACAGAATATATTCCACTGAGGGAAAGAGACAGAGCTATACAGGGTGTCTAGCACCATCTCTTTCGCACACAGGAATAAGAACTGCTATAAGATGTCATGGTAACCCTACTGATATAATATGTACATACTAGCTTTTGCCCGCGGCTTCGCTCGCGTGAAATTCGGGGTAACACAGTTCCCCAATGCGCCTTATTGATTTGTAATAGCGACGCTAAGTTTTCCAGTTTCTTCCCTCTTTCTCCCTCACATCCCACTTTTTTCAAAAAAATGTTTAGCCTATGTCCGTCTCCTGGTTCCCAACTATCTCTGTACCAAAATTCATCAAAATCGGTTTAACCATTAAAGCGTGAAGAGGTAATAAACAAACAAACAAACTCACTTTTACTTTTATAATATTATATATATATAAGGTATCCACAGAAATTGCCCTTTTAAGCAACAAACTCCTAGGTTGAACTGCAAGATACCATTCATAAAAAAACACAGTACCGTAAATGTGAAAGCATCAGTGGTTTACCTACGTATGTCTACGTTTCATTTATTTCTTCTAATCCACTAAAATTTGACCTAGTAAGTGCATTGTAATAGTACAAAAGAGCTATACCGTTGGTAAAACTAGTTCAGAACTAAATAGACTTCTGAAAAAGGAAACTGTCTTGTATTCCAATTGCATCTTAATTTATTTGGTACTATTTTCCAACATGATATCCTAGGATCGTTTACCAGGCAGTGTTATTTATTAAAACTTACTTTAAAAATACTACGGTGACTTAAAGCCTTGGGCATTTTCTACCAACCTATAGTCTATATATCACCTTAGGGTGATGCAGAGGTGGTGGATCCTGCCAGGGCCACTATCTGCTGGGTTTGCGCGTTTATCGAAAGAGATACCGGAGTCCCGCAACATAAAGGGCAAAAGAAGGAACATGGGTAGGTTTTAATCAGTCCGCCCGGAGTAAGGGAAAGTTATTTAATGATTTCCCATCTACCTCTGTGCCAAATTTTATCAAGATGCGTTCAGCCGTTTTGACGTGAAAGAGTAACAAACATTCGCATTTATAATATCAATTATACTAGCTGCGCCCCGCGGTTTCACTTGCGGGGTGATAGAATATACAATATATTTTTATGAATTATAGCCCATGTTTTATTCTAATGTATAAGCTACATTATTGTAAAATTTCATTAAAATCCATTTAGCAGTTTTTGCGCGAAAGAGTAACAAACATTCATACATCCATACAAACATTCGCATTTATAATATTATAAGTAGGAAGTAGGACGTAGGATAGGTTCGCCCCTATTTCATTGGACTTAATCATAACTGGAAAATGGTAAGTCTACTTTAAGGTACACCTCTGACTAGCCCTTTGAGGGTTGTAGGCGTGAAATTATTTGAAATTTATAGCTTATAAAGGCCATGGCCAAGGGCAAAGACAAAACTATTATAACCAATAAAAATGTTTGGCTAAGAGCCACACGCGGGCCTGGGGTCTACTCTAATTCTACGTAAAACGAAATTGCGGCCGAAACTTCGAACGTTTTCTACCACGGTTTCATTTCATTTCATTCATTTCGAAATTTCGGACGTCCGAAGTTTATTTGACATTAAAATTTTCTAAACCTACACTAATTCACGCAAAATGATATAGAGTAGGGTTACAAACGTAACTACCTTTGACTTTCGTTCGTTAACGAAGTTACGTTTCGGAGAAAGAGAGTAGACCCCCTGTTGCGGTTGTGACTGCGGAAAAAAACATGCCTTTTAGACTAATGTTATAAAGAGATTTTTTTTTGTTCGTTTGCTACGATTTAACAAGAAAACTAATCAACGGATTAAAAAAATCTTTCACCATTAGAAAGCTACAATTTTACTGAGTAACATAGGCTTATAAAACATCATACCTCTCTCCTTAAACAACAACATGAAATATTTCTTTGCTCTTCATGATTATTATTTTATATGTATTTATTATATGTATTTATATATAAGTATTTGATCTTGTAAATTTTTTAAAAAATGTTTGAAAATTAATTTTGAAAATGTTACGCCACAGACTACCTACAGTACTGTTTCTCTTCTTCTTAAGTCCATCCAAAGGTTGTCTTGAAAAGATCGCTTTTAGCGATAAGACCGCCCATTGTGTCACCTTATTTATAAGTTTGTCTATTGTTATTCTTGTAACTTGTATGGTGTACATAATAAAGAATATTCTATCTATCTATCTATCATACTACAAATCATTACTAATCATAAGTGATTTGTAATAATATTTGACATTATTAATTCAGAGCATCCGATGCGTTGGCGCCGAGCTTAAGGAAATAAAATCATCGATTTTATTTATGTTAAAGAAACAAAGAATATTTTGATAAACGTTTGCTTGAGTGTTTAAAAGTGTATTTATAAAGCAAGCATCAGACAGGCTACAGTTGGCACTTACTAATTTACATAAGAAAAAGAAATACCTCCGATATTATTGATTCGGGTCGAGAATACTTATACATATATAATTATATATAGGCTATAGTTACCTCCTTTTTTTTTCGGCACCGTGTGTGTCAGATGTCAGACTTTTACTGACTAAAACCCACCCATGTTCTTTCTATTGTCCTTTATGTTCCGGGGCCGCGGTATTTCTTTCGAACAACCCGCAACCCCGGCAGGATAGTTACCTCCTTGAATTAGACAATGATGGAAAACGTGAGCTCGTATAGGATCATACCACAAGTAACCGCGACGCGACAGTTCCCATTAACAGGAAACAAGCGACATGAGCGAGTCGCTTGACGCAAATCGCATCGCAAATTGCATCGACTGCCGTAATCGCGTGACTCGGGACGCCGCGAATGGAAATCCCCTTTGATGCGTTTAGGTCTAAACATTGGAATCTGTATTTTGTATCTACTAGCTAAGTTTTAATTTGGGTTGAGTAAATTTCAAATGCCAACCGTGTCTGGTTGGCTCTTGCTTTTAGTCTTATCTTATTCCGCGCGTAACTTGGAAAACAAATGCATCGGCTTATTGTCTACAATTCAATGGCATACAATAATTATGCACAATCGTTCTACTGGGACACTGATGCCCGTAGAATGCATAATAAGTATCTACGTAGACATACGTGTCTACTTATCTGCATTACCTACACAAGGTATATAGGTACACTGCATTCACCATTTAGTTTCCGAACATGCAAATTGTAAGCAGTTAGGTTAGGTGGGTGAGTTTTTTAAATAAATACTTACATACAAATGCAGTTTTCGTTAATATTGTCTTTGTCAAGCGGTTTCACCTGCTGCTCAGATCCCCTTCGGAAGAGAGCCACCCTTATCATTAAAGGTTATGAAGAATAGATAACGACCGATTCTCAGACCTACCGCATAAACATATAAATTACATAAAAATCGATCAAACCGTTTCGGAGGAGTATGGCAAAACAATTTTATATATAAGAATTTCGAATGGTTGTAGGTCATTGAAAAACTAACTTAATTGGTGCCTTTATAAAGTCGTTGATCGAAAAATTAAAAAAAAGTATTTCGATAGACAGTGATGCGCATTGCATAGTCCAGCTGCTAGCCCCATTTGCATCACAATGCACCTGCGAGCTGCGTTCTGTCTCAAAACACCAGCCATTTTCAGTAGCAGTCGGTCAAGAACAACGTCTTCACGACATTTGAAGGTTTTGTATAATTTTGAACAGAAGGTGCGACAGATATGGGTAATGGCAGCTAAGGTAGGCTACATTGCACTGACACCTTGTGAATAATTACTTCTGCAAAGTCAGTAGATTACTAAAATATTCCACTGCTAGACACTGCTGGATATTTAACACAAAAAAATATTCGTACGCCTTGCAGGGCAGCACATGTGAAACACTTTATTTTTTAACACCATTTATATTTATTAACATACTTTTACGTATATGAAACGAAAAAACCATTGATAAATTTATTTTGATTCATTGATTCTTTATTATGTTTAGTTTTATTAAGTTGGTGTGTATATTTAGTGTGCAATATTGGTAGTATGTAGCAAAAAATATTTTTACAGAACAAGTTACGTACAACACTGTCTTTTCCTATTATGATTCTCCTAAAGCTATCATTTTTTGAGTTAAGATTTACTGTCAAAAAACAGATTCTTCAAATATTTAATTTTCATTAAGACCACAGATAACACTCACTTCTTTTGATTTTTTTGAGGATAAAAATTATACTATACTATAATATAAAAAGTATACTTACATAAAATATTGGTGAATTAATAAATTTTGTACGCCTATTAAGGTACGTTTTGGTTGATACTTTTAACTTCCTTTGTGACAACATATTTTTACACGTGTTTCAAACAAATAAGTGCTACCTTTCTTTATTTCTTAAAAAACATGAAAATCGACCCAGTTTATTTAAATTTTAGGCTAAGCTACATTTTATGTACCTATATTTTATCCTTCTGGTCACCTTTCCATCTCATCATACAAGTTTATATATATAAAAAAAAAAACTATAATAAATAGAAGTGATATCATCATTTCTAGTGTAGTACAGAATGTCAAATAACGATGCAGGCGAGATATTCCAAAACATTATGTTAATAGCGCGTAAATTATTACCAGGTATATCAAGTTTTCGGGTATAAAAATGTGCTTTTGTAATTTAATTGTGTCTATAATCTGTGAAAATCATACCTAAAAATAGTCTTTGAAACTCAATGTGTTATGAAATTGAAAAACTCGAACACCGTTTGACCGTTTATCATGAAAATTGGCACATTATTTGTATTGTTTTTCTGATATACAGTTACTCTAAACTTCGAATCTCGCAAGCAAGAACTAGTAGGACAGGGGTGGCGAACCTTTTTGGATCAGCGTGACATTTATTTTACAGGAATGTTTAACGAAGATGGCGTCCTTAAACATTTCTAAATTATTTTTTCATCATTTTTTTATTTTAAATTATTGTCTGCACATCTATGTCGACGTGCCGTTAGTAATTTTGACTAAGTGATTGTTGGGGCAATAATAAAACTAAATATTACTCACACAAATCTCATTATTTGCTACCAAAAAATTCATGCGGCTCACAAACTTTTTTTTTTCAACTAAATTGTAATTTGTACCCGGTGCCATTGGTTCGCCATCCCTGTAATATCAAAAGTTTCTGGTCGAAGCCGAACCAAATCCGAAAGTTTAATAACCCTAAGAAGTTCATAGATTTTTTTACACGAAAATTAACATAAATATTAAAGTTTAGGAAAAAAGAATATAAGCTTAATTTTGCCCATATTATATTTTGAATTGAGTTATGTTTGTATAATTTAAATATGTTTTCTTTTGTGCCAGACATTTCAAAACTTTTTGTGGACGCAAAGAGAAGTTATAGTTTCTGTTTATTATCATAGCGCGACAACGCACAAAATCGAATACTTATAGGAATGACATAACTTAGCTAACTATGCCTTGTCATCCAAACTAAACATGTGTGTAAAATTTCAGCTTAATCGAAAACCGAGTGGATCAAAGATCAGTTTTTTTTACATAGTTACAAGTGAACCTAATTAAAGTGAGTTAAATTTTGTGAACCGCTTTTTCTTCTTTTTATTAATTATATTAATTCTCGTGCATGTCCTTCACCCTGGAATAGGCAAAGACTTCTGCCAGACTTGACTGACTAAATCCACAAAGTATTCTCCCACTACCTCGAACCGTGGTGCTTTACTACTTGCGTAGTTTTTCACCCCATCCTCCCGGCTACAGGTTTTTACACCTATAAACTTGCGGACCCTATTGCCTTCAGTTCTTCTGTAGAAACGCGTCCGTCCGTGGACTCAATCATGACTGGAAGCGAGAGGTTATCCGCAGCACCTTGGTAAGACTTGTCGGGGTCATGTCACGGCGCTGTATGGCCCAGGTTGAGTCCTCCATCATCATGTGCTGTACTGCCCGGCCGTCGGTTCCTAACTTACTCACAGGTATTTACCGAATACTCTTGATAAAAGAGTACCTGTGTGAGTCGAAAATAAATAAATAAATATCTTGGGACAACTCACACACGGCTATCTGATCCCAAGCTAAGCAGTGCTTGTGTTATGGTAACCAGACAACTGATATACATACTTATATAAATACATACATATAATAGATAAATCACACCCAGACACAGAACAAACAATCATGCTCATTACACAAAGTTTGTCCTGGGTGGGAATCGAACCCACGACCTCCGGCTCAGCAGTCAGGGCCACTAACTACTGGACCAACAGGCCCGTCAAAAAAAGGTACAGTACCATGCCATCTATCGAGCCACCCCTCCGTAACGGGTCTTACCTCTGCAATAGCGGCATGAATGTGTGTGACCCCTGCCCCTAGTGCGTCGCTTTGTAACAGTTCGTTTAATTACCGCCAAAGCCGAACGTTTGGCCGAAGTTTCGGTTGAACAGTATTAGCTATTAAGAAATCTAAAATGGCGGCAAAATTATGAACAAACTTAAAATATCATTTGATTTCTATTTGTCTCGTCAATAGCCATAAACCGGAGGCAACGATCTGGTTTGATCTTTAATTAATTAATTTTATTCCAAATGTGCTCAAAATCTTAAAACAAGATCTTCTAAAAATAACATTTTGCTACGAAAACACTGACTCAGTGTTATTAAGTGTTCCGTTTAAAAGCGGGTATTGTCAGATTCTAAATGAAATGAATACCGCCTACCTGCCATGATTTGGTATTTTAGTACCTAATTACATTATCTTACAGAAGTACTAATGCACTTACCAAAGTATTAATTAATCACACATTGATCCACTAGTTGTTTACTAATGATAATGCATCTACACTTTAATCGGAAACCATGTAAGTACCAACTATAAACTCATTCAAACATCACCATCTAAGAATTCACAGGTACGAGTAACAAAGTTTTATAAAAACAAAAAAAAGTCTTAAAACTTACTTCTTCCCACGCAAGCTTGACTATTTCTCACAAAATCCAATTAGTTTACGTATTTTTCTTCGAACTGAATAATATCATCGTCACTTCACAAACACAGTTGCATTCTAGAATACTAGGATAACAAAAAATCACTGGCAGTCAACACTAATAGCATCGATTTAATTTAATATCGATTTGTTTCGCGTCTTTAAAGAAATTCGTTGGTCGAACGAGATGCGCTCACGCGTTCGCTTCGCGCCGGCTCAAAGAGTCGAAGGCATACAGGTTGGTTACGTCATGGCGACAAGGCCGGTCCAGCGACGCAACCTACTGACTGTCCCGATCGGGGAATTAATCGTCATCGTACAAGGTCAAGTCGAAAATGTAGCATTTTAGTTTCGTTGATAAAGTTCCGCCATGTTGATGAATTAATTACTTTTGACAAGAAACATGCCGCAAGCGAGAATTGTCGCCTTTAGCAGGACAATAATAATATAAATTAGAAACTAACACGATGCTTTATATCTTGGCATCCAGCGGTTATAAGGAGTTTGAGATCGAAATGCAATTGCAAAGTACATTTTCAATGGTCAGAGCATCCAATTTTTAATTCCGACGACACTTGTTCGGGACGAAATATTTGTTTTCGCGGTATTTGTTGAACATTAAAGCCAAGACAAAGCAATAAAACACATAATTACTCGCCTATCATTCGACTCCAGCCGATACGCAAAGTTCGTTCGGAAACCCGCTGAATCATGTTTTGGTCGCGGATAGGGTCGGAGCTACAACAGCTGAGCCGAAAGACATTTTCCCGATCTAATATCTACAAGATTATGTGGAGTTATATTTTTCTGTGTGGGTCATACCAATTGAAACAACGTGTCTCGGGTCTCCCTACGTCTTCTTTCCTATTTATGATGGAATAACTTACCAATTTTTGACGCAGTAGCCACGTTAATCATGGTATAAGTAGCATTTTGTCCTCTAATGTGCACGTTTGGGTACACAGTGGGTCACTTTGGGTGTTGTTTCCCAACATAGCTCTGCTAGATTTGTAGAGCTACCGACATGAACCAATGATTCCAGTGTCACGGTTAGGGGTTATTGCGTAAGGCACTATTAGAATGAACGGTCACCATGTATTATTAATGTTTAACTAGCTACGCCATCTTGGTTATACCTGCGGTGAAAAACCATATTTGAGTTGTTTGTTCATCCCACGGAACCACCGCATTTTTTCGAGGTCAAAAGTAGCCTATGTGTTAGTTCAGCTCGAAAATTGCTGCTGCAGACTTTTGTTGATACCAAATTTCAACCGAATCTGTTTAGCAGTTGGAGCGTGAAGGACTAACAAACATACACATACTTACAAACTTTCCCCGTTTTTGTTATTTGTGTGATTTCCATTGTATGAAGTCGATATGTAAATCCATTGTTTGATATGGCCGGCCAAATATAGAGAATTAAAGTTTAAAATGCGCAATGAGATTACTTTATTTAAATAAAATAAAGAGATGTTTGTTGATTGCTTCTTGCTTTGGATGACATTTTATATTATTTTAGAATCGGTTTATTCAGTAAAATCTAATTATCATACAAGTAGTGGTACAACGCACCACTCTAAATTTAATTTATCATGAAATCCTTATCCTTACTTCCTTACTAATATTATAAAAGCGAAAGTGAGTTTGTTTGTTTGTTACCTCTTCACGCTTTAATGGCTTAACCGATTTTGATGAATTTTGGTACAGAGATAGTTGGGAACCAGGAGACGGACAAAAGGGAACCAGGAGACGGTTGAAAAAAGTGGGATTTGAGGGAGAAAGAGGAAAGAAACGGGAAAAGTTAGCGTTGCTATTACAAATCAATAAGGCGCTACCGAATTTTACGCGAGCGAAGCCGCGGGCAAAAGCTAGTATATAAATAAATGTTTATTTATTTAACACTTCTAGCACAAAGTACAGAGGCGGACTTGAACATTGAAATAAAAATCAAAAGTAATTTATTCAAATTAGGCTGATAATCATCACTTTTTGTACGCCAGGCAACAAAAGACATCCCCAAAACGCCCACCCATTCGCTATTCTAAGGTTTGTCTGACTCAGATCCCTGTTTGCGATAATACCCGCTAATAATACCTGGTATTATAACATCCCTTTCTACTACTTTCTTACCTATCTATGCCTTAGACAGACTAAAAGAAAACGTGGAGATTGAACGATAGGCGCAGAGACAATAGGATCACCGTCGACTCTCACGGTTATATGAAGCTATTGTAATGTTTGTTGTTAAAGGCTCTACACACCGAGGCTACGGATCGTGTCGCTAGAACGTGCCGGTGAATTTGTTGTACAAGATCTGGTTCTTGCTTTAGATTATCGCGAGTCGAAAAAAATAGCCAGTGTCTACTTTAAAATATCGATAATACGTTTTTTTTAATATATTTTTAAAGATGATGAAGAAGAAATGAAGAAGAAAGATGTTCTTAATGCGACTGTACTTTTTTGTATGTTTGTTTCGCGATTTATTTCTCCGTCCGATTTTAAAAATCTTTTTATAGTCGCAAAGATAATCCTGAAGTCCTAAGGTCCATATCAATCCAATCCATATCAATTTTTTCTTCTTATGTATTTGTCTTTGTTAATATCTCTTAGTAACAATGTAAAATGAATACTCGATAAGAATTCGTGTGAATAATAATTAGTACTTTATTTGTTCCAAAATTAAAAACCGACTTCCAAAATTACTAAAAAGACAAGAAATTTAATTTTGGAAGTCGCAGGCGCACATTACGGTGCGTCGCTTGCGTAGTATTATATTATCTATGGTCGGCTAACTTTATGTGTAGAGCCCTTTACGCTTCATAATTTGCTAGTTACGATGTTCCATGTTGCATGGCCCCTCTCATTACGCATTAATTTGTGACCAATCTGTTGTACGCATGACTAAGCTCATAAGGAAAGAAGAAGAAGCTATTCGTTCATTATGAGAAGTCTTTATCCTGAAATAACTTTTTTTAAAAAAAAAAAAACAACGTTGTCCCACACTAGGATTTCTCCTGTATCGTAGGTGCGTTTACAAACATATAAAATCACATACACAAACAGCCAGACCCGGAGCAACTATCCGTAAGCCATACTAATATTTGTTCCATGCGGGGATCGAAGAAGGCGCCATGCAGCTTAGCAGTCGATCGCTCAGCCACGGCGTCAACCGTGTCGTCAACGTGTTTTACAGAACACTAATCGTTTTGATATTTCAGATTTTCAGTTATTGTTCGAACTCTGCCCAAAAAGCTTGGGTAATCCTAAGTTTTCCCGGGTAGCGGTTTTCGCTTCTTAAAAAAAATTATAAATGAGACCACCGCCGATATATAAAACCCTTTCGAACAAAAACGAGTAATGAAAATCGTTACATAGTTGACGGAGTAATCGGTGAACACAATGATCGAACCTTCTCCTTTTTTAAAGTCGCCTTAAAATATACGGCATGCAATGCGGTTTAAAGCCCAGACTCCACCAAAGCGGAGAGCAGCGGAGCGGAGAGGAGATGGGCGGAAACCGACCAATCACATTGCTTTAAATCTACATCGCGTCTCTCATCTTTCCTATGATTGGTTGACTCTTGCACATCTCCTCTCCGCTCCGCTGCTCTCCGCTTTCGTGGAAACCGGGCCTAATGCGCGGCACCTTCCGAAAATGTGATGACTGGACGGTTCCTGTGACGCATCCATGTAGGTGCGCGTTCACTTTAAATCAGTTTCTATCCCGTCAAGTAGGTATAGTGACCAGCTTAACTCGTTCCCGGCGACAACTTTTACTTACTTGAACACACAACTTACTAGAGTGTGTCTTACCTTTATTTCGTATCAATCTAGCAACTATGTCTTAACTTCCGAAAGTATCTGTTACTCCTAATTTAACATTCTATTTAAAAAAATTGTTAAAACGTAGTATCGGAACCTATTCGAAACAAAAAAAGTCTTTATCTTTCCTCTTTATCCTAGCTTTTACCCGCGGCTTCACTCGCGTTAAATTCGGGGTAACATAAGGGTTCATTTTTCGTTGGTAACAAAGAGTGTGTGTACCGATTTTTTACTTCCTACCTTCAAAACTGCGAAAAGTCCCATATAAAATATCAATCCCTTTTTTACGGTTTCAGATTTCCAAAAGTAAAATGATGCATGATTTCCTTGTTTGTTACAAATCGTCGGCATACCAATTTATAGCTTTCTACCTTAAACAATTGCAGAATGCTCTATACAAACTTCAACCCCACATTTTCAGGAAGTGGGGGGTTAGAAAGAGACAAAAGTTAAAAGTCTATGTTCAGCCAGGTTCCCAACTATCTCTGTACCAAAATTCATTAAAATCGGTTTAGCCATTTAGGCGTGAAGACGTAACAAACAAACAAACTCACTTTCGCTTTTATGATCCCTACCCTACTAGTAAGGATTAGGTATAGATGTATAGAAATGAACCTTCATGACGTTCCTTTTGCTCACATGCTTCGGACGACACCGGGATTTAATGCGACTTCCGTAGCCCCGGACTAGTGCCTTCTCGCTTCACCTGCGAGCCTCGTACCGAGAGGGAAAGGTGTTTTTGTGATGAGCCCTAGTTTGGTATAGGACAAAATATGTGGCCTACCCGAAAATCAAGATTAGCTGGTACACAGCCTGCTGCAGTGACTGCTTCAGAGTGTCTCAACAAAAGTGCACCGCCAACATGAAAGAGTGAAGCAACAAGTTGCAACTACAAGTGCATTGCGTCGTTGCAACGTTATGGTTTCAACGCACTCAGTGCCATACGAGCAATGCAACGCACGTCGTCATTGCGTCTCTTCGCCAGTACTATCTTCTATTCCACATTTATTAGAGTCTTCAAAAAACAACAAATTAACCATTTTTGTTTACACAAAGGCCCTCCACACACGGGTCTGGAATCTTACTGAATGCGAAGTGGCTTTGAGTATCAAGAGCGGTGAAACACGGACGTGGATGAGTGCACTTGTTCCCGCGTCTCCCCACGAACACATAAAAGGCATATAATGACTCAAGTGTATCTTCAGAGCGTGGGTTGCTCAACTGTTGCTGTCTTATTTCAGAGTTTTGGATTGAAATTGGTTGCATGAATTTATTTTTATAAGTAATTAAAGAAGCGTTGACTTGTTTATCTTCAAATAAAATTAGCGAAATATAGCGAAAAAAAGAAATTTAACTGCAATATCAGTTTATCAAAAAATCGTCCTCAAGTTATGGTTGGTTATCTGAACAGGATAAAAAAAAACGGATTTTCTGAATTCTTAGGTACATACAGGACCCCATCAGTGACGCCAAAAATATATATTTTTATCATTTGACCACTTTTAGTTCGATTTCTATACCTAATCGCTAACTCATATACGTGTTGCTGTATTTTTTCGCAACGAGTGACGTCACACGTAACTTTAATGGGCTATTTCTTTGTCAGTTTTGGTCTTATTTACAAATAAAAAAATACGTGTCCCTTATATTTAATAATATAAAAGACGGACTAAATAGCATGTAAGTAATTACTTTGACCCTTGAAACTACCCTGTTGCTGGTGTAGTTCTATCGATATCCTTGTTCGGCTAATGGTCCCATACTATAAACTCTTAATTCTTAAATATATTCATCATATGTATGAGCAGTGGTATAATGTTGTTTTTGTTGACTTACCTAAGCTGAGATAAATACTTAGTCTGCTTTGTTCTACTTTTATCTGAGTCGAAATCCGGTATTATAACTAGTAACAAATTAAATGAATTGACGATTGCATTTCAGAGGTTATTTGACAAACTTACATGTCTACTACGTAAGTTCGTAAAGATCAGTGCAAGTTCATTCATCACTATTTAAGATTTCATTAAACCTAAAGATTTACGTTATTAATAGGAAAAGTTTTTAATGAGTAACTTACACACAGCCTAAGAAAAGGTTAGCTGCATGTGGCATTCGACGGTTTTGCTCATACCGAATGCATAGGCGCGTCCTAACCCAAACCCTATACAGTAGGACTGCCATAAACGGCGAAACGCTGGCCGGGACCATTGTAATGGAAGTATTTAAGGTTAACCATGGATTTTACGTGGCAAAACGATGTGGGTAAAATTCACTTTTAAAGGTTTACACACACACATAAACTCAATCGCAAAACTATTTTTTTTTATTTTTTATAATATAACGATAAACAAACTTCATCAGACTGTTTCATCAAAATAAAACAGTCATAAACAGCCATATCTCATAAACTAAATAACACAAATAAATATTACTACACAAAGGTCCTTTTTTTGGTAATGTTCGTCGTATCGTTGGGCTCCTTGAGTTATGAGTCGAGCTACATGATAACTGACAAATGCTTGCACTGACTGCACAGGACCACTCAATCTGTGTGGTGCTTTCTTAAAAAGACCATTCAGACACTAATCTGCATAGTAATCATATAATTTGACAAAATTGTTGTCTGGACCTTAAAATAGACTATGACGTCTAAGCTTGTTTCGGCTGTTTCTTCTTAGACTAGTCGGGTACGAAACACCCGCCTCATCTAGGTTTTTAAAAAAAGACATGCAGGGATCTACCCGCAACACGCAGCTCAACAGTCGATGCCGTAAATTTATAGAAGCTACCTTCTTACCAAAATACAGATGTGTGGTGCCAACAGTCACGTGTCAGTCAGCCGTTGATGGTTGGTATGTTTACGGAAACACAGACAAAGCAAAATTAAGTTTTAGCTATTAACCAGTAACAACCTTAAAAAAAAACTAACTGCACTCCTATTAACCAAATCTTACTACTACTTCGTATCGGATTTTCAGTCTGAAAACTTTTAGTTGTATTTCTGTGTTCCAAATCAAATATGTTTTGATGATGAACTGCATCAATGTTTGCATGCCGAAATGGTAGAATGTACAAGGATTCTCCGTAATGATTGTAACCACCTTATTGTAAATACATACAGAAAATAAATGAATATTTTATTCTATACGGAACTCTAGAAATTAATCGACACCTCATTACGTCGGCTCAGTTGTTTAAGCGCTATGTTGGAACATTTCAATGGTACACACAAATAACTAAAATATATTTCATTCGGGTTAAAATGAAACATAATTTATTATTTACACAAGAAACACTGATCATTGTTCTAAGGTTTGCTATAGCTCTCACAGTATCCAAATGAATCATCTTCCGAGTACGGGAGGCAAAATGTACCGGGACAGCAATTATCTGGAATGACGTCTCGATCGCACTGTAAAAAAACTGGTAGTAAGAAAAACTGACACGCTTTTTTTGCGGATGGGAAATTATCAAATAACTTCCCCCGCTCTGGGCGGAGCGGGAGGAATGTTCCTTCTTTTGCCCTTTATGTTCCGGGGCCGCGGTAGCTCTTTCGAACAACCCGCAACCTCGGAACCTCGAACAGACATTTATTTTTATCATAACACGTAATAGAATTTCAAGGTTGAATAACTTACCTAACTTAGTAAAAAAAAGTAATGATAGTTTACTTACACTTGCTAAGTATTTTATACATTTTCGGGATTTTTGAGTTAAAACAACACTCAATGTGGCGGCCATAATGAAAAGGAATAAATTCTTGAAAATAATGAGCTTCATGATTGCTGCAACTGAAAATTAAAATATAATTAATAAGAATATAATTATTAAAAAATATAATAATAATATCATACTTTTATTTGGATTTTCTGGAGAAATATTGATGGTAATAGGCTCGCTTCCTATTAAATGGCTTCTTCAGTCAACTTCAGTCTAACTCTTTAAGAAGACATAGGTACACATAAAATTACGTGTAATCCAAGGATTACACTCGTAATGTTATATGTGTAAAATAAAAAAATCGGATTCCAATAACAACATTTAAACCATGTCGTCATGAAAGTCAATACAACTTGATTTGTAACATTTCTAAAACTTGCATTGTGGATCGCAATTAAAAGACACTTAGGTACTTTACGCATGAAGATATGTCTGTGCTACTGAAACTGGCATTGGTATGGCTCCAACAGTGTGAAGATAGGTTTTTATATGCTAAATACACATTATACGTAGAAAACTAGCTTTATCTTCATATCTTGGCAATGCTACCGTAATTAAACCTAGAAACCTAACGTTCGCATTGAGGCCTTAATACTACATGATTCGTCGATACAATGATGATTTTTTAAAGTGTATTTTCCACTTAAATGTGTCATTTTTGTAATGTTTAGTAATCGCATTTATTAAAACAAAAATTACAAAAAGGTACAAAAAATGGGACATGACGTTTTTAGCAATTACAAGATGGCGACGTGCTGTTTGATGTTATCAAAACATGTCCAGACAAACAGTTGTAAATTACGTCAACTCGAGTTTTTACGAATAGAGCATTTTCAGTAAACGTGTCCATTTCATAACTAACTAAAAGTCCGAAAAACCAAAAACCTTTTTGGAAGTCGGCTTACAAAAAATAATAATTGTTTTAATACAATGATTAAATTATTCCGTCTGAATGGAAAATAATGTTAAATACATTCTAAGTTAGATTATACCGTTAACGTATCAACGGAAGCACTAGTTTCGGAATTTATTCATACAACGGTACTACACTAATTCTAGTATGATATTCAATTACCTACAAATAAACCAATTAAATAATGAATGATGCAGAAAGGTAATTCTGGACACGGCACCTATCGTAGGAGGTCTCTCTGGAGCCGTGGTTGCCGGTAGCTTGGACACTGTTCCCGATACCTGGGCCACTATTTTTTGTATTTTTAAATGTTTAATGAAGAAATATTTAAAGAAGTGATTGATAATGTATTGAAATGAATAAACGAAATAATGCAAAAAGTTGAAATAACAATATTTTAGCAAGTATACTACCTGTCTTCCTTTTATGCTTCTTGAAGACGAGCGGAAGTGTCAGTCCAACTTGCAGTAAAACAATATATATTTATCAAACACAGTTATGTTTTCCCTCGAATCCAAAATTCCATCCGAAACAAAAAAAGGCCAACCAACAACCGTCAGGTATCTTCGGATCAGCTCAACAATTCTCAATGTAATACGAAATTTTAAATACATGAGCGTTCCAAATGCGTAGGTAACAAATTAAAAGTGAAATTGAGGACATTGATAAAAGGTGCATATTTAAAAAAAAACCGGCTAAGAGCGAGTCAGACTCGCACAGGGGGTTCTGTATAAACTTGCGACATAAACAGCTATATTTTTTTGAGTGCGTAGAATTAAAAGGTTGATTTTGACAGCACAAAGAGACCACAGATTTGAGAATATGGTTTTAATTTCAACACGATACCTCCACGTGTGAGATAAAGTGTCTTGACAGATAGGTATACAAACAGACAGGCTGACAACAAAGTGATCCAATAATAGTTCCGTTGTTTTCCTTTTGAGGTATTGAACTCTAAAAATGTTACTAATTATAATGCAAACGCGATTATTTTATAGGTACAACAATGTGGATCACTTTAAGCATCATTTTCGATTATTTGAGTAAGGCAACGTGTGAAAGGGAGCTCCCCTTTGCCAAACATGATTTGTTTTTGTAGGTGTATTTTATAGTTTTGCTCGAGGCGACATAAGTCACGAGTCCCTAAACCAATTTTGATGAATTTCTGCACAGAGATCGTTGAGAGCCTGGAGGCGGACATAGGCTACTTTTGGTCTCTTTCTAACCCCCCCCCCCCACCTTCCCGTGGAGCATTCCGCAATTTTTAAGGTAGGAAGCCAAAAATTGTATCTGTCACTAACAAAAACATCGTGCATTTTTTTTTAAATCTGCCCCTTAAAAGAGGGCTTGAAGTTTTATATTTGACTTTTCGCAGTTTTCAAGGTAGGAAGCTAAAAAAAAATCGGTACACACACTCTTTGCTACCAACGAAAAATACCGGCAAATCAGGAAAGGGAAACTCTGTTACCCCGAATTTAACGCAAGCGAAGCCGCGGGCAAAACTAATAGACTATAAAAGATTATGCCACTACCCACGGGAGAAAAAAAAGTAAGAAAAGCTGTTTATTAGACAAAACAAGAACCAAATTATTTAAAAAAAACCGGCCAAGAGCGTTCCGTAGTTTCCCGTCCGTCACAATAAGTGTTCCCAGTTATAAGGCCAACCGAACAATTCGGTAATATCCGATCCAATATAATAAGTACCTACAGCGCCATCTCTCGAGGAATTGGGTTACTAATTAATACAAAGACGTGCAATATTGGTGGTAATTTTGGATTGCGAGAACCGATTTCAATAATTCTTTTTTTGTTTGAAAAAAGATACGTTCAGGATAATAAAATATGTAAACAAAGTTACAAAAAAAGCTTGCGTATACGGTCATACTACAAACTTAGTCCAGAAATTATTTTGTACAACTTTTTGTCTCTTTTGTACAAAAACTGTTGTGTCAATCAAGTTCAAAATAATTTTCATAGAAAGTCCTTATAAAGTTCTACTTTTCAGATTTTTTTCATATTTTTAGACTACTACATACTTTTAGGGGGGACACATTGTTTTTTACTTTTGGAGCGATTATTTCCGAAATTATTGACATTATCAAAAAATGATCTTACTAAACCCCTATTTATTTTTAAATACCTTTCCAACAATATATCACACGTTAGGGTTGAAATTAAAAAAAAAATCACTTCCCACTTTACATATAGGGTGGCTACCCGAATAAAACATTTTTTTCAATTTTTATTTTACCACTTTGTTGGCGTGATTGATATACATATTGGTACCAAATTTCAGCTTTCTAGCGCTAACGGTCACAGAGATTAAGCGAGGACGGACGGACGGACGGACGGACAGACAGACATGGCGAAACTATAAGGGTTCCTAGTTGACTACGAAACCCTAAAAAGAACAACAGAAACTAAAAAGCTAAGTATATAAATAAAAAACGACAATATTAAATTAGTCCAGTACGAGACCAAAAGGCCTCTATCTCAGCATTATGCTGCAACATGCCAGCACTGATATTCCGATTAGTAGCGAGGCAATTACTTAAGACGCAGATGAAACTGCTTGGGACATTCCATGTTCCACGTTCCATCAATAACGTAAAAACAAAATCCTTGTAAGTAGCTACCACTCAATAATTCGAATGCTTACCACGTATCTCTATCAGATTGATCGCTCGTTCACAATGGACGCACTGAACGTGGCTGCTGATCTGACCAATTTGTTCGTAAGAAAGTGGCTGCGGGTTTAGTGACACAAGATTGATCGCTTTAGGCCGTCAGTGTGGTCGGGCGGTGAAACGTACTTCACATCTCGCGTTGGCTCTATGAAATTCATTGAAGGTTAAGACACATTCCAAACTATAATCTACCTCTGTGCCAAATTTCATCAAGATGCGTACAGCCGTTTTGACGTGAAAGAGTAACAAACTTCCAAACATCTATCCTCACAAACAATCGCAATTATAATATTAGTAGGATATACGTACATGATATAGCCCGTGACTGTACACCGCTGGCCGCGAGGGCGAGCAGCAAACGACGTACTCGGCGTCCGTAAAGAACCGGTTCGCTGCCTCTACCCAGCCGCGCGTCATTGTCAAACAATGTGGCAATGCTGCCTGTCTCCTGGCAACATTACCGATTAATTGTGTTGAGGAGGCATATTTTGACGCTGTATTTTAGTTAGTGGTCAGTTTAGTTTTTTTCACGGAATCCTTATAGTATCACTTTGTTATCTATCGGTCTGTCTGTCTGTCTATCAAGTCATTTATCTCGGTAACGTGTGTACTTATCGAGTTGAAATTAAAATCTTTATACGGTTATAATGATTGATTAAAACGTATTTTAGGGACCACAGACCTCCGAAAAAATCAACCTGCTAAGTCTACGCAGTCGAAGGATATAATGGTCGTTTATGTGGCAAGTTTCTACAGAACCCTCAAAAATCACTTTTAGATCTAAAATCATATAGTAAAATATATTTCAAAAACAATGTTACATCACAACAAAAAAACGAGTTTATTTTTCATTTCTATATTATTTTTAATGTTTGCAGTTCCTTAAAAATTATAATTTCCTTCTTTTAAAATTAAATATAAGTTATTATATTATCATGAATAAAATATTTGTCAAGTATCTCCAACATTCTAAAAGATTTTTCAAGTTTTATAAAGAGAACTAGCTGTGCCCAGCGGTTTCACCCGCTGCTCACTTAGGGGTATGAAAAATAGATGTTGGCCGATTCTTAGACCTACCCGATATGTACACAAAATTTCGTTTAAATCGGTCCTGCCGTTTCGGAGGAGTATGGGAACGAAAACTGTGACACGAGAATTTTATATATTAGATAAGAAATGAAAAGAATGGGGGAAGGGAAGTTATATTTTGCTAATGGTGACCGTTATCTTAAAGGAAGCCTCTTTAAATGATACTTAACACAATTTATTATCATCACATTGTGTTTTTTCAAGATGTTCTTCCCACCTTTTACTCGACTGTCCTAAAAAGGAGTGTTGTGTTTTAGGTTTCATGTAGATAGATAGATAAATAGAATATTCTTTATTATGTACACAATACAAATCACAAGAGTTACAGTATAGAAGTCATAAACAGGGCGATACAATGGGCCGTCTTATCGCTAAAAGGGATCTTATTAAGACAATTTTTAGATAGATGTTTGTATGTTTGTGAGTTTCGTTTTTTCACCTGAGCCTATTTACTCCTAACCAGAAGAGCTCAACCAAGTGAACTGATCTAATGGACTGTAAAATGAATTCACTCGCGTAGAAACAACTCAAAGCAGATGCTATGAGGTATTCAACACCTTGTTTCAAAGAACGTAAATATCTAATATCCGAGAAAACTCCACAGGTACCTAAGTAGTATCCTGCGGATGATAAAACACTTTCACTTATCAAACGCAGTGTCGGCAATTTCCGTTTGGACCTAAACAAGTAGAAAGCAATCACATAGCTTGTCATTTTGTCAGACTCATTTTTTTATGTCTTTTTCATGTGGTTAGCGAGTACCGAACCTGGTGTCAACGTTTTTATAGCACCCTTTTTGTACAGATAGAAAATCATCATAATAATTATACCCACAAAAAAAAACGATGTATGAATGTTGCCAAGACAATGAAGTATCCGGAGTTGCGGGTTGTTTGAAAGAGATACCGCGGCCCCGGAACATAAAGGGCAACAGAGCGGGGAAAGTTATTTGATGATTTACCATCCGTGAAAAAAAGGACAATGAAGTGTTTATAATTATAGTAGTAGTAATTATTTATTAGGTGCATTGTTTATTTGGGCTTATTTTTTTCAGAGATAGTAAATTTTCAAATAATTTGGGGAGGGGGGGTGTTGCACTTGTACTGACTAAAACCTACCCATATTGCATCTTTTTTGGCTTTTCGGGGCTGCGGTATCTATCGAACAACCCGCATTCCCGGCAGGTTATAACACCATTAGGCCTCTGACCTTGTTTTACATACCGTCGAAGAATATATCTTCAGCAAAGCAAGTCATAATTATACATTACGAGCATAAATCCGGAATAAGCTGAGTTTCGAACTCGTGAGCAATCACTGGGCAGTCTGACGATCACACCTCTAGACTATCACTGCTAATTTTCTTCTTCTCGTTTTAATACTTCTGACATAATAAAGAAAATGAAAATGTTCACCTTATTCGTTCGATAATACTACTACGTACTACTACTGTACTTTATGCGATAAGTAAACGGAAGGTTTGCGAGAACTACGGATGGTCATTTGAAGTAAGACGATCCTTTTCACTTCGAAACTATTAACGCCATCTAGCTGTTATTCTCGGAATTAAGTATCCCTCAATATTTCTGTGCTTCATAAAAGTTGAGGTTAGAACTGAAAGAAAATCGTAATCCAATACTTGTTACAACTTGGTGACAAATCGTTCTGTTTAGTGTCATACGTCGAAAATATTCGGGATCAACATTTTTGTATGCAAATAATCCCAATGTCCGTTCTATAACAGTTTTAAATCTCTATGGGGCTAGATGATTTTAGCGAGTGGGATAATTGTGAGTATAAATTTTTAAAATGATTGTTTTTAATTGAGTCTCTTTATTTATAAAAAATCCTATATTTATTGTAATAAGCTATATGTATATCCTACATACAGGCGTAATTATATGTTATAAAATACGTGTCCAAGCGCTTGCAGCAATCTTTATAAATTTGGAGTCCATAATTGTAGATCCTCACTAGCGAAATAAACAGCCATATCTTTTGACTGCGTAGACTTACAAAGTTCATTTTTTCACAATACCAAAAGACTATAGACTTGAGTATATGGTTTTAATTTAAACTCGATACTTCCACGCGTTATTAAGATAAAGGGTCGTGACAGACAGACAGACGGACAACAACGTGATCCTATAAGGGTTCCTATTTTTGTCTTTCGCCGTATTAATACGTATTAGTACAAATACTTGCATTAAGTAATTACTTACTCCCAAGTAATTACTTTTACTTGACTATAAATACAGGTGTAAGAGTGCTAAGTTTAGAGTCATATGAGACGTAGGTACACCGTGCACCGCCATTAGAGCCGGGCGTTGGCGTCGACCGGACCGTTTTGTATTTAAGCCCTCTGAATTCATTATCCTTTGTTTAATGGGCACAATTTTTGCTAATTGCATTGTTGTAGGCACATCTATGGTGTTGGGTTACGATTGTTGGTGTTTTGTTTTTCTCGCAAAACAATTATTTCTTGAATATAAAGCACCAGGTTTACGAGAGGCGATGCTCCAAAAGTGACTGGTGGGCAGTTGGTACTAGACCTCCCCCGCTTGAAAATATAGTATTTTCTTTTTATTTGGCCGAACGGTAGCTGGCATAAAAACAGATAGATTATATAGATATGTATGAAATTCCTATTTAAAGAGCTTACAAAACCTGGGGCACCCCCTACCACTTACAATGTCATCAAGGTAGGTTAAAAATACCCTTAAAGACGCCAAAAGCCCCTACTATCAGTACAATATTTTAAGTACGATATAAAAAACGCGATCCCCCCCCCCCAAATGTCGTTGTCCACTAATTGTTTTTGGGGAAGTAACTTAATGTGATGCACATTATGCTTGTTTGACGGTTTCGTGAAGGGATTTACACCTTGGGGTCGGGTTTTAGTCAAACCGAATACAGACAGTGTTTTAGATGGCACTACTGTCTAACCAACCTGTACAACCCATTAAATAATACGATAACTACTGTAACAACTATCAAGATCTAAAAAGGACGGCCAGGATCAACGGCTTGTCTTATTTCCCGAGATCTCGATATGAAATGCACATCTATCCACAGACCGACCATGGGAAAAGCAGCTTAACCTTACCTTATTTTTTTTAAACATGACCCCATAACTTGGGTGCGTTCCCAAACATTCAAACTCACATACACACGAAACACAAACAGCTAGACCCGAAACAACTATAATATGCAGGTCATACAAATATTTGTTCCGTGCGGGAATCGAACTCGCGTCACGCAACGCAGCAGGCGATCGCTCAGCCACTGCGCCAACCTTATTTCCCGATATCTTGATATGAAATGGATGATCACCCATCTACCCACAGACTGTCCATGGAAACAGCAGCGTAATCTTACCTTATGATTTGACCACAACCTCCCTAACCTATATTTGTACAAATAAACACTATAACAACATCGTCAAAGTAAGCAGTCGATGAATAATATCAATTAGCTTGATTACACTACACCTCAGGTGAGAGCTGCATGCTAATTGCAAAATTTGAAGCTCACGGCTCATCTGTTATTGAGAGTCGTGTAGGGTTAATTAACTTTGTGAAGCTACGAAACTGGTGAGCAGAGCTGGGCAGAATAAATGCTTCGCTTTAATTAAAATACAAAATGCTTTTTCGCATGTATTTCCATACAAAATATTTCAGGTCGTGGATTGGAAATATGAAATACAGTAATTCAACTATTTCCATTTAAAATACAAAAACCACCTGCTTTTGTATTTTAAATAAAAACAGGTGTTAGGGAAAGTAAATAGAATAAAAAAAATAACCAAGCCAGCCTAATAAATAAACAGTAAAAGACAAATCTCCTTTTAAGCGTTTGCAAAAGCGTCTAAATATCATAAACTCCTTTTAATTGAAAAACATGGTAAGGTAAATACCTACATTACATTTACAGCAAAATAGAAAAAAAATGCTCCTGCAGTTTAACGAAAGAGTCATTTCAAAAACTTGTATCAAAGATTCAAATAAATTTTTGTTGTAAGTCATACATTACAAACCTAATTTTTTCAGAATTTTCTTCTCCGTACTTAAAAATTACACATAACTTTTAAGACTTTAGAAGCAATTTTGCGTAGCCGTTTATTAAAGGCACCTATTATCCAAAAATCAACTATGTGGTGTAATTAGTCTTTGATTACTCCAAGACTAATTATTTGGCTGTGACATATGGACAGCCTGAATATAGAAGAATTTTGTTTTTGCTATTTAGTAACGGAACCCTAATAAATGCTTATAATAAGAAAATAAGGCACCTCCTCATCATTATCAGCCCAGCTTTTTCCGAAATACGAGTGTGTTGGGATTGACAACACACACACACACACCACCATTAAGGGACTGTCAATCTGACCTTCATAAGCAAGTAGGCAAATATATATGCATAACTATATCACGTATGTTATCCTCGAAATACTAGGCAGAGGTACTGTAAGAGGTTTAATACCTTAACCAAAGCCGAATGCTGGCTGGTCGGCCATGACGTTCCAATACTCAGGTCGTTTTAAATAAAGAATTAAAAAGAAAGAAGACTGGAAAATGGCGTAGGAAGTGTGAGATGTATCGTTCAAATAAAATATAATCTTAAAATTATTTTATGTGCTTTAATAGTAGTAATTTAGCGCAGTTCTCACAGTACCTAGAAAGATATAAAACGAATTAATTTAAAAAAGGAATAATAAAAATCCAAAACAATATAAAAAAGACAATTAACTAAATGGGTCCTGTACGAGGCCAGCCCTCTCTCAGCATGGTGCTGCAACATGGTAGCTTTGTCACAGCGCCTAGTTTACTCTCATTCATTCAACCGACATCGAACTCCGTTACTGCTCGGGAGAAATTCTTGATCAAAAACCCTAAACCGACCCGGTATCGAACCCAAAACCACATCCTCAGCAGTCCCGCTGTCGACTACTAGGGTAAAGTTGGGATAAATGCCTCCGGAGGATAGATGCCCCAATTGTCATTACTTAGCTCATCGCCTAAATCGCTTGTTATTTTATTTAGCTATCGACAAGATTTTCCAACTACTTCTAAGTGGTAGTAGTTTATGCCGTGTCTTTTCTCTCTGTACGATTGCATGGGAATTCAAGGTGCGTTCAAAGTTTTGTGGGGATACGATCAAAGCAAAACCAAAAACGTAGAGCTCCGTAAAAATCGCTTCTATTCTAAAAATATCAAAGATAATGTTTTTTTTACATTTTTTTTAAATTTGTAGACAAAGAACTAATGTATTTGCCAGATTTACAAATTAAATATTTCGATTTTTGTAGTGGGAGATAAGAAATTATTCCTAAAAGTGTTGCATCTATCCCGACTTTACCCTAGCCAACGAGGTCTTTCAATGACTTATTTCCGTTTTGTTGGCCAGTGTTAGCTTTTATGAGTACAATTAGTCCGTAGTGCTTGCGTAATAGTAACTGTCGAGTACATTCAAATACATACATAGAGCATGATATAGCCACCATATTGATTGCAGCTACTATCTACAGAAATATGTACCACGATTCTATAGGTAAAACCAATGAGAGACAATGATAAGTGGTATTTTGTTGTTGTTAACGTTTGCAGATTTTATTGTGAAGGAAAAGCTCTGGGTGAAAGTTCATTCAAATATTTAATTTATGATTGTACCGATATTATATGAATAACCACTTATCTATTGATTAAATACAGGTTTTTAACCTTAGAGGTAATAAAGCCCAAATAAAACGGTCTAGGTTTTTACTGCTCTTTGTGTAAAACCATTATTCTGGGAGCCCATTGGCATACTGCAGAAATTTACATAAAATTATTGTAACTCTCGTCCCTCGTGGATGGGGGCGCCTGTCTACAATGCATACGCACGCCGCTGCGGTGGTGTGAAAGCCTTGCCGTTGCCTTGGTTACGAGACGCTGCAGTGCTTTCTCTGCCCGCCCTCCACCGCAGTAAGCGCCCGACCCTCGCACGGAGAGGGTGTGCCGGCCATTCTCGTATATCTGTCGATGTTTGACATGTTTTTCGAACACAATTGAATTTCGAATACTAAACTATTTTACAAAAAAGATTTTTATTTTTTTTTATTAGTGGAAAGTTTGAATTATGTATTGCCAGGGAGGTTTTTCGAAGGAGTTTTGGATGCAGTTGCAGTGTTTAACAGTGATGCATCTGGTGTGGTGTGTGTGAACCATGGATGAATATTGTGTTGTATTTAAGAAGGCGACATGACGGCCCAGGAACGCAGTAACATTTTCTCCGATGATGACGAGGACTTGGTGAGTATCTGTTATGGTTATATAACAGGATATCCTTGAGTTTTGGATCCGTTCCAAGAATAGTTGCGACTACTGTTACATAAAGTAAGGAGAGACTGCATTGGGAGATGAGATTTTCAATACATTGAAAGTACTTTGTGTTGAATTCACAATGCAGTTATTTTCTGTGTATATATTATTCGTGCAAATCAGAATAATATAGACATTTTGTTTATTTATCTGTCCGCGCATACATTTTCAGGGTTAATTAACTCTTTATTACACAAATATTATTTTCTCATTTTAGTAGTACAGTTTCCCAGTACTAACTAGATTTTGGAGATTAGATAGACAGCCGCTCCAAGTATAATACTGGTGTTCATGTGAAAGAAAGAAAGAAAATTGCATTCATTGAGCATTATTAAAAACAAAAAAAAAACAGGAGCACCTTAACATTAAACTAAATAAAATAAAAAATGCCAAAAGGACCTCAGCTCAGCATAATGCCAGATGGCAACACAAGGCCGCCACCTGACGCTTATTTTCAGCTGCGGCCCACGAGTGCCATACCTCTAAAACATCCAGGTCCAGGTGCATTCGGTTAGATTGGAAACTGACTCCAATACAGTTGGGAAGAAGCTTAGTAGATGATTATGATTCAATATTATTTCTTATGATGAAAGAAAAGCACATATAACACAAACCGTTTTAAGGAAAATGGAAAAAATAGGTACTTAGTGAAAGATAATTTATATGTTTGACGTATCTTTGAGAGTTGTTTCTCTATTATTCTCATACAAATATCCAGAATATGGCCACGTTCTTCTTTAGGTATTGGTTCTCAGGTTTAGGGGTTGATAAGGTAACTGACAGTAAGTAGACACCAAGATGATAAAATAAAAGCTTACCACTAGCGAAAATAAGTCTTGTACAGAAATCACTAACGTAGGTTGGTTAATATTGTAATACTTATAATGATACAAAATAATATCAAATTTGTCAACATATTAAATACTAGTTGCGCCTGCAGTTCCGACCACGTATTCCGGGATGAAAAATAGCCTATGTGTTAATCCAGGGTATAAGCTATCTCCATATCAGATTTTATCCAAATCCGTTAAGCTGTTTGAACGCGAACGAATAACAAACATCCACACACACACATACAAACTTTCGACTTCATAATATTAGTGGGATAATTACATCAGTATAACTAGGTCACGTAACAATGCAATCGCATTCGCGATGCTATCTTCATTTATTCATAATGCTATGAATAAATGAAGATAGTATCGCCACCGTCCCTTATTGAGTGTCATGACCACAAGTTGTTTATCGAGCCGTCCAGCGTGTGCCAATGTCATTCAGCTCTTAATTTCTATGTTAAATCTATGTTTGTTTAAGCCACGGATAACAGTATCTCTTATGTAAAATTGCACCTGTTAATTAATTATAAGCCGACCCCAATAAAGTTGGAAAAATACTTAGCAGAAAATGATATTCTATTTATATCTAACTAGCTGCGCTCCACGGTTTCGCTCGCATGATAATAAAAAAAGTATCCTATGTGTCATTCCAGACTATAATCTACCTCTGTGCCAAATTTCATCAAGATCAGTTCTGTAGTTTTTTCGTGAAAGAGGATCAAACTCACAAACTTTCGCATTTATAATATTAGTAGGTTATAAATTAAAAAAAAATATTAGTAGGTAGGTAGTAGGTAGATTAGTAGATTAAAGGCATAAAATAAACTTTCAGCTTATTCTCCATCAAAGTCTCGCTCGGTTAATTCTGCCATTATTATCAACCATACAGACTAAACAGCTGGATTATTAGACCCAAAAATATCTTAATTCCTACAAAGCTACGACTTCTCAACACATTGAATTTAATGAAATGTATCTACGAACCATTTCGTTGGCATAATGGCAAGTTTAACAGTCTTATCTCACAAAAGCCAGTGAAACAGCGGAAAGCATTTAAACTTGGTTAAATGTGGCTTCAAATTCAAAGTTCAGACACTCATTACTTGGGTAGTCGGAAGTGCACATTACGTGCGAGTGGGGACATAAATCCCAGGCCCACAGTGATGCGGGGTGGTGTGGCCTCGCATTGTTGGCCCGGCCTTGCAATATCCACCTGTTTGTAACTCCGTCTAGGAAACTTTCGTCATAGAAGTGATATAACCAACACACACAGACAACTCTTATTACAGTTTATCAACGTTATAGTCATTAGTAAAGTTGCGCGACTTTTCAGGGCAGCAGTGAATAAATATAACGTATATTTTTGAAGAGCGCAATGCGGTGGGAAAAGTGGAAAAGTTTATCACGTCAACCGTACCGTAATATACATACACAGGACTCAAATATTATTAATTTACTAGCCTAGTGGTTTTATACGCTGTTCAGGTTCGCCTTATCACTTCGGGGTATGAGAAATAAATGTTGGTCGATTTACAAACCTACCCAATATACACACAAAATTTCATACAAATCGGTCCAATCGTTTCGGAGGGGTTTGGTAAGAAACACCGCGATACGGGAATTTTAAAGATTAGATGTTGATATATTGGTGTTTTGGTTGCAAAAAGATCTTAGTTCATACCAAATAAAACTGATTACCTATACCTATTTCTTGCCAAGGCACACTAATACCTTCATTTATTTAGGTAACTCCTAACGAGCGAAGCATATTGCAAAATATCCTGAAAATAAACACTTGTGGGATAAAAGGGTTAACAATATGTATATATCTGCGCCTCACTGTGTTACCTGCGGTAAAAAGCCATATTTCAGTAATTTGATCATACCACGGAAACACCGCATTTTTCGGGGATCAAAAGTAGCTGATGTGTTAATCCAGAATATTTTATCCAAACCCGTTAAGCGCTTTGAGCGTAAAAGAGTAACAAACATACACACATACCACATCCAAACATTCAGTTATTAAAAATGTAAGCTCTTTCAGCGGTTTAAATCTAGAATATCAAATTATATCATTCAAACCTAGAAACTACAACGTCTATTCTTATTAGTTCACTAGTTAAGAATGAAACCGTTTAATGAGTAACCCCAGCAAATTACAAACAAATTAATATAAGACTATATGCACTTGTAAAAGTGACCGTTATCTAAAATAAGTAATATTACACTATATGTCAAGTTATGTTCTCACGTAAGTAGCTATTATGTATTTTTGAAAATAAATGACTTAAACTTAAACTAGACTTTCGCGTTTATTATATTCGAAGCTAATCATAACTTTACATACAATGGCCAAAAGAGCGTCCCGAATGTTCAAAAGGGTATCTATTTATTCAATCCACAAAACCGTTTTCAAAATATTGCAAGACCTTGAACGAGCAAATGATCAATCTAAGTTTTACATCGTTTTCTCAAGTTAATTGAAAGTATGAGACAACTTTTTCACCCTTCGAAATTGCTTTCCTAGAGCACTTCAAAACAAAACGTGTTTAGAATAAAAAATACCTGCTCTCTTTGTTGTTATTCGAAACATTTAAAATATTCATATTTTCCAAATTTGTTGGTCGAGACCACAATTCTGCGGCGTCATTAACCTTCATTCGTGATTGGGTTACGGATAGTCATGAGTAATAAAGTGTAAAAAAAAACATATTTTCAAATAGTGCTTGCAGCAGTAGATAGTTTTTATATTTCCAACTTAAATATAAGTTTCCAATTTTGCCTATTTTTTTATTTATTTGGTTGTACTTGGGTTGTAGATATAGAGTGTACTAAGCTTACAGTGTTCAGTAACTGAACCACAATGAGCTTTTAAATAAAAAAATAAGCTTTTGAGAATGGGCTTAGACTGTCAAGATAAACAGGCAATCGCTCTGTTACGACTTTAGAATATACATAACGTGAAAGAATAAGGGCACTTCAGGAATAGTGTTCGAAATATGAAGTTCTACTTGAAATTTTAAATTCAACTGGATCTTGAATCAGAAAATTTTGCAGAAGCCTATATTAGAATTACTTGTCATGCTTAGAAATTCTTTCTATTTGTAACTAACTGCACCATAAGGTGTTTCCCGCAGTGAAAAACCTTATTGGAGTTATTATTGATCATCCTACGGGAACACTGCATTTTCTGGGATCAAAGTACCCTATATGTTATTCTAGAATATTATAGAAACTATATGCTACCAAATTTCATGCGAACCTGGTAAGCCGTTTGAGCGTGAAGGAGTAATAAACACACACATACAAATTGTCGCCTTTATAATTTCAGCATAATTATGCTACGAAATACCTTATATATGGTAGGATTCACCTAAAACGACGTACAGAGTGAGAAAAGCCCCACTAATCCACAAACGGTGTTGAAATCCGAGGATATCGTTTCGTTCGATACTGGCCGATATTTTGCGTTCCTGTTCGGATCTAACGAAACCGATAAGCAATTTACGAAGCTCGCTTTAAGCTGCGGAGTGACGTATCGGGGAAGTAGCTTAAAAAAGGTAATATGTAAAACGTATCTTCTATTTTTTTTTTATTTTAGGTAGCAAGTTTTTTTTTTATTATTTTTATATGGCTTGGTACAAGTAGGTATGTAGACACTGGGTGGTCGTAAACTTTTAACGGTCTTGTATAATGACCTCTAATATTTGTGTATTGTGGGTCTTTAATAAAAAGATCCGTTATTTTCTTAAGAAAATTATTTTTAGGATGATAGTGAGATGTTTTCTCAAATGATCTTTCATTATTATCTCACTCTTTTTTTTAGCATTTATGTATATTATTTAAAAAAAAAAACAAAGATGAATATTATGTTCTCGTATGGATCATTGCATTATAAAGTATAAATGCACCGCGTAGTCACGTAGCTATCTCGTAGCGCTTTTCGTAGCAGCGTAGCAACATGAAAATCTCGTTATGATAAAAACATGTACGTAGGTAAAAGTTGTGAAATGTTGTAGATGTGTGTGTACACATCTACAACATTTCACAACTTTTTTGTAGGTATTATATTTTTTTAAATTGTTACTAACCAAGTTTCCTTTGTAAAATATTTTAAATAAACTCAATCAATTTTACTGTTTTTGTGTGTTAACCTAAAATCTATATATTTTTAAACCAATTTTCAATAATTCACCATGATACACCTGCCCTAAATAAATAAAATAAATAAATATCTTGGGACAACTCACACACGGCTACCTGATCCCAAGCTAAGCAGAGCTTGTGTTATGGTAACCAGACAACTGATATACATACTTATATAATTTATAAATACATACATATTATAGATAAATCACACCCAGACACAGAACAAGCAATCATGCTCATCACACAAAGTTTGTCCTGGGTGGGAATCGAACCCACGACCTCCGGCTCAGCAGTCAGGGCCACTAACCACTAGACCAACAGGCCCGTCAAATGAATTATTTGAACATGATGCCAGCAAACGAATTTTATTAGAATACTGAGTAAAACATTTGAACAGAAAAAGCAAAGAAATCTAATATATTCAGATACGAAATTTGAATTTCAATCTAATGAAATAAACAGTAATTATTTGTCAGCAGCGTATTTGCGACTTCAAATCAATTATAATAGGATCTTTTTTACATTCAGAGGCTTTCATTTTATAACATTACTATTTTAACACAGGCTGGTTTTATGGAAAGCTTTACCAATTCTGACACTGACAGATTCAATCAATTAATTAATCCGATCTTTCATTAACTAGGTTTATCAAAGCTAGTATAAACATACATACAACACACATAAGTGATAATATACTCTTTCAGATAGTCAAAATGAAGTGTTTGTTTAAAAAAAACCTTGCTAAAAAAGCTAAATCTAAATTTAGCTGATTTAAATATAGCGTTGATTTTACAGTAAGATAAATTTTACTGTCAGTGAAAAAAGCATATTTAATTTTTTGTGTTAAATGACTTCGAAGTATTTTATCTTATAACTTTCGCAACTATTCGTTTTAGTTGTATTTGAATTTCTGTGACTGAAAAAGAAATCTAAATGTCGATGTTACAAAAGAAATATAAATTATCATGATTTGCTGTATTGGGTGTAAAATAATACATTTTGATTCAAAGGATCATTGTGGCCGAGGCAGATTTAACGCCCGAGCCGCGGCGAGGGTGTTATAGACCCCAGAAAAACAGAGACAAGTTCTTACGTGAATCAAGACGTTTATCAATACAATTACGGAGAAATAAAAAACCAAACAAACAGTACTTTTGTCATTAATCGATATGACACTATGATTGAATTTGCTTTTTCCCTGTGCTTTTTCTTCTGTGGCTGACCAATTTTAAAAATATCTTTTAAATATATTAACAAAAAATTGTAACTAATTAATTTAGTCCTAGTCGACACATCGCCAGATCGTGTTACATCACATTTTGACGCATGCGGCTGACGTACTTTACTTAAAGCATTAATTTGTACAGTATTGTCTGTTCCATGTAGAATGTATTCATAATAAGCCTTCACTCTTAAACCCTCGCTTTTATGATGCTATTAATACATTTCATTATGTTAAAGCAAATATGATTAATTTACAAAGTCGAGTCATGGACTTACACCAATAGGATATTTAAAGAATGTCTTTTTATTTACTGATAGACATGTTAGAATAGAATGCCGATTGTGATGTGAGTTTAAATGTTTTGTAAACGCACCCACGATACAGGAGAAATTCCTAGTGTGAGGCAACATTTTTTTAAAGAGAAACAACAAATTTTATTTCTAAATGTTAACAAAAAATACACCTTTCCATTTTATTATTGATTTGGGTCGAGAATCATTGTTTATTTTCATGAATTTGAAGAGGATGCAAAACGACAACTTGTATAAAAGACAACCAGTATGAAATAAATTACGCAGTTTTCATACTCTTGACGATATGCAGATAGATGCAGAATACGACTACAATGAGGCATTTCTTCAGAAAATGTCACCCTGAAAGGGTAGGTTTAGACCTGCGGAAGGTAGCATTGGCCGTCTGACACCGCAAAGGTTCCCCTTGAAGAATACATTAAGGTCACCAGTACTACGTGTGACCTACTTGTATTATAAATGAACCTCGCGCCCCCCAACCATACCTGACGTCTTATACCGAAGTTTCTTTAAATTATATAGGGGCCGGGTTTCGCTGCTTGTTCAGTTAGAGATTGGTATGTATATATTTTTTACTGTTATGATGGCACAGAGCGTAAGCACCTCAGATCTCATACATGAGGTTGTGGGTTCAAGTCTGGGCCAGTACCATTGTGACTTTTTCAATTAGTATGTGCTTTTAAAGTTTAACTAAGATATTAAAGTCATCGGTGAAATAAAATATCGTGAGGTAACCTGAACTTTAATTAATAAAAGTCTGAAATCGCCAACCCGTCTTAAGCTAGCGTGGTGATCAATGCTCGTGCCTATATACCTACAATGTGAAGAGAGGTTTTTACCCTGCTGGTATTTCTTTTTTGAGTATTGTTTTAAATATCTCTGCTTACTAACGTAGCCACGAAATCACCTATCGTCATGGACATAAAAATCCATGAAGATTTTTTATGTAGTTAAATTTATTGGATAGAATACTAAAAGTACATTAAATAAATTAAATTTGAGTTGAAGACAACCATCGGTTGGTTGGTTGGAAGTTCCTTTGAACTTTGTGAAGGCTTTATCTAAGTACTTGTAGCACCACGTTAAAACACTAGGTAAGTGCATCATTTTGAAGCTGACTGTAAAACAACCCTTTTGGCATGTTACTTAAATTGAAACAAATTCCGTTTTAGAAATACAAAACAATTTGAAAACAATCATCTTCAGGTATGTAAACAAGCTTGAAATTTATTTCTAACATATGTTTAATAATTTAAATGTAGTGCCTCTGGCGTCACTGTAGGTAAACTGCAAAATTAAATTACTGGTTCTTATATTAATTAATCCAAAGGTACCAGAGTAAATTGTTTTAGCCGCGTTTGCCAGTTTTCTTTTCATAAGAAACTTGGAAGGCGGGCTTCGCTGATACTACGAAAAGTATAATATTCCAGGATTGAGTTAATATATGGATTTATTGGAAACTCTAGATTTGCGAAACTATTTAAGAAAGGATTTACACATAAGTATAAATAGTCCGATTGAGCAAGTAACGACCTCATAGGTTAGACTGCAAGATGCCATTAAAAAAAATAGAATATACAGAAAAAATTAAAATAGAATAACAAAACTTAAAATTGAATTTAAATTTTGGTGTGCAATAAAATTTAACAAAAACTGTATTACAAAAAAAAATGCTTAATCTACGGTTACAATGGCGGTCGTATCGCTAATAGCGATATCTTTCAGACAACCTTTGGATGTACTTTACGAATATAAAAATACAACGGGGGGTAGTCAATGGTGTACCTACTGCTAATACTACACAAACAATTAAAATAAAGTGATTTCTAAAATTCTATTAAGTAAGTATTTTATTTATTAAAACACAGTGTACATGATACATTGCCTGTAAGATAACAACGACACATAAAAGTTCTAATATGTTTAGCCCCATGTCGTGGCATACAAATTGGTAGGAAGACATCGAGCATAAACTGTGATAATATTTTATTTACTACACAATTTATCATCCAGATGATGCTGCTGATTACGTGGTTGTCATTGACAACTATTGTATAGATCAGAATCTAGGAGCGATAAAATCTAAATCTTAAATTCACTAATAGATAACGCACACTCCAAATAAACTATAGCCTGGAAGCTTTAAGTTTAGCACAAAGTTTCTAAATTCGTCTCCTAAGGGGATGCAATAGGAACTGAAACTTTAACGTATATATATATTACTTACAAGTATATATCGTTATTTAGTGAGAGAGGAAACTATGAAAGAAGAAGACATGCTTTTCACCAGCTTTTGTTGGCTATGAGAGTATACCTAAGGCATTAAATCCGCCTTTGTACCTCTTTGTGTGTGATATTATATAAATGTTCTTTACGTTTGTCTATTGTATTTTATTTCCCACTAGCTGGCGCCCCCGGCTTTGCCCGCGTGATGACAAAAAAAGTATCCTATGTGTTATTCCAGACTATAATCTACTTCTGTACCAAATTTCATGAAGATTCGTTAAGCCGTTTTGACGTGAAATAGTAACAAACTTTCACAAACATTCGCATTTATAATATTAATATTAGGAAAGATTTAGAAACACGTGTACATACGTCGGGAATTAGTAAAATAGAAGTGACACGTGAAGCCATTGTCGCCACTTGGCTCGACGTTGGCCCTTCACAGCCAGCTCTCACAACTTCTCTCTCAAGAACCGGGGGAGGTCGTAACTGTGACAATTTTCAACGTTCGCTAAGTACACACTCTGATCTTTGTTGGAACAAGTCCTTAAATAAAATCAAGACTTCTTTTGAAACGTTACAAGTTTAGAAGCTGTGGTAACACAAACAATGATACCATTGTTGCTGTATATGTCTAGAGATTAGTTATCTTAGTTTTATAAGGCTTTATAAACGATGTTACTACTTTAAGATAACTGGTAGCTGTGTAGCTAGATGCGTTGCAATGCGATTTTCTACCTTTCTACCTACCCTACCTACCCTGCCTACCTACCAAATAGAACGTGCATGAAAGGTACATCATGTAAGGTTGCATTAAAATCACCTCTTGTTATTTCTTTTTTCCGTATATTTTAATACTTATTCTGCTATTCGGCACCGACACAAATTAAAAAAAAAAACAAGAATCATGAAAATCGGTCCAGTCGTTATCGACTTATAAGTGTTTGGAACAAACCCGACTTTGTTTTATATATTTTAAGATAAATAGATAGGGTAGAGTGCGAGTATTTTTGATTAGTTCTTCTCTCTAGGTATCAAGTAAAAGCTTCAAAAAGATTAAACAACCGTATATTTCACCGTTCCATAAATCCGCTGCGTCGCCAGGAGCAACCGAATCTACTATAAAAGACATATAAAAGTCTCTACGACACCGTTGAAATATTATTTCTTTAGAAAAAACCCAAATAGGACGAGAAAATTTATAGGCAATTTACGCACCTACTTACTACACACTCTCAAAGTTTGTCCTTTTGTTGTGAGTGCCCACTCTCCCCATTTTCCTGGTTATTCTATCATTTTGTACCGTTTGTAACTCCCTTGCAAATAATTGCTTTAAGGCTGACCTCGTTCTACGGATTTTCTCAAAAGTGTCTTTTTCTAAAAGCTTTTCTCAGTCTAAAGCCGATGGAGAGGAGTGTTTTTGTAACGTTCTTGGCTCTTATATTTGCCTCATTAAATTTTGACGGAATGTCTGTTAAATAAAACTTGACGGAGAAGTGAGGTCCTGCAATCCTTAAAATGACTTACAGAACTAGTTATCTCTTTCGAGTGAACATTCAACCGCTCTCATTACCCAAGTTTCTAGACCAGTTCAAAACAAAGTTCAGTGAAGAATACGATGGAGGGCAAACCGCGGCCGCGTCGAATGCCGCGCTTACACCTTCAAAGCCGAACTTTCCTCAAAGCTAACTAGACATGTTTATTCCAATCCAGTTATTCTATTAACGTCTGAAGTGAACGTAAATGAGCTCTTGTAAGTGAAGTATTCAATTTGCTTACACGCAAGCAGAATGACTTACCGTGACTCCTTTGAGTTCAATGTTCGTTAGTAAATTGGTTTTTGCCTAACTAAGTGATACAAATAGAGTTATCAGGCATTTCTGTGCATGGATCGATGGCAGAAAGTTGGGTGTTTCGGTTACCGTGTCTTTAAGTTATTTCTTTAACATAAAATGCCGTGGGTGCAAACCAAAATAAAGCTTGTAAGTAAAAAATCTATAACTTCTTTAAGGCGAATATACTTCTTAGTTACTCTATCTTATTCACCGCTTTTGTACCTAACCCCTTTTTAGATTAAATATTCTCATGCTGTCACTCCTGCTTTGCGGTTTTTAGGAACCATTTTACCAAACCATTTTAACCTGATCTCTCTACTACGGTGTGCGATCTGTAGTAGAGAGATCAGGTTATAATAGTTTTGAATAGGTTGACCTGCCGTCGTGTGTACAAGCCAGACACACAACACAGATAATAATTACCTATAAAGCCACATTCAGACATGCTGCTTTGTTGAAATTCCCAAATTCATGATCTACAACTACTCTATAGGGCGATTCTTAAAGATTTTAATATAATGTTACTTTTTTGTTCGATTCGTGATAAATAAAAGATAATATTGAACTTTCGAGATTCAATAAAACTATTAATAACTACAGAAAGATTAAATAATAACACTTAGAAAATTAAAGTAGAAAACTTACTCACAAATATTTAGTTTAAAAATAAATGTTCGTCAGTTTCTTCGAAATTTGTCGGCCCATGAAATACAAAGAGACGATCCCTTTTATATTTAGTCTGTCCTTCAAACTTATCTAAATAACGTGATTCAAAGTCGTATTAAGTAGGAATCTATATTTAGCCAGGTTGCGTTGTTTGTGAAACACGGTTGGCTGAAAATGTTTGACACTGACGCTTTCGAACAATAACTGAGGTTAACGGCATGAATAGCACTCCCTGTAATCTATTGTTATCCTTGTCATAGTATCCGAGCATGCTATTACAGTGATTATCCTTTCTTTGCTATATTTCTTCGGATTTGACCTTTATATAAGACTAGCTTTTGCCCGCGGCGTTGCTAGCGTTAAATTCTGGGTAGCGCAGTTCTCCTTTCCTGATTTGGTAGGTACCTGCTATCTACAGTTTTTGCTCCTGCGCCTTATTGCTTTGTAATAGCAACGCTAAGTTTCCCTTTTCTTCCCTCTTTCTCCAAAACATACCACTTTAAAAAAAATAGCCTATCTCCGTCTCCTGGTTCCGAAGTATCTCTGTACCACAATTCATCAAAATCGGTTTAGCTATTAAAGCGTGAAGAGGTAACAAACAAACTCGCTTATAATATTAGTAAGGATACTTAGAACTTTATATTAGGGTGAATTTCGTCCTATCGGGGTTGCGGGTTTGTTCAAAAAAGATACCGAGGCGCCAGAAAATAAAGGACCAAATTAATGAACATGGGTGGGTTTCAGTCCGTACAAGTCGGACACTCCAAAAGCATTTTTCCGTACATCACTGTATACCAAACGTTCAGAAATGTTTCACCGATACATATTCTGCAGTAAACAAAAACCCGCAGGAGTAAACACAATAAAATTGTAGCAAAATATTGTCATAATAAAAATAAGATTGTGAATATTTGTGAGAGGAAATTCAATTCGCCTTTTAGGAGAGCAGAACACAAGGTTACAAACAGACATAAGTAAAGTTATTTATTCAGTAGATATTGATCGACGCAGGTCAGGGGAGACGTGACCTGTGCGAGCCACCCCAACTTTCCCAGTAAATGGGCCTCGTTTATAACGGCTATCATTATGTTGCTAATAAGTCGCTTCCACCCACGTATATTTATCTTTGCACAGGTCAAGGTATAGTAACCCTATCCCTTATTATAATGATATTGAGTTCACTTTTGCATTTTTTTTTAAATTTGAGTGATTGCGGAGAAAGTTTAGTGTAATATATCTTGGGACAACTCACACACGGTTATCTGATCCCAAGCTAAGCAGAGCTTGTGTTATGGTAACCAGACAACTGATATACATACTTATATAATTTATAAATACATGCATATTATAGATAAATCACACCCAGACACAGAACAAACAATCATGCTCATCACACAAAGTTTGTCCTGGGTGGGAATCGAGCCCACGACCTCCGGCTCAGCAGTTAGGGCCACTAACCACTAGACCAACAGGGCCGTCAATATTGTGCTTTGTTAACCAAAAATAAATAAAACTTTCTCATTTAATTTGCAATAAAAGGGTGTATTCTGAAAGTTTGCAACGTTGCATATAGCTGACAAGTATTTCCCTATATCGTTTTCACTATGCACCATGCTACAGATAACGCAGGGGAAATAGTTTAGTTACATAAACCGTTACTCTTTAATCTGGAACGTTCCCGGAATTTACGATCATGACTGATTATAGGCTCTGACTATCATAGTCGTAAAGGACTAACAGCAACATATTTGACTTGTATTTACGACATTGCCTATTTTCAGAATATACTCTTTTGATCTAGATTGAAGCCGCGCTTGCCTAGGTTGGTCTGTGGATGGGTGACCACCTGTTAGAAACCGAGTTTTCACCGTGCCTCAGGAATCACGATAAGCTGTTTATCCCTGCTGTCATGAAGATCTTTGTCAGTCGTTACAGGTAATCCGTGTCCCGAAAGTCTGACAACCAGTCTTACTAAGGGGTTTCGTATTCTTCTTCTTTAGCCTTTTTCGACCATTGTGCTGTAAGCCTCTTTTAACTTCCTCCATTCCTGTCTGTGTTGCGCTCTTTGTGTCCAGTTCGAACCAGCGACTTTCTTCACGACATCTTCCAGCGCGGGTTCCCTCTATCTGGCAGAATCTTGATGCTCCGAATTTTTTTTGGCATAACACACTTAGCATAATTTTCTTTAAACGAACATTTTAAAGGCATAAAAATTATTTGGTATAATTATCATTTGGCATAATGTTTAAAACTTCGAATTAACAATGGCATACTTTTAAGATGGCAGAATTACATTTAGTATAATTACGATTCGCAGAGTTCAAATTTCGCATAATATATTATTTGGTATAATTTCACTTGGCATACTATGCAGACGGCAGTAATGGCTAGGTTAGGTTAGGTTAAAACTGTGACCTCCTACGCCAGAAACGACTTGCGTTAATAGAAAAAAGAGATTGTTTTAAGTAGGTTACCCGGTACTGAACTATTTAGATTAGGATACCTAATTAGTTATTGAATTCAATGACATAATCTCAAATTCAATTAAACAATAACTAAAATAAATGACATTATTTTAAAGAAATAATTAATCAAAATAAATGACAACTTATAATGACAAAGATGACCCTAACTATAAACTTTCTACGATATGACAATTCTGCCGTTTAATGATCATCGATATAAAATATATTATGCCAAAAGACGATTCTGACTGTGAACTTTCTGCGATATGATGTTTCTACTTTTTAAATATTATGCATATGAAGTTTATGCCTAGAGATGATTCTGACTTACAAAATTATGAGTTTGGAATGTATGATAAATGAGTGTCTGCTAAACTATTTTCTGCGAAGTGAAGTTTATGCCATCCGTTGTTATGCAAAATAAAATTATGACATAAAAAGTTCTGCTATAAAGGGTGGACCCCTTCCAGCGCATTTGTGGTCGTCCTGGAGGGCACTTTTCAGTTTTGGTACCGTATTACCTAACTACTAATTAGGTTGTGGAGGTCTGATAGGCAATCGATTCACGTATACTACTGGTATTCAGCTGCATCTGGTTGGACTAGAAGGCGACCCCAACAAAATTGGGAAAAAGCTAGCAAGATGAGTTACAAGTGTACTCAAATTTTTGGCATATTCGTTCAAGTGACATTGTCAAATATTATTTTATAGTTATGTTTTGAAAAGCCTCCTCACTCCAAAACGGTGCCGTCTCGAACATTTTTGTCTTCATTTCGTTCCACCTCATATGAAACGAAACTCACTTTAGTTCCATCCCAACCAGATTTATTCATGTCGGTTGTATTTTTTATTCAGTTTTGTTATTCTTGTATTATGTAGGGGAACGTCAGAGCATTCTTATTTTTTACATTATAGCATTTTTACGAACGTTATGGAACTTAGCTTTTGTGTTAATTTAAAAATATAAAACAAATCTTTATTTCTTTTCAGAAATAAAAATTTGTTTTATATTTTCTTCTTTCTTAAATGTCAGAAAAACTGAAGAACATTCATTTTTTGTCATTTTTTGAGGTACAGTTGGCAAAAGATATGAAGCACATGTGACTAAAAGAGTGATGGATCTGAAAGTTGATAGACGGAGGTTATCCTCCGTCTATCAACTTTCAGATCTTCATCATTCTTTCGATTTCAGAACTTTCTTTATAGAAACGATGAGTGGATTGTGTAAGGTATGATATGAAGGAGATAGGAGTAAATGATGCCGTGAAGTCTGTAACCCTATCAGACTTCACGGCATCATCTGGCATCAGACTGGAGGAAGAAAACGTATTACGGAAACCCCAAATAGAATGGGACAAGGACAGGAAAATGATGAGTTGGCAAAAGCGATTAATATAACTACGCTTACTTAAAAGTATAGACGAAATAATTTTCTACTGTATCTGACGACTCTGGTAACTTCTCTCTAATCTTTTTTGCTGGGTGTACATATCCATGTACCACCACGCATTAATATCCATTGATGCGTGGTAGTAATCGGGACTAACGCCGCCATTTGTTCCAAAATGAATCTTAAGTGAATAAAACTAAAGCTTGTAGCAGTCCTAAATATTGACGAGTGTACGTACCAAACTCCTTTCTCAACATAACGTTGTCATTAAGTGCTCGTTCAGACACGGCGGGAACCGCGCGATTATAGAATCGCATGGAAATCGCGCGGGTCTTATTTATATGAGTTAGTTAGTAATCGTTCAGACATAACCGCGCGGTTAATCAAGCCGCGCGGTTACCGCAACCCAACCGCCAGAAAATAGAATCGCGCTGCTCCCGCGCGTTTCTATTACAATGGAGTCTTTACTTCGCGTTCAGTTGCGTTGCGGATACCGCGCGGTGAGCACGTCACTGTTCGTGAGTTCGCCATGGATCGTTTCGACACTGAACTATTTATTGATGAGGTGGAGAAGAGACCTGCAATATGGGACATTCAGTGTGATGATTACTCAAATAAAATTATCAAGAACCGAGCTTGGCAAGAGTTGGTGGAGATATTTGGAAATTGCGAAGAACCGAATTTTATATAGCATTGAAATATAGCAGAATCACTGCTTTTGCCATAAGCCCCAATATCAACATAAGTAAAGCAATAGTTGGCGTCGCAAAGTGCTAAGAGCATCAAAAGATTTTATTGACATTCTCAAATAGTCAAAAAATTTGTTATCATACATTCTTAATTTGGGATATAATGTTACGAACTGACCATGTACTAGTCGGTCACGTAATATTGGATGCACCCAATACCGCCTTTTTCTTTTCTTTTTTAGGAGCAAGAACAGTAAACACACTTCTTCGTCGACCTCCATTTTGAAACTGACGCTAACCCGCACGAAATCGCATACTAACCGCGCGTGTCTGAATAGCTTCACAATTTTGCGGTCTGAAACCGCGCGATTCGTAAACGCACGATTCCCGCATGTCTGAACGCAGGGTAAAGAAAATTCTGCCACAATCTACGAATACTTGCGCTTAACTATCGCATTCAACCGGGAGGTTTATACTTACTTTGGAAACAAGTCCTTTCATTGAAGACTGAGAGAATAATTTAAACCGAGCGTGGTTCCGTATGTGAAATAGAGGAGTTTCTTAATGAATAGTATATAATATACACGTGGTTCGATACAAAATGATGCTTGAAGACGTAAAACGGCTTTGAATAAGAACCCTAAGTGTTATGGAATGGATAAACTATACACATTAGTTTTGTATATGTTGCATGTTTTAAAACAGTTACAATATGCAAAGCTACAACAACAGTAACTAAACGCGCTGTTTCGAGACAATTAGTCAAGTCAAATAAGTCACAATTTGTCAAAATTACAACACTCCAAAGTTACTTCAGGCTCATTTCCGAAGATGCACGACTAATTACGATCGCGTCCGAGGTCCTTATTCATGAGCTTTTCGAGCGAGGTCGTAGCTCGGAGTTACAAATTGCGGTATTACCAATGCTAAATGCTAATAAGAACACAAGGTCATGTCAGATGGATGAGAAAACAGAACCTTGACCCAGGAAACTCAAAGACGATGTAGTCCGATAACGCTTTTTTTTTTCGGATGGGAAATAATCCAAAGACTTCCTCCTCTCTGGGCGGAGCGGGGGGGCATGTCAGACTTGTACTGACTAAAACCCACCCATGTTCTTTTTATTGCCCTTTACGTTCCGAGACCGCGGTATCTCTTTCGAACAACCCGCAACCCCGGCAGGGTCCGATAACGCAAAGAACGAATCTGTCACACGGTAATCCTCAGTATCTGAGAATTTAAGGGGGACCGCGTCACTCCCACAATTTGAAGGACATATACTTGAAGGTTATTGGTTTCCGAAGGGTTGTTTTTTGCGGATGGGAAATCATTAAACAACTCCTCCCTCTCTCCGCGGAGCTGGGGTGAGTGTCAGACTTGTACTGACTAAACCCACCCATGTTCATTCTTTTGCCCTTTATGTTCTGGGGCCGCGGTATCTCTTTCGAACAACCCGCAACCCCGGCAGTCCTCTGCTTTGCTGACATCTCTTTGAGGTGCGCGTGGAACACGAAAGCGCCGTGGACACGGCCTATCGTCACTGGAGGGACGGACGGTGAGCTACTCATTGCTCACCGTCCACAGACTCGCGATTTTCTAAGGGTTAGGAAAAGATTTGCCAGATAGTCCACCCATATCTCATTTTGTTCTATGTTATAGGGGCATGCTTATTGTTACTAACCATAACCTTGCCATAACTCGAAAAACGAACAACGTAAAGAGATATGCTTGGTTTGGAGCACTACAACTTCTAAGTAAACCAAAACGACGATACTAGCTGACGTCCGTGGCTTCACCCGCGTGATGATCGAAAAAAAAACGTCCTATGTGTTATTCCAGACTATAATCTACCTCTATACATCAAGATCTGTTCAGCCGTTTGGATGTGAAAGAATAACATACATTCATCCATCTTCACAAAATTGCATTTATAGTAGGAATGCATAAATCGTATGTTGGTAATGGTGAAACGAAGATCAATATACAGTAATTTCAGGTACCATGAGAGTTAACGGAAGAACTGATTAAAATGGACGTTAAAAACGGTGGAACATCCAACGAGGGTACGATAAAAGTTGAAGTCTTTTTACTGCTAAAACTTTTTGGTCTGTTATAAACATTGACTTATGTCGGGCTCAAAGTTTAGTCAGAAAGGATTGCGAGCAAATTTCTGTTTGAAAATAATGTTATAGGTACTTAAGCATATTTGCGTTGTATTCTAAATAAATATATACAGTGTGGAATTTTGCAATGCCACCTGAAGGGAAAGTACTCTTAATACTTTAGATAGAAAATTTTACTCAAAGAAAACATTAGTCTATTTTTGAAAAAAAACAAAACGGCATTCAAAGATTTTTTTAAATTCTCTTGCCGCACACGGTAATCGAACCGACTAAAATCTGTAAAAGTTGCACCCTGTACTTTTATTACATCGATCGTTAGGGTCAATAAGGATGAAATCCCTTTAACAAATTTCATAAGTTAAAGAAGAGAAAACCACCCCTACAGGTGGCATTACAAAATTCCACCCTGTATATATAAAAACCTTGCCCTACACTAGGATTTTCTCCTGTATTGTAGTTGCATTTAAACTCGCTTAATACAAACAACCACACCACAGACACGGAACAACTACCTGTCAGTCACAAAAAAATATGTGTTCCGTGCGGACATCGAACTCGCGACACGTGGCGTGGCAGCCAATCGCTTAACCACTACGCCAGCCGTGCAGTCTATCTGTATTACTTTTCTGAGAATGTTTGAATTCAACATTTTCTACTGCATGTATTCCAATTTATATGGGGGTGCTGCATGTATTTTCTTTGTCTTTGCTTACTAACTGATTCATAGTGTCTTTCCTTCGTTATTTGGTTTGTTAGAGATTACCGTTTATTATATTAACCACATTCCTACGCAAAAAATATTTACTTCTACTAATGCAAACAGAGGAACCTCGCGCGTGACAAAGCCGAGGTAGGGACACGGAAAGCTTCAAAAAATCACTTTCTACAATGATAAAAGTAAGGAATGAGTATATTAGAGGAAGTTTGAAAGTTGCGCCTGTTACAGAAAATTTGAAAGAGAGTCGTTTGTCTAGGTATGTACATGTAATAAAGAGAGACGAAGCACATGTGATTAAAAGAGTGTTGGATCTGAATGTTAATGGACGGAGAGGGAGAGGAAGTCCAAAGAAAAGATGGATGGATTGTGTAAGGAATGACATGAAGGAGAAAGGAGTATATGATGCCGTGACGTCTGATAGGGGAGAATGGAAGAAGAAAACGTGTTACGCCGACCCCAAATAGGACAAGGTCAGGGAAATGATGACGTGTTGATTGGTTCCTGTTTGTATGTGTAGTTTCGTGTAAATATATGAACTAAAAAAAAACACATCAATCGGATAGGTCGATTAAGTGATTTAAGTTTTAGCGCAGTTTACCTGCGTCAGTGGTAACATTTTGGCCTTGGGCTGGGCTAGCGTAGTGCGGAGTTTTATCGGAATACAAGGCCATATAATATACTAACCATTTATAGTAGCCATATTGAATTAACTTGTATGTTGTTGTTGTGTTGGGCACTTTCCCTATAGGCAGCGATGTAGATGATTTTTTTGATGCCCTGTAATTGTTTACCCGTTTTTGTTAATTGCACATATTATAATTAGAGTAACATTGAATGATTATTATAGATTGTTTACTTAGACAATCTATAATCATAATTTAGTGATATATGTATACATATTAAAACCTGTATGTTTAGTGTTAACTGTTAGTTCAAAAGTTCTTCTGGACTGCTTATCTCTGACGTGTGTGAGACGTTAAATCCTTACTAATATTATTAAAGCGATAGTGAGTTTGTTTGTTATGTCTTCACTCTTAAATGGTTAAACCGATTTTGATGAATTTTAGTACAGAGATACTTGGTACCCTGGAGGTAGACATAGGCATTTTTAAAGTGATAAATGAGGTAGAAAGAGGGAACAAAGGGGAAAACTTAACATTGCTAATACAATAAATAAGGCGCTAGGGCAAAAACTACAAGTAGCAGGTACCTGCAAATCAGCAAAAGAGGAACTGTGTTACCCCGAATTAAACGTGAGCAAAGCCGCGGGCAAAAGCTAGTTATATTAATAAATGCGAAACTAACTCTGTCTGTTTGTCTTCTCTTTCTCGCTTTACCGATTAAATAAACCAATTTGTATGAAAAGCATACATGTAGACCATGGTGGGTGGGTAAGTACAAAGGGCTAAGCCCTCTACCCACTGTATGTAATAGCTGCCAAACAAACTAAAGGGTCTAGTAGTTATGATCATATCGAATTAAATAATTACGTTTTGTATGTAAGCATTGTACACTGTAAATATGAATTACCCGAGGGCAAAAGCTAGTCACTTGACAAACTTCCTGACTTCTAGCATAACTTAGTTTATCTAAAACATAGTCTTGTCTTATATATACTCTCCAGGGAAGCGAGATTTCATTTCCCAAGGATATTCTCGTTCAGTCTCCACAAACAACTTGCAGTACTTAGTTACTAGGAAATTCGCCAAATTATACCTACAAGCTTTGTCAGCTAGTAGTCTGTGATTACACTTTAAAATCTCCAGGGAGACCGTCTGCTGGTGTTCTAAGAGCTATTTGATAATGATAAATGATAATGATAAATGATGTTTATTTTGCAAGTAGGTTTTCACAAACACTTTTACACGTCATCTTTTTTTAAAACTAGATGAGGCCGGTGTTTCGTACCCGACTACTCTGAGAAGAAACAGCCGAAACAAACTCAGAGGTCATAGTCTCTTTTAAAGTCCAGACAAAATAATCTTGGTCAACTTACATGAGGACTATGCAGATAGTGTCTGAAATGGTCTTTTTAAGAAAGCACCACACAGATTGAGTGGACCTGTCCAGTCAGTGCAAGCATTTGTCAGTTATCGTGTAGCTCAACTCATAACCCAAGGAGCTCAACGACACGACGAACAATACCAAAAAAAGGACATTTGTGTAGGTCGCTTATATGATACCATTTCATATCCTATGCATTTAGGAATTTTGTATTTTGGAAGTTATATTATTATGAAATAGGTTCTATCAAAGTAAAAACCGTTTTTCCTCGTGTGGACAGTCATCGTACTTCCTACTAATATTATAAGTGTGAGGATAGATGTATGGATGTTTGGATATTTGTTACTCTTTAACGTCAGAACGGCTAAACGGATCTTGATAAAATTTGGCACGGGTAGATTATAGTCTGGAATGACACATATGATTTTTTTCGATATCACGCGGGTAAAGCCACAGGCGCCAGCTAGTCTGTATTCTAGTGTCGCGGTGTTTCTGACAAAGCTCCTCCATAACGGCTATACCAATTTGTATGAAATTTTGTGTGCATATCGGGTGAGTTTGAGAATCGGCCAAAATCTATTTTTCATACCCCTAAGTGATAAGGGTAGGTCAGAAGTCTAGTCAGTAGTCCCCTAAGTCAGAAGGGAAAACCGCTGGGCACAGCTAGTTTCACTATAGAATTTGTTTTTACTGTAGACTGAACCCTTTTGGTGGTAGTGTTACTCTCCAATAAAATGTGACTCATGGAATCATACCTATAAAGCGTCCTGCCGGGGTTCCAAGTTGTTAGAAAGAGATATCGCGCCGGATCATAAACGTCAATGTAGGGAACATGGGGGGTTTTAGTCAATACAAGTCTGACACTCCCCCCACTCCATCCAGAGTGGGAGAAGTTATTTATAAGAAGCTATTCGATACAAAAAAAAAAAATCATTTTTCATAATAATTTTAATTCTTTATAATTTTAAGTGTAAATGAAACATAAGTTTTTTCTGTAAAGCAAATAATCGAAGCAAAACTCACCACCAGAACCCACCCAACACTTATGAAAAATTCAATACCCACTAAAATTCATGGCAGAAACGGAGAATCAAACATTAATATTACATGGATCCTTTTGCGTGTTTTCGTAACTTGCCAGGTGAAAATCGAAGCCGATTTCTCTCTGGGGCTTACCTAACTTTATCAGATCACACGGTTGGTATATTGACAAACTAACTGAACATCGTAAACACAATGTAATTTAGCTCTTCCACAACACCTGCATGCTGTACACATAAGAAGAGTTTGAGATGACACCTAACCATGACCATAATGCATATTCATATCATTATTGCATTCCATAATGTATGATGATATTACTCTGGGCCTAAAGCTAAGGTACAATTACGGACCCTGTAGGGCAGCAGCAAAGAGTATAATGCCTTGACTGTTGGGTGGGCTTTTTGTGTAGACTGTAACTTGTGTCGACAACGTTGCTATGCTATCTTCCTAACACGATGAGCTGTACTGGGGCCGTTGCTGTAGTGCTGGAAGCTTTTATCGGAGCAAATACAAGAACCTGATAGGCACTTCCAAACTATTAATACAAATTTTCTACCATTTACTACCGTGTCGACGGCGCATTCGTGTTACACGCCCGCCTCAAAGAGATGTCAGGAAAGCAGAAGGGGCTGCCAGGACAACTGTCTGTTATCGAGGTTGCGGGTTGTTCGAAAGAGATACCGCGGCCCCGGGACACGAGGGCAAAAGAAGGAACATGGATGTGTTTGAGCCGCTTGGGGTTGAAATACTAGGGCTATGGGGTCAGAATCCTAGAGACCTAGAATTTTGGATATCGCTAAGCGGTTAGTTGACTCTTCACGTGACCAAAGGAAATTCCACGTACAAAAAGTATAGCTTTTCTGGGAAAACCACCCAATGTTATGGTATTTGACAGTCTTTTCATCTAACAATTTATTTGGTCTTAGGCAATTCCATTCCTAAAGTTCAAACCAACCCATTTAATTTAAATTCAGTAATCCAATAAAGTTTATTCAAGAGCATTTTGCTATAACCACTGAAGAGTAAATATACGAACAGACAACCCAATCGGAGTTTAATTTTAGAGTAGTTATACTACAATAACACGTTGGGTTAGTTTAATGGGCTAAGCAAATGGCTTTGAGACGAACTATCGGGGCCATTGGCTAATAACCGCTAACGATCAATGCTGGCAACACTAATTTCAACTAAATTAGTTTTAGGTACTTGAAACACTCGACGGTGTTTGAGAGGCGGAATAATCAACTTTGGCTGATGGTGCGCAGTGAATGGTTATTGAAAACCAACTGAAATTGTGTTGACACAGGTTTTTGCAGTAAAAAAAATGTTTATTTTTTTTGCTGAAAAATAAGACAGCAAGTCGACCGCTAACGACCTCAACCTCTTCAGCAAGCAGCTTGAAACAGTGATAGCTTAGTGGTATGGATTGTTCGAAAGAGATACCGCGGCCCCGAAACGTAAAGGGCAATAGAAGGAACATGGGTGGGTTTTAGTCAGTAAAAGACTGATACTCCCCCCCGCTCCGCCCAGAGCGTGGGAAGTTATTAAAAGATTTCCCACCCCAAAAAAAGGGTCTCTCAGACTAGTACTGACTACAACCGCACAACCTCACCGGTGTTTAGTCGCATACTTTCATCGGGTGGCAGTGGGATCAAAAACCACTTCCGCAGCCCCGGAATAGTGAAGTGTCTAACTTATTGAACAACAAGTTTGAATGGGCAAGTTTTACACCTCACTCCTCTGTAGTATTCCACTATGCAAGGCCATCTCGGGTAATGGGGGGCAACGGTTGTTCTGAATCCATCGCAATTAGACTTGACTGGTGTGACCCTGTACCATGTCATAGGTCTCGATTTCGAACCCAAAATATCTCTCAGCTCCTCTGATTTTTCGGATTCATATATGTATTTTATAATTATCACTTATTTCGGTGAATGTAAACATCTTGACGAAACCAGCGTGCCTGAGAAATATTTATCGACAGTATGGTAAGCCAAACCTCTTTGGAATCAAAAATCTTTGTTTCGCTACAATTTGAATTGATTCTAGAACACGTTCCCATATTCTAGAATCAATTCAAATTCTAAGACAGAAACATGTTTTAGGACCACCACTGTACAATGGTAATATGCCTGCGTTATTTTTGTCAATTATGATAACAGAAGTCGAGGACGGTAGAGCTAATTAAAGTTAGTGAAGGCTGATCGCTAATCTATCGAGCGGCCAAGATGAGCCACCCTTAAAAACTTTTTTCGATTGCTGAGCCTCTGAACTTGAAAATTGGATGTGCTCATATTATATTGAAGATTAAGGATTATTCAATTATCTTAGAGGGAAAAATAAGAATACCTGGATAGCTTCTATCTTTTTTTTCTGATCTTATGCGTGGTTGCTCTTTTAAAAATATCAAAATAAGGATTGGTCAACCTTCATACAAAAATAGTATAATATTTAAACACGTTTGGTGGTAATATTTTGCCTGTTCAGAAGATTATGCGATGATTGTCACTAGAACAGTCAATTAAAGAAACTGTTAACTTAAGTTTGTTTATGTATGTAGATGTAGTATATCTTATTTAAAAAAAAAACTAAAAATATATACAGGGTGTAAACCAGCCCTTGACGAAGCCGTCAACCATGCATTCAGCATATCAAACTAAGTGTTTACGCAAACATTTTTGCTGGACAACGGCATAATTTTTTGGTGCAAAATCACGTTGTACTGTAGAACTCAAATTTATGTACCTAAAACATTTTATGGATGGATGCTTTGTATAGTACGGGGTTCGGAGAGTATTAGTATAGAGGGTATTATTAAAAAGAAGAGTATTTAAAGTAAGACAGGACATTAAAAACTTGGACTTAAAAAAATCTAGTGAAAAATATAAAACTTTAATCCCCAAAATCTCCGTAACTAGCCGTCTAGTTACGTTCCCAGTTATGGTCCAAAAAAACCGCAATGATGGGGAGATCACGTGGCTTTCGCGACTCCGTTATAGCTACACCCTTTATATGTTTACACGTTAAAGGAGGTCGAAAATTCGTGCGTGTCACTGTTAACGGGAATAGTGCCAAGAAGGCTAGCAGCATGTTAGATTGCCAAACTGCCAGTCCAATGGTCCCATGAAAAGTCCACCAACCGTTTGGCGATTGTCCGAAGTCGGATCCCATGGCTCTAATGCTTGACCCCAACAGATAACTAATAATTAAGTTATATTATATACAACATTGAAAACGGGAAATTAACCATGTTTACTATTAACACCACTTCAACATGGTAAATAGCCCGTTTTAATGTTTAAAAAAAATGTTTATAACCACGTCAGTTCAAAATAATATTTTATTTATGTTTTTCACACAAAATATTTTCCCTATTCAAATGAAAATACAGTATTGGTAACGTAATGTCGGAGTATCAAATCCTCTCTCCAGAGTATTAAAGCGAGTTAATTGGTGTAATTATCATGTGTGCCAGGCATTGGAAACCAATTGCCGCAGGTAAAATAATATTTATATTGAATCAGAAGTCGATTTTCATGTCGAAATTTTATTGAAATTGCTGCTCGAGTTCATGTTATAAGTGCTGTTTATTTATTCGTTTAATAAAGGTTTGCCAACAGCTTCTGTATGCAATATATTTTACCTGACCTGGTCAGAGTTAATTTCAATTTTGTGTAGTTTGCTAATCTATCTCTTTAACAATTTGAATCTATCATCAATTTCAATCTAAATTTATTCAGTTACTAGCTTTTGTCCGCGGCTTCACTCGCGTTTACCTGCTACTTGTAGTTTTTGCCTTAGCGCCTTATTTATTGTAATAGCAATGCTAAGTTTTCCCTTTTCTTCCATCTTTCTTCCTCATTTCCGTCTATTGTCCCTATGTCCGTCCAGGGTCCCAACTACCTCTGTACTAAAATTCATCAAAATCGGTTTAGCCATGTAGGCGTGAAGACGTACACAAACATACTCACTTTCGCTTTTTTAAATATTAGTAAGGATTTCTGCATGCTTGAGTAAAAAAACTTACAATTTTTTTTCGAGATATCATTTCACATTTAATAAACCGTCCAGATTTTATTGGAACGATCAAAGCATAGTTCAGTAAAGAACTTTGATTTAACACTCACTCGAATATTCCCTGACACGTTCCAGATACCCTTTTCAACATTAATTCACATGAACGTGTTTGTCTCGAAGCGTGTCCGGCAAATACGCTAGCTAGAACGCGTGTAACGTAATTACGAGACAAGCTTGAGGTCGTGGCGACAGAACCACGTTCATTAAGGGTTCTCGGATATTCTAACTATAATGGTCGGGTAGACTAGAGATTTAAATTAGCGAAACAAGACAATATCATCTGCCTAGCCTTTTCCCAACTATTTAGGGGTCGGCTTCCAGTCTTACCGGATGCAGCTGAATACCAGTATTTTACTTGGAGCGACTGCCTATCTGACTTCCATAACCCAGTTTATACTGGGTAATACGATACCCCTTGGTAAGACTGGTTGTCAGACTTTCGGGACACCGACTACTGTAACAACTGTCAAAGATCTACAAATGACAGCCGGGACCAACAGCTTAACGTGCTTTCCGAGGCACGGATAAACTCGGTATGTAACGGGTGGTCCACCCATCCACAGACCAACCTAGGCAAGCGCGGCTTAACCTAAAGATCGAACTGAGCGGCTGCTATTATTTAGCCACGAGCTCAACAACAAGACAATATGTATGAGAGTATTTGGAAACTATTTGAATGCTATTGATGATTATATAACGTATCAACATGCATATTATTCCCGCAAGGTAAAAATTAAAATCAAAATATTTTGATCTCACAAAGGCCTACATGGGCACTTATAAAACGTCGAGAAAAGGTGTACGGTTCGAGTTGGTCGTTTCCTAGAAAGCAGTAGTTAAGCAGATGTGTTCTAATAAATCAAGTTACATTTAAGTGGCTTGTGATACGGGCTGAATCTATTGCCATAAGCCAGACTATTAGAATCTATTGTCATCATCATAATCATCTTCTCAGAAAATAGTGCATGACTTGTGAAACCGCTGTCAGAATCCTTTACTGAAAGTAAATTTACAGCTTACACCACAACCTTCACAATGTTTTTTAATTGTATTATAGTTTCCTTTTGTATTCCTGCAAGTCTTTCGGCAGCAGCGGGATCTAATGCCACGTCCGAAGCCCCGGAATAGTGCTGCCGTCCCTTGTCGGCCTCGTCCGAGCGGGAATGAGGTGTCAAACTCGTTCCGTTAGGTATAGACGTGCCGGGGCAAGTTTGGACTATCGCGCCATTGTTCATATTCATATTAATATCATTTGCATTCCATAATGTCTGAAGATCTTATAATAGGCTTAAAGCTAAGGTACAATTACGAAAATTAAAATGTAAAATTTAAATGAATGAATTTGTTTAAACAAATTCTTAATATTAATTACCAAATTATAAATAAATTATTCATATTGAAATCAACAAAATTATTAAATTATACTTATTCTAATACATTATCACGCGTCGCGGGCTAGATGGAAAATGTTAAGACCAAAAATAGTAACGACACTTTTTGCTTAAAACCAAAAGTTGTAACGACAGTTTTTGCTATAGTTGTAAGCCGTGCGGCGTGCGCGTGTTTCTCTGTCTGCAAAAGAAGGAACATGGGTGGGTTTTATTCAGTAAAAAACTGACAGCTTCCCTCCCCCCCCCCGCTTCATCAACATACAACCTGACACTGGCCTAAAGAATGCACAAAAATAAGTAAAATTTTTAATCACAAAAAACAATCAAATCCTTTTACTTATAAGTTCGAATTTCTTTAAAACAAAGACTCATTTATAACCAGATAAATATCATAATTTCACTATCAAAGAGATTCCACCCCATTTCCTATTAATTTCAAACCGGTAATAACGACCTTAAAACAAAACAAAATGGTATTTAACTTCCTTAAGCTTTTCGACTTGTGTTTAAGTTAATCACTTGTCAAAGCCAGATTTTGTTGTAAAGTTTTATTAAATAATTTATAAAATTTAATTGTTTTGCTATTCTATAGGATGTTGAAGTTTTGACAAAGGTTTAAGGATTTTGTATAAGTCTAGTTCACACACGCTTCTTCGCTCGCAGGTTATTCAGGTTATATATAGTCTGTGTGCCAAACTTCCTCCAAAAGCAATTCAGTAGTTTTTGTGTAGGATAAACATGCATCCATCATCAGAACATTGCAGACTTTCGCATTTGTAATAAGAATACCTAACAAGTCTGGGTTTTCACCGATAATAATGTTTATCACCGCATAAGTACATCGTTTGACAACTTAACGACAAATTTGGCGTAGTGGCTGAGCAATCGACTGCCACGATGCGTGTTGCGGCTTCGATCTCCGCAGTGAACAAATAAATGTATGGCCTACAGATAGTTGTTCCGGGTCTGGCTGTTTGTAAGTGAGTTTTAACTGTTTGCAAACGAACCCACGATAGAAAAGAAATTATTAGAAAACAATAAACATATGTTTTTAAACTGCGTCACCATTTTAAAAATTAATTACTAAAATACCATTTAAAAAAAAAATGTGTGCTCGTAATAATTGCGGCTAATAAATAGTTTTTCTTTCTTATGACTTCATTTCACGGCCATCAGCGTTCTCTACTTCGAGCCATGTTATATTCATCATTTCTGAAATTTTCTATTATACGGAGCCTTCATAGAGGGCAATAACAATCAGTTTTCAGACGGTATCATCGTTATCATTTGCCAAATAGGATTCATGGTAGTACTAAGATTTTATCACCATCCAGGTAGATGTTTTTGCCCATCCGATTATAATAAATTCCGATTATCTCGCACATAATGTTGTACTATCTGACTATAACCATATCTTTAACAATATTACGGTTTTTAGCTGATCTTGACAAGTTGTTCTCTGTTCACGGAGGCTATTGCTGCCTGGTTGGTCTAGTTTTTGTACATCGTTCTCACAATATGTATAATCTCAACATGAATGATGAATCCATGATTTTGTAAAAATATTATGATTTAAAAGAGTGTCCATGGAGTTTCTTGCCCATTCTTCCCGGTAGAGATCTACGCTTTGGAATGGGCAACTACAGTACTTTCGCAAGTTATTATGTCTTGTGGCTGGGACTGTAGCAGCATATTTTTATGACATTCAAATTGCCTGAAATGGTCTAATTGAAATAAATGCTTTGAGTTTGAGTGTCTCTGGCTGCTGCTGAGCATTAAGTCCTGATTTCGATTCCAAGGTCCGGAAAAGCATGTTGTCTTTTTTTCAACAAGCGTTTTTCAGTCGAAGCAACGGAGTTTGGATTTGTGCCTTGTTGATGACAATAGGCGCGCCCACAATTACATGATACAACAAAACTTCCGACCAAAAGACTGAAGAGATAAAATATGTATTTAAGAGCTAGTTACTACAGATACTCTTATGATTATCATCCTTACTATAATATTATAAAAGCGAAAGTGAGTTTGTTTGTTTGTTACCTCTTCACGCTTTAATTGCTAAACCGATTTTGTTGAATTTCGGTACAGAGATAGTTGGGAACCAGGAGACGGACATAAGCTAATTTTTATTTTAAAAAATTGGGATATGAGGGAAACGAGGGAAGAAAAGGGAAAACTTAGCTTTGCTATTACAAATCAATCAGGCGCAATAGCAAAAACTGCAGGTCTGCTTGGTGTGTTATTCCAAATTTAACGCAAGCGATGCCGCGGGCGAAAGCTAGTTACGTATAAAGGGTCAGTCAAAGACTATTTATAGCCCATCGATATATTCACGCAGGTTAACAATGTTTAGGGTTCCGTACATCAAAAGAAAGGAACGGAACCCTTATTGTATAACTTTGTTGTCCGTCTGTCTGTCTCTGTAACGCGTAGAGGTATCGAGTTGAAATTAAAGCCATGTACTTAAAGTGCTGTGAAAATTAACCCTCTAAGTCTATGCAGTCAAAAGATATGGCTGTTTATGTCGCAAGTTTGTAAGGAACCCTTGGTGCGCGAGTCTAGCTCTTGGCCGGTTTTTGACTAAAATTATTGATGAATGAACATCATTCTACAACTTTTCTTACACCCTTTCTTTACCCTCCCCCCAAAATAATAGTATTGTGTAAACAATTCAAAATTCCCAAACGAACGTTCCAGTTTTAAATTTCCTTCATTACCGTAGAGTTATTTAGTCCATTGTGAAAATAATTAACGCCTTCCCAGTTTAGTCTTGAAGACAATGAACAACACAAACTCGTTCCCTAATTAAATATGAATACGCTTTAGCTACTTTTAAAAGCTTTGTTTAAAATTTTCTCTCGTTAAAGTGCTTAGTGTTCTATTTCCATCGTGTTGTTTGTTATGTGACGTAATGTTTGTAAGTAGATTTACCATAACTGTACAATAAATTTGTGACAGATTGACTTGTATATATGTATTATTAGGGTTTCGCAACTTAAGAGGAAAAGACGGAACCCTTTTTGGATCATTTTATTGTCTGTCTGTCAAGAATCTTTATCTCGGGAAGGCGAGGAGGTATCGAGTAGAAAATAAAACTATATACTATGTGGTCCGTTTGTGCTGTCCAAAATCAACCCTGTAACTCTATGCAGACAAAAGATATGGTTGTTTATATCGGAAGTTTGAACGGAACCCCCGGTGTGCGAGTCTGACTCGTTCTTGGCCGATTTTTTATTCATTTATTCAAAATCTATATAATAAATACACATAAAAAGTTTGCGGAACTGTGGAACAATGTAAGTACACACGGCGACAGATCAACCTATACAAAACCAGTTTATGCTGCTCTCTCAACAACGGATCGTACACCATAAATTTCAAGTATAATGAGAGATCCGCATAAACTGGTTTAGTATAGGTTGATCTGTCGCCGTGTGTACTATATATCTAAACCTTATTAATTTTTGATGGAATAGTTATTTGGTACGTTTATTGTTTAAGAGTTAGGGGGTGTTCTTCAATTAGTGTCTTATCTTCATGATAAAGAAGATTTATTTTCTATCTAAACCACAAGCTTTAGGTATATTTAAAAGATAAGCGTGTCGCGACGCAACGATGGAGAAAACTAAATGAATGAAATTGTCAGCATGCCACGACACACCACGATGCGACTACCGACTATGTATTCACACGAAGAAACCAAGTGACACATCGCTTGAGATAAGTCGCGTCGTTGAGTTTGTGAGTGGTGCCTTTCATGAATATATTTTTAGCAAAGTTACAACAAAAATAAACACGTTTAAGATGTTACTCGTGTACCGAATTACCGTCAAAGCTTTTTCTCGAGGACTGAAAATGTAAATTACGGTTACCTACTTTAAGTGAGTTAAAAATAAATTAGATAAATCATTAAGTAATAGATGACTAAATTTATTTGGGGTGGGAAATCATCAAATAACTTCTCCCGCTCTGGGCGGAGCGGTGGTGAGTGTCAGACTTATACTGACTTAAACCCACCCATGTTCCTTTCGCCGCGGTATTTCTTGCGAAAAACCAGCAACCCAGAGCTGTCCAGTCTCATCTTACGTCAACCATCGAGGGACCTGACCGAAGCCACTGCTAATCATAATCATGATCAAATCATAGAAAAATTAATAGGATGCAAGTAGTAGGATGTAAGATCTAATTAAAGCTCGTTCTTGCTTTATCTTGTCATACTGATATATCTTATCATATTACGTGAGCGGGGGAAGTTATTTGATGATTAGCCATCTGCAAAAAAATAGACAGCCCCTACGAACGCGCCTAAACACAGATTAAACTTATCCTTTATTATCTATTTATACACAGTGACACGTGCGAAATACAAAAAAAAACACGTACATATCCCCTTAAACACCCAAACACAGCCACACAAACACCCAAAACAATTAATAACTAAACACACACACCACAAACACCCATTCCTTTCTTACATACTTACATTGTACTAAGTATTAAGTACTTATTTAAGCTATCATACTCATTTGCATCTTTAGGTAGGAGGTAGGCGCCTGTGTCTGTAATACAGTTCATACTAATCCAGACATAGACGTTCACTCTGACTCAAAGTATTATAAATGCGAATGTTTGTGCGAATGGATGGATGTATGGATGTTTATTACTCTTTTACGTCAAAACGGATGACTATAAATCTTGATAAAATTTGGTACAGGTAGATAATAGTCTGGGATAAAACACAGGATACCTTTTTTTTGATATCACGCGGACGAAGCCGCGGGCGCCAGCTAGTATTAAATACATACAGTGTACATAACTTATTTGTACTTCAAAGTGCAGGTGGAGTGACGTCAACCAGTCTTAGCTTACGTAAACCACACGCAAGTCATGATTACAGATTTATTACGTGAACGAGCATTGTGAAACCGTAGATTGTAGGGCTGGTCTCACTAGAATTCAAATTAAATGCACTTAGAGATGGTTTAGACTAGTCTTTTTTCAGATTTTCATGTTGTTTTCGACTAGTTTTCTATTCAAATCTCACTAGTGTTTTTTTCTTCTTCTTTGGCGACTGAGCCGATTATGATTCGAAATTGGATTTGAATTTCGTTTTTTTTTTTCTTTTTCGGAATATGGTTTACAGGGTAGTGTTGTGATTTTTGAATTGTGGTTTTATAAAAACGAGAATTTTAATATGTGTGTCAGTATTTGTTAACCCTATAGCCTCAAATGCGTAAAGGATTAATAAAGATAAACACACAGATATGTAGTATATGCTAGTACCTAGTATTTAGTACAAGCTATCTATACACTCTGGGATGAAATTTGGTGTGTAGATAGGTAATACTCTGAGTTAATACAAACACACAGCTAAGTTTTTTTCCCCGGCTAAGCGGGTTAAACCGCGGGGATCAAGTAGTGTTTTTTCAAATATCCTGCGACATACATATGTATGTACATAACTGTTTGGGTCCAGAGGAAATATACCTTAACGTCTTTGAAGAATACCATTTTCTCTTTATCGCACACTACCCCTTGTTTATCTAAGGGTTTATGTTTGTTCCAAAGCTTACCCTTTCGAAGTAGAGATATTGAAGTGAACCTTTTGAACCACTCCTGTAACCTCGATAAGTTGTGACGCTTGGAACTGTTGACGTACTTCACTACGTCATACATGTCACGTTTGTAAGACTCGTGGATAAACAACAGCCACGCAGGTCGATCTTTGAGGTTAAGCTGCGCTTGCCATGGACAATCTGTAGAATACTTCAAAACTATTTACCATAGGTGTAAAAAAACAAAATTTAGAATTACAATAAGGATTACAATATTATTAAATGTCAAAGATAGAAATTGAATTATAAAAATAGGCTGTGAAACATAAAAGTATAGGTATACACATAATTTGCTTTTAATTTAAAAAAAAAACATTTCCCACACTAGGTTTTCTAGTGTATCGTGGGTGCGTTTACAAACATTTAAACTCGTATGTGAGTTTAAGTGTTTGTAAACCCTTGTTTCTTCCATTGCCCTTTATGTTCCGGGGCCGCGGTATCTCTTTCAAACAACCCGCAACCCTGGCAGCTGGTTTTCATCCCTTACATGCCATTGGGGGCGTGCCTATTGCCATCAACCGGCCAAAGATCGTGACTCAATGACTGCTATTAAAAAATGCCTTATGGAGATAACCCTATACCGCAAACCTTAATGTAGTTTTCGTTGTACTCCGAAAAAAACAGTTTATCTTCATCCATAACATAAAACTTCACAATCAGTGAGGAAACATGGTAACACACTCGTGTTCCACCAAATGTCAGTTTGGTGTCAGCTGGCACAATCTCTGTCTCAGTAGCGTACAGTGACAAATGTATTGTGTTCTCTCGGGATTTGAACCGACGACCTACACTGTAGCTTTCACTGTTCGTATTTACCTACGTTGGGCAAATATTGTGTGTATAGAGGTGACATTTGGTCAAAACGCTTTCGTAAACTATCTATGAGAAAGTTTGTAAGAAGGAATGTATGGATGTTTGTTAGGCTTTCACACAAAAAAAAAACAACTGAACAGATTTGATTTTAGATGGAAAGAAAATAAAAAGTATTTATTTAACTCGAACAGGATAAAACAGTAAAAAAAGAAACCAAAAAATATAGGAATCAAACAAAAAAAAAACAACCCATAGATTCTCCTAACCCCTATTGTGTCTTGTTGCATCAAATAAATGATGTATTTATGTATCTAAAGATTTTCTTATCCCGTAGTACTATCACCGAGCATCACACGGGCAAAGCCACGGGCATACGCTAGTCAAATATAACTCTCAAGCATTAGTACACATGACAACCTACATATTTCAAACCTAAAGTGAAAGGTCGTATCCATACAAATATAACAATGAAGACGCTTTCGGGAACTTACAACCCCCACGCTCTATTCGATAACCCTGAATGTACTTATAGAAGTTGAAGTCTTAAGATTAGTGTAAGTCTTCCAAACCCTCTTTCGACCTATTCTACTTAAGATTTTACGTATTGTTTCAGGTAGATTATATATATATACTACCTGTGCCTAGCGGTTTCACCCGCTGCTCACTTAGGGGCATGAAAAATAGATGTTGGCCGATTCTCAGACCTACCCGATATGTACACAAAATTTCTTTTAAATCGGTGCAGCCGTTTCGGAGGAGTATGGGAACGAAAACTGTGACACGAGAATTTTATATATTAGATATAAGTATATACATATCTGTGTAGTAACGCACAGGAGTTGTACAAGAAATTGAAAAAAAGAAAAAACATTTATTTTGGCCCATGCCACAAGTGCACATAAAATGAGATAAAAACTTAAAACTAAACGATAATAACAAATACGTAATTGTGTGTCTCTCGGCTGCGCCAAATAGGCCCAGTTCAGCAAACTGCCAAGCAGCTAGTGCCAGACGCTAGTTTTCAACTGGACCTTAGACCTGATGTGACGTACAGTTTTATATTTATTTGTGTTTCTGTGTATAAAAAGGTATATATATAGTATATAGCATACATTTTTTAATTGCATTAACTTTCTTCATTAAAAGAAGTAAGTACAGGCATTCGGTCTTACAGTGATGGCATGATTGTATGAGTTCTATGCAGATTCGTCTACATACATCGGCTCTCGTCGGCTTTCAATAAAGAACCTAGAAAATTCAGATTGGTTATAAGGGTAGACTGTATCGGGCGCCACGAGGTGACTCCCGATACATAGGTGCTTCGTTTTGTTTACATTTTATATCTTTTTTTTTAAGGATAGAAAATCTTCAAATAACTTCTCCCGCTCCGCCCAGAGTATATAATATCAGAGTACATCATGTTCCCGCAACCCTAACTAGGTACGATATCCTTAATTTTCGGGGGGAGTGAAAGGGAATGTCAAACTTTTACTCACTAAAACCCATCCATTTTGCTTATTTTGGCCTTTGTGTTTCGGGGCCGCGGTATCTCTTTCGAATAACCCGCAACCCCTGCAGGTGTTTTTTATATCTCTATCTTTTTTTCGTTTTTATGAAATAAGTACCCACATGTCAACATTATGCGTTGTTGATTCTGAATAATTCATATTCAGAATCAACAACGCTCAGACTCAGATTTGGGCATAATGGGGTGGGCGTAGTCTTTTCATACGTAAGTATTAACACGACGTAAACCATTTTTTTTTAAGATAAGCAGGGAATTTCTTGCCTCTATTTTCACAAACTCAAATCGTGCACCTATTTTTTACCTCTCATATGTTAATGAGGTTTATGTAAAAGGAAATATTTTAATGCAATTTACATGGAACGGAAAACCGCCATCAATTAGTTGGTTATACAAAACCTGTGCGCGACACCGCAACGAACCCGTGACAAACGCATTGTAGCCGAGAGCAATATATATCCACAATTATTCCTGTAACAGGCTGTTTCCTTTCGTGTTTGTATCGTATTTACGATGTGGAATTTCTCTATTCAATGTAAAAATCTACTTAAAACGACTGAACTTCTTGAAGTCTCCTTTTTATTTTAACTAAGATATTTATTATATTACTAAGATATTTGGTTGTCTTGCATGGACGACAAAACGTTGAAAATTTCTTAATGTTTTATAGGCCAAAACCAAAACACTAAATTAAGGTTAACAACGCGTAAAAGTCAAAAGGTACGCTGTGTAATTTCAACAAAATGGTGTTTATTTTTCGCGGATGTAAAATTACCAAATAACTTCTCCCGCTCTGGGCGGAGCGAGGTGGAGTGTCACACTTTTATTAACTAAAACCCACCCATTATCCTTTTTTTGCCCTTTATGTTCCGCTGCCACGGTATCTCTTTTGCAAAACCCGCAACCCCAGGAAATGGTAGCAGGTGACGACCACCATTTCGTAAGACTAATACGAAAAACTATTTTATTATGAACTAGCTGTTCGCCGCGGTTTCACCCAAGCTGCTCAGCACCTGAGCGTGATGTTATATAGCCTATAGCCTTCTTCAAGAAATGGACTATCCAACACTAAAAGAATTTTCCAATTCCAACCAGTAGTCCCTGAGATTAGCGCGTTCAAACAAATAAACAAACAAACTCTTCAGCTTTATAATATTAGTATAGATTAGTATAGATATATAATTTACCCACTGTAAAATATTACTTTTCGCTCACATCTAGGTAGCGAAATGTCAAGGATTCAGGTCAAAATAAAATATAAAGCTAGACTTTTCATCAAAAGCGTTTGCGAACAATTCATTTAGAATGTGTCGAAATTCGGAATTGTGAAAAATTCCACGATCCTATCTGCGTGTAGTGATGTCAGTCTATACGAAATCGTCGCTTTGTTTTCGACACGGCACGTGCAGGCTTCGCAAACAATAGAAATGTACGTGCTATTTCAATCTTTATTTGCCTACGAATAAACTGAATAAAAAAGACCGTAAATTTTGATACAGATTAATAAATAGCCAATACTTTAAATCCATATTTATACTACAAAGAAAGAATAGTTTTTTTAGAGTAAGGAAACTTGAAAAACAATAGAAAATTGCTCGCAAGTCATCGCGCGAGCACAGGCAATGTTTTGCTGGCAATATTCATGGCACGACGAAAACGTATTGTGCCATCGTAAGATCTCTACCAGACGTCACGTCTCATCAACAGTTCTAAATTAGCATAATTTTGTAAATGTTTTTGATCATTTACAATAGTCCACTTAAAAACTAAGTGTTCAAATCAATACCGATGACATAGAGCATTTACCAAGAGTATATTCCTTTGGAATAAATTAGACCTCCGGGCGAAGTTGCGGACAAAAGCTTGTTGGAATTCCAGATACAGATTACCGAGAATCGTTTGAAATCCATCCTGGATACTTTTGTGTAAACAACGCATGTAAACCACCCTTGACAATGCCAAGGGACACGTGTTATTCTCTTCGTTGCCATTTTTGTTTTGACCGTACCTGAGAATCTTTTAGTAACGGAGATATTGAGGATCATATTTTTTTAAAAACACTTTTAAATGTACCGAAATACCGTGAATCGTGTTTCTTCCCCAAAAAAAAAACTATTCCCAGCAACCACGGTTGCGTAACTTAGCTTGGTGTGTAGAATTTTTGGCTATCGGCTTTGTATATTGTAATAAAAAAACACTGCCCCACTCCTTACATTTTTCCTGTATCGTGAGTGTGCAAATAGTGCAAATAATTTAACTCACATACACAAACGGCTGTAAATACTGTGAAGTGGTCCCTTTGCATCTTGCAAAAGCCAAATAGTAATACTCTTTCAAGCTAAGTGGTACACATCTACAGCAATTTGTTTCCTCGGCTTTTACTGGAATAATATTAACGTACACGAAGACATTAGTTAAGTCAAACTAGAGAATGCTCTGAGTGAATAGTGTCGGAGTGTAATCCAAACTTTACATTATATTCCCATCTAAACACTTTGTTTTAAAGCTACGTTTATTAAGCCGTAGAAGAGAGAAATTAAGATTCTTTTTTGCGGATGGGAAATCCTTACTTTTAGTTACCGTACTCCTCCGAAACGGCTCGACCGATTCTTATGAAATTTTGGGTACATATTGGGTAGGTCTGAGAATCGGCTAACATCTATTTTTCATACCCCTAAACCTCAGCGGGTGAAACCGCTGGGCACAGATAGTATTATATCCTTACTAATCCTTACTAATATTATAAAAGCGAGAGTGAGTTTGTTTGTTTGTTTGTTACCTCTTCACGCTTTAATGGCTGAACCGATTTTGATTAATTTTGGTACAGAGATAGTTGGGAACCAGGAGACGGACATAAGCTTATATTTTTTTGAAAAAAAGTGGGATGTGAGGGAGAAAGAGGGAAGAAAAGGGAAAACTTAGCGTTGCTATTAGAAATCAATAAGGCGAAAGGGCAAAACACTACAGGTAGCAGGTACCTGCAAATTATTAAAGGGGAACTGTGTTACCCCGAATTTAACGTGAGCGAAGCCGCGGTCAAAAGATTGTCTTCAAATAACTTCTCCCGCTCTGGGAGGAGGCGTGTCAGACTTGTACCGGTTAAAACCCACCCATGTCCCTTCTATTGCCCTTTATGTTCCGTGGTATCTCTTTCGAACAACCCGCAACCCGCCGCATGTGGTGGCAGGACCACATGAGAGAAATGAAGAAGAGGTCATTATGTTACTGTTAGCCTAAATTACCAAGTTGAAGGATTTAAATACAGTGCTGTTTCTCTTTCTTCTTTTTTTAAAACGTACACATACTAGTAATTTCTCCTGTATCGTGAGCCTGTTTACAATCATTTAAACTTACCTACACAAACTACGAACTACAGCGTAACTGAGTTTCTAACGAATTACAAAATGTATTAATTATTGATCTATTCAATTTAATTTACTCAAACGTATTCATTGATTTGTTAAATAAAATAATTAAGGACTTGTTGAGATTATTTTTAAAACATGTTTGCTTAATAAAATTTTATGGTATGGGTTTTATAAATGGTAAAATCTGGCTGAGCTAATTTGTCAGCTCGATCTGCCATCTTTAAAAAGGGTTGTGGTAACGCGTGTTGATATTAAAAAAAAACTCTCGTCAGTTCACACAGAAGGAAATTGATATTATCTTTCACAATTGGCATTATCCGGCGCATCTTACATTTACGACTGATTCTTTAAACGAGTAGCTAACATTTAAACTATTTCCGAGCCGGTTATCTTGTTTTTATGATATACTGAGATCTGATAATAGATGTTATGTGTTTTACCTCTTCGATAATATAATCAATCTCAGTAGCAATCCGATTTTTTGTCAGGCTGATAGCCAAAGATTCGCCCTCTACTAGGATTTATAAATAACTTTCAATATCTGGGTTTACCACAGGATACACGTCAGTCTAACCCTTCGAGAATTACAGGAGTGATATTATGTTGGTTGATACAAAGATAATACTCAGGTACGGTACATTGCTTCCAACTCCATCTCTTCAAAACGAAATATAATAGAGAAAGTTTCTGAAACGGCAGAATTATCAGAATTTCCAACAATCGTAGAACATTTGAGTACGTAGCTAGTCGCATTTGCACCGTGAGAGTTCCCACTAAAGCCTTTGACATAGCACTGGTTCAGAATCACGCTAGATGGAAATTAATTTGTGTCTAAATTGTTTCTGTGGCAGCTATCGCTTTTGGTAATGTTTGGATACTGTTAATTAGAGGATTGACTGTGTATGTAGACGTGAAGGTGTCTACATATTTGCTTAATTTTGGAATATACAATACAACCGTTAATTTCAGGTATCTTAAGTCCATCCAAGTTTATAAGGATGTATTGTGTGGAGTTCGAAAAACCTGTTAATCGGATTTTTATGAAATTTTGGACACAGATAGTTTATTTTAAGCCCGTTTGAGTGATCCCGTGGGACATTAGCGAAATTCACGCGGCATCGCCGTGGGCATAAGCTAGCCAGATATAATGTAGGTAATCTGTTTACCTATGCCCTGACGCATAATGTTCATCGACTATATAATGAAAATGAATACAAATGAAACCCAATCCGCTGGGTCAAAAACGATAGTACAAGAGCTTGATTCACCCCTTTAATAGGATTGTAAGTTACAAATTTTATCTATGAAAAATTTCATCACACACACGATTTTTTCTTCTGTAAAACCAATTTATTTTAAAAGTGCTTTCAACAATAGCCTCTTTCAGTTCCTTTCAACAAAAATATTGTACCTACCTACGCGTTCTATCAATTTCAGTTTCACGTTCCATTTTCAATTCCCTCCGCGTCGATCGTAGCATTTTGCTGAACCTCGAAATATTAACTGTTCTGTATTCAACTTAGAGCAAACTATTGAATGAACGTATAAAATAATTACAAGTTTTGTAGTGTGATGAAGTTTTCCCATTTAAGTAACACGTTTAGTTCAGTTAACTTGCACCTATTGTTATAAATAAGTTCATTTCACATAGTAGTTGTCTTGTTTGTAATGGTATTACTGATTTTATATGTAGGTTAAGTATTTTTTAACCAAAGCAAAGTATTTGAAATTGATAGTTTTACGTGCTTTTGTGGTAATTACGACCCAAAAATAAAGATAACAATAATTACGGATACGGAGATTAAAATCCTCTCCTTGTTATTTTATCAGTGACGTGGCTTTAATTAAACATTGTGTTACCAATGCCACCGTAAATAAAAAAGAGCCCTTTAAAAAAGGGTACAACGAAAATATAATTTAGAGCTCGTCGAAACTTTTACCCCAATTAAAATTATGACGTTTTTCAACCGGGAAATAACGAAGTGGAATGGCCGATTTGTCTGAAGAGCAGAAACTGTAGGTTTTTTAACGAGTTCGTTTTCGAACTTTGACGTAAGGTCCTGAGAGACTTGCCCTTTGCAAAACGTATTTTTGTAACTCCAAGTTCAAATCTAAAATAGATACTCACTGCAATATTATTTTATTAGTTTTAAGATATTTTGCTGCGCCCTAACAGGGTCATGAACTCACTAGTTGTAAGCCTACGGTGTAAAATATATTTTCTCGCCAAAACCTCTCTCGTGCCAGTTAAAAAATGTGTTATAAACCCTTCCATTTTGTTCTTTGTAAGATCGGTCAGGACAAGCTAGGACTTTGGCTATACCTGCCCCTGAGTCGGAGGAGGGGGGGGGGGAGAGACATGTGTGAGTCAGTGACAAATGGTATTCAGATTTCCTTCTTTGTTCAGTGGTTCTATATTTCCCTCTTTTGGTGACAGTTTCATATTCATTAGTTATGCAGTAGTAGCAATTTAAACTCCAGCTACCCTACCATGACGTGTTAAAGCAGAACTTATTCGGCGGCGGGAAAGGGACAGAGCGATATAGGGTGTCTAGCACCATCTCTTTCACTCAGTGGAATAAGTTCTGCTTTAAGATGTCATAGTAGGCCTACTGGCGCCGATAACTGGTTTACATATTTTTATCACTTTTGCCACAACAGAACTTCGAGATTTTTGTGATATTTTTTTTTTAATGCGCTGTTTTTTAATGAAAAGGTAATGAATAAGCATAGAACTTGAACATTCTAGAAATATAAATCGGAATTGATGTTTCATTGATTTTTGTTAACCACCTCACTAAAATACCCACCAAAATCGTATTCCCACATTTTTAATCAAAAGAAAACATCAAAACCCAACCATATTTACTTAATGTTGCTGCAAATACGTGTTTGTATTTTCCTGTTACTGAAAATCAATTCACTTCGGGCTTCAAATGTTGTTAGAAACTGCTTTGATTCTGGTCCGACCATAAAGCTTATTCAGAGTGAAATAGAAGCTTGTAAGCAATGTCGATGTTTGTTGTATACAATGGTGGTTGGTTTTAGTGACAACCGTGTATGAGTTTTGATGCAAAATGCAGAACGCGATTTTGCTTTGGCCTGGATTTAAAGCCGTTATTTAATGGATTTACTGTAGATGCACTTCTCGTATTTGTATATTAGCTTAAACTTTGGATGTGTGTTTAAATACAGAATTAAAACCGCCATATTGCATTCTAAATCAATCTAATAAACACTTCTACAATTCTAGCGTTTATAAGGCCTGTTTTCTGTTGACGATTATTATTACTAACTTTATTAATAAAAGGAAGTGTTTTCACTGAAATTATAAACTAAGATACGTAACACCTTTTTTAGTTAAGAAGTTAATTAGGTACTGAAAAGAACTTAATCCTTACTTTCCTTACTTATAATATTATAAAAACGAAAGTGAGTTTGCTTGTTTGTTACCTCTTCACGGTATTATGGCTAAACCGATTTTGATGAGTTTTGGTACCTACAGAGATAGTTGGGATTTTTTTTTAAAGTGGGATGTGAAAGAGGGAAGAAAAGGGAAAACTTAGCGTTGCTATTACAAATCAATTAGGCGCAAGGGGAACTGTGTTAATCCGAATTTAACGCGAGCGAAGCCGCGGGCAAAAGCTAGTAAGTTATATTTTTTGTCCTCACCAAAGCAACTATTTGGGTTCAACGTCAGTAAGTATCTCTTTTAGGCGACTGAAGTTGCGGACTCTAACCGTACCGTAACCCAATTACTTTAGAATACTGACATCATACGCAAGCTCTACGATTTTAGGGCGCAGTGCTGGCCAGTAACGTTCCATATTTAAACAAAGTGGTTTGCTAGGAATTAATTTAGGGAAGTGCGAATGCGTTAGTAGTTATAAAGACGATTACGTACCAAATAGAGGCGCTCAATGGAAAGAAGGTGCGCTTAACAAAGGGACAGAATAGAACGGGTGGAGCTATGAAGAGGCTCTGAAAAGAGGGACTGAGAGATTAGGAAGGGTTTAGGAGGAGCCAAATGTACACATTTATTTGACATATCACAAACATGGAGGCTTTGGGGTGTAAAGTTAGCCTAGGCAACTCAACTTTCTTTTTTTAAAATTGTGATTAACCAGAGACAAAAGACTACAATTACCTTAAGTTAGATCGTGAGGCTTGATTGGAATTTATTGTTTCAGTAATTACTCGTTTTCGAAAGCAATATTAGTTTTTTTTTCCAAATTCAAATATCACAAATGTAAACTGAGATGACAGAGCTGAGGTTTCATTTTGATACAATTGTCTATGTCTAAAAAGTACCCAAATTTTATCAGTTCAGCTTTCAAAATTTTATCAGTTCTTCACTTTTATAATACTTCCATTAAAACGCTTGGATAAGTTCACGATCTCTCTAGCTAGCAAGCTCAGTTTCTAAAAGCGTTCAATATTTCCCTGTTACTTTATTTATTTTCCTGTATCATTTAATATTAGTATCTTCCTCTATTATTGTGTAAGAATAAGTTGGTAGATATGTCAATAACAGGATATAGAATAACATCATTAGAGGGTAAACTGAACAGTCGTTTGACGTACCATGCTATATTATAATAATGTTTATATTGTGTAGGTTTTGTATGTTGATGATTCTCATAGTAGGCATATTGTATAAAACTAGCTTTTTCACCAGCGTTTCCCTAGTCACCCTACTGCTCAGCCCCCGTAACTCGCAGCGTAATGGTATATGACACTCATACATAACGTGGATTTCTATTGGTAAAAGAATTATCAAAACTACCTCACACACATTACCTCTTAAAAATATTAGTGTAGATAGATATAGACTTTTTGATCAAAAAAAGACTTAAAATGTATCGCACCTGTTACAGCGAAAATTGATCAACAACACAATTTATTTTCATTTGAGAAATATAGAAATACCACACTAAAAACGTAAGCTTTCATCCTGATTGGATTTTATCCAGACACTCAATCAGTTTTACAAAATTATTCATACATCAGAACCTGTAATTTACCATATGAAACAAAAAAAAAACATGCTGAATACTTTTTTTCAGTACGGAAAACATTTACCCCGACCTTTTTAATATTCAAGGCACACATTCGAAAAATAAAAGCGGAAATATATTGCCACACGAAAAATGCAATATGAAATACTTGGCAACACAAACGTTTAGCCGAACAATCTCATTCGCGAAAACAATTGCTGGTTGGGATGTCGCGTGGGAATGTTGGCTCCGCGGCCAAGTCTGTTGTCGTCGAGGCATGAGCAAGCAATAAAGCTGTTTAGTAGCCATCCGAATGATCCAATCAATGGGAGGGATTTGCAGTCTATCCAAACAATTGGCTCTGATTGACGACATTGTGGGCTGGCTTATTGTAAAGCGGCGCTTTCAGGTCAGGCATAACACCGAGCGACTATAATTAATTATTCTACCTGTAATTGTGTGTATAGGGCACTTTGGGTAGCTGCGGTTTATTGGTCAAGGTAATTAACGATTGTTTAAAGCCGTTTTGGGATTAGTGAATTAATTGTTAGGGCGCTAGACAGTTTGCTTTGACCATAAATCAATGTGTTATCAATGCTAATTTCCTTTTTCGTTAGTTAAAAAAAAATCATTTATATTTCTCTCAGCACTCCAAAGTAAAACTCTTTTGTATATAAAAAAATCTTTCATTTTCTCAAAAAAAATATATATTTGAAAGCGACCTTTAGGGATCCCGGAGCAAAGTTATTAGGTCAATGTAAATAAAGGGTGATTCTTCGCAATTGGGTTTCCAGGGTTGTCCCAACATATTCATCGGTTTGTGCAAACATTACTCAGCATTCGTGAGGTTATGTTCTATCTAATATAACAGAAATCTCTACGATAAAATATTTATCATGACCTTCTGAGTGCCTTTTAGAAGACTGATTTATAAAATAATTTTATTTTAAAAAGGTCAGACTTATGAAAAGGTCTTGTCAAAAACACATTGTTTAAATGTAAGGCTGAATAGAGTTTCGTTCTTGGAAAATATATGATTATTATTTATTATTGAAACGAAAAATGAATTCTTAGAAGTAATCTCGATAATGTGACAGGTCTAAAAAGGATTGAAGTTTCATGTGATGGATGAAATTTAAATACAAACAAACAATTTGAAGACGTGAACTTTAAATTATTTTGAAACTAGACACTATTTAAATGTCAGCTGTTTTTGTTAAAATATCAAAGATATCCATTGTGATTTTATGTTTTTAAAATTCTGAACGATATTACCGATAATATAATTCACTAAAACCGATTCCAACTTGAATTTTAGCAATAATCTACTAGTAATGGCCTAAAACGCATTCATGTTTCTTTGTTTTTCTCTCTGTGGATCCAGGCCACGGTATCTCTTTCGAACAACCGGCAGCCGCGTCAGGCAGTGGCATTGATGGGCCCCTCAGAGTTACTGACATCACTTAGACGCGCGCGTGAAACACGAACGCGCCGTCGACACGGCCGTTTGAAGGAGATGAGTTCTTTTAGTTTCTGGACGTCTATGGACTTACTAGAGTCGGGCGCGAGAGGTTTCCACTGCCGACTAATAGCCTGTAATCATTTGCTCAAAGCGGAGTAATAAATTATAGTGAGAAATCCTAGTATTCTGCAACCATATTATCGTAGACATATGACTCGACCCGCACTGGGTCCGCGAAGTGGTTCACAGTCAGCGTTATCTAAATACAGCTGTGAAACCATAAACAGAAAAGACAGATGTTTTTTTACTGGTTTTTGTTTTTATGAGCGTGATGGCCCAGAGGTTAAGCACCTCGTCTCTCATGCATGAGGTTGAGGGATCAAATCCTAGCCAGTACTAATGTGACATTTTAAATTTATGTATATTTTCTAAAAATCTATCTTAGATAGACTTTCTCTTGTTTTCCTTCTCGTTTTGAGGAAGCGTGGTGATCAATGTTCGTTCCTTCTCTGTATGAGAAGATGCCTTTAAGTAGCAGTGAGACAGTTATAAGCTGGTATTTAATACATAGGTATATATTGCTTTTTCAATCCTACAAAAGTACAATACCTACGCGTTCAAAAGACAAAACGTATGGAACAGCTGTTTATTTTTAAATTTCCGTATTTAAATTCCATGTAAACATTTGTACAGAATAAGCGGTAATACATTGTTCCCTCCAGCCTATTTAATACTCGTATACTTGTCACCCAGCAGGTGTTCAATCAACAACAATGTTGTAGTCTGGGAGGTAGATTAGTTCTCGCTTCACGGTCGTCGTTAAGACACAGCGGGGTGTTACTGGCCATTGTGGACATTGTCATATTCATATGCCTCTGTCCATTAGGACAGTTATGGGTACCACTATCTGTAGGGCGTGTAAAGTGTGCTCATTTCTGTCCATTTCAATAACCAAGCGGTTTTATTAGCTACTTAAGACCAATATTGATGAACGATAACTCATTCTTTGCCTAAATAAGCAATTTGCCCCGCCCGGAAATTGAACCCAGGGCCACATGCTGAGCAGTCGCGCGACGCGCCAGCGAGACAATCAATCCACACCTATACTTATCATAAATGGTTTTGAAGGTCTGATAGGCAGTCGCACCATATAAAATACTGGTGTACACCGTCAGACTTGTACTGACTCAAGCCCACCCATGTTTCTACTATTGCTCTTTATGTTCCGGTGCCGCGGTAACTCTTTTAAACAACCCGCAACCCTGATGTTTTTCCCGACCTTGTGGTTGGGAAAAGACTAGGCAGATGATAATAATACTAACTATTATAAAAACGAAAATAACTTAGTCTTTCCATCGAGCTTGCTAAGGCTAAGCATCCCAGTAGATTTTGGTTAAATTGGGCACAGAGAAGGATCATTCCTTAGCATGTGCCTATAGATATTAAAAATATTTTATCCAGGTAATACTATATGCCGACAACTCTTAGATACCGTGCTTGAGGAAGCAGCGCGGTACGGGAGGGCTGTTGACGCCCGCCAGTCGGTCAGAGAGCCTTTGCATCACGTCAACACGCTTAAAGTATGTAGGTACTATAAGCTGACAATTCAGTTGAGACTGCCTGACCTCCATAAAAGTAGTAATAAAAGTTATTAACCCTATTATTTTGTTCACAGCGGCCACGGCAGCAGAGCCTTGGTGGGGTTCTCAGGAGGGAAGGCAACTGGAAATGCTTCATGTTAACACTGATGATTGCCGGGTGCCTCGGCTCCGTCGCGTGGTGCAACACCGCTGAAATTGATCGTGACCTTATCGATTTTAGCAAGTGAGTATTCAAATACTTCTTAATAAAGAGGCGGGGGTTCACATTTCGCCCGTATTTTTTATCTTTGTTACCTAAAAAAATTTGGACTGAGTTTACCGATTCTTTTGATTTTTATATATTAGTTTTTATTTGAAAGTTGGTGCTTCCTGTGTGCTTGGTGCGTGGCCCTGTTTTGTCTAGTTCTGACTATGCTATCCTTGAGAAAAACATATGTCTTAAATTTTTCTTTAAATTTATCTGGACGATATGCTAATTTTTCTTAGTGGTAATGGAAAATTAATACTTGATAAGAATTTGTGATACCATGGTAACTCAAACAAATTCTTATCAAGTATTAATTTTTATTATTATTTTTTCATACCACAACTTAAAAAAGCCCACTTTTAAAAAACATTAGAAACACGAAAAAGGGGAATACCGATTTTAGGCCTTGCGATGCCCAAGAAAATTAATTTTGTAAAAAAAATATGTATTTTTACTTTCACAAATTTAATTTGTTGAGGTATTTGTGGCTAAATAATTGCAGTCACTCAAGTAGATCTCTAGGTTAAGCCGCGCTTGCCTAGGTTAGTCTGTGGATGGGTGTCCACTCAATACATAACTAAAATTATGTTCTTCTGTCAACGTTTAGCATCACCAAACATCAATATCAACTATCAAGGTTCAGTTCTATAAAATGTAGACTCTACAAAATTCCTAGGTTTAACAATTGATAAAAGTCTTAGTTGGAAAGAACACACAGAACTTCTAAATAAAAGAATCAATTCCTCGGCATACGCGCTCTATAAACTTGCACCCATTATAAGCACTGATGCGCTTCTTACTGCCTACCATGGTATTGTTGGCTCCATACCATTCCTGGATGTAGCAACTTTGCAAATTTTATCATCTTCATACACACTCATGTTTTACAAAATAAATATTATATCTTTATCTTTACATACCGAGTTTCCCCAAGACTCTAAAAGTACCCAGTAGGTTGTGGATGACAGATAGGCAGTTGCTCCATGTATTGATGTACTGGTATTCAGCTGCATCCGTTAAGACTGAAAGCCGACCCCAACATAGTTGGGAAAAGGCTAGGCAGATGATGATGATGAGATTTAGTTTTATTCATAATCTTAAAATAACATAAATCATTTTAAATCCACATCACAACTAACCACTAAATCAGTTTTGTGTCCGTCAGGCACCCGATCAAGCGGACGGTGCGTGAGTCTCCCTGCGACGTCGGCTACGCGTACATCCCCATCGCCTTCGTCCTGCTGCTGTACTTGGTGTACCTGGTGGAATGCTACCACAGCACAGCCAGGATACAGCTGGCCAGGAGAGTGGACGTGGCCGCAGTCAGCGCCAGGGTTCACGCCATGAGAAACGCTACGCCAAGAGTTTGGTAAGAGTTTTCTTTATTTATCCGTTTCAAAATCTTGAATTTACAGTTGGACAATGTTAACTGTTGGCTAGAATACATTTCAAACAAGATTACTAATGTTACAAAAGGAAAGATTATTGGAAATTCATTTCCTAAGCACAGAGGGTAATAATCTGTATGGAACTTCGCCATTCTTGCTGGTGGGAAAATCCGCCAGGCGGACGTTTCGTGCAAGTTCTGGGTGAAATTCGAAATGAAACTTATAATATAATTAAACATTTATTTCAGTCCAGGACCATAAATTGTTAGTAACAATGCACTTAAAACTATGTTAAAATAGACAATCAAATTAAATCAAAACATGAAGCCACAACAATATTTGCAGCATAAGGGACTCCCACCGATCAGTAAAAATACCAAGATACGGTATATCTTGAGGTAGCAGCCATGTTTCTATGACTACTGATTTTAAAGTTGTTATGTAATACTATTTAACAATTTTAAAACCATATATATTGTCTAAATGTGAAAACTACCAGAGATATATTCCATAGTTTCATTAAACGGGGTTGACGATTTTATAGCACAAAAATTGGCCAATTCGTCACTTTTTTATTTATTTTAATTAAATGGGCCTCAATTTGGCCCAGAGGACATAGATGAGTTAGACGACGGCACGAGAAGCGAGCTCAAAGGAAGCCTATTAACTCACGACTACCCTTTTGCCGCTTTAAAATGCTGAATTGGATTGGCAACAAAAAATTGATTTCAAATAACAAAATAAGCCTAAACTAAAATGGTGGAAGTTATTTGTTGGAATGGAATGGAATGGAACGTAGTGAAATGGACATTTATTTAAAAAAATAGCACACAAAATACAATTTAAATCCTAGAAGTAATTTGTTAGTATAACAAAGTTTGATGCCTGTACTAGGTTAAACCCGTATTACCTAACGATGTCGTTTTTGATGATTCTAATAATTAGTATTGAGACTATATATTTCTTAGTCAGTATCGTAATCTCATCATAGCAAAAAAAAAACGCACCTATCTTATAGGAGCGTTTAAGTATATTAGATATACTAAATGTAGTATGATATAGTATATCTAATGTACTTAAACGCTCCTATAAGATAAGTGCGAACATAAATAATTTAGGTCTTAAACGTGTTATAGATATTATAGTGAGTCCGCAGTCTGGAACACAAAGGGCAAAAAAAGAAACATGGATAAGCTTTGGTCAGTAAAAGTCTGAAACTGTCCGCTGCTCAGCGGCGAAAGTTATTTGATGATATCCCATCGGAAAAAAGGCAATTACTAGTAAATTGTCGTTAAAATTTAAGTTAGTCCCAGTTTTAATTTATTATATTATCAGCAATATCTTCCAAAATTCACAATGGATTTGTTTGATGTTTTAACAATGGCAGCTAACTTACAAAAGTAAAAAAAAATTGTATGAGTGTATGGAGATATGAAGACAAAAATTGGCTGTACAAACACTAAAGCATAGTTACCCATCACTCTCTCTGAACTGTTAATAAATTACAAATACGAACATAAAACTTGTATAGCATATAAAACACAGGGTTCACTTTCGTAAATTAATTTCGCTTCACTGATTAAACTTTTGAAGTGCTAACCACAGGTTTTATGGTAATGAACTATCTAGGTAGTCATATGAACGAGATACAGTAAAAATCCTTACCTACTAATATTATAAAAGCGAAAGTGAGGTTGTTTGTTACGATACTATATAGTTGGGACCCTGGAGACGGACAAAGTGTAGTTTAAAGTGAGATAGATAGTAGTAGTAGTGAGATAAAGATCCCCTTTTCTTCCCTCATTCTCCATGAGGGAAGAAAAGGGGAGAGAAAGCTGTATATATCATCACGCGAGTTAAAGTTAGCGTTAGCCCAAAGTAACTATGCCACGCGGACGAAGTCGCAGGCGGAAGCTAGTGAAATCATAAAACACTTGAAATTGTATAACATTTCAACATAACATCAGATCTGCTCGTACAAGTCCAAACTAATATAAAATGCTTCACCGATTTCAGTAATTCTTCTTTTTTCTTCTTATTTACTACTTCACGTACAGAGCCAAAATTTATTTCAAACGTGAAATGCATTTTGACCTAAAATATTCGACTTTTGCTGCATTTTTGTGCCCCGCCATGCACGGTTCGAAATTTTATTAAGCCCCGTCATGTGACATCCCAAACATGCTTATAGGGAAGCTAGCAATTTTCTGGAGCATTTTCTGCCAAAAAGCAATATTTTTACAGTTTTATAGCCAAGTTGCGCAATTCTGATTTCGTGTTCGTGTGAAATTGGTATAGGTAATGGAATTGCATTTGTTGTAACTTATTAGTAAATACGCTATGCGGCGTGTTAATGTTACAAAGCCACAGAGATTGTGTCGAAACAGGTCGACTCAGAATGATCCAGTGTTGACTGGTTATAAACAGTAGGCCTACCATAGAACTTATTCCACTGAGGGAAAGAGACAGAGCTATACAGGGTATCTAGCAGCATCTCTTTCACTCAGTGGAATAAGTTCTGCTTTAAGACGTCATAGTAGGGTAGCAGAAGTTTTCCAAATCATTCGAGAATGATTTATTTCTTAAAAATAAACACTAGATATACATATCTCCTGTATAGTGGGTGCGTTAACAAACATTTTAACTCACACACACACAAACACCAGACTCTGAACCCTACGAACCAATAGACCATACAAATAGTTGTGCTATTCGGGGATCGATCGAATTTTCTTTATTTTAACCGATTTCTACAAAAAGGAGGAGGTTATCATTTCAACTGCTTTTTTTGTACGTTTGTTATTTGTTTTTTTCGGATAACTTTGGGATAACTACATATAAATAAAAAGGCTTAAATTTTTTTTACGGCACTTTTAGCGCAGTGGCTGAGCGATCGACTGATGCGCTGCGTGTCACGGGTTCGATTCCCGCACGGAACAAATATTTGTATGGCCTACAGATAGTTGTTCCGGGTCTGGTTGTTTGTGCATGTGAGTTTAAATGTTTGTAAATGCACCCACGATACAAGAAAGTTTCTAATGTGAGGCAACGTTTTTTGTTTAAAGACACAAATGTATAAAAATTCTTTAAATATAAACCCTAAAAAGTGGAAAATAACTTTAGGTAGGTACTTCCGGAAGTTGGTAGCAAACGTTTTGCAAGTGCGTTATTTCATCATAATTATTTTAAGAAGTAACTCGGAAGCACATAAATCGAACCTTACCCTTACCTAAATACTAACAAAACCAAAATTATATAACATTGCTCACACCTCTAAATTACGGATGTAAATTCAGACGTCGAAGACAAATTACTGAATTATTAACAAAGTTGTATTTACATTTCCTGTGTTCACGTTTCTCCAATAGCTACATTATTTAAGCTGTTTTGAGTTTTGATTCAACGTGATACCACGTCTTTCAAATTGGCACGTGTTCCGAAGCAATTTATTTCTCTAATTAGAAAATGTACACATCGATTAACGGTGAATGAATTCGTCGTTTTTACGTTGTATGGGTTTGTGTTGTAACATTCAATTAAGAAAGCAATTTATTTGTTACAAATATTTATTTTCTTGTGAATCTATTTGCTAGTATTTTTTAACTTGTAAAATTGTAGTTAATGTCACAAAGCATTGTCTACCAGCCAACCTTTGGGTGAAATATTACAAAACAGTTAAAAAGTAAAAAAAAATATTTAAAAAATAACGACTTGTTGACGAAAATATATTCAAGCATACAAATAAATCTAACTCATAAATATTTTAATAAACACCAAAATTAAATCTAGATGAAAGAAAAAACTATAATTACTGTGAAATCTAGAAGTCTAGTAATTACTAGGCTTCTATTTTTGAGAGATCGTAAGTTTTAATTAAGTATCTATTTTTGGACATATTTTTCTTAACATAGAATGTGGTTGAAGTTTCTACAGGGGAACTTAAAATCTCATATAAAAAAAACAACAATCAATGAGTTACACTCGGCTACGTGTTTAGGGTCCCCCCTTCAATGATTTATTTAGGCTTTGAATCATTGTAGGACTCCATAAAGATGGCTATTCCAGTGAATCAATGTAAACTCAAACCATTAAATCCCTACTGAAGTGCGACCCAAGTAATTTCAGGACTGACAAATGAATTCGTACGGAACGAAGCATGCAGATTGGTAGTTTGATGCAGTGAAAATTACCAATTTGGTCGGTGCTTCAGCATTTTTTGCTCCATTCATTGAACTAGCTAATGTAAACGAACCCCGTTTTCCTATATCGTGAAAGAAAAAAGTTTTTGAAGTGGCCAGCTATAGACTATTATTTTCTTTTTCATTCAGATTCTATGTTAGCCGGTGGCCTTACTGGCTGTTTTTTTTTCTTCTTTTTTTTCAGAAAATGAGTCTCTACTTTAAAGAAAAATTTACATTCATAGATTACGTTACGTTCTGAGTATTATATAACTTTATTTTATGTATAACCGATTTAAAAAAAGATGAAGTTCTATGTTCGAACTTTTTTTTTTCTTTTGTGTATGTTGGCCGATTACTCCGCTAACTGTAGACCAATTTTCACAATTCTTTTTTATTAAAAAGGATATTACTGCTACTAAGAAATTCCTAATGGGAAAATCCAATAACATTTTATCCGGCCTGGGAATCGAACCTAGGACATCACGCTGACCGGTCGGTCAACCAGTAGACCAACAGGGCAGTATGTTATCCAACTAATATTATAAATTCGAATGTTTGTGAGGATGGATGGATGGATCTTGATAAAATTTGGCACAGAGTTAGATTATAGTTTGAAATAACGCATAGCATACATTTTTTCGATCATAACGCGGACAAAGCCGCGGGCCGCCAGCTAGGACAATATATTGAAAGCTAAAACTTTTATACATAACTAGCTGTGCCCCGCGGTTTTACCCGCTACTCAGTTAGGGGCATGAAAAATAGATGTTAGCCGATTCTCAGACCTACCCGATATGTACACAAAGTTTCGTTTGAATCGGTCCAGCCGTTTCGGAGGAGTATGGGAACGAAAACTGTGACACGAGAATTTTATATATTAGATGTACAAGAAATCTATGATCAAGTTGATCCCAGCCTGAAAAATCCCGGTCTTACTCCCCAGAGTCCCCGGATAAGTCATAAAACACACATTACCTTCACGACAAATCGTCAAAATCTTTTACTACAGCAACTGTGTGTACCAGGTAATCGTTACCCTTTTAATCAAATGCCATACGACCTACGTCTACGCCCCCGCTTGGTCTATAAATAACGGTTTTCATGTACAGTCAGAAAAAGAGTTAAGCAACCCAGCTTGTCAGATGTAATTTATTTTTTCTTAGAAAATGATGGTGTTCAACTTAAAATTAATTTATTTAAATAACTGTTTGTTTTCTTTCAAATACAAAAAATAGTAGCCAATATCGGGAACAGGGTCCAAACTACCGGTGCGGTCAGGGCTTCAGAGAAAGGAACCTTCTAACAATACGAACCGTGTCCAAGAGTACCGCTTTCTGTATCAAGCCTTTGATCAGCGTACTAACGAGAGCCTCCTTAGGTATTGACCGAGGCTCTTGGCAATTAAGCCATTGACAGATGACTAAGATAATTTCAACCGTATGTGATGAGCCTGGTTACTTATTTCTTTTGCCAACTGTACTCTAATAAAGGTTTATAATCTGTTTGGACTAGTTATTGCGACGTATTTAATCTGGGATATATATCTAACTAGCTTTTGTCGGTGGCTTCGCTCACTTGTCTCAGAATGAAGACCAAGGTGTCCATCACCATAAAAAAGAGAGGATCCGATACCATTGTTGTCGGACTTTCGTCTCAAATAATTTTACTTGTGCAATGTATGTTGATGATGTTCTTAATTTGTGTCATAGATGGCGCTGTACCACTTTTCTGTAAATTTAATTGTGTAAATTGTACTTTTTGTTCTGGAGATGGATGCAGTATATGTGACTAAAAAAATGATAAATATAAATGTTGATGACTTGAGAAGAAGAGGAAGACTGAAGAAAAACTGAATGGATTGTTTGAGAAATAATATGAAGGAAAACCCGTTAAGGTGCTGGTAGGGCAAAATAGATGAAAAAAATGTCCTGCGTCGACTGTAACTAATATGAAACAAGGGCAGGGAATATGATGATTACATGATGTACTTTTTGTAGTGCAACTAAATTACAATTCCAATGTCTCCCAAAGTTTCCTACAGTGAAACTGTCCCTCAATCAATCGTTCAACTGCTCAATCAATCGTTGTACCCGACTGATTCTGTAGACGGCTCATCTATAAATGTTCGTCGTATGGACTATCAATCCAAGAATGTCATAGTTCAAGGAAGCCGTTTTATCGCTTCAACAGAGTTTTTAGCATTCCATACCCCAAAAGAACAAAAAATGGTACCCTTATTGGATCAGTTTGTTCACCGTCTGACTGCTTCGAGGTATCGACTTGAAATTAAAACCATGTACTTAACTCTGTGCTGTGAAAAAATCCCTCTGAGTCCTTGTGACCCTTGGTGCGCGAGTCTGACTCACTCTTGACCGGTTTTTGACTTTGTAAATGTTTTACAACAAATGTCTTTCTACTTATCGTTTTGAAGATACGGTTGGCGCAGTGGTTAAGCGTTTGACTGCTACGCTACATGTCGCGGGTTCGGTCCTGCACGGAACAATTATGTGCATGACCTACACAACGACTACAGATAGTTGTTACGGTGTTTGTGTGTTGTCTGGCTGTGTATGTGAAGTTAAATGTTTGTAAACGCACCCACGATACAGGAGAAACTTTTATTTAATTATAGTGGGGGAAACTTAAGAATAAAATTGAGTTAAATTAACGTTTTAGTGGCGGAGTTGAAATGTGTCCATTTTACCTGTTTTTTATCAGCAGTAAAATGCTGTACACTGATTATTTCATATTATTTACAAAATGATCCCTGTTTTCAAATCAAATGATTTATTTCAAGTAGGCCAGTTACAGGCACTTTTGAACTGTCTATACAATGATAAATAAAATAGTAAATTAAGCTAACAGTCTCAGTCACTAGGCAAAATAACTGTGAAATCTAACTGTAGTTGCTGATTCCAAAGCGTAGATCTCTATGGAGAAGAATGCGCAAGAAAATCCATTGACACTCTTTTAAATCTGGATATTGTTATAAAAAGTTTCTACAAGTCTCAAAGATATCTTGATTATTGTTTATTTTTTTTATGAATGGCATCTCGCAGTTCAACCAAAGAGGTTTTCATCTGCTTAACCGGGCGAATCCTGTGGGTGACTTAAAAATTAAGACCTCCGGCCAGGGTAAAAACTTACAAACTAAGCGACTACACGCTAAGGGCACCCCCTGTGGGGTACGAGCCTCGACTTAGGGCGTCGCTGAGGGACAGCAAGGGACAGGCTGGATCTGAGTGATATTATTTATGGACTGGTTTGAACTTACTGGCTCAGCAGCGCGGGCTGGCTCTTACAAGGGACGTATGGGTCAATTTGTTGAACCAAATACCGCTGTGGTGGTCTTCCGCAGGAACATCTCGACACCGCCATTCAGAAAAGTGACGTCATTGCATATAGCCATCTATTAATGAAAAAGCGGCACTAATCAAATGCCAGAATTTTTATGTCACAAGCTTTTGCTCGTGGCTTCGCTGGCGTTAAATTTGGGGTAACACAGTTCCCCTTGCGCCTTATTGATTTGTAATAGCAACGCTAAGTTTTCCCTTTTCTTCCCTTTTTCTCACTCACATCCCACTTTAAAAAAAAATAGCCTATGTCCGTCTCCTGGTTCCCAACTATCTCTGTACCAAAATTCATCAAAATCGGTTAAGCCATTAAAGCGTGAAAAGGTAACAAACAAACAAACTCACTTTCGCTTTTATAATATTAGTAAGGATTATATAAAGTAAGGATTAGACAACATTGGTTACATCGTTCATGTCAAGATGGTGCATTATTTGAGAACGATGTAGCAAGTCGTGCAAGTTAAAGTGTCCATAGAAGAGCCGAAACACAATAAGCCATGGCAACTGAGAAGATGAAGATGAAATCCTATACAGCTGTACTAGTATATTAATATCAGTCAAGTGTTAATGTCTCGCACGAAATTTTGAGAAATGAAAGCGTGAAGGTAATATACCCTTGTCGATCAATTCACTAGAGTGCCTGCCTAATCCATCTGGAATTTGAGACTGTTATAATAAACAGTATATATCTTGTATAACTTAAGTAGGGAAACATGAATTATGTAAGATATTATCATTTTGTTTACATTCAATTTTAATAGGTATACATTATATATTTCTATTATTTTTTTGCGGATGGGAAATCTTTAAATAACTTCCCCCGCTCTGAGCTCTGGGGAATGTGAGACTTTTACTGACAAAACCCACACACATTTATGTTCCGGGGCTTTTTTTTTTTTTTTTTTTTTCGGGTTGGGAAATCATCCAATGACTTCCCCCGCTCTGGGTGGAGCGGGGGGGCATGTCAGACTTGTACTGACTAAAACCCACCCATGTTTCTTCTATTGCCCTTTACGTTCCGAGGCCGCGGTATCTCTTTCGAACAACCCGCAACCCCGGCAGGCAGAGGCTCTGGCAAGCCCCTCTGATGTTCCGGGGCTGCGGTATCTCTTTGGAACAATCCGTAACCCCAGGTATATATCTATTTGGTTGCACTATTCAAGTATATTTTTAGTTAAATGAGTTTCTATAAATCTCTGGCGAAGAAAACAGTACTAAATGAATATCCAAAGCAGTGGGTAATTGGGTATAGTATTATTGCGTGGAATCGCTTCGTAATCTCGCTTAATAACTTAGATTTAAAACTTTATTTATATTTACGAGTGATAAATATCACAAATGTATCATGTTGTAACAGTTGCTAAAAATTATCAAATCAAAATCTCAAGGATAGACACGTACACGCGGCAGACGCTCCGAGCGTCGGGAGCCACGAGACCGGCCACAGTAGACGTGGGTCTGTGGACGGTCCGTTCGTCTAGTAAGACGACAAGCCGTATTCACGGGTGCTTTAAAGAGATGTCAGCAAAACAGAGTGGCTGGTCACGGAAAAGAAGGATAGCTACGTTTTATCGTTCGATATTCAAAACACAGATATAATTCATCATTGGATGGACCTCACTGAAAAAGCCACTACATTTACCTGATGCTAGTGTTGACAAACCCTGTGATTCAGCAGATAGAAAAGTACAAACACTAACCTGGATGTGGATCAGGAGTTGATAGAAGATTTCACTAACGTCGGGGCGTTGTAGGTGGCCGGCGGGTTAGCAAACTCATACAATACTACGAAGCAGTTACTTGGGAGCGGCGCGACACTTATTTTTCTTCCATTCTCCCTTGTCACCCTTCACTCCATCCTTTACTTCATTCTCTTCCATATCATTCCCCACAAATAAACAAAAAACAAACGAAAAGTAATAAGAGAATTACAATTCCTATCAAACAAAGATAATACACGTCTCCGCTGCGAAAGTTATTGATTGTGGGTACGCGGTATGACTACGTAATGTATTCAAAATATGAAATGTGATCGTCTTTTGCAGGTGGAAGGCAATATGCTACCATTACGTGAGGCGTAAGCGGCAAGTCACGCGATATAGAAACGGGGATGCTTATACAACCACTCAGGTAAGTATATTCTATTTATACTTGTTTAAATACAGGCTGTAAACAAATGCTTCACAAAACCGTCAACCATGTGTTTTAAAATCACATTTTCCGGCAGAAAACAAGGATTGGGGAGTTATATTATGTTAAAAAGTATTGATAAAAAGTTAGAAGTTTAATCCCCAATAATTCCAATAAGAGAAGGTCCTGCCCCGTTTCTCTTCACCCCCTTCACACCCTTCTTCTCTGACCCATTACATACTACATAGTCGTGTTATTTGTAAGTAAATCAAACTAAAAAAATAAGCAATATTATTACTGGAGAATCTAATCAATATATGAGCGTACGTATTTATAAAAAAAATATAAAAGTGATTTGAAGTTCGAAATTTATATTTTCGCATCCAGAAAGTTTCTATTCATGAATTCACAAAAAGATTGGCGGGAAAAACAAGTGACTCTCGGCTACAGTTAAGGCGACATTAACTGCGTCTAAACGTGGCAGTAGTCAGCCATACATTGCCGCCCGTCGCCCGCCAGAGCCCCGCTTCAACGCGCACCAAGATTATTCGAAAAAACAACCCACCTTGATTTATCAAACACAATACAAATAAAAGCCGTATACTAAAATATGGATCATTAAATTGTCTTTTATATGATTAAAGTTTCATGTAAATACGCCCCATAGTTTTTGCGTGATTATCGTTTTTTTGTCCACGTTAGACAATACTTTACAAATTAATTACACTATGTTATTAAAATATAATTTCACATTTTCACATATCACATTATAAATAAAATTGTCTAGTATAACATATATTTTTTCCAAAGACATAAGACTACAAGTTTAGACGTGATGTTCAATATAAAATCATTAAAAGTCGTAAATCTGCGCCTTAAGCATCTTTGACACCCGTTTAAGGTGCTAATACTTGATTTTTGCAGTGAGAGGAATTACTACCATTCGGTACGATTTTCAAGTAAAACCGCACTTACCTGGGTTAGTCTGTAGATGGGTGACCACACATTACATAACGAGCTTTCTCCTTGCTTCGGAAAGCACGTTAAGGTCCCGGTTGTAATTTGAAGATCTTTGATAGTAATTACATTTAGTCAGTGAAGCTCGAAAGTCTGACAACCAGTCTTACCAAAGGATATCCTATTACCCAGTTATTACCTGGGTTATGGAGGTCAGATAGGCGAACGCTCCATGTAAAATACTTGTATTTCAGTTAAATTCGATTCGACTGGTAGCCGATCCCAACGTAGTTAAAAAAAGCAACACAGATGACGATTTGATTTTTGCAGTATTTGAAGATGAAAGCCAAAAGTTCTCAAAACAAAATTTATCAAAGGACTTGTCACTGTAGATTCTGGACTTATTTAAATTAAACTTTTAGTATTTTGCTCGCCCTTACTTGAAAAGTTTACAACAAAATCCATTCGTTTTTTTTACAGGCGCTTTGTACACTTCAAAGGTGAAGCGAATTTGTAATAATCATAAGAACTAAGATTTCAGCTGTAACAAACTATAAATGGATTTTTCAATTAACGGGATTGGATAAATGAATAAATAATTTGAATTTGAAACCACACTAGTGTAGTGATAGTTGAATAAATACATAAACTACATACGCTGGCAACTGGACGCTCTAAATGTGTTTTTTTTTCTACATCGTTCTCACATATATATGTATAATGTCAACATGAATGATGTATCCATGATATTGTAAATTATTATGATTTAAAAGAGTGTCCATGGAGTTTCTTGCCCATTCTTCTCCATAGACTTCTAAGCTTTGGAATGGGCAACTACAGTACTTTCACAAGTTATTATGTCTTGTGATTGGAACTGCAGCAGCATCATTTTTCTTTGTTTTTATAACATTAACAAATGTCTGACACGTAAACATCTATATATACATAAATATGTACTAACGCTGTATAATATTATACGTTACACTATGTAAGCGTGTTCATTTAATAAGAATGTCAAAGATCGTGTTATATCGACAAAGCACATCACTCTATTTACTTTCATCGATCACTTCTCGTATAAACGCTGTATATCTACACAATTTATCTCAATTTACGACCGACCAAATTGGCCATGAAAGCGATATTACTGCTTAATAACCAATCGTCAACGAAACACATATCAGTGGATGTAAGTATTTCTATAGACTGTATCAGAAAGGAAAGGTCATAATTAAGGATATGAAAAATATACAGGTATCTCATACATTCAAGACCAACTCGACAAATATATGGGAGGACTAGCTGCGCTCCGCGGTTTCACTCGCGTGGTGAAAAAATATGCATTATATCATTATGAATTGTAGTCTTCGTGTTATTCTGATATATAAGCTATATTATTATAAAGTTTTATTAAAATCCATTCAGTAGTTTTTTGTGTATAAGAGTAACAAACATCCATACGTCCTTACAAACATTCGCATTTATAATATTAGTAGGATAATATGACGGGCCTGTTGGTCTAGTGGTTGGTGGCCCTGACCGCTGAGCTGGAGGTCGTGGGTTCGATTCCCACCCAGGACAAACTTTGTGTGATGAGCATGATTGTTTGTTCTGTGTCTGGGTGGTTACCATAACACCAGCTCTGCTTAGCTTGCGATCAGATAGCTGTGTGTGAGTTGTCCCAAGATATTTATTATTTATAATAAGTAGGAAGTAAAATAGGATTATTTTTTTCGCGATTATTATTTTGGCCGTCGTGTAGGTGTCGCATGAGGTTGTGGGTTCAAATCCACGCAATTACTATTGCAACTTTTTCAATTCATATGTATTTTCTAAAAGTGTATTTAACATCACAGGCATCGCTGTAAGAAAACATCGTAAGGAAACCTGGACTTATAATGATTAAGTCTGAAATCGCCAACCCGTCTTGAGCAAGCGTGGTGATCAATGCTCGAGCCTCTGTATGAGAAGGGGCCTTTGCCCAGCACTGAGACAGTTATAAGCTGTTTTTTTTATTATTTCCATGATGATAGTAATCTAGTTTAATAGTCTTTATCCCATTCTTTTTCCCAACCATAGCTATACCCAGTTAGTACATGGCATACCCTACCCCGTGGTAAGACTGGTTGTCGGACTTTTGGGTCGCTGACTACCGGTAGCGACGGTTAAAGACAATAATAGCAGGGACAAACGGCTCGGCGTGATTAGCGTGCAAGCGTAGCTTTACCAGGGCACAACACGATAGCGGCAATAAGTCCCCTCTTTGAGGAGGGCTGGAGAGGCCCCATGGTGTCCTCCTGCCAGGGCCACTGCCGGGTTTGCGGGCTGTTTGAAAGAGAAACCGCGGCCCCGGAACATAAAGGGCAAAACAAGGAACATGGGTGGGTTTTAGTTAGTCCAATGCGGACACCCCCCCCCCGCTCCACCCAGAGCGGAGTAAGTTATTTGGTGATTTCCCATCTGCAAAAAAAAGCGTAGATTTACCTGAAGATTAACCCAAGTAGCTAGTTTTTTTACTCACTTGATGATCTATAATACACCCTTAAATAACACTCGAACTTTCTGAAACACGTTGTGTATAGAGGTGGTCAAACTATTAAATCCTCGTATTTTTTCTGCGAACAAAACAAAATTGCGAAGAAATCAGATTCAATATCCGCAGCTAATAGAAACGCTGTAACGTCCAATATGTCAGCACAATGAATGTACGACATTGGACATCTGTATATAGGTACCGGTGGCAGGTTGTTACCCGGGGTATTAATGAAACAAGCTCGGATTTGATCAGGAAAATGATGTGACAAATAAGGAACCAAGCTGTTCTGTGTTCATAGAATTGATATAGAGATCATCTGCCAAGCTATTTCCAAACTATGTTAGAGTCGGCTTACAGTCTTACGGATACAGCTAAATACCAGTATTTCACATGGAGCGTCTTTCTATCTGACCTTCACAAACCAGTTAGTACTGGGTAATACGATACCTTTTGGTAAGACTGGTTGTCAGTCTTTCGGTAACGACTTTCAAGGAACTATAAATGACAACCGGGATCAACAGCGTAACGTGCTTTCCGAGGCACGGAGGAAACTCGGCATGTGATGGGTGGTCACAGACCAACCTAGGCAAGCGCGGCTTAACCTAAAGATTGACCCGAGTGGCTGCTATTATTTAGCCGCAAGCTCCTCCAATGAATGAGCTAATGGAGATCAAGATATAAACACAAAAAAAACATAAATACCATTCACTCGTATTAAAAGTCAGAAAGGCTCATTTTAAGATCAGCTACAACAAAATTCCATTTTGCGTAACTACTAACAACGTTCCAAGTGCTCTAACTCTTTTCTGATTTATACTCAAGTGATTTCCCCAAGCGCTATATTTAATAAATCCATCGCTATACAAAGCCACTTTAGTTGGCTTCTAACATGTCAAAAACTCATCTGGCGCTTTCAGCGCTGAACTGGGTTAGATACACAGCAATTGTTTGGTTGGGCACAACCTTTGAGCGTGGATCGAAAGCTGCATATTGATGACGTATGTATGCACCTGTGATGGACAGTGGACTTGCAATTTATTTCCAATGACGTCGATATACAGGGTGTAAAACGCATCCTACACAAAGCCGTTAATCAAAATAATTATGTAATAATGAAACAACATTTTATTTGGTGTATTAAAGTGACACACAATGCAACGCTTTAAAATCATAGTGCTGAAGGTTGCATTGAATAGTTTAGGACTCTTTTTTAGGGTTCCGTAGTCAACTAGGAACCCTTATAGTTTCGCCATGTCTGTCTGTCCGTCCGTCCGTCCGTCCTCGCGTAATCTCTGTAACCGTTAGCACTAGAATGCTGAAATTTGGTACCAATATGTATATCAATCACGCCGACAAAATGGTAAAATAAAAATTGGAAAAAAATGTTTTATTAGGGTAGCCACCCTATATGTAAAGTGGGAAGTGATTTTTTTTTTAATTTCAACCCTAACGTGTGATATATTGTTGGAAAGGTATTTAAAAATGAATAGGGGTTTACTAAAATTATTTTTTGATAATGTCAATAATTTTGGAAATAATCGCTCCAAAAGTAAAAAACAATCTGTCCCCACCCTCTAACTTTTGAACCATAAGTTTAGAAAATATGAAAAAAATCAGAAAAGTAGAACTTTATAAAGACTTTCTATGAAAATTATTTTGAACTTGATAGACACAACAGTTTTTGTACAAAAAAGACAAAAAGTTGTACAAAATAATTTCTGGACTAAGTTTGTAGTATAATCGTATTTGCAAGCATTTTTTTTAACTTCGTTTACATATTTTATTATCCTGAATGTATCTTTATCCAAACAAAAAAAGAATTATTGAAATCGGTTCTCGCAATCCAAAATTATTAAAAAAGTATTAATTAGTAACCCAATTCCCCGAGAGATGGCGCTGTAGGTACTTATTACATTAGATCGGGTATTACCGAATTGTTCGGTTGGTCTCTCCTTGGCATTGGCGGTATCTTATAACTACATAAAACTTTTATTAAGAACATGCTAAGGCAATTTAGAACAAAACTAAAATTATTTTTTTAACACCATCAAAATGTTAAGGTAAAAACCAGTTCATAAATGGTTCGATCGATGGCGTTGTGTAATGACGTAATTTTTTAAAAGTCGATGTTTTGATTTTCCGTGCTTTCATGACCTACCGTGGTGAAGTAAGTTGCACCTTACATATATTCGTAATTTTATTTATGAGTGCATAATCTAATTAGTCGTCAAGGTTTGAGCGCTCCCCTTTGTGTTCACGCTAAAAAACGTCACAAGTCGGAGCCGGAGCGCTTGCTGCGGACCTTTAAACTCATAAGTGGGAACACTTATTGTGACGGACGGAAAACTACGGAACCCTACACTGAGCGTGGCCCGACACGCTCTTGGCCATTTTTTTTTATTTAAAAACTAGCATTTGTCAGCGTTAAATTCGGAGTAACACAGTTTCTCTTTCCTGATTTGCAGGTACCTGCTACCTGTAGTTTTTGCCCTTGCGCATTATTTATTGTAATAGCAAAGCTAAGGTTTCCCTTTTCTTCCCTCTTTATCCCTCAATTCTCACTTTAAAAAAAAGCCTATGTCCGTCTCCAGGCTCCCAAATATCTCTGTACCAAAATTCATCAAAAGCGGTTTAGCAATTTAGGTGTGAAGACGTAACAAATAAACTCATTTTCGCTTTTATAATATTAGTTTATGAGGTACTTAAAGTTAAGTTGTAACAGCTATAATTTTTTTTATAGACGTATAAAGAATGGAACTTTCCCCGTAACTATAAGGTTCCCTGACATTATGTAGTTGCGTGATCACTCGGAGCAATTGATTTTGAGTTCGTTTTTATCCAATATTGTCTAGCTTATTCTTGCAGGTATACAAGTATAAGCGTTATTGATTGAATTTACTAAAAAACTAAATAGTTCAAGTTCATACTGTATCTTGTATGAATGGCATTATCGATGAATGAAAAATGGATAATTTTCTTTTTAAATATGTAGCTGCACACAATACTGAAACCAAAACTTATTTAAGCAGCCACGGTAATTTACATATCCACAAGTTACTTAAAATTGATAAAATATAGCGTCTACACCATTGTAACTCAATTTTAAAGATACATTTTTTTTACGGGTGGGAAATCAAATAACTTCCCCCACTCTGGGCGGAGCGGGCGGAGTGTCAGACTTGTACTGACTAAAACCTACCCATGCTCCTTCTATTGCCCTTTACGTTCCGGGGCCGCGGTATCTGTTTCGACCAACCCGCAATCTTGGCATTTTTAGCATTACATAGTAGCACACGCAAACAAGTCTGCAGGAACCCTTTGGGTATTACAGGCGTGATGTCATGTACTTAATACTTATTCTACTTCTTTTTTTTGACAAGGTCTACTACGAGAGGGTGAACACTCACAGCGCAAGTACTTCCTTCGCTCACGCATGCTGCGGACAGCGGGATGCATCCAGAAACTTGGTGCTGGACTCCAAGACTCCCATCACTAAGGTTCGCTTCAGCAAGGGATTCGCGTTTGCCAATATTGAAGCTGCTAGCGGTAAGTTGAATTTATTCAATTAGTTTTTTTTAAGGTCAAAAGAATCAAGTGATGAATTCTTAATAGTGAATAAAAAAAAAGAATTTGTAAAATAAAAAATAATCAGCTATTTCAAGCTGGCTAAATATGTACTTAGCCAGTTTAGTGCGGGACAAAGTTTTTGATGATTTTCGTCATTGAAAGAATCCCACACTAAAAATTTCTCCTGTTTCGTTGTTTTCAAACATTTTAAATCACCTACTCAAACAGCCAGACCAGAAACAACTATTTAAGGGCCATACAAATATTTGACCGTGCGGATCAAACCCGCGACATGCAGCGCAATAATCAATCACTCAGCCAGTGTGCCAACCGTGCCTTAACATGACCATGTCTCATTAATTTTAGCACTACAGTTAAGTATACAAAATTGAATTTAAACTAAGATCACTTTCAAACAAATATACTTTCTAAAACACACCAATATTCCACAGAATTTGAAGATCAAAGATCAAGATTCTTCGCTGAACACGAAAGGTTTGACGATTTCATGGAAATGCGCGAGGGTTTAGACCTCATTGGAGTGAGTTCCTTCAAAGAGTACATGGTAGCTTATAGGTAAATATCAGAAGGTTTCCACTAGTATACTATTATAAATTGAACCTTGAATGAAGTATATGAGGATTCAAAGTCATTTGTATTACAGGGATGCTGATCGTTGTCCGTGGTACTCGTCTCAGCTTCTATTCTGGACTCTTTCGTGTCTTCTTCTTTCTTGGCCTCTTCGAATACTTATAGAGTGTAATACGGCTTATGTACATTATACGGTAAGTTATTTGAAACTTAAAGAAGAATAAATAGTTACGCTATTATGAAGTATCAAATGTATGGGATTTTGTTTGGATTTACAAAATGATCTAGAGAATGTAACTTAGTTATTGTAAATTACAATTGAAATTAGATTTTGCGTTGTATATTATTTGACGTTTATAACTTCGAATAACGTGCCCACCCTTAGGCATATTCTAAACACTTTTGTACATTTCATAAATGTATGTTAAACCCTATGTTTTATTATCTCTTACACAAACAAACAATAATTCAATTTCAACAACACAATAAGCTTTGATCTTATTATTTGATACAACTGGATTGTTGAACAATATGCAAACATGTTAACTAAAATTGCCTCGAGCCTCCGCTTCAACCCAAATGTTTATTTGATTTCCTGTTATTCTATTACAGATTACCAAAATATTTGGCACAAACTACGAGTTAGACCCCAGTAGACAGTTAGATATTGATACTCACTTATCAGACACGTTACCGCCAGTAACTGCGAACAACTATGCTTGGGCACTTGCTGATGAGCAGAGTGCTGTGCTCTGTTCAGCTCCCCGTCCACCACGAACCTTACCTCTTTCACATGCTTCCACTGTGGACAGTCTCGAACTGTTTGCTGCAATACGTGGAAACTGTGCCTTAGTCCCTTCTTACTCAGAAGCTATGCGAATTGATGCTGCCCTTAGAGAAGAGCCTACAGCTGATACCAGTACTGACAATGCAGAGGCTGGTGTTGTCATAGACATGGAGCCCGAAGCCAGGTCTTCTCCACTTCGAACAGCTAAGGCTGCGTCGTTTGACGAACCTGCACGAAGACCAAAAGTAACCATCGCCTCTACGCATTCCACTCATAATATTTCTGCCAGTGCCAGATCTAATGAGGCGAAACAGCAAAACAGACGTTCCTGGGCGGGAGTCTTAACGACCGCACGGAGTGCTAGACAAATATTAGAAGAATTTAGAGCAACCAGTTCTCAGACGAGTTACGAACAGATGCCAGAACCTCAAGTCAGTGAGAACGGAGAAGCCACGATATATTTCTCAAGAGAGTTATCACCAACTTGTTCGCGAGATCCGTTCGGTGGACGTGCACAAACTACGCCGACTGATGAACCGCCTTCTTATGAAGAGGCACTAAAAATGCCTGCGCTTAGAAAATTAACGAGGTCTATTACGGGGACTAATTTGGCTGGTTCCAGACGCGCATTCTTGCGAGATGTGCTCACAAATAGAAGGTCGTGCCTGGAGGGAGTCGGCGTGTTAGCAGGAACTAAGGTAGTTAGGTTGCCGAATAGCGAATCCGGTGACGAGACGCCTCTATAGCGCTTCTATAAAGCCTGTGCAATTACTGACTTTATATGGTGCAATAAAATGTTATTAGGTACTTGAATTGAAAGACTACCGTATTGTGTGAAATAGATAAAGCAGCTAATAGTGATAGTGTTTGTACTAACGTGTTTATACGCTTTGGAATTGTAGGGATTTATGAAGAATGAGCTTGGGCAAAATAATGATAGACATTTTAGTACTCTTTAAAGGAATTGACGTACCAATTCAAGTTATATCCTGTGCAAATATCTTTGTTTACTTAATTTGTGGCAACAAAGAACACCATTATGGGTATAAAAAGTACGTAAGCTGTATACTATTTGGCTTAAATTAATGAATGCTTGTACTTTATTAAATTGTGGCTGGTCCCTAATTGTCGCTGTTAAAATACTGTATTTTATTCAATAAAATTATATTGAATCAATGTTTAAATGGGCGAGTGAATTAATTAGAACCGTATTCATTTGGTCTATCTATTAATTAGTTATTTGATAAAGCTCGTTGTAATAGATGTACGAATTTCTGTTACATCATTCGTGTCACATAGAACAAACTCTGAAACATTTGTCGTTGTCGAGACGACTTTCAATTAATACGTGTTTTGAATATTCAATGTATTCTATTTCATCTGAAACCTCTTGAAATGTTCAACGACCCACGGATTTTATAAAATAACGTGATGTAACTTACTTCAATAAAAATACATAAAAACTGAAGTAACGAATTTTAGACGGAAATGTCAAGTAACTTAAATGTAAACTAAATATTTATAAATAAAAATAGGTATAAGGCCGTGCCTTATATCATTCTTATAGTTTAATGCGAATATAATATTTATAATGGAATTATGGAAATTAAATATATTGCAATTATTGTAAAAAGTAATTTAACGCAAGGCGTAAGCTTAACGCACCATTTAGATAGAACATAAATTATTGTAAGCAATCTACTTTTGTATTGGAATGTAGGTACACGAAATAACGCCGAAAACACTGAATTTCTTTGATCATAGAAATATTATAAAAATAAGCCAGCCCTTGCACAATTAAGCATTAAAACATGTATTTAAATCTTCAAACAATGGACCGATTTCCATTTTTTTTGTGTTAATTTTCACATTTTTAATAAGAATAAATGAAAACGCGAATGTCAATCATTAAAATATTTCTAGAGTTGAAAAAGTTATGCAACTTTTTAGTTGAGCTTGAGATAAAGTGACGTCACTTTACCTTGTTACGTTAGTTATTCTTGACGTATAACCATAAAGAAGGTAGTTAAGTAGGTTTAACTATCTTCTCTATGGTTTGTTTTGTGGACCATACGCCGCAGTAAGAAAGTTACACTGCTTTCATTTCAGCACTTTTCACACTCACACATTTCACACAAAAAAAACATCAATACTGTGTTTGTTTATGTCAACTTCTTATTTTAATTATTTAGTAGAACTTTAATAATCTATTTCTTTGTCATTTAAAAGTGACTTTAATAAATTTGGAGTCACTTAATTCATATATTTACTCAAAAATGCATGTAATGTTGTCATTATTTTGACAACCTTGTTTGAGCAAAGTCGATCTTGCCGTTCTGTTTCAAGGAGCGGCCGGCAAAGTTTTGCTGGCCGCTCTAATAGGCCGGCAATGTTTTGCCGGCCGCTATTTTGACGTTTCAACGTTTTAAAAAATCAATTCTAAAAAGATTTTATTTAAAACACAGCTGTTTGTACGTGTAAAGGTAAAAAAAAAAAAAGATTTACAAGATTTTATTCGATATTAGGCTGTATAATTCCAACTACCATTGATAAAAAAAAAACAAAGAAGTAACAAAAGCGCGGTTCAACGAAAATTTTGATTTATTTAGTGACTTTTTTGCTAAAAATGAGTTCTCAAAACGAAAATTCTTCCGATTCAATGTGTTTAACACCGCCAGACATTAAAGATGAAGCTAAATTAGTGGTTGAAAATTTGATACCGCGAAACTCAAAGGAAAAATATAAGCTTGCATATGAAAAATTTGTGCAGTGGAAAATCAGTAGGAAATCTAAATCTTTATCCGAAAATGTTTTTCTTGCGTATTTCAATGATCTTTCCAACAAAATGAAGCCTTCGTCTCTCTGGAATACCTATTCAATGTTAAAGTGCATGGTTCTGATAAAGCACTATTTGAACATTAAAAATTACCACAATTTAACGAGTAACGAAAACGACAGTCAGACGGATATAAATATATTTTTTATTTAAATTACTTGCTGGTTTTATTTAGATTAGGTACTTGCATTTTTGAGTAAAGCACTATACAAACCTTGGCCCACAATGACTGCTTCGCTGGTCACGCTATGATTGCCTCGAGCTAGCCTAGCTACGCTCTAGGCCTTTCAGCTTGGCCATCATTGCAGCCCTTGCTGTCCTCACTGTAAAGGCCTCGACCTACGGTCTCGGCCTTTATCTCAGCTCGTCCATCAAGTGCTGCACGCTGACCGCGCTGTGTCGGCCTGGAGCTGCGCTACGCTGCGCTGTCGGCCATCATCAGCGCGACCAGCAAAGTAGTCATTATAGACCGCGGCAGTAATACGAGGACAGCAAGGGCTGCAATGATGGCCAAGCTGAAAGGCCTAGAGCGTAGCTAGGCTAGCTCGAGGCAATCATAGCGTGACCAGCGAAGCAGTCATTGTGGGCCAAGGTTTGTATAGTGCTTTACTCAAAAATGCAAGTACCTAATCTAAATAAAACCAGCAAGTAATTTAAATTAAAAATATATTAATTAAATAGAATTTTTAATTAAAATGACAATTATGAAAAGTACAGTTACTAAAATTCAACACCGACTTTCCCAATAGCGGTCGGCAAAACATTGCCGGCCTGTTAGAGCGGCCGGCAAAACATTGCTGGCCTGTTAGAGCGGCCGGCAAAACATTGCCGGCCTGTTAGAGCGGCCAGCAAAACATTGCCGGCCGCTATTTGAAACAGAACGGCAAGGTCGATTTAGCTCAAACAAGGTTGTCAAAATAATGACAACATTACATGCATTTTTGAGTAAATATATATATGTATACACTACTGGGAAACTGGCAGGAGGCGGGCAGTGCCCCAAAGGGAGAGGGTTACTAACCACTTCCTATGGTCACCACGAATGATGGGTTCCAAAACATGTTTCAGTGATTTCAGAAGCAAGGTGCAAGTGGGCACTAAATAACAAAATTTAGTTTAATTATTTATTTACACATAAAATACTTGATAAGACATAACATTAAGATAGAAGAGCACAAAGGTACTGCTTATTTCGTTAGACATTTCTTCCAGCAGACTTACAAGAGGAAAGTTCAATGAGTTGGCTGTTTTAAGTGTCATCCTTATTTGCAGTGCGCCTTTAGGCTCAAAGCTGTTTCCGTTAAAAATACAGACAAACAATAATTACTTCAATTTGTTGTTGAGTGTCAGATTCCTTGAAACAGTCCTTCTTAATCCCGTTGATGTTCTGTTTAAGTATTCCTTCACAAAAGATCACTTCGTTTCAGATTTGTACTTTTATTTCGAGGATGTTTCAGTGTTCTATTAATTTAAATAAAATTTATGAATAAACTTCAATTATGTTTCCTTTGAAAATACAAATTCTATCCATTTCATTTATTGCTAGATGTTTTAAGTAAACCTAAGGGCCTATGCACACCACGTTTTTTAAAGGCGCCGTCGATGCGCGTTTTGGGAACGCGCGTCGCCGGCGCGTTTTTATCCTGCAGAGCAGTTTGTTGTCGTTTCGCGCGCGGCACCGGCGCGTCTGTATCGATACAAACGCAACGAGGGAAAGGGAAGTGTGAATCTACGCTAGTAGCAATCGAGCGATTTGGTGCACCGCACGTCTTTGGAACAAAAAAATGGAACCTTTCGACACAGAAAACTTCATAACTGAAATTCAAAACCGGCCAATATTGTGGAATTCACGATTGCCGGATTATTCGTCGTTTGCATCGCGTCTGTATCGCTACACACGCGCGTTTGCATCGCGTCTGTATCGCTACACACGCGCGTCTGTATCGCTACACACGCGCGTCTGTATTTATACAGGTGTGCAAAGGTCTACAGGCTGCGTCTGACTTGCGTGCGTATCGCGTCTGTATCGCTACAAACGCGCGTCGACGGCGCGTTAAAAAAACGTGGTGTGCATAGGCCCTTAGTAGTCCATTTCCCCGCTTTACTCCAACTCTCGGACCTAATGTTTTACCCTAATTCCTAAAATGTTGTATAAATAATCTAAATGGTAGGTAATCGCCAAAGTGATATTAAAGTAAGTAGCTTATTAGGGCACTCGATTCAATTAATATGGCTTATCCATGGAACCAATTAAGGTACTCAGTATTTAATATTTTTTATTCATATTTATAAAGTCATTTTATTCGTGATTACCAGATATATGTATGTACCTATATTAATATGATGTATACTTATGTGAATATGTAAGGAAGTATTACAAAATTGATTAATAAGGTGACTGTACAGTCTCTACCGAGAAGTCTCGGAAAATACCGACATAGGACGGAGAGCCAGCGAGGAATAACGATGTTAGACGAGACTTGCTCCCGCAATCACCTTGTCTTGACAAGAATTTATTGACACATTAACAGTAGAGCCGCGATTGACACGAACAGTTACTAAAATTTTCTTTCATAGTCGGGCACGCAGTTGGCGGCTGATTTTAGGGCGTGGTCCAATATTTATGAGCGAAGAGAAACGTCGGTTTAAGTTCACGCCACTAATCTATATAAAAAAGTGTGTTGGAATTGGAGGTTGTTCGTTGGATCACTATAGAACAGGAACAATTTTATATTTTTTTCAAGAAGTTTTAATTGACTTTGGCCGACGAGTGAAGCCGCTGCCAAATGCTATGGCATAGTAAATGTTAACAATATAAATGTACAGTACGTTAAAAATTCTCGGTAAACTAATTGTTTTTTTTTTATGTTCGTTTTTGTGCATTGCCATTGCAAATATTATCAATCTGTCTTGGCTCTACTGTTTTAATTACTTACGAAGGTCGACTGGTTATAATTTATGATTGTTGAGTATATGTAACAAGTAGATTCTGTAAGTGTGTGTCGACGCCAAAGTTTATAGTGAAGACCGACAGGAGTCATGATCACACTTACAAATATATAAATATGTTTCACATATTAAATGGTCTCTAATAATCTAAATAATCAATCTTGTTTAAAAAAATGTATTTCACTTTCATAAATGCATTATCTAACTTGTTAAAACAGAGCTCCTTTGGTTAACTGAAGAGATTTGTTCATTTCTATAAACGAACGTATATATTCTCGTTTTAACAAGATAAGAATATGCATTACTTTCCCAACATTATTCTCAAGTGTACCCGTCCAAAAATAATCTCAAACGGATAATTAATAACGTAAAATTATAATTCCTTATATTATGCGTAATTAAAATAATCATTCTATGGATTTGAAAAATTCGCAGTAACACTTTGTAGTTATTCCTAAAAAATACCCAAATGTTATTAAGATTTATAATTTGCTGACCTAAAAAATGCTTGTAAATAAAATAGAACGTAAGACTATGGAACAAATTGATTAATTATATAAAGTGCCAACAAAGTCGGGTTAGTTCTAGAATAACACTTTAATTTAAACATGAAATATCTATTGAATGTTTCGAAGGACCAACTTGGAGGGTTACTACGGAAGCACGCTCACAAATGTATTTTGTATAAGTTTCCCGCGGTTTCTCAACGATCGCCATCTTGAAAACTTCGTTGGCACAGCGCTATATATGGTAATTGTATCAAACTTACTTTGGGCTGCATGTTTTCGTAGACACCCCGTATCCATGTTCCGATTCGCATTAAATATAATATTATGGCTGTATAAAATACCAAACTATATTTATGTAGATATAATTAAGTAATACACCATAGATTAAAATACAATGCTTTTGTTGTTGTGCACAACAACGTAAAATTGGGTACTGTTTAGTTAATAACGCTAAAAATGTAATATTTTTGATTGTAAATTAATGGGCAAACCAAAGAAGTTTATTATTTTCAATAAACTGTGTTACAAATATTTCCGCTTTTTATTTTAATCCTTAAACAGAAAACCCAATAATTGAACTAGGAGACGTTTTTCTAGAATAAGTTTCTAAACAAGGGTTAATAACCGAATACTTAATATTTTTCCCTTAAAGATCTGTAGGTACTTTGACACGACAAGGTCACAATGAATTACAATCGAATGGCATGAGCCGCCCTTGAAGTGAGCTTTCTACTTCACCAAATTGGAAATACGAGAATGATAATAGAATCCAACACTTCCTCGTCAAATATCAGAGAGGGAAATATTACAATCAAGAATTCGTACTGAAACCTGTTTTTGTTTACCTTGTACCTAATTCATCATAAATCGTATGGTTAATGTAAGTACCTACTGTGGAGGTTTTATACCTTAACCAAACCCGAGTGCAGACTGGTATTTTATGACGTTCGGATACTCAGGTCGTTTGAATTATAAAAGAGATGAGAGAAGGAACTGTGTGACATGCATGGATAAAATCCTTACTTCCTTACTAATATTATAAAAGCGAAAGTGAGTTTGTTTGTTTGTTACGTCTTTTGTTTTTTTATAAATATTGAGATATGAGGGAGAAAGAGAGAAGAAAAGGGAAAACTTAACATTGCTGTTACAATACATAAGACGCTAGGGCAAAAACTACAGGTAGCAGCTACCTGTAAATTAGGAAAGAGGAACTGTGTTACCCCGAATTTAACACGAGCGAAGCCGCGGGCAATAGCTAGTTATGAAATAAAATCCTTACTTATATATATTTTAAAAGCGAAAGTGAGTTTGTTTGTTTGTTACGTCTTCACGCCTAAATGGCCAAACCGATTTTAATGAATTACAGAGATAGTTAGGGCCCTAAAGACGGACATAGGCCAAAAAAAGTGAGAAAAGAGGGAGAAAGAGGGAAGAAAAGGGGAAAGACTTTTCGATCATCACGCGAATGAAAGTTAGCGTTAGCCCAAACTAAGCTTCATAGCCTGGCGCACAAGCGTAACGTTGCCAGCTTGTCGGTTTTTTACAGATTGTACTTCGGAGAGTGTGCGCTGGAGCTCCATGACCTGATCCCACAATCTCCGTTTTACTACCGGGCTACCAGACGCACGGCAGGGTACCACCCGCACTTGGTCGATATACCGTCTTGTCGTACTAAGCGCTTTTCCTTAACATTTATTGTGCGCACGGCCAAGGTGTGGAACTCTCTACCGGCTTCTGTGTTCCCTACCACAAACGACCCGTCTGCCTTCAAAACAAGAGTCAATAGGCATCTTCTGGGCTCGCTCGCTCCATCGTAGACCTCATCTGTCGCTTACCATCAGGCGAGATCGAGGTCAAGAGTGAGTTCATTCTCAATAAAAAAAAAATATCTTACAAGGAACAACAATGCGGTTCCCCAGGAAATCTAGATGGCAACCAACTGTTTTTCTTTTAAACATAAATTTCTTGAGTTTTTTCGTAAAAAGTCGGCAGCATCGTTAATGTTTTTCCCCATTGTTGGTATTTTTATTTAGTGTATCTATAATTTGATATATAGCTATAGTATTTTGTCTTATATCTATAGTATTTTTTAAGTCCATTTAGTTTAATTTTCTGTTTTACACCTACCATTGTTTCTCTCTCTCTCTCTCTTCTCTGCATCACACAAAGGTTGACTGGTAGAAAATGCATATAGCAGTAAGTCCGCCTCTGTAAATAAATTACAACCAAAAATCTACCCGTTTACCCCAGTATAAAGAACTCGATACTATCAACTGTTCTGTTAATATTTTCTCAAAATAATGTCGACACATAAAATACTCAGCACGAAATGTACAGTCAGCAAAGCATATAAGTAACCAGCCCCCGTCAGACATAGTAAATTTTAACTATGTCTTGAAAATCCATTAATGTTTTGGCAAAAAGTTAAATTTATTTGTGGAAAACAATAAAAACATAAATAAATTGAATTTGAGTTTAGGACGCCTAACAGTATCTAAGAAAAAAAAAAACAACTATAGCTGAAGAGCCTGCAGGTTACTTATGTCTGTCGCTGACTGTACCTCACTGAGATGTGTTGATGCAGCAAAATAAAAACACGTCGAACTCATTTCAGAGACACTGCGAGGTAATGGAATTGTTGTTTTTCAAGTTTTTCATGAGTAAATATTTTGTTTTACCTTCATTGTGTATTTTGAAAATGCAGGCTTAATTAAATATTGACAACAGTTTTCCTTTTCGTATTTAACTTTATTCTGAAATGAAGTTTCATTTCTAAATATAAACAAATTCCGAAAATCTTAAAAATACAGCGTTTTCCTGTGATCCTGTTTCCTTTGAGAAAACATTTCAATTCTGAAAGCTTCGATGCAACGAAATACAAGAACGAGATTACCTACAGCCAGGCAGGAAATTAAACTTTAATATCTAAGAACTTGTAAAACCTGCAGTAAAAAAGATACCAGTAAAGCTCCAGGCGAGAGTTTATTTACGAGCTTTTCATTGCAAAAATAAAATCTTGAAACACCTAAATCACAAGTTTATTTTCATTCGGCATTTTCACTCCATTGAACGATTTTGCTTTTTGAAGTTGTTTGTTGCGGTGGAATGCTCCTACAATTATCTAAGAAAATAATGAGTAAAGGTTGTATTCATCTGTCCTTTTCTCTACCATGTAGGGGTAGAGTTTTACGAGATTCACCTGAATACCATTATTTTACAACAAAAAAAACCGCCTATCTGATCTGCAGAGTCAATAACTGGGTAATTAAACTCTTTCGTAAATAAAATAAAAATCTTATTAGTCCAAGACAAGATTATTTAGTAACAAGATTTGAAAAGTAAAGAAATAAACGTAACACTCTGAATAGTGGTCTATTTAGTAGACTCATAGACTTCGACCTTACTTCCGTTGATTGCTGTGACCGAATTGAGGCTTTCTAGAATGGTTAAGGAGAGCTTTGATCTTCCTGTTCTTTCATGCGCTCTCAAGTGGCAATCATATCCAACTTTGGCAGACACTACTCCAAGCACAAACTAATGTGTCTCAATGTCTCAACAATTAATAAATGTCCGATTTTATCTGATTCTTATTATTTTTTACTCATAAATATTTTCCTACATGATTTTCATTTCGTTTCGGAACTGTTTGTATATGTAAGTTTAAATGTTTGTAAACACACCCACGATACAGGAAATATCTTAGTGTGGGGCTAAGAGACACATAATATATATCTGTGCATTCTACTAGCTTTTACGAGAAATCCTTTACAGTTCAAACTGTACGTCTATGGAATGCCCTGCTCGTCTGTAAGGAGCGCTCAAACACTGTCCACTTTTAAAATTCTGGTCAAAAAGCACTACCTTCTCCTTAAACAAAAATTAAATACTTCTTTGTTCTTGATGATTATTATTTTAAATGTATATTACTTGTATTTATCTATAAGTATTTGTTTTTTTAATGTAGCTATTAATTTTCTTAAAAGTTGCACCACAGACTACCTACAGTACTGTTTCTCCTCCTTTTAATCCATCCAAAGGTTGTATTGAAAAGATCGCTTTTAGAGATAACACCGCCCATTGTGTCACCCTATTTATAAGTTGTTGTTATTCTTGTTATTTGTATGGTGTACATAATACAGAATATTCTATCTATCTAAGTTTTTTTTTTTAATAAAATAAATAATCAGCTCATTGTAATTCAAAAAGCGATGGAATGGTGATTCAATTACTCGTTATCGGCGCCAACAGAGATTTGAATTATGAATTTTCTTGGATCTTCAAGGAACAGTATCTGAATTAATAGTCCTCTTCTGAGTAGAGCTACGTGTATTGATCAGTAATAAGAACTTTAAGTATTTTGCCTTTGCATAGCTGAAGCTAAAATGAGGTAAAATTCTAACAAAATATTTTAACATTTTTTGCTAAAGAACCATGGGAAATCTAATATATAAAATTCTCGTGTCACAGTTTTCGTTCCCATACTCCTCCGAAACGGCTGGACCGATTTCAACGAAATTTTCTGTACATATCGGGTGGGTCTGAGAATCGGCCAACATCTATTTTTCAAACCCCTAAATCAGCAGCGGGTGAAACCTCTGGGCACAGCTAGTTTCCTATAAATTTTGAGCGTAAGACCAACAGAAATTTATTCTTATAAAAAAATTATTCTCCTCACCTCACTTCGTTTTCAAACAAGAAGTAACCAATCCAACGTGACTTGAAATAAGTTCTCTTTTGCTGTACTTTTCCAAAGATTTGATGTAGTATTCAAACGTTTAATAAACCTAGCTAAACATGTCATAGAGACATTGTATGTTACATAGCCTGAAAAAATCTTAAGTCTTCCACGCGGGGTTCCAAGAGATATCACCAAAACAAAGGTGCTGGGGCCTTAGTCTGCTATTACAATAGTGTCACAATGGTCGATCACTGATCGCATAATGGTTAATTTTGACAAGTTTGGTAATCTGCTACATACTACCATTCTGACACTATTGTAATAGCAGACTAAGGCCCCTGGTCAGAGCCACTGCCTGCCGGGGTAGCATTTTTTTCGAAAAAAAGGTACCGCGGCCCCGGAAAACAACAGCAGAAGAAGGAACAAATGTGTTTTAGTCAGTACAAGTCTTGCACTCCTGTCCTCTCCACCTAGAGCGAGAGAAGTAATTTACTGATTACCTATTCGAAGAAATAAAGTCTTCAGTCAGTTTTAGGATTTCGTCTAGCTCGGTTTAACAACTGTTTGCTTAGTTTTGGCATAATGCTTTCAACATGATAGACTTCACGTAAAAAAAAAGATTTTTGTGGTATTAATGCTTTCGACAAAATATAGGAAATTGCAACATTTGCAATTGACTCTAACTCTGGTATCTAGTTATTTTGTTAATTGTCTCAATTTATTCGAAAACTCAGTATGAGCTATGATTTGAGATATACATTGACATATTAAAGCACACAGCTAGAATACACAGAACTATTGTAATAAAAAAACAAGTTTCAATGTATCTCTTATCGATTAGGACTTTCCTAATCTGTCCTATTTAAAGGCATCGCTCTTATATTCATGGCCTACAATTTAATTAAAATTAAATCCTCAATATTCAGTACTGCATCCACTGCCACAGTTTGTGTCTGCGCCACGCAGGGCATGATGTACGCCCCTGTACATTTGTGAGCTAAAAGATATAAACATAACACTTCAATCATTTTATTTCATTTAAGATTCAAATAAACCTTTCATTTAAAGTTAAAGCTCGGAAACATTTATTTAAGAAGCTGGCAGATTCGTCACCAAATGGTTGGTATTTTTTTCCATGTAAGTATTTTAAGTACATACATTATAGGTATTTATCGTTATATTTTACCTGTAAATGTTTTCTTAAAATTTTCGTTAATCTACCTACTATATTTTCCCTCTGCATCTGGTAGACTGGTAGAAGATGCCCAAGGCATTAAGTTCGCCTTTGTACATTTATATTTGTAGTGTTTTTTCATTACACGCATAAAGTATGAATGAATAAATAAAACATCACAACTGAAATTAAATAAATTTATTCATAGGTTCTACACTAACAATCTTAAGAAAATATACATAAGTATGAGATAGATAGAATATTCTTTATTATGTACACCATGCAAATAACAAGAATAACATTAAACAACTTATAAATAGGGTGACACAATGGGCGGTCTTATCGCTAAAATATCATTAGTTCAAAATTGTTTAAATGTAATTCAGATTCACGCATTTCGAGTATCATATCGCCCATTATAGTTAAAAAGATATGTGCCAGTGACACACGGGTAGACAAACAGACGTAGGTGGCATTGTAACCATTTGAGTACGAAACCTTATACATACTAGTAACACTGAGAACTACAATAATTAAATTCAACATGTACTAAAAGAATGAGGTAAATGTAATTTGATTCCCTCATCTGAATCCCGTTGGCAGAAATTTTGCGATGGCGAGATGCATTCTCGTCGTGCGATGTAATTTATGGTAAATGTAACAATGCTGCGCTCGCGCCATGGCCTGCGAACCTCAATCGGACACTCTGAAAAAATCTGTATCTTTAAACTCATCGTGAGTCGAGAACGCATCGTGTCATCGAACGATCAGTAGCTACTTGCGACGATAACGCCTAACCGTACAAATACACACCGACTCAAAACTTTTATGAAGGAGGAAATATGGCTGCCTTATGTCCTAATAAACAAAATGTCTGTGTTTTGCTAAGGGCTACATGACACATCGAGTCAGTGCAATACGTCGCCGAGTCAATTGATTGTCGCCGATCTCGTATGTCAATTGTAGATCTTTGGCGCTAAAATGTGAAGGTCAAATTGGGAATCCCTCAAGGTAACAAACTGATCTGCTCCAATATCCGGTTAGACTGGGAGCCATGATGATATTTCTACTCTCATCTATTTCGCTCTCCCAAGTTTATTTTTTATACAATTCGTGACTATTTTAAGTTCTGCTTTCTCCCATTTCATTTTCAAAGCATGATTTAAAACGTAATCAATAAGTGTTTGTCTTGCCCTTGAATGAAGACCAGGTCGTTTTCTCGCTCTACCAGTGAATGAGCACATTCTTATAGCTTTTTTTGTAAAAACTTCGTCTAGTAAACCCATGGTGAATTTGGTAGTTTGATTAAACTTAGATATGCACTCATTAAGACCTTTTTCAGAGACATACACGCCTGTTTCTGGCAAAAGTTCAATAATTCCTTCCTTTAGCTCAGGGTGTCTTAGAGTCCATTTACGATCTTCGTCACATACACTTTCACGTTCCTGTAACAGTGGTTGTGGATGCGAGAACACGTTGGAATTCATAGGTTCCGTATGCTGATCTGTTGGTACTGGTGATGATAGTTTTGATTCCACTTCAATCTTTTCTTTACTCGTTACAATTATTTTATGTAAATATTTTGCCGCATGATCAAAACTAGTCATCATTTTTTGGTATGATTCATTTATATCAACATAAAAGTTGTACAAGTTACAATGAATGGGATCATCTAAGTTTAACAGATTCATGTCCATATCTTGATGATCAAGAGAATTATTAACTCCATCTGGTATGAACTCGTCAGGTGTCCTTGGCTGTGGAGTGTCATGAAATTCTACATTACTATCTGTTTCTTCACTATCTGCAGCGGAATCTGAATCATCAGATTCATCGTCCGTAATTTCCTGATAACTTATTTTGTGACAAGTGGACTTCCTTCGAGGTCGTTCCATTGTTTTTTTAACATTTTCTTCATCAAAAGTCGTTTCTTTTATAGCTTCATTGTCTATTTCATTTGAAGGTATTTTAGCTGTCTCAAGTTCTTGAGTATTTTCTAACGTTGAGGAAAACTCAGTGTCTTCGTTTTCTAAATCCCCATAAGAACGAATACTTTCATATGCTTTTGATATTTCTAAGTTTACATTTTTTTGCAAACTGCTGCAAACTGTAGTATTTGGAAGTAAAGTTGCATTATCAGGTGTTTTCAATGCAGGTAATTTAATAAGATTTATCTTTATTTGTTTAGGTGTTATTATTTCCACTTTTTTATCTGAAAAACAATTTATATCCTTTAGATAATTATAAATTAGAGTACAGTCCGGGATGATATGATCGCAGATAAAAGTAAACATAACGCGATCAGTGATTACTAGGAACTTGAATCGCCATTCTAATATTTTCATAGTAAGTAAAATATTATAATTTTGGCATCAATGCGAAAGTTAGTGAACGAATTCATTGCTCGTACTCGATGAAAGAAAAACCAGCAAAATATTTTGAAATAGTGTGAATAAATTAGTTATTATTATCCAACAGTACGGTTGACGCAGTGGCTGAGCGATCGACTGCTGCGCCGGCTGTCGCAGTTTCGATTCCCGCACGGAACAAATATTTGTATGACCTACCTCCTCCGAAACGGCTGGACCGATTTAAACGAAATTTTGTGTACATATCGGGTAGGTCTGAGCATCGGCTAACATCTATTTTTCATACCCCTAAGTGAGCAGCGGGTGAAACCGCTGGGCACACCTAGTATCTTGTACATTTGGATACCTAGGTTGTCTTTCGTTTTTTTACAATAAAATGACAACAAGGAATCAACATCAAAGCAAAACAAAAACCTTATTCTACAAAAAGAAACTCCCCCGTATCTGATTTTACATGTATGTTTTTTAATGACTACTTAAAGGCGATCAAAAATTAAGTAGATACTCTAAGAATGTTTTCTTTAAAAAGGGTTAAAGTTTCCTTGTTTCCTAAGAAAGTTACCCGGTTATTGTTTCGAATCTACCTCACCCATTTTGTCCCACTTAAAAGAAGCACTCTAATAGATTTGATCACAGGTATCATATAATCTTCCCTTATTGACATGACCATGACATAATTTGAGTACTTAAAAATACAGGTTAAAATATACATTATATTAATAATTTACGTACTTGTGTTCTGCGAGTGTTCCCTGTCTCTTTCAATCTTGTCCAATATTTCTTCAAGAGATCTAAACGCAGCGTCTATAGAATCTGTAAGACATAATATTTTATATTCAAGGTCTTTCTTTTTATAGCTATAAAAATCAGACTATTGTTTAATAATAAAAGTCAGCCGTCATAATCTTATCTTATCTTACACCAGTGCGTGCAATCTTTCTAAGTCTATTTTACTTGGTAACTTTGGTTTCTCCTTCGCAAAATTAACCAGCTTTCAAAATGACACAAAAAAATGGAAAATACCTTTGTACTCGATAGTCGCCTTTTGAAAAATTATAGCTAAAATCAGTTAAAAAATGACTTGAACTTACCTGTGTCAAATAAAACTTCGCCATAGAGGGTATTCCATTTAATATCCATATTTTTTTCGGTTTCTGTAATGACTCTTAATTTGACTTCCAAAATATCTTCTATTACAGGAAAATCAAATACCACCATTTTATTATTATCATCATCCACCACTCCCACCCAAAGGCGTGGTATACATTCGTAGCTTTCATGATTCTTTTGATTTTGTTTTGGTATTTTGACGACTAAATAAGTTTTAAAGTTATTTAGTTCAGTCATTATCTGTAAAAAATATAATTTGTTTTTAGAACACGACTGACACGCGAAATTCGCTTGTGTGCATACAAAAGAATGTTCTTCGCCATGACCGATTTGACCGGCTCACTAGATTACGTCATCCACTGATTAAGAAGCGAACAGCATAGTTTTATAATATACATAGGATGCTTTGGGTTCCTCGGTTTTATCAGTGTTTGATGACTTGCACACAGGCTAGTCAAATGCGAGATGGCGTAATCACATTTTTTTTCTTCAATAAAGTATTTTTAGCGCATATCGGTTATAGTCTTAAATAGTCGGTTGGTTAGTATAGAGTGAGGGTAATACTATTAAGTCTGAATTAAAAATTGTGATGAAGGTTTTTTGTTACCAAAAACAGAATAAATACTTTTCACAACATAAACATGTAATATATCCTATTGCTTGGCAACATTTATTTACACTATAACTTGCAGCAGTGTCGTACATGCTGTGAGTCATAATGGAAGGACTTTGACCTCATAAACAAAATGTCTGCCTGGTGTCAAATTCTAAATCTTCAAGTTAAACCAAAAGTTAAGTCAGAAAAATCATACCTTTACAAAACGAATCCTGTTTCTGAAACTATGATGATTATTTGTTGAATGGTTTGGCGACGAAAATATTAAGAACACAAATAAAAACAACCGAACGCGTCGCGCGTCGTTGCCACGCTTCTAGACAATACTGCGGTGGACGATAGTCTATGGTTAGTAGCGCTCGTTTTTTTTTCTAGAATATCGGGGGAATAACCGGTTGTTGAATGTAATGCCTCGTCTTTTGACACTAATAGTACAAGTACAGGGTGGAAGGGACACCGATGTTAACGAATAAAATATCCGTGTGCTGACTTTATAATGATGCACTGAATAACTGATTCAGCTTCGGAGTTCCTTCCTTGTAAGGATTGTTGTGCCTGGTGTTCTATTTTTTTACGATTGGAATCATACTTTTCAAAAAATCATAATTCTCAAATTCTTTTAATTTTATTTATTCGTTATTTATGAAGTATTAAGTTAAATTTAAGACTAATGCAAATTATTTATTTCCATTCCGGTCACCATAGTTGAAATATTCTGTAAATATAGGTCAAATATTTATTTCTGAAATATATATGTAGGTTATGCGTCATACTGTTTATTTTTTTCTTTTATAAATAATAGAATTAGCATTTTATGTCGTTGAGAGCGTTGCCCTAAAATACTTATGTAAGTTATATATTTTCTAGCAGTCGTAAGTTGTCTAGACAGACGATGATTCTGAATTGTCTGCTCTAGAAACTTTGTGGGACGTTCATCATAGCAAAATGATAATCCTAAAAGTTTTTAATCAAATTCGATTCTAAGGTACTTACGGGGCCGTGTCGACGGCGCGTTAGTGTTCTACGCGCGCCTCGAAGAAATGTCAGCAAAGCGGAGGGTCCTGCCAGGGCCACCGCCTGCCGGGGTAGCGGTTTGTTCAAAGAAATACCGCGGCCCCGGAACATACAGGGCAATAGAAGGAACTCGGGTGGGTTTTAATCAGTACAAGTCTGACACTCTTCCTCGCTCCGCCCATAACGGGGGAAGTTATTTGATGATTTCTCATCCCACGTCATCACGTATTTATTTTTGGGTCAGAAACTTCCCGGGTGTACACAAAAGCTGCCACCAAAGTTTTATCACATTTGGATAAGTGGTTTAGGGACCCATAGGAGACAAACATACAAATATTATTTTGATATGTAGAAAGATGGTAAAATATTGTGATACCCAATTTTATACAATTATATAAACAAGTTATAACCTTATTTTTTATTTGCCATTTACTCCAGCCGAAATCACAAAAATAATTACTAATCTCGACCCTTACTGCAGTACTGAATTAGATGGATAAGTACCAAAGCAATAAAATTTATCAACAAAAAATATAGAAAGAGATCTGATTAAGTGATTCAAAAAAACTACTCATTGACAGTAATTTTCTAACCTTGAAAAACTGTCCAAGTTCAATTCGGGCTTGCATAAACAGCCATATCTTCTGAATGCCCAGACTTTGATTTTTAATATTTTTGACAGCTTTATGAGACTACAGACTTGAGTTAGTATAAGTTTGAACCATTAATATTACAGGCAGTGCCTTAAAATGTTTGTGATTCTAACCTATGTAAAAAGAGGCTGCAAATAGTTAGAATCGATAATAATGATTAAAGTGGCCTACAAGGTGTGGAGTTCCCGAGGACGTTTTTTCGGTCTCTTGCTGTTTTCTATAAATAACATACCTAAAAGAACTTAAACAAAGTAAGTACAAGTTCATTTCACTTCTTTCAGCGAATAGTGTACGTTTAATTACAATTTGTAGTAAAACACATAATACTTATGCAAAACTACCTAAAAGTTTGGCTTTAGCAATTTTGTTCCTTGTACTTTGGTAGAACGTATAAATTGTACAGGGTATCATTCATAATCATGATCTCCTCAAAAAACTTGACCGACTTCTAAATAACTGCATTCGATTCGTTTTCAATCTTCGTAAGTATGACCATGTATCTGCACATCGGTCGCTCCTGAAATGGCTACCAATCAGACAGCGACGAGCGTTGAGGGCTTTAACCACCTTGTTTTCTCTGCTCGAGAAACCCACATCTCCTAATTATCTTACTTCTCATTTTAAATATTTATGCGCTGCGCACAGCAAGCACCTTCGGTCCTCCAATAATCGTCTTCTGCGATGCCCTACTCATCGCTCTGGTTTCCTTAAATATTCCTTCTCTGTCCAGGCGGTTTTCCTGTGGAATGCGGTCCCTCTGAATATCAGAATGGCTACTAGTCGATTTACATTTAAGGTAAAAGCTCGCGAACACTTAAGTAAGAAGTTGGCAGACTCTTCTCAAAATTAAAAAGTTGTCAGTATTTCATCATTTTTAGTAGTTTTTACCTCTCTTTGCTTTTGTATATTTTTTATGTATTTATTAATAATGAAATTGATATTTCCTGTCACGTTGCACCTACTATGTCTTTGTCTCTGCATCACCCTAAGTTTGACTGGTAGTAAATGCCCAAGGCATTAAGTCCGCCTTTGTACAATGTTTTTGTGCATGAAGTTTTAATAAATAAATAAAATAAATAAATAATCCTGTTTCGTTGAAAACGTCAAAGAGTGAGTAATTGGCCATGTCATGTTTCCGAACTCATGTTTAGAATGAAGAGCTGGTGTATCTACCACCCTGCATAAACCATTTTCATGTCTAATCAAAAAGAAGCAATTCTGAAGCATTCGTCAGAACGGTGTGGCCATATTAGGGGACAGGCCGTGAAACTGAACCACTTTGTCTATACTCTATAGGAATGGGACCAACATGGTAATGGCGAGAAAAAACCAGCCATCCCATACATTTTGTTGTGTATTGAAATTACATGGGTCCGCTGTTTTATTTTTCGCATATTTTGGTCTAATGGAGCTAATTGTGCAGTTTGATAGTCATCATATAATATTATATATAGGTAGATAGTAAAACTATAGAAAATGATTAACGTTTCAAGAAAACTATATTTTTTTTTTTATTTGAATCTTCTCGAATTACAACAAAAGAACATTTGAAAAATCTTAAAGTAGATGCATTCTCGCATAGTGTCTTACTTACATAGATACTTAATTACTTATAATATGTATGCGAAGTATGTATTTTACATAACTAAAAGTCGGTGGAGAGTATATTATACACATAAAGCTATAAGGCTTCTTATGCGACAGGAATCAAAAGATGGCGCGATGAATTTTCGTCGTGCTATAAAAATTTTCAATGAAACATTGCCACACAAGAAATTTATATATTTGTACACATTGTGCGACGAGAATGCATCGTGTCATCGTACATTTTTTTTTCTAGCACACCTACTTTTCCATTCCTGGGCCACACTCCTTCCACCTCTAGAACCCTCTTACTAGTTCTGATAGCCAATAAAAAGACATAAACTACAACTAAATAAATTCAAAATTCACTTAACTCTAAACAGCTGAGGTAGAGAATCGTTTTGTGCCTATAATTACGAGTGTATACTTATTAGTGTCTATGTCTTTGGACTTTGCAATATGCATGTATAATTTAAGTTTATTATTATTACGACCCACCCCTGCTTTGCACGGATGCAATGTAGATACGAAAATGCTAATATCATACATATTAACCTTCCTCTATCCATTTCAAGCATCGTTGATTTAACGAAAAGTTATGCTGTATTGAAGGACAAACTTAATTTTGCATCTTTAAATTTACAGTTTTGGAAATTTCCCTTTACTGGTGCTTCATGATATTGCTACTTGCCGAATTTTATGATTTTAATTCAACGGGATGAACCCTATATATTAGAATCCTCTTGCGAATGTATGGGAATACAACATAAGCGGCCATATCTTTTGATTTTGTAAATTGAAAAGGGTTGATTTTTACACAGCTTCAAGGGACCTCAGATATTAATATTTGGTTTTAATTTCAATTCGATACCTAGGATCACCGCAATAACAAAGCGATCTTATAAGTTAAAACCAGTTAAAAGGCACCACGAATTAAAATTATCTTCAATGTTTATGGGTCCAAATTCACTAAACGAGAGAGGGCGAGAGAAATCATCACATTTTTTTTTTCGTTTTTATACTCGTTTTTTTTAAACATACATATATCACGAGTGTGCTTAAAAATAATATTACATGTAAACATAAGCAAACACACCCGGAACTATGACCTGTGGACCATACAAATATTTGTTCCGTGCGGGAATCAAACCTTACCGTGGAACTGCGGCAACCTTACCGTGGAATTAACAAACACATTGCCTTAAATACGTAACGTTTAAAAGCTAACTAAGTTTTACGTGCAACAGAAAACCGCAGAAACGTCTGTAGACGGCAGCGATATCATTAGTACCTCACTATGAACGTTTTGCTCATAGTGAGACGCATGGTTTGTGATTAACGTGTCGATACTGCCGCCTCTAGTTCGCTCAGTTTCCGTCGTCAAGGCATCCCGACCTCTAAGGTTAAGTTCTGTGAGTTTTGTGAATTCGTCTTTTTCGTAGCAAAGCTGATGGGTCTCTTCAATTTCGGGCACCAACGCAGCGGTAGCGTTTTGGGTTTCTTTGTTTGTTTTTCGTGCTCTTCCCGAAGCATATTTTTTATTTCGTCAATAACAAATTTTTTATCACAATCTACTTGCTTAAGGACATAATTAATTAATGTATCTCTAGCTTCGATATTAAGACCTGGTTTATTTGGAATGCTGCGAGTTTTGGTGGGATACCCATCGAACGAACATTTTTTTATAGCTTCATCTGTAAAAACCTGTTTCATCATGGTTCTAATGAAAACGGCGGGCGTTACACTGTGTTTTTCTCTGCGCTCACTTTTGCTGTTTTTTGCGACATACACGCGTGTATTTGGCATAAGTTGTTTAACACCTGGCCCTGGTTTAGGATTTCTCAGAGTCCATTTACCGTTGTATCGTAGTATGTTTTTTAACATTGTTTTTTTATTAATTTTCTTGGGAATTCTTTTCACTCTTTTAGTACTGCTTTCTTCTTCAGAATCTGGGAAAACATAAAAAAATTCTTTATATACACTCTCTTGCGGGTTCATCCGCGTGGATATGTGAGAACATAATATTAATTATAATAAAGAGATAATGAATGATACGATACAGATGTTAATGTGTTGTCATTACCTAAGTTAACGTTTAAACAACGAAAAAATAGATCAGATGTAATGGAAATAGATGTTACTTTCGTTCTAGGCATTAAATTTAAAAAATAAATAAATATAAAAAGTCATTTATTCTGATAATCAGTACTTTTTAAACATCGGCCATTGGCGTACAATCGCATCAGACCGCGGGAAGTGGAAGGAGGTAAGGCTGTGTCCTGCAGTGGGACAAATGGACAATATAAGCTCATAATAATAATAACGCCAATGACTTTTATAAAATAAAATGGTGGTTAAGAAGCACAGATAATTCAAAGCCTCGCTATTCAAGTTGTGATGAAATTCCTGAAATTCTCTAAACAAAGAATTTTGTTTCAAAATAAATATAAAACTGGCGTTGTAAGTATGTTTTTGTTACATGTATGTTTAATTACCTGATTCACTCGTTGATTTTTGTGGGATTCCCTTATACCACTTTATAATATTTTTTATACGAGCAATGTGTTCAAATAAGTATGCTTGAGTATCTGTGGAACATAAACACTGTTATTTTATTGGAAAAAAATCTTAAAAATAAAAAGGAAAAAAGTGTGTGTATGTTGCAGTCAAAACTCTTAACCAGTCAAAAGTACTATTGACTAGCTATGCTTTAGTCAATAGTGTTTTTGACTAAAATAACAGTTAAAAGTACCTTGTTATGTTTGATAGTCTGTACGACACCCTAAAGTATTACCAAACCTTTCAGCTACAGGCTGTTTTAAAAAAAATGTTCAACAATCAACGCAATAATCTTTTGAACTGCAAGTAGGGTTATAAAATTTTAACTTTATGTATTTATGAAAGCAATGCTCGACAACAGAATCATAAGGAACCGAGCGGCGCGGCGGCGGGTGAAAACGAAGGGCACGACTAGTATCATGTAAAACAGCAAAGATAGTTAAGTACCATTTTCTCTGCCATCTTTAAGTGTATTAATTTCATTATGCAACTAGATTTTTTTTTTAAAACTTTATTTATAATTACATGTTTAGGTAATTTATGACAGATATTGTGCGCCGTACCTAAACAGATTTTTACTAAAAATGGTTTTGTTTTTGTGTTGTGTTACGCATATTATATTTTTGGAGCGCATTATACTCTTTGGGTGGTTATCTAGTTTTTTTTTATATCAAAAACAGTTTTTTTTTTATTTCAGCCTTAGTTTATTGGTAACCAACACAAATTCCTGTTAAGTATTCATTTTCGATAGATATAACCCATCATCTATATGCATTAGAATACAAAACTATGTATAAAAAAGACAACTCGTAAGAGTAGTTTACGAGTTATCTTTTTTTATTAAAAATATAGATAAAACTAGCGGCCCGGTACGTGCTTCGCTACGTATTTACAATAAAATGTGATGCAGCGCCATCTGCCGGACAAAATTATGAATCTAAACCATTCCCAGATCCCCTTGAACACATACAAAAAATATTATCAAAATCGGTCCAGTCGTTTGAGAGAAGTTCAGTGACATACACACTCACAGAAGAATTATATATATAAAGATAAGAGACCCTACCCTATATGCCTCTATTTTTTTTTACTTTCGGAGTTATCCCTTAACAAGCATACATTAAAAACTCTGTGCAAGTGAAAACCTCCTCTTTTTGTGAAGGCGGTTATAATATTACATTTAAAAAGGGTTTTTTTTAATTTTAAATTGACGTATTTCGTAACGTTAACACCGCAAGCTCTTTTTTGGGCCCACATATAATTTGTGTATGTACAAGAATTTATTGGAGTAAATATTATATTATATACCTGCACACATCAAAAAAGTCTAACACACATACCTAGTATTTCAAATTATTATTCAATTATTATATCATTTCTTACCAAGTAGGTTATACCTATGTAAAGTTTTTCGATCTAGAGGACATACCGGCTGGTTGTAAAAAAATCATTTGTTTTTTTCTATGTGTAAATTTGTATGTGTTGCTTAGACTTTTTTGTTGTGTACATTAGTAAATAGGGAATAATGTCAATAATAGCAAGTAGTGTAAACGAATGTCGACTATACCAACGGCTCTTGTACTAACCATGATCCTTTAGCATTGTGCCAGTGACGGAAATCCAGGTACTCTTCGGTTTAATGCTTTTCCTAAATCTTATTCCTTTGCCTAAATATTGCCGTTCCGGAAATTTAAAAGTAACTCGGATCTGCTGTTCAGAGCCCGATTCATCTGAATCGAACGGACATTTCTTGGGTTTTTTTACCCAACAACTTGGTATAACATCGAATTTTTCTTTGCTTTTTACGGTTGTTCTGACAGCCATAAAGTTTTTCCACTCACCGGAATCACGACTGAAATCTGAATCAAAAACGATTTATTGTTAATAAAATAACAACATCACGAGTGAAATCCCCGTAGCGTTACATAGAGGTGTAACTAATAGTATCTTCACACATTTTGCCATTCATATTAAGTCCCGAGACATAAGGGCGAGCCTATTCCTATGAAATCCTTAATGGGAAAGCCCAATAACACTATGCCCTACCTGGGAATCGAACCCATAACCTAATGTTCAGATTAACTAGAGACTAAACCAACGAAACCGTCTATTAGATTTAATACACATTTTGCTAAAATACAAGGTGCAACACAATGAAGTCAAGACATCACTTATGATCTGTATAACTATGAAATGATGCCGTGACGTCTGATAGGGAAGAATGGAAGAAGAACGTGTTGCGCCGACCCCAAATAGAATGGGACAAGGGCAGAAAAATGATGATGTTATTCATGATATTTACCTGGAGTGTGTTCTATTAGACCATCGTTGCTCAAGTCTGAAAGATCCGAGTCTGAATAATACGAGTCTGATTGATATGACTCCTTACGATTCGACTCTTTATTATTCGATTCCGTATTATTCGATTCTTTATTATTCGATTCTTTATTATTCGATTCTTTATTATTCGATTCTTTATTATCCGACTTATTAAGATACATTTCTTGATGACGCTCATATAAATTTTCCAACTCTGGCCAAGACTGAGCTGAGTCCGAATGATCTGAGTCCGAATGAGCTGAGTCCGAATGATCTGAGTCCGAATGATCTGAGTCTGAATTATGAAGACTACCACCTGTGAATTCTTCATCGTATGATTTATATCGTGCTAATATTGTTTTAACAAGTGCAAGACCTTGGGCTTGGGAATCTGTGAAACAAAAGTAATATTTAATGACATATTATTTTAATACAGATGTGATTCTTAAGGAATCCGTCGTTAATTTAATTATTGTCGGCACTCGTAGTTGGCAGTGTGAAATCATTGCAAGTCTAAAATCTTTGTCGGCGGCATATCGGCGGCTGATGTGCAATTATTTTTTACACAGAACGGCTAGACTTTTTTTAATAAATGATTAGAGGATCTAAAATGTCTATTGTTACAAAGTGCCAATTCACATTATTAACTGCGTCTGTGACCATTCATAAGTTAATTAATTTTCGTAATCCTTATTAATATATACCCGCGGCTTCGCTCGCGTTAAATTCAAGGTAACACAGTTCCTCTTTCCTGATTTACAAGTACCCGCTACCTGTAGTAAAAGCAATGCTAAGCTTTCCCTTTTCTTACCTCTTTCTCACTCATATCTCAATATTTTTTTTTTAAATCCCTATGTCCGTCTCTACCCAACCCAACTATCTTTGTACCAAAATTCATAAAAATTGGTTTAGCCATTAAGGCGTGAAGACGAAGAACAAACAAACAAACTCACTTTCGCTTTTATAATATTAGTAAGGATTAATAATTGACCAATAGAAAATTAGTTTAATTTAAATGCTGAACGTACTTGTAGTCAAAACCACTTTACCGCCGAACACAGGCCAGTCTTTGCCCGGTCGCTGGTTTTTTTTAAACTTTAGTCCTTTGCCTACTAGTTCCCGTGAGGGAAACCGATAAGAAATCATTCTACTATCATACTCGTCGTCACTGTCTTCTTCAGGTACGATCCAGTTGCTTGGTATACAATCGGGGTCATCCATATCGAATTCCTTGACCACTACAAACGCCATTTTCTGGAAAAAAAACGTATTTTCAGCAATTGACGTCACAAATATTCTAGAACCTCCTGGCAAACGCCATTTCTTTTTCTTTTTTTTTTTTGGGGTGTGAAATCATCAAATAACTTCTCCCGCTCTGGGCGAAGCGGAAAGGGGTGGGTATACTTTTACTGACTAAAACCCACCCATGTTCCTTCTATTGCCCTTTACGTTCCGGGACCGCGGTATCTCTTTCGAACAACCCGCAACCCCGGCTGGCGGAGGCCTTGGCAGGCCCCTCTGCTTTGCTGACATCTCTTTAAGGCGCGCGTGAAACATCGACACGGCCTGCCGACCGTCTACAGGCCCGCATTTATGGTGGCCGGGAGGTACTCTCCCTCAAATGCCCGGCCACCTCCTTCGCTAGCAAAAACTGAACCCTTGTAGGATCACTTTATTGTCTGTCTGTCCGTCTATCTGTCTAACCTATAATGTGCATTTCTCACCCTTTATTTCGGGAACGCGTGAAGGTTGAAATTAAACCATTTATTCAAGTATGAGGTACCTTGGAGCATGGAAATGTCCTCTACGCAGTCAAAAGATATGGCCGTTTATGTCGCAAGTTTGTACAAAACCCTCAGTGCGAGGGTCAGAGTCGCACTTGACGGGTTCTCAGAATGCATGCAAAGCCGTCCATACCAAAAAATATTTATTAAAAAAAACTGATATTGTTGCTCGTGACTGTGCTTGTGTAAGTATGAGACTGTTTTACGTCTATCACATTACACCATCACAGGTTTGAAAACTAGGGTCGGACACTAGTTGCCTGGCAGTTTGCTGCTAAGCCCATTAGGTGCAGCCGTGTGACACACATTAATTATCTGCTTTTTTGTTTCGATTTCAGTTTTTATTTTATGTTGTAATTTTTGTTTGTTTTATGTTATGTGCACTTATGGCATGTGCCAAATAAAATAATTTTCTTTATTTCTTTTTTCTCACTTTCTTTCTTTCTAACTATCGTTCTTTCTTTCTTACTTACTTTCTTTCTTATCTGCTTTCTTACTTCCTCTCTTGCTTTTTTTCTTACTTTCTTCCTTACTTTCATTCTTAATTTTTTTCTTACTTTCTTTTTTACATTCATTCTTTCTTACTGTCCTTCTGTCTTGATTACTTTCTTTTTTAATTTCATTCTTACTTTCTTTCTTACCTTCTTTTTTACTTTCTTTCTCACTTTCTTTCTTACCTTTTTTTTACTTTCTTTCTCACTTTATTTTTTTCTTACATTCTTTCTTCCTTCTTTTATTTGCTTTCTCACTTTGTTTTTTTATTACATTCTTTCTTTCTTTTTACTTTCTTTCTTACTTATTAGTTACAGTTGAAGTTAATGAAAGAAATAATGAAAAATATATAATAACCTCAACCTCAAGTCATAATGTTCCAACGATGTTTACGAGTTGACACAGCGATTGCGTCATTCAATGAATGAGGCGGCCTTGAGTTCACTATGTACCAAAATGTTAATAATGTTCCATTTGTTACGATTGCAAAGAACGCGATAAGATGCTGCTAAGTAACTTAAAAAATATAAGAGAATAAGACGCAAATTGGATAGAGCTTTTCAGTGTGAACTTTTGCTACTAGCACCTCTTTAGTTAATTCATAGTCTGTTCGGAGTAATTGACCAACGCATGTGTGACATGAGTAAGACTATCAGATTTACCAATCGTTTAAGAATATAGCATTCAAAATAATTTTTGGGGCCCAATCGACAAGTTAATTGGAACAATACGGACGATAATTAATAAGACGGTTAGCGCAGTGGCTGAGCGATTGACTGCTGCGTCGCATGCCGCGGGTTCGATTCCCGCAATAAGAAAATATTTGTATTGCCTACATTAAGTTGTTTCGGGTCTGGCTGTTTGTGTATGTGAGTTTAAATGTTTGTAAACGAACCCATGATACAAAAGAAATTACTAGTGTGAGTCAATGTTTTAAAAAAAAACTGGCAAGTGCGAGTCGGACCCGCACACCGAGGGTTCTGTACAAACTTTTAACATAAACGGGCATTTATCTTTCGACTGCAGACTTAGATATATGATTTTTCCAGAACTCCCAGAATTTCAAAGATCACAGATTTGAATAAATGGTTTGAATTTCAACTCGGTACCTTAACCTATTCCCGAGATGAAGGTTTTGACAGACAGACAGACAGGCAGATAATCGGACGGACAACAAAGTGATCCTTTATGGGTTCCAATTTTTCTTTTGAGATACGCAACCCTAAAAAGTGCGTAATAAATTGAATTAAACATAGTACGTAAAAACAAATTTATAATGATTTACTTGGCACACAGACATTAGGCGCTACAAGCGGTACGCGGGCGCGGGGCGAGGTGGCGCCACGGCGCTCCCATGTGTATTACGTCGGCGTTAAAAAGAAAACATACTTTATCAACGAAAACAAAAGAATGTGCGTATGTGTCCTATATAATAGAGATGCAGAAAACAGTGGGCAACGTCCATAAACCAAGTCAATTAAAAAAAAATATCTTACCTTTTTGAATAACAATAGTTTTGGTGATGAATATATTGCGTACACTAATTTCGGCGCGAACGCGGCCGGACGGCGCCACTGCTCACACGACAACGTCACAACGATAACTGATGAGGACACGCGCTATCCGCAAAACGTTTGCTTCTGGTTTTTTTTCTAGAATATTCAAGGTTGTTATTAATCAATTGTTTATTCTAATATTTTGAGTACAACTCGCTCAGTGTACCTACTTAGATATTTCGAGCGAATTGTTTTTAGCGGCCGTGGTTCAACTTTATATTGGTAGAAGTTGTTTCACACTAGTAAAAGAGAGATATATATTTAGAGTGCGATGGTGCTATTGTGAATAATGTAATATTTGGCCCGCAACTTCGCTCTATATGCGAACGAATAGAGGAATCATAGTCGAAACTATTTTAGTCCATCAAGGTCAACAAAATATTGTGATCGAATTGGTATTGGTTTGATTTCCTTCTTTTATCCTTGTGTGTGAAGGTCTAGATTTGAATGAAATAGTCTCGTCTTTTTATTCTTCAAATGGCAAAAACGGAACCCTTATTTTATCACTTTGTTTTCCGTTTGTTTATCAAGGCTTTTTGGTCTTTGGTCTCGGAAAACAACAAAGGGTCGAGAGGGCCTTAAAACACAGCACAAAGGGACCACAGAGTTGAGTATACGGTTTTAATTCAAATCGATCTAAACTTAGTTCAAGTCTTAGATCATTCGGAAGGAAGTTATGTTGTTACAACTTGGGTACTTGGCTTTTTCTTATCACGAAAGTTTTGGTTGTAAGTGCTGAGTGCCGATTTTATGGGCATCATATTATTGTCTAAAGGAACATACTAATTGTTTTAGTTATAAAATTATATATTTTTATATTTGATTGCCAACAAACATTTGAATTCCTCATTGTCATTTCCTGCAACTGTTAAATATAATATTCTAGGGGTTTTGTATCATGTATGTTGTTGTTTGTTTTAAGTTGTGTTCCAATTTCGGTGTGCAATAAAGTATATTAAATTTTTCGTTTTTTTATAAAAATGTTGCCCCATACTAGGGAATTCTCCTGTATCGTGGGTGCGTTTACAAGCATTTAAACTCACATACACAAACAGCCAGACCCGGCACAACTATCTGTAGGCCATACAAATATTTGTTCCGTGCGAGAATCGAACCCGCGACACGCAGCGCAGCAGTCAATCGCTCAGCCACTGCGCCAACCGTGCCGTCTATTCTGTATATTTTGCTTATAAGCACTTGATACCATTACATTAGAAATACTATTACTGCCGTGTACACTTTTAATTATACTTTTTAAATAAAACTAATCCGATTCTAATTTTGAAGGCCACAGCGGGAGCTTCTTTTACAGAAAAGACTTGAGCTTTGATTTCCAGGCGTTAGTATATTTGAAAATATTTTAAAAATAATGTCTTACAGGTAGCATTTCTTGATTCGAGTGCAATAACATTGAATTTATTGAACAAGACATTTTCGTAGGTCGTTGAATATTTTATAAAACATTCCATCATATTTTCTGTTGAAGAATAAACACGTACAAAATATTCACTGAAGAGAAAATAATGAAGCCATCTGTAAAAGAATCATACAAATCAATGACTCCACGTTTTTATTTATGTTTTCCTTTATAAACCCTCTTTAGGACGTTTGCTGAATGCCTAATCAAGATTCAATTCAATGCCCACAGATTATAACAATTTTTTCCGGAGATATATCGGTAAGCTCTTTAAGAAATAATTTTGGGATTGGTACATAATTAACCTTACTACACACATTAAATAAAAGAAAAAGTATTTAAGATGTAACATAATAAACACAGGATTTCCCGTTCGATCTTACAGACCATAGAAATTAACAACTTTTATTCTATCGCTTTTGGAAATTCAGAACTATTTTTTCAGTTTTCCCATGCATTTTGATCAGCTGATCGCGTCAGTTCCTATACAAAGTCCAATTTATATTTGCGAATTTCAAAATCTTGTAAAACAAAAGTTGTTCAGTTTCATAGTTGGAGATATGATCCGGCAGGTCGTATGCTTAGTACGAGTATGTAACACCTTGTATATATCCAACCTTATTACAAACAGAAAAACTTCAATAAAACAAGTAAAATCTGAGTGTACTATTAAGTTCGTCTCTGCCGAACCATTCGGGGATCAGCCTTCTAGGCTCGAAGTTATGCTGAATTTACACCAAATCACTTCAGCCTAGGGATGTACGTTGTTTGATAATGCTTAACTCCAGCCATATGCTGCTATAAGGCATTTGACAGGGGACTCATTTGTCCTCAATCCACACTATTTTTTTTCGAATCTGTCTGACAGCTATCTCTGTATAAGTTGAACAGCCAAGGAGAAGCTACACTACCCTGTCGAATACCTCTTTTTTCGGATTGGAAATCATTAAATAACTGTGTGTTGGGAGTGTCAGATTTGTAATTAACAAAACCGTCCATGTTCCTTCTTTTGTCTTTTGTGTTTCGGAACCGCGGTATTTCTTTCAAACAACTTGCAACTTGGCAGGAAATGCTAACTCAAAATACTCCTGGAACATGCATGGTGGTATTTGTATTACAATATTTTTATAATAATAAAGATTGTTTTATTATTTTCCGTTTTTATTGTGCGAAGAAAATTCTACGTGGAAAACCTTTTTAACCTCCGAGCTCCGTAGAGACAATTGCATTGCTACGCCGTAGCTCTCGTAACTTACGTAGCCATAGCAGCTGGCTACAAAGCTAAGGGCCGATAAAGTATTTTCAATGCAATTCTCGAAAACTGGCTCTTATTGCACCATTATTAGGTTCACATACAATTTATTTCATACGCGTGCTTTTTTTCTCATTAATCGCATTTTTTTCTAATTTTACCACATTCTCTATCCACTCTCATAGTTGGCAACGATTTTTTTTAACAATTTAGTGCATATTTTAATTTAAAAAAAAACATTTTTATCAACAGATCACAAATTAACAAGATCATTTTTTTGCTTCCAACAACAAATTGTCATTTAAACTTATATTTAATATTCGGTTATCGCAAATTGTTTGAAAAAATCTAATTTTTAATTTCTTCATAAGAAAAACGTTGTTACATTCACTTGAGAATTCACTACTGTACTTGGCTCCATAACACCCTCGTTTAACAGCTGGTGTATAAATTCCGCCTTGAATACAAAGACACAGTTTCCTTCCTTCAATTAAAATGTACTATTCTTTTAGATTACGCCCCAATACCCCATCAACCCTATCCTCGAGTCAAAAATCTAAGTAGCACTTTGTAATAGACCATTTCATGGAAAATATCTAATCCTTTTTACATTTTTAATATCATAAAAGCTTTTCGATATCACGATCCAGATCACTCAAGTATTTATGTACGAAAATGTGAAATTGTAATAAGGTTGTTTAAAATTTATTTGCATTTTTTACATTTTCAGCTAAGTCATTTTAAGGTTGAATAATTATAAAATTTTCGAGTAAAGTGAACAATCACTGAATAATAAACTTCGTTTATTAATTTTTATATGTCTTATTGAAGTACACAAACCAATAAAAACATTCAAAAGACAAGAAAAAATCCCACCGATATTGGGAACAGAATCCAAGCTATACATATAATTCAAGCCGGGTCCAAGATCTTAATCCATCTGCACCGCATGAACACTCATTAACTATTATTTTTTCTCTAAGAGCTGTGAAAGGTGTACCAGACCAGTGTCAAAATACCAAAAAAAAACATCAAAATTGTAAAGATGTTTCGTATTGTGTTAGATAACAAACCAATTATTCGACATTCTGGTTTTTAACCATTACTATTTTTTTTTGTTAAGCATTTAAGAATAAGAATAATTTATTTGTGTAAAAACATGGTACATAGGGTCTTTATAGTATTGTGAACTTACATTTTTTACCATATAATGGCATACAAATATCAGAGCATATTATTATGAAACATACTAAATCTTAACAATAATATATAAGTAAATGAGTAATAAAAAAAACAATAAAAAATATAAAACTTACTAACCATATCTGTCAGTCACATTTTAATAAGAAATTCTTTTACATTATAAAAACAATTGTCTACAAGCCATTTACGCAACTTTAATTTAAAATACTTTAGAGAGGCTCTCTTAATTCACATTATTACAACAATTAAACAATTTTTTGGCATAATCTGCTTTGATGTGATGGCATTCTTAGTCATGTCTTGTCACGACAAGTGTATTTTGAATGTAGGTCGCATATATTTTTAAATACACACGTATTTATTTCTTTTGATGACCGAACCATCAATTAAAGAGGTGATAAACAAAGGATGGTATTTAATACTTTAACTGTAAATCCCCTTTTTTCAATCAAAATATTCGAAATTATCACCAAAAATACTGAATTGCACACTAAATTTGCTCATCAAATAAATCAATTATACTATACTGTTAGAAGACAGCACTACAATAAAAAAGTGTTATATCTTTATCCATTTTCTATTAATGCAAGTCGTTACTGGCACTCGCCGGCCGCTGCCGCGGCACCGCTCGCTCCGCTCGCTCGGCTCGTGCGTAGGGGGTCCCAGTTTTAACCTAACCTAACCTACGCATTTTTTTAGCATTCAGGAAAGAATATTTGGTGCACGATCAGTATTTTTGGTGAACACAAAATTTTTTCCCATAAACAAATATCCACACACGGGTCGTGTTTGTGCATGGACATTCGTATCAGTCACTACTAACAGCTTCAATAAAATCGTCGTCCAAACAAAAGAAGATCGTAATTCTTTTCCAACCTCACAGTTTTATTTCCAGCAAGGAAGGAGCTCAGCAAAAAGTTAAAAAGATCATTAGCTTCTCATATATCACTTGTAAGTGTGACAATTGAGGCGGGAATCGAGTATCCCGGGATCCCGGGACTGCAGAATTGCGGGACTGCGGTCCCTGACCCGGACCGGATAGGAAAGTAATTAGATCCTACATAAAAGTTTGTGGTTACTGCTGAGCAGGTAAGATTCAGGCATCGTAAGGGTATGTTCTTACTAATGGAATCTAAGTGCATTGGTTGATTAAAATCGTGTGTGGAGCGAAATGGAACCTTGAGGTACCCACCGCCCAGTAGTTGGCAGCAGTTATAAATGTACGTAAATTGTCTAGTTGCCTATGGGTCAATGTAGATTGTATCTTTTTTAATCCTTTTTTTTTATCTCACCTTGATATTTTTTTGCGTTGATTCCTGTATTTTGTTGTTTCTTCAAATAAATGTCTGATATGGATAGTTGTTACTGTTTCACGTCAAAATGGCTGAACGGATCGAAAAACGGATCTTGATGAATTTGGCACAGAAGTAATTTTTGGAGATTATAGTCTGGAATAACACATAGAATCCTTTTTTTATCAATACGCGGACAAAGCCGCGGGCACCAGCTAGTATTGAAATAACCATTGCCCGCTGTGGCAACCATGCCAATGCCAAACCTTTATGGGAAGGTTTAAAGGTCGAAAAAAAAAAACAGTAGAAACAACGTAAAAATACGTGTCACACAATAAACAACCCTCATGAATTATTTTGTGAGAAAAAGCGTCTGATTGATGATAAAATAAATCATTTAAGACCTATTACATAGTATCGGAATCGGATAAAAAAAAGAACTGAGAAGGTACAGTCAACAAAGAAGATAAGCCAACAGACACCAAACTCGTCAGATTCAGTTCTTAAAAAACCCTAAATATTTTCGAATAAAGCCATATTTATTTGTTTTCTTCAGGTATAGACCCATACTAAAAGTTGTTAATAATGACGAGTATCCTACTACAACATGATAAATGCGAATGTTTGTGAGGATGTATGGATGTTTGCTACTCTTTCACGTCAAAACGGCTGAACGGATCTTGATGACATATGGCATAGAGGTAGATTATAGTCTGAAAAAACACATAAGATACTTTTTTTCGATCATCATGCGGTCGAAGCTGCGGGCGCCAGCTAGTATGATATATGTAAAGGAATGGCGTATTCCTTTGTCCACTTGTGGGACAAATTATACTAATAAAAAATCAATAAGAGATTTATGGTAAACAAAAACTAGGCTTGCATGAACTAGATCGTTCATGATAACAATGTTATTGTGAATGACGTTAACTTTCTTGAAATGATCACAGTCACTGTTCATCATCTTTCTGCCCTTGTCCCATTCTATTTGGGCTCGGCGCAACACGTTTTATTCTTCCATTCTCTCCTATCAGACGTCACGGCATCATTTACTCCTTTCTCCTTCATAACATTCCCTAAAGAATCCATTCATCTTTTCTTTACCCTCTCCATTCATCAACATTCACATGTATCATTATTTTGGTTACATACGTTTTGTCCCTCCTCATTACATGTTCATACCAACACAAGCGACTCCCTTTCAAATAATCTGTAAATGATCCAACTTTCACACCTTTAAACTTCACAGCCGCTGTTAATATGTATTATGAAATGTCATTTTGTCACCTATTTAATCATTTGTCACGGAAGTCATAATATTATCCTGTTATGATTCTGCTAAAGCAGCGATTAAAAATATTTCAGGCAACGCCCATAGTAAACATATTCAATTAAAATCACACAATAAATAAATAAATATAATAGAACTAACTTCCGCTCGCGACTTCGTCCGCGTGGCAGTTATTTTGATGAATTGATGATCGAAAAAAAATGTCCTTCTCTCCCCTTTTCTTCCCTCTTTCTCACTTTATTTCGTAAATTAGCCTTTGTCCGTCTCCAGGCCCCCAACTATCTCTGTACCAAAATTCATCAAAATCCGTTTGGCTATAGCGTGAAGACGTAACCAACAAATAAACATAAAAACTCAATTTCGCTTTTATAATATTAGTAAGTATTAAATAGACACAAACAAAATTTATTTACATCACAAAAACATTCATTAAACATAATTATAATGGTATGACTTTCAATAAATATATGAAGACCAAATTAAAACACGCAGAGTAAATGAATGTCAATGATATAAATAAAATAAATAATAAATATCTTGGGACAACTCACGCACGGTTATCTGATCCCAAGCTAAGCAGAGCTTGTGTTATGGTAACCAGACAACTGATATACATACTTATATAATTTATAAATACATACATAATAATAGATAAATCACACCCAGACACAGAACAAACAATCATGTCACACAAAGTTTGTCCTGGGTGGGAATCGAACCCACGACCTTTGGCTCAGCAGTCAGGGCCACTAACCACTAGACCAAGGCCCGTCTAATTGATTGATGGCCCGTTTAATGATAAAATTAATAAATAAATGTCAAAAACTTGCCATTTAACATGCCTGTCAATAGTGACAGATACGGACAGTCAAGCTGATCAGCGATCACCATTTTAGGCCGTAAGAAAAGTAGGTGAATTAATTCGGAACTCTCAGAACAGCGACCAAAAATATCCTTTTCCTGTAAAAAGTTTTCCTGATACAGTTAGTCACTATGAGCATCCAGTGAGCCAAGTTAATGGACTGAGCTACGCTCCAATCCTATTGGTTAAAATAATATCAAACGGATTTGTACTGAGCGCGTGGGACGTGCACTCACAGACACAAAATCTCTTATCATGGCCATGAAATATTTATAGCACATTGACATTCATAATTTAGTGGTTTGATAACAACTCTCTGTTTCAATGTGCCTGTTAGATAATATTCATTATTTAAACTAGCTTTTACGCAATGTGTAATTTAAGTGGTTCCTTATCTAATGCATAACATTTTAAGACATTCTTACTGAAATTATTAAAGCGAAAGTGAGTTTGTTTGTTACCTATTCACGAATTAATGGCTAAACTGATTTTGATGAATTTTGGTACAGAGATAGTTAGGATGCCGGAGACGGACATAGGCTATTTTAAAAGTGGGATATGAGGGAGAAAAAGAGAAGAAATGGGAAAACTTAGCTTTGCTATTACAAATCAATAAGGCGCAACGGCAAAAACTGCAGGTTATGGGTGCCTGCAAATCAAGAAAGGGGAACAGTGTTACTCCGAATTAAAAGCGAGCGAAAAGCTAGTAATACATATTGTCATAACGGATTTCAGCATAATGATCGTTTCGCATAACATTTACGCATGTTTTTTTGCATACTTTCTCTAGCCATAATAATATTTAAGCATAAAATTTTCAAACATATATTTATGAAATTAAAGCATAATTTTGATTGCTATAAAAATACGTTATTAATAATTAACTCCTAATATGTTAGACACTGCATCATGCAACTTTTCCTCAACTTAATTGGGGTCGGTTTCCAATACAACTGGTTGATACTGAATACTAGTATTTTTTATAGAGCAACTGCCTATCTGACCTCCACAACACAGTTAGTACTGGAGAATACAAAATACACATACGCGAAAACGGATACGATATATTCAGTACATCGTTCTTTAGTTCTTTTATGAAAGAAACAGCTAAATGTAAGGAAATAATAAAAAATAAAACAGCTGTTCCAATATGTATCGTATGTGGTATAGCAGTTTTGCAGGAAACTGTAATTGTTATTAATAGTTGTCGAAAATAATTATTACTGAATACGTGGCAACTGTTTTCACGTCGGTATTTTTCCTTCCAGTATAAATAAAAGTTAAAGTCGACAAAGGAATCCCAGTTTAAGTCTTCTTACAACAGCTTCACTTCATCTATTATATGACTACTACACATTTGTTAATTTTTATAAAAGTTTTTTAATTTAAAAAAATAAACATTATTATTAATTATTATGACGGCTAACGCCCTATTTGACGTTAGATGACTTATAGTTTCTGAGATTTCGTGATTAGTGAGTCAGAGATCTGTGTGTTTTACACATGTATTTAGATATATATAGTGCTATCATGCATGATTGCCAATCAATACTTAATACCCCAACACTAGGTAAAAACATGACATAGTAATTAGTAAATGGATGACCAAAATGCCAGTTAATTTGCCCGAGGAGTGATGTTAAACCAATAAAATGTTCGCAAAGCTCGTTCATTACAGAATTAAATGTTGCTCGGATACTGGTAGCATCCGATTAATTAATCGTATTGTTAGAAGTTTATTGGACAATTGCGTTTGCTGCTTTCTAACTGGATTGGATTTTTAATATTGAATGAAGCTTATTGGTTATGATTTTAGAGAGAGCTGGCTGCCTGCTTGGCTGACTGGTCGGTAGCGCCACTTGCGCCAGCTCTGGTTGAAAAGGGTAGTTCGCAGGATCAAAGTAATTACATTCTATTTAGTCCGTCTTTTACATTATTATTAACGTCACGCCTTACTGCATTTTTGCTCAATGAGTGACGTCACACGTAACTTTAATGGACTATAACTTTGTCATTTTTGGTCTAATTTACAAATACAAAAATACGTGTTCTTATTTTTGAATAATTTAAAAGAAGGACTATTTTTTTAAACTAGCTTATTTTTATATGTTGAGAAAGACAGCGAATATTCCATTGACGATTTCGCTACCTGGCCTAATATTCGAACATAAAATTTTATTTTGATCATTGCTAGACATCTCAATCTGTTGAAAAGGGCACTATCTCATTAGGCTATATAAGCTTTTAAGACCTGTTATGATCCCAAAACTACTGTTTGTATCCTATTGTGATAGTATATCCTATTGTTATAGTAAACTATGTAAAGAGGTAACTCTTTCTGTATGTTGAACGTAGATTAAACATATTTATTAAGTAATTTCGTAAATTGTTTCCCATTAAAGATGGTTTTTAAAAACAAAATTGCACTTTTAATTTATTTTTCTGTTCAAAGATTAGAAGTTTTTTTACAGATTATATAAATATTATGTGAGTTAACTCAAAAATACTTGATTTCAATTGACATTTTCTTTCAAGTTTCTTTACATTTAATCGAAAACTACCAGTGTTCGTTAAACGATTTGTACACTATATTTAATTTGACCATATTATTTTTCGATGACAATAAAATGTCCAATAGAAGACTGGTCGAACACATAAACTCTTCCAACAAGTTGGTCAAAAATAGCAAGCCTTTCGATATGATCAACATCCAGCCCAGAGCGCCGGAGGGTATTTCATAAAATACGGTATTTTAATTTATGTCATGCTGGCCGAGATTAAAGAGAAAATGAATTGGCCAGTAATTGTCATGCAAATTGGTAGTCACCCTGTTGTGAACGCTTCGTAGTCGACAGTCTGTCAGGCTACGATGTAATCGAGTTTGTGACTTTAGTAATCTGTTTCTAATTTATAGTGCCTCTAAGGAAATATATTTAACTAGCTGGCGCCCGCGGCTTAGGTCGCATGATGATCGAAAAAAAAGTATCCTATGTAATATTCCAGACTATAATCTAACTCTGTACCAAATTTCATCAAGATCCGATCAGCCGTTTTGACGTGAAAGAGTAACAAACATCCATACAATGAATATAAAGTCAGCCATACTGTCAACTTTGTTGAGTGACAAATGTTTTTACAACGAGATGAATTTTGTATGGATTATCCAATTTATTCACAATGTGAGGAGATTGTGATTTAATAATAGCAGCCTTTTGGGTCGATCTTTGGGTTAAGCCGCGCTTGCCTAGGTTGGTCTGTGGATGGGTGGCAACCCGTCACATAACGAGTTTTCTATGTGCCTCGGAAAGCACGTTAAGCTGTTGGTCCCGGCTGTCATTTGAAGATCTTTGACAATCGTTTGTCCTGAAAGTCTGACAACCAGTCTTACCAGGGGGTATCTTATAACCCAGTACCAACTGGGTTGTGGAGGTCAGATAGGCAGTCGCTCCATGTAAAATACTAGTATTCAGCTGCATCCTATTAGACTGGAAGCCGATCATGTAAAGAATTAAGTCAGATGGTCAGTCGCTCCATGTAAGAACCAGTATTGGTATTTAGCTGAAACCGGTTCAATTGGAAGTTTCCATCATAACTGGGAAAAGGCTGTGCAGTTGATGATGCTCACTTTCGCGTGTTATTTGCTGAGTGAATTTAATGATTGGGAATATGCAACAATGTTACTGTTTTTCACACATAAATTTCCCCCACACACTCGCGTCATGCATAAATTTTGTGTTTATTTTTTAGCTATTGGTCGATGAAACACGTCATAAAAGGCCCATTTCCACTTTCGCTAAAAAAAACTTTATCTTAAAACACAAAACAATATATTTTCTTTGTGTATTAATATTGAGAAATCTAAGACATCCATTTAAACAATGGCAAAAATAAAGTGCTAAATCATCTGTGGAATAAACAAACCAGAAAGGTTGTAGGTAACTTTATACATTCCCAAAATTCATTTTTCAATCTCAGCCACCGTATAGGTACGTGACTTGCACAAAAACAATTAATTTATCAAACATTATAACCACGCATTTTCATATAAAAGGCGTAGAAAGGTACACGCTAACAAAACATCAAGGCTTAATTTAAGGAAAACGGGAGACGTCTCTCAGCCAAAGTGGAGAAAACGTTGATTGAATTTCAGAATACGCAGCTTGTGACGTCATTCATTGATTGGTAGTACATCGTTGAACACCATGAATTTAAATGATGTTGTTACGAAGTCTCTTAGCTTTCAATAAAACGCTTTGTATCGGTATGTTGTGTTCATGTTGTGCCAGATAGTCATAGATACTAAGACATACATACATCTGTGTCGCTTGTTTCATATACCCCCGAATACTGAAACGTCACTCAAAATGTGAGGGCTGCTTAACATTTGAGCAGCTCTTAAACTTTAGATATTGTATGGTCAAACGTCACTTCTGAGTCTCTGTTAAACTTAAGTGGGACTTAAATTTTGAGTGACGTTTCAGTATTCGGGGGATAGTGTTTTTTTTTGTAATATTTTTCTTATTTCTGTTATGAGTAGACATTGTGGGCGTTGTAAAATAAATAATAAATAAATAAATATCTTGGGACAACTCACACACGGCTATCTGATCCCAAGCTAAGCAGACCTTGTGTTATGGTAACCAGACAACTGATAATCATAGTTATATAATTTATAAATACATAAATATTATAGATAAATCACACCCAGACACAGAACAAACAATCATGCTCATCACACAAAGTTTGTCCTGGGTGGGAATCGAACCCACGACCTCCGGCTCAGCAGTCAGGGCCACTAACCACTAGACCAACAGGCCGTCAGGCCCGTGTAGATTCCTAGACGCTTGGTAAATTATATTAACTTCTTATCTCATTTTAATACTTGTAAAGTAAGCAATGAATTAATGTCGGGCCTAGGCTTTCCCTCATACTTAAGTACTAACGCTGTTACTGCAACATTGTAAAACCAAATGATTTTAAAAGATTAACCATGGAGTTTCTTGCCGGTTCTTTTCCATAGGAAACGACCAACCGTGCACCTTTTTTCGACGTTTCATAAATGCCCATGTGGAAACCTATGTAAAATAAAAAAAATTGATTTTAATATAGATAATCACACATGTACACAGATACATATACACACATACTAATTAATTTGAATCACATTCAGCTAATCTTACAGTACTGTCAGCTGTGTACCTTTCATGTCACAAAAATTAAATCATTGAAGATAATCAAATCAAGTATATTGACTGGGCTCACGAGGTTATCGACATGTGGGATGTGGAGTATGCGATCATTGTGCCGATAGTCGTATCTGCCAATGGCTTAATTGAGAAGAGCCTCGACCTAAGGAGGCTCTCGTTAAGCAGCTAGATCAAGGGCTTGATACAGAAAGCGGTAGTCTTGGACACGGCTCGTATTGTTAGGAGGTTCTTTTCTCTGGAGCCCTGACCTTGAAAGAGAAACCGCGGCCCTGTAACACAAATGGCAAAAGAAGGAACATGGGTGGGTTTTAGACAGTTTAAAAAGACTTCAAACATTACATTTTAGAACCTACTGACTAAAAACAATACACCACTGACTACCTACAGTTCTGTTTCTCCTCCTTTAAATCCATCCAAAGGTTGTCTTGAAAAGATCGCTTTTAACGATAAGATCGCCCATTGTGTCAACCTATTTATAAGTTGTTTAATGTTATTCTTGGTATTTGTGTGGTGTACATAATAAAGAATATAATAATATAATATAATTATTATTTGTGTGGTGTACATAATAAAGAATATAATATGTGGCCCGACTGTCAAATTGACGTGACGTTTTTCATCTCCGAAAATTTTTCTATTTAATTTAATAACAATAATTTTACGCAAGAACGAAGACAAATCAATTAAAATTAACATTAAAAAGCAATAGAATAAAAAAAATACAAAATGAAACGAAACGAACGAAATTTTAAGAAACATAAAGTTGCTTATACGTCAACCGCCACATGCTAACAAGACGCCGGGCCCAAATACAGCAGGCACTCCCATCATCTCCGGACTCGCCGCTCAGCTCCGCCTCGCAGCCGCCAGGATGCGCTACACGTGTGAGCGCCGTGTCGCCGGTCGCTGCAGTTGCGTCGAGCTCGAGTGACGAGTTTTTCTCCCCGCCATCGTCGCCACCACCACCAACACGACAACGACGAGGAAGAGGACGGCCACCAGCGGGCTTGGGATCTAGGGGCCAACAGGCTCCGATCAGGGTCCCCGCTGCCGGTGGAAATGTGTCGCGCATGCGATGGACTTCGTTTATCAACGCGAATGTCATGCGCGCATATTATGGGTCTACAGAGGGGGGAACTAACCTCACTGCGTACCGTGTTAGGATGCTGTCTCTGTTCCAGGACCTAGAACCAACCATCAACGTTTCGGCCCAACGACTGTCGGATCAGGTGCGGGTCATCCAACGCAATCACTTGTTGGACGATGCTGCGCTTGATAGGCTGCGCTCAGAAGTACTTAACAACCGTGTCATCTTGACTACGCCACAAACCGCGTTGCCAGCGACAGCAATTAGTTTGACGCAGCCGCGGTCCAACCTCGCTGTTGTAGAGGAAGATGATAGGGTTGCTACGGTAAGTAGCCAGTGCAACGACCGATTGAGGAGCGCACTGGAGGATGCGCTTCGCGACTATCGATCCACTCCAGCCGAACTTAGGCCCCGATTACCACGGTTACCCATGCATAAGAAAAATAGGGCGCTGGTGTGTGCCCTGGACTCGCAGCTCAAGAATTTATTTGAGAGTAGCGAGAATCTCGTTGATACACACTCGATCCTGTATTGTGGGGCTGTTGCGGTATGTCGTGTAGCTAACGTCAAATTCCAAAACAGTGACGTAGCTACTCGACCAAAACCATCCGTACCAGCCTGGCAGTGCAGGATCGAGCGCCGTATCGACGAGGCCAGGGTACTCATCGGTAAACTATACTGCTTCAGGGAGGGCAATACAAGACCACGTGTGATGCGCTTTGTGAGACGGGCATTCTCGGGGACTGGAATCAGGCCTCAAGAATATATGTCTCGTGCTACAGAGCGCATCGACTTCCTGAAGCAGAAAGTTTATGCATGGGCAAACCGTATTCGGCGGTATAAGCGGCGGGTTGATCGGTATTCGCAGAATCGCATGTTCCGGAGCGATGAGAGGTGGGTATACAGAGCTTGGGAGCGACCCGAACAAAGTGTGACTGACGTGTGCCGCCCGGATGATGTAGCCACAAGTTCTTTCTGGCGCAGCATCTGGTCGGTGCCCGTCTGTCATACTGAGGCTGACTGGATGCGTGATATCGAGCGAGTGTGTGAAACTATACCAGAGATGGAGCCAATTTTAATTACACCATCAGACATAGCCAGAGCTGTCCGTCCGTTCCCGAACTGGAAATCTCCGGGACCGGATGGACTGCATAACTTTTGGTTAAAATGGCTCAGTAGTTCACACACTCGCCTGGCATCGCAATTTCAGTCATGCCTAGAGTCCGGATCTCTGCCACAGTTCTTAACAACAGGCGTTACCCACCTGCTCTATAAGTCAGGTAGTCCCGCGGAACCCAAGAATTATAGGCCGATCACGTGTTTATCGACGGTCTATAAACTTCTTACGTCCATTTTGAGAATGAAAATTAACAAACACATTGACAGTAACTCTATTATGTCTGTCTCTCAAAATGGATGTAAGAACGGGTCCCGCGGTACTAAGGAGCTACTCCTCATCGACATGGCCATTAGCCAACAGGTTCGTCGATCCCGCAAGGATTTGTCGACATGTTGGATTGATTATCAGAAGGCCTACGACTCAGTGCCACATACATGGCTCAAGAGGGTGCTGGAGTTGTACAAGATAGATGCAACCCTACGCGCCTTTCTTGAGTCGTGTATGGGATAATGGAGGACGGTACTTCGATATCCAGGATGTCGACAAATCCAGGGGAACGATGAGCCTGTATGGATTAAACGGGGAATATTTCAGGGTGACAGTTTGAGTCCACTTTGGTTCTGTCTGGCCCTGAATCCTCTAAGCACATTGCTGGAGGATTCAGGTCTAGGCTATCGGTTGAGAAGAGGTGGTCAGGTCATATCTCACCTCCTTTACATGGATGATCTGAAACTCTTTGCCCCCAACAAATTGCGACTGATGGAGCTACTGAAAGTAACTGAAACTTTTAGTAACGCCATCAGGATGGAATTTGGTGTGGACAAATGTGCAGTCATGTATGTGAAGCGAGGGGAGATTATGGAATCCGAGGGAATTCAACTCTCGGATTCCATACACCTCAGATCCCTTTCCTCATCCGAAAGCTATAAGTATTTGGGTATGTCGGAAGCGTTAGGCATTAACGTGGCTGACATGAAGCAACGGTTGAGGGAGCGTTTCTTTGGTCGCCTGAAGAAGGTATTAAAAAGCCTTCTTTCCGGCGGGAACAAGGTGCGCGCCTTCAACAGTTGGGTCATGCCGGTTTTAATGTACTCTTTCGGCATACTCAAATGGACGCAGACTGAACTCGATGCCCTGGATAGGAGAGTCCGTACATTGCTGACTGCAAATCGGATGCATCACCCACGATCATCGGTGATGAGACTGTACATCCCACGGAAGTGTGGGGGTCGAGGCTTTTTAAACGCAAAGACCCTCCACAACCGAGAGGTGTGCAGTCTCAGAGAATATTTCTTAAAAGCCGACGTGGGTATGCACCGAGATGTAGTCGCAATGGACAAGGGACTCACCCCGTTGTCCATGGCTAAAGAGAATTGGCGCAAACCTGTAGTACTTACTACCGATGACTGCAAGGAAATATGGCAAGGTAAAGAGCTTCACGGGCGCTTCTACAAGGCTCTTCATGGGCCCGATGTAGATTTTCTAGCGTCCGTGTCCTGGCTACGATTCGGTGACCTATTTGGGGAAACTGAAGGTTTTGTCTGTGCGATTATGGATGAAGTTATGTTGACGAACAACTACCGGAAATATATTATGAAGGATGGGACGGTTGACGTGTGTCGGGCATGCCACCGTCCTGGTGAGTCCATCAGACATATTATTTCTGGTTGTTCTCGTCTAGCTAACAGCGAGTATTTGCATAGACACAACCAAGTAGCCAGGATTATTCATCAGCAACTTGCCTTGAAATATAATCTTGTGGAATCTGAGGTACCGTACTACAAGTATGTGCCCGACCCAGTTCTCGAGAAAGACCATGTCACGCTGTACTGGGATCGGTCTATCATTACTGACAGGACTATTGTCGCCAATAAGCCTGACATAGTGGTGATAGACCGATCAGCGCGCCGCGTAATGATAATCGATGTTACCATCCCACATGACGAAAACCTCGTGAAAGCTGAGAAAGAAAAACAACTAAAATATCTTGACATGGCACACGAGGTTGTTGACATGTGGAATGTAAACTCGGCTATCATTGTGCCGATTGTCGTAACGGCCAATGGCTTAATTGCCAAGAGCTTCGACGAACATCTGTCGAAGCTCTCCTTAGGTGGTTGGATCAAGGGCCTGATTCAGAAGGCAGTACTCCTCGATACGGCCCGCATTGTGAGGAGGTTCCTGTCTCTGGAGCCCTAACCACCGGTAGCTTGGACCCTGCTCCCGATACTGGTGGACCACTATTTTTATATTTTTAAATATTGTTTATGTTATTTTTTTTTTAAGAAATATGTATTTAAAAATGTAAAAATAAGATAAAAAGGAAAATAAAGAGAAAAATATAATAATATAATATAATATAATAATTCTCGAGAAAGACCATGTTTCTCGAGAAAGACCATGTCACGCTGTACTGGGATCGGTCTATCATTACTGATAGGACTATTGTCGCCAATAAGCCTGACATAGTGGTGATAGACCGATCAGCGCGCCGCGTAATGATAATCGATGTTACCATCCCACATGACGAAAACCTCGTGAAAGCTGAGAAAGAAAAACAACTAAAATATCTTGACATGGCACACGAGGTTGTTGACATGTGGAATGTAAACTCGGCTATCATTGTGCCGATTGTCATAACGGCCAATGGCTTAATTGCCAAGAGCTTCGACGAACATCTGTCGAAGCTCTCCTTAGGTGGTTGGATCAAGGGCCTGATTCAGAAGGCAGTACTCCTCGATACGGCCCGCATTGTGAGGAGGTTCCTGTCTCTGGAACCCTAACCACCGGTAGCTTGGACTCTGCTCCCGCTACCGGCGGAAACCTATTTTTATATTTTTGAATGTTTTTTTTGTTAAATTTATTTTCTAAGAAATATTTAAAAATGTAATTTTAAGAAGCTGTGTGAATAAAGGAAATATAATAAAAACAATCGCGAATTTAAAGCGTACCTACGAAGTCACGGGTAACAGCTAGTACTAAAATAAATTCCAAAGTATGAAAGTTGGCTAATAAAAAACCTACATCATCTCAAAGTGTTCGTTACAAAAATAACCCTCTTTGTATTCCGCTCATGAAATTTTAATTAACCGGATTCTGACTTAAGTTTCTAAAAATCTGAAGTATTCTGAGTTATAAAAAAATCGTTTAAGGTAGGAAGTTACCATAGATTAAGAACTTACAGAAGCGAAACACCCTAATAAAAGGACGTCAAATCCGGGGTTTCGAGTTATTCTAAAGAGAGATACCGTAGCACTGGAAAATAAAGGGCAAAAGAAGGAACAAAAGATCGGTTTTAGACAGCAAGTCTGACAATCCCTTATTTAGGCCTATGTCGCGAGATAGCCTGACCTGGTAACTGATTAATAATGTAGAGAACCTGCTAAAAAACCAAATCCAGTCACCCGTCTCAGCGTAAAGGAGTTACCAAGAATCATACACACATACAAAGTTTCGCCTTTAAAATATTAATTTGATATAACAAAATTTTACCGAAATTCATGCTTGCGAAACCGCGGACATTAGCTATTTAGAACAAGATTTATGGAACCAGGCGTTTTATTTAAAAAAATATATATATATTAGTGTTTGGTTGCTGGATGCAGTACTGCCCTCTCACGCCAACCGTGTAACTTATAAAATTTATTCTTTTTGGTTCTTTTTTAGGGTTCCGTAGTCAACTAGGAACCCTTATAGTTTCGCCATGTCTGTCCGTCCGTCCGTCCGTCCGTCCGTCCTCGCTTAATCTCTGTGACCGTTAGCACTAGAAAGCTTAAATTTGATACCAATAAGTATATCAATCACGCCGACACAGTGGTAATATAAAAATTTGAAAAAAATGTTTTATTAGGATAGCCACCCTATATGTAAAGTGGGAAGTGATTTTTTTTTTAATTTCAACCCTAACGTGTGATATATTGTTGGAAAGGTATTTAAAAATTAATAGGGGTTTACTAAGATCATTTTTTGATAATGTCAATAATTTCGGAAATAATCGCTCCAAAAGTAAAAAAACAATGTGTCCCCCCCCCTCTAACTTTTGAACCATAAGTTTAGAAAATATGAAAAAAATCTGAAAAGTAGAACTTTATAAGGACTTTCTATGAAAATTACTTTGAACTTGATTGACTCAACAGTTTTTGTACAAAAACGATAAAAAGTTGTACAAAATAATTTCTGGACTAAGTTTGTAGTATAATCGTATATGCAAGCATTTTTTGTAATTTTGTTTACATATTTTATTATCCTGAACGTATCTTTTTTCAAACAAAAAAAGAATTATTGAAATCGGTTCTCGCAATCCAAAATTACCACCGTAATTGCACGTCTTTGTATTAATTAGTAACCCAATTCCCCGAGAGATGGCGCTGTAGGTACTTATTACATTGGATCGGGTATTACCGAATTGTTCGGTTGGCCTCATAACTGGGAACACTTATTGTGACGGACGGGAAACTACGGAACCCTACACTGAGTGTGGCCCGACACGCTCTTGGCCGGTTTTTTAAATTTTGTTGCAGGTACTGTTTTGCCCAGTGCGAATCAAATAAATACTTTTTCTTTCTTTACTTGCTAGCGTTTAGCATAGTGAAGTATGGACTATCGAAACTTGGAAGGCTACTAAGGCACTGCGAATGATAATTGACTATTTCAGCAACATCAGTTTCCACACAAAGCGAACTAACTACGTGATTACAAATTCTATATGATCCTCCTAGACTTAGCTCTACAAAGGGCCCCGAACTGTGGAAGTTGACGGGTCAACAAATTTCATTAGGAATTAATCTTGTTAGATGTTTGTGCCGCCTGGCTGACCGATATGCGTGCCATTCGTATTCCCACAACGCTCAATTCACACTGTTGCTGCCCTGGAATATACGATTATGGGTTAACGGTCCGATAAATTTATTCTGAACTGAAATGAGAGCGTTGGCGCTATTGGTATTATGAACAAAGCATAATGGTATTGTACACAGAGGGATGTAACTATCACCAATATCACTATCTTTAGTTTTAGGGCTCTGTAACTCAAAAAGAAAAAACGAAACCCTTATTGTCCATCTGTCTGTTTGTCTGTCAGTCAAGACCTTGAAATTAAAATCATATACTCTGTGGTGACTTTGTACTACTTTCTTCGAAGTCATAAGATATGACTGTATATGTCTCAAGTTTGTACGGGACCGACATGACAGTGCGCGACTGTGACTTGCTTTTTGCCGATTTTTTTTTAATGAATTATAAATCAATGTAATAAATAACTGAATTTAAGTAAGGAAGTCAGTTTGCATGCTTAAGTCTAAGCGAAACATGTTTAATTTAATTCTGTCAAAAACACCTTGTTATACCAAGTTTTTATACACAAAACATCTTATGTTATTTTAAACATTTGTTTACCGACAAATTGTTGAAGCACAAATTATCCTATTTTTGTTTGAAATAGCATATTGAAATGATAATTATGGACAAAGTATTGTGCACAGAGTGAATTTAACTATCACGAACAATGAAAACTTTCGAAAAAATATTTGTTTGCCGACAAATTGATGAAACATAAAAACTCCAAAATGAAATAGCTTAGTCTCCAAATCCATAGGTGGGACAAACCATCCTCTCTTTTCCAAGGAGAGCGTTACACCACGCACCCCACAGCAATATGGTCTAGAAAATAACAGTTTCCGCAGGACTCAAACATCGTGAAGAAACAAGCGACTAGAAGTACTTACAAAAACTTCATGGCCAGTTGGCGCAGTGGTCGCGGGTTCCATACCCGCACGAAACAAATATTTGTGTGACTTACAGGTAGTTGTTTCGGGCACCTACGATACAGGAGAAATTACTAGTGAGTGAAAACTTCTTATTAAAAAAAAGACTTAAAGTGTGCCATACATTTTCAAATAACCTACTCCTCATTAGTCAACATAAATATGTTCATCCGTCGAAAGTCAAACTGTACAGCTGTTTGAAGCGGGCCAATTGTCTAAGTTAAATCAGTTAGTCGTTTGTCCAGCTTGTTCGACGTATATGGAGTTATGTTAGTGAACTCAGTTGTCTTAGCTTATTATTTATTTGATAAATTAGATATTTCTCGCGTAAGTAAATTAATTTCTTGACATCTAAAATTATACCCTGACCTTTCCGTTCTTCTCTTGGAGTCAAGTGGAAAATCTGATTAAAAATTGGATGAGATGATTTTAACGTTTAAACACTTTAACATTACTTACTAGCTTGCGCCCGCGGCTTCACCTGCGTGTTATCGAAAAAAAAGTATCCTGTTATTCCAGACCATAATCTACCTCTGTCAAATTTCATCAAGATCCGTTCAGCCGTTTTGACGTGAAGGAGTAACAAACATCCATGCATCCATCCACATTTTATAATATTATAATATATTATATACATACTATATATACTATATAGTAGGAAGTGGGATTTTCAGTGAATATAATCGGCTGCTATTATGTAGTCACGAGCTCCCCACATTGTGAATAAATTGGATAATCCATACAAAATTCATCTCGTTGTTAAAACATTAGTCATTCAACAAAGTTGCCAGTATAACTGACTTTATATTCATTGAATTTACATATATATGTAAACATGCGTACGCTCGCTGTTGTCACCTTGCCTTAGAATGAGACGTAACTGAATTACTTATCGTATTTATAAGAATTTGTTCTCGTTATTGATAGGGAATTGACATGAAACAGCGATAAAACTTTATTAAAAGACGACTTCGTTCTCATAATTGTAGTTTAGTAGTTTGTTAGTTTTAGTAGTTTTTTTTTTTTCGAATGGGTAGACCGGGAGGGAGTGTGACCAGACTTCTACTGGCTAAAACCCATTCATGTTCCTTCTTTTGCCCTTTGTGTTCCGGGGCCGCGGTGTTCCTCTCATACTAATTTATTTAAAGACTGTATTTATTTCTTACTTTAGTACTTTAAATATATAGTTTACGATAAGTGTGTAATCAAAAATTAATTCATCAGGCAGAACACTCTCTATATAAAGTAGCAACTTCTGAACTTGTCGCTGCAAAGTAGAAGTTGACTCTATGTGTCCTTGATTTCACTGATGTACCCACAAACTTAAAAAATCGGCCAAGTGCAAGTCGGACTCAATGGGTTCCGTATCACAAAAACAATACAAAAGCCAGATTTGAGTCTGTAGCTTTTTTATGCTATAGGTTCAGAAAATTGGTTCAACAAACAAGATATAACAAGTTTATTTATATGATTGATAATTTAAAATTTTCTGTTTTATCTTTTCCACACACTGTGTCTACATATCTTATCCAACTTTCCTCTCGCAAGTCTGCTGGAAGAAATAAGCTGTACCTTTGTGCTCTTCTGTCTTTATGTAATGTCCTGTCATGTATTTTGTGTGTGCATAAATAAATATACCTAATTTCACTTCTAGGCGCTGTCCAACGCTTTTCACCCAGCATCCTAGAATAGTTGAAATCCACATGAACAGATTTCTCCTTATCACCCCAATACAAAACAGAAACAATATTATTCTATTAAAAAAACAACCCAACACAAAACGGAAACAATAATATTCTCTTAAAAAAAAAAAACTCCAACCATGAACGTAGATTGAATATTTCTGATTGAGGTCAAAGGAAAAATGGGCACGTTGACACTTAATAAATTCACAACGGTTTGCCCCTGTACCGCCTGCTTGTTGCGGTAGTGGCTGATGGCTGGTAATGAGCCTTCTACAATAACGGACATTAGCACCGCGGCATTTGCTGGACGATGGCATTTTTCTTTTGCCCCAGTTATTTGATTCGTTAACGTATTTGCGTGAAATATTATTTTATTTATTAACTAGCTTTTGTCCGCGGCTTCGCTCGCGTTATATTCTGGCTAACACAGTTCCCCTTCCTTGATTTTCGGGTACCTGCTACCTGTAGTTTTTGCCCTTGCGCCTTATTTATTGTAATATCAATGCTAAGTTTTCCCTTTTCTTCCCTCACTCTCCCTCATATCTCAATATTAAAAAAAAATAGCCTATGTCCGTCTCCCAACTATCTCTGCATCAAATAAGGATTTAATGCACAATGTACAAATAGTTACACGCTAGGCTTACAACTAGTGAGTACATGACCCTGTTAGGGCGCAGCAAAATGTCTTTAAAAATAATAAAATAATTTTGCTTATATCACGTATGGTAGGAACTTTCACAAACATATTATATTAATTAAACTTATATCTAGCCATAAACAACATTCATTAAACTTATAACAACCTTTTTGGGGGAAAAGTTTTTTTTAAATTACATTATGGGATGATGTTAATCCTAGCGAAAGATGGGTGTACTCTTAGGCACACCTCTGTAACATCTGCTTAACTTGCCGTATATAGAGAGTTTTCTATTCGATTAATTCACTAGGAATTTATATAGCTTTTAAAAACATTGCTGATGTTTTTATGTCATAATATTCGTTTACTGGTATGTTATTTTAATTATTTGCAAGAAACTAAAGTTTTGTCAGCACCTGCCTATTTTTTTCCTTAGCATACTGGGATCAGCTTCCAGCCTAACCGGATGCAGCAAACACCATGGAGCGACTGCCTAACTGTCTTCCACAACCCAGTCATTACCGGGTCATACAATACCTCTCACGACTACCTATAACAAACATCAAAGATCTACAAGTGGCACAACCGGTACCAACATTTTCAGGTGTTTTTAGAGGCACAGAGGACACTCCGTATGTAATGAATAGTGGTTCCACGGACTAACCTAAACAAGCGTGGTTTAACCTAAAGATTAATCCGAACAGTAACTATTTAGTTACGAACTTGAATTAGAAGAAAGTTTTGGTAGCTACTTAATATTTCTTAAACATTGTAAATAATCCATTTAAAATTTTCTTCCTTATAAGAAAGGTTCTTGTTTGTTCAGTGAGGCTTGAATTTAAACGAAAACAACATAAATCTTAGCTTAGATAACCCCTTTTAGATCAAAATTTGTTTCAATTTAATTTCAAGAACGCTCCAGTTTCGGAAGCAAGGAGGCGATTAGTTCAAATCGGATCTCAGAAAATTGGGACTTTACTTGAAGGGTCAAATGAAATGAGCTTAGAGATTTTACTAATAAAAATATTAAAGGTCTTCAAAGCTACCATAATTAATGAAAATTTCAAAGATAACATTTTAATTTATGATCATGCCTTGAACCTGTAGTCAGCGATACATGTTATGAATGCTTTCAGGCTAAATACACCCGCTAACAATATATAATTATGTTACGGGCAACGTGATTAGCTGGGCATTATTAATAATCCCCAAGAGCGATTTATTTATCACATTGACCGGCCATTATTAATAATGCCCGACGGCCCGTGTAATAAGTCAGTCTTTAAGATAACTTGAATTTATCACTTGGACCGGGCAGTATGAATAATTCTCTACTATAATGTCACTGTAAAAGCTCGAACTACTGTAAATATTAAGATTTTCCAGTAAAACCTAAAATATTTATTACAAATAGTTTGCGAGTTGTCTTGAAAATGTTATACAAAAACAGTTTAGACTAAACAGTTGTAGTGTCGTTAACTTGGAGTGGCGTACTTGAGTGCCATTGATACCGCTAGCTTACATTTTCCTTTAAAAGAAAACACTTAAGGAAATGGAGAACAACATCAAATAGTGTAAACTTTCACTCGATCTGTATTGCCTGTTGAAAAATAGAAAACTGGAAAAGTTTTTTTTATTCGGCAATAAAAAAAAATCCTCTTTTAAAATTCTGGTTAAACATAAGCAGGAGGTTAGCACGTACAACTTTGTTAAACGTTTGCGGTTTTCTCCCAAATATTATTTTCACCTTTCATCACAAATGACCTAGCTTACTCAGATTATGTCCGTATCCTTAGTTATGTTTGTACTTTCACGATAACGCTTCAATAACATATACACAAGGTTATACGGTCTCGACTATGAATAGAACACCGGATCATTTCCCGTGGGGGTCGTGCCGCGGATTATATCGGCGGGACGGGCAATAGTGTCAAGTTATGCTACATCACGGGTAACTTTACCACAGGTAGGAAAAAGTAAGCAAAGTATGATGCATTCAGACTTTCGAGAAGAAATCTGTAAAGATCGAATTTATGTATTGGTATCCTTACTAATATTATAAAAGCGAAAGCGAGTTTGTTTGTATGTTACGACTTCACGCCTGAATGCCCAAACTGATTTTAATGAAGATAGTTGGGACCCTAGAGACGACAAACTAACAAACTCATTTTCGCTTTTATAATATTAGTAAGGATGATATAATAATTAATTAACGTAATGAGTCTAAAATACTTTTTTTTATATGTAATTCCAACCTTGTAATTTCAATCATATACTTTATGATTGAAATTACAAGGTTGGAAGTCATTTGAAGTTTCCAATTAATCAATGTCGCCTCGTTTACGGTATTTTATTTTCTAATGTAGATATGTGCTTATTTCTGTTTAATTTGCCATTTCCAGTTTTACTTATCCGTAAGAGAATATTGACATTAGAAGATTAGAAGTTGCAAGTATCAGAAGAGATCAGAGAAAACTGTAACTGATTATACCGGATGACGTTCAAAAATCCCTTTTTCCGAGTTGCGGCCGCCATGTACAGGACGTCCGGACGGTACCTTTTGAGGGTCCGACCCTTAAAGAACCCGATGACTTGTTTATTATTTCATATCGATCGATTTTGACCTCTATCAATATCTGTTTAGATATTAAAATTCTCGAATTAATTTATTCAGTATCGAACATGAGACGACGCACAACCTAAACTGCGAAGTGTGTAATATGGATGTTTACTTCCTTACTAATATTATCAAAGCGAGAGTGAGTTTGTTTGTTTGTTACGTTTTTACGCCTAACTGGCTAATGGCAGTTGGGACCCTGGAGACGGACATGGGCATTTTTTAAATAGAAAGTGACAGTTCCCAGTTCTCCAGTTTTCAACGTAGGAAGCTAAAAATCGGTACACACATTCTTTGCAACCAACGAAAAATACCTGCAAATCAGGAAAAGGGAATCCCGTGTTACCCCGAACAAAATCCAAACACGGGGATTGTCCTGTAAAAGCTAGTAATAAATAAAAGGCGAGACGTCTTTGAGTGTAACTCGCAAACACGCTTTTTTGCGGACGGGAAATCATCAAATAACTTCCCCCGCTCGGGTAAATGTCTGACTTGTGCTGACTAAAACCCACCCATGTTCCTTCTATGCTTCTTTATGTTCCCTTTGTATCTCTTTCGATAAACCCTGCCGAGGTTGGCATGCCCACTGGTCTGGGATGGAAAAGATGACACATTTTACATCTGAATTTTTCAATGAAAATTCATTCATTCGTGCACAGGTACGTCCGTATTTTACAAACAAATCGATAGGTCAAATATATAGTGACCGAGTGTGAGTACATACGTGAGCACAATATCGGCGGCAGGCGGTGAACCGTGGCGGCGAGATCAAAGCGGACGCGCCTTTGATGTGCCGTCGACCGCGCCTGCCGACCACGTGCCCCTGCCAAACACTGCCTGATATTAATCTCTTTATTAAAATTATTTCAATACATTGTTGAGCTTTGAGTTGAATGCTAAAGTATTTTACGGAAATATCTTCCGCCTACGAGATATTTTGTGTTAAAAATAGAATTATCGATTCTGTACTTTACAGAACTTGAGTCTATAGATACTTACTTTTATCGAAGCTTTTTAAATCCAACTTGGATTTCAAGTTAGGCCGCTATCCCACTGGCGTTTTACGAGCGTCGGCGTCTCTCGAACGTCTGCGCAGCGTCAACGTTGCGCAGACGCGACGTCGTCGCGTGACAAGCATTAACGTCCACTGGACGCGACGTCAACATCGCGTCTGCGCAACGTTACCGTCGCGTTTTTTGGCAACAGGTATAATCACGCCGTCTTGCTCTATCTTAATACACGGATAGAGCAGGACGGCGTGATTGTATCGATTCTGTACGTTGACGCTGCGCAGACGTTCGAGAGACGTCGACGCTCGTAAAACGCCAGTGGGATAGGGGCCTTAGAGTCATTCGTCAAGAAATACTACTTATATATCTATAAAAAGCTATAACTACAGCTGAAATCGTGAACGCAGAAAATAAACAAACTCTAAACTTGAAAGCAACTGAACCAAACAAAATCCAAGAATTCATAAATAAACAAACAACTACACGACTTCACTTATAAAGTAATAAAGGTATACACTTAGTGTCACATAAATCCGGTAAACGTTTCCCCTCGAACAAATACCTCCGTTCAAACCCACAAATACAAGTATTTATAAGGTGTACATACTTGAATTCTCATGTGCAATCTCCCCGAGGCTTTAGCACACGTTTCTGGTAGACGTAAAGGAAATAAGTCGATTTTTTTAATACAACTATAATATCATAAACTCGAATGTTTGTATGGATGGATGTATGAATGTATAGATGTTTGTTACGCACACACAAAAACTACTGAATGGATTTTAATGAAACTTTACAATAATATAGCTTATTCATCAGAATAACATACTACAACTCATAATGATATTTTATATACATATATATATACAGGGTGTAATTTTGTAATGCCACCTGAAGGAGAAGTACTCTTAATACTTTAGATACAAAGAAAACATTCCTTTATTTTTGAAAAGAAAGAAAACGGCATTCATACATTCGCTTACCGCATACGGTAATCGAACCTACTAAAATTTGTAAAAGTTGCACCCTGTACTTTACTAATACCATTATGAATCGTTACCTAAGTATTGTTCTAATATGTAAGCTATATTATTGTGAAGTTTCATCAAAATCGATTCAGTAGTTTTTGCGTGAAAGACCAAACGTACGTTTTTTTTAAGCGATCCGGTGCGATCCTTTTATTCCAGTAAAGTTTTATTTCGTTGAATTTAATTCTAACCGTCAATTTACTTCGCAAAAGAATTGAAACAAAGCCGTTTACCCCAAAGGACGACTTAAACAAAACGTGACTAATCTACTATCTATAATGAAATGTCGAGGAAATTGATTTAAAAACAATTTTGGGGAATCATGGTAATTTTTCGATCGTTTGTGTTCCTTGGGATTATTGGGGCTTATAATATCGAGATAATAAAACGATATTTAGTTGTGTTAGAACTCAAATAGGATACCCAAACTTCGTGTTTCCAAAAGTTGATAGTTTATACGTATAAGTTTGTCTCTTGTGTAAGAACAAGAAATCGAATGCCAATGAACTACTTCTGTGAAAATAAATAGTCATTTTATTTTACTAAACTAGGCCAGGATGGAGGTAGTGTTTTTCGCTCAACTCCTTAATCCTAAACGGATGAACCGATTTGGATAAATTGTAAGTTTTTCTTGTTGGTGCGAGTGTCACTGGTTTCATAGAGAATCTACCTAAAAACACAAAACCTGCCAAGTGCGAGTAGGACTCGTACACATAAGGTTCCTTAGCATCAAAAAATACAATAACAATATTTTTAACATTATGGCTCTTATTTCAAATAAAATAGACCTCAACTGCAGACCTAAACTGGAAATACAAACTACAACACTACTAAACCTATAACACAAATTAAATATTAAATCTTGTTTAAACCAATTTTCGTTGGAAGTTTTTGATATGTACTACAAACCATTTTATATCCTGAACCATTTTTTACGTCATTAGAAGCAAATATCGTCAAGCACAAGAGAAAAAAAAAACCTCGATATAGTTTTTAGACCTCGACCCATCGATAGGGTTCGGTTTTAGCCAATTGGCTAGAGTAACACTAAAGATGATTTTGACATTTGAAATTAAATAACAGCTGGAACGTGATTACCATTTGAATACAAAATGCTGAAATGGAAAGTATCCCGCCAAAGTTCCAACTTTTTAAACATTTGTTTGCTTAGAGATGTACGCCTTAAAACCACCTGTATTGGGAGATGGATGAAAGGATGTCATCAATGAATGCTGCTACTCATTCATCATCATTATTAACTGTCTAGACCACTTTACTTCTCACGAAACAATAGAACAATGAACGCAAAGTCTATCGTTATAAAACTGCCAGCGTGTGTGGGAACTCGACGACGTAGTAAATAATGGAGAAATAAGCATTTGAACTTTAGAAGTTGAGCAAAATTGAGCAATATTACTAAGTACAACGGAAGAAAATACGGAAGTAAATACGCAAAAAAATGTTTTTATTTTTTTTTCAATATCTGGCAATGATTTAGTTAGTGTATATCGCCTATACTTCCCATAGCATAGACTAAAAATATTTGTTAGACATCTGTGAGACACATTTTTATTAAAAAGATTGAAGGAGATCATAAATGACCTCATCGTTACACTATAATCTATTACAAGGACATGTTCACATTGATGCGAGAATGTGATCCTCTATTTTTAATAGTACTTCGGAATTCGAATCCATAGAGGATTATTAAAAAAATGATTATTTTTTCAAAAATGGAATTTATTTGAGTGTATAAAGTGAGCTTTGAATGGCACTACAGAGGCACTACAGTTCGCATGGCCTGTACTGAAATACTGATAGAGTTAAAACCTTGAATTTGCATTTAAAATTATACTAGTTCTAGCTAACTGAGAGCCATAACGTTTCTCTGGAAATTGTATCTATTTAAATGTAAATAATATTGTGTTTGCTAGAAAAATGAATGATAAATACTTTATATTATAATTTCCAGTAAACGTAGAACATTCAGCATACATTCAATATGCAGTATAGGTCTCCTTAATTGAACGCCATTTTACCAGGCTTGAGGCCTTACGCATTAGCTCACCACGAAGGAGGTGGCCGGGCGTTGGATGGAGAGAACCTCAAACCAACCCAGCTGCCGCGGGAGACGCCCCGGGCGACGGCCGCCGCGAGACGACTCCCGGCCACCGTAGATGCGGGCCTGTAACGTTGAGCAATGGGTAGCTCACTGTCTGTCCGTCTATTGATAACAGCCGGGTCGACGGCGCCTTAGTGTTCCACGCGCGCCTCAAAGAGATATCAGCAAAGCAGAAGGGCCTGCAAGGGCCACCGTCTGCCAGTGTTGCGGGTTGTTCGGAATAGATACGGCCACCCCGGAACATAAAGGGCAATAGAACATGAGTGGGTTCAGTCAGTACAAGTTTTAGGAAAACCGCTGAAATATTCGAGGAATATGTCTATAAGTAGTAATCATTTGCAAAATACATTGTTAGCAGTGACATTTTAACTCCTTAAAGCTAGTCACTCTGTCAATGTACCCACGACCTAATAGGGTGACAGATAGCGTTCTACTTGAGGGAAGGCTTTGGCGCCTGTCTGTCGCGACGCGTTGGCGTTAGCTGGCCCTTCGTCTTTGATCCCACACATACCAACAGTCCTGACTACGTTAACGATGTAATTATATGTATTAAGCTATCTTCGTTCATAAATAATAAAGTTTTACAACTGAAAGTCAACCGTAAACAGATTCAAGTAGAGTTTAAAGTGATTTGTTAAGGAGTTAGGTCAATTATAATGATATAATTTATACACAATAGATCACGTAGTAACAACGTGATTAGTGAAAAACGTATTGCTAATGCAAACGTTATCTGAATTCATGAATATTGAATGAGTGAAATTGTTATTTCAATTTCGACATTAATTTGGTATTGTATCGGATGTTTTCTACTAATTAGAAACCACAAAATACAATACATGCAGAGTAAGTAGAATTGACACTGATGCGCGAAAGGTTACCACGTAGGTATTATCGAAAGGGAGTTTGTTTGTTACGTCTTAAAAATTATAAATGGCCGAGCCGATTGTGATGAATTTTGGTACAGCGATAATTGGACCCTAGAGACGGACATAGGATATTTTTTTTTAAGTAGCGCAGTAACTAAGCGATCGACTTCTGCCTGCGTATCGCGGGTTCAATCCCCGCAAGGAACAAATATTTGTATAATCTACAGGTAAGTCTATGTGAGTTTTACTGTTTGTAAATGCACCCACGATACAGGGGTTAAAAAAAATCTCCTGTATCGTAGATGCGTGCACGAATATTAAAACAGCCAGACCCGGAACAACTATGTATCTATCAAATCATTCAACCACTGCGCTAACCGTGCTTCCAAATCACGATCATGCCGATGTATTAATCAAAACACGTTTCTATCCATAAATATACCACTTTATTTGCTCATCAATGAAAACAACCTTTTTGCAATAAAACATTTTGCTGCCCGTAATAAACAAACACTCGACTGTCGATTTTGTTTGTTTGTTTATCGATATCAACAACATGTGTATCGATATTTATAAAACCTGATACACCCTCGCCATGCAAACAGGGCTGTGATAAATAAATACATCTTGATTTCATTTATTTGGTGAGCGAATTTTATTGGCACTCGATTTTTAATCAAACAAAACAACTCCTGAATATAATATCCGAAGAGAAGGGTGAGCTGTGTCTTCAAAAATTGTTTGAAAAATAATTTTGAAAAATGTTACACCACAGACTAAATACAGTACAGTTTCTTCTCTTTTTAAATCCATCCAAAGGTTGTCTTGAAAAGATCGCTTTTAGCGATGAGACCGCCCATTGTGTCATCCTATTTATAAGTTGCCTAGCTTTATTCTTGTTACTTGTATGGTGTACATAAAAAGAATATTCTATCTATTCTATATATCTATCTATACACATCACCAGTAAAGCTGAAATCCCATGAAATAAATGTACTATTTTTAGGGTTACGTACCAAAAGGGCAAAAGCGAACCCTATTGGGCTTGTAGATTCTTAGACGCTTGTTAACTTTTGTTAACGTATTATTTTATTTTACGTTTTGTAAAGTAAGCAATAACTTATTGTCGGGCCTACGCTGTCCTCATACTTAAGAAGTAACGCTGTAGCAACAACATTGTAAAACCAAATGATTTTAAAAGAGTAACCATAGAGTTCCTTGCCAGTTCTTCTCTATAGGAAACAACCAACCCGAACCGTGCACCTTTTCTCGACGTTTTATAAGTGCCCATGTAGGCCTATGTGAAATGATAGCCAGACAGTTGAAATTTTTATAGATGATGCATATGTGTTGACGATATAATAAAAAAATATAATATAAGATTTTTTCGTCGTTTTTATAAATAATGCTACGGAACTCTGCGAGAATATAAACATTCAATTCATTCGTTGAGTTAGAAAATAAACACGTGTTTTGTTTGTTAACTCTTGTTGCCGTGAATGCGCCTGTACCTATGTGCCTGAACCCGACAGTATAAATGCATTTAGCTATTCCAATCACTAAATTTTGAATGAAGAATCATTTGTGGCAGGTCGTGCTATTCACATGCCGTAAATGCGCCTGTACCTGTGTGCCTGAACCCGACAGTATAAATGCATTTTTTCTATCACAAAATTTTGAATGAAGAATCATTTATCGCAGGTCATTCCATTCACATGAAGTGAATGCGCCTGTACCTGTGGGTGTTTCGTCGTTTCGCACCACGAGTGGTTCGGACCGCGGTGTGAAACGCAGAAGAGCTCTTAAGAATGGGCTGTTTCGCACCGCGGCGGTCCTTGGAGCGCCGAGCGGTGTGAATCGACCAATAGCTCTTAGGAATGGGGCGATTGGAACCACTATGTTTAGGTACAAGCTAATTTCAAAGTTTGTATGTACAGTCGAGTAGAAAAGGGTTTCATGAAAATAAAACAGTTACGACTTGATATTTTATAATCATATTTCAAAATCACAATCGCATACTAAAACTTAATAAAAGTGGTTGAATTAAAATCACAGTATGATTAGTAATTGAGAACTAGTTTAAATCACAGTTGAAACATTAATCCTATACATATTCAAGTTACATTAAACTCTTAATTTTGAAACAATAGTAAAAATTAAAATAAAAATATTTTAAATCAACAGAATATAAAAATTTACTTTAATTATTATTAAACTGAAATGCTAAACTCTCAATTTTTCCAAACAATGACCGACAGTAATCTCACAAGTCAATAACTCTTGTATGATGCTCTGTATTCTTTGATTCATTTCAATGGTTTCTGCTTTCCTTTTTGAAATTTGGATGTCACCAGTTCTTGCTAATATACCACAATAATATTTGGCATCATTTTGTATTCCTTGAAGAAACTGGGTTTTTCTGTAATGGTCTTTTTTATCCTTGCATTCCACGACTCCACCATGTTGTTGGTTCTGTCGCTTTCATTGTAAGTGTTCCATGAGTTTGAAGGCACATCATGTTCCAGCCATGTTTTGACAAAATAGTCATTGAACTGTGTGACTTTGTTACTCTTTGGACTTTCTGCCATTACATATAGCCAGCCATCTTCCAACAAGTCCGGCGGTAAATGTGACAATGCCATGCACAATTACACATGGTTAGCGCCCAGTTTTGATTTCACTACTCCCAATTGCTTAACTTTACGCCATAAACTTCGAATATAGTGAAAATAGCATCCGACTATTTTGAAGAGAAAAAATAAGAGTTGTAAATAGGTACCAAAAGTATTACGTAGAGTTTATAAATATTATTTCCGCTATTTTATTTTGTGCCTGGCTGTACTTTAAGCATTATTACTGAGAAAACTTTTTGTTCCATTTGCGGTTCGAATAAACCCATTCAAATTCTTCTATGGTCGATTCACACCGCGGTCCGAAACAGCCTATTCCTAAGAGCTCTTCGGCGTTTCACACCGCGGTCCGAACCACTCGTGGTGCGAAACGACGAAACACCCGTACCTGTGTGCTTGAACCTGACAGTATAAATGCATTTAGCTATTTCAATCACTAAATTTTGAATGAAGAATCATTTATGGCAGGTCGTGCTATTTACACGCCGTGAATGCGCCTGTACCTGTGTGTCTGAACCCGACAGTATAAATGCCTTTAGCTATTTCTATCACTAAATTTTGAATGAAGAATCATTTATGGCAGGTCGTGCGAAGACTACAACCGTGCCTTGAATGCATAAGTGCCGCACACAGCCTGAACCCGACACGGCCTTGCATACATCATCCCTAATCGGCCTTAGACCTCACCTTCCAGAATAAAAAATAACAGCCTTCCTCGTGCCAAACATCCGAAAATAACACGACTCGTGCCTATAAGCTGTATCGATAAAAAGGCTTACTTGGTATTCAAATCTTACTCGTGGAGACAACTTGTGGGAATCGGTATTATCCTTACTAATATTATAAAAGCGAAAGTGAGTTTGTTTGTTTGTTACGTCTCTACGCCTAAACCGATTTTGATGATTTTTTTATTAAATGAGATCTATGGGATAGAGAGGGAAGAGAAGGGAAAACTTCGCTTTGCTATTACAATAAACAAGGTGCAAGGGCAAAAACTACAGGTAGTAGGTACCTGCAAATCAGGAAAGGGGAACGGTGTTACCCAGAATTTAACGCGAGGCAAGCGAGGTCAAAAGCTAGTAAAAAATAATAGCCTTCCTCGTGCCGTACATCCAAAAATAACGGGACTTGTTGCTATAAGCTGTATCGATTTAAATACCTTACTTGGTATTCAAATCTTTCTCTTGGAGACAACCTGTGGAAATCGATATTATTATTTTGATATACGTACCACGATAATCTGTGATTGGACACGTGTCGTATTATAACAAGGAAACTGAAACATGTTAAGCTTGAACAAACAGAAGTATCTTTCTCAATAGTCTTTTATGTTGTTGCTAGCTTCGCCCCGCGACTTCGTCCGCGTGGCATAGTTACTTTGGGCTGTTTTCTTTGGGGTGGGAAATTTCCAAATAACTTCTCCCGCTCTGGGCGGAGCGGGGGGGGGGGGCGTGTGAGACTTTTACTGACTAAAACCCACCCATGTTCCTTCTGTTGCCCTTTACGTTCCAGGGGGTCTACTCTCTTTCTCCGAAACGTAACTTCGTTAACGAACGAAAGTCAAAAGTAGTTAAGTTTGTAACCCTACTCTATATCATTTTGCGTGAATTAGTGTAGGTTTAGAAAATTTTAATGTCAAATAAACTTCGGACGTCCGAAATTTCGAAATGAATGAAATGAAATGAAACCGTGGTAGAAAACGTTTGAAGTTTCGGCCGCAATTTTTGTTTTACGTAGAATTAGAGTAGACCCCCAGGGCCGCGGTATCTCTTCCGAACAACCCGCAACCCCGGCAGGGTTACTTTGGGCTAACGCTAACATAAACCCGTGTGATGATTGAAAAAAAAAATTACATAAATTATTTTCTCGTGTTGTGTGAACAAATGAATGTATTCTCTTCTTTTATTCTCTGCTCTTTATTTTGTAAATATGCTTAAGATAAATATTCTACAACCTGTACAAAAAGGAGCATTAATACTTCTATCATTGTAAAAAATACTCTGTGTAAAAATCATACCTACTTAATTAAAACCAATGATTTTACTTTCCATACATTTTTATTTTACTTCAATGTAACGACCCTAGGCATTCAGGGAAATGGCCGACGATAGTAGGTGGGTAGATACTAAAGATATTCAGTATGAAAGCGCTGTACGGAGTCCGCATTCTCGTTGTGCCTGACAGCGCTGGTTCCACGAAACATTTTTTTCTTAAAATTCTTACCAACTAGAATAACTTACCTACTACTGCGTGCAGAGGTACCTTACCAATTAATCTGCTTTTTTTCGCGGATGGGAAATCATCATATAACTTACATACAAGTCTTACATTACACCCGCCAAGAGCGGGGGAGAATAACAGACTTGTACTGACTAAAACCTACACATGTTCCGTCTTAAACCTACCTAAGTACTATATTCAGGCCGGTCATCGCAGATGGTTCATTGTGCTTAATAGACAAGCCAGGCTTTTCTAGCCCGTATAAATCACTGTATAAGTGGGTAAAATTTATCAATGAATTGTAGTAACTAGTAAACAAATTAAAAGCCAAATGGAAAGCTAACGCACTTGCGAGACTATGTAGATTAGCGCTTCGTTGTTAGCGCTAGAGCGAGAGAGCATTACGCGCGCTTTCAGAAATTTTGACATGTCACGAATCGTTCCGAAACAGACACGATTGAATTTTGTTCTAATTTATTGAATGATTGCTTTTAGTGAGTTGTTGTAGTTTATGGATCTGGTGAAGTTGGCGCGCGTCAAATGAATATGCGAGTATTTAAAATTATTATTGTTCATGAATTATTATGTTAGTTTAGATACAGTTTGTTATTATTACATAACTATTGGTCTGTTTGGTGTTATAATTTGTGGTAGAGGCGAAATTCTCATAGAAGCTGGGGTTTCTATGAGAATTTCGCCTCTTATTGGCGAGACCATTTCACTCAAATCTAGATCTTCACACACAATAATGAAATAAGAAAATCAAACCAAAACGAATTCAATCAAAATATAAGGTTGACCTTGATGGATCAAAATACTTTCGACTATGAACCATAGGCATATAGGGTGAAGTCGCGGGCTAACTGTTACCTACATTATTCACCAAAATATAAACAAAGTGCTGATTTCTATACATACCTATATAATCTATTATTAATTATTCATCATATTATTCTCGCTCATCCAAAAACAATTTGCTCTAAGTAGGTAGGAAAAATATGGTACAGTTGTAGTCAAAATGTTAGAATAAACAATTGATTAAAAACGACCTTGAATATTATAAAAAAAACAGAAGCAAACGTTTCGCGAATAGCGCGTGTTCTCATCCAGTTATCGCTGTGACGTCGTCGTGTGAGCAGTGGGGCCGCTCGGCCGCGTTAACGCCGAAATAACTGTACCTACTCAATATATTCATCACCATAACTATTGTTTTCATTTAGGTAAGATATTTTTTTATTGACTTAGTTTATGCACGTTGCCTACTGTCTTGTTGTCTGCATCTCAATTATAGGTATAGGACACAAACATACACTGTTTTGTTTTCGTTGATAAAGTATGTTTTCTTTTTGACGCCGTACACATGGGAGCGCCGTGACGCCACCTCGCCCCGCGCCCCCGCACCGCTCGTAGCGCCGATGTTTGTGTGCCAAATGATCATTTTAAATTGGTAATTACGTAGGTACTAGGTATGTAAAATTCAATTTCCGTATTGTTCTAACTAAGTTGATGGGCACCAAAAGCTCTTTTGAATGCTTCTTAAAAAGATTGGTAACTTTTGATAATCTTAACTTCGGTGTTCTATTACACATTATATGTTGGTCAATTATTCGGAACAGACTACGAATTAACTGAATAGGCGCTAGTAGCAAAAGTTCACATTGGAAAGCTCTATCCAATTGGCATCTGCTATTCTCAAAATTTCATAGTTACTTTATAGCATCTTATCGCGTTCTTTACATAGCGAACCCAAGGCTGCCTCATTCATTAAATGGCGTAATCACTATGTCAACTCGTAAACATTGTTGCTGCCAATTGTATGGTAAGACGCTGGTGTTACCCCACACCCGGCTTTGGCTGGTTGTCATTTCTGGGCTTCAAACTACCTACACGAGACTGTCAAATATGTACAGTCGGGACAAACGGTTTAAAGTGATTTTCGGTTTATTCATTTCGGTTAGCCAGCAATTGTTTCCACAACATATTTTCAACAAATTACTCATACTATACTTTTACAAGTTCAACAATCACTTAGGTACAGGCTAACGCCACATGCACTACGTATATAGGTATTTATGGTTTATATAAGAAAAAAAAAACAAATATATGAAATTAAAAGTTCATAATAAACCGATAACATTAATTTAAAGTAATAGCATTTTTTTTTCGACAGATAACAAAAAAAAATACGTTACAAATAAAATCTATGAAAGAAATATCACAACGTTCAGTTCCATCTGAAAATTATAAAACACTAGCTTTTGCTCGCGACTTCGTACGCGTGGATTAATAGTTCCCGTTCCCGGGGGATTTCCGGGATGAAAACTATCCTATGTCCTTTCTCGGGTCCCAGACTATAGCTGTACCAAATTTCATTAAAATCGGTTCAGTGGTTTAGGCGTGAAGAAGATACAGACAGACAGACAGAAGAGTTACTTTCGCATTTATAATACTAGTTTAGAATTATATTTAGATAATATAGTGCCGACATTGGCTGGGAGAAAAATAGTGGTTTGAGAGGGATGGTCATGTATCCAGGCATGTCTTAATCCCTTTTATAATTCTTTTAGTTTTGGATGTAAAATCATCATGCAGACTCGCCAGAGATCGTGCATTAGGTTAAGGCTGAGGAGTGCCTCCCTCACTATCGACTGATGGGTCCATATGAACACCCGTCAGTCATTCTACCTCGCGTTCCGATATGATCCACGACACTTCAATTTGGGTTACGATATCGACGGGGACAGATAAAGAGATCCTCCTCTGTCTGCTCGGAGGGCGGGTTCGAGGTGTCTACACCACGAACCCGTCCTTGCTCGTCCACTCCTCCGCCCTCAGAAAGTCACACCGAGCAACACATCTGTGGTCTAGGTTAAACCCCTCCCATGTTGGAATATTAGTCACGGACAGTAATCTTTCCCAAAGGATAAGAATTTCTCCCATTCCTCGGTGAATGCCACTGTCCGCGGCCCAGGGTAAACTGGGCCAGCAACTACTATTCCCTCTCGACAGATCAAGAAGGACAAGTAGCCGTCAGGCACGGAGGTTTTCTGACCCAGCAACCCACGTCTTGACCCCTGCAGCTGCTATTCAGAAACATGGTTCTCTATTGATCACGTATTTTCCATAAGGTTCTACAATATTTGTAAACAGATCATGACGTCAGTTACTGAAAATACGTTTTTGTTGCAGATAATGGCTATAAAATGGAAGGCGTTTGTAGTAGTCAAGGAAGCCGATTTAAATGAACCCGATTGTATACCAAGCAACTGGATCCTACCTGATGACAGGGATGATTGTGTCGATGAATATCATCGCAGATTGATTAATTATCGGTTTCCTTCAGTAAAACAAATAGGCAAAGGACTAAAGTTTACTGAAAACCAGCCGTGGAAAGAACACTGGGGTATATTCTTTGGTGAAGTGGTTTTGAATACAGGTATGTTCAGAATTTAAATTAAACAAATTGTCTATGGGTCAATCAAATTTCTATCTTTTTAATTTCTGTTTTTTTACAGCTTGATGGTTTTTGTTTTGATTCCTGTATTGTGTCTTTTGTTGCATCAAATAAATGATTTGTCTGTGCATCTAATTTCTAATACCTATTTTATAAAGTGGTAAAACGCATGTGTTATTTACGGCTTGACCACTAAAAACCAGCGCTGTGATGTGGTCTCCCATTGCACAACATCATGCATACTTGTCGCAGTCACGGCACGACGTGCAAGCTATTAATTATTTTTCAAAGCCTTGGCAAGACTTGCATAACTTGTATCGATAAGGTAGCCCATTCGCTTCGAACCTATAGTTGAAATTTTCTTAAAAATCTATCAATGTTTCCGAATTAAGTTAAATTTCTTTGATAGAAAACTTTCTTATAAAATGGCCGCTATAATATTTACGAAAATTCTTAAAATGGTCACAAACGCGGTTAATATTGCGATTTTATTGTCACTTTGTGACTATTTTACGAATGGTAACGTAACTCATATTATTAACCTGTGATGGTTCTGCTAACCGGCCATTTTAGACCCCAGATCACTTGTTAAAACAAAAGCACTCAAGCTGTTTTCTGTAAAAAATAATTGCAGTCAAGCTGCCAACTACGAGTGCCGACAATAATTAAATGAACGACGGAGTCCTTTAATCACAACTTTTCCTTAAAATTAAAATGTCATCCGTAGATTAATACATAAAGATCTACGCTTTGGAATGGGCAACTACATTCTACTTACTACTTTCACAAGTTATTATGTCTTGTGACTGGGACTGTAGCAGCATCTTTTTTGTTTCCATGACATTGACCGTGCCTGTAATGGTCTAATTGAAATAAATGATGTGATTTAATAAATATTATGTTGTTTTCACAGATTCTCACGCCGAAGGTCTTGCATGTATTGAAAAAATAATTTCACAATATAAAACATACGATGAACAATTAGGACATCGTTATTTTGCTTCAGACTCAGAATATTCAGAATCGGATCATTCAGAGTCAAATCAATCTGACTCGGATCTTTCAGAGTTGAGCGACGATAGTGTAACAGAATGCACTTCTTCAGGTAAATATTATAAATAACATTAAGGGTTTAAGAGTACCAATGACGAAGCCGCAACCAACGTGTTCTCCTTATCATTGCGATGTTTTTTTTTTCTAGACCATACCTTTATTTTATTATATATTTTGGCTTTGAAATCATCACGATACTTCTCCCGCTGTCAGGGAATATCAGATTTTACTGACTAAAACCCATCCATGTTCCTTATTTTGCTCTCTTTATTCCGGGGCTGCGGCATTCCTTTCGAACAACCCGCAACCCCGGCAGGCAATGGCCCTGGCTAGGCCGTCTGGGAAAATTCTAGATACGATATTAGGGGCCAAAATTCAAAAAATTTCTCCACCTTTTTTTAATTCAATTTACAAACGTAATTAACCTTTAAATACCTTCTTGACTCCCGTACTATACAATGCATCCATCATCACAGTATTTGCGGCACGTAACATATAAGTTGTTTTTTTACCCCACATCAATATTTATTGCGTAAAGTTACTAATTTGATGTTGAGGGTCCATGTCCATGAGGTAATTAAACTAACATGTAACATTGCGCCTGTTTTTCTGGAAAAATATACTTAACGGAGCACCCCTATATCGCCAGTTTTTTTTTTTTATATTTTAAATTCTAGGAATTTCATTTTGGCAACTTCGTGAAGGGTTGATTTATACCTTGTATGTTATTGATTTAACTAATACTTTGATTTATACAAGGTGTAACGCTATAAGCGCAAGACCTTCCGTGCGGTCTTTCAGATCATGGAACTGAACAACATTTATTCTATAAGTTTTGGAAATTCGGAATATTTTTTTTCAGTTTTCCCATACATGTTGATCAGCTATTCGCGTCAGTTCCATACAAAGCCCAATTTTTATTTGTGAATTTCAAAATGTCGTGGCACAAAAGTTGTTCAATTACATGGTCCGACTGATCATACGTGATGTCTTGACTTCATTATGTTACACCTTGTATTTTAGTAAAAATGTGTATTCAATCTAATAGACGGCCTCGTTGGTCTAGTTCTTAGTTGATCTGAGCATTAGGTCCTGGGTTCGATTCCCAATTACGGCATAGTGTTAATTTGTTTTTCCATTAGGAATTTCACAGAAACAACCACGGAGTTTGTATAAAATTTGCGCCCGGCCCATAGGAACAGGCTCGCCCTTATGACTTGGGACTGAATATGACGGGCAAAATATGGGTGAAGATACAATTAGTTACACAACCACCACCTACGGGAATTTGACACGTGATGTTGTTATTTTATAAACAATAAACTGTTTTTGATTCAGATAAATGTCGTGTGTCCGGTGAGTGGAAGAACTTTATGGCTGTCAGAACAACCGTAAAAGGCAAAGAAAAATTCGACGTTATACCAAGCAGTTGGGTAGAAAACCCCAAGAAATGTCCTTTTGATTCAGATGAATCTGGCACTGAAGAGCAGATCCGAGTTACATATAAATTTCCCGGACGGGAGTTTTTAGGTAGCGGAACAAGATTTAAGAAAAGTCTTAAAAAGAAGAGTACCTGGATTTCCGTCACTGGCACAATGCTAAAGGATCATGGTTAGTACAAGAGCCGTTAGTATAATCGTCATTCGTTAACTCTACTAGGTACTATTCACATTATTCCCGGATTAATTCAATATTTACTCCGACAAATACGCACATAGACAAATTAGACGTGGACCCAAGGACGAGTTCGCGGCGTTGACGTATTTCGTAAGTTACCAACGAAAAGTACCAGAAAATCAGGAAAAAGGAACCGTATTAGAATAGAATAGAATAGAAAAATATTTATTCGAAACAGACACAACACAGCAGCAAAAGAAAAAATTAAAAAGGAACACAGAACGGAAAAACATGGACAAGGTTGCGCTGAGCGTGCCCATAACGAAATCAAAATATTACTCGTTTAACAGTATTTGTGATGGATTCACAGAAATCGATTCACATCTTTGCTGTTTTACATGATACTAGTTGTGCCCCTCGTTTTCTCCCGCCGCTCGGTTGTGGTGTGATGTTTAATAGCCTCATAATCGGTTTCGAAAATTGCTCTTATAAATGCATAAAGTTAAGATTTTCAAACACAACTTCTTTGAAAGATTATTGCGTTGGAACAAAGAAACATATTTTAAACAGCTTGTAGCTAAAAGGTGTGGTGATCCTGTGTGGGGGGTGTAGTACATTTTATCAAACATAACAATTTTCTCCACGGGCTCACCACCACCGAAATTAATTATTAATTAGCTGTCCTATATATCAACGAAGTATACACACCTTTCTTCCCTTCATATTTTTAACATTAAAACATTATTTACGTTCCACAGATACTCGAGCATACCTATTTGAACACATTGATCATGAAAAAAAAATGTTAAAGTGGTACATGGGAAACCCACAAGAATCAACGACTGAATCAGGTAATTAAACTAACATGTAACATTAAGCCTGTTTTCCTAGAAAATATACTTAATGGAGCACCCCTATATCGTCAGTTTTTGTTTTTAATTCTAGGATTTCATTTCAGTTTATCACGAACAACTTGAATAGCCGGCATTGATTATATGTGCTTCCTAACCACCATTTTATTTTATTGTCCGAGACAAAACTTGTTTCTAATGATAAAAAAGTAGCTATTGATTAATGCAGTTTGTATTAGGGGCGTTATTATCGTTCATTTATTGTTTTAATAACATGTCACTACATTTTTAAATATTTCTTCAAAACATAAAAAAACATTAAAAAAATATATAAAAATAGTAGCCCACCGGTTTCGGGAACAGGGTCCAAGCTACCGGGGTCAGGGCTGCAGAGAAAGGAATCTCCTAACAATACGAGCCGTGTCCAGGAGTATCGCTTTCTGTATCAAGCCCTTGATCCAGCTGCCTAACGAGAGCCTCCTCAGGTGTTGGTCGAGGCTCCTGGCAATTAAGCCATTGGCAGATACGATACGGGGCGTTATTATTATTATGAGCCTATATTGTCCTACTGCGGGGCAAAGGGCTCCTTTCCCTCCTGCCACTTTCCACGGTCTAGTGTGATTGTAGTCCAATCCTTTGAGAAAGAGTCCAGCTCATTCCACCATCTACTTTTGGGTCTATCGCGTGTTCGTTTTTAGCTTTTTGGTGTCCACTAAATGCTTATTTTTGACCAGCCCAGTTCCCCTTCAACCTAGCAGCTGTAATGCCAGCATCAGCTATTTGGGTTTTGGAGCGAAGCATGGAGTTTATGATGCGTTCCGTAAAAATTGATTCCCAATATAATTCTCACATAGCTCGTTGACGTCGTCGTCAGCAAAACGGAAGTTAGTTAACCTCTTTCCGCCGACGACAACACCCCTATCCAACCAATGTGGATAAGGGTGTGGATGAGGGGAGTGGTCGATACTCAAAAAAGAAATGGTGGTGATAGGCACATATTTTATACAAAAATCTTTCAACCCTTAAGTGAACGGAGCCGGTTTGCTTGCATGCTGCAACGTAACTTACACATTTCCTGCATGTGCAAGCCTGGATATATTGACGAAATTAAAACTAAGTACTTATGTATTATTTCCGCAAAGTAACTTCTGTTTCCATTACATCTGATTAATCTTTTCGTTGTTCAAATGTTAACTTAGGTAGGTAATGGCAACACTCTCCCATCTATATACTCTCATTTGTTACCTCATTTATTGTTATAAATATTTTGTATTCATACTTACACGCGGATGAACCCGCAAGAGAGTCTGTATCTAATAACGTCACTAAAAATAAATAATTATTATGTTTTCTCAGATTCTGAAGAAGAAGTTTCATCTGGACAAAGCAGTAGTAAAAGAGTGAAAAGAATTCCCAAGAAATTGAATAAAGAAATAATGTTAAAAAAGATATTACAATACAACGGTAGATGGACTCTTAGACATCCCAAACCAGGGCCAGATGTTGAAAAACTTTTGCCAAACACACGCTTCTATGTCTCAAAAAAAAGCGGTTGGGCACGCCAAGGAAAATACGATGGAACCCGTTTGATTAAAGTCATGATGAAACTGGTTTTTACAGATGAAGCTTTAAGAAAATGTTCATTCGATGGGTATCCAACCCAAGATGGCATCCTTCCAAATAAACCAGGACTTAATATCGAAGCTAGAGATACGTTGATTAAATATGTCATTAGGCAAGAAAACTTCGATAAAAACTTTGTTATTGACGAAATAAAAAAGATTCTTCGGGAAGCGCACGAAAAGCATAAAAAGAAATCCAAAAGCCCCCGGAGCGTTGGTACCCAAAATTGAGGAGACCCATCAACCATCAAGAAAAAGACGGATTCACAAAACTAACGGAACTAAACTGGTATTTTGGTTTAGAGCTCGGGATGCCTTGACGACGGAAACTGAGCGAACTAGAAGCGGCAGTATCACCACGTTCCTCACAAACCATGCGTCTCACTATGAGCAAAGTAGCAAACCGTTCATAGTGCGGTATAATGATATCACTGCCGTCTACAGACCCTACCTACTCAACGGCAGCGGATCGATGTTCTGCGGTTTTCTATTGCACGTAACGTTACTTTACGTATTTGTACCCTCAGAGCGACTTCACATTAGGTCGTACCCGGCAGTTTTACCGTAACCGGTGTTGGAAGCGTACTGGCATACATGACGACCCGATAAAACTGTCGGCGACGACCCGGCCACGATTTCTGACGAGACAATGGTGGAGAATATAGACATACTGTTTTGTATAGGGCGGCTATAGCTTCTTGTGTGAACAGTAAGATCCGGTGGTCGGCCAACAGCAAAACTGTCGGTCCGACCTAATGTGAACCTAGCCTCATTGTGTTTGTTAATTCGACGACAACGTTGGCGCAAAAGTTTAGAAATTGGCTGCTGTGCTGCGTACCGAAGGTTATTGTTCCGGGTGTGATTGTTTGTGTTTATATGAAATTTTATTTTTTATACACTCGTGATACACGGACGCTTTAAAATCGTTAATTTTTTTAAATTATTTGTTTCAGCCCATGCACATAATGTTACAAGTCTACAGGGTTATTTGTAAAACACCGGCACCCTCTCAGGACTATGTTACCAGCATCATAATCAACAACTTTTGTTCTATGACATTTAAACATTTATCATATTTTAGTTTATCAGATTTTCATACAAAAATAAAAATATTTAAATCGAACGCTCTAAATGTTACGAAATCTATGCGAAGCAAACGTACCTACGGGGTCAGTGCGCGGCAGGTGTAGGTATGTAGGTACAGCAAACGGACGGAGTTGAAATGTGTTAGATAGGACAACGAAATCTTGATGACTTATTTTTGGTAAATTTATAAAATTTTGTAAAAAATCATAGAACAAAAGTTGTTGTTTATGATGATAGTAATACAGTCCTGCGAGGTTGTCGGTGTTTTACAAATAACCCTGTATAATTATGTTAGTAGAAGAAACTTAAAAACTATGTTAGTAAAATAAAATACCTTAGAAAAAATCTTAAAGTATATGTATTGCATAGTATCTTACTTACATAGAAACTTATAATATGTATGAGAAGTATGCACCCTTACTAATATTATAAAAACGAAAGTGAGTTTGTTTCGTCTTCACGCCTAAATGGCCAAACCTATTTTGATGAATTTTGGCACAGAGTTAGTTGAGACCCTGGAGACGGACGTAGGCAAAAAGGTGAGAAAAGGGAAAGGAAAGGTATTTCTTTTTTCGATCATCACGCGTGTTAAAGTAACTATGCTACGCGGACGAAGACGCGGGTGAAACCGCACAAGACATCTAGTATAATAAAAAAAAAACAACAAAGTTTAATGCTTCAGCAAGTCAGTATTCATTACCCATGAATTTCGCAATTGTCTACATCAATTCCTTTCTAAATACAGATACTTAAAATCCCAGCAGATTATTGTACTAGGAATGCAGAAATTCTAGAAGTCACCCCAAGGGAGCTGCCCGAAGCGATGGTAAACTGGGGCATCATTTGATCGAATAATCGTACCGATTTGCTCTGCTATATTCAATCGATATCTCGGCGCTTATCGAGATAGCAGTTACGACAAAGTTGTCGAGAACTTTAGATATGAAATGTAAGGTAGAGAGATAAATATTGTAGATTTGTTTAGAGGGAAATATAGCCGGAATATTCTGTACGCAAAATATGCCCAGTTGGGAATGAGGCCCTATTTTAAAACACAACATAAAATGTCTATTTCGTACAGAAATAATATTGTTATAGCTTCTGTATTTTTATTTATTTTGGAATATCATAACATTCCGAAGTTTTTGTAACCGTTTTCTTTGATTTTCCTTGCCAACAGTACACGAAAACATTGTTGGCTGTTTACATCACACATGAATGTTTTCATAGTTTAATTAGGTGTAAATATCGCCTTCTCCTCGATAAACCGATATTTCAAAAACAAATGAATATGTGAAAGAATGAAACAATACATCTCCGGCTCAGTAAGCAAAGGGATCGTGTTATGTTAGCGTAGCCAAGCATTGGAATCGCGACAAAGCGTTCGTGTCTAGTTTCATTATTTCAGGTTCTTGGGTTTATTACACTTTAGAATTTGCTTTAAAACTTGGTACAGTAGCGTTACTGATTCGGAACTCGTTGTAACAAGATTTTCTTCCTTGATTATACTTATAATATATTATGAACTTTTGAACGAGTTTCATGAATATGAAAGGCCCTGATGTTGTTCCAATGATTCATAATTGTTAACTGCGCCTTTATGGGCGAAATATGTAAAAAAATTGGTAACGTTTCAGTATCTTTTTGTAATATTCAATTTTTACTTATTAATCAAGCACAATACTTAAAAACATGCTTTCGGACAATGTCCTTTGAATTCTATTGTAGATCGTATAGGCATAAAAGGCTCTTTAGGTGCAACAAGATATCTGGCAAATACTCCGAAATTTATTTGGCATAAAACGCTTGGCATAACATCTTTAAGCGACTATTTTGAAGGCATAAAAAATACTTTATGTAATTGTTATTTGGCCGAATTTTATATTTCCGAATAAACAGTGGCATGCTTTTAAGTTGGCAGAATGTTTTTTAGCATAATTACCTTTGGCAAAGTTAAAATTCCGTATAAATACTTTTAGTATAACGTTTATTTAGAGCGACAGTTATTTGGTACAATTTCATTTTGCACAATATGAAGATAGCAGAATTGAATTTAGAGTAACTAAATATTTTTTTTTTATTAAATTTTTATGCTGTCCGCTGCTGTTTATGCAAAATCATATATATATATATCATACACCTACTATATAGGTACATAAAAAGTTCTGCCAAAAAGGATAGACCCATATCAAAGACGCAAACTTGTTCATTTTCTTTTTATTTTAGTTACTTCATAAATTACCATCTAAAAAACCCGTAAAATGGTATATCCGTTGATATTTTTAACAACCAAAGCTTGCGTCAGTCATTTTTATCAATATTTTGTTAATTGGAGGAAAATTTTTGACTAATTAACCTTCCTTTAGGAAAATAAAATGGCCACTTTGAACTCATTTAATCTACAGTTTCAATACTAAATAAATAAAAGTCGTATTCATAAAAGAAAAAACTGCCTCTACAGTTGCTAAATGTTTAATAGATTATATTTCTAGTTGAATATGTAAATTAGAGCTCGACACTAAAACAACTGGCTTACGTGCTCTGTAATACATATTATTTTCAAGGTCGTGTTAAAAATATGTGTGAAGGTAATTGTTAAGAGGAATATTTTATGTTATTTTTTTGTGTACTGAATTTAATGTACTTATACGATTATAAGTACATTAAAATCTTGATAACCATTATGAATAACAATTTATTTTCGGGGGTGTATTTTTTTTCAAAAATTTTATTATGACATGTCAAGTTAAAAACTGATGTACCTTATGGCAGACCCTTTTTCAATGAATAGGGCAAAACTTTAAACCTCAGGCTGCTGCGGAAAAACCCAATAAAACTTTGACAGACCTAGAAGTCAAACTCAGAACTACCTGCCCAATAAAGGCAACGAAGCTATCACCTATTTATTAATGTATATCTACAGACAAACAGTACGATCACTTAGAACTTAAATAAAATGGTAAAAAGTAGCTTTCCAGTTACCACATAAAAACCATATAAAGACAAAGTAAAATAATTAAAGTCAAAGGTTGGCTAGAAAATGCCTATGGCATTAAGTCCGCCTCTGTACTTTATGCTTGAAGTGTTAAAAAAATAAAGTCATAACCAAACTATAATCATTGAAAAAACACACACAAGACTTTGACTAAAACCTTGTGAGAGTAGTGAAAGATAAGCAAATCAAGTATTTTGACTTGGCTGGCGAGGCAGTCGACATGTGGGATGTAGACTCTGGGGTCATTGTACCGTGTCAGCCATTCATGCATAGGGAGACTCTCGTTAGGCAGCTGGATCAAGGGTTTGATAAAGAAAGCGTTTCTCTTAAACACGGCTGGCATTGTTAGCAGGTTCCTTTCTCTGGACCCCTGGCCGCCTTACCGTTAGCTTAGACCCCGTTTCCTATATCAGCAGACCACCATTTCTTTTTAAATATTTTTTAAAAGTTATTTAAAAAATAAAAAGAATGCGTTCAGAAATAAATAAAGGATTTATATATAGGTATGGAATGAACAAACATACAGATCTCAATTACAATTTTTCAAGATTTGTCCCAAGTCTACGTGGGTGAAGTCGCGGGGTGCAATTAGTAAGTTATATAACATAACGAATATTTGTATAATGTGGTAACCGCCCTTATAGCCCATGTTAATAGACTGTCACAACGTACAGTCAGTCCCTAAACAAACTATGAGATTAATCTCCGGCGCAGCTCAGATTTGTGGGCGAGACGTCGAATGCCATGTGGTAAGTTGTACAAACAGGTCAACAAGTTTAATTAAATCTTAACAGCGGCAATGTGTCCCATGTACAGTTAGCTTAACAAATATGTAAGCATATGAGTACTCTTATGTACATACATACATACTGCTTTCTTCAATATATTGCCCTTTTTTATGGGAAATCAGCAAATAACTAGCTCCACCCAGAGCAGGGGAGAGTATCAGAATTTTACTTTGTTCCGGGCCACGATATCTCTTTCGAACGTTTTAAGTATCCTGGTTATAAACTATCTATGTGCCAAATTTCATGCAAGTTCATTCAGTATTTTTTTCGTGAAAGAGTAACAAAAATCAACAAAAAAAATTAAGACCTATAAAACGAAATATGGCACCAAAAGTAGTAATTAGTGATGTGGTTCAAACAATAAAATATGTCTAAAAATACTTTGTGTAAAATATATATATATATATATATATATATTCCTGTTCGAAGTATTTACCTGTTTTGTCGACAGTACGTTGAGGACGCGTTATTATTATTAGATGAGCCTAGTCCTTTATACTTGACTTTGGAAGACGTTCATTACTAAGGGCAACTGAAGTTTGGCCTTTAAGTTAAAGGTTGCTTGTGTTTAAGTTAGTTTTTATAAAGATACTAGCGACCTCCCCGGCTTCACACGGGTGCTATGTAGATACTAATCTTATACATAATTATAAACCTTTCACTTGAATCATTCTATCTATCAAAAAAACCGCATCCAAATCCGTTGCGTAGTTTTAAAGATCTAAGCTTACATAGGGACAGACAGACAATGGGAAGCAATTTCGTAAACAATGAAGAGTTGGGAATTTTAATGATATTTGGATATTATTTCTCTTCATATTATCGTTGCTCGCTCATATCTTCTAACTGTTTTTGTAAATCTGTTGTTGTAAATTTTGGAAAATCAATGAGATGATTGCAAGAAACTGTCGTTTATAAGTACTTTTATGAAAATCACTTTTAGTTATAGGTATTAGATAAAACTAATAAAATCCCCATTATTATGACGTCATTTTCCATACTATTAAGTTATTGTTGGCGACGATATGGATGACTCAGTTAAATAAAGTACCACTTCTCTGCAGTCGGGTGTGATTTATTTTTAGTTCCAAAAGTCCTCAATAGATGTCACTGTGCGGTGACGTCATGTTTCTGAATCGCGGTGTTAAGATTCTCCGCAGTTTGGTTGGGTGACTTCGTACCTTACTAGTACGTTATCTCTGGTTTCCCTTCAAAACGCATAAATCTTTCGCCTTTTACTAAAGATTTCCGTGGAGGGGAACACTCAAATGAGTCTAAGATATTTTTGAAACACTCTGCTACGGCAGAGTTTATAAACTAAATTACACGATTAGAGCGGAGAGCGCCATGATAATTAATGTAGGACTACGTACGTCGTCAGTGCCCGCGTCGTCCGTCTCATGACGTAATTCATATTATTATTATGTTTTCGTCCTTTTATACCAGTAATACATAGTAGAGTATTTATATAGCACAGCGGCCTACATAGGTAATTATGTTCTTTCTCGTTTTTCATTGTTTGTCGTGTAGTTGAAGTTATCTACGAGTTGAGCTACACGATCCACGTAAAATGCACTGACTGGAAAGGTCCACCATCTGTGTGGTTCTTTCTTAAAAAGACCAACTGCATCCTGTAAAGTCCTCATGTAAGTTGAACGGGATTTTTGTCTAGACCTTAAAATAGACTTCTAAGTATATTTCTGCTATTACTCAGAGTAGCCGGGTAAGAAACACCATCTAGTTAAAAATAAAACATCATTTATCATAACATTGGATATTTATTTTATTACTCAATCATGTTAAAATAGATTTGTAATACATAAAAAAACACTAATTTCATTAGCTAGAGGAAAGTTACATTATTCCTAACCGTTATATTTATAAAGTTCCCGTAGTATAATTACCGACCATAAAGCGAGCGAGGCCACGGGCAAATGCTTTACCTATAAAGTTCCAACCACACGTGCGGGTCACTTACTGCTAGTTCTAAAGAGCTGGAAGGCTGAACTTCTAAGTTTGACGGCCTGTGCCATACTTTTGGAGTTTCAACAGTAATTTGATCACGTGCAAAGTTTTAACCGAGTTTAAATAAGTTCTTCAGGGTTGCTTCACGTGCTGCGAGATTTTTCCAAAGAGATACCGTAGCCTTGGACAAAAAATGGCAAAAGAAGGAACCTGGATGGGATTTAATCAGTGAAACTCTGTCAAAAACTCAAACTCAAAGCATTTATTTCAATAAGACCATTACAGGCACTTTTGAATGTTAAGAAACAAAATGATGAAGCTACAGTCCCGGTCGATCATTCATGTTGAGATTATACAAATATGCCACTCTCTACCGCTCCGCTCACAGGAGGAGTCATTTAATGATGGTACAGACGCCTGCACATCAAGCTACTACAATCTGTCAGATTTCTTTGATAGATTTTCGACTTTATTTCTAAAGTATAAGGTTCAAGGTTCATTGGGAAAAATTGACAGTTTCGGGTAGCTTGAGCTGCAGGCGTCTGTACATCTAAAAAAGAAAAACGGTGTGCTCCACTGTTAAACGGGTCAGGGATTAGGCATAATCAGAAAAACAAAACTCAAGCCCGAATAGTAACTGCAGGTCTTTTAAATTGAAATTACAGAACCTTTTTTATTCACTTCATCTTCTTCATCCACAGCGCGATTTCACTCACTTTTGGGTACCTATACAAAATTATTTTTAGTATATGCGAAACCTGAATATAGTTTGTTCAGAATAAGTACCTAACTGAATCGATTCCAATAATTTTTACACCATGTTATATTTTGTCCCAAAAATATTAATACAATGTTACGAGTTGGACACTTAGGCACTCACGGCAAGTCAAAGCAGTATAGTAGTTAGGCTAGTAGGGTACATACAAGCATTGAAATTACAAAAAGCTAATTAAAGAAAGCAAAGTAGAAGTAGCAGTGAGCCCCAAACTGTATCTCAGGGGCCCAGTATTTCAAGTTAGGCAAGTTAAATAACAGACAAATGTTCAATGTGACGCAGCACAACGTAACACAGATAACAATTAACTAAGGGAATTACAATTAAAACTTTTTCAGAAATAAAATTTAAAAAGGGGAGAAGAAAAAGATGTGAAACTAGTTAAACATATTAATAAAAACAATCACAATTAAAATACTTGAAAGGTGTCAAGGGACACCGGGATAGAACAAAGTTATTATTTATTATGTACAAAAAACTTGTAAACACTCAACAAAATAACAGTCGCGACACTATACTGTTCATTGCAAAATAGAAAGACGAAACGAACTGGAACTGGCTTGCTTTCTATGAGAGAGAGAGAGAGCCAGACAGAGAAACACGCGCACACCGCACGGCTTACAACTATAGCAAAAAGTGTCGTTACAACTTTTGGTCTTATCTTATTTTTTTCCATATAGCCCCCTTATGCAACGCGCGATAAGGAACTTTATTCCAAAAAGATACGCCTGTCTTTGCTTGTTCCATGTTCCACGTGCTTATGCGAACCTCGTCCAGGGTACTGCCACGAATGGTAGCAATGTTGTCTGGTCATCTTGCTTGTCTTACAAGTCCTAGAACGCCACTCAGTCACAGTTTTAGTCCACCTGTCAATTGTTCATTAACTAACTCTTTATCTGATTGCTTTCTACTTGTTTAGTTCCGAACGGAAATTGGCCCCACCGAGAGAGAAAATTATTTAAAATTTACTATCTCTAAAAAAAACAAGACCAAATAAACAATGCACCTTATAAATAATTAAGTACTATAATTATAAACACTTCATTGTCCTTTTTTTCACGGATGGGAAATCATCAAATAACTTTCCCCGCTCTGTTGCCCTTTATGTTCCGGGGCCGCGGTATCTCTTTCAAGCAACCCGCAACCCCGGATACTTCATTGTCTTGGCAACATTATTCAGACAGCGGGTGTGCGGGTTAAGTTATTTGATGATTTTCTAGCCGTAGAAAAAAGGGTGTGATAAAAACGTTGACACCTGGTTCGGTACTTTTGTGTCATGTTTTTCACGTGGTTAGTCCACATGAAAAAGATGAATTGAATTGTCTCCAATCTTGACGCACCTGTTTCGCCTCTCGTTTGAGACTGGAAAAGTACCGAAAGCTTGGAAGCAAGCTAACGTGCAACCCGTGCCCAAAAAGGGCACTCGAGCTGACCCGGCCAACTACAGGCCCATTTCAGTCACGTCCTTACTCTGTAAGACTATGGAGCGTGTACTCAATGGTAAACTCCTGGCATACCTAGAATCCAATGACATCCTCAGTGACCGACAATACGGCTTTCGCCGAAACCGGTCCACTGTGGGGATCTTCTAGCGTATGCCATTCACATTTGGAGTGAGGCCATTGAGAAACACGGGGAAGCGCTTGCCGTTTCCCTTGACATCTCTAAGGCCTTCGACAGGGTGTGGCATGAAAGCCTTATTAATAAACTTCCTTCTTTCGGTCTACCCGCTGGTTTTTGTACTTGGGTTGCGGACTTCCTGAGGGATCGGTCTATTCGAGTGGTCATAGATGGCTGCTCGTCTGACCAATTGGCTATTAATGCTGGGGTCCCTCAGGGGTCGGTTCTCTCAGCAACTTTATTTTTGCTGCACATTAACAGTCTGCTAGTGCCCGGCACCTTTGGGTATGCAGACGACAGCACTGTTGCTGAGAGATATACGTCCAACGCAGGGGCTAGTGGGTCTCAGATCCGGTCTCTTCGCGAGGCCATGGTTGAGCGGTTGAACTTGTCCTTGAGGGCTGTCTCCGATTGGGGAGATGCCAACTTGGTCAAGTTCAATGCTGCTAAGACCCAGGCGTGTCTGTTCTCCGCAAAGAGGAGTGAATTTCTACCTGCTCCTTCTTTTCGTGATGTAACCGTGCCAATTACCGACCATATTGAGCTTCTTGGTGTAACGCTTACATCTACCCTCAATTTTGGTCCGTTCATCGAGGCTAAGGCTAAACTGGCTGCTAAGAAGTTAGGTATCCTAGCAAAGGTGAGACAGTATTTCACACCGGAACAGTTGCTGAACTTATATCAAGCGCACGTTCGATCGTGTGTGGAGTACTGTTCTCATCTCTGGGACGGATCCGCCAAATACCAGCTTGAAGCGCTAGAGTCTATAGAGAAACGAGCCAAGAGGCTCATCGGCAACGACGCGCTGGTTGAGGCAAAGCTCCAGAGCCTGGAGCATCGCCGACGCGTTGCCAGCCTTTCGGTTTTCTATCGGTTACATTTCGGAGAGTGTGCGATGGAATTGCACAGCCTAATTCCGCCAAGCCCGTTCCATCATCGGACTACAAGACGTACGGCGATGCGCCACCGTTACATGGTAGACATCCCACCCACACGCACTAAACGGTTTGGGAATACTTTCATTGTGCGTACTGCTAAGGAGTGGAATTCCCTGCCGGAGTCTGTATTTCCTGACAGCTATAACCTGGGGGTCTTCAAGTCAAGAGTGAATAGGTTATTTCTAGGTAAGCGTGCTTCATCGTCGACCACATCATCACTTACCATCAGGTGAGATAGTGGTCAAACGCGAACCTATAACTAATAAAAAATAAAAAAAAAATTACACAGAAATAAGTTTGTGACAAGCTATCTGATTGCTTTCTACTTGTTTAGTTCCAAACGGAAATTGCCGACACTGCGTTTGATAAGTGAAAGTGTTTTATCATCCGCAGGATACTACTTAGGTACCTGTGGAGTTTTCTCGGATATTAGATATTTACGTTCTTTGAAACAAGGTGTTGAATACCTCATAGCGTCTGCTTTGAGTTGTTTCTACGCGAGTGACTTCATTTTACAGTCCATTAGATCAGTTCACTTGGTTGAGCTCTTCTGGTTGGCAGTAAATGAGGTAAATAAATTGGTTACTTCCTTGCTTATGATATTTTTTCGAGTTTGTTTTTGAGTGTGTCACGTTCTTGAGACATACATTTTTGTATATCACTCCATTACGCGCACTCCATCACGAAGGCGAAATTTTAAATTATGTGTGTGTGTTTGTCACTCTTTTACGATCTAACGTCTGGATCAATTTTGATGAAATTTGGTACTTATGTGATGATGGCTTATACTTTGGATTAAAATTTATATTTATTTGTCATATGCGGGTGAAACAGCGGGGCGCCGCTATTAAAAAATATGCAAGAATGTGACCAGTGAGCGGACGCTCGTTGGTTAGTCTCCTTCATTCTGGTTTACCAGCAATATTTTAATGGTTAACCTATATATTACATGATAGTTAATCAAACATATCTTGACGACATGGTTGGCGCAGTGGCTGAGCCATCGACTGCTGCGCTGCGTGTCGCGGGTTCGTTGTCCGTGGTCTACAGATAGTTGTTCCGGGTTTGGTCTGTTTGTGTATGTGAGTTTAAATGATTGTAAACGCACCCACGATACAGGGGAAAGCCTAGTTTAGGGTAACGTTTTCTTTAAAATATATACATACATATATGGGTAGGAGGTCAAACCAGTTAACCATATTAACTGGTTCCTGATCCAAATCTGCTAAAACGAATTTAACCGGGAAAATAAAGCCATAACGACGTTTTTCCCAATCATCTCAATAAGGTCCGCCATTGACAAAAACGATCACAATGTAATGTCTCTATCTCCCTGACCATAATAGTCAGGCTTTGAAAGGGATCACACACGGAATCTCTACGCAGTTTGTATTGACATTCTACTTCCGACCCTCGGTAATGTCTTTGTTTCCCTTCCTGTTCTTGTTCGATAATAATAGTTATGCGTGATTGTTGTCACGTATTTGACCTTTTTGGAAACATACATTTCATAATACGAACTTGCAACTCCGGTCGGTTTGGTTATGATGAATAAAAATAGTAGGATTTTGTTTTGCTAAAATACAAATAGTTTTCTTGTTTTCTCATCGCTAAAAGTGGAAGGAATGGGGGTAAGCCTTCCATTTTGTAGATGGTAAATCATCAAAAAGTGTCAGACTGTTACTATCTAAAAACCACCCGTGTTCTTTCTTTTGCCCTTTATGTCCTAGGGCCACTGTATCTCTACCAATACGAGTACTTTTTCAAACTGTAGATGAGTTTGGTCTTGCATTCTAGACTATCGTCAATTTCAGAGATTTTCTTGGTCAGACCCATGAAATTATAGGTCTTATAATTCATTAAAAACATAAGGTAATTCTAAGAATAGAGACTAACATTAGTCTCTATCACTGTTTGACCATAATCCAAAATTATTACAGAACATTAATTTTCTTACGCTAAGCAATAAAATGTGTGGCATATTGTCGTAACTGCTGTCATAGGAGAATTATGACAGCCAACAGACTTGACTTACAGTCATAACATCTGCTCTACTATGATTTTATAGTCAACTAGCTTCCGCCCGCGACTTTGTTCGCGTAGCATAGTTACTTTGGGCTAACGCTAACTTTAACCCGCGTGATGATCGAAAAAAAAACATCTTTCTCTCCCCTTTTCTCTTTATCCCCTTTTCTCACTTTTTTTTAAATTAGTCTATATCTTTCTTTAGGGCCCCAACTATCTCCGTACCAAAATTCATCAAAATCAGTTTAGCCATTAAGGCGTGAAGACGTAACAAACAAACTCACTTTCGCGCTTATAATATTAGTAAGGATTCAAGCTTGAACTATTCCACCGACTAAAAGTAAATCGTGGCTTAGAATAGATCCAACACAGACTTCATTGTTTTTGTGCGATTTTTTTTATCACCACTGCCGTAGAAACGGCGAAGGTCATCGCCTTGAGGAAACCGGAATCGGGTACCTATTTACTAGATTAGAACCAACATTACGAAGTTATGTGTCATAAAGACATAGGACCTGTTTAACCCTAGAAACTTATAAACTATCTGGAATGACACCTTGGCTTGGTATCATTCCAGATACTCTCAAGAGATATTATAGTAGCTTAGCCACTACAACAGCTAAACGCGGGTTAACTGCAGTAAACAAAATAAAAATAAAAAAATGTTATTCTTCAGGATATTATCTAGTTAAGTAATGTGCTGAAAACATAATAAAACTAATTTTATTCGATAGAATAAAAACACAAAGACCTCTAAACAAATCTTTTAACGAATAAAAAATCATTTTGTGGAGTGTGTCCTTGTATCGCAATTTCCAAATCGGAAACTAATAAGAAAAACGAACAACGAAAGATATTTGACGGAATCTCGAAACCGATTTTTGTTTTTTTTAATTTTTTAAACAAACATTAAAGTCTTTTTTTTTTAATATTAAAATGAAAATTTCTACCTACATACGATAAAAACGTATGAAGGGGTGTATAATAGTGAGGGGTTTGCTGGGTATGGAATTAGATTTTTATTATTTTGTATACTGGCAATTGCAAGACAAGGACTTGGTATTCTGGAGATCTGTCGTACAGGTTGTGAACCCATTATAGACTCACAAAGGTTATAAATCTCATTTGACATAATATGACATGAATCAAAGAATGTACCTTTTTGAGAGAAATAAAAACCTATTCTATTCTATTTAAGTTTCTTGGTGTGACCTGTGTCCCAGAAATAACTTTATAGGCTGTCAATGGTTCTGGAAGTATAATGCTATAATGACTTAAACGACAAAAGTCAAACGGTTGAAATTTAATTGTGCGAAAGCAACACAAGTTTAACAAAAAAAAAACTCAGCCTAACAATGCGAAAAAAAAGAAAAAGGTCACCGCTTTGGTACAGCGTTGTCGCAAATATAGAATTAATTTTACATTTTCTTTCGCGAACAATAGCACCAGTTTCTTTTGTACAATTGTTTTGTGGTGTTTTAATCTTAATATAATGTACTTTTCTTTGAAATATGAATTGTAAATGTACTCAGTTATTTATATGCAAGTGACTTAAGTTTATATTCAGTAAAGCTGAAGATTTAAGTGATGAGGTCTTTTGATGGTGAGTGTTAATTGAGTTGTGGATTAAAATAAAATGAGATACCTAACCAAATTAAACTCTCTGTTTGTGTTATGTAAGTGGCTTTTTATTTGAAGTATTATTTTCTTTGTGATAAATTACGAATTTGGTTTTTAATAAGATCTTTCCGATGTTAAAATCACGGTTGTAACGTATAGCAGTTTCGATCATCACTGCGTGCAATATAACCAGTCCAATACAAGCAGAGTGGTCCTGACTATCAGGCATTCTTTACACGCATGTCAAGACATTCGTTACATGCAAAGATATTTAAAATGTTCATAGAGTAAAAATTTTAACCCCGAACCTTTTTAATTTTGACACACGAATGCGACCTGACAAGCCAACACCAGACAGGGCAACAATAAAAAGTATTGCATTACGAATTTTATTTCTCCCGCCCCACTATGACTCTTAATCATTTAAATTTCTTGGGTTAATCAGGAGCTCGTGGCTAAATAATAGCAGCCGCTCGGGTCGATCTTTAGGTTAAGCCGCGCTTGCCTAGGTTGGTCTGTGGATGGCTGACCACCCGTTATACACCGAGTTTGCTCCGTGCCTCGGAAAGCACGTTAAGCCGTTGGTCCCGGCTATCATTTGTAGATCTTTGACAGTCGTTACAGGTAGTCAGTGTTCCGAAAGTCTGACAATCAGTGCTTACCAAGGGGTATCGTATTAGCCAATACTAACTGGGTTGTGGAGGTCAAATACGCAGTCGCTACATCTAAAATATTAGTATTCAGCTGCATCCGGTTAGACTGGAAGCCGACACCAACATAGTTGGGAAAAGACTAGGCAGATGATGGTTACGTGTAATCAGAAGTCATAAATTGTGACAACTAGTCTTGCAAGGGGCATCGTTTTATCCAGTAGCAGTCACTCTTTATTTTAATACTTAATACTACTCACTTATTAGTATGTTTATACTAGAAATCTATCTTAATATACATAGTTGGGAAAAAGCTAGGCAAATGATTTTACGCAAATGTGCATATAAATGCCTAAGGCATTAAGTCCGCCTTTGTACAGTTTTTTTTTTAAACCTGGCCGAGCGCGACCGACTCCAAATGCACTGAGAGTTCCATACCAATTTGCGACATAAACGGCCATATCTTTTGACTGAGTAACAAAGGCTTGCCTTTTCACAGATCCAAGGGAACAGGGACCACAGATTTGATGAGTATATGGTTTAAATTTCAACTCGATACCTCCACGTATTCCCGAGATAAAGGGTCTTGATAGACAGATATACAAAAAGATTTATTTATTTATGCACACACAAAATACATGACAGGACATTACATTAAGACTGAAGAGCACAAAGGTACAGCTTATTTCATAAGAAATTTCTTCCAGCAGACTTGCGAGAGGAAAGTTGGATAAGATAATTATGTAGACACAGTGTGTGGAAAAGATGAAACAGAAAATTTTAAATTATCAATCATATAATAAACTTACATACAAATAATACACCTATAAAAATAAATACTAAGATAGTAATATATACCTAAAATATATAATTATGCAGAATATTACAGTAAAGAGGACAGGTAATGCTCTTTGACTTGCTTTTTAAAAATAAATATAGTTAAAGATTATCCTATAAGAGTTCTGTTTTTTCCTTTTGAGGTACGAACCTTACCCTAAAAAACGCGAATTTTGTAACTATTCTATATCATATTTGTAGCACCTACACACATCAAAATTCCTTTGATTGTATATCAAAGGAATTTTAATGTGAGTACCAAACCATGAACAATGTGTACCTGTACATAACATGAATGTTAATTCGCCTAGTTGAGAACATTACGCGGTATCAAAGCGGCGCAAACACCATGTCACGCCCATGAATATTACATTAATGTGTGAGCCTTGCAGAGTCATGTTGGTGGGCGAAGTAACCTTTTGTTAAGACCTGGATTCGTAGCATTGAAATATACAGTTAATAACTTAAAACTCGAGAGGTGCCATGGGACACCCGGATGGAACGAAGTTATTATTTATTATATACAAAAAGTCTGTATGCACTCGACAAAAACAATCGACGCAACACCACACTGTTCAATGCGAAATAGAAAGACGAAACGAAAATGACTGGCTTTCTTTCTATAAGAGAGAGAGACAGACAGAGAAACACGCCCACGCCTCACGGCTTACAACTATAGCAAAAAGTTTCGTTACAACTTTCAGTAACGCGCCCTTAGCCCCCTTTAGCAACGCGCGATAAGGAACTTGGTTCCAATAAGACATATACGCAGCAATACCTGTGAAACAGACTTAATCAAATCAAATCAAATCAAAATATTTTTATTTTACATAGGCCTACATGGGCACTTATAAAACGTCGAGAAAAGGTACAACGTTTCGGGTTGGCGTTTCCTATAGAGAAGAACCAGCAAGAAACTCCAGCAGAGGGGTATGCCAGGGCTACCGCCTGCCGGAGTTGTGGGTTGTTCGAAAGAGATACCGCGGCCCTGGAACATAAAGGGCAAAATAAGTAACATGGGTGGGTTTTAGTCAGTAAAAGTCTGACACTACCCTGCTCTGGGCAAGGAAGTTATATGATGATATCCCAACTGCAAAAGGGGTGTTTTTAAACTACAGAAAAACCCAATATCTAAAGGTACTATTGAAATACGAAACTTCTTTCTTACCGTTTATTTTGATAAATAACCTTCCGAAATTTTTCATTACTCTACAGTAAAAACAAGGAAATTGTCAGGAAACTAAAAAAAGTTAATTAAAATGAACTTTTTGTAATTATAATTTGACCTTCCGGGAGGTCCTTGGCAACCCTTTTTTATCTTGAAAGGCCTGACTCGGCGAGATGAATGATAAATGTCTGTCCTCATTTATATGCCACATTGTAAAAAAAGATTGAGCTATTTGAAATTAATACACCTACTGTGATGACAATTATTCTAGTATTATTGACGGGCCTGTTGGTCTAGTGGTTAGTGGCCCTGACTGCTGAGCCGGAGGTCGTGGGTTCGATTCCCACCCAGGACAAAACGTTGTGTGATGAGCATGATTGTTTGTTCTGTGTCTGGGTGTGCTTTATATATAATATGTATGTATTTATAAATTATTTAAGTATGTATATCAGTTGTCTGGTTACCATAACACAAGCTCTGCTTAGCTTGGGATCAGATAGCCGTGTGTGAGTTGTCCCAAGATATTTATTTATTTTATAGTATTGACTATTACACGTAAATACTTATCATCACATCAAGCTGATTATTTGTGGAGGCATCAACAAACTGGTCCGCAACGCTGTCAGCTGTAAATGTGCCCAAGAGGCTGGCCGCGTTGACATTTAGCTTTTGGTAAAGGCTAAAGCTAGCCCAGGATCACCACCTGCCGGGGGGAAAGTCGAAAGAGAAACCGCGGCCCCGGAACATAAAAGGCAATAGAAGGAACATGGGTGGGTTTTAGTCAGCACAAGTCTGACACTCCCCCTCGATCCGCCCAGAGCGGGGGAAGTTATGTGATGATTTCCCACCCCAAAAAAAACAGAAAGGTCACGCGAAGCTTCAACTTAACGATTTAACAAGACTACTATGAAAAAGCTTAAAACTTACGATTCCAAAGTGTTTTTCTACAAAAATTATGCATCGGAAAAGTTATAATAAATTATATATAAAAAAATAAGCTTGTTGTTTAAAAGGCCTTGAAATATATTGTTTGAATTAAATAAATAAATAAATATCTTACACAACACACACACGGCTATCTGATCCCAAGCTAAGCAGAGCTTGTGTTATGGTAACCAGACAACTGATATACATACTTATATAATTTATAAATACATACATATTATAGATAAATCACACCCAGACACAGAACAAACAATCATGCTCATCACACAAAGTTTGTCCTGGGTGGGAATCGAACCCACGACCTCCGGCTCAGCAGTCAGGGCCACTAACCACTGGACCAACAAGCCGTCGAAATTATTATTAACTTCTAAATAACAAAACTGCTATTTCGGGGTTGAGAAGACGATATACACCTGACTAATCTACCAATGGCCGGCCACTGAGAAAAAACGTCGCGGTATAAAAGAGCCTTAATTTACAAAAAAATAAGGGGATGAAATTTTTTATTTAACATTTTTGTCACCTCTATTTTAACGACACGATTGACGCAGTGGCTGAGCTATCGACTGTTGCGCTGTGTGTTGCAGGTTCGAACCCCGAACGGAACAATTATTTGCATGGCCTACAGATATTTGTTTCGGAGTTTAAATGTCTGTAAACACATCCACGATACATGAGAAATTCCTAGTATGAGGCAACGTTTAATAAAAAAAAAACACTTTACCACATCACATCAAATCTTCGGAATCCTTAAAATAACTAATATCTAGCTGGAACGCCGCAAATCCTTACTAATATTATAAAAGCGAAAGTGAGTTTGTTTGTTTGTTACCTCTTCACGCCTTAATAAAATGGCTTAACCGATTTTGATGAATTTTGGTACAGAGATAGTTGGTACCCAACTACTTTGTATTTAAAAAAAGTGGGATATGAGGGAGAAAGAGGGAAGAAAAGGAAAAACTTAACATTGCTATAACAAATCAATAAGGCGCAAGGGCTAAAACTGCAGGTAGCAGGTACCTGCAAATCAGGAAAGGGGAACTGTGTTACCCCGAATTTAACGCGGGCGAAGCCGCGGGCAAAAGCTAGTATCTTATAAGCTTGAAGCTGCCTTCAGGCATTTGGGATGCCCAAGAGATTCGTAAACCGTCACCAACATAGAAACCCACTTTGACGTTGAAAACTCCATATCAGGGATAGTCAACCCTCGGGACACTCTTGTGGACATTAATGCGAGAATTTTGTTAACACTGCAAGTTATTTTGGCCGTTCAAGTTTAATATGCCCATAAATTATGGCTGTTAGAGGAAGTTATGGTTTTGGACTCCTTTGCATGGTTTGAAGGAAGTTATGTGTTTTAGTCCTCAACATGATGTTTAAATTCACAGGCTACAGGTTTAGAAACCAGATTTATCATTAACTGATTTATCTTGTTGAACTATGAAACCTCCATTCAGACTCACGCTCCTAGGGTTCCGTACAAACTTGCGATGTAAACGGCCATATCTTTTGACTGCGTAGACTTAGAGGGTAGATTTCTTCATAGCCCTAGGACACTACAGATTTAAATTTTTACTCGATACCTCCACGTGTCTTTTAAGACTGTCTGTCTGCCAGTCTGACTTTCAAGACCCTTTATCTTGGTAGACAGGCAGACGGACGTCAAAGTGAGGATTCCTCTTTCTCCTTTAAGGTGTGGAACCCTAAAAAGAAGAGTTTTTTTTTAAATGTCGGATGACGTATCGTATTTTATTTTATAATGTAATCGTGTAATTGATTATTATTTAAAATAGATTAGAAGCACTTCACGCTTGAGTCCCAAACATTGCCGACTAGGACTCTGTAAATACATATATGGCTAAAGTCGCCGAAGACTATTTTATTTAAAACAAAAGCTAAAAATCTTCAACGATTCCGTCTAAACACTACCTACAAGTTATAATAGTCACTCGGATTTTTTTTTAAGTTAATCTGCTTTTATCAGCAGCAAAACATTCATCATTCCAATTTTGAAATGCTCATTGCTGTAAAAAAATACAATAATTGAAAGGATTTTTTTTAATTGCGCTTCCCAGGATGGCCCGTGAATAGTTGGTAACCCAATACACACAGAAATTCCTCCGTGCCTCGGAAAACATTAAACCGTTAGTGACGGCTGTCATTTGTATATCTACGACTGTCGTTACAGGTAGTCAGTAGCCTGACAGATTCACAAACAGTCTTACCAAAGGGTATCGTTTTACCCAGTACTAATTGGGTTGTGGAAGACAGATAGGCGCGATAGGCGCTCTATGTACTTGTGTTCAGCTAGATCCGGTTAGACTGGAAGTTAACCCCCACAATACTTACTTGGAAAAAGGCAAGCATAATTATACGTTCATAGGCTACGACATACAAGAACGTTTATACATATTTTCGTTGACAATTTACTTGAGAGATGATTATTCTCTGTAATTACGGTACCTTAAAACTCATTCTGAATCATATAATTTACAATCAATAAAAAGCAGTCTTAGAAACTTCGTTAATAAAACATCCACACAATGTATATTTTACGCCCAAAGTTTAGAAGCGCTACATGAAAATACAACTCCCTGTAACTTCAATCAATTAATTTCTTCAACCACTTTTGTTAATTAAAATTGTGGGCTTAACTTTTATGACCCTACCCTTACAATTGTTTAGCCCGCCATTACAACACAATGGAGTTAGTTCAACAATAAATCAATAAAACTAAGTTGTTTATTCGTTTGTTTACTTTCATTCCAATGACAACACAAAACATTTCGAGAAAATTCTGTCTCTGTCACTTTCTGTTTTGTTATCAGTGGAATATTGCTATCCCTATCGCGCAATTGACTCATCCTGGAATGCGACATACGGGCGCTGTGTAGGCGCCTCATAGTCTGGACATGAAAATGACAAACAAATTTATTAAAAACCACAAATCTAACTTCTATCATATAAAAATAAGGTTCCTTTTGTCTTAAACCAACTGCAAGGAAAACTACCCCATCATAGGCGCGCAGGATTACGTCATCCACTATCTTGCCAAGTCACAGCTCACCAATAAAGCATGGCCCACCATTTGAGACAATTTCAATAAAATGGTAGTTCACATAAAATAGTTGACATACACCTATTTTTCAGAAAATGAGCCCAAGGCTGTGTGCTAGTTGTATTTAATAATATTGGAGTTTGGTCAAAACAAGAATCAGCCTAGGGGCTGGAGGAAGGCAACCTTGATCTAGTATACTGCATTAAAGTAGAATACGGTGCCTGGATAACCTCCTTGGCAGAGCATGCGACCTGGTTTTAAGTAGTTTATGATAGCACATAATAATAATATAAACCTGAATAACATTGCTACAATCAACACAATAATTTTGGCAATTGGAATACAAGTGAAATTTAGTTTTATTTGAAAAATCACCTAATTGCGATTTTTCTAATTTAACAATTGGTAATCTAATACCTAATTAACAGTATTATTAACATATAGCTGACGCTCTCTTCGCCCGCATGATATCGAAAAAAAAATATAATTTATTAAAATATATAAATATATTATTAATTTGTGTTATTTTAGACTATAAACTACATGTGTGCCAAATTTCATCAAGATCCGTTGAGTCGTTTTGACGTGAAAGAGTAACAAATATCCATACATACATCCATCCTCACAAACATTCGCATTTATAATATTAGTAGGATTTCATCACACAACAATCTAAATATGAAATACATAAAGAAGAAAATAGACAACATTTAACATTTCTATTCTTAGCTACACAGAAGCTTTTAATTGAAATTCCAGACACTCTCAAAATTACTTGATAAATAAAACTAAACAACCTTATACATCATTTTATACTTAAAATCCTTCAACTTCGAAATAAGCATGGCAATAAAGGCTAAAACAATGCGAAGGGAGGTGCCTAGCGTGAACAATATACGGCGTTTAACCCTGACGCACGGTAGACAGGTTATAATCCTATATACAGTAAACACACGTTAGTTGCTTGTTTTCGGGATTAAATACAGGGTGTATAATTTACACCAACCTTTCACGAAGTCTTCAGCCATGCATCAAACTAAGGAACTCTACGCAAAAATTATTGCTAGGAAATTACTATTTTTATGGGGTTAAAAAAATAACAATGAAATCTGAAATGTGACATTTTAGAGTATAGTTTTATTTAAACTTTGCCCCACACTAGAAATTTCTCCTGTATTTTGGGTGCGGTTATAAACATTTAAACTCACATACACAAACAGCCAGACCCCCCCCCATTTGTATTGCACACATTTTCACTGCCATGCTTTGTACTGAAAACAATTCAGTTTTTTAAAACATTTTTATTCATACATGTTTTAAAAACTAAATGGTGTTTGTTTCTTTTTCAGTACACAGCATGACTGAAAACCGTCATGATATATTAAATTAAAATTAATTTAAACCCGCGGCTTATTCGACAACATCTTATTTATCTTCAAATCAAACGGAAAATTAAACATAATGCTCTCAAATCCTACTCTAAACACAACCAGACAATGACAGCCGACAAAAAGCTATCCTCTCATAAAAAGCGCAGCGTCGGCGTCGCAACGCACAGTGGGCCTCGGTTTGTAAAACAGAACAAGCTATTTGGTGTACGGGTAAAAGAAGCTGGTATAATATTATGCAGAGGAGCAAGGAAAGGAGGCGCTTTAGAACGAACAGAACACCCACATTTCGCGAGTAATATTTAAGTCCCATGTAATAGAGGGCGAGCCTATTATTATTTTTTTAAACTTTGTGCCACACTAGGAATTTCTCCTGTATCGTGGATGCGTTTACAAACATTTAAACTCACATACACAAACAGCCAAACCTGGAACAACTATCTGTAGGTCATACAAAATATTTGTTCCGTACGGGGATCGAAACTGCGACACGTAGCGCTGCAGTCAAACGTTTAGCCAAAGCACCAATCGTGTTGTCAATCTCCGTCTCATTAATTTCCATTGCTGCTACTGATATATATTTACTGAAAAAACCCAATAACACGTCTTATCCAAAAATGTTTAGCAGCGCTTGTCAACTAACAAGGCGACCTAAAAGCAAAAATAAATGACGACCTAAAAGCATGAAATATTTAAATTTATACTCCTTTTCTTCTTTTACTCTCAAACTGTTTTAGCTTATGACTAACTTTAGAAAGATATACCAGTCCTCAATACTTCGTAAACTTTTCTATACATAACTTCTTGAAGTTTGCCTGTTGTTCTATATTGAAATTCCTTTATATTGTAAAGGAACAAATTGCCTTCAATTTTCTGGCCAACCAACTTCTAGACAATTTGAAAAGTTAAATAGGTAATTGAAATAAACACTTCGAATTTCAAACTGAAACGATATAAAATAGTTAACAACATTGTTTTTCAGGAGAAAGTTACCGGAACGGTTTGTTTTGATTTTGTTTTTTTTTAGAAAAATATTGCCACACTAGGAATTTCTCCGGTATCGTAGGTGCGTTTACGAACATTTAAACTCATATACACAAACAGACCCGAAACAACTATCTGTAGGCCATCAAAATATTTGTTCCGTGCGGGGATCCGCGACACGCAGCGCACCAGTCGATCTCTGAGCCACTGCGCCAACTATGTTTGGAGTCGGACAACGGACGTTGGCAGACAGTGTACTAAAATTGCCGTCACAATCTAGTGCCCGTACCAGTCCGACCTCTGACCCAGTCTGCCCGCTCCATCAACAACTTTTCTGCCTGTACACCAACCACCTTGTCTCACAGTACACGTCGTACGCGAACAATATGCGTGATGAGTTCCCTTGTTTTACACACCACACAAAAGATAACCTACATCACCGGTACGGCTTATACGGAGCAGGTTTAACGAAGTACTAACGTGAATTAGAGGTGGGTACGATAATGTAACGATTATTTTGAACGTGTGTATTAGATAAAGTGGGGTTCAAAACGTTTTGGGTTAATTACATCTGTTGCCACTAAAGTAAAACAATAAAGCTTTGTAAATGTTGTATCAACACACATCATCATCATCTTTAAGATTTTGAAAGAACATAATATAATATATATTTTACTAGCTTTTGCCCGCGGCTTCGCTCGCGTTAAATTCGGGATATCACAGTTCTTCTTTCCTGATTTGCAGGTACCTGCGCCTTATTGATTTGCCATACCAAAGCTAAGTTTTCCCTTTTCTCCTTGTCACCATACCACTTTTTTTTTAATTAGCTTATGTGCGTCCCCTGAGTCTTCAACTATCTCTGTACCAAAATTCATCAACGTCGGTTTAGCCATTAAGACGTGAAGGTAACAAACAAACAAACTGACTTTCGCTTCTATAATATTAGTAAGGATTTCAATAAAACGGACCTGCATGTGTGATATAAATCTCTGAACAATCGAAACAGGGAGCAGAGGACACAATCTACAAAATCATTGAACCAAAATTTTTTAAGAAGAATTAGAAATAATGCTATGCAAGTAATACAGCGCAGCGGTTGAAGCAAAGTGCTACGGCGTAGCAGTGTGCAGAGAATAGCGTAGGCAACTTCGCACGCAACGTTTTTCTCTGCACATTGCTACAACGTAGCACGCTACGGAATGAAAAGCAAACAATCCGGAATACATGTATTGTTTAAATTAATTCGCAAATAAATTGCGAAAAGTCCCTCATACAACGTTTTTATGCTTCCCTAGTCATTGTTCGTGCAATTTGAACTCGGCTATCGAGGGAAATTACTTTTTCTTAACAACCCCGTGTAAACTGACGGGGTCTGGAATCCATTTGAACATTTTAATTTCAACTTTTATTAGCAGCTCAGGAATTCTCGTAAAGATCTATCGTGTACCTGCTGAAGGTCTTATTACGGGCTAATCAAATACCATTCTAAGAAAAGGTTATTTTGTACTTTAGAAAAAATCTTTGTTATAATTTTTTAAAACATCTGGTTCAATTATTTTTCTTCCATAATTTGTGTTTTACTTTCTCCGTTTTTTTTTCCTGGAACGGAATAACATCATTATTTACCTACTTTGAGTTCAGAAAGATGGAAAATTTACCAAGAATACTAACACTTACAAAACGTTATATTCTAATAACAAAACTTAAAATTATCAAAAACGCTAGTGAGTGCTCACCCTCTTCTCTGATAACCTCCATCCCGCCTGTTGTATAATGGAGTTCTTAAAAATACAGTTGGCATGAAAGGCTTAAACGCTATGTCAATTACATTATATTGTATGTAATTAAAAATGGGGTTAAATATAATGACCACCATAAAATGCTTTGATACCCTTAGTTATGTAACTAAAAATATCTACTTAACACCAGAAAAATAATGTCTAAAATCACAATAGTACCAGCTATTTTAGTCACGACTGCACTTTAAATTGTGTTTGATCTCCAAATGTAGTAAATGATCACCAAATCTAATCGAATTATAACCCCAATATGGTTAACACCACGACTCAGAGTACCCCGACTCGGATAGGTTAGGTTAGAAGGCTAAGGCGGGGAGCGTAGCGGAGCGGAGCTCCCGTTTTAGTCTTCTTGGTTTTTTTTAAACCACCCAGAAATAAAAACTTTGGTTATAATTTTACTTTAAAATGCTGGTTTAATTTTGGTGATCATTTACTATTTTTGGGTTAACCACGATTTATTTAGAGTCATTTTGCTTAAATAGGATAGCAAAGTGTTAAAACTTTGGTTATAATTTTACATTCAAATGCGGGTTTCATTTCGGTGATCATTTACTATTTTTGTCTGCTATTTGTTACTATATCTGGTGGTAAGTTTAACATAAGCCATTAAAAATCACCAAACACGCACACTGTAGATACATAAAGATGTATTTGTTTGCTACGATTAAACTCAAAAGCTACTAAGTTTTTTTTTTTTTTTAAATTACAGATAGCTACATTACCACTGAGAAACATAGCTAAACAAGGGAGGGGATAACCAAAGACGCAGGCAAAACCGCGCAGGACAACTAGTAAATTATAATCTAGATCAAATGGACATTATTTACTTTAAAATTGTTCGAGATTTTATTTAAAATGAAGGAAAAGTAATGCTTTTTATCCTAGATCGTGACAAAAGCCGCGGGTAATAGCTATTGTTGAAATAAACGAATCCACTTCTAGTCAGCTAATTATGTCAAACTAGGTGTTCCCCGCGACTTACGTTCGAGTCAAATCGGATTTTGAAAACTATATTACGGGGTTTTTTTGCACGGCACCCTAATTTTCTAAAATAAAAGTGGCCTAACCTAACTCGTAAGAACATCAACTGTCTTCCAATAAAGTCCCAAATTCGGTTCACCAGTTTCGGAGGTTATTCGGACCAAACAAACAGACGAGCAAAAATTGTTTTTTTTTTAATTATTAAACTAGCTTTCGCTCGCGTTAAATTCGGGGTAAAGCAGTTCCTCTTTCCTAATGTGCAGGTAACTGCTACTTGTAGTTTTTGCCCTTGCGCCTTATTGATTGTAATAGCAAAGCTAAGTTTTCCCTTTTCTTCCCTCTTTCTCCGTCAATTATCACTTTAAAAAAAATTACCTATGTCTGTCTTCAGGGTACAACTATCACTATACCAAAATTCATTAAGGCGTGAAGACGTAACAAACACACTTTAATTTTTGTAATATTAGTACCTAAGGATAATAATAATTTTATAAGGTACATACATAGTATTTTTCTTGTGATCATTTACTTCTATGTACAATTCATAGTAAATTGCGATGTTTCAAAACCCTACAGAACCCACTTAACTTTTATAGGCCAATTTGATCTTACCATTAAATGGTCAATAGGCCATAAAGCAATGTAATATAAAACGGACCTTAGAAAGTTAATAAAAGTATAAGTTGAGCCAATAACATACAATAAAAACATCAATAAAACAGATTAATGTTATATTTAGCCATACGAGTAGAATATTAGTTATTCAAGCTACTATAGAGATTCTTGGAAATCGGAACAAAATAATATTGACAAATCTGGATAATGTTTTCTTTTATTACTGTACTAGCCTTTGCCCGCGGGTTCGCTCGCGTTAAATTCGGGGTAACACAGTTCCCCTTCCCTGATTTGCAGGTACCTGCTACTAATAAACACTTGAAAACTTAGCTTTGCTAGTAGCAAAGCTAAGTTTTCAAGTGTTTATTTCTTCTCTCTCTTCCCCTCATTTCTTACTTAAAAAAATGTCTGTGTCTATGTCCGTCTCCACTATCTCTGTACCAAAATTCATCACAATCGATTTGGCCATTTAGGTGTGAAGACGTTACAGACAAACTCACTATTCCTTCAGGGACCCTGGAGCCGTCTCCAGGGTCTCAAATATCTCTGTACCAAAATTTAAAAAAACCCCTATGTCCGTACATAGGCATTTTTTTAAAAGAGTAAAAATTGTGGGGGAAAGAGAGAATAAAAGGGAAAACTTAGTATTGCTATTACAATAAATAAGGCACAAGGGCAAAAATTACAGGTACCTGTAAATCAGGAAAGGGGAACTGTGTTAAAAAAAGCTAGTAATAGGTATTTTAAATGCGAATGTTTGTGAGGATGGATGTATGGATGTTTGTTACACTTTCACGTCAAAACGGCTGAACGGATCTTGGTGAAATTTGGCACAGAGGTAGATTATAGTCTGGAATAACACATATAATACTTTTTTTTCGATATCACGCGGACAAAGCCGCGGGCGCCAGCTAGTTACTAATAAAATAATACAATTTGAATCAGGTCAGGAGTTCCAATTTATGAAATAACTTACATTTATTTATATTACGCGACACAAATTACATGTCACCCGACGTTGCGTGCCACACGGACTTTACGGGCGTCAAAACGTTGTTGATAACAAACATAAAGTAAAAACCGAGTTTTTGTCGGTCGTTAAAAGCATAGCAATTTATGCCGTGTTTTACCGTATCGTTGTGATTTAAAAAGGTATTTTCTCACTTAGGGATGATTTTTCAATAGTCAGATAACTTTTATCGGAGGAATAAAAAAAGTGGTTTGACATAATTATTTTCTATGGATAAACTGTCAAACCGCCATTAGAAACACAGAAGAATACCGCATTTAGAAACACAGAACCACAGGCGCGGGAAGTAAATTAACAGAGGCAATAGTTGCCCATCAGTGGGACACAATGGGCTGATATAATTAAAAAAAAACTTATTTATTTTCAGTTTGTTATCTTAACCATTTTTTTTAAAGTGAGAATTAGTCGCTTTACAACGAAGTCAGGAGAAAGACTGTCTCTGAAGTCACAGGTGAAAATATGGACGCCAACTTACCCATGCGCAATTTATGTATGTAAATACTCGACCCAGTGCTAGTTAGACTACAGCCAGTTACATAAACAGCCATATCTACTACTACATACAACGAGGACTTAGAGTTGATTTTTCACAGGTCTGGAGGAACAAAGACTTGATTATACGGTCCCAACTCGATGCCTCCGCGAGTTTCTGACATAACGGATCTTGAGAGACGCACAGACAGACTGTCAGACGGACAACAAATTGATCCAATAAGGGGTTTTCTTTTTGCCGCACGGTACTCTTAAATGCATAGGAGTACACTAATCTTCATTTTTACTAGGCGACACCAAAGCTAATGAATAAACAAAAGCATTCTTCGCACGTCCAATAACGTATTTCATTAATACCTCGTTAAGGATTTCGAGAAGAAAAACCATCTCGATGTTCAAGCACGGTTTCCCCTAAACAAATGAAAGTAATTAAACTACACACTACAATCTTTATGTAAAAACCACTCAGACTCTTTTAAGGCGAAGATTTTCTGTGATTTCATTGCTAAGCTAAACAATCGTTAATACCTACCCTCACTTTCAGTATTATCAGAACGCAGCCTCCCCGCAGTGGCGAGCGTCGCGCCAGGACGGCGCCAACGGGCCAAGGACACAAGGCGTCATTGAGTCTGGACCCCGGGAAACTTACAAATACAAATAATATTGCGAAAGATGGTGGAACGTGCTTTCACCACACCATTGGCAATTCGCCAGGACGGCTACGTCGTCATTCGTTATTGCAAACTTTCGACGCTATTATTTGCATAGTATGGTGTTTTAAAGGTCACGGTTCGCACTCTAATTACAAGCTTATTTACAAAATCATAAGTCATATTTAATACTTTTGGACCCTCAAAATGTACCTACCTACTTTCATGATCCAGGCCCCTAAATCGCCCGACCTCTTTTTGTAGATCTGAAATCACCTGTTAACTTTCCCCGCCCTGGATGGAGCGGGGCGGATTGTCAGACTCTTCTTGCTCCTTTTCTTGGTCCTTCTTCATGTTCCAGGGCCGCGGTATCTCTTTCGAACAACCCGCAACGGAATCGCCGACCTTCACCACATTTGATTTGTAACTCTTACAGCAGAATAAGACCATTTGTGTCAATATTCCGTGGTCATAAATATCACTATGCAATATCTCGACGTCAACCGATCAAAACAGGCTGCCTTGGTGATAAATGTGATAATATATTCTGGGCGGCCCGCTATACAAAACCGATTTTTTCCTTATTCAAAATATCGGTGGGCAATCAGCAATATTTACGAATACCTCAACATTTTTCTATAACGCTGAGTATACACTTGTCAGCTAAGAGTCGTCCCTGGAGCGCCAGTTGGCGCGCCACAGCGGCGCCAAAACGGCCAAGGGCATGTGGCGCCGGTCAGTCTATACCCCTGAAATGAGACGCTGTTGGATGCCTCGCCGATGTACACAAGGCTTTAGGGTGCGTTTCTACCAGACATGTGCGAGGAGAAGTTACCAGAGATTTGTGCGAATCTAATAATAATCTCGCTTTTTCTTCACGGCTTGAGTTTAGGTGTAATAGCTTTTTTTTTTTTTTTTTTCGGGTTGGAAATCATCCAATGACTTCCCCCGCTCTGGGTGGAGCGGGGGGGCATGTCAGACTTATACTGACTAAAACCCACCCATGTTTCTTCTATTGCCCTTTACGTTCCGAGGCCGCGGTATCTCTTTCGAACAACCCGCAACCCCGGCAGGCAGAGGCTCTGGCAAGCCCCTCTGCTTTGCTGACTCTCTTTGAGGCGCGCGTGAAACACGAACGCGCCGTCGACACGGCCTGTCGTCAATAGACGGACGGACGGTGAACTACCCATTGCTCACCGCCCACAGGCCCGCATCTACGGTGGCCGGAGGTCGTCTCGCGGCGCCCGGCGCCATGGGCGTCTCCCGCGGCGGCTGGGTCGGGCAGATGTTCTCTCCCTCAAACGCCCGGCCACCTCCTTCGCTAGCATTACTGCTTCGCAGAAGGTGGTGACCGCTTCCCATTCCCTCTCGCTCCGGACCATGGCCTGAACCAGGGCCGGAGGTGTAATAGCTGTAAGAATAAAAATAATTTATTTAAAAAAAATGTAGTAGGCGCAGTTGTACTATTTCGTATGATATATGAAATTAATATAAGTACTACTTAAACGAGGTGTAGGTCGCGGGTCAAACCAGACTAATCTATAACTTTGTGTAATTTTTCTTTCGTCACAAATCCTCTCAAAACGACGTAAGAAAATATTGTGAGGAAACCAACAGCCTATAACAAAAAACTCGAAGCCGTGTGACATCTGCCAACCCGCACTGGTCTAGCGTGATGGATTAAATTCCAGTCCCTCGCATAGACAGGATGCCTGTGTATGAGAGTTTACATTAGAGTTTCATTGAATCATTTCCTCTATATCGATTCGCGAAACAAATTACATCTGATTTAAAAACACTCATGCTTGACTTCGAGGTTATTCAAGTATACATAAAACAAAAAGTGAAAAGTTCCAAAATTAAATCATGTTGATTTTACACAAATTATAAATTTTATGGTACGAACATCCTTGCACATATCTGATGTGAACGCAGCCTTAGCGTGGGCGTTCAGAAGGGCTACTATGACATCTTATAGCAATTCTTATTCCACTGAGAGAAAGAGACAGAGCTATACAGGATGTCTATAGTCGCCGCCAGATAAGAAAAAAATAAAGGTCGTTAACCCCCGTGTACCAATGTATTCAAACGATACGAAAAATTATAAAGTGTAGTACTAAAAAGTGTCGCCGCACGATGTAAACAAACGTATCGCGGTACGGGGCGTCCTTGATGACATGAATTACAAACCTTTTGGCCAAAACCATAATTATTATTCAATCATATTTATTTTGGAAGGTACCTAATATGTAGTACTTAATGAAACCCTTAAACCAAATTCAAATTCGAATCATTTATTTCAAATAAAAGCAAAAATAGGCACATAGTGTCGTAACGAATTACATATTTTTTAATAATAATGGAACACACAACAGTCACTCTAGCACTTTCCATTTCGGACCCAACTTAATCAAAATCTAAATATTTTTATATCACATAGGCCTACATGGGCACTTATAAAACGTCGAGAAAAGATGCACGGTTCGGGTTGGTCGTTTCCTATGGAGAAGAACCGGCAAGAAACTCCATTGTTACTCTTTTAAAATCATATGGTTTAGGAATGGAATTGTGTGGCATTGATCGCAAAAAACGAACAAGAAAGAGGGTAGACCGTTTCGCCTGCACATAAACATCCACCCGCAATTACTTCAGTTCATCCGTGATAATATAAGAATGTATGTAGTTATAGAATTATAATCATCCAAAGCATCAATACAATCCTCCAAGTTCATAAGGGTCTAGCAATAACTTTGACCTTGAAAAAATCGTTCCTCGACCTTTAGTAACTCAATTACTTAACTTGGTCTATCATTTCATAGGTAAATTGCATAGGTACATTAAAAATAAATTAACCAACCTGCTTGAGGTTCAACGATTCTCTGTCGTCGCCGTTTTTTGGGTTGTTCGTGGATCCATACTCACTTCCTCACTCTTGATAAACAATGATAACAAAAATAAAACAAAACAGTATCAAACTAACAAAACAAAACACTAGAACGATTAACAGGAAGATAACAAATGCAAAGTTTTCGAGTATGAGTTCGCTCAGTCAATCCTTCTCCATGACACTCGAGACGAAGGACGCGATAGGTACTTAATTACAAAATGGTGGATAGGTAATGCACCCCTGACTTGCTCTGACGTCACACTCAGCGCATGAGTATGAGGGCATAACCTAAAAAATTAGACTTTTTGGTATGAACTTTAAAATTCGGTTATTTAAATTCAGTGTATACTTCTATGAGTATGAGCTAAAGCTGGATAACTAAATCCAATTATTGCATGTTCTGTTATTGAAATATAAGTTGAAAACATAAGAAATATGGAAAAATAAAAATACACCAAGGAAATTATTTTTGAAATGCATAGACCACAGCAATTACATATTTTAATGTATGAAATGTATTTTTTGAAGCTTAAAAAAATACCACAATTTATTCTTCAAATTTACGTATTTCTACTTATTTCCGTTGGGATGAGTGTTTGGTATTATGAAACTCGACCGGTGCAGTATGGCCGACAGTTTTGAATGGCGAGCGATCGCTAATGAGGTTTTGTGGAGTTTTTTGGTACAAGTCGGGTCAATGACTTTTAATTTTTTCTTATCTGGCGGAGACTATAGCACCATCTCTTTAGGGTAGGGTAGCTGTTCTTGTGGGTGGACAGTTAGCTGAATTAAAATGTTTCAATTTTTTTGCTTCTGCGACGAATCATGACGTTGTTGGCGTATAAACAACTTATATTTTGTGACTTTATTTTTATTTGTCATTTTAGAATGTTAATAAATGTGAAAGCTGACGTGGTTGTTAATAAATCGACTTACATAGTGCGTATGAACTGAAGCAATGTAGACAGCTTTTTACTTTAGGTTATTATTCATAACTAGCTGCACCCCGTGGTTTCATTTACTGATAGAATATACAATATATCTTTATGAATTGTTGCCTATGTATTATTCTGATATGTCATCATCTGCCTAGCCTTTCCCAACTATGTTGGGGTCGGCTTCCAGTCTAGCCGGATGCAGCTGAATATCAGTATTTTACATGGAGCGACTGCCTATTTGACCTCCACAACCCAGTTAGCACTGGGTAATGCTACTGCTGCTGCTGCTGCTGCGATACCCCTTGGTAAGACTGGTTGTCAGACTTTCGGAACACTGACTACCTGTAACGACTGTAAAAGATCTACAAGTGCTTTCCGAGGCACTACTACTTTGGTACCGACTTTTTTTTAGCCTATGTCGGTCTCCAGGTTCCCAAACCCTGGAGACGGACATAGGCCAAAAAGAAAGTGAGAAAAGGGGGAGAATGAGGGACGAAAAGGAGACAGACAGATATTTTTTTCGATCATCACGCAGGATAAAGTTAGCGTTAACCCAAAATAACTATGCCACATAACTTCTCCCGCTTTGGAGAAAGGGAGAAAGAGAAAGGGAGTGTCAGACATCTACTGACTAAAACCTATCCATGTTCCTTCTTTTGCCTTTTGTGTTCCAGGGCCGAGGTATCTCTATCAAACAAACCGCAATCCAGAATAAACTCTGATATGGAAAATAATAATAACGGAGTGTACAACGTTGTGTTAAAAGCAAGTTATTTTTGTTCACTTTGCGTCGCCATATATTGTGGGACATTTAATTTGATTACAGGCTTTTATGGTTGGCTTTTATCAAAAGAGCTAAGAATTAATGATAGGCTCGTCGTTCTGGTCCACAGGGAATAGGTTCCTGAAATCGGTTCCCGAATCGGGGCCAGCTATCTTACTAATATTATGTTAATCTTTCACGTCAAAACGGCTGAACGGATCTTGATGAAATGATTTAGCAAAGAGGTAGATTATGGTCTGGAATAGCATATATGATACTGTTGTTGTACTGTTTTTTTTTCGACATTTAAGATAACAAACATTGTTAATAAAATAATTAGTCTAAATTTAAAAAAAGAACAACGCTTTATAAAATTTAAAACTTAAAAAAAAAGGATTGAAATGTTATCAAAATAACGAAATAAAAATTAATAACGCTGAATTATTAAAAGTTGAATCATAAATTAATAAAATTGACATATCAGGTGATAAGAAAATCGGAGTACTATCACCGCTGCTAGATGTTATACTATGTATGTATAAAGTACATATCTCCCAACAATAGTTTGTTCGAAGTAAAGATTAATACAACCAACATTCTTCACCCGTTTATCCTCGATTTATAAGCAATAGATACCCCTTTATCACACACCCCTTTCACATTATACGGCGCACCTTTTTAGCACAAAGAGAAGGTGTAAAAACGATACTTTTATAGTAGGTGTAAACTTCCCATTACGACCCTGATACGTGGGTAATTTTCCCACACTCCCCGAATATTAAACAGGCTTTTGGAAATATATTAGTTTTCGCGGCACTCGTTACTTACTGACCAAATATGCGCAGTTAAACAGCGTCCGCACATATAAGTTAAAAGGGTTTTCTTTAGGTATGCAGTTAAATCTGATATTTATTACTTGTATACCCACGATTTATTGAGCAATTCTGCAATACGAATATGAAGTTAATATATTAAGATTATTCGAGTACCCTGTGCTATAATAATTATTATTTAAACGATGCGACGAAAGGCATGCATCTTTAATGATTTTCTTAAGTCCCTATTCAACCGGGGTTGCGGGTTGCTCGACTAAAGAGATTCCGCAGACACATAGTGCAAAAGAGTTTTACTGATAAAAACTCATACATGCCTTAAGTATGAGTTTTAGTCAGTAAAAGTCTGACACTCCCTTTCGCTCCGTCCAGAGCGGGAGAAGTTATTTGATGATTACCCGTCCAAAAAACAGTCCATTTTCAAAATAATAAAAAAACACAAGTTTATTCTTCAGCATTGTTTGTACTTACTTACTTACAAATTTAGTTTAAAAATTATATTTTTTTTATCTGTCAAAACCCCGAACACGAGATCCACGCGAGTTCCACGAGTCCCACATACCCCATCAATTTTCCCGCTCAATCTCAATCCCCGTCTAATAAAATACAAAGCTTTGTAACGCAAATCACACAGATACCATAAAGTGTAAAGACGAGATCCACCAGCCTCCATTCTAATAAGGCAGATGGCCCATCTGTATCCCACATCATTTCGTTACGACGAGCGGCTCTCGGCAAGGTAACTTTGTTAAATGAAAAGAAAACATGCTATGTTGCGCTTACCACACCGCAGTGTGAAATGAAACACGCCAGGGGTTCATAATATTTTCTTTATTTGAATTTTTGTTCGCGAAGAATGCTGAAAATGTGTTTATGGCTGTGGAAATTGTAGAAGTTTGTTGGTTATTATTATTGATGGTTTTCGTTTAGAACTTTGTTTTTATTACTTTGTCGTCATAGTTTATTGATATTCATTATGACTGCAGGTCACGGGGACCTGACTATGTGGTATTAGGTTATTACATTTGTAAAAAAAACTTCTTTCTCGTATCGATTTTCCATTTTCAAATTGAACTTTGATAACTTGCCAAGCCAGCCTCAATTATGTAGTTATCTTGTTCTGCCTTTAAGTTGAAGTAAGTCGGTAAACTG